>CM028228.1:7510000-8760000 GCA_016432845.1 Psidium guajava | reverse complement strand
TCATCTGTATCACCAATCAATCTTTACTTCAGTTTACTTTGAGCAGAGAGAGGGAGTTGGTTTTGCGTTGCCTTTCGTTACGATCAGTGGCTGCACGGGGGATACCCAGAAGGTGAGGATTCTCTCTGAATTTCTTGTGAAATTCATATGAATATAGCACATCAATGACGTGATTACATGAATTTTCGTTGATATCCATCCGGGACAATGTTTTACCCCACTCTGCCACCCTCATGTCCCTCCTGTGTAAGCCTGTCTGTTTGTTCTTTCTTTTCTACATATAAAAAAGATTTCTTTTGGCCAATTCGTTCTGGATGAAATAACTCTTTGTTTATCTGTCTGCAAATTGGTAGATTGCATGTGATTCTTCTCGATCGTTGTTGCTGGGTTTGGCGTTTTATTGCCAATGTCTTAGAGGAGGGTTCTGACTGACTTTCTGTAGTCAGGGGTACTGGGCACATTTTGTGTCTGCAGTAGAACTAAAGCCTGGTTGTTGATGGATGAACCGGTGGCTTTGCTCTTGATCTCTTTACAAGTACCCATCACCAAGTTGTTCACGAAAGCTCTTTTTTTTTTTTGTGCTTTTGTTTTATTTAATTCCATGGGGGCTAACTGCTTTGAATTTTGGCTATAGAAATAGAAAAACCATCTGTGATGGATTTAATTTTGACTTTTGGCTTCAGATAACTGATGTTTGGATTATGAGTATGCTTGTGGTTTAAGGATTCAGACATTTGTCGTGCTTAATTTATCATACAGTGCAGCTATGCTTCAATTTGCTGTCTTTCGTACATTTATGACTGTGAGGCATAAACGTTGCTGAGTTTTTCTGTGTGCTGTCTTTCATTTCCAGGCTATTTCAAAATCTATGAAACATGTGGTTGATTAGTTTATACCATCGTGTTCAAATTTTTCTTTGTTGGCTGCTGCCACCTGTCAGTATTTGTTGTTTCGAGTTAGCTTATTTGTGAAGATCTTCTTATTGTTTCTCTTGCATTTCATCTTTCTTTATCATCTAAGTACTGGTTTTCATGTAATTGGACTTGCATATAGAATGGCTCTCTCTGGGGTGGTTCATAAAGATAGGGGAGAATTGAGGATCCATGAAAGTTTGGATGAGCTGAGCACCGACTTGGCAGACTACATTGCTGAATTATCTGAGGCATCGGTGAAAGAGCGAGGTGTTTTCTCAATCGCCTTATCTGGTGGTTCTCTCATTGGCTTAATGGGGTATTAATGCTTGCATTCCCTTTATTTGCTTCGTAAGATGGACAGTTTCAACTCTCTGTTTAACTTTTTTCTCTCGTTGCAGGAAGCTCTGCGAAGCACCTTATAATAGGACAGTGGATTGGGCAAAATGGTATATTTTCTGGGCTGATGAGCGCGTGGTGGCAAAGAACCACACTGATAGCAACTATAAGTTAGCGAAGGACGGCCTCTTGTCCAAAGTATGCATCTTTTTTAGACTCATTATGTATTGTCCATCAACATATGTCCCTTTTAGTTGGCATTTGTTGTGGGTGATGGAGAATGAGTTAGGCTAGTCTTTGTTTGGCAACTAACTACTACACATTCCCAAGCCCTTCCCGACCTGGGAAATCACATCTTTCCTTGGCATGTAGATAAGCCTCCTTTTTTGCGTAGCTCCTCCCACTGATGTCTGCATTTATTATTTGGACCGATTCCACAATGATATTCGAGACTCTTGATGTAG
The DNA here is from genome assembly GCA_016432845.1 of Psidium guajava. Taxonomy (NCBI): domain Eukaryota; kingdom Viridiplantae; phylum Streptophyta; class Magnoliopsida; order Myrtales; family Myrtaceae; genus Psidium; species Psidium guajava. The sequence goes on along the minus strand of CM028228.1, from coordinate 8,758,286 downwards.
CTGGAAGGTCACTACACATTCTCCGTAGATGCTCAGTTTTGTATTCTTGTTGAATGCTTTATTATTATTTGTTCACCAGATAGACTTCTTCATTGAGCTGTTCCTGGCTGTATGGACCCAAAATTGATGATAGCAGAGCAGTAAAGTCTGATTATAGAGCTTAAGCATCAAGCATTAGCTCTTCATTTTCTTGTTTCAGGAAAAATTCCTTCTCTCTGGGCCTTTCACCTAGTGCATGAGCCTTTTCATTGGAAGAGTTGTTCCCCAGCCTTTAGTTTATCGTGTGTTTCAGTTAATAGGCCAACACGAAGATCCTAGCATGTATTGCACATCTTCTGGCATTTGTATCTGACTATGTTTTGTTTCACCCTGTTCTCGGTGGAGTTCAGGGTTGTCCTTTTAGTTGCTTTCCTAAGTGCTTAATCCCTTTTTTGGTAGATTGACAAATATGTGCAAGTCTCCAGTGCGTTCCACTCTACGTAATTTACATTATCTTCTTAACCATTCTGAAGGAAGTATTTTCCATATCAGCAGATCATTATTGAATCACCATAAACTAAGACAGCAACGAACTTGTTTCCACCTACTTCAATCTATAGCTTGTGATATGTAGTGATTGTCCAATATATGCGAATTTAACTCTTAACCGTTCCCATTAGTGCTACTTCTAAGACATTACGAATGTGTGGCGTCTTTTGCTCCTCAATTCCTTGCATGATTCTAAATTTGCGGTTTGGTTAGCATACCACATTCAGGGAAGTTATAGGGAGAACTATGGACTTTTCAAATTAAATGTCCTCATCAAAATTTGTACATCTGATAGAGATGATAACGTAGTATGTTCAATTCCATTGATAACTAGCTACGTCTGCAGTTTTTCCATCTTTCCTCTTCCAGTCTTCAATGTGCCCTAACAGATGCAAAACATATATTTAGTGACAAAAAAGACGACTTTAGAGGGAGAAGTTATATAGCGATCATGAATCTGCCTCAACTTTTGCATATTGCGTATTTGGCTTCAAAATTTGGTGTTTGTTGACCGTTCCACTTTTATGAGTTGACCAAATATAACATGCACCTAAAACCGAAATTCAACAAAACGATGGCACAAGTAAATTCATTCTATATTAGCTTGCCTTGGTTCTCCTTTATCTTGCTTGAAACATCTATCCATTCCTTTATGCTAAGATTCATCAAAACTTGTCACATGGTGCAGCAACTTGGCTGCCTTTTGATGCCACTAATTACCTTATATATTAGCTAGCTGCCTGTCTTGTAATGATTTAGTATTATAAAAGTTTTTTTTTTTGTGCAAAAGTTACCATTATTTGAAAAATTTGTTGGAACGGGCGAATTTAACTAGCAATCAAATCACTAATTATAATTATTTTGTGAGAGCTTCTAATAGCCTGAAAATGACAGGGAATTAGTTTTGTTTTCCTGTTCATTTTGAGCTTTTTCGCACATGAATGGAGTATCTTGGTAGTTTGAACATTGTTGTCATTGTGGTATGGGTAGGAAGGACTGATAGGCATCAGATAAACATGGACTGATAAGCATCAGATGCACATGTAGTTCAAGCAGCAAAGTCTCCTCATGCTAGTTAAACTCATTCAGCATGGGATTCGTACATTGCTTTCTCGATTTCATTTTATTTATACTTTGGCAGGTTCCCATTATCCCGAGTCATGTGCACTCCATCAATGATGCGGTTTCTGCAGAGGAGGCTGCAAGTGAGTACGAGTTTGTGATCAGGCAACTAGTGAAAACTCGCATGGTCAGTGTCTCCGAGGTTAGCGACTGTCCCAAGTTTGACCTCATCCTCCTAGGGATGGGTCCTGATGGACATGTTGCCTCACTATTCCCTAACCATGCAGTGCTGAACGAGAAAAGCGAGTGGGTGACCTTCTTGACTGATTCGCCGAAGCCTCCACCAGAGAGGATCACATTCACATTACCAGCCATCAACTCTGCTTCCAACGTGGCAGTAGTCGTGGCTGGTGAGGCCAAGTCAGAGGCCGTGCACTTGGCAATCGACGACGTGGAACCTGATTGCCCGAAACTGCCTGCTAGAATGGTTCAGCCGATGACGGGGAAGTTGGTGTGGTTTTTGGACAAGGGGGCTGCCTCGAAGCTTGACGGTGATCAATACTACAAGTCGTGATGTCTTTGTTTCGTGCGCTGTGGAGGGATGGAACACCTGTGGATTTTGTTTATGCTCCGCCCTTTTCACATTTAGAAAGTGAAAAAAACATTCGAACTAGAGATCTGGTCCAGTTCTCCATTTTTGAATTGTCGTCCTCTTTGTCGGATGGATTGGTGGAGAACTATGGTTAATCCCTTTTATAAGAAGCCCGTTATTTTACTAGCGATCTTGATATTTAGACAACGAGAAATATGCTTGAAAAGCTCCAACAGTAACAGACAGTTTGACATATGTGTCTTCTATGCCTATTTACACCAGCGAAGTTGCAATAATCAAGCTTCTGGTCGCAAATGGCTTTCACCAGTTATACCAGTTTCAAGAACTCTGAAAAAGTTCTACACCGTGCCTACATTTAGGACTGTGAATTAGAAAAAGGCAAGAAGCAAATGGAGAAATTTTTTGAAGAAAGGGAACAAGGAAAAATGAATAAGATCGCCACTTTACAGGGAAGAAAATGCAGGCAAGTTGAAAACAAAAATGATCATCACGAATGTTGGGATTAGCTTGCAAGCTGCATCGTCCGATACTCCCTCTCTGTTACTGATCTAATGCCATTAATATCAGGCGACGCCTCTTCTTCCTCATCATCTCTAGGAGGGAAGCCGAGTGTTCGAGTGACTGCCCATTGATCGATGACTCCGCAGTCAATGGCATAGTTGATTGAGTGCTCTAAGTAGTCTCTGTCTGTGTGGAGGTCAGGCTGAACTGTCAGCATCCTCATGAGACCTTCAAACATGGGCAAAAGAGAACTTGGTAAAGCAGAGTGCCATTTCATCGTGCTGACAATGCAGAGCTTGGTAAGAAAAGTTTGGTTTCCATGATGTTGACGATGTGAGATGCAGAAGAACACAGTGGTAATATCCCGGAGAAAAGAAGCGATCCATTGTAAACTGATCAGAATTGCCTTTTCAAGCATCAAACTTGTTTTATTCAATGAACTCACTCTCTCTGGGGCTTCAACAAATAAGCTGTTGCTCATCAAATTTGGATATAGGATGTTTGGAGGAATGGTCAAAGTGAGAGAGATTCAAGAACTTGAACAATGATGAGGAGCAATGACGACTGATGATGATACATGATCATGAGAAAGGGAAACAGCGCCCGTCAAATGAGAATACTCTAATAGTGTCAATGAATAAGGTTAATGCATAGTGAAATTTAGAGTAAGAAGCTAAAAACTGATCAAATTATATATATGGAATAATGAAATATCTTAACAAGCATGGGTATACTATGGTTGTGATAAACTGAAAAAAAGATAAAAGCACAAATTGTGGCACTATGAGGTCTGATTAGCTATTTGGCCCCAATATGAGACACTGCATGAAAAGAACAGCATATCATTTGCAACAGGGATAAGTACACTGCAAGTGCCATAACTTTTGTACGGCGCTTACTTGAGCGCTACAACTTTTTTTTTGTTCACTTGAGTGTCATAACTTTTAAAAATCAACCACTTAAGTGTCATTGCTTACATGGCCGCTGGAAAAGTTGACGTGGACACCGGAAAAAGCTGAAGTGGCAGTTGGAAAAGCTGAAGTGGCACTCAAGTAAACAATCTTTAAAATTTATGGCACTCAAGTGAGCGAAAAACAAGTTATGGCACTCAAGTGAGCGTTTTACAAAAGTTATGGCACTTGTAGTGCACTTAACCCTCTGCAATATGTGCTTCATCTCTCTAGCCTCCACTATAATCAGACATTTGAAAGAGCATTGAACAAGCGAAAGAAACATGATTGTGAGACATTGGAGAGATCAGCCCCAGATATGCCAGCAGTGCATGAAAATAATATATGGTACCAACATTTTCTTTCGGGCATCCTGAGGCAACAATCTTTTCAATCATGAAGTAACCCGAAGGAACATTCCTATGCAAGGCCATTCACAAAAAACTAAATACTCAAAAAGAGCAAGTGGAACTTTTCTCTCGGTGTAACAAACAGGCCCAGTTATAGTAGATATGAGTATTGCACCTCAACAACTTCATACCTGCAACAATGCCATCCCCAGATGCCGACATATCGCGAGAGAAGGGGCTGATGGGAGGATCCTCCATCCCATGGACAGCACCATTGTGCTCCTTTGTGTAGTAGTGAATCTTGGAAGTTCCATTCGTCACAAACAAGATCTTAAGATTCTCGTGCCAGAGAGGTGCAATTATGTCTGGTTCATAATGAATAAATTTAGATTTCGAGTTATTTTTGGTGTCAAATTCCTCAGCTGGCATGATGCCACATAAAAATTCAAGTTCCTGCTTGGTGACCTCAATAAAATCTGCTAGCTCCCAAACTTGCCAAATGAACATTTTGGTTTCCTCATATGAATGCCAAAGAGGCAAAGGAAGATTGACATCATAAAATATAAGCCCTCCGAATCTCTTTGAGATGTTGATGGCTTGCAGTGCCGTTGATCTCATGTTATGCTCAAGCAATGAATGCGTGTTGATATATAGCATCTTTGCCTGCATCAAATTCCATAATATGTCAAAGGACATCAGGGATACACGACATAATGAAGAATCAATTATTCAAACGATAGAATAAGTAACAATGCGAGCACTGAACTTACCGGGACTGTCTTACAATTTTATTAAGGAAGTCATGATGTCCATTCTTATTATTGCTCATTTCCGTTAGACAGGTCACTGAATTTCGTGATTTTTTAGAGATCCACGAGCCATTGAACCAAAACACTTACATATCAGTACTACCAGCAGAAAGATAGTGCTTAAGCCCTAAGTTTAGTAAAGATGTTAAACAATAAATTTTCCCTCTACGGCTTAGTAATGTATATCGCTCTGGACCTCTGGTTTAATATTCTCACGGGCTTTCTCAAAGCAGCAGGATAGATTACCTCCTTCAGCACATCAACATTGATGTCAGACTTCAATAAAGAATCTTCTGCACAAGGTCGAGCAGAAGTCATTCTCAAACGGCCCCGTTTACCAATCTTCATCAATGATACAGCTGATTGCCTCTTGCTATCAATGCGAAGACATCGGGTTTGCACATTGTTCATATTCAAATAATAAAGCATGGCCTGGCCATAGTCATCATCCCCAAGTTTACCCATTAAAGCAACCTTACCTCCCAAACTTGCAAGGGCAATAGCCACACTTCCAGCTGAGCCCCCCGGAGCCCTTACATATTTCTCTGGTGCCCACAAAGCATCTCCCATCCTTTCGTGAATTTCATAATCTACAAGCCTGTTCGCTGGCCTTCCTGATGGTACAAAAGCATGCTGCGCAGCTCCAAAGCAACAAATAAGAGGAGGCCAGCCATAAGTAAAGCTAATATCCTCTCCCTCGTCCTTTCCCAGATCCAGGTCCTCCTCGTTCTCTTGATCTGAAATTGCAAATAATGTGGAGTCCTCACTATCCAACAATTCCGTTTCACTAGTTTTGTCCTCAGCAACCTCCAGAGCACTCTTTCTCCGCCTCCTCACCTTCTTGGTTTTCTCTTCCTTCGTTGTTGTAAGAGAGGATGCAGCTGCAAAATATTCAAATCAGATGCATGCCTCCTGGCCCTAGATATCAGAAATGACCAAGGGTTAAGCCAAGCACCAAACTAGCTGTAGAGTCTTAGGCACTACCTTTCTTACGAGTCCTTCGTTGTTTCTTGTTGGAATCTTCCAGTCCTTCGGATACGGTCATTTCTTCCTCACTAGAAATCAATTCAGAGGACTCCTCTGGGATATCTACGACAGCTTTCTTTCTAGGACGAGTAGTAGCTTGCTTAGAAATTTTTGATGTCCTCTTTTTAGTAACAGCCTTATTTTCAATTTGCTCTGCAGCTGAAGGCTCCACAAGTTTTGTTTTAGACACAGCCGCAAGAGCCCGTTTGTTCTGTGATTTAACTTCTTGACAGAGCACCAAGATCTGGGTCGAATAGACAGGGAAATTCTTATGCCATCTGTAATTGCAGAGTTCATGCCTCAGAAAAACAAATCATATCTGACAAGTTCATCACTATACTGGTGGAGCGACCCAAAATGAACCTCCTATAAACTTAGGCAAAAGCAAATAAATTTCTGATTGAGGTGATGCCCCTTGCAAGAAAACGTTAATGGGGCTAGGTCATCTCACCTATAGTATGACATCATATTGATCATTTCACCCTTAGTTGCTGAAAGACTTTGACCGTCATTTTTTGACCGTTATTTTCTTCTCGCGCACAATAATCAATCCAAACCCACGTTAATGGTTTCAAGCCTTCATTTTTTAGAACGACAATGCAGGGAAGGCAAGAAAAACAAAGAACCACTGGAGATTGGAAACAAGGTTGAAGGACCAACTGCAAAAAACACAGCCAACCACTGAATCGAACTCTGAACAGCCGCCGCAGTTCCGTGACAACTATATGTCTTAAAAGATAGCAAGTTTTCAATATGAACAGCCAAAGTGGGTCACCCAGAATCAGAATCAAAACACGAGCAAGACATGTTCTTCCCGCTGAATTATGAGCAACCAAGCAGAACCCACTTCTAAAATTCAACAACAAAATTAACTAGTCTCACCTCGAATGCCCATTCAGAAAAAATTTTCAAAACAAAACAATCATTGGAGAAGCGCACGTGCAAAATGAGAAGTCGACCGCGAGTAATCAAATGCACCCACGAAAAGTACATGAGTGGTTTCAAATCACAAAAGAAAGCTCAAAATGAGCAGGAACTGGAAGCAAGTAAAGGGGATATCTTTTCACTCGAAGGCAGAGTAGGAAATCAGATGAGCCAGAGAGAGAAACGAACCTGGGCGAGGACGACAGGTGAGTGAAGGAGAGAGAGGCCATCCTTGACATCGAATGGTGAACTGGAACGCACGAATCGACTGCGGAGTAGGGAGCAGACGGAGGCAGAGAGAGAGACTTTGGTTGAGGGGGTTTATCTTCCAGCACCTGCTCGGGTTTACGAAGCGAGGGCGTTTGCAGTTAATCAGCAGGAGGGAGGTTCTTTTATTACCGTTAATTCTTCTTACTCTTTTTCCACTGGTGGATTGCTGCTTTTAAGTTTTTACTCTGCCCTTGTTTTTCTTGGTTACCTTTTAGTTTTAGCTAAGCAAAAGGGCAACTCGTGGCCAAGAATTTTCATCTTCACCACCGACGGGGCGGCGGAGGTGGAGGCAAGACATTTTTGGCATAAATAAATTACAAGCGCAAAAACTTGGGTACAACGCTTATTTTAGTGTCAAAATTTTCAAAATAACCACTTAAATATCAAAGATTTTGAAAACCGATCACTTCAGTACCAACAAGACACGTTAAAGAAAAGATAAGATCATTTTCAATACAAGATTATATGAAATTTGCAATTTCAAAATATGATATCTTTCTATCATATGCTTTGACCAAACGTGCAACATGTCCTTACAATGTTCATTATCAAACATGATCACTTCATTTACAAATTGTAGTGTGCCCTTTGCTTGTTTTAGCGAAGTTTTTTGTTTTTTTTTTTTGAAGCCCGTCTTTCTGACGATGTTTTGACTATTTTGATTTTAAGTGGTGACAAAAAAAATCATACCAAAGTAAATTTATAGACTATATGAAAATCTGGCATCGACATGCCCAACAATCAAAATGTGGGTCGACATTCTAGCCTTTCGTCTCCTTGCAAGACCTATTCATTTTCATCTACCATAAGCAACAATAATGCAGCATTCCGATGGAGGTAGGGAAAATCAATTTGCAAATCATTACAGACCGATAAGATGATGTCTATGGATATGAGGATTCACATTCATCGAAAGATTTGGACCAAAATGACTCGTCTTTACCAGTTCAGACCCTGAAAGTAGAGTCGTCAATAACCCATATTTAACCCACATTGTATATAAAATGGATTTTATATGGGTCATTAACTTTCGAAAGACTCACTAAAATTGGGCCATGCATGAAATCAATTTTTGACCTATATTGGATCCATTTTCGATCCATAACTTTCACAAATTACAAATGGGTCTAGGGCCCCAAAGCCTAAACTTTTTTCTTATTAGTTTTTTAATTTTTTATTTTTACAAATGGACCCATGGCATGTTCCGTAGGTCACCGCCGCCGTCCACAATCGCTGTCCGCTACCGCAATCATTGCCCGTCGCTGTCCACCGGAGCGATCGCCGCCCGTCGTCGTCAACTGCTGCGATCATCGTCCGCCGTCTACCGCTGCCATCACCGCTTGCTGTTTGCCGCCGCCATCATTCGTCGTGGCCGGAGAAAAATGAAAGAAAAATGAAAAATACTTTTTCAAAAAATTATTTTAATAATAAAATATTTTTTTATTTTAAAAAATTCTAAAAAAATAGAAAAAATTAAAATTTTTTAAAATATAGAAAAAATTTCACTAGAATTTTTTATTGCATGAAAGTATTTTAGTAATATTATTTTTTATTTTATTTAATAAATTTTTTATTATTCAATTTTTTTATTTGATATAAAAATTTTATCTGATAACATATACATATGAAAAGCTTAAAATAAGTTAAATTAGTTATATAATTTTTTTTAGAATATCAGTGTGATTTAGCAATATAGGTCAAAATGGATCAGGTTGGGTATGAGTTGGTTACGAGTTGGGTCGGGTATGGATCATTGAATATATATCAAAATGGATGAATGAATATGGGTCGGACCATATTCGACCCGACCCAAATCCGACCCGATCCACCCATTTGACACCTCTACCTAAAAGTATGTGAATCCCTGATAGAGCAATGTCTAGGCATGGAGCGTGAGAAAGATTCGGGATGTGCACGGCTGTAAATGCATTTCTTGGAATAAGATGACTCCAGTCATAGATCAAGAACGAAAATCATATAGCTCATGCAGCTTCCATTACATTCGCCCTGATTATAGGCTCATAACGGCTCGTCATTTAATCAACCAGAACCAACTTATTTAAGCAAATTCATTGATCAGCAAGGAAGTATACAAAATTACAAAAGATGAAACCAGCAGTAAGCTCAGAATGATTAGCACCTCTCGCACAATGAACGGTAAAAATGTGCCACGCTAGGCTCACTTCTGCTAAAATAAACGAATATTAAAGCATGTCCTTGGGAAGCTCATACATAATCCTAACAAAATAACCCAATATACTGCCCAACCAAATAAATTCCCAAATTCACATGAGTAATCGAGACTACATGATGATGTTCGAAAATAGCAAAAAATAAAATGTCTAATGACTCAATAGGAAAATTTCCCTCTCAACAGTCTTGGTGACTTCTATCCAAATCTGGATCCAATATACATAAACACTTTCTCTGAACCATTGTTACATGACTCAAAAAATTGTTACAAAAATTTCATTTTGAAGGAGAGGTAGTGCAAAAAGCAGACTTGTTCACTTCTTACGGAAATATAAGAAGCCAACAATCACTGAGATGCCAACAACAGCAACAGGAGCAGCCCAGTATTGTTTTGTCAGGACCATGAGCTTCTGGGAATAGTCTGTTCCTTCACTCTTGGAGAATACTTCGAGCTCCGGGATGGCTTGGGAAGATGTGTCAAGCTCACCAATGCAAAATGTCTGCAACAGCTCCCTTGCTTCTTCGCTATGGCCAGCATCTTCAAACTCATCAGTAGCATCTTTTCCTTTATTTGAGGAAAAAGGAAAGATATGGTCACATGATAGATTCTAACCAATAACACGAGATTTACCTTAAATGGATTGTACTCAACGCGATCAAACTTCATTAAGCACTATCAACAAGGTGAAGTATATTACCAGTTGTCTCAAGGATAACATCATCCCCACCAGGATGCTCATCCATGTAAGATGACACATCATAGACCTGTGCAGAAGAAACACAATTAGTTAGAGCATAGACATGCACATGCCATAGTTACTCTTATTTGTTCCTTAATTTCTTTCTGGTACTCGAGTTAATCAGTGCTATCTTTCTCTCCAAATATTTTGCACAACACTTGTTTTGGAAGTGGCAAGTGGGAAACAATGCCAAAAATAGCATTCCATCTAAAATAGCATTGACCCCTGCCAAAGAGTTCTCGAGTTACAAGATTTATATCAATTAAAAACTCACAACCACTTTTCGTTAAGTCCATGAATTCCACATACTAAAATAGCATTGACCCCTGCCAAATATTTCGTTAAGACCACTAGAATCTTGTATTGCAAGCAACGAATTTATCAATAAAACTCCATAATCGAACATCAACGCTATGCTCCAACTCAGAGAATGTATCATTTCTTTGGCTAAATGGTACACAGCCAAGTCCTTAAAAATAAAAGATATTTGGAAGGGTGTAGCTAGAACTTCATGATCTCCCCTGACAGGTCTTCTCCCCAAAATCAACCAGAGAGTAGCATTTTCATTACCAACTCACTGAAAGTAAGCCATAGCATTTCAGAAGTTCCCTTTTACTTTATATCACCCAAGCCAATGCCAAGCAGCTAGCTTTGACATTGCTGTGAAGGACAAAGAAGTTTTAAGCCTGAAAGTAGACAACACCTTGTTTTATATTTTTCCTTTTTAACTGCTACGAAGAAAAAAAACCTAAGAAACAACTCCAACTAAAGAAGCCAAAAAGGTGGAAGGGGTCCCACACATTGTTAGCTGGTGCATACCATCACTCTGTAGCAGATATCTATGTCTGTCCTTTGTCAAGAGTAAAACTCCTCAATTACAGCTAGAGATTAAACTTACTCAAAAGCTAACTTCAACTTGACCTCAGGATCTAAGGAGCAGCATCTTGAAGCCAAAACCATGAACACTACATATAACATTGTGTAGCTCAAATAATTCACAAAATCGGAACCCAATTCCCCCATGTGTTATAACCAAATTTGACCCCTCCAGTGACAGTTAATTGATTCTTAGCTAGCCTACAAACAGCAGCAAAACTCATGAACTTGATGATCTCAAGTTGCTGCCAAAGTCACAAGCGCACATGAGCAACATCAGTTACGCAAGATGACTGAAACTTTGAAACTGAGGATTGCATAAATCCATGAAATAACATGCTACTGTGTAGGGATCATAATATTCTTAGCAAATCCCTCTCCATTTTTCCTCGAATATAACTATGGGTAGCTGCCCCCTTTTTTATTCCAGAAAGATTTTCATTTTTGATAGGAAGGACAAAGGGACTTCTTTTGGCTCATCTTCCTAATTTCATTACTTGAATTTGTTCTTTCAAGTATTTATTGAAAAGTGCTTCGAGTTCGATCAATTTATAGCCACTATAACGAAATCGGATTGCTTCAGGCTACTGAACTTAGGAAAAATGGATCAGCAACAGAAAAGGCGTTTAGACATAAAAACTTCCAATCACAGAAGATATGGACAGGACATTGACTCCACTAAACAATCAAATATGAGCACCACAACCTAAGCTAGAACAGGGGACACGAACACAAGTAACAAGCCAAAGTCATATCGAACAGAAACAAAGGCGGCGAAACAAAATCTGGTTCATAGCCCAAAATCCCAGAAGAAGAAGGACGGAGAAAGAGACGACCTTGCCGTCGATGACAATCCAGCAGTCTTCTTTGGTGTTGTGCTGCGATGCTTCTTGCATCGAGTACATCTTCGTAATGGTCGGCATTTGGCCACCGGCGACGACGGCTACTCCGGTGCCCGGTCAACCAAACGACGGCAGCAGGAATTCTTTCGGAGGCGCAGACTATTCTGGTGTCACCTTCCGCTTTCCCTGACATATATTTTCATCCTCGTCCTTTCTGGAATGGATAGATCATTGGGCTTGAGCCCTGAACTTGAGCTTCTACCAACTTAATTTTGGGCTACAAGCCTGAAATCGAACTCCACCAACTGCTGCAGAAAAGGAAGATATTGAACTAATCCAATATTTTGACCCAAAAAAAAAAAAAACTAATCCAATATTTTTTGGACCAAAAAAAAAATGTCCAATATACTATTAAAAAAACCTAATCCAATATTTAAACAAAAAAATGATCCAATAGACTATTAATAAACAAAATAATAATCCTATATACTCATTTTTTGGGCAAAATCGATATCAAACTCGTTTCCTTATGCACAGCTCTTGTCTCAATCACATGCTTTACATTATTTCGCTTAACATCTCCATGCTCAAATCGGTGTTAAACTTTTAAAATTATATATGATGTATTATAAAATGTTTAATTTCTAGAACAAACAGTTGCACGTTGAATTTCAATACGATAAAGGTGAACATGCATTATAAAATTACTTTTCTGCGCATCACAACTGGATAATGCCAATGATCGTAACACTATCATGGGCATCATCTAGTTGCAAATCCGCGGAGGAAATCGAACCCGAAATCGTATGTTTTTGGATTAACCAATTAACTTGATATGTTTTCGAAATCTTATCGTTGTTAAGCTGCGAATTCCCAACTGGCTTGCCAACTTTGACAGCACTCGCCTTCGTGATATGGATTAGAAAGCCAATCAAGAACATCTCAAAAGAATGATATCTAGGGATAGTTTCTTGAGTTTATCCAACATCCATAAATTAAGAGTTAAATATCTCCGGCCCAATACCCAAAAAAGGGAAAATTTAAAAAAAAAAAAGCCTTAAATGCCCTCATTTTCTTAAAAAATAAGGGTCCCGAAGTAGATTTTGTTTCAAATGAAAATTTGAAATGCCATCATTGTCTCAAAGAAAGTCTTAAAGTAACTATGATTATTTCAAATAAAAGTCGGACCTCGTCGATTGGTCAGATTTTTTTACTGATCAAGGAAATTTTTGTCAAAATTTAATTTAATTTAATTTTTATATTAAATTAAAATTTTAAAAAAATGAAAATAAAAAGTAAAAAAAGGAAAAAATAATAAAAAGTAAAAAAAAAAGGAAAAAAATCAAGCGGGAGGTCCACCTCCCACTTATGGCCTCAACCCCATAGGTGATGGGGTGGTGACAATGGCCATCGGGATCACTGGTGCCTTAGCGAGGGCCGACGACCACATCGACCAAATGCAGCCCTCACCCAAGTTTGGTTGAGGGCAGTGGCCATCCATCAGAACTAGGGTAGACGACGGCCATTGGTCGAGACTAGGGTAGACAGTGCCCTCCGACCCACCCTCGTTTTGGTCGATGGCCGCGGCCCTAGGTTGGACTCGGGCGAAGGCTGCCAACCCTCTCCTAGATGAGGCAAGGTTGGTTGGCGGGGTTGCTGCCTTCGCCAAGGCGCCTATGACCTTGACAGTTATAGTTGCCGCCTAAAAAACCTCCAACTATTGCATTTGTGGCAATTATATCTAAAATTCTTTTCTTATAAAAAATCTATAATTTTTACTTTTGTCTCAAGTTTACCTCAAACTTTTACTTTTGTCTCAATTTTATCAACCTAGTATAAAAAAAACTCTCGAGTTTAGCATACGTCCCAATTATATCTAAAACCTTTTTCGTCTAAAAAAAACCTTCAATTTTTATTTTTGTTACCATTATCTTTCCGTCCATAATCATTATTAGTTAATTCTACATGACATTTCCACATCATTAATGAATTACACTTCAACAATTCTAATATGAAAAAACTCTTGAATTTCTCTTCTATTAATTGCTTCCCTTATATAATACTCAGAGATACAAAGCCACTCAAGAGGTGCATTTGTACTCTCTTTGGTATTGAATAGCCCAACGAATGGCTAGACATGAAGATATTTAGATGAATGATCTAAAATCTCATCATTCCTAAAATCTACTATTTCTAAATTTTGAAGATTCATTGACAAGTTTGGTAAGAAATTTCGAGCCACGAAAGATTAACTAACAGTGATTATGGACTGAAGATTAACTGTAGTAGAATTAGGATAAAAGTAAAATTTAGATATTTTTTATGAGAAAAAAAGTCTCAAATATATTTGAGACAGATAATAAGGTTGAGGGTTTTTTTGGTTATTAGATCGGTAGAATTGGGACAAGAATAAAAATTGAGGAGTTTTTTGTGAGATAAGAAAATGTTTTGTATATAATTGTCATAAGTGCTGAAGTTGGATTTTTTTTTGGGGTATTTACTTGATTTTGCTAATGAAAACCTGACACAACGAAGTATTTGTATTTCCAATGTGCATTGGTTGCCCAGCAAACCTCTTTAACAGTCGCTTTGGGATCAACAGAGAGATTTTGTGAGATTACTAGTTGGTCGTGTGATTTATTATTTGATTATTCTAGCACCCACTCTCATGTGTAGGCTAAACTTTTCTTTTGATATCACATAAAATTTCTATGGAGTTTTTAAAAGTTAAAGCTATCGGATGAAGATGTGATTTATTATTTAAACATCCTAAATTAATATCCTAGGATCTTTCAAGAAGAGAGAGGGAAAATCAACAATCTCTACATCTTTACTCAATTGACTTGGCATTTGGAAATGAAATAATCGAGAAAAGTGTCAAAAAAATTCATAAAATAATCCCACTTGTGTTAATTCAGTCATAAAGAAATTTTAATTTACCAAATAAGTACTAAACCTTTTGATGATTTGCCAATTTAGTTTATTCGAGTAATTTTGAATGAAAATTGCCAACATAGACGTCGACCATCTTACATAATGTGTGGGCATTGACATGGACTTTTTTTTTTATCTAATTTTTTTTATTAATAGTTTGGATTTTTACAAGTTTTTTTTTTCTTTTTTTCTTTTTTTCTTTTCTTTTCTTTATATATTTATCTTTTTTGGGGTTGTGGGTCTATTCGGGTTGTTGGCTCTAGGTGAGGGCCGTAGACCTCACTTGATTTGGCCACATAGCCCTCGATGGAGGGCCAATAAGGGGTGTCGGCCCATAGCCACCCCCCCCCCCCCAAAAAGAAAAAAGAAAAAATTAATAAAATTCCTAAAATTCTTAAAATTTTATTTAAAATATTTACGTCAACGTCATTTGGGCCATAGAGGATGGCTGATATTTAGCAATTTCAGCCTAGGATTGGCTAGATGGATTCAATTAGCAAATTGTTAAAATTTTTAATAATCAATTGACACAGTTAAAATATTTATGACTGAATTAGCACAAATGCAATAGATTTAAGAATTTTTTTTTGTACTTTTAATGGAAATAATCTAATTCAACAAGGAAATGAGCTATCTTAGAAAGAGAAATGATTATATAATAGTTCTTAATCTATTGTAAGAATAACAACATGTTTTGAATTAGAAAAAATAAGTAACAAATAAGACAAAATTATTGTGGGGTCCACTCATTTAATGATTTGTGGCCTGCGCATGCTATAGCAAAGCTCATATTAGAAAATAACAAAATATCAAGTAATATATTTAATATTAAAGGGAATTGATTATATAACATTTTTTGGGTAACTCTTATGTTAACGATATATTTTAAGCCACAAAAACTGAATAACAATTAATTATAAACTGTCGTGGGTTCATTTTTTAAAGAATTTGTGATTTACAAAATATTGTTATTTCACAATCACCTAAAGGCAGTTATGCTAGCAAAGTCCAATACTAGGCTCCGTTTATTTTACGGAAAATGGCCTCCTGGGGGAAAACATTTTCCAGGAAGTCATTTTCCAAGAAAATAACTATATTTTCCGGTGTTTGGTTAATACTTAGGAATGAATTGGAAAACAATTTCCGTTGTTTGGCAAGGAATTGATTTTCCGGCGGCGGGCGACCGGCAGCGGGTGGCCGTGGGCGGCGATCGATGGCCGGGGACCGACGGCCGCGGCCGATGGAAAATGATTTTCGTTTTTAAAAAGAGGAAATCGTTTTCCACAATTTTCAAAGGGATTTTTCTATAGGAGGAAAATGTTTTCCGGGGTTAACCTATTTTCCGCCCCCCAAACGCCGGAAAATCCGGAAAATATTTTCCAGGAGAACTTTTCCCCCCAAACAAACACAGCCTAAATAATATCGCTGAGAACTCTCTTTTCCCATAAATATGCTTCAACACATGTAAGCCAACACAACACTACACACTGCTTACTAAGTTATTTCTGAACCAATTAGGCTTTGAAGCAGATTGAGACAATCAACACATATCGATTTGCTCACCCTTAGGCTGATCGTGAATCCCTTCGTTCGCCTGGCCCCGTTGAAGGGGAACAAGATAAAGTACATTACAAAAGGCTTGCCTTTGCGAACATCGGGCTGGCCACTTCCGGCGGAAACCATAGCTTTCCTCAAAGAAGGACCGAGCTTCATGAGTAAGAAGTAAGCAAAGTACGAGTTTTACGTTGTTTTCTTCGTCTCGGTTTTCTATAGTGTTCTCGTACATATTGAACGAACGTGGATAGGCAGGTTTCTAACGTGACCAGCGTCGAATTTTGTCGAGAAAAGATTATGCTATGAGCGATCTGGGGTTCAACCCAGGGAACATATCCAGCTTAGGGACTAATAACTCCAAAAGTGTCCACTGTAAATTTCAAATCCTGAACTTTCTTTAATCTGCCTGTTTCATGGGATAAAAACTCCGCAATATGACACCAGGATTAGACGCCGGGACCTCGTGTCCAAGCACTGGCGGCCGGGTCGGCCCACCGGGCTTTGGCTGGCCCCAAGGACTTGGGTCCACCCACTAGGCACTATATATATATATATATATATATATATATATATAGGTCGAATTAATCCGATACGGATGTCATGTACCTTAGTTTTTAACTATGGCAATCTGTCACGAGGAAAGTAGTCATACTATGATGGCTCAGCCAAAGAAGAAAAAAAAAAAAAGAAAAAGATCAATCCTTCTGTTGACACCTGATTTTTAATCATTTTTTTCTATTACTAAAGTAATAAAAAATCCATAAAAATTCATAAAATTGAAAAATCAACTTTGGGGACCTTAGCCAAGCCTAGGGAACCAATTTTGACCAAAAAACGATTTTTCATATTTTCAGTATTTTTACGTATTTTTTATTTATTTATTTTCGAAAATTAATAGAAAATCCATAAAAATTCATAAAATTGAAAAATCAACTTTGGGAACCTTAGCCAAGCCTAGGGAACGAATTTTGACCAAAAAATAATTTTTCATATTATATATATATTTTAATTTTTTTTTAAAAAATACAAAAATATTTGAAAATTTTGAAAAAATAACATTTGAGGCCAAAAAATACACAAAGATAGTTAATATTTTTATTTTAAATCTATTTTCATATTGGCCATCGCAAATTCAGAAAAATCCAATTCGAGTCACGTGTTCCTTCACGAGTATAATCTCGAATCGGGCTTAAAAAAATGTAATTTGAGTCAACTTATTTTTAACTTTCACTTTTTATGAGTTGTGACATTGTCTTCTAATATTTTAAATTTTCATCTTGGCCCAATTATACCCAGAATGACTTAATTTTGCAAAAGGGCTTTAATTAAATTATGCATTATTTTCAGCGACAAGAAATGAGCTTAAATTTGACATGTGGTAAATTTTGGTGTGTCAAAAATTGTGAGGAGATTTGGACTTAAAGAAATATATTTTTTTAGGGACTGAATTGTAAATACTTAAAATTCAAGGACTAAAGTGCAAATACCTAACTCTTGAAGGATTATTTTACAAATAATAAAAAGAAAAGTTAGTGGATAAATTAGATTAGAGAAGGGAAGATGAAGAAGAGGAGATGAAGAAGAGAAGTTGGAGAAGAATGGATGGAGAAAATAAGATAAGAATAGAGAAGGGAAGATGGAGATGAAGAAGAGTTAGTAGAGAAATTAGAATGGAAGATAAGAATAGAGAAGGGAAGATGGAGATTAAGAAGAGTTAGTGGAGAAATTAGAATGGGAGATAAATATGGAGAAGGGAAGATGAAGATGAAGAAGAGTTAGTGGAGAGATTAGAATGTGAGATAGAGATGGAGAATGGAAGATGAAAATGAAGAAGAGTTAGTGGAGAAATTAGAATGGGAGATAGAGTTAGTGGAAAAATTAGAATGGGAGATAGATGAGTAGGTTATAAAAGGAGAAAGAAGTGAGCTTGAGAAAGGATTCTTGAGAGAGAAAATTTGAAGTGTTTGGGAGGATTTTTTTTGGAGAGAAAATTTTGGATGTTTGAGAGAGTTTTGGGAGATTGAAGAAAAATTTGAGAGAAAGAAAATACCAAAAGAGAGAGAATTTTGAAGATGATGGGAGTTCAAAGCTAGGGATTATCATCACAAATTCCTTCATCGATCAATATAAATCAAGAGTTCATCCTCGTCAACGAGCAAGCAAATTCGAGCTAAGTGTTTTTATTTATTCATTTGTTTATGGTTTTACTTGCAAATTAGCACAAATTGTATACACTTTCTCCATCTCCTCTTTTTTTTTTTCCATATTTTATGTCAGGAGAAGGATATCTCTACGTCAACAGCAAAAATCTCGTAGATATGCAAAAATCGGCCCAGACAAGCTCCTAAGCTGTCCACCGATTTCTCAACTGATCTGTGACTAAAAGTCCCTCTTAATTCAAAAGAAACTCTCTATATTGGGAACATAGAGAGCGAAAATCAATTATAGAAATCCCTCCCAAAAAAATGGGAGATAAGTACTCTTTCCACTCTTCTAGTTTTAGGTGCAGATTAGCACATATTTTGTATACTGACATTTCACTCTATTTTATGTCAGGAAGCCGCAGCTTTATATCAATGGTTAACCCTATGGAAGCACAAAATCGGCTTGGAGGAGTCCTCAAGCGCGCACAAATTTCAAATTGTTGAATCAATTCGTTGTATTTTATTTTAAAGAATTCATACCCCAGAATGGAGAGGACAAAGTCCATCCGCAATTTAAATACCTGCACCATAAATCCCAAAGGGAAGAGCCAAGCCAATGCTTAGCCTCCCATTGGAGGTTTTTACTTACAGTAGTTAAATACCTGCAACTTTAATACCTGTACCTTAAATCCCAAAGGGAAGAGCCAAGCCAATGCTTAGCCTCCCATTGGAGGTTTTTACTTACAGTAGTTAAATACCTGCAACTTAAATACCTATACCTTAAATCCCAAAGGGAAGAGCCAAGCCAATGCTTAGCCTCCCATTGGAGGTTTTTACTTACAGTAGTTAAATACTTGCAACTTAAATACATGTACCTTAAATCCCAAAGGAAAGAGCCAAGCCAATGCTTAGCCTCCCATTGGAGGTTTTTACTTACAGTAGTTAAATACCTGCAACTTAAATACATGTACCTTAAATCCCAAAGGGAAGAGCCAAGCCAATGCTTAGCCTCCCATTGGAGGTTTTTACTTACAGTAGTTTAAATACTTGCAACTTAAATACCTGTACCTTAAATCCCAAAGGGAAGAGCCAAGCCAATGCTAGGCCTCCCATTGGAGGTGTTTATTCACTGTCATGTACTTCCTATAATTTAATTTTTGAATCATCAGACCCAAAAGATAAGTAGGTTGTAATACTGCACAGAAGTCGTTAACACACTCCTTCTTTCGGCTTCAGGGAATCTTTAACACTTAAAAAAATATAACAAATAAAAATATATACCATCCATGCATCCTATTTAAAAAGTGAAAACACAAAAGAGAATACCCTACTATAGCCTTAGGAATAAACCAAGCCTGAGTTGCCGAATTAGGATATCCATGAAATTAAGGTACCGAAAGGGCATTAGTTTTAATTAACTAGTGTAACCAAGTCCCCGAGCTCTTAATCTCTGGTTCGCAGGAATAAATTAGTTCTCCCGCTAATTTATTTAGGTTTCTAATCGACCTACCAAGAACGATTAGTGGCGACTCCAAATTTTAAAATCATTTAAACAAAAACCAAAGTTGCGATTCGGTAGGGCTTGGGAGGGTCCGCGTTAGGTTAGTCAAATCTAATTAACCTAATAATCCGTTAACCCCCTTTAAAATTTAAAATTTTTTTAGAGGGTCGCGACACCTTCTTTCCTTCCAATTTTTCCTTTTTTTGAAGTTTATTCTCTGGCTCGATCGAACATGTACAGGGAGTATGTTCACATCACATGTCTTAGGTTCCCGCATAGTGATTTCCATACATCCAAAGCTCAAAAGATACATCCTCTTGAACGAAGCAAAAGGACTCGTTCCTAGTTCCCCATCAATCGCATTTGAAAATACTCGGGAGATTCGACGCTACCACCGTGGATGGCGCCACTCACAAGCGCATGAGCTGGGCATTTCTAGCTCTTGCTGGCCTGTGATGATGAAGGATAGTAATCTACTATGCAAAAATCGATAAGTATAAGCAATTAACGTAAAATTTTATATCGTTGATCTTCACAATTTTCACGAACAATAAGGATGTAGAGGTACATTCATCCATAACGATTCTTCAAGTGTGATCATTCCAGAAAACAGAGACGAGGAAGACTGATTTCTCTCCTTTAAGCCTCTGTTCTTTTACGCTGTTTTTGACGAATAAAGACAACCGTGCGTTATTATGTTATAAATGTCTTATATCTCTTCGTTAGGTGGATAGACGGGATGCTTTCCACCGAAGCACTTAAGAATCACACATTTTCAATTGTATCTTTTCATATCTAATATATTTAACTTTGTAGCGTATAAATAATTATTAAATCATAATTAATAAAGTCATGTGGGCTACAATTATTCTTACAATAAGAACATGAAATTTTTCGCCGATCATTGTGAAGGGAGGACTCTCGACATTCAATACAACCAAGGAGATAATCTGGCAATCCCGATTATTTAACAACAATTGCGACGAATATTTTTTCGTGGCAAAATTCATCGCTAATTAGCCACGAATATTTTTTTGTCGCAAATTAGAGAGGAATATTTTTTCGTCGTAAAATTCGTCGCAAATTAGCAATGAATATTTTTCAGTCGCAAAATTCATAGCAAATTAGCGACGAATTAATTTCGTCGCTAATTTTTCGTGGCTAAATGGCCTTTTTTTTGTAGTGCATCCGAAACGTAATGTTTTGCAACAACAAAGACGGTTTTGTAGAACTTATGTCGCGAGAGATTCGTAAATGTTCCATGATGGCCACAATTTCCACTCGGATGGCTTTTTCATTGCCTTTTTGTGGAGTTGGAATCGGATTCCAAATATTTGAAGCTTTCGAGCGAGATTTTAAAAATCTAGCGAGAGGAACAATATCATTGCTGGGGAAGAACATTTAGGGCGCGCATGACAACGTTTCTGTTTCTGTTCCAAGCCTATTCCAAAAATAGGTTTGGAATAGAAACTCGTTTGGCAACGCAAATCTGTTTTTCTATTTCTAGAACAAAAATCTGTTCCGGAAAAATCTATTTCTGTTCCAGAAATAATTTCTGGAACAGAATGGTTGTCATGCACGCCCCAGTAATCCGCAGAGGAAAAGAACAGGAAGAAGCGAACGACTGGAATGAGTACGAGTCCGTGCGACTTACTCGGGTGGTGTTCGTGAATTCGAGTTTCCATTGGACGTAGGTTAATTGCAGATTCATGTAACTAGGTGTGTCCAACACGTAATTTCGTATCATTTTGAAGTTTAATTAATATTTCAAATTTGGGAAAGGAAAAAAGAAGAAGAAGTTTCCCTTGGCGAATACTTCCACTTCCGATTTTTCGTTATCTGTTTGTCAAACGCTGCTAATTTGGCATGTCGTGTACATTTTATCTCGATATGCCCGGTTGTGTTCTTTGATTTACCTTTCGTTCTTTTTACAATTGTTATGGCTCTCATAATCAAGTGAGAAACCAAAAGGAAGCTCTAGCATGATAGTACTGTTAATTATTTCTAATTACATGATCTTTTAATCGATAAATATTTTGTGCAAAACGTGCGATGATGTTGTATGGATTTATTGTTGAGATTGTATAGTCTCTGACAATATTGTCAAGAAAGCATTTCCCAAAATAAAATCTAAAGTTCTCTATACGTATTACCTATGATTTTAATGTTTGATGATAATGCCATTCATTTTAGTAACCTAAAATTGTTGAGAAAATTACCAAAAGAGTCACAATCTATTGCACTTACGTCAATTTAGCCTTAAACTTTTTAATTTGGCCAATTTAGACATAAATCTTTTGATTATTTACCAATTTACTCATAAACTTTTAATTTAATCCTGAATATTTTGATGATTTTCAATTTAGGAAATGGTTAATGTAGCATTCTAGTCATCTCTCTAGATCCTATTGAATTTCATTCGGAGGAGGAACCCTATAAAGATCGTATTGATTCTTATCAAAGAAAGACAGGATTAACCGATGCTGTTCAAACAGGCACAGGTCGACTAAACGGTATTCCCATAGCAATTGGAGTTATGGATTTTCAGTTTATGGGGGGTAGTATGGGATCCGTAGTAGGCGAGAAAATCACCCGTTTGATCGAGTACGCTACCAATAAATTTTTACCTCTGATTCTAGTGTGTGCTTCCGGAGGAGCACGTATGCAAGAAGGAAGCTTGAGCTTGTTGTGAAATAAAATATCACGACTTATGTATCTAGGGAATAGTCGCTTCAAAGTGAATTTTCCCTAGATACATCTATTCAATTAAATTCTGGATTTATTCCGAATATATAAATTATGCTAAAATTGAAATAAAAGCCCATTTCATCTTTTTTTTATAAAAGAAAAAAAGACGATTTCCAATTTATTCTTCGGTAAATGGGTTGTGAAATGCTTTTTCTATTTCTAGACTGGCTTAGGAAGAGTTACGGGGCGTAAAACAAAATAAAAGAGGACGGGGCATACTATATTTCATTTTTCAGCCCTTAACGAGAAATAATAAATAAAAAGAAAAAAGGAAGGCCATTTCATTTCGACAAAAGACCCACACCCAAGTTCCATAGCCTTGGGTCCGCTATCCCGATCATGATTTTCCTACCCCCATAGGGAAAGGTCCTTCCCCTTTTGGGCCGGTTGTGGGCGAGGAGGGATTCGAACCCCCGACACCGTGGTTCGTAGCCACGTGCTCTAATCCTCTGAGCTACAGGCCCCGCCCCGTCTCCACTGGATCTGTTCCCGGGAGTACCCTAAAAAAAAAAGGAACCTTTCCTCTCCCCAGCCATTTCGGGTTAAGAAGATGTGAAAGCGCCTTTCTCTCTATAATAAGGGTGCGTTCCGAGGTGTGAAGTGGGAGAGAAGGGATTTCAGAATTGGGGGTTTTGAATAAAACGACCTTTTCCTTTTTTTTTTTCTTTTTCAATATATATGAAAAAGTAGTAATAAGAATGAGAGGTGTTAAGCTTTTTATCATCCTGGCGTCGAGCTATTTTTCCGCAGGACCTCCCCTACAGTATCGTCACCGCAGTAGAGTTTAACCACCAAGTTCGGGATGGATTGGTGTGGTTCCTCTACGCCTAGGACACCAGAATATCGAACCATGAACGAAGAAAGGCATGAGAGAAAAGCATATTGACTAGTGATTGTGAGGCCCCAATAATGGTTAAAGAGCCTAACATAGCTAGGTTAAGAGATAATTGAGCATGCCATGACGTTGTTAGAACCCGGCCTCTTAAGCGGATTCTCCTCTTGCTCGGACTTCAGTCGGCTATCCTCTTTTCTTACCGCCTCTATCGCCTTTAGTATTAAGGAATTACCCTCCATTAGCTCTGGGTAGGCAGGTTCCCCTACCGCCCTTCTTTCGGTAAAGGTATTCTATTTCATTCCCTTCGGGTCTAAAGTAATCTCCCCTTCCACGGGTTCAGTTGTGGCATATGAAATTCGATTTCCGGTTGGGTTAGGTAAAGGAATGTGAATCCCTTCCCTTAAGTTATCTATCGGTGAAGAAATTAGGTGCCCCTCCCGCGGTACATACGGAAGAGCTTCCCCGTACGTCTTGAGAGAATCACTTTCGCTCTGCTCTTTCTTAGCTATTCAAGATAGTAGCGAACCTACGCACTCCAATAAAGCCTGAGATAACCCACTAAAGAGAAAAGAGCTTTCGTGCGCTCTCGGTGCTATCGGTTCCCTTCCTGTGCTTATAGTAAAGAGCACTTGAGCTCAGTGCTTCTATCGGGTATGAAATGGGAAGCCCTTCCAGTGTCCCTACTGTCTTGAGAAATTAGATGCCCGGTACAGTTGGCCGTCCTGGTGGCACAACTAGCGCTGACATAGACAAATTTTGTATTTTTTTTAATTTTCTGAATTTTTTTTTCTTATTTTAGTTCTTTTTTTTTTCAACTTCGGGTCGATGGCCCTCACCTAGCTTGGGGAAAGGCGTTGCAATCCTTACTGGATGAGCACTCACCTAGATTTGGGAGAGAGTCGCGATGCCCTTGTCTATGGTCGGCAAGGTTGGAAAAAAGAAAAGAAAAGAAAAGAAAAGAAAAATTAAAAAGAATAAAAATAAAAAAAATTATCCTCAGTGCCGTCGGAAATGCCGTGTAAGATGGCCGGTGCTAATTAGACCGTTTCATCAGTGATTTCTTTTCAAAATTGATCAGAAGGACTAAATTGAAAATTTTTTCAAAAAGTTTAGGACTAAATTAAAAAATCGTAAAAAAATTTACGCCTAAGTTGTTACAATTGAAATGTTTATGACTTAATTAGCAAATTATCAAAAGGCTTATAATTGAATTGACGTAAGTGCAATAAACCTAGGACTTTTTAAATAATTCTCCCTATAGTTGTTTGCATATAGGATCTTCTTTGTTAAGTGATGTGATCGATAATTTCATAGTTCCTGAGTACATGTAGTGAATATGTTGTGTAAGGTGATAGGACTATGTATGTACTATGTAGTAATATTGAGCCACATATATGTGTTGTAATATCTTGATAGATCTATTTCCTCACTTCTATTTGCTCCGCATTGCTTGAAAAATGAGTTCACATCTTGAACCTGTATTTTTGGTACTTTAAACCCACGATCAAACTGGCTACTGTTTCGAACAAAAAAAAAAAAAAGAGATGGCTACTGTAAAATTTACTCAGCCAGCCTTTTCTTGATTATTTTTCTAGTTGTTGCGATATTTACTTTTCCTAGCCTTTACTTGATGTAGTTCACTTTCATTTTCGTTCCTCTATACATAATGACTACTTCTTCGTTGGTTTTGCACACCGAAAATCTTCGTACGAAACAGTCCCTTCAGTCTCGCTTTCTCTTCTGGTTGCACGCCCGTTCATGATCTACCCGAAAGTGTGGTGCATACTAATTGGAAGGTCTGCTGAATCGTGAATAGGAGTCTCGTTTAACTTTCTGCACTTTTCCATGGGTGGAAATTATCTTTGTGGTTAGTGTTGACACCTAAATTTTGATTTTTCTTTTTTCATTCATATTGCATAAAATTGAGAATTAATTCTCACCAAAAATATTTCTCCATGCATTGCATATTTATTTTTTCTACATTGCATTTTGCATCGACGGTAGGGAATTGAGTTTAATTTGACAGGTGATTGGACCAGACCAATTGCCAAAAATTCACCAAGGTCTTGGGGCCTAATTTGAGCCTAAATCATCCCATTTAATGTTTAATTAAAAAAGAAAGGGCCTTTTATGGAGCATAATGTTTTGTTATTGGATTATATTGCGATTATCCGAAGTTAAGGGACCATTTCATAATTAAACGAAAAAGCGCAAACCCTAGTTGATCATTATAAATACACTTATAGGGTTCACAATTAAAGAGGGAGCTCACATGGTCACCATACAGAAAAATAGAGAGAAAAACATGAGAGAAAGAGCTTGATATCTTCGGTTCTTCCTTGAAAGTCAATCCCACTAGTTGCCTCTGCTCCACCCACTCCCCTGATGTACTTGCTGATGCTTTGCAACTGTTGCAACAAAAAAAGGTTGTTGTTCGGTATCTAATTTGCTGCTGTTTGGTGCCGAGTTCAAGCCGCTGTCCAAAGTGAGTTTGTGCTGCCGTCCGGGCCGTTTTCCAGCTGCTGTTGTGCACAGAAATCACTGCTGATCGGTGTTTGTTTGTGCTGGAGTTTGCCACATGAAATCCCCGTAATTTGATGCCCGAGTTTGCCGCTATCCGGAGATCATTTCGCTGCTATTCGAGACCTGGAACCACACTGTTTTGAGTGACTTATTCTTTGGTTTAGTGCATATTTTTACTCGCTTTCTTGCACCAATTACCCCATCGTTTTTTGCGAGATCTCCTCGCAATTTGGTGCTATTTTCTTAAGTGGATTCATGCCCAAATCAGTGCTGCGAATCAAGCCTTGACGAAGCTCTTGGACGTACGAGAAGCCGATCAATCTTCCTCTCGACTTTGGTGCGCAATCTTTGAGCAAAGTTCGAATTAGGAAATTGCAACCCTAAGATAAGGTAAAATTCTATCCCCGAATATTAAGGTTGTCTTGTTTTCCTAATTTGACGTGTTTGAATTATTTGAGTATATCTGCAAGGATTTAATTGCTTAATTTGGATTGCCTAATTTGGATGATTGCACATCAAAATTGAATCTTGAATACCTTTGAAAATCTTGCAATATGTTACTTGCCAAAACTGTGAGATTGTGATTTAATGTGAATATTTCGGAATTTTATGTAATCTCATGATAGTCTTAAAATTCTCTGAAGATATTTAATGATACCCAAAAATATTTCAAGATGTGATTGATTAGGAAAATTTCCTAATCCGCAACCGCATATATGAAAATAAGTCTATCTATCATGCTTTAGATAGAATTATTTCCATAGTGGGTATTTCGAATTTTAGGGTCGATCTATCAGGCTTTAGATCGAAACTTAATTTGAAAGAAATAGCGGTAATTATCTTTTAATTTTTGCAACTTGAATTTTAATTTCATCTATAAAAACCAAAAAAAAACTCAGAAAATTAAAAAAACAAAAAGGAAGATATGATTTCTTAAAAATCACGTCTTATCATTTAAAGAAAGATAAGATTTCGTAGAAATCCTATTTCATGGATTGTACTCAATAAAATCTTTTAAATCCATTCAAACTTTTAAAAGATGTAGACGTAGGGTAAAAAGATTGTCTTAAAATTTTTGAGAATTAATGCAAATTAAATCCGAAAATTATAAGTTTATCTTGGGCCAATTCACTCTCTTTTTCATTTAATTTTTAATTTCGAAAATCATTTTAAAAATACAAAACAAATCATAAAAAAATCCTTAAAAAAATTACGCCTTTGAACTTCAAGCGAGAATTCATCGAAATTGCCAAACTAAACGTTTTTATGAAATCGGTACCGAAAGGCATTAATAGAAATATTAGCGTAACCAAGTCCCGAACTTAAAAATCTTTGGTTTGTAGAAATAGAATAGTTCTTCCACTATTTTATTTAGGTTTCTAATCAACCTACCATAAATGATTAGTGACGACTCCTATTAAAAATCTTTTGCATTTAAATATTGAATCTAAGTTGCGAATTGGTAGAGCTTGGGAGAGCTCGAACTAGGTTAGTTAATTCACTTAATTAACTTGGTAATCCATTAACCTAAAATTGAAAAATCTCGAATTTTTAGGTCGCGACAGATAGTGATTGCATATCTCAAACATTCATCAATTTTTGTTCGCTTTGATGGTTCACAGATATCTCGCAACAATATGAAGGCAGATACCGGTTTAAGCTTTAAATAGGATATGGTTGTTTGATCGATGTCATCGATCAGATGAGAGTAAACTGAGAGTACTTTTGCATCAATACTATGGAACCAAAAGCCAGCTCTAGAGTGGTTAAAAGCCACGTTTGGCAATGCCCTACGTGAAGGGGCACTGCCATGCAACTCTTTCCATATCAAAACACAGAGCAAGCAAAAGAAAGTGCTTCTCCCCTCCATTTTCATATTTTGTTTTGCTCTTTTTACTTCTTCTCATTGTTTATTGTTTATGATCTAGTAAAGTCTCGTTCTCGTACTTCATGTCTAACTTAAGAGCGGTTAGAGAAGCTTTTGGAATGTTTCAGCCTTGCTTCAGAATTATTGAATTCAAAGAAAGCAATAACTTTGGGAATTCTAAACTGAACAAGTTTAATTTTTGAATGAGGTTAACTAATAAAAGCTAATCTGTTCAAGCTCTCAATTTATTGTTATTACATATCCCTAGCTGTTTCAATTCTTTCTATTTTGAAGAAATCCACTGAAACCCCCAAATATTCGTGGCGTGGTCAAACGTTTTTGGTTGAAGTACATCAAAATTTCCTCTTCAAATAACACCATACTTTGAAGCAAGATAAAACAAGATTTCCATCGATTCCTTGAAGCAAACTACTCAAATAATCAAAACTTGTTTTTTTATAACATATTTCGAATTAAAATCCACATAAGTACACAATAATTTGTTTTAGCCTCTTGAGATCATGATGCATAATTTGGAAAAGATGAGCAACGCGGACATATTTGTAGACTATATAACCGATGAATTGGAAGGGCAAATTTGAAAATCTAAAATGGTATAAAAAAGAAGTCCTTCAGGGGTGTAACCAGCTAGAGGAAACCAAAGTTTCATTTCCAGGGGGGAGCAACCCCAATAGTCGCACGAGAAGTAAGATACAATTCATTCTAGAGAGAGAGAGAGCATAGCTAAAGATGAGTCCAATCACTCTTTCCAAATAGAGGTACCAACGTAGGGGGACAACAGATCAAATGATTGTGACCAAATCCGTTAAGGATCAGAGACCACAGAATGGCCCTGATGCTACTAGCTAGGGTTTCAAATCCAACCACGTCCACGCATCAGGTAAAACAAACGTGAAGAGGGCAAGGCGGGTTTGAGTTGGATTGAATTGAATTGAATTGGAAGAGAGTGAGTGCGTACAACATATATTTTTGTGGGTTTCTTGGGAAATTCGATTTATACCAACAAAGAAAGCTGGCGAAATCGAGCGTGCGAATGGCTTCCTTTCCAGTTTTGGCAATCCAGGAATCGTCCCATCATGTCCGTAAATTAACCCATTGGTCCACAGTTGTCATGTGATTTGAGCACTTGTCTCTGTCATTTTCCTAAACATCAATATTGCAACCTCTAAAGTGGAATTAGATCAAACATCAAAACCGTACTCTCTCTCTCTCTCTCTCTCTCTCTCTCTCTCTCTCTCTCTCTCTCTCTCTCTCTCTCTCTCTCTCTCTCTCTCTCTCTCTCTCTCTCTACTGTCATTTTCTTCTTCACCAATGCATTTTTCTATTCAACAGGTTATCACCCTTATTTGTTTTTCGTTTTTGTCATTTTCAAATGATGTACGTATATATGTATATATTGTGTAAATCTTCATGCATAATTTTGACTTAGTGTAATATAACAAAACCATCAAGAACACTTCTCGTAGTGATGAATGATGATTCCGACCTCTTTCCACTCATTTCTACTCGTGACCGGTCTTTTCTTTGCTTTAGTATCCAAATGGACATATCTTACTAATTTGGATGTTCATTGGCGATCTTTTATCATTATATTTCTTGCTACAATAGGCCAATCGATAAGATACTTTTGCCAAAATGAATCTCTCCGATTCGGTCTCTCGTCATGCCTAACTTGATAATGTTGACGTTGATGCGGTACTCTATATATTGTCAAAGATTAAGGAAAGGAGATTCACAAATTTCGTAACGATCTTGGTTGACGCGCAATGATTTTTCCTCCTCCTTTTTTTTTTCCATTTTGAT
Organism: Psidium guajava; assembly: GCA_016432845.1. Taxonomy (NCBI): domain Eukaryota; kingdom Viridiplantae; phylum Streptophyta; class Magnoliopsida; order Myrtales; family Myrtaceae; genus Psidium; species Psidium guajava. The sequence continues at coordinate 8,728,672 of CM028228.1, read as the reverse complement.
TGATACATGCACGACGACTGTCACTTATCAGAGCATCGTGGCCTATTTTTGATCTGGGTTCCATTGACGTGATTGAGAAGGGTTGACTCCATGCATTTTCGATCACATCCTGCTTCTTCCTCTCGGCAATCACCAATCATTAAGGGATTTCTTCTTATGCATGGTTTTGTGCTACCTTAACGTTGTATATCTGTAATTTATAGACGCTGCAGCGTTTTCTTGTAATTCAACTTGGCTTGCAAAACATATGCTTTTCTATGTCCATTTTGGCCATAATTCATAACTTTTTGTGCGCGTGTATACTTTGATCATAGATCAGTGTAGATATATCCTGTGTTTGAGAGCATCGACACAAAGTTACTTCTTTCCTTCGTGTCAAAAAGTTTTTGAATCGTGATCTTGTATAGCCTTGGATGACAATTCAGTTATCTTGGCTTTGCTCACCATTTTGATAATCCTCTTGCCACCATTATCCTACAATACATAGGTATTGCATGTCATTTCGCAAAGTGACTTGGCAACATGCAAGAAATATCTATGTAGTAACCTACTCCATCAACCTAGAATAAGTCTGTGCTTGATGAATATTCCAATGCGAGTAATTTAAATGTTGCGAATTAAAGTAGGCAATAGTCCAATATGTTTCTCCTTTGTGTGAGTATTTACTATGTTGATGATGAATCGACCATGGAATACTCTCCTACGCCAACATTTATGTATGAGATCGAAGTTGCATGGCGTGAACTACCATACCAACACAATATTATCTTTGGATGAGTAATTATACTAGTTAATAAAGTATTAAGAATAGAAAATGTGTAATAGACAACAAATTATTTTGCTAAACGGTGGTTTCAAGAGTCCCACTTTTGACAATTTAAACAGTACAATTGGTGGCAAATCAGAATAATATGCAAATTGCTTCTGTTACTTTAAACAAAGTAATTGAAAAGTTATTGTCTCCTAGTAATTAAAAAGTGAAGTAGGAAGACAAATGAGTTGATGATCCATTCTTATTTAAGTAATATCATGCATAAATTTAGAGAAGAATTAGGCCACAATCTCCAATCCATTTATCTCACGAGTCTACCACTTAGTAAATTTACATAATCCATCATACGGTACATCCATTATATACTCCCATCCTCTGATGTGTGATGTGGACCTTACTCGTACGAGAGGAACAATACATACGTCCGTCAGCCATAAAATCTCATCATACGGATATTCACAATGGAATAGCAAATAGTTCTCATTCTACTTCATGCCGGTATCGGATGGAACTGAAGCTAATTTTAAACCAGCAAGTAGTGATGAAATCTATCTGACCTATTAGTCCCCAAATTGCCGCCCAGAGAAGTCCATCCCTGTAGGAATTGCAAGTAAAAATAGAATCAGATTAATGGTGGGTAGTGTTTGCAGCGACATTATACCACAGAGGTATTACGATCGCCCGTCTGCGCGTGCATGTGGGGCTGGAGAACACGATGAGACTAAGGATGGATGCTAAGTTTTGGAGGTTGGGTATTCAGTAAAGTAGAAAGAAGCACCTCAAAGAGGAGCGGGAGGGAGTCATAAGTGCAAAAGACCAAAAATCAAGTCCCCGTGCAAACTTCCGTATCTGCAAATCGCAGTGCTGGTACTATGTTATGACCTGGTGTACTCAAACCCTAGATTTTCCTTTTGACGCTTCTCCCATCCTCTTCTGCTTCACTCACTCCCTCTTCTTTAATATCGTTGCATAGCCCCTGAAAACCCTAGCTCTCTCTCTCTCTCTCTCTCTCTCCACAGATATATAGCTTTTCCTCTTGTTGGAGTTGGAAGAGTCATGGACCATTCGGAAGACAAGGCAAGCATGGAACTCCCGCCGTCCGAGCATCTGTGCTATGTCCGATGCAACTTCTGCAACACCGTTCTTGCTGTATGTCTCACCTGAATTGAATCACTTTCCAATCTAACTCTCGTCGCCGACTCCATGATTATAGCTTTATGAATAGAGAGAAACAAGCTTTCGCTTCCTCTCCACACGAAGAACGAATATTGTTGCATGGCATCAAGTTAATAAAATCATGTCTGGAGAACATTCTGTCTTGTAATAACCAAAGGGTTTATTCTCTTCTTCATCAATCTTGCAGGTGGGGATTCCATGCAAGAGGATGGTGGACACAGTGACAGTGAAATGTGGGCATTGCAGCAATCTCTCGTTCCTGAGCACCAGGCCTCCCCTTCAAGGCCAGTGCCTTGATCATCCCTTGAGCCTTCAGGTCCATTTCTGATCCTCTCTATCTACTTGCTTTTTACGTATTTCCCGAGTAAAAAGAATGCCTTTCACAAGCAGTCCTAATTATATCATCGAGACATATCCTTTTTAATTTAGTATGCTAACTCTAATTCCCTGGATGACGCATCAATACTGCGTACATGTCGCTCTTTCTTGCACCGGGTACTAAAGTCGATCTTTTGCCATGTCTAGTTTCTAATACTGATCTTTCAAGAAATTATTCGACGCTTTTACATTAAGTAATACTGGCAAAAGTGTTTGTATTGTTGGGGAAGCAGGGGTTTTCCAGTGATTTTAGGAAAGGCCAGTCATCATCCTCCCCGTCCTCAACGTCGGGTGATCAGCCATTATCACCCAAAGCTGCCCCATTTGTCGTTAAACGTGAGATCGACCGATATACTCATCATTCCACTTGGTTTCTTTCTTTCATTTTGTTTTTGTTTTTGGCCCTATGAGTAACGTATGGATCGTTCAACCTTTTTTCTTTCAGCTCCGGAGAAGAAGCACAGGCTTCCATCTGCTTATAATCGGTTCATGAAGTAAGCATGGATGCATTTTTCCTCTCTTTCATTCCCTTTTTGCTCATAGACATATAGAAGGCAAAGAAAATTTGCGAAGAACTTACCGATATGTACCTGCGCGTGAAATATATGAACGATAGAGAGGAGATACAGCGCATCAAAGCGGCAAATCCTGAGATACCACATAGAGAAGCATTCAGTGCAGCAGCCAAAAACGTAAGCTCTTTTTCAAGACACATCTGCACCCTAGCCCTAACTTATAGTGAGATTCATTCCTTCCAAGGGAATTTTTTTTTTTATTACTATGAGATTTTCTATCTTTAATCTGCCGTTTTGTTCTACATAGTGGGCCAGGTACATTCCACACTCGCCTTCGGGATCGGCTTCTGGCAGCAGTAACCATGTAAGCTATCGTCCCTTCCTATTTCTGCTTGGTCCTATTAAAAGGAACTGTATATTTAAACAAACATTTACTGGAAAATTTTACTTGCTTTTAATGACTGTGCCTAATAGATATCGAAGTTAATTAATACTTTTAACCGGCTACAAGGTGAGGCAAATGCGGTAATCAGTTCTTCTTCGCGCAACGTCTATACTGGTCCTAATTACGAAAGAGACAATATGTAGTGGTCTCTCATGAGGTTTTTAGGCTGTAATTCCTTGAGAGACTAATACCTAAATTATCTATTGTGACATGTAAACAATTCTTCAGTGTTTTAGACTTATATACTCAACTTCGGAGTCAAAAAGATATTTCACAACACTATTGATTGCACGACAGATTGTAGAATAAATCAACTGTGGCGATTGAATCTCTTTGCGTGCAATGAAATTTGGGTGCTTGGACAAGGATAATCCTCCAATGTCTGTGGAATGAGCCAAATAAGTCCGGAGAAGTTATTGAATTCGTAGAAACTAGATAAAAAAAATATGACGTGAATATCAATAATTAAGCTCTCTTGATGGATATCGAGTTTTTATTACTTGGTTGGTGATCATAAGTCATACCCTTGGTTACAGGAATGAAGAGAATCGTAGTCACAAACAGCATGACAGAGGATATTTAGAGAGCACGAGGGCATATCGGATGTTCCGGTGTGCTAATGCTGTGTATCAACATAAGCGGAGCCGTTTTACTTTCTTTCTCCTTCTGTGCCCGTTTTATTTAGCTAAATAATGAGCTATTAGATCAAGCTATTTTAGAGTTATTTACTGTCATGATGCTAGTTTCGATTGATGACGATGTATAAGTGTTTTCTATGCGTACGTGAAACTTTGTGTTTTATCAGTCAATGTAGTATCTTTGATTAGGTCCCTAGTCAGCTCAACATAATTTCATACATGCCATCAACTTATGGGTAACCGCGTGAAAATTCACTCAGAATGACAATCAATTAACCTAAGCTAAGAGAACTCTCTCTCTCTCTCTCTCTCTCTCTCTCTCTCTCTCTCTCTCTCTCTCTCTCTCTCTCTCTCTCTTACTTTCTAAGAGTTGGGACACCATTCACGCAATGGCTGATCCAATTAATTATGAGGAATGATCAGTGCCTTGTATATTAGGGAGTTTTAACATGTAAATTGACAGAATGTGAAATGCTTAAACAACAATTGATGCTTAAACGTGAAATTACTGGATTCATGATTCACAGAGAGACTTCAGCTGAATAGGATCAATTACCTGACCGATAAATACTTGGACGATAGTCCTAAAAACCAACTTTCTACTGATTACTTTTGCATAAGTAGTCCAACATGCTTCACGAGTTCTTGACGAAGTGTTGGGATCTGCAATGAATGTACCAATTGATATCATTCGGCCATTCGTATGATATCAAACTACAAAACGAAAGACAAAAAGCTTACTTTGCGTCCACTGAAGATCCTATTTCCCATAATAAATGTTAGAAAATTCATATCATTCGGCCATCCGTATATACTTACTTACTAGAAGATGTCAGCGTAGCGTACCTGGACGACATGCTGTGTGTAAGTTACGGTTTCGAAAAAGAGACGGTATTGAAAAAGAGATCGATTGCGAATCTTTTCACATAAATTATCTTATTCGTGTGATAACTCGATTTGAAAAAATGCACATGGTAACTATTTTAACACCGTTTGTAAGGAAAAAAAAAAAACATTTCCACCTTCTGATTACAATCTAAGAATCCTAAAACGAAATGACAACGACTGACAGACAGCTCAGAGATAGTCATCAAGGAGTACTAACAGAGTTTAATTACGTGAGTTTAGTCAAAAAGCAATGAAGGAACACGTGAACTTGTTACGAATTTACCAAAGCATGCTTAATTCGTCCTCACAGCGGGAGTCAAACTCATGGATCTGTGATCATTGCAATCAACTGCTTCCTCTGGTCCCTCTCTTCCACGTATTACTAAATTCACTTCGTACACGAATAGATTTTTTTCCAAGAAGGCAAGGAGATTATAATATGCATCGCCAATGCAATAAACGCATAAAAGATTGCTGTACTTACACGTAATTTTTGAAGAGCTTTGAAGAGATTTATTTGATCGAATCGGAAGAACGGCAGAGATAAGAAAAAGACGAACAACACGATTTAGCTAGGTTCACCCAGAAAAGGGCTACGTCATGCAGTCTATATTATTAGAATTTCTGTCGTACGGTTACAATGAACGGAAAAACAATATATATAGGCTCAAAACGGGGTCCACAACTAATGGACCAAATTAAATAAAAGTCTAAAACCGAAATTTTCTCGGGGGCGCTACCTCCACGCCCTCGCCCGCTCACTGGTGAGCGAGGCAGTCGTCCGCTCACCGGTGAGCGGAATCCCCGACCGCTGATCGGCCAGCGGAACCTTCGTGTCGGGGGCGCTGCCCCCGAACACCCGCATTCCGTGCATGGGGATTACATGTCGTTGGTTCATACTTCTGTTTCTCTAAGCTCATGTGGCATGCCCGATGTGAGAAATAAGGATTCCCGAAGCATACTTGATGGCCGTCATTGATGTAGCCGACACCGCTTCGTAGCGTGAATATAAGATGGTAATTATATGATCAAACATTTCATCATCATTAAGATTGTGTACCAATTTGCCATTCATAAGGTGATATAACAGGGAAAATTGCCAAAAAAGTTCTAAACTTATTACAGTTTTGTTAATATAATCCAATTTTCTTTTTTGCCAATTGAGTTATAAACTTTTTACATTTGTGCCATTTCAGTCCATCTGGCTAACTTTGACCGATCGACATTGACGTTCAGTTTTTAATTATACCTTAATATTCTTTCAAATTATCTATGTATTTTTCCTTTTTTCTTTTATTTCTTCTCCTTCTTCCTATAGTCGGTTTTGCCTTAGCCTATAGCTGGTCGCTAATCCAGCAACCAACTAGAGGAAGAAAAAAATAAGAAAAAAGAAAAAGAAAGAAAAAAGAAAAACCTAATTAGAGAAAGTATTAAAAGATTTTTGAGAAAAAAAAATAAATCGAGAAAAAAGAAAAACACCATCCACATCACCATTGATCGGTGTCTGTGTTAGTACCAATTGATCAAAGTTGGTTGAATGGACTGAATTAACATAAATTCAAAAGATTTATGACTTAATTGACAAGAAAAGAATGTTTATGATTGAATTGACACAATTACAAAAATTTAGGATTTTTTTTGGTAATTTTTCCTCATATAACATGTTGTCGTGAGATGCTCTTCTTTTTTTCACAATTTTTTTAGCATAATGATAATACCTTTTCTTGCCTGAAATGGTGAAGCAGGTAGTGTTCAACCAATTTGAAAAATTCGAAATAGGAAAGTTTTATATAATAAGATTTAAGACATTTTGAATATACCTTGATTTTGGGAAAAAGTACCAAAAAAAGTCATAAGTGTAATTGTACTAACTCAGAATTAAACCATTTTCTTTTGTCAATTGATTCCTAAATCTTTTTTGCATTTGTGCTCATCCAGTCCATTCGATTGATTTTGGTCAGAAATCGTTAACATGTATGACAGTCATCTTATGTGGTGTGGCTAATACTGATGTGAATAATTTTAAATAATATCTTAATATGTTTTCAGATGAGATGGACATCACTTCATAGCCAATCCAGTCCATCCTAAACCTACGTGGCGTGGCTAGCACTGCTGGTTGCGGTACGCGAGCCCTGGTTGACTCTTGACACCATGTTGAGACATAAATGCTTATATATTTTCATTGAATTCAGGTGGGTATTTATATACCCAAGAGTATATTGGAGAAGATTTACTTGCAAGGAAAAAAAAATAAAGTAGAAAAACTTTGCAACTCCCTCGGATAGGGTTCCAATTAAAACTTTCAAAATCGATAACCATATATTTGGTTGATACTCTCTGGGGATGGGTAAACAACCTCATGCTCTTTTCAGTTCTCTGTAACAACCTGTACTTGATCGGAGATTAGAGGGGCACCTCTCGTGCCCTCCTCGTAGCGCCAATCGCCGAAGCAACGTTAGATTTTGATGGAAACGGATTCCTAATCTAAACACCAAACATGCGGAAGAACGTACGAAAACATGTCCAAGAATTACTAACTTGTATCATCGATCGGAGCACGATCACACGAGGGAACGTACCCGTTTTCCATAGATTAAGAGCCTCCAACGATGGCCTTGCGAGAATTGATCGTCCAATGCGAGTTCTTGAGAGAGAGTTTTCTATCATCTGTTTACGTTTCTGATGATAGTATGATAATTGGAGGGAGAGGGAATTAGAAAACTGACGTGAGTTTTTACTCACGTTTAGGAAGTAACCGCCTTGGCGGTTATTTCCACTAAATGGGTTGTGGTTGCCCGCATGGGCGTACCACCGTAACTCCCATGCTCCAACATCTCCCACTCGCCCATGATGTGCAAACAACTCCCACTCGTCCACGGAGGACTAATAACTCTCACTTGTATATTATGGGCTATACAGAATACCCTTTTCTCAGCAAGTTTCATATCGGCAAATAATCCGTGCGACCAGCATACATTGAGAGCTCGTTGCTATACATCTGTTAGGAGTATATAGCAGCTCAACATTGGACATGATCATCAGTGGATTTTCGTATGCTGTAACCTAGATCGATTAGTCACATTCACATATCCCTCTCTTGATCTCTTTTAAGTATGATGCGTTATATTCACAATTATGATTACACAAAATAATCATAATTGACCGGCCTGTGAATATAAATCTATAATGTGACATAAGACTCTAAATCGATCTTCCTCTTTCATTAAATCTCTCAATCTCAGTTCAGCTCGCTTTTCTAGAAATGTCCCTTTAGATCGAATCAATCTTATGACCATAGGCAACACTCTAAGATAGCGAACACTAAATAGAAATCTCGAGAATAATGAAGAGTCGTGAGGGCACCAATTGAGGAACACTTATCCTCGAGAGTCGCACACGGTTTATAAAGTTGAGATCTTGAACTTTTGCCAACTCTCATTGGTCGTATTTCTGCATACGTAATATGAAATACGTATTACGGTATTTTCTCTTTCCCTACGGAGTGTATGTCTTTTCATTCAATACCGTACAGATGATAGTCTAGACACTCTCAATGTCTAACCTGAGTTCACGTAACTACTTTACTCAAAAGTATCCATCAGAACTCACATCTGGCAATAAAGACAAATAAAGTGAAATATGTGGGTTATTTCACTTTCGGACATAATGAATATTAAGTCCTCATCTTAACATTATGTTAAGGCGACATTTATATTCTAAGTTAGAGCTCTCAATTATCACCTAGATAATGAACTTAAAATTGTCTCATCTCTATTTATCACGCAGAAAATAGAGGCGATTACCCGTGTGAGTAGGTCAATCTCTTATCTGTCTGACATACCTTCTCAACATAAAGCACCAAGCTTTAACATCCATAAATATTATAAAAACTCATAGGCAATAATCCCAAATTTCATTAATAGTGAACAATCAGGGAAATTACAATATCCAGTATATTACATTCTACGCAATCCAAGAGATTTAACATGATTATGAAAAACATCTCTAGGAATCGGTTTAGTCATCGGATCTGCCAACATTCTATGCGTAGATATATACTGTATGTTCACATCCTTTCGTGCAACTACATCCTTAATCTAGTTATACTTAATGTCTATATGTTTGGTCTTACAATGGAACTTGGGATCTTTGGTGTAAGCTATCGCTGCTTGGCTATCACAGTATACAAAAGCTAGACTTGTAGCTTTGCCAGTAACACCTAAATGTTCCAAAAATCTCTTAAGCCAAACACCTTCCTGCGCTGCTGCTGACAAAGCCACAAACTCACCTTCCATGGTAGATAAGGCTATGCAATTCTGTTTCTTACTGCTCCATGATATGGCGCCATTATTCAGTAAGAACACATTTCCAGAGGTAAATTTTCTCTCATCTAAATCCCCTCCCAAATTAGCATCAGTGTAGCCCTCAAGTTGTAGATCACTTCCTTGATAATTCAACGCATAGTCAACAGTAGCTCTCAGATACCTCATGATTCTCTTTACAGCAGCCCAATGTGCTGGACCTGGATTGGATTGGTATTTGCTCACCAATCCAATTGCATAACAAATATCAGGTCTAGTACACATCGTAGTGTACATTAAGCTTCCAACGGTACTTGCATAAGGAACACTTTTCATTCATTCTTGCTCTTGTGGAGTCTTAGGACACATTCTACGGCTCAGACCTTCACCTTTTGCAATAGGAGTATCAATGGGTCTACAGTCTTGCATACGAAATCGTTCAAGGATTTTATTTATGTATGTCTCTTGTGAAAGAGATAACAACCTTTTCGAACGATCTCTCGAGATCTTAACTCCAAGAATGTACGTAACTTCACCCATGTCTTTCATTTCGAAATTAGAAGATAGCCAACTTTTGACTGTCTTGACAAACTCCGTATTGCTTCCAGCAATAAGTATATCATCAACGTATAATGATAAGATCACAAAATGACCTTTGGATCTTTTGACATATACGCAATTATCTTCATAAATCATCACAAAATCATATGCCATTACGGCATTATGAAAGCGTATATACCATTGTCTTGAAGACTGCTTGAGGCCATATATCGATCTCAAAAGTCGACATACTTTATGTTCTTGGCCTTTGGTGACAAACCCAATGGGTTGTTCCATGTAAATTTCTTCTTTTAATTCTCCATTGAGAAAGGTAGTCTTTACATCCATTTGATGTAATTCAAGATCCAAGTTGGCCACTATTGCCAGAATAAGGCGAACAGAGGTGAATCTTACAACAGGAGAAAATGTATCTTCATAGTCAATTCCTTCCTGTTGATTATACCCCTTCGCCACAAGGCGAGCCTTATGTCTCTCAATCGAGCCATCAGCTTTACGCTTTATTTTGAGAACCCACTTGTTCCTAATAGCTCTACGTCCTTTTGGAAGATCAACTAGTTCCCAAACTTGGTTCGATCTCATTGACTCCATTTCTTCTTCCATTGCTTTCATCCACATTTCCTTATCAGGGCAAGATAAAGCCTCATTAACATTCTTTGGCTCATCTTCATCTTGTGGAGCGATCATGAAAGCTTCCTTTTCGATCTCAAAGCGTCGACGAGGAATGCTTTTGCGACTTGTTCGTCGTGGAGAAGATTGTACCCTACGTACTTCATTCTCCATTATGCTCCCACTCGGATCCGATAGTGGCATTGACTCATCAAGTGATTGCAATTGAGACTGATTAGTACTTAACTCCCCACTTCTCACATTGCTCCCATTTGGATCGTTACATCCAACTATCATATTATCTTGATCCAATGTCTCAAATAGGGAATAGTCTTTACCTATTTCACCATTTCTCGGAAAATCATTCTCTAAGAACGTGACATCTCGAGATTCAAACTCAGTTATACTTCCACTTTCTTGCTCGCCTATGAACACATATCCTTTTGAGTGTTCTGAGTATCTTATAAAAATACTCTTCTTGTCTCTTGGACCTAATTTTTCATATTTATGAGAGGTCTCATGAGTATAGGCAGCACAACCCCAAGGTCTAAGAAAACTTAAATCTGGTTTTCGACCTGTCCACAATTCATATGGGGTGGAAGAAACTGACTTTGAAGGTACACGATTAAGTACATAGACGGCAGTCAACAAAGCATCACCCCAAAAAAGTGATAGGTAAATTAGCCTGTGCCATCATAGACCTAACCATTTCCATTAGGGTTCTGTTCCTTCTCTCTGCAACACCATTTTGTTGCGGAGTATATGGAATAGACAATTGTCTTTTTATTCCCTTTTCATCACATAAATTTCTGAACTCATCAGATAAGTATTCTCGACCTCGATCGGATATCAACATTTTGATTTTCTTATCTAATTGATTTTCCACTAAGGTCATAAATTTTTGAAAACAATCTAATGCTTCAGATTTATGAGAGATTAAATAGACATATCCAAATCGCGTAAAATCATCTATAAAAGTGATGAAGTAAACAGCCCCATGCCTTGCCCTAACATTCATAGGACCACAAATGTCTGTATGGATTAATTGCAGTGGTAATTCAGCCCTTGTTCCTTTTCCAAATGGTTTTCGTGTTGTTTTTCCCACTCACAAGAGGATAACTCGACTTTTTCAATGTTGCCCAACAAGCCCTCTTTGGCTAATCTATTCATTCGTTGTTGGCCAATATGACCAAGTCTAGCATGCCATATATTCACATCATTATCACAAGGATTGACAGATGTAAATAGGGAATAACTAACATTCACATTGATGTCTTCAACATCTAACACAATAAAACCATCTACAAAATAACCTGATCCGTAGAAAGTTGTACCCAACAACAAATCCACACAATTATCATGAAAATTCATGCAAAAACCAAGCTTAACTAAAACCAACACAGAGACAAGATTTCGACGAATCTCTGGATCATATAGGACATCGTGTAGGAACAAAGTGCGACCACCTCGCATGATAAGTTGACATGTGCCAACTCCTTTAACTTCAACTCTTAAATTATTCCCTACATATATCCACCTGGCTCCACGTGGAATTCGTCGAAATTCCACAAAGGTATTCCTGTCTCTGGCTACATGGTCTGTGGCCCCTGAGTCTACAGTCCACAAAGGATGAGATTCGGTCAGAAATATAGAACTTGAAACGTAACTAATACTTTCAAGTGTTTTAATGGTTTCTACCTTCTTCGTCTCGTTACAATCACGAGCGAAGTGACCCTTCTTGCCATAGTTATAACATTTCATCCTAGAAATGTTCTTCTTGAAGGGACGTTTCCCTTTGCCATGCTTCTCAAATTTCGGTTTCTTGTCAGATGGTCCCGCTCCTTTACCTTTCCCCTTCTTAAAACCTCCAGAATGCTTGCGCTTGGAGCTCGAAGCTCCATGTGAGCCAGAACTAGCAAAATAGACATTAGTCTGTATTTTATTTACCAGAAGACGGTCCTCCTCTAGCTCAAGGTGGCGCATTGCATCTTCAAAGGTCTTAACATTCTCGTTGTGGGTCAGATTGACTTTCATATGCTCCCAATTGTGGGGCAAGGAGCGGATCACTGCCTGCACCTGCTGCTCATCAGATAATGTGTGACCTGCATCCTTCAGCTCACTTATCATGTTCGACATGCGCCTCAAATGATGCTTCATATTATACCCATGTGGCATCTTATATGTGTCGAATCTGATGGTGAGCTGTCTCAGTTTGGTGACGGATGTCTGTCCAAACCTAACTTTCAATGCATCCCACATATCCTTCGCATTTTCATGCTGTCTAAACTCACGCATGATATCGTTATCCATGCTACTCAGCAACGTAATGCGAGCAGTGGAGTTCTTCTTCTTCCAAGTAGCGAAGGCTTCCTTATCCCTCCTATGCTGCGCAGTAGTTCCATCTTCTGGTTCTATCATGACCAGGTTAAGGGCTTCTCATGCCTCAAGCTCTTCTAGCACATACTGGATTTTCATATTCCATATTTCATAATTTTCTCCATTCAGCTTCTCGCTTATTGAGCTCAGCCACAATGTTCTTCGAGGCGGTTGCCATTGTATCTGAATTTTGAGGTGTTTTAGACATATTGCACGAATTAATATTGCCTAATATTTATGGATTCTATTTACACTAAGTGATTATATTAATGCATAATCTCACGTAAGGACTTAAAGTCGAAAGTTCACTAAGTTCCCAATCATCGTCTAAGGATCCTCATTTGAGATTATCATTAATGTAATCATTTAGGTAAAATATTGAGTTCTTTCAAAGTTACACAAACTATTTAGAACTCCCAATTAAAAAAAAACGTATAATACCACTAAAGTTTTATAAACAGAAATTTACATTTCATTTATAACTAAATACTTCATGAAATATGCACAAACGATATGAATGGAAATGACATGAAAGTTTGCATTATATAGATAAAAAGGTCAACATGGTTCAAGACATAAAATAAAATCAAAACTACAAAAAAAAAACTTAAATATAATCACGGGTTATCTCCGTTTTATTAGTTAGACTATGAACCCATGTACACTCCATCGTACAAGGAAGGGAGTCCTTAAGGTCGTCAGGAGGGTTTGCAAACAAATTAGGTATCCAAATAGGTAATATTGGAAAACCCTTCAGGAATTTCTTAGTTTGACGCCAAGGCGCATTCTGTTTACGCCAAGACCCATTCATTCTAAGCGACGATGTCTTTGTCGCCCCAACCCTTAAGAACTCGTTCAAGAAATGCAGCACGAACTTCTTGTAAGTGACGTGATCAAGCCATATGCTCTGCATCATCCTATGCCATTCCTCAGGCATAGTGTTCCTCAATGCATAAAACGCATTTTCAGCACTGATTTCTTGCCTTTTCCATATGATCTCTTGGATCATTCCGTTGACCATTTCACGTGAGATATAATATCACTGTTATTATCCCATCTATAATTGTGCAACTCCTCAATCTTCCTATTACGTTCTCGCCTTAGCTGAGGTGTACCTCTCCTTATATGTGTTTGCATTTTACTCCTGTGCCATCCAGTACTAGGTCTTGGTCTTGCTGACATTGTTCCTGCAACAAATGCAGAACCAAGTGGATTACTAAAATCCTTCTTTTAAGCAACAATTACAAACATATCGTAACAAAAAAATGCTAATTTAAATGTCATGCAAGTCCCTAAAGATAGGCCCTTTTTTTTTGTCAACAGTCAAAGTCAACGGTCAAAGTCAACGTCAACGGTCAAAGTCAACGTCGATGGTCAACGGTCAAAGTCAACGTCGATGGTCAACGGTCAAACAAGTCAACGGTTCACGGTCAAATGGGTCAATGGTCAAATGTCAAATAGATTGGACTGGACCAATCGCGCGCGGGCTAGGCCCATCGCGCTCGGGGTCAAGGCCCATTAAGTATTCAAATAAAAAAAATTGCTAACATAAACACAGAAGATGAGACAGCTAAGTGGTCTGGGCCCTAAAATGCAAGGGAGTTAGGCTTCCCCTTTTTTTCTTTTTTCTTTTTTTTTTGGTGGCGCGTGGGGCCCACGCGCGCTGTCCCCGCCAGTGCGTGGGGCGCGTGCGGCTCTATCCGGCTTCCTCCGACGACGTTCAAGCACTCAAAATGCTCGTATCGTCGAGGCCGTTCCAATGGTAAATTTAAATTTTATTTTTATTAACCCAAATTTGACAAAAAAGCAGTTTTTCATTTCGGTACCCTAGAGTCGCGCCCCACCACGGCGCGGGTGGCTGCCTTCGGCCTCTTCCGGCGACGTGTGACCACTCGTTAGACTCGTATCGACGTCTACTTTCTAACCATGTTTTCAAATTTCACATTTAACTAACAAATCAATCACAAAAAGGCATGAACAGTGCCGACGTAAACACGAACAACTTACAAAACGGGAAAAACTTCAATCAGTGAACGTGTGATCAGGAAAACAAGTTAAAACTTGCTCTGATACCAATGATGGAAACGGATTCCTAATCTAAACACCAAACATGCGGAAGAACGTACGAAAACATGTCCAAGAATTACTAACTTATATCACCGATTAGAGCACGATCACACGAGGGAACGTACCCGTTTTCCACAGATTAAGAGCCTCCAACGATGGCCTTGCGAGAATCGATCGTCCAATGCGAGTTCTTGAGAGAGAGTTTTCTATCGTATGTTTAAGTTTCTGATGATAGTATGATAATTGGAGGGAGAGGGAATTAGAAAACTGACGTGAGTTTTTACTCACGTTTAGTAAGTAACCGCCTTGGCGGTTATTTCCACTAAATGGGTTGTGGTTGCCCGCATGGGCGTACCACCGTAACTCCCATGCTCCAACAGATTTGTTTTAGCATCTTCGGGCATGGTTTGAGGTAACCCGGAGTGATCCCTTTCCCTGCGTTCAGAAGGATGCATCTGGTCAGCTCCGCGTCCATGGAAAATGACGGTCGGAGCACCTTCCGCACCCGTTGAAACGAGAAGTAGAAGACGAAGAGATCCTCGTTCAAAGTTCAACCGCAAGCCTAACTCACCGATCACTAATTTCCATGAGGTTTTGGATGGATTAATGCACTTTCAGAATTCAAAATTATTATTTGGGGCAGAAAAAATATACATAAAGAGGAGATCGTATAGAGGCCACATTCGAAGAGATTGAAGGCAAAAGTCTGTTCGAGTGATTCTGGACATGTTTTCCGTGTTTCATATGTGTAGATTTAGGAATCCGTTTTAGGTAATTTAGTTGGAGAAGAGTTGGTTACTCAAATAAGACGTGGTAATTTCACGTGAGGGTAAAATCAAAACTTCGGGAAGCGAGTCAAATAAAATGCTTTTAACTTAGAAAAAATATTGGTAATTTCCAGAAAATCAAATAAATGCCGCCAAGTAACTCAAGTAGGAGTTGGTAACTTAATCGGGAAAAAGTTGGCAACTCAAATTAATAAGAGATCATAAATTTGACAAGGCAATAAGTTACACCAAAAAGTTGTAAAATTAGTACAAAAGTTTGTAATTTGCCAACCGATAAATATAGCTGGTAATTAATATCATTGGCAAGTTTTGAATAAATTACTAATTTTTTTCTAACCAGCGATTACCAACTCTTTTAGAAATTCACTAGCATAAAAAAATCTTTTTGTTTTTATTCTATTTCATAGAATCGGTATATAAGTGGGAAGAAAACAATATCAAGCACGATAATGTGAAGAGTGAAAGACTTATTGGGCCTAACTTGACGGACTTGGACTGACATTTTCAAGGGTCCAAATCAAAGCTGACGAGGCCTGAGAACACAAATAAATCTAATAGAAGATGATATTATTATTATTATTATTATTATTATTATTATTATTATTATTATTATTATTATTATTTCTTTCTTATCTTATTAATCAATTTTTAAATTGTGTCACCCAATTGAAGCTGGGATAAATATTATAAACCAATAAGCTTTCCTTTAACACGACAATCGCTTGATTTATCGTTTTGCAAGCATTAAATTATTTTTCCACAAGTGCTTTCAAGGAGACAAGACATAGGTAGTTCAATCATCAATGTATCCTAAACTTGCCATTCAGATCCTTTGAAGTCTGGACCTCTCGAAACCTATCAAGAACCATTACTTTTGGAAATGAAATCTCTTGGTTATGTTTAAGAAGTTTGGCGACGTATCAATCGAAGAACATAGCCACGCGATACTTAGATTAGAGATTGATAAGCTATTCAATGTATGTCGAATGCGAAAAAAGAAAAAAAATGGTTTGAGATGATCCTTCAAGAAAAAGCAACCATAAGTATCGCCCCATTGGCATGATCATCAAAAGCAATGATGGGATGAACTTACCTTGCTTGCTCCTTATTCATGAAGCTTGGTCCTTGCTTGAGAAAAGCTACATGCTCTCACCAAAGAGTCGCCAACCCAATGTCCCTTGAGGGAATGCTGTCCTGCATACCTAATGCCCTTCTACTTCCAACAGTGCAAAATGCACAAGAACACTGGCCACAATTAACCCTAGGGTGTCCTAAAAGAGAGTCATTTTCTGCTCCCTGAGGTGTCAATTCTTCAATCTATTCGAAAGCGAAGATGGGCGGAGAGATTTTTAGTCCGAAAATGGAAGTATGCAATTCCTAGGGAGTTTATAAGAGCTATCGATGGGCACTAGAGCTCCTTTTGCTTTTGGTAAGGGTTTCAACCTTAGATTGTCCATGCCAAATGACTCTTTCTGGATCTTATCCTCAGCTATGTCCACCTCGCTAGCCCTCACCTCTTTCTGGTCGCTGGACCTTAGGGATTGGCTAAAGGAAGAAGAAGGGAAAAAGAAGAAGATATTATTAAAAATTATCCGTCAGAGCCAACCACGTCATATCAACAAATTTCGGCCAAAATGGACTATATGGACTGAATTGACACAAATGCAATAGGTTGATGGCTCAATTGGAAAAAAAAACCAGTCTAGAATTGAATTGACACAATTACAATAAGTCTAGGATTTTTTTTTTTGGGATAATTTTCCTGATATTTATGCAGACACCCGTGTTTTGTGCATCCATGTTATGCAAATGGACTTTGGTAGAGAATGTTAAGGTTATAAACAAATGTTGCTTTAGGTACAAGATATTAACTGAGAAGTTTTTTTGGAATTGCACCATCAATATGGATGCTCTTAATTGGGGCGCCATAGCTAATTGAGTTATTGTCACAGCCCCTTGACAATTTGACTTTGATCCTTCATATAATTGGATGGATTATATTGAAATTATTTGCAAAACTGCAAATTAAAAAAGAGGCTATGTTTTCTTCTCTAATAACTCAAGATGTGGTCTGACTGCCTAGATGCCAGTAGAGGCTCACAGAATAATCCACATTATGAACCACCTAAGTCCATGCATTTGGCTTATGCAAGTGGCTCGATCTAGCGTAATTTGCACGCTATTGATGAGATCTGAACAGGTGGACTTCAGTTCTTGAAGTAGAATGCTCCAACTAATTACACAAACTCTATAAGTTACAAAAAGAACAATGATTCTTTAGAGCCATGCCAAGTTAACTTAGATTGGTTGTAAAATTGGGATACTAAATGGTGTAAGGTAGGGTAGGCCATATTTAATAATGAAAAAGCAATCTAACACATCACTTGATAGACCAACTTTATAGACAAGCTGTTTAGAATAACTTTCCCGCAACGGTTTTGACGTTAGCAACAATTGATAATCCTGTAATAGTTTCTATATATTTCAGCGGCATATATACGAATTAAAGTAAAACAAAGGAACTATATATGCATATATAAAATTTTTTAATCAAATAAAATCTAATTCTAATCCCCTAAGTGTCGTTATGTATCATTTCACAATTGATTTCTTATATTATCGGCCAAAATTCATATATATATATATATATATATATCAGCACCAATTACAGTTTTTGGCGATTTCTATTATAACTTACTCATTCCCTATACTTGCACTACTCTAAAAACATGACTTCCTACTCATAATGCTCCTAGTTGTGCCGTAATGGCTTGCTCCTGAGAAAAGAAGGTCATGTTCTTACGAGGAAATAGTACCCAAGAAGTCCTAAATCGATTACAATCGTGTCAATTCAGTCCTAAATATTTTTTTTTCTTATTTAATCCTAAACCTTTTGTAACTATGTCAATTCAATCCACTCAACGAATTTGGGCCGGTCAATCGATGACCTAATCTTTTAATAATTTTTTTGAATTTCTTTTTATTTTCTTCACTTTCCCTTTCGCCTTCCTTATTCTACCACTAGCAAATCGCCGGACCTTGGCGATAGGCCAAAGGATGACTGGGCCGACCTTGACATGGCTTGGTGAGGACGATCGAGCCTCACCTGGCGATGGTGACGTCAAGTCTCGCTTTGGCTGGGTGAGGCTTGCCTCACCAAATCTAGGCTTGTGAGGGTTGACCTCGCCTTGCGAATCCACTAGGAGGCTTGGTTTTGTTGGGCCATGCGAATTCGCGCCTCGCAGATCATCCTCTAGCTAGTCACCAAGGTCTAGCGATCGACTGGATGTAGAATAGGGAAGCGAAAAGGGAAAGGGAAGAAAAAAAAGAAAAAATAAAACAATTCAAAAATATTTTGAAAAAGCTTATTAAAATATTAAGTCACCGCCCGACCCACCTACACTAACTGAATCATCAAAATAAAAAGGTTTACAATTAAATTGGCATAATTGCAATAAGTTTAAGCCTTTTTTTTTTGATAATTTTCCTGTTCATATGATGAGATGGTAGAGAGAGGCTGATGGTGTTGAACATGGTGGTGATGTTAAGTGAAGGATTGTGCATGGAGGTGACGTAAAGCGAAGGAGTATGAGGAAGATGAATGAAGAAAAGGAAGAAAGACGAGAAGAAAACCACGACAAAAAACATGAGAGATACAGAAGAAAGGAAAAAAAAATCACAAATATCCTTGGATGAAAATGCCCTTGAATGTGACTATGATTCTGTAGGCTGGTAAGCTGGGATCCACTTCATACCCTTATATAAGACTAAGTTCATCACTTTGGGCCGTTATAGAAGAGAACATCTACTTTGGGCTCTTTTTTTCTATTATTATTATTTAGAAAACGACATTTCTTCAGGTCCTTATTTGGAATTTTCCTAAATTATTGAGACAGAAATGTAAATTAGAATATAAATAAAGCAACAGTAATACTTGATGTTCAACGAAATGAGTTATGATTATAATTTGTACGATATCTTTTTTAAGCCATGCATGACTAATTCTTATCACAGTTCTCGGTGAAGATCTAACTTTACTTCTATCTTAGATTATGCATTTTCTATTATTAGCATTAGACTGATAGAATGAGCTTCGCTAGTGAAATTTATTGAAATCTTTTACTTTTAGCAACTCTGGTCATGCCTATTGTTGTACTACCATGCTATGGATCGGTATAATATAGCGCCCCATCTTCAGTTGTAGTCGAACCTCGAATCTTGTTTTATCTAGAGTTTCAAATGCCTTATACTCTATTATTCTCATTATTAAGTTTAATCATACCCTAAATATATCATAATCTAAACAATTGCTTTTTCCGCACACATATAGCACGTGCATGTACGCAAGCAAACTATTGCCGAGTGATGCTCGAGTTTTGAATTGAATCGAATTGAATCGGATCGGCCCAATGTCTCTTTGCTATTGACTTCCTCGATTTCCTAGCTATTAAACGTGGGGGGACATGCTATGAATTGAGTCATTTGGCCAGTGAGACATGCCACGAGTTGATTCGCACGTTATAGCCATGAAATTGGCCAGGTTTCGATGCCAAACGACAAATTGGCTCTGTTCACGCCAGGACCATTCTTTCTTCCCGAGGAGGCGGCAAATGAATTGATAACACTCAAGAGATGGAGCAACCATTAAAAGAATGCAAATTGGTGTGCCTCCAAAGTCAAAAGATTAGACCTTTTCCACATGGGTTTGTGATTTGCGAATGTCATGGAGTTCCCTCATTAATTTAATCTGGTATCAGATCTCGCCCATCATGACACATATCTTCAATAAAGCCACTCTAATAATGTTCATGCCGAAAAATGGAAAACATTGCTTGTGTTTATTCTTGTAATGTCGGATGTATCAAGATAATTTGAAAACGGGGTAGATTTTAATTAAATTTTAGATGCGACCCGCTTATTAAAATGTCTATTTGCAATTTGTCGCGTCGCGTCGCTTTGCTTATGTATGTAATAAACTAAGTCTAATGTAATAATTTATTTTTCGCGATTCTCAATAATCAGCCATCAGAAAGGATATTGAACTATGTGATTAAGACGAAAACCAGAGAAGAATCTGGGTAAACAGACAAGCAAAACGAAACGAATGCTTATCATCTGTACATCAAAAGACAAAGAACTAAAGAGGACTTCCAAAGATGCTTGTCATCAGCAGGAAAAAAGGGAAAAAAACAAAACATAGCAAAACTATAGGGACACGATACGGACAAAAGAGTATGCAAAAATCAAGATTGATTAACCGCAATTGAAAGGCGCTACTTACAGGTCAAAATGCAGAACCAGAAACTATTGTTGCTGTTGCTGATGATCCTCTCTTGATGCTCTCAATACAAGTGGTCTCGTACACCGGCAACCCGCTCGAGCAGTAACCTCCGAGGTCGTAATTCTGCAACTCGAACAGATCGGAGCTCGAGTCGCTCTCCGCGCCGTCGTCTTCTTCTTCTTCCTCGTCGAATCTCTTCACGTCTGTGCTCTCTGATGCATGTTTCTCGAAACCATTGTTGCCAAAACTCTTCTTCTTTTTCTCCGAGCTCGGTTCTATCAGCTTGAACTTCTCGTCCAACCAACTCAGGTCGTTGCTTCTCTTGTTTCCTGAGACGGCGTCGTTTCCGAAGTTCGGCACTTTCACGTGCTTGTCATCGCGGTTATTCTTCGAGACCACCACTTGTTTGTGATCAGAGTAGCTTCTGAATTCCTTATACGATTTGTTGGGAGTGTTTAGTATGTATGCTGGAGGAGTTTTGGACCCGGAGCTCAAAGAGTTATACACCGACTTTGAATCCGCCACGGCGCTCGAGCTCCTAAAATGGCTGATGCTGCTCCTCCTTCGCCGCCTCCACCCAGGGCTCTCGTCCTCATCCTTGATGGACTGCGTCGAGGAAGGCTTTGACGAAGACGACGACGACTTCTTCTTCTTCTTCGAAGAGGATTGGCTGAAGAGGGAGTTCAAGAAGCTTGCGAGCCGCCCCCCGGGCGAGCTTGGTTGCCGCGGTTTGGTGATCTTGCTCTTCTCTTTCGTTTGCTTGTTCTCGCTTGGGACGAGATGAAAGTGTTGGTGAGCGACGACTTGGTGATGTTGATGATGATGGTGGTGATGCTTCATCGGCACGTCTAAGCTCATTCTTCCTCCTCCTCTAGAATCGGCTTGCCTTTCTTGATCTCTCGCCATTGCCGCCTTTTGCACCGAGGTCATGGCGTCGTAGCCGGAAACGACGTCACTGTAGCCGGAGAAGTACCTGGCAGCCTCGAACACGTCGAGCTCGCCAGAGTCGTTCCTTCGGTGGAGCGATTTCCGGCTGAACGTCCTATCGGCATCTGGACACGGAGTGATGGACATGACTATCGCTAGGACTCCGATATTCCTCTCTCCTATTTTCCTCTCTTACCTTCTCTTTTCAAAGGTTACTGTGTTTCTAAGGCGTGGGAGGTACTTATGATGAGAAGAGAAATGTGGGGGAGAATGGAGATCATAAGAATTAGAAGAAAAAAAAAAGGAGAGAATTTGTGAGGTTGTGTGGAGAGAAATAAATCAATGATGCGATTGGAAATGATTGAGAGGTGGGAATAACGTGGCCTTTAAAAAAATCGTTAGTTCTTCACTGTTCATAATACAGTCACAGTGTATGATGAGTAATAATTGACTTCGATTTGTTAATGGTTCAAGTCAATCACCTAATAATATACATTTACCAACATGTTTTGTAAGCTGTTATTTTTATCTGTCCATCATATTAGAAAACTAGTCTGTGTAATATTAGGTAATCACATCATTATTGGGTAACCCGCTTATTTTTTCACTCATATTTTATGGAGTCCACAACCTTAGCAAGATGTTTCACGTATTAAGTATTCTATTTTGAGAAATGATTATGTAGATATCATTGACATTCTATAAGATTAACTATCTATTTTGGATCACAAAAAGAACATACAAAAAATAATTTAAAATTATTGTGGACTCTCACTCTTTTAAGAATTTGTGGTTACTTTTATGCAAGCAAAACACTTATATTTTCTGCCCAAAAAAAAAGTATTATATTTTCGGCCCAAAATTTGCTTAGATCTATTTAAGTAGGGTACCCTTAGAGATTTTTGGAAAGAGAGAACCATACATGTTGGAATTTTTTTTTTGTTGCTTCCTTTTTTGCTTTTTCATTCATCAAGAAAGAGCTGTGGGGCAGAAGGGAACAAGCTTTCATGATTTTATGCTTCAAAGATATGAATTAGCAGAAGTGATGTTGGGGACGAGGGGGGGCAATGATCTGTGAAGAACCTTGGATTCTAGGGTTGGACTTGGATTTTACTAGTGGCATCGATGCATCTATGAGCAGTATGTACCTTATGGGGCCTAGCCTTTGATGGTCTGGATGATCATGATAGTGATGAGGAATTTTTCATGGTGTCCCACCATTTTTGTTTTTCCAGGACAGACTTTATGTGCACCCATCCGTATCCCCTACATGTTAAAAAGAGTAATAAGAAAAAAAGATTACGAAACAGGACATTATAATTCACATCATCATTTAATGATGGACATTTTAGCGTCCTCGTTTTTTTTCTAAAGTGAATGGATAAAAAGATTACATATTGACTCATCATTTTTGAAAAACAAACTCAACATATAAAATTATCCACATCATTAAATAGCATTTAATTATTGTTTGAGTATACATAATGATTACACTGAACAAATACTAATAGTCTGACCAAAAAAAAAAAAAGAAGAAGAAAAGAACATATACTAATAGTTCAAGGATCAAATTGAACTAATTAAAAGTATGAGCACAATATTGGATATTGAGTAAAAATTCACGGTAATTTGTGTCATTTTCCTTTCTCTCTTGGCTCCATCTAACCCTCTTAGCCTCGCAACCTCCTATGGCGGTTCTATCGCTGTTACATATTACGGATATAACCTCGACCATCATGGAGGAGGAGGAGGGGGGGAGAGCAAAGAAGAAAAATGGAAGATCAAGATAGATCTCAAGAATTGAATATTTTGATGTTGTCTCTGAAGGGAACAAGTTTACTTAAATTTACCCTAAGCGCTGAAGTACACGCATGTCTATTCTAGCGGGACTTTTATTCCGCCTACATTCGTAAATCAAGACACGTTGAAAGTGCATAGTAGAAGTCCGTGGGGAGATTGTCAAAGGAGAGTCCAAGTTCGAGCTTGTCAACATATACGGTGAAACCAACCATTACTCAAAAGTTTAAGCTGACGAATTATATGAAAAATAGGATTTATTAATTACTTTACATTATATTAATTCTCCAAAGTGGAACTTTCTAACATAACTCGTGCACGAATCTCAACAAGACAGATGAAGAGTGTGTGTTTATTTTTTGGAAAATTTCATGATTTTTTTAATATGGAAAATGGTTAGTTCTCATTTGTTGGTAGTATGCTGAAAAAATATGTTTGAAAACGTTTTCTGGTGTTGGATTTTATTTGAAAAATGGGAATCATGTTTTGTGAGTCAGTGTGTTTTTTTCATCCGCAAAGAGCGAACTTAAGAGTGCAACTTGAAAAAGGTGAAAAAGGGACCGAACCAGTAAAGAACAGTGGGAAATATAATTCACATCATCATTTAATGATGGACATTTTAAGTCAATATGTAATCTTTTTCTCCTTATGCTTGGATTGGAAATTCTTAAGGAACAGTGGGAAAATAAAAGCATCCAATAGCCCATGCATAGCCATTGTAAGAGAAATATAAATTGTACTGCTTTAGATCTGGCGAGGTAAATTCGATTTACCTCCTCTAGTTGACCTAGGCTACATCTTTCTGAATATTCTAAATTTATCAACATACCATCATATTTTGTGAAAAAAAAAAAGCGCCAATCAAGTCCTAGACCCCACATTCCAACCAAAAAAAAAAATGAAAAAGTCCTCGCCTCCAATTTTTTCTACCAACAATGACACAAATGATCCCGACCTTTCGTCCAATGTGTAATGTTGTCCCTTGAACTTTTGATTCATCAAATATAGTTCGTAAACTATTGGTAAATATTCAATCTAATCACTAAATTATTTTCGCTATTTTCAATTAATGAAATTTACTGACGTGGCTTCCAGTTTGCTAAGGTTGAACGGTGGACAAAAAAAAGTTATTGTAGATTTTTATTAAAAGACTTTTATGTTTTTCCTTATTTAGAATTGGGAATCCATTTTCCTAATTTGAAGTATGAATATATTTGTGTTAATATAATTTTGTGTTGACAAGTCATTCCTAATAAACCAAACACGCGAAAATTTGAAAAATTAATTTATGAAAAACTCTGTCCTTAAAACCAACACAACTGAAACTTAGATTTCATTAGCAAAGGAAGGGGATAATTGCAAAAAAAAAAAGGTCCTAAACCTATTGCAATTGTGCTAATTCAGTCATAAATTATTTTTTTGCCGATATAATTTTAAATCTTTTGCATTTGTACCAATTTAGTCTTTTACGCTGACATGGTGCGGTCGGTGTTGATACGATAATTTTGATAATATTTTAATATTTTTCAAACTTTTTTATCTCTCTCTCTCTAGCTAGCCACTGGCAATGGCGAGGTTGATATCGCCTAGGGGTAGTGAGGTCAAACTCGCCAGGGGTAGTGAGGTCGAGCCTCACCGCCCCTCCCGAGTCCTGATCTTGCCGTAGCCAATGGTCACCTAAGTCCAACAATCGCCTAGGGGAAGAACAGAAGAAACAAAAAAGAAAGATAAAGAAAAGAAAAGAAATATAAAATATAAAACAAAAATATTAAAATATTATTAAAAATTACCACATCAGCATAGTCATGCCACGCTAGAGATTTCTGATCAAAATTGGGTGAAAGGATTGGATTAACATCTATGTAAGAGATTTAGGACCGAATGGATAAAAATACAAAAATTTTAGGATTGAATTGGCAAAAAAAAAAAAGAATTAAATTGATATAATTACAATTGGTTTAAGATTTTTTTGGTAATTTTCTCTAAATGAAAGTATTCATTATGATGCTTTGCGCCAATTTGATTGTGTTTCTAATACGATGGATTATATGACGTAAGTACCCCGAGTCCAAAAGGAGTCATACAAGAATCCCATCCTATTGGTGAAGATATATATATTTCCAAAAGCAAAGCAAACCAGGCATGGCCCAGCAATATTTGCATGCCTCCCACTTACTGCGCCGGTGATGGAGCCTTTAGAAAAAGGGGGTAATGCTCCAAATTTGCATCCTCCTTGATCTCTGTGTCTAAAAAGGCTACTACGTCTATATATATTCAAAAAGTTTAGAAATGGAATTTGATTGAATACCTAGCTGTGTGTTCTTGTGGTTTTGAACGACCTTCAACTCTATATCTGTATGGTAATATAATATAAAGAGTATCTCTTACTTTTAAGATATCTTAATCTCCCCCTCCCTTTCCTCCAAACCACTTCCCCCCGGGGGGGACCGAAACCGTGTTCTCGTCAGCATATGTGTAAGTCGATAGTTCTATTTTGATCTCTAGCTAGTTTCCAATTTTGAAATTTAGTCTCTTTTCCATCCTAAGACGACCTTCCCGAACAGTTCAAATGCTGAAGTACCCTTTTATCTCTCTACATGTGATTATACAGTTTCTTTGTATTGTCTGTATTTGTCCATAGAGCTTATGGTCACTATTAAATGATTTAAATATCACATAAAAAAACTAGTTTCATTTGGTCTTTCAAGTGTGGTTTTTTGTGTACTTGCAATGCATGTGCACGTTTGTTAGTACGAGTGATTTAGAAGGACGGTTGCCACATGTCAATTTTGATTAGGAAGTAGGATTTCATTTTTGTGAGAAGCAATTAATGGGCGAGAGAATATATTAATCAGCTTGAATTGAACTACAAATGTAAACGAGCTTGAATTTGGGTTTCTTCTTGGCGATCTCCGGAGTACGAGACTACGAGTGGTTGTACTACTTGCTCTCAAGAAGTGGCATGGGCCACACCCGCAATGTGTATGGACATTTAGTGGATATCTCATGGAAGAAACATCAGATGAATCTTGAATCAGGCAGAAGATGGTGATTCCAGAGGAGCTGCAATTGTGTTCTTGCCGAGTTTGGCTAGACTAAGATGGAGATTTGAGTTGAGACATGATCCATAAGGATATTTAGAATAAAAATTTTAGCATCAAAAACACACGAGGAGAGATTAGTGGAGATACAAGTGTGTGAATGTTGGTGAAACAAAATCATACATCCTATAAGTTACGTGAAACAAAGCATTGCCGGGGGATATGAGTTTGGGACACAACTATGTAACTTGCTAGAATGTCCGAGTATTGCAAACGCATCAAGATATTTTTTTCCTTCAAAAAACAAGAAGTACCATCAAATGTTCAACGACTTTAAAAAGATAAATGAAAATTTTCTATTGGAAAAAGTTTTGCTATTGTCTTTTTTGGAAATTGCTTTGAAGTGACGAGGTTGAGAAACAAAAGAAAAAAGAAAAAGTGAAAGTGAAAGTGAAAGGTAACTTTTGGCTATAAAAGAATAAGATAAAAAGAGGATGGTGGTCCATAAAAGCTTGCACGTAATTGGTGGGAATTTCAAGAGCTGATAGCCCGTTTCTTAGGTATAAATTTACCCCGTAAATAATCCCAAGTGCTTCGTGAATACTCGTTAAGAAGAATCTGCAAGGATTTGCGCAATATCAAGTCCTAAAGAGATTAGCTAGCAATCACTTCATTTAACTTTAGGCCCATAAAGAAAAGTTCCATCTTCTTTTGTGTGTCGGCCTGCACTCGTGCCATCACTCGTGCAACCATAGAATTCCACGCAAGAACACGACATCAGACCAAACTGAAAACGAAAATGTCCAAGCAAGCAAATTGTGCCAACACCAGACCGGAGGAAACTAAAGATAATCTGATCTCGACAGTTGCATTAACCATACTATGGTCCTGTCAATATCCAACAGCAATTATATTTTCCCTGGATCTTGGCGAATATCCCCTAGGCTTCAAGAGTTTGAATGGCGATGGTCCCTTTGCTCCGTCATCAGTCACCACCACAATTTGGCCCAACACCAATCCAGGACCAGGGCACACAAACCTTGAGGTGCTGTGACCATGCACTGTTGACCCCCTCTTGATTTAATCTTTTTCAGCTGATATGTTATTAGTGTCGTCCCACATCGGTTGTGGAAGGGGCTGGTCGTTGGTTTATAACTGTGAGGGAAATTCTCAACCTTTAAACTAGCTTTTAAGATGAAAGAGGCTCAAAACCACCCAACACTAATATTAAAACCCAGGTTATCAACAAAGTCTAGACCTAATAATTAGACGGGAGAGATACGGGTTGTCCCTACCTCCGACCCATGGCTTGATGTGTCAGGGAGAGATTATTCATGTTATCCCACATCAATTGTGGAAGGGGCTTGTAATTGGTTTATAAGTATGCTTTAACTTTTGAGACGAGAGATGCCAAAGACCACCCAATATATGTTTTAGGAAAACTTACCTGTACAAACCCCATGCGAGAGTTTGTGAACTGGAAGAGGCAAACCTTTTCTGCTTGAGTTCAGAAGCATTTTGTCAGTTTTGCAGATCATGTGATCAGAGCAGCCTTATGTGATGTTTTGGTGTGAAAAAATATGGATAGAAGACAAATGGTCTCACTACTCGTAGTTTATATTTAGAGTTCAAACTTCAAAACACTAAAGTGGACAAGAATATCAATATCAATTCATTCGTGACCAAAAACTAGTAGTTGGAAGCACCACCTTCTTATATGCAGTATCATAATGTTGTAATCAAGATAATATCAAATATACCTACAAATCTCATGATAAATTTAAAAATTATTGGGGTATGATTCACACTTCATATCAATAGGAAAGAATGTGGGTTGCTTTTCTGATGAGCAAGTGGGGGACAGGGGAGCCGGCCTAGATGATTTTTATAGTTTGAGTCCATATTTTTTTCTAGTAATTTAGGCTTTGTCTCATGAATGTCTACTATATATATGTATATTTATGTATTCTTTTTTGCTTGTAATTGAGTGGTGTAATAGAGAGGTAAGAGGTGCTAATTATAGTAAAAGTATATGTTGGATATAGCCCCAATTTTTAGGATGAACTACGATAAACCTTGTGTCTTGATTTCTATTTCTCAGTTTTACTCTCTATTTTGTTGTGGTTGTGTGCCGAATCCTAACAAAAACTAACCATAGTGATTCCGACAATTCCATGGAGTGGCCCCATGAGTAAGTCAGGCACAGCTACCAATTCATGCTAGAACATCGAACCAAGGTGGTACCTTCTTACCATATTGTCAAGCAAGAAAATCGGACTGTCTTCACTAGGTCAAGGAATTGCAATTCCTAACCATTCTATCATTTGCTTTGGATTGTTGTTTTCTGCTTTATTTAACATCACAAAAGTTAGATGACAAAAGGCTATACTTAATTAAAGCCCTTTGATATATTAAAATGGGGAAAAGTACATCTCAAGTGCCAAAACTTGTGTACGGCGTGCACTTTAGTGTCAAAACTTTCAAAACATTCACTTTAGTGCCAAGTTTGGAGAAAATTGTGCACTTTAGTGCCAATCCGGCCAAAATCCAGCCAAATGAATTACATGGATTTTTCAATTTGTTTTGTTATCTTATGTGGCAAATTTTTAGAAGCAGTTGCCATGGTGGAAGTTCGATGTAGCTTGTGCAAGGGTAGAAATCAAAAACGACGTCGCTCGATCGCCGTCGCTCCCTCATTGCCGTCGCTCCCTCACTGACCACAATTGCTCACTCGTCGTCATTCCTTGCTCACTACTATCCCTTACTCACTGCCTTTGCTGACTCGCAGCCGTCCCTCGTTCGCCGTTGTCACTTGCTCTTCGCCATCCCTCGTTTGACGCCATCGCTCTCACACCGCTGTCGCTCGCACACCATCGTTCGCAAGCCGCAATCGCTTCTACGCTGTTGTCGCTGGTAAGTTACCGCCGCTCAAGGCTAGGGTTTGTAATTTGGTGTTGAATTTGGGGATTTAGGATTTGTAATTTGGGGATTAGGGTTTATGCTTGGATGGATTTAGCTTCAACGATGTCGTTTGCTCTTTAAATTTCTAAATCGGCCTCCAGACGTCGTCTTTCACGTAGGCTTTCCGGCGAGCCACGTATGCTTCAGATGGAACTTGGCACTGAAGTAAACAATTTTCAAAAAACTTAGCACTAAAGTGAACGTTTTGAAAGTTTTGGCATTAAAGTGCATGCTGTACATAAGTTTTGATACTTGAGGTGTACTTTTCCCTATTAAAATGCATCTCGTCCTCATCATCTGAAGTTGTGTTTGGTGGATTGAGGATAAGATATCTACCGGATAGCGGAGTTCAGAAAATGACTGCAAATCACTCCCAATATGTATGGCCTGTCTTGTGGAGTGTTTTGTCAGTCTCGCAGTTATAAGACAAGATTTGAATCGAAAAGAGAAACCCGAGAGATTAGGAAAATCAATGAAAAACGGAGAAGTGTTTGGTCCGATGAGTGAAGGGAACAACCTCCGCGAGAGAGAGAGAGAGAGAGAGAGAGAGAGTTGAGTGATAATCGCCGATTAATAGATGTCGTTGTTAAGTCGATGGCGTCCACCACCATCGACGGGCGGAGATGGTGTTTCTCGGATAGTTACCGCATTACTGGCTAACATTATTACGTTGCTCATAATTTTTTCTCCTTCGATTGTTTGCCCGGACATGACACGTTGTACCCGGACAACAAATCCGATTAATCCCAACCCTAGGCCTACAGTTTTGTTCTCCGGGTTATATAGATGTTAAAATCATGTCGGATATCGTCCTTTGTAACCATGCCTTTGTGGCTTTGTCTGCCAAACTTGGCCCTGGGCTTAAGAAGCTAGACAATGTAGTTAAATGTGAACATTTCTAATCTGATACTGATAAGCAGACCAATGCCTCTCGAAGCATCGTATGCCATTCACATCGCCTGGTCGAGAGAAGGAGACAGTCTCAATCGACCAGTCTTATCTGGTGCGGCGGTGCCCCATATCAGACCTCCATCGAGGACCCACAATTAAATCCGAGTTAGACCACGAAAGGATCGACCGAATTTTTGCCCAAACACCAACCATACCCTCATTAAATCCGAACAATTACATGTTCCTAAAAAAACCCAAATGTGGCCCGACCAAAAAAAAAAAAAATCAATTGCGGCAAAATTTCTTCACACTCCCGCTTGATCACGTCGATCACATCACTCGTGGAATCAAGTTCACATGAAAAGAAAAATATAGAATGGCTTTTAGAATCAAGTTCACGTCGATCACAGAGCTTGAAAAGCGCGTGCGACACATTTTGTCGCCGCACGGAAAATCGCCCTGGCCTTGGCTAGCCACCCGCAAGGCGAAAATCGACACGCATGTCATAGTTTGTCTTGGGGTCGATCTCTTGTTCTCTTTCTTTCTTATCTTTCAGATAGATACGCATGCCTGCGATGTTCGGTTGCTTTCTTTTGCTAGGCACCGTGAGTTGTAAAAGTCCGCTTCTGTGGCCATGGTTCGTCCGAGAGTCCCATCTAATATCTCGCCCCCTCGTGTTCCCGTTCAGCGTCCCCGAAAAAGTCGCCATTGGAAACGAAGCCCGAGTGTCGTTATTAGGAGTCCTCGAGAAGTGAATCTCTCTTCACTGTGTCGGAAATGCCACAAAATACATGTGTTTGTTCTTCATATTGAAGGGAATGAATGCTGGGAGCCTAAAATATTGTCCTGTCACTATTGTTCAATGGATGTGACGGCGAATCGATCGATGTTAATAATGTCCAATGCTCGGTCGAGTAAAAGGAGATCATCCTCGGTCCAAATCTGGACCGACGATATGTTTCTATTGCTTAAGTGATCTCATGCTGTTTCTAAGATTTGTCATATCCTTTGCGAAATGAGCTCAATGTGGTTTAAGCTTAGAAACCCGTTGCGATAACATATGGATTGTTGGCGGATGAGCTAGCTAGACATAAACTGCCATTCCGAAATGGAATAATAGCTGGAAAAGGGGACATATTTAAATAGATACAAAGTGGAGCTTTCCCAACTCCCTCATCAAACCCTAGTTACATCCCCATATCCTCAACTCTCGTAGATAGTTTGATCATCTCCATTGAAAGTCTTGATTCAGTGTGGATGTCTCCTCCAAGTTCATCGGACCTACAAGACCCAAATGAATTGCTCATCGTGCCCGGTCCAGATGGGACACGACCCGAATCTGTCCCTTCATGTCACCTGAAAGTGGTCATTGGCGGTCTGGTTGGCTCGAGCTAGAGGCCCATCCCCAGCTGAAATGTGCACTCAGTTTGAGTTGGCCAGTGCTTACCTACCCATAAAGAGAAGGGATGAGATAAGATGAACATGTGCGACGAGAGTCCGTGGGCTTCGAAGCTCATTCAGGAAGCAAAATCCACGTAGAAGTGACAAAAGTTGTGATCTGTGAAGTGAATCTTTCTGCGCAAAAGCTATGCCTCCTGTTCTGAGTTCAAAAGGCTTATCCTTCTTTTAGGTCAAAATGGAGTGACGTGGCCATACTAGCTGCACTTAGAGTGCTGCATTTTATAAAGCAATTATCGTCTGAATCCGAGTGTCCCTTGGAAAAAAGGCAAAGCTCCATGTGGCTTATCTTGTTGGTGACCCCCCAAGTTGATGAGTGAGATCTGATGATGATGTCCATGCAAGTTGACTCTAGTAGGACTTCTAAGGGAGCTAGACGGGGAAAAAAAGAAGAAGGAGGGAATGATGTTAAGAGCCGCGAATAATAACCATTTCATTTCTAAAAATAATTTCTATTCTCCGGACAAGTTTCTAAGTAGAAAAACGCGTTTGATAGCGACACAATTGGAACATAAATTTGTTTGATAACACCATAAAAATTTTAGGATTATGATGGAGGCTAGGGTTGCAACGAGAGGCAGAGCTACTATTGTGATTGGCGGATAGTGGCAAGGGATTGGTGGTAGGCGACCGAGGGCCAATGATTGGCGGACAACAAACGGTGACAAGCGGCCGTTCCCTCCTTTTCTTTTCCTCGTCTTGCTCCCTTAGAAGTCCTATTAGAGTCAACTCACATGGACATCATCATCAAAGAAACGCGTTTGATAAAGACAAAACTGGAGCTACTATTGATAACACCATAAAAATATTACGATTGCGATAGAGGCTAGGGTTGCGACAAGAGACGGAGCTACTATTGTGATTGGTGGGCGATAGCAAGGGACGACGATGGGTGACCAAGGGCCAATGATTGGCGAATAGCAAATGGTGACGAGCGGTCGAGGACTGTCGATCGGTGGAAAGTATGGTCAACGAGAAGTGTTCTTATTTCTGTTGTTGTTCCAGATATAAGAATATTACAAACTTATTTTCGGGCTAAAAATTTTGTCCTAGAAATAGAAATGGAAAATTGCATTATTAAACGGATTTCTATTCCAAATATGTTCCTAGGAATAGACAAAATAGAAAAATAGAGAAACATAATAGGCATTATACGCGTTTGGTGTTTTTTAGTGTTTGATTTTCATTTAGAAAATGATTTCACTCTCATAACTTTATCTTAAGAAAAAAAGAAAAATCAAAATTTTAAGTTATATTATATATTACATATTCTTCTTCTCTTCTTCCTGCTTCTACAATGCCGATGGCCATGGGTGAGCTCAAGCTCGCTGACAAAAGGTGGGCTCGAGGCTTGCCAAATCTACTAGAGGCCACCAGCGATCCTTGACGCTGCTAGATTAGTTTGAGGCCACTGATGAGCCTTGAGGACCTCGAACTTGGCAAGCTCAAGGCCACCAAATCCGACGGTCGAGCTCGCCGAGGTCGACAAGCTCGAGGCTGCCAAATCCTATGGTCTCGAGGCTCGCCAGTGGTTGCCACCTGACAACCGTAGGGAGGGAGGAAGGAGAAAAAGGAAAAAAGAAAAAAAGAAAAAGAGTAAAAAGAAAATAATATAATATTGAAACATTAAATGCATTATTAAAAAATTAAATAGGAGCATTTTTGGAAAGTGTTTTCACTTCTTCAAATTAAGGAATTCACTTTTTTTTTTGATTTTGTAAATAAAATTTCCATTCACCATAAAGCGTTTTTCATTGACCGAAACGGGTGAAAGTTTGGAGAACAAATCTTGGGAAAATACTTTCCTCGAAGCAAACACACTCTAGTCTTTGTTATAGAATATCATGAAACACACATTTAAAGGAAAGTCTCGAGTATAAACCTCGATTGAGAATCTAGTTGTCATGGTCGAGGCCGCCAGAGACCTTGGCTTAGCCGTCGGTGTCTTATTCCGGGCCTGTCCTCGAGGGATCAAGATATGTTTCCCAGCTGCAATTAAATTTCAAATGTGGATACCAATGTTCAACATTCAAAATTCACAAAGAAAACTTCTTGTATTAGTAGATCAAACGATAAATGCATTCAAAAGATTTACTCCAGGAATGTGGTACTGAAAGAGTGTCGTGGACTTGCGTGAACGTACTAAAACCCCAAGGCCATAGAAATTTGATTTTCGCAGTCGAACCAATTTTCCTTACTAAATGGTTGGATGAATTCTCCTTGATGCCTAGAAATTTTAGGATTGTCGCGACCCTAAAATTTTCGATCGGTGGAAAATTTCCAGGTTAACAGATTATCAGGTTGATCGATTGACTAACCTAATACGGACTTTTCCAAGTCCTACTGAATCACAACTTTAATTTTTGTTCAAATGATTTTAGAATTTAGAGTCGCCACTGTTGACACTTGATTTTTAATCATCTTTTCACTTTTAAAATTAATAAAAAAATAAAAAAAAATCATAAATAAAAAAAATCAACTTTGGGGACTTTATCCAAGTCTAGAGAACCAATTTTGACCAAAAAATAATTTCAGTATTTTTCAATATTTTTATTTTCGAAAATTCATAAAAAAATCAAGAAAAATGAGAAAATTGCAAAATCAACTTTGGAAGCCTTGGCCAAGCTTAGACAACCATTTTTGAACAAAAAATAATTTTTCATTTTTTTTGTATTTTATATATATATTTTTTAAAAATTAGGAAAATATTTAATAAATAATAGCATTTGAGGCCACAAAAATACGTAAAAATAGTCAATATTTTTCTTTTAAATCCCTTTTCATGTTGGCCATCACAAATTCAAAAAAAAAAAAATCCAATTCGGGGTCGTGTATGCCTTCACGAGCATAATAGGAATCAAAAGCGCATAGGAATCAAACTTTTGCCCTGAAAAGTATAGGAATCAAAAGCGCATTTAATAGTTGACTTTTGTTTCCCATTTTGGGATTTCGAGGCGTATCGTGTAATAAGCTAAAATTTTTTCCCTCTACTTGTTAGTGTTGTTGTTGCGATAAATCGATGGTTGTGATTTATCGATAAAACGAGAGGAGTATTGTACGGTCAGCATTCGTCAAGTTTTATATCAATTTCGCTCAAAGCTTAGGCCCAATCACCAACCACCTTTCCCTTTCAACACACGGGCAGGCCAGAAAACTGAATCCGATCCATTCTTGATCCGACCCGGAATTCACGACCCGTGATAAAGCGGATTCGGTTCGGATCCGACTCTCCCCTGGTTCATCCGTCACCATCAATTCGCGAATCAATCTCTCAACCGGTCACCTCCTGATAAAACTCTCATAAACCCTAAAGCCCTCGGTATCACCGTCTCTCCTCGACCAGTTTTCAACCGGGAAAATCGTCGACATGGCGAAGATGTCTGGGCTCGCTAGCTCCAATTCCGGCAACAGGACGAAGAAGAAGAAGAAGAACAGGAGCAAGTCGCGTCCCGATGCGGTCGCCATGAAGGTGAAAGCCCCGAAGCCCAATCCTTTCGAGACTATCTGGTCCCGCCGCAAGTTCGACATCCTTGGCAAGAAGCGCAAGGGCGAGGAGCGCCGCGTCGGCCTCGCTCGCTCCCGCGCAATCGAAAAGGCAATGCACCTATGTTGATTCAGTCGTTCTGTCTGCGTGCTCTTGTGCTTATGTGCGGATTATTTGATTGGTTGCTTTCTTGGGTTGTTTCGGTTGAATGCAGAGGAAGAATACGCTGTTGAAGGAGTATGAGCAGAGCGGCAAGGCTTCGGTTTTTGTGGATAAGCGGATTGGGGAGGATAAGGAAGGGATGGGGGAATTCGAAAAGGCTATTTTGAGGTCTCAGCGGGAGTACAAGGTAAGGGATGATGATATTAGCTTGCTACATTTTGCATGCTCATTGCTCTAACTTGTTCACGTTTAAGTAGCAAGAGTCAAGTTTTGGTGGCCGAGGAGTGTCTACCTTGTGAGTGTGACCAACATTTTGCAAAGCTGTAATCAACGAAGCAACTAAATATTTGAACTCTCTGCAGCGCACTTGACAGGGATGATGCCTCTTTGGGTTGATATTACTCCCTTTCATTTAAGGAGAGGAACCTGTCGTATTATGTAGTATTGTGTACATAACATGCTCGGCCACTGCTGCAGGATTGAATGATTTGTTTAATGATGCTAAATTGGAATGTTTCTCTTCACCTCTCTATACTGTTCATCATAGTGTCGTGATTGTATCTTTTATATTGCAGTTGAAACTGAATAAAAAGAGCAAGTACAATTTATCTGATGGAGAAGAAGATGATCATGAATATGAAGCAGGTGCATTTATGGGAAGGGACGATTTTGAGGATGAAATGTTGCCAGATGATGATGACAATGGTGGTGGTGCCGAAACATCTGGATCTTACAGTATGTCATGACTCTGGCAATTTTGTGCGAAAGTACTAGTGGCCAATGATTTAGCAACTTGATTCTATCTATCTGATAGTTTCTATTTGGTCTTGTTACAAGAATGAATACCTTATTCTCCTTGCTATGCATGATTTGGAGCAGGCATTGGTTTAATGATAGACTAGCAACGCAGAAAGCAACACATAGATGTTGAATTAATGAATTTATTTTCTTGCACTTGGGGGTGTATCTGGAAGGACTTTGGGGGGCCAAAGTGAAGAAGTTTTAAGAAAGAAATCTACTTATATTATTGTTGAACTTTAACTTCATAAATGATGAAAAGTCATTCATTATGAAGAATCTAGATTTGCTTCCTCCACATAAGAAGTCTCCCTCCCAAAGAGCGCTTTATATGAGGTGAATATTTAGAGAGGTGCAATTTACAGTAAGAAAGACTGGGTGGAATTGATGACATTTCTTGGATTTTGACTGACAATAATATCCCCTTGGATTTTGACTTATGATCTTGCCGGTGTCCTTTTTTTTTTTGTGAAGGCCTTGTCAATGTGCATTCTTGTAATTTATTCAATGTCCAATCTTTGTTGTCTTTCTTTCTTTTTTTTTTTTTTTTGGGTTAGCCTCATCAATGCCCATTCTTGTGATTTATTAGCATTTCGCGTGGCTGCTGATGACTCTTTCTGTTTTCCTTTTGGATAGTATTGATATCTACTAACACTAACTTGTCTTATTGCAGAGAAGTCATCTATCTTGAAACAACTCTCTACTCAAGGTGCGAATTCACTTGAAACAAATGGAATAGAAGGCGAAGAGAATGTGAGATTTACCGTGTGATCTCACTTACTGCTTTGACATCACTTGAAGTGTGTTTCTCCTTTTAGCACTAGGAACTATCCTCCTGGGTGCTAGCTGCAACATCTCCTGCATTATGTTTGAGATATCAGGCAAAAGTTATTTCTCTTAATGTATGCTTGTGCATCAGTATGGAGAGCCAATGTGATAATTTGGGTTAAGGTGCATCTTAGGATCATCGATATTATACTCCCTCTTCTAAATCTTCCAGAACAATAACTAGACATATGCCACTTTCTAGCATTTTTTTTTTATGGTGAAAAAGAGCAATGGGTGTCAAGTTGGTATGACTTCAGATATCTTCCCACCGTTGCACTTGCATTGGCATCATGCATGCCAATAATTTGTCAACTGATGCTAGATACTGATGGGTCTTCTTTTGATGGCTTTTGACTTTAGAGGCACAAAAGCAAAAAAGAAGTTATGGAGGAGATTATATTTAAAAGCAAGTTGTTCAAGGTGGGGTCTTTTCTTGTTAATGTGTTGATTCATTCTTGAGGCTGTATCACACAACGTTTTGATCCTTCAATTTTAACCAGGTTCAAAAAGCAAAAGATAAGGAAGAGAACGAGCAATTAATGGAAGACTTGGACAAAAATTTTACTTCCTTAGTCCAGTCTGAAGCTTTACTTTCTTTGACTGAGCCTGGCAAGATGAGTGCATTAAAGGCGCTTGTCAACCAGAGTGACCCGAAAGAGCCTCTGAAGATTACGAAATTCACCACCACAGAGAAAGCAGAGACTTTTGCTCAGGTAGAGTTCTATCATAATGTTTTTTCCCCCTTAATTTATATTTATATTTATCATTCTCAGATAATTGTATCTTCTGTTGTGATGGTTAGCTGTCAAAACAGTCTTTATCTACCTTGTTATTGGTTCCATTTCGTAGCTTGTGCGCTGTGGCCACCTTTAACACTCTCAGAATTTCAAATTCATCTGATGAACTTTGATCATTTGTCAGTGTTAGAGTCATAATTGGATCTTCTTGTGACAGGAAAAGCCTGATACTTATGACAAACTTGTAAAGGAAATGTCATTAGATATGCGAGCTCGGCCATCCGACCGAATGAAGACACCGGAAGAGATTGCCCAGGAAGAAAGAGAACGACTTGAGCAACTTGAGGTATAAAGTGCAATATTTTGTAGCTCTTTCTCTTTGATTTCCATCCAGGACAGTTCTATTTTGCTCGAGTTATGTAATCAACCATTTAAGATTTCTATCTTCTAGTTCTTAAATGGACGGGAAAGAGTGGATTAATAGTGGAAAAGATACCGTATTAATGATGTTCGATGTCGTAGCTCATACTTTGTCCTTTCTGGTGTTAGATGTGCCATTATTATCTTTGGAGAATATTGTCTCTGGATGGTGGAACAATTCAATTCAAACAAAATAGTTGTTCTAAAATATTTAATCTGGTTCAAGTTGTTATCTCATTCTATATTTTGAAGAATGTCATTTATTCAATCAATTGCATCACTCTATTATTTTGCAAGTTGTCAGCCAGCTTTCAGTAGTATTTAGGTGAGACATGGCAAGTACAGGTGCTCTAATCATCTCAGCAGGATGCTTGCATCGTTTTCTTTGACCATGCTTCACAGTGCCTGTGTGGGCTTGCTATTTCACCTATGAACCCCGTATCTGACAAGGATATGCAAATTAGGTTTTGGAAGTTGGATGTCCTCTATTAGCTTAAAATCATCTAGAAGAGATTAGTTGAATGTGATTTTTCACTTTATGATTTTACTACATGCCAGGAAGAACGTAAGAAAAGGATGCTTGCTACTGATGATAATAGTGATGAGGATGATGAAGATGATGAGAAACCATCTGCTAAGAAGATTAGATCCTTATCGGGTGATGACCTTGGTGATTCCTTCTCACTGGATGAACAAGCCCAGACTAAGAAGGGCTGGGTTGATGAGATTCTTGAGAGAGATGCCGCCGCTAACTCTGAGGATGAAGATGAGGGTTCTCCTGAGGAGTCAGACAGTGCTGAAGATGATAGTGGATCTGATGACGACAAAGATGATCATGACAAAACATATCTTCTCAAGGACTGGGAGCAAAGTGATGATGAAAAACTTGATGCTGATCTAGAAGAAGAAGAAGAAGAAGAAGAAGAAGAAGAAGAAAGAGAAGGAGAAGAAGATTACAATGATGCTAGTGAGAATAGTAAAGAACAAGTTGGGCATTTAGACAATAAAACAATGAAGAATGTGGACGTGCACGAAAATAAGAAGAAAGTTGCCAATTTTTCTGAAGGGACTAGCATCCTTCCCTTTTTGATTGAAGCACCAACAAGCTTGGAAGAATTTAATGTTTTGTTGGAGGATCGTTCCAACTTGGATATCGTTCTCTTAATTAGTCGAATTCGGGCTAGCAATGCAATAGCTCTTGCTGCAGAAAATCGAAAAAAGATACAGGTATGAATCATTATCTGGCTATATCGTGCTTATTGTTTAATTGTGCTTCTGACAGGACATTCTACTGCATGTAATCTTCTATTTCTTAACTGTTTACTTTAGCCAATTAACTATGCTTCACTTGCAGTTTTCTCTGATTTGGTAGAGTTCTTAATTATTTGGCAGAATTATTGTTTAGAGTAAATGTTCGTTTAATAAAAAATACTAAAACCTATACAATCAAGCCAGGCATGTGTTTCGTACATAAATTCAGGCTGTTTTCCGGCATTGTACTGTTCAACATCTTTTTTTTTTTTTTAATTATTAAAAATAGGCTGCAAAACTGTCTGTTGTTAATGTGAACATTTTAGGCAGGTTTTACAATTCCATTTAGAGTGACTTTGCCCTTTTTCCCAATAATTTTTGGTTATGCATTTGGGGAGTAGCCAAACACTGTGTGTCCTAATTTGTAGCTGAAGCCTACGGTCTGAGTAGCAAGCATTTCTGAGGATGATCTGAGATGTATCTCATTTTGCAGGTGTTTTATGGTGTACTACTGCAGTATTTTGCCGTATTAGCAAGTAAAAAGCCTTTGAATTTTCAGTTGTTAAATATGTTGGTCAAGCCGCTAGTAGAAATGAGCACAGAGATTCCATACTTTGCAGCAATTTGTGCTCGTCAGAGAATCCTAAGAACTCGGACACAGTTCTGTGAGGTCATTAAGAACTCAGGTTAGCTGCAGGGGAGCATTATATAGCAATCTTATTGCCGGATGAAAGTTTGGAAATTTTTTCGTTGAATCTATTAAATGCTAATTGTCTCTTGTTTCCTTTTCATTGGATAGAGATCAGCAGCTGGCCGTCTCTGAAGACATTGTTCCTTTTGCGGCTATGGTCGCTGATATTTCCATGCTCTGACTTTCGTCATGTTGTCATGACCCCAGCTGTCTTGTTAATGTGTGAATATCTAATGCGTTGCCCCATTCTTTCGGGTCGGGATGTTGCTCTAGGGGCTTTTCTATGCTGTATGCTTCT
This sequence comes from Psidium guajava, assembly GCA_016432845.1. Classification (NCBI taxonomy): domain Eukaryota; kingdom Viridiplantae; phylum Streptophyta; class Magnoliopsida; order Myrtales; family Myrtaceae; genus Psidium; species Psidium guajava. The sequence goes on along the minus strand of CM028228.1, from coordinate 8,688,133 downwards.
CTCGGTAAGTTTTAAAAACATATTTCTAGTTCAAGTTGTTGCATATAGGATTTCTTTCCACAATAGGTCTCTGAAATATATTTAGGTCAGTAATGGCATGCTATGCACTGTAGTTCAATGTCACTAATTTGAGGGTCTGTTATCGCTTTTGTGCCTTCGACTTGTTTGGGTGCGTGAACAAGTTCTTTTAAATACTCCTTGTTCCCCTCATTGTGGTTCAGATGGTTACTTTTTCCTCCCGTTTGAGTACTTCCATCGCTGTATGGTGAAATTTCATATTATGGTAGTGCCTTCATACATGCTTAGCATTTCTTTAAGATCAGTATACATTGGTACAGCTGTCCTACAAATTAAGGTCAATCGTAGTTGCTAAGTGGTTGATTACAATGATTGGACATGATGCAACTTAATTGCTTCCTAAGAATGCTTGGCTGCTGGGTTTCTGCTTGAGCTAAATAGTCATTTTCTTCAGCACTCTTGACATGGTGTTTTCAGTTTTTCACTTTGCATTCACAATCTTGATTAGATAGTGGTGGTATTTTCAAGCTTCATTATTGGTTTTTAGATGTGCAGCTGCAATTAACTGATGTCAGTTGTTTTTTATTGAAGGTAACTAGACAGTCTCAGAAGTTTTGTCCAGAGGCCATAATGTTTCTAGAAACTTTGCTCTCTGCGGCGATGGACAGGAATATAGGATCTACCCAAAATTCTCAGGTATGTGTCATGGTTTTCCTTTCTGTTTGTGAATCTGCCTGACAACTTCAGAATTTCAAGAAGACTGATAGGTTACGATGAAAATGACTGTTATGCATGTGGGTGCTTTTCTGTGGCAGTTTGGCAATCTTATCCAATTTAGAGTGCAAAGGCCTCTACTGTGTATTCGTGAAGGTGCAAGTGAGTTTAGCCCTTTGAATTTTCTGAAAATAATTGACATGCCTGAGGAATCCCCTTTCTTCAGCTCCGATGGTTTCAGGTTAGTATGTTTGGGTTTCTCTTTTATCTCTTCTTTGCCCATTGTTCTTTTAGTGCAGTATGGATGTTAGCTATTTGCAGTTTTCAATTCTAGGTGGTAAGGTGGTGGTGTGTGATTGAAACTGTCGTATGGCCAGGGTACCTACATATATTTTCTTCATTGAAAAGTTTCAGGATTCAAATCATATCGTTTAAAAAACGAACTTGTTTATATGCAGGGCTAGTGTACTGGCTTCCGTGATTGAGACCCTTAGCGGTTTTGCCAGTATATATGGGAAATTAAGTTCATTCCCTGAAATTTTTATGCCAATTTCAACTTTGTTACTTGAAGTGGCACAGCAACAAAACATGCCAAATGAGCTGAAAAATAAATTTGAGGATGTTGCCCAACTTATCAAGAGAAAAGCTGATGAACATCAGATGCTCCGACAACCACTTCAACTGCGGAAACAAAAGCCAGTTCCTATCAAGCAACTTAATCCTAAGTTTGAGGAGAAGTACTCTCTCTCTCTCTCTCTCTCTCTCTCTCTCGATCAAGCAGATGTGGAGGTGTCATGCATCTAGTGTTTTGAATCCGTATAGTGGACCTTGTTCACTGTTTGCTTAGTGGAGTGCATTCATCACATGTTGCCCTCTGTTAGTGAATGATTTACATCAAGTATGATCTGATGGAGATATATATTTCTTTTTTTCTGACAGTTTTGTTAAGGGTAGAGATTATGATCCGGATCGTGAGCGTGCTGAAAGGAGAAAGTTGAAGAAACTAATTAAGCAGGAAGCCAAAGGGGCGGTTCGTGAACTTCGTAAAGACAATTATTTCTTATTTGAGGTGAAAGAAAGAGAGAAGGCATCGCTGGAACAAGAAAGATTGGAGAAGTACGGAAGAGCTAAAGCTTTTCTGCAAGAGCAGGAGCATGCTTTTAAATCGGGACAACTTGGAAAAGGCAGGAAGAGGAGGTGATGAAAGCGGGACTTGACAATACTCTCTCATCGAAGCATATGTTGGACTTTATGGGAGGTTCAATGCTTCAGAACTTGTGAATTCAGCTTCTGATTGTAGAAACGCTGGTTGTTGCGTCGTAGAGGATATTGATGCAGTGCGTCTGCGCACATGCGGCATGTAAATATTGCAGTGGGTGAGCAAGTGATGTACCAAGAGCAGTTTTACAGTCATGCTCCAGCTTGTTGAATCAAGGGCTATTTTTGCCTGTAGGAATGTCACTTGAATTTTGAATCAGTCGCGAAAAACAGTAATGTTATCATTTTGGCTTTCAGTTCTTATCCCGATGATTTATGTTTGATGCTAGTTGTTAGAATGCATTTATGGTCTATGGACCATGGTTGTTGCTAGACCATTTACATAATCTGAAGGATATGAGAAATGAAAGGTAATGGAAGAAATCCTTTATTGATGGTATCACAATGTTAATCTATGGTTGTCCCATTATCTATGGTTAATACATGGACCAGCCCATCATGACATATTCCTATATAAGAGTACAGATTGATGATTTCTGCAGACTGATGAGCAAAGATCGACCTGAAAGTGCAGGGGACCGAGCGGCAACTACACGACAGGGTCTACCTCGATTGAAGGTTTAGAAGGAGCAGCAGCGAACATAAGATACAGCTATACCACAAAAAATTCTCAGGCTCGCTTATAAAATCCTTCATCGGGCAGTTGGGTGAATAAGCTCGGAAAATTCCGCCCCAATATTCTTATCGGAGTTATATAATCGATGAGCGGATAATACTGAGGAATCGCCAGCCAATATCTTATTTGCCGGACCGCAGGGCTTTTCTCCGTCTGCCCGGCTCTGCTGCTGTAAGGCTAGCTCTAGATTCCATAAAACATCTCCCATTGACGGTCTCTCTCTTCCCGTTTCTGCCAAACACTTTGCTGCTACATCAGTGAATGTCTTGAAACATCCAGGGTCGATCTTTCCTCGCAGATATGGGTCAATGATCTGACCAAGCATAACTGAACCTGAATGGTAACATTTTAAGGCCCATTCAGCCAGACTCCGAGGTCCATCCTCGTTCCCATCTTCAGGTAGTATTGCAGGTTTGGCACAGAGAACTTCAAACAGCACCACTCCGAAAGAGTACACATCAGACTTAGTTGTAAGTTTTAGACAGCGATAGTATTCTGGGTCAAGATATCCGACGCTTCCTTTCACCTTGGTGCTAACATGCATGTCGCATTGGTTCATTGCATCAGGCCCAAGTTTAGATAATCCGAAGTCGGATACCTTGGCCTCCCATCTCTTGTCCAACAGTATGTTGCTGCTCTTCACATCACGGTGGATGACAATCTGCTTAGAACCTGTGTGAAGGTAGTGCAACCCGCGTGCTGCGCCGACGCAAATCTTGAGTCTTGTCTTCCATGGAAGTGGAGGATTTTTGGTCTTGTACAAATGTTCTCGCAAGGTCCCTCGAGCCATAAAGTTATAGACGAGTATCATCTCGTTTTTCTCAAAGCAGTACCCAATGAGAGAGACGAGGTGGTGATGGCGAAGCACTGATAGTAAGGAGATTTCGGTTTGAAACTCATGTAAACCCTGGTGTGAAGAGGAATCTGCACGCTTTACAGCAACTGCACTGGCTTCTCCATCTAACCATCCCCTATAGACATTCCCAAATCCGCCGGTTCCAATGAGAACAGCATTGGAGAAGTTGTTGGTCGCCAACTCAATCTTTGTCAGTGGGATGACATTCTCCCAGTGTGGCCTGCAGGGCTTTAGGCTTTGATTTCGGTTTCGGGAGAAAAAGCTAAACCACCCCGAGGGCATGTAAACTACACAGAAACACAGAGAAATCAATGCTGGGATACCACATACGATAAACAGGACAATCCGGACAACCGTGTAACTGTTGTGAAGCGGGCTCTGAGAAGTATTGGAACCAAATGGATAGAGGCCTGCAAAATTACCAGTAGAGTCTGGTAATTTGAAAATTTCCAGCCCATTCAAGATTCCCTGATCGAAAAAACTAGTCGAGGAATTACTACGTATTGTGATCTCCAGATACTCCATTCCCGTTTCAGGTGTATCCCTCAGTGAGTTTGAGGTAAAAGATGAGTTGATAATATAGTCTCTATAAACAGGCCGCCCTGGCATACCGCTCCACTCCATGATATCTGCATGATCTTCTGCAGTTGCATTATTAACATTGACTTGGAAAACCCTTCCATTTTGAGTGATTCTTCTTGTGATCTCGCAGAAGTGAAACCTGACGAGGTAGCAGAACCCAGAACTTACAAGGAATGACCAGCTCATATTCCCTTGAGAAGTAGTGCTACTGCAGGGAATCGATGTTCTAGCTGTGGAGTAGACCTCCACTGGTGCAGTGTAAGCAGGCACCTCTGGGCTGTAACTTATTTTGACCTTGGATGGGGGAATAGCCACGGATGCCCCATAAGACCTAAGGTAATCTTCATCTCCTGACCACAAACGCAACAGGCCGGCGTCATGTTCACGGGAAATGGGTTGCCCGCCTATGTTTACCCTGTACATCGTTTCGAGCGCTGTACGATTGTAGGCGTAGAATTGGGATGGATTTCCTATCAGTGGAAGTTGTACATCTCGCATGTACAGGTTTCGAGGCATTGACATGACCTCGATCTTGTTCACGAATGCATAGGCATTGGAATGATTGGGCGAGGGGGTAAATGTTATGTTCAGACCGTGGAAACCCACTTCTACACTGAATTCTCGAATCACATACTCAGTATCTGAAGGATCACTCGAATAGGAGGATTGGGAGGTTCGCAACAACGTGTATGGCCCCACGCTGACAGAGAACACCGCGTTGAGCACGTCTAAACCTCGATAGGGGACTGGATAAAAATGAAGTCGAATGAACTTGTGGCCGGGAGAGACGGAAAACGGGTAGGTAAATGGTGTGAGGAGAATACAAGCAGATATCTTAGGATACTTCCGGGAACCGGAATCCCCGGCGGCATCGCTGTTGGCTTTAACTGCAAAGCTGAGACTTTCTCTCAGGACATCAGAAGGGATATCTCCTGTTGAAGAGTCGCAGTTCAGAGTTACCTTCTCGGTCGGCACGTAAGGAGGTTTCCCTGAACGTGTAAGCACTACAAAGTTAGTTTCTAGAAATAAGAACAGCACGGAATATAGCAGAAGAACAGAGGCATGTCTGTTTTTGCCATTCGGGTACATTGGACGGATGCCAAAGGAAAATCTTCCGAGAGGAATTAAAGCTGGATTTGATCTCAGAGAAACAGGACTTTCATAGTTGATACAGCAAGTCTTGTGCTAGACAGCTCTCCTACTACAGTGGAAAGAAAGTAGAGTCTTGGGGTTCGACCTCTCCTGGCCAATAATTCAGACACCAACGAACACGGAAGCAGTCAATCACGTAGATTATACGTTCTTGGCGAAGTTGTCAGTCCAAATCAAGGACCAATTAACTCTAGGATCAATTGTCAAGACCGTCTAAAGCCCGCTTGATGTAGCAATGGAAGCAGACAGCTTCAGTACAACCTATCGACTACCCGTCTCAAATTCCTAGTTTTGATGGATTAGCCTCGTTAGAGTTTCTATATATCTCTCGAACAGAGGATGAATCTCTTTGATTGCAGAGGCAATGAAAAGCATCTGTCGTGCACTCTTCATCGAAAGAAATAAGACTTGCCCCAATGACAATGGAGATGATAATGATTTCCAACCGTTGGCTAGGCTAGGACGGTGGAAGACGGTCCCAAGCCATCCCACAACCATCAATCTAAAGCCCCGAAAGACATTTGCAACAACCAATCACGGCCCCAAAATATCACCAGAAGAAGAAATCACAGTCCCATCAATTCGTGCATCGTCCTGAAGCTGGGAATGGTATCCCACACTCTTCAATAGGAACAACTTCATCAGGCCTAGAAACGGTGGTACGTTATCCCCCTGGAGGCATTAGTCCACCCAACAGAATCTTCTCTCTATATATATATATATATATATAATAGTATTTATACATATACTTAGCATTTAAAAAAAATGTAATAATTGTCCGCCTAATTCCCTAAAAGAAATCTCAAATTTAGGTCTAGTCCGAAATTTTTATTTTGTCGCGGGAAAAACTCCAAACTTTAGGTCAAGTTCCAAATTTGCCCTAAATTTTGTTTTGTAAAAAAAAAAAAAGTCACTTACTTCCACTTTATTCTCATATGTACCCGTGGTCTAATCCTAACTTATCGTGGCATTTCCACGTCGATAACAAACCCACATCAACAAAGTAACTTGTTGATAAGTACAAGCGTAACTTGCATTTTCACGTGGACAAAAAATCCTCCCAAATAAAAATTAGATGAAATCGTTCTAAAATATGAGAATTAAGAACAACTAACGATAATTTTTTTAGCAAAGGGTTAATGGCCGGATTGTAGATGAAAATGAAACTTTGTAATTTTTTAGATAAAAAAAATAAATTTATGATAGATTTGAAATTGAACCTAAAACTTAAGTTTTTTGGACAAAAAAAGTTTGGAACATATTTGAGACTGAACCTGAAATTTGAGTTTTTTTTTAAGACAAAAAAATTCTAGGGAAAATTTGGAACTAGATCTAAAGTTGAGTGTTGTTTAGTGAATTAAGCCAAAAACTATCTACAGCAGCCTCGGCTGAGAGATGACGTCCATATTAGCAATTTCCTGATTGGAAAGATTAAATTGGTGAATCGTCAAAATTAGATCAAATTAAAATATTTAAGATTGAATTGGCATATGTACAATAAATTTACAATACTTTTTTTTAAATAATTGTCTCGGTCAGTTGTATTGTCTTTGAAAAAAGAAAAAACTACTCTGTTTTTATTTCCTTATCCTGTTGCCGTCAAATGGGGATGCCTTCGACAGCCTTAGAAAAGCTGGAGCAAATTACTATAGAGAGGGCAAAAAAAAAAAAAAAAAGGCTGCCCAAGACAAAGCAGAGCTCGTTTGTTAACAGCTGGAGAGTTTGCAATCGGGCCAAAAAAGCCGATTGATCGTGAGATGGAGCCAAGGCGGCTGTAGTTTATCCGTTCTACTACGCTCGACAGAAAAGTATCCACAGAGTCGTAAACCTTTTACATTAATATCAATTTGATCATAAACCTTTAAATTATATTAATTTAATCTTAAACTTTTTTGTATTGATACCAATTCAATCATAAACATTTTGATTATGTCGATTTAGTCCTGAACTTTTTGCGTTTGTGCCAATTGAGTCCATCCGATCAGTTTTTGATCAGCATGGATGTCAATTGTTCAATGTGGCCCACAACGGCATTAGCATGGACATTATTAATTTTTTTTTTCAACAAATTATTTGTTTATTTTTCAACTTTTGTTTTTGTTTTGGGGCATAGGGTCGGTGACCATCACTGGCCAACACTACTTGAGGGCACCGTGGCCCTCGCCCAGTGCCGGCAAGGGTCGCTGGCCCTCTATCCTAAGACAAAACAAATTGAAAATAAAAAAAGAAAAATCCCAAAAGAAATTATTGAAAAATAAAAAAAAATTGTAAGCATTTGTTTAAAAAAATATCGGCAGTAGTGCCGGCGATAGCCACTCAGGATGATCAGAGTCCACATCGGTGATTTTTATTCAAAATTAATCGAATTGATTGAATTGATATTTATAACAATTCTTTTTTTTTTTTTGAGATTTTCTGGACGCTTCTCCCGACCGAACATAGTATTTATCTGCACTCCCTCAAAATGCTCGTTTTGAACCCTATCCTATTGACCTTGTACACTACGAAAGAAAGCAAGGCTGTCTCTCCTCGTCCTCGTCCTCGTCAAACTCGGGTTTCCGATTTCACGGCATGTGGAAATGGCACAAATACCCCCCGGGGAACGAGACGCGATCTTCGCGATTCCTCGGTGGAGAATTGTCCCACTCTTCTCTTGGCCAACTTTTTCATCGATCGATCATTGCTTTGACCAAAAACCGAAAAAGAAAAAGAAATTCATTGAACGAAAACAAGGCTGAAACGTACAACGAAGGACCCCACAAATATTTGTCGACGACGTATGAAAGCTCCTTCGATAGGAGCCGGCAGAGGAATTGGTGGTCAAAGTAAGCGATTGCGGGCTTCCCCTGTCTCCTTTCATGTGTTTTTTTCTCCACCTCATTAAGTGAGCCAAACACGATGTATCCAACATTTGTCGAACAGTGGTCGTCGCGACCGTGACACGAAACAGATTAATATGCCACCCATGATCAATCTAAGGTAGGCATGAAGCCTCAACTTGAGGTCCATGAAATTCGACGAATTGGAAGAGGCTCGTCGTTTAGGTTGACAACACTTGTGCAAGACACAGAGAAAATTTTCAGGGAAAAACCTCCGAGACCGTTTTAATATTAGACCTCGGACATACAACACTTTCGAATCATATAAATATCCCTTCAACACAACGCAAGCCACTAAAAGGATTTCGAAAAAATGCCTCAAGCGATCTTACCACCTATCCAACCGTAGTAACTTGACCCTAGAGTTAGTCTAAGCGATCCTTTTAAATGCGAATGCTCGAACAGAAAAAAAAAAACTAATTAGCAAAGACGATTTTAACTCGAGACGTCGAACCATGAACGAAACACCTGGAGTTTTCGGCACGAAAAGGAAGCTGCATGATGCATGGTAATTTTTCTGGAGGGATGATTTCTTGAAACAATCCAGGAGCTGCCAACTGCGGCGTTTTCACTTAGGATCATCTTATTTGTTGCGTGGAATAAACGATCGAATAATAAATAGATAAAAATAAGAAAATAAATTCCATACTAGATATACACGGGTCGATCATAAAGATCTACATTTATGGAGAAGAAGAGCAGTAATGAATCTGCATTCGCGTCACTTTGAATGCTCTCAATGTTCGAGTCACTTAAAACACTTGAATACTTTCAATGTTCGAGTCAATTGAATCGCTTGTTTTTATGGTAAAACAATCGCTCAATTGATGAAACAAGCGATTCAACGGAGATTAACAATTACATTCGCGTCGGTTGAACGCTCTCGATATTTCTTAGCTCTAATTACAATCAATGACACATATAATGTTTAGTTTTTAATTTCTAATAAAATAATCGCTCGATTTTACGAAGGAATTACTGGATGCGATTTGTGAATGCCGCCAAGCTTCTAACACCGAATTGCGTACGACGGGATCAAAGCTTCGCGACAAGTCCTCTGCCCTCATCCCCTCTCTCCGAGCATAAAAGACAATCCTTAAAAGAAAATGTAGGTTCATCGAAAGCTCAGGAGAAGCCCAAAAACTCAGAGTCGGTCAATGGAGGGCCCCGCTCGGTAGAATTAGGAAGCAAAATCACACTTTCTTTCTTCTTCTTGTTTTTACTATTTGGCTTGTCTTATTGACCTGCTCCCACGCGGAAATCTATCTCCCCTGATCTTCTTTTGTTGGACTAGTCAAATGGGCAAACTTTAACGTCCAAATAGTCACCCTGGACTCCAACGCCAAATAGGAAATTTAGATTTCCAGGCGGCAAATATTCTTCAGCTTCGCTCAGATTTCAAACTTTTTTTTTATTTATATATTTTTATAATTTAAATTTTCGCTTTTGTACTCAAACTCGAGATATATTCCAACACTATCGTCCAACCAACGAGCAATGCCAACGAGCAATGCCAAAAGTCCGTCCTTTTGGGCCTGTCCTCTTCCCCGCCGGCTCACAGATTCCTCCGCCCAAAGCCACTGAAATCATCTTGATCATCATCACCCGCTTCAACACAGCCCGTGATCCGGATTTCCAGTTTCCTCCGCTTCCTTTCCTTTCCTTTCCTTTACCCCCCCTGACCTTGGAAAGAAAACCATGCAAGTGCTCATCATCTTGAGCTCCCTGTTCCTGTTCCTGTTCCTGTCTCTTGCCAAGCTCTGGTACGAGCTATGGTGGAACCCGCTCAGGATACAGAGGATAATGAACGAGCAGGGAATCAGAGGTCCTCCTTACAAGTTCGCCCATGGAAACGCCAAGGAAGCCTTTAGGATGACCATGCAGGTCAGGGACGTACCCATGAGCAATCTCTGTCATGACGTATTCCCCAAGATTCAGCCTGAAATCCACGCGTGGACCAACGCATACGGTAATTGAATCAAGTCCTAAGCTTTAGAGTTCTGATTCGTTGCTCTAAATTATGTCCGTAATGACAGCCGCCGCAGGATCGTCCCACCTCATTTGTTGTTGATTGGAATTTATTGCGCGTTTTGCAGGGCGAAATTACTTGTGTTGGCATGGGACGCAAGCTCAGCTGGTCATCACAGAGCCAGAACTAATCAAAGAGGTGCTAGTTAATCGAGAGAAAACGTATCCCAAACCACCGTCTCAGTACTTTGTCCAGAAGCTCTTAGGGGATGGGCTTGTGACCACCAATAATGAAGAAAAATGGGCAAAACAGCGTAGACTCGCCAATTACACTTTCCATGGGGAGAGCTTGAAGGTAATTCAGCTTGGCCGTAAAGTGCACCAATTTCGCTACTTAAAAAACAATTTCAATCTTGAATACAACTTCATGCGATTTAAAAGAGCTGACTGCGCGTTTCGATATCGAGCTAACGGAGCCGTTAATACCTCGACGGGGAAAGGAGAACTGTTCTTTGAATTGAGGTTGTACTAATTTTGTGGGGATCCAACTTGAAATGCAGAATATGGTGCCGGTGATGGTGGAGACCGTTCACGAGATGCTAGCAAGGTGGAAGCATCAGGAAGGCAAAGAGATTGAGGTGTTCGAAGAGTTCAAGTTATTCACGTGCGAAGTGATTTCGAAAACGGCATTCGGAAGCAGCTATGTCGAGGGCAGGAGTATTTTCCAGATGTTGACAGACTTGGGTATGATAGTAACCAGAAATATTCGTCATGTCAGGTTCCCAGGACTAAGGTATTCCTTCTTTTCATAAGAACAAATTGTTTTGGGCGATTTATTTTTAGGATAACGTCTGTTTAGTTGAGTTGAGCCTAACAAACTAGGGGAATCTCTTGTGGAGAACCTCTCAGTAAGTTGTGGAAGCTGGCGGATGAAATCGAAGCGGAGAAGCTCGAGAAAGGCATGTTCGACGCTATCCTGGGGATGATCAAGAAAAGGGAAGAGAAGGTGAAGGCCGGCGAGGCAGCTGACTTCGGGAATGACTTCCTAGGACAGCTTGTGAAGGCTTCTCGTGGCACGGATGAGAGCAAGAAAATCACAATCGAAGATCTGGTGGACGAGTGCAAGACATTCTACCTTGCCGGACAAGAAACCACCAATTCGTTGATCGCATGGGTCGTGTTCCTCCTAGCGACTCACCCTGACTGGCAAGAGGAGGCGAGAAAGGAGGTTCGCCGTGTGTTCGGGAACAATGATCCCGATGCCGATGGTATTGCAAGATTAAAGACGGTACGAATACGTATTCGTGGTCCGGGGTTTACTTTGGTAGATCAGAATAAGTTCAATCCCACAAAATAATCAAATTTGGATGGCCTTATCTAGAAATTTCTCATACTTACGTAGGTTGAGATTGATGAAAAATGATGCCTTAAACTGTCATATTTCCTTTGTGTGCGCAGATTAGCATGATCATAAATGAAACTCTGCGATTATACCCTCCCGTCATTGGGGTGGCCAGGCAGGTCGACCAGCAACTCAGGTTGGGAAAACTTGTTCTTCCCGCCGGTATCAAGATCTTGATAGGAAATCTCAAGCTTCACCATGACCCTGAAATCTGGGGGGAAGACGTGCATCTGTTCAAGCCAGAGCGGTTTGCGGAAGGCCTCGCCAAAGCCACCAACAACAACCCGGTCGTGTTCACCCCCTTCAGCTTCGGCCCCCGAATCTGCGCAGGCATGAACTTCACGACGAACGAGGTGAAGATCGTCGTCGCAATGATTCTGCAACGCTACGCCTTCAAATTGTCCCCTGCGTACGTCCACTGCCCAGTTCAAGTCCTCACGATCCGCCCGAAACTTGGGCTTCAAGTTATTATTCAACCACTGTAGCTTGGTTCACCGGGCATATGGATAACGTCTAAGTTGTGCAATGATGTCCACCGATACCTGCATGTATCAACGCCTTGCGTTTGTACTTCTAGGATTTGTCGAACATTAAAAGAGGAGCTTGGAGATGCTGACGACGAGCGTATCGTCCTCCTTAATCACAATAAAAATGTTTTGGCATCCTTTATTTACTGTGTAGTACACCATCTGTGCCTAGCGATGTGTGCCGACATATATGTCCTACAAATGTTTGTCGGTCCCCATCCAGACATGGGAAAATGTCTGGATACGAGGACGAGAAACTGTGGAAGCATCGACCGGTCGATGGCCCTATTGATTTTCGGTTTTTGCCAAATCCTTTGAATAATCTGTTCCTTGATTTCGACTTTTACAATTGCTTTTCTCGTGCTACTGCTGGTCTACGAAGTAAAGTTGCACCCACTGCATGACGTAAGAGCTTATCAGTATTTAATAAATAATCATACTTCACTTGTAATATAGTTTTCTTTAGGAAAGAAAATTAATTTAATCCAAATATGTTCGCGGGGGCCAAGTAATTAAGCAAATTAACACGATCCTTTTAAATAGATAGACTAGACAGTCGAATTTAACTTATACAAATTAAAGAGCCAGACATAATTAATTTCACGTACCTTGGTACAAGTGGAGAGAGGTACCTACCTAGTCATGGCAAGGCATGACCTCGCTTAGTGACGATCAGGTCGAGTCTCATTAGGGACAGACGAGCTTTGCGCGAGCCTAGTGAAAAGAAGAAGAAGAAGAAGAAGAAAAAGATATGAAAAAGAAAAAGGAAAGAAAAGAGCAATAACAATAAAATTCAAAAAATTTATTAAAAATTATCACGTCAGTGATTTCCGTTCAAAATTGACCAGATGAATTGAATTGACACAAAAATTTGACCAAGTACAAATATAAATTTTTAGGACTAAATTGACCGAAAAAAATTTAAGACTAAATTTACACAATTAGGATAAGCTTTAATTTTTTTTAAAGTAATTTTTCCAATACTTTTCGGCACACAAAGGAAGCTCCATCACATCGCACTAATTGTGTTGAGGGATGGTTTCTTGAGAAATCCTAGAGCCGGCAATTGCGACGTTTCCTGTGTTAAGATGTTGGTATCCCCGCCTGCCTCCGGCTCCGACAAGAGACGATGGTAGGACCGATGACTTTTTCTAGGATCACTCATCCCAACAATCAATGCCCAAGGGCGCATAGGTGCCTCCGACCAATGCCACTAAAAGCTTTGATCACTGTCACTTCACAGCCTGGGATTCGAATTTCTAGTTTCCCCCACTTCCTTCCTATTTCCCCCACAACCTTGGAAAGGAAACCATGCAAGTGCTCATCATCTTGAGCTCCCTGTTCCTGTTCCTGTTCGTCTTCTTGTCCCTCGCCAAACTCTGGCACAAGCTATGGTGGAGCCCGCTCAGGATACAGAGGATGATGAATGTCTTGGTAATCAATTCAGATACAACTCCAGAACGATTCAAATTCACTTGTAAAAGAATTCTTAGAACGGTATAAGCAATGGAACAGATTTTTCAACACGAAATTGAAATCGTGAGATCAACACTAGATATAAACCGAGGCCTGTGTTCAACACAGTTTCCTTAAAACAGATTCGTTCCCTTAACTCTGTGCTTGAGGTTTCGTGAACGTCTGTCTCCCAGGATACAATGGTTAACAGCTAAGAGGTGAGCAGAGAACCTCAGAGCTTTCGGCGAACTTGAAGAAACTGGTATTTGAACACTATCGAAAAACCAATGCATGAATAAGCAGAAAATAGAGCAAAATAAAGGAGAACAGAAGTTTTTTGCACTGAGTCAGAATCTGAATGTTCGCGCTCATCAACAAGAACGAGAAAACCAGTTATTTATAAGATGAGTAGAGGGATTATTCCGGAATAATATGGCATAACAGTTTGTAACGACTGATTAAATCTGCCGTTTGTAATTGTTGTAGCATAACCAACAATTAAATCTGCCGTTTGTAATTGTTACGGTGTAACGGTTGATTAATTCTGCTGTTTCTGGCATAATGGATGATTAACTCTGCCATTTGTAACTGCCGTAATGTAATGACATTCCAAAACGTTACAAATGGTGAGCTTCTGAGCGTCACGAGCTGCTTCTGACACTGGTCCTGAATCCCGTGCGAGCTGCTTCTGAACGCTGGATCTGAACCTCGCTCGAGCCGCTTCTGAATGCTGGTTATGAACCTGCGCGAGCTGCTTCTGAACGCTGGATCTGAACCCCGCTCGAGCTGTTTCTAAACGTTGGTTATGAGCCCGCGCGAGTTGCTTTTGAACGCTGGATCTGAACCCCGCTCGAGCTGCTTCTGAACGCTGGTTATGAGCCCGCGCGAGCTGCTTCTGAACGCTGGATCTGAACCCTGCGCGAGCTGCTTCTGAACGCTGAACGTTGCTTCTGAGCTCATCCGAAACATACTCTGCTTCTGAGCTCGCATTAAAGCATCGTTACAAAATCATCCATTAACTATTACAAAATCCGTAACATTTGAAAAAAAAAAGTTGAGCCATGATGCAAAATTGGGCTAGTCGCGAGACCCATTTTTCTGGTCCGCATTCGTGTACGCAGATCGTGCGTACGCGCCCCTCATCGAACCTTCGTTGAGGCCCGAGATTTGCACCCCCCCTGCGCCTGCGCGCGAGGCATAGTACTTTGTTGTTATGTTACCACTCTAAAGGAGTGTAACCATATATAAAGCACTTGAAGGCCTTCTTTCTTTCCAATGTGGGACTAGAGTTTCCCACTTCCAACTCAAGGATGTTCTTTGAGAAACAATTTCTCATTCACCCATCAAAACACACCACATTTCCAACAATCCCCCACATGAATGAAAATTATTTTAGTTTGACTCGATGATAGTGTTCGACAAATAAAACCTGCATAGGATAGGTAGGTGTTACCCTTTGAACCTTCCCTTGTGAAAGTATATTTACTTTACTAGCTGTCCAGTAGACATGATGTCCTTGAACTGTCCTGCTTTCTTATGTAAACGAATCATATACTCCACACAGGAATCATTAAACGTTTCTTCAGTTCTCATGATTGTGTTCGTTTTGGCCATGAACACCAACCTGGTTCTGCGAGACTTTCTAAAGAATTTAGCCCCAACCAATTCTCCTTTGAAGCGGCCCCACTTCTCTCTCACATAGGTGATTACTTAATTTTGAGTAATTTGATTACTCCACTTAAGAATCATTAAAGAAAAACTGCTATCATTTTCCTTACAATATCACTGTTATTTCTGAGGAATGGTTTTAGGGATAAACCCCCATAGTGACATCACTAAGTCAATATAATTAGGTTGTTCCTTTGACCTAGATCTTGGGATCTCCAGTCAACTAGGTTGGGTTTCCTTTATATCAACTTATTCTTTCATGGGCTTCAGTCCCATTCCTCTTGTCGATTTCTCAACTAACTCTCTATTTAACCTTTTGGTTAGCGGAGCCGCAATATTATCCTTTGACATCACGTAGTCAATAGAGATAATTCCAGTTGAGAGTAGTTGTCTAATGGTATTATGTCTACGACTGTCGCGACCCTCTAAAAAAATTTTTTAAATTTTAAAAGGGGTTAACGGATTATTAGGTTAATTAGATTTGACTAACCTAATGCGGACCCTCCCAAGCCCTACCGAATCGCAACTTTGGTTTTTGTTTAAATGATTTTGAAATTTGGAGTCGCCACTAATCGTTCTTGGTAGGTCGATTAGAAACCTAAATAAATTAGCGGGAGAACTAATTTATTCCTGCGAACCAGAGATTATGAGCTCGGGGACTTGGTTACACTAGTTAATTAAAACTAATGCCCTTTCGGTACCTTAATTTCATGGATATCCTAATCCGGCAACTCAGGCTTGGTTTATTCTTAAAGCTCTAGTAGGGTATTCTCTTTTGTGTTTTCACTTTTTAAATAGGATGCATGGATGGTATATATTTTTATTTGTTATATTTTTTAAGTGTTAAAGATTCCCTGAAGCCGAAAGAGGGAGTGTGTTAACGACTTCTGTGCAGTATTACGACCTACTCATCTTTTGGGTCTGATGATTCAAAAATTAAATTATAGGAAGTACATGACAGTGAATAAACACCTCCAATGGGAGGCCTAGCATTGGCTTGGCTCTTCCCTTTGGGATTTAAGGTACAGGTATTTAAGTTGCAAGTATTTAAACTACTGTAAGTAAAAACCTCCAATGGGAGGCTAAGCATTGGCTTGGCTCTTCCCTTTGGGATTTAAGGTACATGTATTTAAGTTGCAGGTATTTAACTACTGTAAGTAAAAACCTCCAATGGGAGGCTAAGCATTGGCTTGGCTCTTCCCTTTGGGATTTAAGGTACAGGTATTTAAGTTGCAGGTATTTAACTACTGTAAGTAAAAACCTCTAATGGGAGGCTAAGCATTGGCTTGGCTCTTCCCTTTGGGATTTAAGGTGCAGGTATTTAAGTTGCAGGTATTTAACTACTATAAGTAAAAACCTCCAATGGGAGGCTAAGCATTGGCTTGGCTCTTCCCTTTGGGATTTATGGTGCAGGTATTTAAATTGCGGATGGACTTTGTCCTCTCCATTTTGGGGTATGAATTTTTTAAAATGAAATACAACGAATTGATTCAACAATTTGAAATTTGTGCACGCTTGAGGACTCCTCCAAGCCGATTTTGTGCTTCCATAGGATTGACCATTGATATAGAGCTGCGGCTTCCTGACATAAAATAGAGTGAAGTGTTAGTATACAAAATATGTGCTAATCTGCACCTAAAACCAGAAGAGTAGAAAGAGTACTTATCTCCCATTTTTTTTGGGAGGGATTTCTATAATTGATTTTCGCTCTCTATGTTCCCAATATAGAGAGTTTCTTTTGAATTAAGAGGGACTTTTAGTCACAGATCAGTTGAGAAATCGGTGGACAGCTTAGGAGCTTGTCTGGGCCGATTTTTGCATCTCGACGAGATTTTTGCTGTTGACGTAGAGATATCCTTCTCCTGACATAAAATATGGAAGAAAAAGGAGATGGAGAAAGTGTATACAATTTGTGCTAATTTGCGAGTAAAACCATAAATAAATGAATAAATAAAAACACTTAGCTTGAATTTGTTTGCTCGTTGACGAGGATGAACTCTTGATTTATATTGATCGATGAAGGAATTTGTGATGATAACCCCTAGCTTTAAACTCCCATCATCTTCAAAATTCTCTCTCTTTTGGTATTTTCTTTCTCTCAAAATTTTCTTCAATCTCCCAAAACTCTCTCAAACATCCAAAATTTTCTCTCCAAAAAATTCTCCCAAACACTTCAAATTTTCTCTCTCAAGAATCCCTTCTCAAGCTCACTTCTTCCTCCTTTTATAACCTCCTCATCTATCTCCCATTCTAATTTTTCCACTAACTCTATCTCCCATTCTAATTTCTCCACTAACTCTTCTTCATTTTCATCTTCCATTCTCCATCTCTATCTCACATTCTAATCTCTCCACTAACTCTTCTTCATCTTCATCTTCCCTTCTCCATATTTATCTCCCATTCTAATTTCTCCACTAACTCTTCTTAATCTCCATCTTCCCTTCTCTATTCTTATCTTCCATTCTAATTTCTCTACTAACTCTTCTTCATCTCCATCTTCCCTTCTCTATTCTTATCTTATTTTCTCCATCCATTCTTCTCCAACTTCTCTTCTTCATCTCCTCTTCTTCATCTTCCCTTCTCTATTCTAATTTATCCACTAACTCTTCTTTTTATTATTTGTAAAATAATCCTTCAAGAGTTAGGTATTTGCACTCTAGTCCTTGAATTTTAAGTATTTACAATTCAGTCCCTGAAAAAAATATATTTCTTTAAGTCCAAATCTCCTCACAATTTTTGACACACCAAAATTTACCACATGTCAACTTTAAGCTCATTTCTTGTCGCTGAAAATAATGCATAATTTAATTAAAGCCCTTTTGCAAAATTAAGTCATTCTGGGTATAATTGGGCCAAGATGAAAATTTAAAATATTAGAAGACAATGTCACAACTCATAAAAAGTGAAAGTTAAAAATAAGTTGACTCAAATTAAATTTTTTTAGGCCCGATTCGAGATTATACTCGTGAAGGAACACGTGACTCGAATTGGATTTTTCTGAATTTGCGATGGCCAATATGAAAATAGATTTAAAATAAAAATATTAACTATCTTTGTGTATTTTTTGGCCTCAAATGTTATTTTTTCAAAATTTTCAAATATTTTTGTATTTTTTTTTAAAAAAAATTAAAATATATATAATATGAAAAATTATTTTTTGGTCAAAATTCGTTCCCTAGGCTTGGCTAAGGTTCCCAAAGTTGATTTTTCAATTTTATGAATTTTTATGGATTTTCTATTAATTTTCGAAAATAAATAAATAAAAAATACGTAAAAATACTGAAAATATGAAAAATCGTTTTTTTGGTCAAAATTGGTTCCCTAGGCTTGGCTAAGGTCCCCAAAGTTGATTTTTCAATTTTATGAATTTTTATGGATTTTTTATTACTTTAGCAATAGAAAAAATGATTAAAAATCAGGTGTCAACAGCTGCCCCTCTTTGAAAGGAAGCTCGGTAGAGGTTCATTTCAAAGACGAGATGACACCTGGATTCTTATCGACTCAATACAAGTAAATAAAAAGAGTCGTGACATGATTGTTCCACTAAAAATGAAATGAGAACCTACGGATTCGTTATATAAAAAAACTTTAGGGTGGTTGAACTTGAACCCGTATGGTGGATCAACCCATGGTAGATTCCTAATAAAAGGATTCTACTGATTAAAAATTGAATTAAAATTTGACCCGTATGGTGGGTCATACCATTTGACCCGTATGGTGGGTCGTACCATGGTAGATTCCTAATAAAAGGATTCTACTGATTAAATTTTGATTGAGATTTGACCCGTATGGTAGGTCACCACATGGAGATACCTGTAAGAAGGACTTAGTGCCTGTAGAAAGGACTTGGTGCCAGTAAAAAGGACTTGGTGCTTTGCCTGTAAGAAGAACTTTGTGCCTGTAAGAAGGACTTGCTTTGCCTGTAAGAAGGACTTGATTTGCCTGTAAGAAGGACTTTGTTTGCCTGTAAGAAGGACTTTGTTTTGCCTGTAAGAAGGACTTACTTTGCCTGTAAGAAGGACTTTGTGCCTGTAAGAAGGACTTGATTTGCCTGTAAGAAGGACTTTGTTTGCCTGTAAGAAGGACTTTATGCCTGTAAGAAGGACTTGATTTGCCTATAAGAAGGACTTTATGCCTGTAAGAAGGACTTTGTGCTTGTAAGAATGACTTGATTTGCCTGTAAGAAGGACTTTGTGCCTGTAAGAAGGACTTGATTTGCCTGTAAGAAGGACTTTGTGCCTGTAAGAAGGACTTGGTTTGCCTGTAAGAAGGACTTAGTTTGCCTATAAGAAGGACTTGGTGCCTATAAGAAGGACTTGGTTTGCCTGTAAGAAGGACTTTATGCCTGTAAGAAGGACTTGGTGCCTGTAAGAAGAACTTAGTTTGCCTATAAGAAGGACTTTATGCCTGTAAGAAGGACTTGATTTGCCTGTAAGAAGGACTTGTTTTGCCTGTAAGAAGGACTTGTTTTGCCTGTAAGAAGGACTTGATTTGCCTGTAAGAAGGACTTTGTGCCTGTAAGAAGGACTTGTTTTGCCTGTAAGAAGGACTTGGTTTGCCTGTAAGAAGGACTTGGTGCACCTCAAAGGGTGCCATTCTGGAATCTGGAAAGATCAGGAATCCTGCAGAAGCTCAAACCCAAATTATATTATCCTGTCGCTTTAGGAATAAACCAAAGAGGCAGAGATCAAAAGGTCTCGAACATTTCTGTCCTTGAGACAAATCATGCTTTATTGAAGAAGGTGGATACCTGTATGTACCGCAATGGATTCGAGTACCCCAACAACCGTCAGAATTCATTCTCTTGAAAGGTTCAGGTTGAAGATATACCTACCTGAGAATTTGGAAGAAATGCTTGGTGGCTTCTCGACAACCAGGCTTGTTCATTCAATAATCGCTGAATGAATTTCAAGACTTTGGAAGGTAGTTTGAACATTGGGAATGTGTTGCCTGTCAGGCAGTATCAGAGGTAACATGTACAAGCATTTTCATCAATGAGTTGATCGGTTCATGTAAAACTATTCAACCAAGTCGGCAATGATTAGAAGTAGTCTGTGTGATAACTCATGATGCAATCAATCCAAATATGGATCATGCAAAACTATTCTGTCAAGCTTGCATTACCAATTCTGTTTAAGGAGGTTCTCATAGTATGAACGCCTCGAATGTAATCTGAATGGGGGACTTCAATCCGAAAGGGCCTTCTCTCACTCTGGGGAAAGGCTGTTTATCTGTAAATTAAAATGTTAGACTTGCGTGGAAATGGTTTGCCTTTCCTCATCCTGTCATGCCCCATTCTGCACATTTGATGTCTCCTGTGCAGTTTATGCTCTAAGTTGGAGTTGGTAAGTTAAACACACGGAATAGTCATACATAATTCATGAACTGTGTAAGCACAATGCAGATGTGACAATTTTTTAGCATTACGTGTGTTTATATAATGTGCAAATATGGGCGGATTTGAATTGCCCCTGGTATGTGGGCGGACCGAACAAATTGGGAAGCCTACTCCTTATGTCGAGGGGTGGTTCGTCTCAAACTTTGCCTCTACGTGATGAGGCATATGGGTGAGGGAGCATTTCGGTTTGTTTAATGACAGCGACCGCCACGGTTTAGCGGTTGAATGCCCCTGTAAAAAGCAGAGAAATTATTCTTGAAATCAAACGAGATAAGGAAGACATATTTGCTTTTTCGCTTCAGAGCTTGTGATCAATTTGCCCCATTTTTCACCAGAATAGATCTTGTCAGATGATCATAATTTTCTTTTGGATTTGTCTCCTTCAACATGTTAAATGTTAGTGTAAATATTTCCTGTAAAAAGAAAAAGAGACATATCAGCCAGTATTAAAAGGGATAAATTGAAAACGATACTGATTTACCCTTCATCTTGAATGTCTTGCACGAGTCTTTTACCAGTTTTGTTGGATTGAATTTTTCCTTGACTTTTGTTGGGCGCCTCACCATTATGGGAAGACTATGGTAAAATACTGACTTTGATATTACTCGTCGAGTATTCCTGTTTGTAAAAAAAAGAAATGCACAAAAAGTTGTTTCATTTATTTATAATACATACAACATTCCCCACCCTTGGGGATCGAACTCGGAATATTTCGGACCTACTGTCATCCCCCATACCATTCGGTCCATTGGACCGTAGGTGTCCATGGGGCTTTCTTTTCAAGGGTTAATCCTTGGGGATAACGCAGCCCTGTTGTATCACCTTGGGCCATGTTACGGTATTTCTCGAGGTAATTTGCAATCCCTGTTAAGAATGGAATAAGACAATTCAAGACTTGAGATGATTATGTGCACATTAGAACGATACAGAATTACCCATTTCTGAGATTGTTCGCGTCTTTCGCTTGTACTTTCCTTTGTCCGAAGCTGTCTATCCCGTGGTAATGCCCATGAGTTGATTTGCCCCCAAATTTTATCCAACCTGTATTCGGATATGATTGCGTTCTCGGGTCGATTTGCAATTTCATGAGAAGAGAAGGGGCTTAATTTTAAAACTTGGAGCAACTGAGGGTAAATTGAAACGATACGGAGTTACCCTTCAGGTTTATGCAGATTTTCACTCGCCATCAATTCGTCGCGAGGTTGGTGAGGTGGCGGATTCGAGCATTTAATAGGGGGAAGTCGGATTATTACTCCTTGCTTTTACACATTCACAAAAGCAGAAAAACACATCACGCAAGGAAATAAAACACATTCACTCATTCAGGATTAGTTCCGCTTCCTCTGCAGGCTCTCCCATGATCAGCTGGCTTCATCCCAAATTAGGTATGCATCGGCCATATTGAAGGTCTCGTGGTCACTGGCTGAACAAGTGCATCACAGTCCCGATGCTTTACCGATATCAAACTGGTTGATTATGGCGAAAAGATCATCGTCAATGTCCGCTTGGTGGTGATCTGTCCCTTCTTCCTCGGGAGGTATTGATGCTGATCCAGTATCATTGGTCCTTTTGTACCCTCCTCCAACAGAACTCGATCCTATTATAAATTGGTCTAACTCACCTCTTAAACGTGCATTTTCGATCCTCAGATCATACATTTCATCGAGGGTGAGGAGGAGGCTATTGCAGTTGGGGCAGGTGGCGGAGTCAAAAGTCTCTTTATACATCTTGTTTTCCGCTCGGAGGTTTTCATTTTCAACTCTTAGAAACTCGGCTTCGTTGTGCTCATGACGAGTCTTCATTCGGGTTCGTCTATTTTGAAACCAGAACTTGATTTGCGAAGGTTCAAGGCCTAGCTCTTGACTCAGTTCCATTTTTTGTTTGCCGTCTGGCATATTAGACGTGGGTTTAGCAACTGTATTGCCTCTCTCGAGTGTTCTGGCTTTCTCGATTTTCTTTTCATCGTATCTCTCGCCCAGCTCGTCTCCTTCCATCTTTCCGTGGAAGGGGGTCCCTTGTTGCTGTCTCCACCGTCAATTTGCTGGCGAGTTCTTCAATAAAGATGAGTCGTATCTCTTTTCTGGCGAAAATGTCTTTGTCTCCCACTCAGCTTATTTTTTATCCTTTCTTTTTCAAAGTAGTGGCGTCTCGTCCAACTTTTCCGTAGAGACGTCGGATTTGCTTGGCTCGAGATTGGAGACGAGTAGCGGAGGTGATACTGATAGGGAATGGTAGACAGGAAAATTTGGCCAGTAGAGACTTCCCCTGCAAAAATGAAAGAGAATGCGGCAGTATATGTTCTTCATATTCTAGAAAAATTGGAACGATACTGTTTTACCCTTGTGTATACTTCCATTGAATTTGAATTGAGGAAGTTCCTTCATTTGGATTGGATTGAATTGTATGTCCCGAGTTGCCCTTCACTTTGAGCTTCCCACATATGTGCTTTGCTTAGTTGGGCCTTGTTTTCTTTCGGGTTGCCTTGGACCATCATCATTTTCCATGCCATCGGGTCCGTGGACCGGAGGGCTCCTTTAATTTGAAGTTTACCTTGAAGGCGAATGAGTCATATCGCATTCCATTGGGTCATTTTATTTTGCGACACTCTTGAGGCACTTTGCAATCCCCTGGGTGAGAATGGAACAAATCCAATTTAGCATTTTGCAACGATTGAGGGTAAATTGGAACGACACACAGTTACCCGTCTTCGAGCTCGCCTGGGCTTTTCACTTGAAATTTCCCTACGTGAGGCCATTCAACATTTCTCATTATGGCAGTCAGCGACGTTGCCACAAATTGATCCGCCCTAAATCTAGCATAAAAAGGGATTCACGCATTCGACGGGATAAATAAATTGTCCCATTGTCCTTGAATTAAATCGAGACACCTAGAAAGCTGGAAAATATCATACGCAGGGGAATTAAGCATGAAATGAAAGGTGCACTTATTCAAGGTCAGTTCTGCCTCTCCTGTGGCTCTTCGATAATCAGCTAGTCTCGTGTTGGTTCGGGTGTGGATAACCGATGTTTGAGAGTCCCTACTCACTGGCTCCTAATCGCGGCTTGGGACGTCTGTCAACCCTAAACTGGTTGACCAGGGCAGTAAGCTCATCATCTGGGTAATCTCTTGAACCTTCCAGCAACTGATGCTCGAATTGGGCATTGTTGTTGGCAAATGCTGGCGGTAGATTTCTCATTCTGTCCTCACCATGAGCAATTTGACTTCTCATGCTGGAGCCTTCATCATTACTCGAGAAAGTGTGGGGATCACCAACTGTCCTGCTGCCAAAAACTCCTTCCATTCGAGGATTAGAGAAGTGGAAGTGCTCAGGATAACTTCTTGTCTGATTCTCTGGCTGCGCAGGCGCGCTGATCATAGGATGAGTTCTAGCCACAGGTTGGTGCTCAAACCAAGGAATCTGAATACACTGCTCCTGCAGTCTATACTCTTGAAGAGCATTAGGGTGATTCTGGGGGATACTTTGATTAACGCCTGGGGGATTGATGGCATGGCTACTAGCTTGGTTAATGATGGGAAGTGGCTCGCCCCATGCTAACCTGGGGAACTTATGGTGGCGAGGAGACTCGACGTTCAGGCTTGGATCAGTCCCGCCTTGGTTTTCTTGATTCTGAGCTGCATTGTGTTCTCTTACCCTTTTTCTGTACTTCTGAAGATGACTCGAAACATTTGCTTTAGTGAGTCCTTCTACCTTCATAATTTCCAGTATATGTTGCGGCCGTGCCGAATCTATTCCTAGCTGTTGAACTGCATTAACAAACATACGATGCAGCTCGGGAGACCAACTCATCTTCTTTCTCCAGTTGCTTGGAACAAAATTGAAGGCTTGATGCTTGTTCTCATGGTCGTGCAATTGCTTCCTTACCACGTGCTGCCATATGTTTTGAAGCATCTGAACTCTAACTGGTTTCGTTACGACGTCTTGGGCCCCATTTAAGACAGCCTTCATTAGGGCTTGCTGATCATCGCTTGCCGATATTACGAGGACTGGCATGTTTAATTTAGAATTGATGACTTCCAAGAGAGTGAAAACATCCATGTCAATCCCTACCATGGCGGTGAGGACGATATCAAACGGGTCACTACTCCTCCTTAATATCTCTAAGGCCTCTGTCGCCTTTGCTTGAGCTACAACCTTATACCGGCATTTTCTTAATACAGTAACAAGGATTGACAGAGAGACTGGATTACCGTCAATGGCCATGACCAGTAGACCCTCAGGGTAAGGAACTTCATCAGCTTTGACCAGGGTTGAACTTGCGCTCGTTCCCCTAATACTCGACATATTTCTGGATCTAGGACTGCCGATTCGAGACCGCCTAGGGATGTCTTCTCGGACTTGAGGGATCACGAGATCGTTGATGCCTTCTCGTAACAGGCTTTGAAAGCCGATGCTTTGATGGTGAAGGTTTTGAATTCCTCTCCCACAAGAACTCCTTCCTCTCTATCTTTCTCCTGCGAGTTCTTGCGAATGAACTCTGACTATCAAATGGGGACAAGTTCTCTCTCTGGCAATAGCAACGACTTCCCTCTTCACGGGCAGCGCTATTAGATTTTCCGAGGGAGAAAATCTGATATTCAGCTTTTGATCAAAGGGGAAATCCTTGTTTCTCGCTCAGTTTGTCTTCTTTTTTCTTTTCGTGATAGAGGGCCCCTGTTAAGATCTCCACCGTCGATTTACTGGCGGGTCCTCTAATGAAGACAAGTCGTATCTCCTTTTCGCTAACGTTTGCCGTGTCTTCCACTCAGCTCATCTTTCCGTCTTCTTTTTCAAAGTGGCGGTGTCTCGTCAAACTTTCTGCGGAGATTTCGGACTCGCTTAGCTTGCAGTCGCCATCTGATGGGAATTCGAGCCAACGAGGGTGGTGCCAATAGAGAATGGTAGATAAGAGAAATCTTGACTGGTTGATACCGTCACTATGAAATCAATATTTACTTCAAAGGAGATTACCATCTTCGCATTCCGCTCATCTGCCTCACCTCTCTCCCCCTTTCTTTCGTATTCTGCTTTCAAAAATGGCCAATTCTCCTAACCATACCTTATCCGCCGAAGTCCTAGCTGGGTGGGAGAGACTCTACAATCTTCTTGGTAGAGGTTACGCTCATATAGCCAAAAACTCTACCGTTGAGGCTGAAATCCTCGGTTTATTTAGGACCGTGGACGCTGCTTCTGTTGAGGGTACCCAACTAGGGAAGGAGTACCGGAACTTCTCGACCCTCTTCATCAATTTTCTGGCTGCCTATAACCGTGCTTATGA
Organism: Psidium guajava; assembly: GCA_016432845.1. Lineage (NCBI taxonomy): Eukaryota > Viridiplantae > Streptophyta > Magnoliopsida > Myrtales > Myrtaceae > Psidium > Psidium guajava. The sequence continues at coordinate 8,662,344 of CM028228.1, read as the reverse complement.
GACGGTCCTTGTGACCGCCGTCGTGAAAGCCCGTTACCGAGACCGGCACGAGCGTCTGGCAACAGTTACGTTTGTGGCTGATAATCACAAAAAGGCCCTCAAGTTTGCCAACGATCAGCTTTCGTGGCTGGTTCGTGAGAGGGGAAAGTTGGTGGACCGTCTGGCCTTGGTCCGAACTTACGCCGAACAGGAGCCAGGCAATATTGTGATGAGGTGTAAATGTGGTTGGCTGCATGAGAGACTTGATGACATTACGGCAGACATTGCTTTCGAGAGGGCAGCGGTTCCGGACCTGGAGTTTGCCGTTGAGCATTACGAGGCCACTATGGCCCAGGTTAAAGAGAAGTGCGATCGCCTCTTCTTTAGGCTCGCGGAGCTTGATCCCGAGAGCGCCCGGTGCATCCAGAGCATCAACTGTTTGGAGAGTCAGTTGAGCTCTTTCGTAATGGTCATCAGGGCCCAGTTTGGCTTTACCTTTCCTCCCCAGTGAGTTGTTGTAATACTCTTTGATGAATGGAATGATAGAAAAGCTTCACGTGTTTTGTTTTGTTTTTTTTTTAATTTTCCTGCTATCGTTTCTTCCGCATAGCATAACAGAACGATTTGAGGTACCGAAGATGTCGAGGCTTAATGTTCTTCTTGATGTTCTTGTTTAATTGCTCCAGACGATGATATCGAGAACATTGATGATGGGTTCGGCGGTGGCCCCCACTATCCATCTTGAGATCACGAACAATAACGCTATGACAACTCGATCAGTGCGCTGGTAGTAAATCCGGCCACCTGTTGTGTGCCCACTTTTATCCATATTTTGTTTCTTTCGGCGTCCACTTGCTCGTGTCGGTCGCCTGTAGCGTCGGGAGAAATTCCTGTGGGCCACGTTCATTAATAGAACCTCGGTCCTCTAAAGCCCTCCGCATGTTTCGGATAAGAGGAAATTTTAAGACCGGTCTCTGGTTGATTTGATCAGGTAAAGGTATTTGTTTCATGGGTTCTGATTATATAATCCATATTGTTTTTCAAAAGACGCGGGATCCTCTGCAATACATTAAATATGCCCCCATGTTTAATCAGTATAAATCCACCGTCATATCAGAATACACTGCCCATACAAGTTTACGGATTGACACAACTTTGTCTGTCAAAGATGGACAATGTTCGTTTGCCCCCCAGAATTAACGGTTGAAGCCTCGGTGTTTTTCGTCTTTTGGTATTTCTGAAGATGATTCTTGATATATTATTGAACTTAATTTTTACACCCGTCTGGGGTATCTAGGATCTCCCTGCAAAAGAAAAGGATATAATTAGTATGCGACACAAGAAATGTCGGTCCATGACTCCTATATTAGTCCAATTTGATTTTTTCTATTTTATAGAGAAATCAGAAGAAAGAAAAAAAATTTCCTTAGGAAGAAATAGGTTAATTTCTGATACAGAATTTTTTTTCAGATTTATTATTCTTTTTTTTATTTTTTTAAAGGAATGTGACAAAGTCTCTTGACGTTTACTAAAATTTTTGAAGGAATTTCCTTTTTATCAAAATAAATTTTCAGAGGTAAATTTGTCAGGAAAATTTCATTTTTATTGAAACAATAAAAACATGACAAAAATCCCTTATTGGTTAATAAAATTCCCATGAAGGGATTTTTCACATCATTTTTTCAAAATTTTTTTAAAAGAAATGAGGGACAAATTTAATTTTTATTTTCTTTTAAAAGAATGGTCGTAATATCAAGCTCAAAAACTGACTAACACCTAGCATGAACCGACCGAAAATAAATACAAGATAAAATTAGAGAACTTACTTTTACCTTGGAGAAATGCAAATCACATAGTCATGCGCATGACTCAAGTGAGGAGTGAACTCTAGAAAATAAAAGAAGGAGAGACAGGGTATGGACCTAAAAGGCCCCCACTATCTGAATTGACAACCTTACCCTCCGCGCAATCAAATCACAATGGGAAGAATTGTCAATTCAGATAATGAGCGGGATAAAATATGGTCAACCCAAGCGCAATCGACGCAGGAGCTTTGCATATTCGATCCCTATCTATGGTTACCTAGGAAAAATTTCGCGACTTGGGTTTAGACGCTTGTGTGTGCAGGTGTTGTGATCCTCAGAATATGCTAGAGATGCACGACAATTGATTACTTAGGTGATTACTTAATTTTGAGTAATTTGATTACTCCACTTAAGAATCATTAAAGAAAAACTGCTATCATTTTCCTTACAATATCACTGTTATTTCTGAGGAATGGTTTTAGGGATAAACCCCCATAGTGACATCACTAAGTCAATATAATTAGGTTGTTCCTTTGACCTAGATCTTGGGATCTCCAGTCAACTAGGTTGGGTTTCCTTTATATCAACTTATTCTTTCATGGGCTTCAGTCCCATTCCTCTTGTCGATTTCTCAACTAACTCTCTATTTAACCTTTTGGTTAGCGGAGCCGCAATATTATCCTTTGACATCACGTAGTCAATAGAGATAATTCCAGTTGAGAGTAGTTGTCTAATGGTATTATGTCTACGACTGTCGCGACCCTCTAAAAAATTTTTTTAAATTTTAAAAGGGGTTAACGGATTATTAGGTTAATTAGATTTGACTAACCTAATGCGGACCCTCCCAAGCCCTACCGAATCGCAACTTTGGTTTTTGTTTAAATGATTTTGAAATTTGGAGTCGCCACTAATCGTTCTTGGTAGGTCGATTAGAAACCTAAATAAATTAGCGGGAGAACTAATTTATTCCTGCGAACCAGAGATTATGAGCTCGGGGACTTGGTTACACTAGTTAATTAAAACTAATGCCCTTTCGGTACCTTAATTTCATGGATATCCTAATCCGGCAACTCAGGCTTGGTTTATTCTTAAAGCTCTAGTAGGGTATTCTCTTTTGTGTTTTCACTTTTTAAATAGGATGCATGGATGGTATATATTTTTATTTGTTATATTTTTTAAGTGTTAAAGATTCCCTGAAGCCGAAAGAGGGAGTGTGTTAACGACTTCTGTGCAGTATTACGACCTACTCATCTTTTGGGTCTGATGATTCAAAAATTAAATTATAGGAAGTACATGACAGTGAATAAACACCTCCAATGGGAGGCCTAGCATTGGCTTGGCTCTTCCCTTTGGGATTTAAGGTACAGGTATTTAAGTTGCAAGTATTTAAACTACTGTAAGTAAAAACCTCCAATGGGAGGCTAAGCATTGGCTTGGCTCTTCCCTTTGGGATTTAAGGTACAGGTATTTAAGTTGCAGGTATTTAACTACTGTAAGTAAAAACCTCCAATGGGAGGCTAAGCATTGGCTTGGCTCTTCCCTTTGGGATTTAAGGTGCAGGTATTTAACTACTGTAAGTAAAAACCTCCAATGGGAGGCTAAGCATTGGCTTGGCTCTTCCCTTTGGGATTTAAGGTGCAGGTATTTAAGTTGCAGGTATTTAACTACTATAAGTAAAAACCTCCAATGGGAGGCTAAGCATTGGCTTGGCTCTTCCCTTTGGGATTTATGGTGCAGGTATTTAAATTGCGGATGGACTTTGTCCTCTCCATTTTGGGGTATGAATTTTTTAAAATGAAATACAACGAATTGATTCAACAATTTGAAATTTGTGCGCGCTTGAGGACTCCTCCAAGCCGATTTTGTGCTTCCATAGGATTGACCATTGATATAGAGCTGCGGCTTCCTGACATAAAATAGAGTGAAGTGTTAGTATACAAAATATGTGCTAATCTGCACCTAAAACCAGAAGAGTAGAAAGAGTACTTATCTCCCATTTTTTTGGGAGGGATTTCTATAATTGATTTTCGCTCTCTATGTTCCCAATATAGAGAGTTTCTTTTGAATTAAGAGGGACTTTTAGTCACAGATCAGTTGAGAAATCGGTGGACAGCTCATGTTGCTCCTGGCCGGCGTGCTGGAACTCTAAGCATACTTGTTGGAGTCAAGTTCGCCCCTTGTCAGTCTCAGGAGATTATTTGGCAAGGCTCGTGCATTGACCTCCTACCGCTCCAGGACAAGACTATTTGAAGTATCATTTGAGCAACAAGCCAGTGTCGGTGTTACGTCGAAAGAATTTATGCTCTCCCGGAGTTTGGTCTCGCCGTTCGTCGTTCGAAACTACATCAACGACATCCTCCGTAGGCCGGTGAAGTTTTGTCTAGCCCTGTATATTCAGCCAAGGAGTCGTTCGGATTACACGCGCTGCTAAATAGATTCCATGGCTGGTTATGGATGAGAATCGGGAAATGGTCCGGAGTTGCCCTTGATGTCTCACGGTCGAGGTAAGCCTTGACTTCCATTTTTCTATGTCTCAATCAAACTGGATGCCACGCAAGTTCGTTTTGATAAATGTTGCTTATGGACTGCTTTAGATTTGAGTGTGAATTTGAATCACAAATGGGATTATCCCCTCCAAATTGAAATGCTTGGCTCCTCGTTCTAAACCTTCCAGGGTCTTCCGCGCTTTAGTAGTCATGTAATTGTATTGATATCAATCCCACGTATGACTTTGTGTCTTTCCTGTTAATCTGGGCCCCGTAGCTAGAGGTTGACTAGATCAATAGACTTGCCTTTTCGTCCATAAACTCTGACTATATCTATAAACAAGGAAATGGGATTTGGGCCCAATTTTAGGATGGTCTTTGTTTATACTAATCTAGGCCCTTATGGCCCAAGTCGAGCTCCTATGGGCCGGGTCAATCCGATATGGTCCGACAAAAATTTAAAAAATAAATAAATAAATAAATAAAATAAAAATATAATAATAATCGAAATAAAAAAATAATCATAAAAAATCATTAAAAAAATTCTAAAAGAAATTCAAAAATGTAGAAAATATCCAAAAATAGGAAAAATTCTTAGAAAGACATAAAATAAAATAAAATAAAATAAAATAAAATAAAAATCCAAAAATCATAAAAAAGGAAAAAAATTCATAAAAATCTCAGAAATTAGGAAACGGGTAATTTCGACTGACCAATCCAATTTTTGGTGAATTTCCATCCCGATCTTTCCAAAATGATGATTTTGCCCCTTATGGGTAAATTGTCTCAAAAAATTCGAAAAATTCTCAAAAATTATGGAAAATAGGAAATGATCACATTCAACTGGTTTGACCTGTTTTCACTCCTCGATCTTTGAAAAATGACCATTTTATCCTTCTGGTCAGTTTGACCTAAATCTTTCCAAATCATCTCAAATGAATTTTCATGAAATTGGTACCAAAAGGGCGTTAGAGTAATCTAGCGTAACCAAGTCCCCGAACTCATTTTCTCGGGTTCGCAGAAATAAATTAGTTCTCCCACTAATTTATTTAGGTTTCTAATCGACCTACCAAGAACGATTAGTGGCGACTCCAAATCTTAAAATCATTCAAACAAAAAATCCAAAGTCGTGATTCGATAGGGCTTGGGAGGGTCCGCGTTAGGTTAGTTAATCTAATGAACCTAATATTCCGTTCACCTGAAACTTAATTTCTTTAGGGTCGCGACACACCATAACTGATAACCCCGCTTACCTTGTGTATAGCCCAGGAATATGCACTTTCTTGCCCTTTCATCGAGCTTACCATCACTAACTCGAACATAACATAGGCAATCAAATATTCTAAGAATAGAATAATTAGCAACGTTACCTGACCACACTTCTTCGGGAATCCGATATCCAATCGTAGTTGATGGGGATCTATTCATCAGGTAGCTCGCCGTACTAAGTGCATCCGCTAGAAATCTTCTAGTCATACCAACACTAGAGAGCATTTTATAGGCCGTTTCTAGTAATGTTATGCTCATCAATTCTGCAACATGTTGTGATTCATCGACACTAGTACGGTGTCTTACTATGCCTTCTTTCATGCAGAATTCATTTAATAGCTTCGAGCAAAACTCTATGCTTTTATCAGTCCGTACCTGCTTGGCCGATTTACCAGTCTCCTTTTTGATCAAAGCTTTTACTTGCCTGATCCTGACAATAACATCAAACTTGTGCCTAAGCACAAACACCCAAGTCTTCCTCGAGTAGTCATTAACAACTGTTAGCATAGATCTGTCACTCTTTCTTGAAGGAAACCTCAACAATATGCGAACATTTAAGTGAAGTAATTCTGCAATTTCCGTAATTTCTCTGACAGTCTCACTAAACTGTACTTTCTGCTGTTGATCTAAATCACAGCACCTGCATATATTTAGTTGGTCAGCAACATAACTACATAATAAATTTCTTTCACTTAGAACATTTAGACTTCTCTCGCTAATATGCCCCAATCGCATATACCACAAGTCTGACTCTCGAACAGATGCATCTGATGTCTCTGTAGCAAAATTTGTCACTGTTTCACCTTAAAGCTCATATAGGCCATTGTGCTTGATTGTTTTCATTATTATCAAGGCACCTCGTATAATTTTTAGAACTTCATATTTTGAAGAATACCAATACCCAGCTGAATTCAGGGCACTCAAGGAAATTAGATTTTTCTTCAACGCTAGAATATGCCTTACTTTAGTCAATGTCCTCACAATACCATCATGCATTCTGATTCTCAAATTGCCAATACCTACAATATCGCATTCAACATTATTTCCCAACTGCACTTTACTACTATCCGTACATTGATAAGTAGTAAACCAATTTCTATTTGGTGTAGCATGAAAAGAACAACCAGAATCCATAATCCACCCATTAAACGACGAATAATCAGTGACAGACAAAACAAAATCAGCATTATCCGAACTACCATCAGCTATAGCTGCAACATCATCCATAGATTCAACTCTAATTTCCTTACCCTTGTCATTTTTCAACTTAAGACAATCCCTTCTAAGATGCCCCCTCCTGCCACAATTCTAACAGACAGCATTATTGTTGACACCTGATTTTTAATCATCTTTTCTTTTTTAAAATTAATGAAAAATCCATAAAAATTCATAAAATTAGAAAATTAACTTTGGAGACCTTGGCTAAGTCTAGGGAACTAAAGTTAACCAAAAAATGATTTTCCATGTTTTCAGTATTTTTCAGCATTTTTTATTTCCAAAAATTAATAAAACAAATTAATAAAAATTCATAAAATAAAAAAATCAACTTTGGGAACCTTGGCCAAGCTTAGAGAACTAATTTTGACCAAAAAAAGATTTTTTTTATATTTCTAGTATTTTGCGATATTTTTTATTTTCGAAAATTCATAAAGAATCAAGAAAAAATGAGAAAATTGCAAAATCAACTTTGGAAGTCTTGGACAAGCTTAGGCAACCATTTTTGAACAAAAAATAATATTTCATATTTTTTATATTTTTTTAGAAATTAGGAAAATATTTAATAAATAATAACATTTGTGGCCACAAAAATATATAAAAATAGTCAATATTTTTATTTTAAATCATTTTTCATGTTGGCCATCGCAAATTTAAAAAATCTAATTTGGGGTCGTGTATTTCTTCACGAGCATAATCTCAAATCGGGCCTAAAAAATTCAATATGGGTCAATTTATTTTCATTTTTCACCTTTAGGAGTTTTGACATTATTCTCTAATATTTCAAATCTTCATATTGGCCCAATTATGCCTAGAATGACTCAATTTTGTAAAAGGACTTTAACTAAATTTTGTATTATTTTCAACGGCAAGAAATGAGCTTAAATTTGACATGCGGTGAATTTTGACTAAGCATAGGGGAGGTGTGTAAAAAATTGTGAGGAGATTTGGACTTAAAGAAATATTTTTTTAGGGATTGAATTGTAAATACTTAAAATCTCAGGGACTATAGTGCAAATACCTAACACTTGGGGGATTATTTTGCAAGTAACAAAAAAAAGAGTTAGTGGAGAAATTAGAATAGAGAAGAGAAGATAGAGAAGAGGAGATGAAGAAGAGAAGATGAGAATAGAAAAGGGAAGATAGAGATGAAGAAGAGTTAGTAGAATGGGAAATAGATATGAAGAAGGGAAGATGAAGATGAAGAAGAGTTAGTGGAGAAGCTAGAATGTGAGATAGAGATGAAGAAAGGAAGATGAAAATGAAGAAGAGTTAGTGGAGAAATTAGAATGGGAGATAAATGAGTGGCTTATAAAAGGAGAAAGAAGAGAGCTTGGAGGGGGAATTTTTTTTAGAGAGAAAATTTTGGATGTTTGAGAGAGTTTTGGGAGATTGAAGAAAAATTGGAGAGAAAGAAAATACCAAAAAGAGAGAGAAAATTTTGAAGATGATGGGAGTTTAAAGTTAGGAGTTATCATCACCAATTCCTTCATCGATCAACATAAATCAAGAGTTCATTCTTGTCAACAAGCAAGCAAATTCAAGCTAAGTGTTTTTATTTATTCGTTTATTTGTGGTTTTCTTGGCAAATTAGCACAAATTGTCTACACTCCTCTCCATTTTCCCAATATTTTATGTCAGATGAAGGATGGCTCCACATCAAAGGTAAAATCCCGAGGAGATGCAAAGTTGGCCCAAACAAGCTTCGAAGCGCCTATCAAATTCTCACTCAACCCGTCGATGGATTTTAGCTCAAATTGTCCAATCAATTTGTTGTATTTTATTTTAAAGAACTCAAATTCCAGAATAGAGAGGGCAAGTTCCATCCACTGGAGGTCGTTTATTTTATGTTATTTAAATTCATGCACCTTAAATCCCAAAAGAGAGGGCAAAGCCAAGGCTAGGCCATCCATTGGAGGTCTTTATTTACTGTAATTTAAATTTCTGCAATTTAATTTCTGCACCATTAAATTCTAAAGGGAAGAGCCAAGCCAATGCTAGGCCACCCATTGGAGGTTTTACTTACCGTCATTTAAATTACTGCAATTTAATTCCTGCACCATTAAATTCCAAAGAGAAGAGCCAAGCCAATGCTAGGCCGCCCATTGGAGGTTTTACTTACCGTCATTTAAATTACTACAATTTAATTCCTGCACCATTAAATCCCAAAGGGAAGAGTCATGTCATGCCCCGATCCTTGGGTACGAGCCATCCCTACCAAAACGCCTCAGGTCGAAAAGATAGCATCCTAGGCACGCTAACGACCGTACCTTCATTTCTTATGCATGCGGAAACGTTTTAAAACTCCCAGACAATTAACAAGTAGGGATAGAAAAGCAGGATACCCTATTAATTCAGCCAGATGTTTTTAATACAACAACAAGCAGAGGATCGCTAACCCTACGGAGCTAAACAACAAAAATATAACCCCATTCTTCGGGGTTGTTGACACCTAAATTTTGATTTTTGATTTTTTAATTTTTTATTTTGCATAAAAATGAGAATTAATTCTCGCTAAAAATAATTTTTCATGCATTCCATGTTTAATTTTTCTGCATTGCATTAAGGCTAACGGTGGTGGATTTGAGCTAAAATTTGATAGGTGATTGGACTAGACATAGGGAAAATGTGCCGAACATTTTGTGAAAATTTCTTTTGGGACCGAATTGCGGATACTCAAAATTTCTCAGGGACCGAATTGCAAATGCTCAAAATCTCAGGGATCCAATTGCAAATGCTCAAAATCTCAGGGACCCAATTGCAAATACTCAAGATTTCAAGTGCTAGAATGCAAATATCTAAAAATTGAGGGATCATTTTGTAAATAAATAAAAGAGAAGTTAGTGGAGAAATTAGAAAAAGAAAAGATGTCTTCCACTAAATAAAAAAAAATGGATGGTCCTCCACCACAAAAAAAGATGTTTTCCATTAAGAGAAAAAGAAAGAAAAAGAAAGAAAAAAAAGAAGAAAAGAGAAATTAGTGGAAAAATTAGAAAAGAAAAAGATGTCTTCCACTAAATAAAAAATGGATGGTCCTCCACCACAAAAAAAAATGTTTTCCATTAAGAGAAAAAGAAAGAAAAAGAAAGAAAAAAAGAAGAAAAGAGAAGTTAGTGGAAAAATTAGAAAAGAAAAAGATGTCTTCCACTAAATAAAAATGGATGGTCCTCCACAAAAAAAAAAGAAAAGAAGAAGATGTCTTCCATTAAGAGAAAAAAAAGAAAGAATAAAAGAATAAAAGAGAAGTTAGTGGAAAAATTAGAAAAAAGAAAAAGATGTCTTCCACTAAAAAAAAAAGAAGAAGGGAGGAGGCCTATAAGTTGGTGGTCTTGAACAAATTTTTGAAAAAAAGAGATCCAAGAGGGAGAATGGATTTTTGAAGAGAATTTCACAAGACATAAGAGAAGGATTGAGATTTTGAGAGAAAAAAATGAGAGTGATCTTAAAATAAAAAAAAAACAAGAGAAAAGGGAGGCGGGTTGAAGAAAGCATCACACATGTAATTTTCACCGTTGGATTGCCTTCAATTTTTGATATGTTGTAGCTGACATCGAAACGATTCCAACGGTACCAAGATTGCCCAAATCAGACAAGATCTCACTGTTGGATGTTGCCGGGAAGTTCACCTCCATCGACCGTCATTCATCTTCAATATTCGGTTGTATTCTGTTCATCCCTTTTTCATATAAATTTCCTTGTCAGCTTGTTTTGAATTTTTTATATATCACAGCTGACGCCAAGACGATTCCAACGATATCAAGATCGCTCAAATCGGACAATATCTCATCGTTCGATGTCGCCCGGATGTTCAGCCACCTGCCGATCATCCCAATCTCGGGTTGTATTCTGTTCGTACATTGTTCATATAATTTTCACCGTTGGATCATTTTTAAGTTTTGATATGTTGTAGTTGACATCGATATGATTCAAACGGTACCAAGATCACCCAAATCGGAAAAGATCTCACCGTTGAATGTTAGTGGGAAGTTCTCGACCGTCGGTGGTTCTAAACAATTAAAAAAAACGGAAATTTTCTAAAAAAGAAATTTAAAAAATGTAAAAATCCTAAAAATCCCAAAATGTTTTTTCAAAAGCCTCCAAAATTAGTAAACGGGTCTTTAAAATCGATCAATTCAATTTTCGGTGGGTTTGTGCTTTCAATTTTTCAAAAGGACGATTTTGCCCTTTATGGCAAATCGTCTAAAAAATACTAAAAAATTAGAGGAAAATGGGAAACGATCCATTCTGATTTGATAATGTCATATTTCATGATATTGGTCCTGATTTTTCCTGAAATAACGGTTTTCCCCCTCAAAGGACAAATCATTTCAAAAATTCCAAAAAAATGCACCTTTTGAAATTCAATTGGAGTTTCATTTAAAATTGCCAAATCAAGCACTTTTCATGAAATCGGTACCAAAAGGGCATTAATTCAAGAAATTAATGTAACCAAGTCTCCAACTTAAAATCTCTGGTTTGCAGAAGTAATTTAGTTCTCCCACTAGATTAATTAGGTTTCTAATCAGCCTACCAAGAAATGATTAGTGGCGACTCCATGTTAAAAATCTTTGCATGATTAAATATTGAACCTAAGTTGCGATTTGGTAGAGCTTGGGAGAGTTCGAACTAGGTTAATTAATTTCACTTAATTAACTTGGTAATCCATTAACCTAAAACTTTAATTTTAGGTCGCGACAGCTTGGCGACTCCACTGGGGAATGGTTTTTTTGGAATTTTCGAAAGAATAAAGCACTAATTAGAGTACTTGAATGTTTTTGAAATTTTAAAAGCCTTAGCGGACTTAGGCCGATGAAAATTTCATGGATATCTCGCTTCTAGCGATCTTGCTTGGAACTCACCCTTTAGGTGTTAAATGTTTTTATAGATGGGAGTTATAAGGGGTGAAGTGTTTGACTTATTCCTTATTTTGCAGGCTTGGTGTATGAGAATTGTGAATTTATTTTGAATCATTGAAGCGGTGTTTGCTTTGAAATGTTGTGTGTGCCTTAGTATAATTGCACTATACCACGTGACTGAACCCGAGTCACACCAGTAGTTTTAGGTTGGTATCCAAATGGTTCTTTAACCTTGGCGGTAAGGCTTCGCTAAAGGTTATCCCATTTAGATCCCGAAACTTTTTCAAAAAATGGCTCAAGGGTCGTCCTTTTACACGCAAGGCTGCGATGCATGAATATTGCCCTTGTCAACTGAACCAAGCCGGAGTGATAGACCTGACTAGCCATGCCTATGTACGCGAGGCAACGACTAGTCATGGCGAACGTGCGCGAGGCTGCGACCTGTCGGTCCGTCTACAACTTCACTTTGCTAGGAGAGTTAGAATTAAACTCACGATTCATGTGCGGGTCTTTGTGATTGGCCTATTCGATTTTGAAAGGTAGTCTCCAAACCCTTCTTAGTCATTTATGTATTTTTGGAGTCGATCCATGACGTTGGTAGACGAGTCGAGTATATTGAGCTAGTGGTATTCTACGTTACTGTATTTCAGATGTATCTAGCTGCCTTGTACAAATTTGTCGACGTCCTTTAAGACATTTTTGGGTCTCGACTATCAAATGAAAAATGTTTGGAAGATTTTGAACTATCATGTGAAAAACTTTCAGATTAATCCATCATGTTTTCCATTTTTTATCGAATTGATAATGAAGGAAAAATAATCTGGATTTTCAGAAAAACCACAGACACTGGTTTGTTCCGTCATTTTCTACTAGAAAAGTGATTATTTTGCAAGACGTCAAAATATGAAAGTGGTTAAATGGACTTTGAACTAATGGCCTGCAAATTTTGGGAGTTTAATTCATGTTTTTGATGGCCCGTTTGGCTCCCAAATGAAAACCGGAAGAATCAGTTTTTCTGATCGAAATTTTTTGAAATATGCATTAAATTGTATTGATCTGTACATTTGTTGGATAAAGTCAAAACACGAAAGTTGTGCATAATCACCTTGGCCATGTGTCTGTAAATTTTGACGTCATTTTGAGCACTTGTTGAATTTTCACGAATTGTTTGTCAAAAGTGGACGAATTGAAATCTTCTGAAATGGAATCCTGTCACCGTATGTACACCATCACCTTTGTCCACAAGTTACACTCAGATGAGAAAGAGTCTAGGCACCTGTCATGGATCGGCCTTCAATAGATTTATTCTCATTTCATTCCTGTTTCTTTTTCAGGTAATCATGATGCGTACACGATCTAATGAGGCACGATATACGCTGATATTTGCCTCGGTCGATTCACCGAACCTGGATCGAAGGCCCTCTCACTCTTCCATTTACGGTTGCAGATAAGTCAATACGGAAATGAAGATAATGATGTCGTTGTAGACATTGGACATCCCAACGGGACTTTGTATTTTACCATTGGAATGGGGTATATTAAAAAAAAACACGCACATACGAGGAAGAAAAGTTTGTGACTCGTGTATTTGTAAAAGGATCCGTGAAATTGAAGTGGATTCTTTTTGCTCGACCCTTGTTAAGTCCTGTTAATGTATTCGGTGAAAAAAATTGACGGAAGGATCATTTTTCCGACCAAACGCGCTGTGCCAGAGTTCTGCAAATTGGAGATGGGCCTACTCAAGCGTTTTCTGATGCTACAACAGATGATGCCGTAAAATGTGTTCAGAAATCACCAAGGTTTTAGTAGATAACATTACTGCTAAAGCACCCCGTACTGTTGTTATGGATAATGCAAGAATTGAATTCGGCTAAACATGAAATATGAGATGACGAGAAAACTGAAAGTCAAATGTATGAAAACTCTCATTTCATTCCATAGATTAACAAGCATTACAGTGGATTACTGGGGTGAAACGGTGAAACCAAACTGAGCCCTGATAACCATTACGAAAGAGCTCAACTGACTCTCCAAACAGTTAATGCTCTGGGTGCACCGGGCGTTCTCGGGATCAAGCTCCGCGAGCCTAAAGAAGAGGCGATCACACTTCTTCTTAGCCTGGGCCATATTGGCCTCATAATGCTCGACAGCAAACTCTAGGTTCGGAATCGCCGCCCTCTCGAAAGCAATGTCTGCCGTAATGTCATCATGTCTCTCCTGCAGCCAACCGCATTTGCACCTCATCACAATATTGCCCGGCTCCTGTTTGGCGTAAGTTCGAACCAAGGCCAGACGGTCCACCAATTTTCCCTTCTCACGAACCAGCCACGAAAGTTGATCGTTAGCAAACTTGAGGGCCTTCTTGTGATTATCAGCAAGAAATGTAACTGTTTCCAGACGCTCGGGCCGGTCTTGATAACGAGCTTTCACGACGGCAGTCACAAGGACCGTCTCATAAGCGCGGTTATAGATGGCCAGAAAATTGATGAAGAGGGTCGGGAAGTTCCGATACTCCCTGCCTAGTTAGGTACCCTCAATAGAAGCAGCGTCCACGGTCCTGAATAGACCGAATATTTCAGCCTCAATGGTAGAGTTTTAGGCTATATGAGCGTAACCTCTACCAAGAAGATTGTAGAGTCTCTCCCACCCAGCTAGGACTTCGGCGGAGAAGGTATGGTTAGGAGAATTGGCCATTTTTGAAAGCAGAATACGAAAGAAAGGAGGAGAGAGGTGATGCAGATGATCGGAATGCAAAGGCGATAATCTGCTTCAATTTAAATACTGATTTCACAGTGCCAGTCCTTATCGGTTAAATGTCCCTACTTGTCGTTCCCTTTCGACGTCTCTTCTTTTAGCTCGAATCCCCTGATTACTCTGCAATCTCGAGACAAGCAAGCCCGAGATTTTTGTAGAAAAAGTTTGAAGTGATGCCTCTACTTTGAAAAAAGACGAAAAGACGACTTGGGTGGGGGGACAGAGCAAGCTTTATCAGAAAAGAAGAAAAGATTTGTCTTCATTCATAGAAAACTAGTAGCTCATCTACAAAGCTGGCGCTCGAAGAAAAGAGAGAGAAGAAAAGAAGGGAGGAGGCTTATAAGTTGGTGGTCTTGAGCAAATTTTGAAAAAAAGAGACCCAAGAGGGAGGATGGATTTTTGAAGAGAATTTCACAAGACATAAGAGAAGGATTGAGATTTTGAGAGAAAAAAATGAGAGTGATCTTAAAATAAAAAAAAAAACAAGAGAAAAGGGAGGCGGGTTGAAGAAAGCATCACACATGTAATTTTCACCGTTGGATTGCCTTCAATTTTTGATATGTTGTAGCTGACATCGAAACGATTCCAACGGTACCAAGATTGCCCAAATCAGACAAGATCTCACTGTTGGATGTTGCCGGGAAGTTCACCTCCATCGACCGTCATTCATCTTCAATATTCGGTTGTATTCTGTTCATCCCTTTTTCATATAAATTTCCTTGTCAGCTTGTTTTGAATTTTTTATATATCACAGCTGACGCCAAGACGATTCCAACGATATCAAGATCGCTCAAATCGGACAATATCTCATCGTTCGATGTCGCCCGGATGTTCAGCCACCTGCCGATCATCCCAATCTCGGGTTGTATTCTGTTCGTACATTGTTCATATAATTTTCACCGTTGGATCATTTTTAAGTTTTGATATGTTGTAGTTGACATCGATATGATTCAAACGGTACCAAGATCACCCAAATCGGAAAAGATCTCACCGTTGAATGTTAGTGGGAAGTTCTCGACCGTCGGTGGTTCTAAACAATTTAAAAAAAACGGAAATTTTCTAAAAAAGAAATTTAAAAAATGTAAAAAAAAAATCCTAAAAATCCCAAAATTGTTTTTCAAAAGCCTCCAAAATTAGAAAACGGGTCTTTAAAATCGATCAATTCAATTTTCGATGGGTTTGTGCTTTCAATTTTTCAAAAGGACGATTTTGCCATTTATGGCAAATCGTCTAAAAAATACTAAAAAAATTAGAGGAAAATGGGAAACGATCCATTCTGATTCGATAATGTCATATTTCATGATATTGGTCTTGATTTTTCCTGAAATGACGGTTTTCCCCCTCAAAGGACAAATCATTTCAAAAATTCCAAAAAAATGCACCTTTTGAAATTCAATTGGAGTTTCATTTAAAATCGCCAAATCAAGCACTTTTCATGAAATCGGTACCGAAATGGCATTAATTCAAGAAATTAATGTAACCAAGTCCCAAAATTAAAATCTCTGGTTCGCAGAAGTAATTTAGTTCTCCCACTAGATTACTTAGGTTTCTAATCAACCTACCAAGAAATGATTAGTAGCGACTCCATGTTAAAAATCTTTGCATGATTAAACATTGAACCTAAGTTGCGATTTGGTAGAGCTTGAGAGAGTTCGAACTAGATTAATTAATTTCACTTAATCAACTTGGTAATCCATTAACCTAAAACTTTAATTTTAGGTCACGACAGGGGTGGCTCCCTGTCGCGATCTAAAATTCATTATTAGGTTAATGGATTACTAGATTAATTGATTAAATTAACTAATCTAGTTCGAGCTCTCCCAAACTCTACCAAATCGCGACTTTGATTTTTGTTTGAATGATTTTAAAATTTTGGAGTCGCCACTAATCGTTCTTGGTAGGTCGATTAGAAACCTAAATTAATTAGCGGGAGAACTAATTTATTTCTGCGAACCAGAGATTATGAGTTCGGGGACTTGATTACGTTGGATTACTCTAGCGCCCTTTCGGTACCAATTTCATGAAAATTCATTTGAGCTGATTTGGAAAGATTTGGGGTTAAACTGACCAGAAAGGTAAAATGACTATTTTTCAAGGATCAGGAAGTGAAAATAGGTCAAACCAGTTGAATGTGGTCAATCCTTATTTTTCACAATTTTTGAGAATTTTTCAAAATTTTTCGAAATAATTTGCCCATAAGGGGTGAAATCGCCATTTCAAAAAAAGATCGGAGTCAAAATCATAGAATATGGGTCTAGCCAATCAAGCTTTCCGTTTTCCATTTTCTATTAATTTTGGGGATTTTTTTTTCGATTTTGTTTAATGATTTTTATTGTGTTTTATTTTGATTGCATTTTTTTTAATTTTTGAAATTATTTATTATTTTCTTATATATATTTTTAACATTTTCACTTATTATTTATCTATTTATTATTTTTTTATCTTCCGCTTTTATTTTAGTAATAACTAGAAAGGAATGGACCTGGACCGGGTCTCTGGACCAACCCAGACGAGACGAAGCTTGGGCTTCCACGGATGAGGCTCCCCGCACGAATTATTGAACGCAATCCGACCCAGATTGGCCTGATTCCCCAATGGCCTGCCTAAGTCTAAAGTCCCGACTGGGTATGAAACTGAGTGGACTAGGTCTAAGCCCCAATCACCCTAAACCTAGCTCTGTTCTTCATTGCGTTTTTTTTGTGCTTTATTAATTAATTAATTTTTTTTTCTTTCTAACATTTTACTTGTTTTGGATCTTCTCTTGGACCTCCTCTCGCCTAAGGACTAGACAACTTAACCTATGCTGAACTCAAAATAAAGCAAATCTAATCCACAAGCGAACCCAAGCTCAATTATGACAAGTGTGGGAACATACCTGCTCATCATCTTCTTTGGCTCTCTCGGTTTGAATGAACAACATTCTTCATTCTAGCCATTTTCCTTGTCTGGCCAAGCACTTGGGGAACTTGCAGCAGTCTTCTTTGTTCGTGTACAAGCACAAAAACCCGGACTCGGCCTTCACGCCCGGGTTCAGGCACGGAATCTTCTGCGAGCTCACCGGCACGAGGTAGTCCATCAAGTTCGCCGCCCACTTGAGCCTCGTGACCGTACCCCTCTAAGCTGTTGCTTCTGAAACTTTCAGAAGGAAATCAGAAGTTACTTCTGAATCTGAATCCTTCAGAAGGAAGTCAGAATCTGCTTCTGAATCTGAATCCTTTAGAAGGAAGTCAGAATCTGCTTCTGAATCTGAATGCTAATACACACAAACCTCTGTTTTCACGGAGAGAAATAGAGGATGAAGAAATCAGAATAAACTTCATTCATACTTCAAAAAAGTGTCAAATACAAGCTTAAATAGAACCTGACTTAAACGTGCAAAACAAATATTTCCACTTCCTAGAAAATAGCTAACAGAGAAACAGATTTGCTTCACCTCCTGAAAAATAGCTAACAAACTAACCATCTAACAAACAATCTGAATGAATAACAGAATGACAAAATATTAGCAACTGAACTGATACATAACTTCAACAAACTCCTCCTTGGATCAGTTGCTGCTACAAACTTTTATTTTTCCAATAACAACTCCTCTTTGTCTTAAGGAATAAAACACATTCCAACCCTCTTTTTCAGTAATTCGAACCTGCTTGCTTGTAGTGGCTTAGTAAACACATCAGCCACCTGATCTTCTGTCTTGCAATAGAGTAGCTTCACTTCACCTTCTTGTTGCACTTCCCTCGAGTAGTAAAACTTAATCTTGAAATGCTTGGCTCTCCCATGAAAAACAGGGTCTTGAGATATAGCTAATGCAGCTTGATTGTCCATAAGTATCTCGGTTGGTTCTTCAACTCCCATCTCCAGGTCCTGCATCAGCTTTCTCAACCACATTGCATGATTGGCTGCTGCTGTAGCTGCTAGAAACTCAGCTTCTGCAGTGGACTGAGCAACCACTTCTTATTTCTTTGAGCTCCAGGTGAAACATCCAAATCCCAAAGTAAAGCAAAAACCAGTTGTACTCCTCATATCTTCGACTGAACCAGCCCAATCACTGTCAGCAAAGCCTTGCAACTTGCAATTATTCACTTTAGTGAACTTGACACCAAATGACTGAGTGCCTTTCAGGTATCTAATAACCCTTTTTGCAGCTACCAAGTGCTCTTCACTAGCACAACTTAGGAATCTTGAAAGCACACCTACTGCATACAAGATATCTGGTCTTGTTGTAGTTAGATACATTAAGCAGCCGACTAAACTTCTGTATAATCCTTCATTAGCAGGCTCAGCTCCTTCAGTCTTTTGCAGCTTCTCTTTTAGATTCGTAGGAGTGCTCACACTTCTACATTCCTCCATCTCAAACCTCTTTAAGATCTCTCTTAGATATTTCTTTTGACAGATGAACACCTCACCCTTCCTCTGTTGCACCTCCATTCCCAGAAAGAAGGACATTAGTCCAAGATCAGTAATTTCAAACTGCTTCATCAACCCTCTTTTCAGTTTTGCAATTTGTTCCTCACAGTCACCAGTAACGAGAAGATCATCAACATAAAGAGAGACAATTGCTATACCTTTTGCACCCTTCTTCACATATAGAGTCACTTCACTCAAACTTCTTTTAAATCCAAGTTCCTGCAGATGCTCATCAATTTTACTATACCTGGCTCTTGGAGCCTGCTTCAAGCCATACAAGGCTTTCCTTAACTTATACACATGATCTTCCTTGCCTCTCACTACAAAGCCATCAGGTTGATCAACATAGATTTCCTCCACTAGCTCTCCATTTAGGAAAGCTGTCTTCACATCCAGCTGAAATACTTGCCAGCTCTTTTGTGCAGCAATTGCCAGCAGCATCCTTATGGTATCCAACCTTGCCACTGGAGCAAAGGTTTTAGAGTAGTCTACCCTCTATACCTGCGCATAGCCTTTGACAACAAGTCTTGCTTTGTGCTTATGTACTGAGCCATCAGGATTCAACTTTGTCCTGAATACCCACTTCATTCCAATCACCTTTCTGCTTCTAGGCCTTTCAACCAGATCCCATGTCTGGTTTTTCTCAATCATTCTGATTTCTTCTTCCATTGTAGCACACCATTTCACATCTTTACTTGCTTTCTTATAGCTAGCTGGTTCAAACATAGCTGTATTGCAATTTTCATAGATCTCAGCAAGAGACCTAGTGCCCCTCGCAGGAGAATGATCAACTAGATCATTGTCCACTACTTCATTTGTTTCAACTTGCAATGGCCCATCATCTTGATGTACTGCATTCTTTTCAGCCTTGCTTCCTTCCACAGACCAGTCCCACTTCTTATCTTCCATAAAGCTCACATCTCTACACACCACAACCATGTTGCTAGCAGGATGATAAACTCTATAAGCCTTAGATTGCAAGCTATATCCCACAAAGATACATACTTCTCCTCTTTGATCAAGTTTATCCCTCTTAATGGAAGGAACTAATGAATAGCAAATGCAACCAAACACTTTTAGGTTACTCACCTTAGGCTTGTATCCATGCCATGCTTCAAATGGTGTTTGCTTGTTGAGAGCTTTAGTGGGCAGCCTATTCAGAAGGAAGACTGCAGTATTGGCAGCCTCAGCCCAGAACTTCTTAGGAAGTTCTTTCTCATGTAGCATGCATCTAACCATCTCCATAATACTTCTGTTCTTCCTTTCACTCACTCCATTTTGCTGTGGAGTGTATGGCACAGTGAGCTGATGCTTGATCTCTGCATTATCACATATGGCCTTGAATCTGCCTGAGGTGTATTCTCCTCCATTGTCTGACCTGATTGCCTTGATATTACAGCTACTCTCCTTCTCTACTTCTCTTTTAAACCTTAGAAAAATCTCATCAACTTCAGCCTTGGTCTTCATGAAGTATACCCAACACATTCTAGTGCAGTCATCTATGAAAGTGATGAGGTATTTGCTGCCATTCAGTGATTCCTCTGGCATTGGACCACACACATCAGTGTGAATTAGCTGCAACTTCTCACTGGCTCTCCAATTTGATCTTTTAAAAGGAATCCTCACTTGCTTGCCTTGCAAACATGCTCTACAACCAGTTACTTCCTTCTGCAACATAGCTAATCCCACTGCCATTTCATTTTGCTGCAAGTATTGCAGCCCCTTGCTGTGAAAATGACCCAGTCTTCTATGCCATAACTCCTCCTCATCTTGTATACTCTTCATGGCATCATGATTCTCATCAACTAGATCAAATGTAAAACACTTGTTCCTCATAGGAATCCTAAAAAAGATGTGACCATTCTCATCTCCTATGGCACACTCACTCTTCTCAAATACAACTTTCAACCCCTTTTCTACTAAATGACCCACACTCAGCAGGTTCTGATCTATCTTTGGCACAAACATAACCTCTGTGATAAGCTTAGCACCACCGGGACCTTCAAGCACTACATCCCCTTTGCCTTCTACTTCTATACATTCTCCATTTCCAATCCTAACTTTAGACTTCACAGATTTATCTAAATTGCTGAATAGCCTTTCATCACCTGTCATGTGATTAGTGCAACCACTATCCACGAGCCATCCATCTCTAGATGCATTTGAGATGAAGCATGAGGCAACAAACAGGTGCTCCACTTCACTGGCTACGGCAGTTTGACTTTCAGCTTGCTGTTGTTGATGTTTCTCCTTGCAAATGGCCTCAACATGGCCCATCTTATGACACCTCCTACACTTCACGTCTGGTCTTCTCCAACACTTGAAGTGAGGATGATTTTTCTTCCCACAATGCTTACATGGAACTGCATTCCACTTCCTGTCATGTCCACCACTGCTTGAACCTCCATAGCTATGACTATGACTGGTCTCACCATATCTTCTATTTTGGTTCCATCCTCTTCCCTTTTCTGTAGTATTCAGCTTCAGCTTGGTTAGCATGGCACCTTCGATAGGCTCATTCTTCCTCATAAGCCTCCTTTGCTCCTGAGCCTGCAGAGCACTTAGGACTTCAGCAAGCTTGATGACTAAAATGTCCTTTGTGTTCTCAAGGGAAGCAATGGTTGCTTCAAACCTTTCAGGCACTGCAACCAAAACCTTCTGAACCAGTCTTTTATCATCTATATCAGTCCCTAGCACCCTTATCTTATTGGCTATATCAACTAGCCTATCAACAAACTCTTTCGCAGACTCACTTTCTTTCATTTGCTGCCTTTCAAACTCCCTTAACAAGTTCATCACCTTCATCCCTTTCACTCTCTCATCCCCTTCATACTCTTCCTTCAAATAATTCCATATATCATGCGCTGAATTCTTTTTCATGATTCTAGTAAATATAGTCGAAGAGACAGCAGAAAACAGACAAGATTTTGCCTTTGCTTTTCGAGTCACCCTCTCTTTATGGTACCTGATTTGATTGATAGTTGGGTTGTTGGGTAGATCAGCAACCTCGTAGTCTTCTTCTACAGCTTCCCAAAGGTCTGAACCCTCCATGAAAGCTTGCATCATTACTGCCCATGCCTGGTAGTTGTCTCCATCGAAGGTTGGAGCTCCAACTGGTATACCAGTTTGTTCCATCTTTCCTCCTCTTCTTCAAATTAGCACTCTCTCACAAGTCCCTTAAGATCAGCAGGGCTCTGATACCAGTGTTGTTTCTGAAACTTTCAGAAGGAAATCAGAAGTTACTTCTGAATCTGAATCCTTCAGAAGGAAGTCAGAATCTGCTTCTGAATCTGAATGCTAATACACACAAACCTCTATTTTCACGGAGAGAAATAAAGGATGAAGAAATCAGAATAAACTTCATTCATACTTCAAAAAAGTGTCAAATATAAGCTTAAATAGAACCTGACTCAAACGTGCAAAACAAATATTTCCACTCCTAGAAAATAGCTAACAGAGGAACAGATTTGCTTTACCTCCTGAAAAATAGCTAACAAACTAACCATCTAACAAACAATCTGAATGAATAACAGAATGACAAAATATTAGCAGCTGAACTGATACATAACTTCAACATAAGCGACCGCGACGTCCCGCCTCCCTAGCTACCGCGTGATTTCGTTGTCCGAGACCGCCGCATGCCCGATCTAGTTTGCATGCTTGCTTCGTAACTAGGGCCACCGCGACTTCTTGAAGAAGTTGGGCGGGTTTAGGTTCGACGTTGCGTACAGGTATCCCGCGACGTCGTGCTCAGTGAGGCCCTTCATGTCCAACTGCTCGAAATGACTCCCGCTTCATGTACCTACAGCTTCCGCAGTACGTGGAGAAGGGATCGAAGTCGAACGCATCGTAGCACACATGGGCCATCTCGCCGTACCGGATGAGCTCGGATCTCAGGAGCGGGTCCATTGAATCAAGCATGTCCTCCCAGCCGTTTTGGCCGTGGATCTCGCGCCGCACGTCGGATAACCATCTCTCGGGCAAGTGGACATCCCTCTTCCGGATAATCCATCCTTTGGCTGTCACCAGCACTTCCCAAAGATTCAACAAGCTCGTTGAGGATCTCTCTGAGCTACAGTTGTTGGTCATGATTTCTCTATTCTTGCACTAGCATCATTTCTTATGAGAGTCAAAGTAGAGCCACTTGGTGCTAGCTGAAACACGGTATTGATGTCTGTTTCAGAGGTAACAATGTACCGATATACAGCTTTCTTGACTTTGGCGGAAACAGCACCCCACGTCTCTTGCACCGTTGATTGAAAACTTTGACTATCCTTGCGCTTGCGGACAAAAGCTCTTCTG
This sequence comes from Psidium guajava, assembly GCA_016432845.1. Taxonomy (NCBI): domain Eukaryota; kingdom Viridiplantae; phylum Streptophyta; class Magnoliopsida; order Myrtales; family Myrtaceae; genus Psidium; species Psidium guajava. The sequence goes on along the minus strand of CM028228.1, from coordinate 8,639,271 downwards.
TATGCTTTGCATGGATAAATTTCTCCTTCAACGATACGGAGTCAGAGTAACTAGGTTTGGCCGTAAGATGTATTTGCAGCTTGTTGGAATCAAATAATCTTGTTGGACGGTGCAAAGTACTTCCTGATTGCAATAGTTCCTCCCAAACAGAGTTAGCAAAGGCATTGCCCAGAGACTGAAACAAACTTATAACTGAAGACCCCCATACTTTGACATCTCTGGGGGACTCCTTTCTTTCCAAATCCTTTGATACAGCAGCCTCGAACTTAAAGAAGCCATAGAATCTGGACTCTCTAAGATATCAACATGTTCGCGAGCTACAGCAAGACCCATCCAAGACTCTCCAGATCGTGGTCGAGGACAACGGGTTCAAAAACGTCTCCGAAGATGAGTCGAGTCACCCGAATTTGAACGGGTCATCTCAATCAAAAACAAGCTCGAGGAAGCTTGCCAGGTTGACGAGGGGGCAGTAAACATGGCGATGAGTAAACCTGGCAAGTGGGTTTTTGTGAAAGAGGGTTGACGAAGGTGTATTTCTTGCAGGACTAGGACATTGTTGTCGCTGGAATTCTAGCTCTCCTGTAGTTTCTTCTGGTTCTCGCATCGTGCCCACTTGCTAACCACTGCCCAAACTTACTTTGAACCCACGTACAAGCACGAACAAAACCTCCGTGACCTCTAGCTTGGCCTGCCTTGGTCCCTCACGAAACTGCCACCGAGAGTCTCTCGTTACTCCTCACGCCACAGCCCTTGAGAGACGAACAACGATCGAAGTACCAGTAGATATGGACAAGAGCCGGCTTCAAGAACCTGCCGTCATCAAAACGATAGCATTGCCAGCCCTCCCAAACCCCTTGGGGACGTCCCTGCATGCCCCAGTCCGTGCCATCTCATCTTCTTGAATTTGGTCCCTGGTATTTGTGCCGTCTGGCTTCATCCTTGTATACACTAGCAAGTTGAAGCCCCCAAGCTGCATTAATCTCATTCGTGGCTCTTCTCGAGTTCCCCTTTTGTTTGTGTCAGCTCTAGAGCTCGCTCTTCTTTCTTTGTATTATAGAGCTGTTGAAGACGATCCATCTCACTGGATTTTGTCTCCCCAATGACTTGTGGGTTTGGTCATGTGACGACATCTGGAGTACTGGAACTGAAGGTACAACTCCTGGGTTTGAGGGATGCATGGGAAGCAACGCGCAGAGGCCTCGAGTTCTTAGTTCGAACCAAAGTCCAAAGGGGGTAAAGAGACGAGACAAGGATGGAGGACTCTTCTATGGAGTTCTTCTTGTTGTGATCAAGCTCAAGGGTGCCCTTCTGGGCGTCCGAGAAGCTCCAGAGTGGTAACTCCCTCAAGAAAATGTTGCTGCTGTCCACCTTTTCTATTTTTCCTTTTCCTTAATAACCGGTGCAGATGGTTTTGTAGCTGAAGGTTCTTCTCGTGGATTATCTGAAAAAATATCAACTCCCTCTGCTCTTGAAGGTGCAGATCAAGGCGGTGGTCGTCGATTTCGCCAGGGACCTTGACGAGGGCGTCGAGAGGATCAGCGAGACGATCCAGGGGCTAGACGTGGGGATCCTCCTCAATAATGTTGGCCTCTCATATCCGTACGCAAGGTTCTTTCATCTGCCTCCCTCTTTACTTCATCCTGGGCTTCCTCATGGTCCACCACCGATCTTGACACCGATCGGTCCCGACCGGATTGTCATCTGCCGGAGTCCCTTCGCCGGCCGCAATCTTTGAACGAACTTCAACCATGGCCCATCACTAGGAGGAAGGCCGACTTGTGGTTTCGATCCGTGCGCTCATCCATGGACAGTGTCGATGATTAAAACATAAAACAAACGCGAACGCAGGAGCAGGGCAGTACCTCGCAACGCATAGAGCAAAAGAGCAGAAAACGAATTTGAAGCAACCACTACATTAAAGCAGGTAGACGCTTCATCCATGCAAGTCATAGCGCAACTCCTATATATTGGAATAGAAGCTCTAAATGCAACCTTATTGGGATTCTTTACGTCAGAGTGACATGCAGAACGTTAAATAGGCTTCATTTGCTAATCCATAGCCTTTAGTTCACATGATTTAGACAAAAACTCGTCCGTCGGATTACCTTATTTGAACTCGAATGCTACGAAACAAAAGTATGGTTCTGGAAGCGCTCACCTCTCCCTTGGCGTTTCCTGCACCAACTTTCACACGTTTTCTTCAGCAAACGACTTACGACTAGCTGGGCACATTCAGTGGACCGAGAATTTTCGAAATCGATAAGGGCTCCCCAACGCTCTGACTAGGCATCTCAAGCAACGGGAATAGGGTGATTTATAGTTTTGATGAGGGAGAGTGTCTTTGCTGAAGGGCTGTGCCAAAACGCCATGGAGCCACACCATTCCTTATCGCTTTGCTGAGTCTCGACTAGTCCTTCAAGACTCTCGGATCTAGTCGTGTAATGGATTGTCCCGAGCATTTGAAGCCGAGACGAATGAAGAACCCTAGATTAGTAGGAGATCTCTTTCTTGTTGACCTCCTCTGACATCAGTGAACTTGAAATTTTCGCGGAAAGCGAAGTGAGATCGTGTTCCCCGTATTTGAAAGCCAAGTAAAGACCGTAGGACGTGCGCGAAGTGACCGGCCTCTTCTCGACACCAGTATCTCTCGCGCCATAAACTTGACATTCTCTGCCACCAAATTGTCGAACCTGTCCTTCAACACCACCGTCTTTTCAATTTGCCGAGACCTCTGTTTCTGATTATGATGCGGCTCAAGGGAATTTTGTTGATCATTTCGCAGATCTTCTCGTGAGTATCTCCCCAGTAGATCTTCATAACCACTTCAACCCCTTTCTGTGCGATAGTGTTAACGATGTGGATCGTCTCCGGAGCGAACTTCAACCTATATTTCTTCATGATAGTGAGATCAGAGAACTCCGTTAGAGGGATAAGAAAGGAACCGGTGGCATCCCCTTGCATCGTGACCAGTGTCCTCTTGAGGAGCCAAAAGTGGCTGAGACTCCCCACGTGTCTGCATGCGCCAGAGACATCTCGCGATAGCTTGTAAGAAAGGGCGAGGAGGAAGATGGCCAAGCTCACGATGCCTCCAGACTAAAAACAGGGCCTTCACATCTTTGACCTTAAAGGATTCGACGCGGGACTCGTCCAGCTGCAGCAGCGCAACAGCATCTGGGATGCTGAACCCGAGAACCCTGGCCACCGTCATTGCGCCTTCGTCATGTTCCTCAAATGCTCGAAGCTCATCAACCCTCCTCCACTGCAATCTCCGACACAGCTTCTCTCCTCCATCAGAGCTTAATGCAAAGTCATGCAAAATAATAGAAGGAACTACGATCCTTCAGAGCTCTCGTAAACATAATTAGAACTGGCCGTCATCAACCAGCCTTGACTTCAATGATCTTGGTCCTCGACTCCGGCGGCCGCCCCTTCTTGCTCTCGGTGGATGCTCCCGTTTTCACCCTGAAGAGAGTCTCTTCGGAGGTAGATGATCCTCGTGTTGCCTCGGGGATCTGGTTCTCCTCTCTTTTTTGTCCTCCGTCCCTCCATGAAGATCCCCCAGTTCCTCCCCATCACGCCACTTCTTTACTCCGGAGCTTCACCTGTACTTCTTCATTGCCCTCGTGATAAAACTGCCTTTCTTCACCCACCTCCCTAAGTCCACGTGCTTTCTCCCATATATCCTCTGCTTCACCCTTTTTTGGCCTCCCTTTAATCCACGTTGAACAGGTGTCTCCACCTCTTGTGCCGACCAACCCTTCCATCTTGATGGTTATTCTCTCTTTTTGCCTTAGTGGAGCGTGGGTCTTTTTGAATAGCTAATGGACAAACTACTTTCCTCAAGATTGGACTTTCATTTTGACCCTACTGTTGAATAATCCCACCATTGCCATTTGCGATTCATTCAGTTACGCTTGCCTTTACCAACGATTCTTATAACGTCTTGTGGTGAGACTGAGATGGATGGTGAAGCTTGTCCATGGTTGAAGCAAAAAGCATGATATCAGCGGCTAGGATTATTTGGAAATTCTCATGTTCTCTGGAGAGAGAGAGAGAGATTCGTGACTCCGTGGAGCCTCATCCGGGAACATCCATGTTATGGTCGCTCGAAGTGTAAGGCCTCTTGGGCATCAACTGCATGTATCTCATCAAGCCTTTGAAGGATTTGGACTATTTAGAGAATAATATCACGACTCTAGAAATGCAAAAATTGAAAATTACAGAGTAAGAGTGGAATTCCTATAATATTATTTTTTTTCGATTAACCTGAAAATGAGATTAACAAAGTAATTCCCGATTCCATATCAATTTTTGTAGATTTTCTTTGGCCAAAATGAAGGAAAAATTAAAATAAAAACACCGGCTATTTATTATATTTTTTTCAAATATTTTTCTATTTTCCAAAAATAAAATAATAATAATAATAAATACGAAAAATATGAAAAATCATTTTTTGGTCAAAATTGGTTCTCTAGGCTTGGCCAAGGTCCCTAAAGTTGATTTTTTTTTTAATTTTATGAATTTTTATGAATTTTATATTGATTTTAAAAGAGAAAAAAAGACGACTGAAAATCAGGTGTCAACACTCCCCAAGACCGGCAAAAAGGTAGTTGGGTCAGAAAAGGGTTAACTAATCATCTACCCCCAAAAAGGGCTACTACTCCATCGTCCCCATCTTCACTTTGGACCTGAAAAATGGTAACAACGACGGGAAGAGAATTAAATCTCAGTGGGTCAACGTCTAAGCCCTGATAAGAAGATGATTCGCTTAGGCATCCCAATTAATAATCTGTTAAAATAGTTCATTGTTTTACGAAAATACTAGCCAAATCAAGTCTTCTCTTGAAATCCTTTTTACTGGTGGTCACAAGGTTCTTGGCACACGACTGGTGTGACCTTACATTACGACTGGCAGTGTCTTTTGATAGTTCGTAAAATTCGTATGACTGGCACGACACGTTATTATCATGAAAATAGCACACGACTGGTGTGACTTCACACTACGACTAGCAATGTCTTCTGATAGTCCATAAGATTCGTACGACTAGCACGACATGTTGCTATCAGGAAATTAGCACACGACTGGTGTGATAGAGCACTACGACTAGCAGTGTCTCTCGGTAGTCCGTAGAATTCGTACGACTGGCACGACACGGAGCTACCATGATAATACCGTACTACTGGCACGGACCGTACGACTGGCACGGATTTTAAGACCCTTATGTGACCACCCTCTTGAATTAGAAAAAAAAAATCAGTCAATTTCCCTTTTTTCCAAACGAACATAAATAATCAATTTATTATTCGATCGAACCCAAATCACTCCAATTATTGGGCAGTCCCACGTCGATCTCGAGCTCAAGCAACCGGCCACGAAAATTTGATAACAATTCCAATTATTTAAATAAACAATCACCCAGGGCTATCAGATTACCAATCAGTCAATCAAACAATTTATCGATCGCTCCGCTCTAATCCATCACTCGCTTGCGATCAAAAAATCAGTCAATCTAAATTTCCACTAGCCACCGATTACTTCGATATTCGGTCTAACTTATTTAATTGTTGCCATTTAACCTAAACCCAGTCTCTAACTAATCCGGCCACGATTAGACTACGGAAATTTTTAATTAAAATAAATAATTAACTAACTAATTTAATCTTGAATGCAATAAACGTCTTAGCCAAGGATTAGAGGTCGACTCACAATCGTCGGCTAGTCCGACCGGCGGCGACTATTTTTCGACGAACGGCAATGGTTTCCGATGAGTGGCAACGGTGACGCGACGACCTTTGAACGGCTCGACGGAGCACGACGAGGCCAAGTGGTGGCTGGACACAGTAGCGGCGAGATTAGCTGAGCGACGATCGCAGCTGCCGTTGGACGAGCTCAGGCCACGGCTGAGGCGGGCGAACGGTGGAAGATGATGGTGAGATGTGTTAACGGCGGGTGGAGCAGGGGGAGCTCGAGCCAAGGTAGGACGATCGCGAGCTAGGGCGAGCTGGAGCAGTGGCACAAGCACGAGCGAAAGAAGGAGGAGCAACTTCGAGCAGTGGCTAGATTCTCAAGCAGCAAGCTTCCACCCAATGAAACCGAAGAAAGAAGAAGCAGAAGCAGCAGACGGCCAGCAACAAGTTCGCTGAACAGAACACCAAGAAGAAGAAGTGCGGAGGAAGGAGACACACGCCCGTAGAGGTCTCCAGTGGAAGGGAAAACAAAAGGGAAATAAAAGTTAAAGAAAGTGAAGAAAGGACAAGATGAAAGAAGAGAGAAGTGATGGGTGCAGAGTTAGTGGCGTGGGAAATGATGAAGGGAAGACTTTCTCCTGCTTTTGGCCGAAAGGAAGAAAGGTGAGAGGGAGTAGGTGCGGCTTTGACCAAAATGGGGCCCAAGGTAAAAATATTTCAAAATTTTCTTTTGTCTTATTGTGCACTGCATCTGGACGTCACAAGCCAAGCCAATGTTAAATCACTCATTGAAGATTTTACTTACCATCATTTAAATTACTACAAATTAATTCCTACACCATTAAATCTCAAAGAGAAGAGCCAGGCCAATGCTAGGCCGCCCGTTGGAGGTTTTACTTACCGTTATTTAAATTCTTGTAATTTAATTCCTGCACCATTAAACCCCAAAAGGAAGAGCCAAGCCAAGCCAATGCTAGGCCGCCCATTGGAGGTTTTACTTACTGTCATTTACATTCCTGCACCATTAAACCCCAAAGGGAAGAGTCGAGCCAATGCTAGGCCGCCCGTTGGAGGTTTTACTTACTGTCATTTAAATTTTTGTAATTTAATTACTATACCATTAAACCCCAAAAGAGAGGGCCAAGCCAAGGCTGAGTCATCCATTGGTGGTCTTTATTTATTGTCATTCCTGTAATTAAATTTTCGAATCATCAACCCCAGAATGAGTAGGCCCGAGCCACCTGTTGGGAGGTCATAACACTGCACAGAAGTCGTTAACACACTCCCTTTTTCGGCTTTAGGGAATTTTAATACTTTGAAGATACCAAAAAATACTATCCATGCATTCCATTTAAAAAGTGAAAACACAAAAAGAGAACACTCTACTAGAGTCTTAGAAATAAACCCAGTATGAGTTGCCAAATTAGGATATCCATGAAATTAAGGTACCGAAAGGGCATTAGCTTTAATTAACTAGTATAACCAAGTCCCCAAACTCATAATCTCTGGTTCCTAGAAATAATTTAGCTCTCCCGCTAATTAACTTAGGTTTCTAATCAACTTACCAAAAATGATTAGTGGCGACTCCAAAATTTAAAATCATTTGAATAAAAATCAACGTTGTGATTCGGTAGGACTTGGGAGGGTCCGTATTAGGTTAATCCATCTAACTAACCTAATAATTCGTTAACCTAGGAAATTTCCATGGATCGAAAAATTTTTCAGGTCGCGACAACCATCAGTCCTAAACTGACTGCGTCTATTCATATTCATAATATTTCTGCCAATACGAGTACTAGCTCTTCCTTTATTTTTACCTACTAAAGCAGCAGATACAGATTCGCCAGATTCTCTTCTACGGATGTCCTCACTCAGAATTAAATCTCAAATCCCATAAAAAAAAATTAAACTTGTTGATCTAAAGGAATTACTAACAGCAGTAACAGTAGTATTCCAACTATCAGGCAATGAGGATAATAAAATCAAAGCATATACCTCATCTTTAAAGTTAATCTCAATTGAAGTCAATTGACTAATGATCACATTGAATTCATTGATATGATTAGTAACTGATGCATCTTCGCTCATCTTCAAATTAAACAGACGTCGCATCAAATAGACCTTGTTGATTGCAGAGGGCTTCTCGTACATATCTAATAGGGTTTTCATCAAACCCGCAGTGGTCTTCTCTTTGACAATATTAAACGCAACGTTACGAGCTAACGTCAACCGAATAACACCCATCGCTCCTCTATCCAGCAATTTCCAATCAACTTGCTTCATCGTCTCTAGTTTCTCCCCAAATAGGGGCAAGTGTAGCTTCATCTGATATAGATAATCCTCAATCTACATCTTTCGGAAACCAAAGTCACTCCCCTCAAATCTGTCAATTTTCACTTTAACTTCTTTTGTTGCCATCGATTCGCTTCACTTCAGCCAAACTTGGCTTTGATACCAATTTGTTACGCGGAACAAGAGATCGAACAATAAATAGACAAAACAAGAAAATAAATTAGACACTAGATGTACGTGGTTCGGTCGTAGAGACCTACGTCCACGGGGAGAGCAGTAACAAATTCCACTATAGATTAAGCGATATACGGAGATTACAAACTATACTTGAGTCACTCAAACACTCTCTTAGTGTTTCCTAGCCCTAATTACATTCAAGAACGCACGCAGTGTTTAACCCCACAATTCCTAATGAAATAATCTCTCAATCTCACAAAGGAATTAATACACAAATCTTACAACAAAAGTTTTTTCTTCTTCAATACTTGAATTCTTGATGTAATTCTACGAAGATGAACTCTTACCAAGCACTAGACGAAAAGGCACTTCCTTGATGATCTTCTTATCAACAACGACAGATTTGTATATAGACTAATAAGCCATACACATATTGGGGAAATAAAATGGGGAAATTCAGTTAATGAAAACCAAGATAGACTTTCCTATTTTGTCTTTATCTCACATGGAAAGTTCAACTCCAATATAGATATTGTTTTTTATCTTGATTTAAAATATATCAAATAGAATATATCACACTATTTTCATCAAGATAGATTTCCGTGATATTCAAAACAAATATTATCTTTAATTTCAAGATCAATATATATATTTATTTTCGAAATTCAAATTTTCACTTCGGACTCAAATTCGAGACATATTCTAACAAACGAAACACCTAGAGTTTTTGGCACAAAAAGGAAGCTATCTCACGGTAATTTTTGTGGAGGGATGATTTTTTGAAAAAATCCAGGAGCGGCCAACTGCGGCGTTTTGATCTAAGACCATCTTATCTATTGCGTGGAATATACGATCGAATAATAAATAGATAGAATAAGAAAATAAATCGGATACCAAATATACATGGGTCGATCATAGAGACTTACATTTACGGAGAGGGCAGCAATGAATTCTACTATAAAACAAGCTATTCATCGGAGATTAAAAATCGCATTCGAGTCATTTAAACACTCTTAATATTTTCCAGCTCTAATTACAATCAATAACACATACAATGTTTAGTTTTTAATGTCTAATAAAATAATCGCTCAATTTTACAAAGGAATGCAATTTGTGAACACCACCAAGCTTCTAACGCCGAATTGTATACGACGGCATCAAGCTTCGCGAAAAGTCCTCTGCCCTCATCACCTCTCTCCGAGCCGTATAAGACAATCCTTAAAGGAAATGTATATTGGTCAGTGAAGGCCCCGCTCGGTAGAATTAGGAAACAAAATCAAACTTTCTTTCTTCTTCTTGTTTTCGTATTTGCTTGTCTTATTGACCTACTCCCACGCGGAAATCTATCTCCCCTGATCTTCAAATTCTGGACTTCTGTTGGACTAATCAAATCTGCAACTTAACGTCCAAATAGTCACCCTGGACCCCAACGCCAAATAGGAAATTTAGATTTCCAGGCGGCAAATATTCAGGTTAGCTCGATTTCAAACTTTCTTTTTTATTTATATATTTTTACAATTTAAATTTTCGCTTTAGGTTTAAACTCGAGATATTTTCTAACACTATCGTCCAACCAACGAGCAATGCCAAAAGTCCATCCTTTTGGGCCTGTCCTCTTCCCCGCCGGCTCACAGATTCCTCCGCCCAAAGCCACTGAAATCATCTTGATCATCATCACCCGCTTCAACACAGCCCGTGATCCGGATTCCAGTTTCCTCCGCTTCCTTCCTTCCTTCCTTCCTTCGTTCCTTTCCTTTCCCCACCTGACCTTGGAAAAAAACCATGCAAGTGCTCATCATCTTGAGCTCCCTGTTCCTGTTCCTGTTCCTGTCTCTTGCCAAGCTCTGGTACGAGCTATGGTGGAACCCGCTCAGGATACAGAGGATAATGAACGAGCAGGGAATCAGAGGTCCTCCTTACAAGTTCATCCATGGAAACGCCAAGGAAGCCTTTAGGATGACCATGCAGGTCAGGGACGTACCCATGAGCAATCTCTGTCATGACGTATTCCCCAAGATTCAGCCTGAAATCCACGCGTGGACCAACGCATACGGTAATTGAATCAAGTCCTAAGCTTTAGTTCTGATTCGTTGCTCTAAATTATATCCGTAATGACAGCCGCCGCAGGATCGTCCCACCTCATTTGTTGTTGATTGGAATTTATTGCGCGTTTTGTAGGGCGAAATTACTTGTCTTGGCATGGGACGCAAGCCCAGCTGGTCATCACAGAGCCAGAACTAATCAAAGAGGTGCTAGTTAATCGAGAGAAAACGTATCCCAAAGCACCAGCTCAGTACTTTGTCAAGAAGCTCTTAGGGGATGGGCTTGTGACCACCAATAATGAAGAAAAATGGGCAAAACAGCGTAGACTCGCCAATTACACTTTCCATGGGGAGAGCTTGAAGGTAATTAGACTTGGTTGTAAAGCGCACCAATTTCACTACTTCAGTCTTCAATACAACTTCATGTGATTTAAAAGAGCTTACTGCGCGTTTCGATATCGAGCTAACGGAGCCGTTAATACCTCGACGGGGAAAGGGGAACTGTTCTTTGATTTGAGGTTGTACTAATTTTGTGGGGATCCAACTTGAAATGCAGAATATGGTGCCGGTGATGGTGGAGACCGTTCACGAGATGCTAGCAAGGTGGAAGCATCAGGAAGGCAAAGAGATTGAGGTGTTCGAAGAGTTCAAGTTATTCACGTGCGAAGTGATTTCGAAAACGGCATTTGGAAGCAGCTACGTCGAGGGCAGGAGTATTTTCCAGATGTTGACAGACTTGGGTGTGATATTAACCAGAAATATTCGTCATGTAAGGTTCCCAGGACTAAGGTATTCCTTCTTTTCCTAACAGCAAAATGTTTTTGGCGATTTACTTTTAGGATAACATCTATTTAGTTGAGTTGAGCCTAACATATTAGGGGAATCTCTTGTGGAGTACCTCTCAGTAAGTTGTGGAAGACGGCGGATGAAATCGAAGCAGAGAAGCTTGAGAAAGGCATGTTCGATGCTATACTGGGGATGATCAAGAAAAGGGAAGAGAAGGTGAAGGCCGGCGAGGCAGCTGACTTTGGGAATGACTTCCTAGGACAGCTTGTGAAGGCTTCTCGTGGCACGGATGAGAGCAAGAAAATCACAATCGAAGATCTGGTGGACGAGTGCAAGACATTCTACCTTGCTGGACAAGAAACCACCAATTCTTTGATCGCATGGGTCGTGTTCCTCCTAGCAACTCACCCTGATTGGCAAGAGGAAGCGAGAAAGGAGGTTCGCCATGTGTTCGGGAACAATGATCCCAATGCTGATGGTATTGCAAGATTAAAGACGGTACGAATACCGATTCTTGGTCTGCGGTTTACTTTGGTAGATCAGAATAAGTTCAATCCCACAAAATAATCAAATCTGGATGGCCTTATCTAGAAATTTCTCATACTTACTTAGGTTGAGATTGATGCAAAATGATGCCTTAAACTGTCGTATTTCCTTTGTGTGCGCAGATTAGCATGATCATAAATGAAACTCTGCGATTATACCCCCCTGTCGTTGGGGTGGCCAGGCAGGTCGACCAGCAACTCAGGTTGGGAAAACTTGTTCTTCCCGCCGGTATCAAGATCTTGATAGGAAATCTCAAGCTTCACCATGACCCTGAAATCTGGGGAGAAGACGTGCATCTGTTCAAGCCAGAGCGGTTTGCGGAAGGCCTCGCCAAAGCCACCAACAACAACCCGGTCGTGTTCACCCCCTTCAGCTTCGGGCCCCGAATCTGCGCAGGCATGAACTTCGCGACGCACGAGGTGAAGATCGTCGTCGCAATGATTCTGCAACGCTACGCCTTCAAATTGTCCCCTGCGTACGTCCACTGCCCAGTTCAAGTCCTCACGATCCGCCCGAAACTTGGGCTTCAAGTTATTATTCAACCACTGTAGCTTGGTTCACCGGGCATATGGATAACGTCTAAGTTGTGCAATGATGTCCACCGATACCTGCATGTATCAACGCCTTGCGTTTGTACTTCTAGGATTTGTCGAACATTAAAAGAGGAGCTTGGAGATGCTGACGACGAGCGTATCGTCCTCCTTAATCACAATAAAAATGTTTTGGCATCCATTATTTACTGTGTAGTACACCATCTGTGCCTAGCGATGTGTGCCGACATATATGTCCTACAAATGTTTGTCGGGCCCCATCCAGACATGGGAAAACGTCTGGATACGAGGACGAGAAACTGTGGAAGCGTCGACCGGTCGATGGCCCTATTGATTTTTGGTTTTTGCCAAATCCTTTGAATAATCTGTTCCTTGATTTCGACTTTTACAATTGCTTTTCTCGTGCTACTGCTGGTCTACGAAGTGAAGTTGCACCCACTGCATGACGTAAGAGCTTATCAATATTTAATAAATAATCATACTTCACTTGTAATATAGTTTTCTCTAGGAAAGAAAATTAATTTAATCCAAATATGTTTGCGTGGGCCAAGTAATTAACAAATTAACACGATCCTTTTAAATAGATAGACTAGACAGTCGAATTTAACTTATACAAATTGAAGAGCCAGACATAATTAATTTCACGTACCTTGGTACAAGTGGAGGGAGGTACCCACCCGGCCATGGCAAGGCATGACCTCGCTTAGTGACGATCAGGTCGAGTCTCATTAGGGACAAATGAGCTTTACTCGAGGCTAGTGAGAAGAAGAAGAAGAAGATGATGACGATGATGATGATGATGATATGAAAAAGAAAAAGGAAAGAAAAAAGCAATAAAAATAAAATTCAAAAATTTTATTAAAAATTATCACGTCAGCGATTTCCGTTCAAAATTAATCAGATGAATTGAATTGACACAAAAATTTGACCATGTACAAATATAAATTTTTAGGACTAAATTGACCGAAAAAAATTTAAAATTAAATTTACCCAATTATGATAAGCTTTAATTTTTTTTAAAGTAATTTTTCCAAATACCTTTCGGCACGCACAAAGGAAGCTCCATCACATCGCACTAATTGTGTTGAGGGATGGTTTCTTGAGAAATCCTAGAGCCGGCAATTGCGACGTTTCCTGTGTTAAGATGTTGGTATCCCCGCCTGCCTCCGGCTCCGACAAGAGACGATGGTAGGACCGACGACTTTTTCTAGGATCACTCATCCCAACAATCAATGCCCAAGGGCGCATAGGTTCCTCCGACCAATGCCACTAAAAGCTTTGATCACCGTCACTTCACAGCCCGGGATTCGAATTTCTAGTTTCCCCCACTTCCTTCCTATTTCCCCCACAACCTTGGAAAGGAAACCATGCAAGTGCTCATCATCTTGAGCTCCCTGTTCCTGTTCCTGTTCGTCTTCTTGTCCCTCGCCAAACTCTGGCACAAGCTATGGTGGAGCCCGCTCAGGATACAGAGGATGATGAATGAGCAGGGAATCAGAGGCCCTCCTTACAAGTTCGTCCATGGAAGCACCAAGGAATCTTTTAGGATGGCCATGCAGGTAAGGGACATGCCCATGAACAATCTCTCTAATGACATATTCCCCAAGATTCAGCCCGAAATCCACACGTGGACCAACAAATACGGTAAGATAATTAAGCGCTAAGTCTAAGTCTTGATTTTGTGCTCTACTTACTACGGGATCACCCGACCTTAGTCGTCGATTGGAATTTTTCGCGACTTTTTTAGGGCAAAATTACTTGTGTTGGCATGGGACTCAAGCTCAGCTGGTCATCACAGAACCGGAACTGATCAAAGAGGTTCTAGTCAATAGAGACAAAACATATCCCAAAACACCAGCTAAGGACTTCATCAAGAAGCTTTTAGGGGATGGGCTCGCGACCACCAATAATGAAGAAAAATGGGCAAAGCAGCGTAAACTTGCGAATTACACTTTCCACGGGGAGAGCTTGAAGGTAATTCAGCTTGACAGTAAAGTGCACCACGTTCATCACTTCATCAATCTCAATCCACAATAAAACTTCGTGCGATTAATAAGAGCTGAATGCACGTTTCAAGATCGAACTAATGGAGACGTTAAGAAGGCGACGAGAGAGGACAACGGTTCTCTAAAATGAGATTGTAATAACAAATTTAGATTCTACTGATTTTCTGGGGATCGAAATTGAAATGCAGAACATGGTTCCGGCGATGGTGGACATCATTAACGGGATGCTAGAAAGGTGGAGGCATCAAGAAGGGAAAGAGATTGACGTGTATGAAGATTTTAAGTTAGCCACATGCGAAGTGATTTCAAGAACGGCATTTGGAAGCAGCTACGTCGAAGGCAGGAGTATTTTCCAGATGTTGACAAGATTGGGTGTGTTATTATTCATAAACGTTCCTCATGTAAGGTTCCCGGGATTAAGGTATTCCTTCTTTTGCTAATTAAGAACAAACTGTCCTTTGCCAACTCTTAGGATTACCTCTGTCTAGTTGAGATGAGCCTAACAAACTAGGGGAATCCTTCTTGGAATACCTCTCAGTAAGTTGTGGAAGACGGCAGATGAAATCGAAGCGGAGAAGCTCGAGAAAGGCATATACGACGCTATACTGGGGTTAATCGAGCAAAGGGAAGATAAGGTGAAGGCCGGCGAGGCAGCTGAATTCGGGAATGATTTCCTTGGACAGCTTGTGAAGGCTTATCATAACGCAGACGAGAGCAAGAAAATCACAATCGATGATCTGGTGGACGAATGCAAGACGTTCTACATCGCCGGCCAAGAATCCACCACTGCATTGTTGACATGGGTCGTTTTCCTCCTAGCGACTCACCCGGATTGGCAAGAGGAAGCGAGAAAGGAGGTTGTCCACGTGTTTGGGAACGATGATCCGGACTCCGATGGTATTGGGAAGTTGAGGACGGTATGTATATGGATCTTTGGTCTGGGGCTAACTAGGTAGACCAGAACAAGTTCAATCTCACAAAAACAACAGAAGTTGGATGGCCCTTTCTAGAATTTCTTTCATGAGATAGGGCTGAAATTGGGAACATGATGCCTAACTGTTATATTTTCTCTGTATGCAGATTAGCATGATCATAAATGAAACTCTGCGATTATACCCTCCTGTCGTTGGGTTGACAAGGCGAGTCGATGAGCAACTCAGGTTGGGAAAACTCGTTCTTCCGGCCAATACCCAGATCATCGTAGGAAATCTCAAGCTTCACCATGACCCCGGAATCTGGGGAGATGACGCGCATCTCTTCAAGCCGGAGCGGTTCATGGACGGCGTCGCCAAGGCCACCGGCAACAACCCAGTCTTGTTCATTCCCTTCAGTTTCGGGCCCCGAATTTGCGCGGGCATGAGCTTCGCAATGCACGAGGTGAAGATCGCTCTCTCGATGATTCTGCAGCGCTACGCTTTCAAATTGTCCCCTGCGTACGTCCACTGTCCGGTTCAGGTCCTCACGATTCGCCCGAAACATGGACTTCAAGTTATGTTTCAACCATTGGAGCTTGGTTCACCGGGCATATGAACACTGTCTGTAAGTTGTAAAATGATGTCCATTGATGACTTCATATTTCGATGCTCCGTGGTGGGCTCCTAGGATTTGTCCAAAATTAAAAGGGGGCTGGGGGATGCTGATGATCGGCAAATCATCATTCTTAAGATCTTAAGGTGTGTTTATTTTGTGAAAAATAAATTATTTAACATTTCCTTCATATTTGCCTTATAATCCAGTCAAGCACTAACCATATACTAATGTAATGGAATGTTAGTTTTAT
Organism: Psidium guajava; assembly: GCA_016432845.1. NCBI lineage: Eukaryota > Viridiplantae > Streptophyta > Magnoliopsida > Myrtales > Myrtaceae > Psidium > Psidium guajava. The sequence continues at coordinate 8,623,403 of CM028228.1, read as the reverse complement.
TTTCAAATTGTTTACTTGATTTCCTTAGATTATTCTCATAATCGCGAATTTTTGGACTTTGATTTTTGGATCAAATTTACGAGAATATAATAAGAAATGAAATATTATAGTCAATGTATGCATTGTACGCAACGTACTATTAGATTATGGTCTTATTTGTACTTAAGTTATTTTTTCAATAACGGTTTCCTAGTTTAAAAAAAAATAAAGAAATATACAACTCATTAATAGAATAACTAGTTTTTTTGTGAAAAATACAATGATCAATTCCAAATAAACTATTTTTTGGAAAAGACGTACACCTCTTTTTGTTCCAAATGAAGAAAGAAAAGGCAAAAGAAAAAAGAAAAAAAGAAGGCAAGCAATAGGCTCACATCAAGAGTACACCCACATGTAGCCTTAATAATATAGTAAAATTGATCTGACAAAAAAAAATCTTGTAAAATTGAAACAAATGAAAAAGAAGAAACAATGGTAAGAAATAATCTTAAATTAAGAGTGTGATCTGCAAGGGACAATGTGTAGTCATGTTAATGTAAAATGGGGTGTTACGAGCTAATTAGGGGTGAAAATAGCGCAAGCCTTGCTTATTGATTCTCACTTGTTCCTACCATGTTATGTACCCTTATGCGTTTGGAATAGATAAAATTATTTCTTGCCACAATTAAAATATTAGGCCGTGAGTAGTCTGTCGGACTGCGATAACAATAAGATTGACTGAAATAGAATAAGAAACATGAAGAATTTTTTACATCCTTTTAATTGTTTGGCAAAACACAAGATATTACCTTAAGCTTGTTACTATCGGATAGCCATGAACTAGGATGAATATCTCACATTTCGAGTGTCATAGTGAGACTAATTAGGTGTTTTTGAAAGGCTCTTAACGGATATAATCCGTTTGCACCATTTAACCAGGCTTTCAAAAAAAAAATTTTGACATAAGATAAAAACTGATCAAATGTTGGTAAAAATTTAGGTGTTCAAGTTCTTCTCGCGTCAAGTTAATGGCATTCAGTTGCGGCGGCCAAACAAGTGGCAATGGAGCTGATGATTGATAAGTGGTCCACTTTCAACGTGTATTAAGGGTTGGGTGGATATGTCAAAGAAAGGATCCCCGATGTGACTTCTTTATGGAGTACCGTATGGCGTGTCTTGCCTTATCTAGATAGGTGACGATGATTGAGGTAGAATATGAAGTTTGAGGTATGATAATATTGGTGCGGAGGGAGCCTTGGATTAAGGGGTGGCGATTTGTTGATATGCTCGAGATGTGGTGTGCTGTAGCTTGATTTTGACTTTCGTGATTGCTTTTTCCAAAGTTGATTCTAGTCTATAAAGCAAAGTTGCATCTACTGCATGGCCCAATAGCTTACCAATTTTCACGCAGTCCCAATCAATTCAAATTGACGTCCATCGAATAATTGCTTTTGCTAGATTTCATAAGATTATTATTAATTATTTTAAAAACTAAAGCTATTAAATGAAGATGTGATTTTTATATCAAATTATTGTATCACTTCCCCTCTTGTTTACTTCTATCTTTTTATCTAGTATTAAACATGTATATATGTAATTGTGGAGACAAATATAGGCCTACAAAGAGTTGAACTCGGAACTTCTTATTTTGGTATCATGTGAAATTTGATGAAATCACTACTATTGTTCTGAAACCTTAAGTTATTAGATGGATACGATTTAATATTTAATTATTTTGTCACTCCTTTTCATATTTAAGCTTGTTCTTTTGTCTAATACTAAACGTGAAAATATGTAATTTCAGTAAGCCTATAAATAGGCTCAATGTAATCTTTTCTATATACATTGAAGTATGCAGATATTCCATATTTATCTCTTTTGCATTTTATTATTCTCAACTTGACGTCAAATCCTCATGTCTTGAGGCAGCCCAACTGCACTAGGCGTACTTTGCACCGCGTGCACCCAAGCACCGCCGTTGTTGTGTTACGACATTGTCGACGTGCCACAAAGTTGAGGCTTTTTTCCTTTTTCATGGAGGTATTTTTTGTCGGCCTGCGATTCCGGCACCCTAGGACCTCCGTAGTTGTATTCTAACAACCAATTAGCTAAGATTTCGAGACGGCGTACCTGATTTTGCATCCATGGCCGATCGATTACTCAAAACGACGAACGGACTTCGAAACTTCGGCGAGACGGGCTCAGAACTTCCCCCTTATGTCCCTTGGTCACCTGGCGTCGATGAAAACGGCCTCAACATCGTCACTCTTACTCTCTAATGCCTTATGGAGGAGGTAAGGAGAAGAATGGCATGAAGATTAGGGCTAAAGGGGGGTCCAAGCCATTTATAAACTTCCGGCTGGGCCCTTCCATCACGGGCCGGGTCGGAATTCGGCCCACACTAACCAGGCCCATATTCGGCCCGTTAAGAATCCTTAAATCCCACTTTATTAAACCAATACCGTATACGGTAAATTAATACCGTATACGATCAATTATAATTACAATTAAGGCGAGCCAACATATGGGAAATACTAACATTCTCCCACTTGGGCGAGCATTAATTGAAACTGTACTTTAGTGCGCGCCTTTATATTAGTTTAAGGATTATGCTTAACGGCCAATCCGATCCCATAAAGTCTTAAACACCAGATCATGCCAGTAACTGCATCAGCAGACACAAAGCCATCCATGGTCACGAGTGTTCTCAACTTTATTGATATGGATTTAATATGGTAGTGTGGCAATTGGATAACACCTCAAAAGAGATATACTTTATGTGTTATCCACTTTGTCGGACACCATTCTCTTTCTTTATGTGACACTAAACCTGACGTGCCACTAGAGAATATCTATATGGTTCCAATGAACCAGCATATGTCTCAGCTTTATAGTTAACTTTTCTTCATGTGTAACAAGATATATAAACATGGCTAATATCCAAGTGCCCATAGCCAATACTCGAGATTTACACATATATCAAGATTTACAAGAATATTTATTTAACATTAATAGTGCTGCATGCACTTCAATACATATCTTTATATTACAAAATGTAATAAAATACAGATGCAAACTTTATTAGAGCAAACTGAAATATGCCTCCCACTAAAACACAACATCCAATGATGCCACTAAGCCCATACTAATGACATGTCGTTCAAAAACACATGGGCGAACACCTTTAGTTAGTGGGTCTGCTATCATATCATTTGTAGAAACATGCTCTACTGCAACGTCACCTTTTTGCACGGATTCCTTTATGGTCAAAAATTTGACCTCCATATGTTTAGACCCCTTAAGACTTCTATTGTTGTTAATAAAAAATATTGCAGAATTGTTGTCACAGTATAACTGTATGGGTCTTTCAACAAAATCAAATACGGTCAACTCCCTAATGAGGTTCCGGAGCCAAATAGCCTGAGTAGCTGCTGAAAAGCACGCTATGAACTCCGCTTGCATGGTCGAGGAGGATATGGATTTATGTTTCTCACTTTTTTATGATACTGCACCGCCCGCTAACATGAATATGTAGCCTATAGTCGACTTCTTGTCGTCCTGACACCCCGCAAAATCTGAATCCAAGTATCCAACAAGCTGCAGGTTCTGAACACGCCTGTATGCCATGATGTAGTCCATTGTCCTCTTTAAGTACCTTAGGACCTTCTTGGCAACAATCCAATGAGCATGTCCTGGATTTGACTGGTATCTGCCTAGAAGTCCTCTCGCAAAAGCAACATCTGGTCTAGTACATACTTGAGCATACATGATGCTCCCAAGTGCACTACCGTAAGGTACATTCTTCATTTCAGATTTCTCCATATCAGTTTAAGGACACTGCGAAAGATTCAACTTATCACATTTACAGATAGGAATAATACCTGACCTGCAATCTTGCATGTTGAATCTTTCCAGAATACGATCAATGTATACCCTATAAGATAAACCCAAAATGTGGTGTGAACGATCCCTATAGATTTCAATGCCAAGGACAAAGGACGCCTCACCAAGATCCTTCATGTCAAAATTCTTTGACAGCATGTGCTTCGTCTCATGTAACAGATCAATGTCACTGCTCGCTAGTAGAATGTCATCCACATAGAGAATAAGAAAAATGTATTCTCTCTCACTAACCTTGCAGTATATACACTGATCCACTTTATTTTCAACGAAGCTAAATAAAGTGACGACGCTATGAAACTTGAAATACCACTATCTGGATGCTTGTTTAAGGCCATAGATCGACTTCTTCAATCTGCATATAAGGTCACTGGAATCATCAACGTCAAAACCTTCAGGTTGAATCATGTAGACTTCTTCTTCGAGATCCCCATTTAGAAAGGCAGTCTTGACGTCCATCTGGTGTAACTCCATGTCAAAATGAACTACAAAAGCCATAATCACTCTGAAAGATTCTTTAGAAGAGACGGGAGAGAATGTTGATTCATAATCCACTCCCTTTCTTTGAGTGAAACATTTGGCTACCAGTCTGGCTTTGAACTTCTCTACCTTTCCTTTGGAATCCCTCTTCATCTTGTAGACCCATTTGCAGCCGATCGCCCTATGATCTGCAGGCAACTTGATGAGCTTCCAAACTCCATTATGCCTCATGGACTGCAACTCATCCTGCATAGCATCCAACCACAGGTCTGATTGTTCATAGCTAACAGCATCCTTATAGGTAATTGGATTAACTACACAACCAATGTCATAATCCTGTTCACCCAGATAGACTATATATTCCGGTGGGAATGCTGATCGTCTTTGCCTAATAGACCTCCTTAGTGGAATTTCCTCAACTTGAATCTGCGCCTGTGGGGCTTGATTTGCTTCATCAGGGACGGTATCAACCATAAGATCCTGAAGCTCAACAAGCATAGTCTCCGGTATGGGAAGCTCCATAACAGTCTGTGATGGTAGAGACAACGATGCAGTGTTTCCCGCCGTACTGTCACTTTCAATAGTCTCTGAACAGTTACCCTTTTCGGCTCCGTCGAATTCCAGAAACTTCGCTGTCTGTGACTCTATAATCCTTTGGCCTCCATTAGGATTGTAAAATCTGTATCCCTTGGAATGATCTGGATAGGATACAAAATAGCACATCGTAGTCTTTGGATCCAACTTACTCAAAGCTGGATTATACAGCTTCACTTCTGTAGGACAACCCCAGACCTTCAAATGATTTAGGCTGGGTTTCCGTCCAGTCCATAACTCAAAAGGAGTCAATGGAGCAGCCTTAGTGGGAACTCGATTCAGTATGTATAGCGTCGTCTTCAAAGCTTCACCCCAAAGGAACTTAGGCATGTTGGTCCTACTTATCATACTCTTCATCATATCCATTAAGGTGCGATTTCGCCTTTCGGCCACACCATTTTGCTCAGGGCTCCCAAGCATAGTAAACTGAGCTACTATCCCAGAATTCTCTAATATTTGGCAAATGGCCTTTTAAGCTATCCAGCATCGCCATGTCTGCCATAATACTCACCACTACGGTCAGATCTCACAACCTTAATGACTTTTCCCAATTATTTCTCGACTTCAGTTCGAAATATCTTGAATTTATCAAGAGATTCAAACTTTTCTTTAATCAAATACAGATAACCATATCGGGAATAATCATCAATAAATGTGATGAAATAATAATTTGTACATAAGGTTGGAGTATAGGGCCCACTAATATCAATGTGAATGACCTCCAATAGGTCAGAAGTTCGGACTGCACCCTTTTTCTTTATTTTGGTCATCTTGCCTTTACAACAGTCTATACAAGTTTCTAGGTCATCTTTAAGAGTAGACAAAATATCGGCTTTTACAAGCCTTTCTACTCTTTCCCTGGAAATGTGACCAAGGCATTTATGCCACAACTTGCAAGATTGTTCTTTAGGTAGAGGCCTTTTGGAGATAACCCTTTCGGCTGTATAAGCTGCGTATATTTCGTTAGGAGTTAAACACAATCTGTACAATCCATTGGACATATTGCAGCACCCAACCTTATTTGAATTATAGAACATAGAAACCATATTGTTCTTTGTTTCAAATAAGTAACCACACATGTCCAAACAGGATACAGAAACTAAATTCCATCTGAAGGAAGGTACATAGAAAGCGTTTCTTAACATCAAATTAAAACCAGACTCTAGAATTAAAATGACATCTCCCACGAACTCAACAACAGCTTTATTATTATCTCCAACTATGAGCTTTGACTCATCCTGATTTGGCTTCCTCCGGTTTATGAACCCCTGTATGGTAAATGCAACATGATTAGTCGCACCACTATCCAGCTACCACGAATTAGATGGGGCTTCAGATAGATTGGATTCACAAACCAGTGCCAAAGAATCAATACCTGTCTGCTCATATTTAGATAGACATTTCTTATATTTAGCGCAGTCTTTCTTCATGTGACCCCTTTTCTTACAAAAGAAGCATCGGTCACTATCATTCTTAAAGGATGTTTTCTTTGGACCTAATTTTCCTAATTAACCCATGGCGAGACGAGTTTCTTTGGGAGTATGAGATTTATGACCCTTGCCTTTTCTATTGGTGGAACTGGAGGCAACCAAGGCAAAGTTTCGTGTATCCTTCCTTAATTTTTCTTCCTCTGAAATTGCTCTAGAAATCAAATCATTTATAGACCAATCTTCATCCGGTGAGTTGAAGTTGGTTTTGAGGATCCCAAACTCAGAGGGAATGGTGTTTAGGGCTTGGTATACTAACACATTTTCAGAGATTATTGAACCAAAGGCATTTATTTTAGTGTGCAAATCCAGCATTATTAGGATGTAATCTCTTACACCTCCCACACCCGTATACTTCATATTAAACAGCTGCTGGATAAGTGTTCCAACCTGAGCATTAGAGGATACTCGGTACCTGGCTTGTAAGGCTTCCATCATTTGTTTTGCAGTGCAATTAGCTGGGAGGCCACTCAGCAAATGTTCCTGTATGGATCTCCTCATTGACAGTAAGCAGATCCTGTTGCTCTTTTCCCAGGCGGCTAAATGCACCTTCTCAGACTCTGTATTGGTTTCCTCGGAAACAGCAGGTTTATCTTCATTTAGAGCAATATAAACATCGGCTATTTTCATGGAAAACAGAAAATCATCCCTTTATCTCTTGAAGTTTGCACTATTCAAAACCTCTATTACGGAGTTGCCACTCACAGAAAAGGTGACTGAAAAATAAGCAATATTTACCATTAGCATTATGTAAGCACGGTGTAACTTTAAATTCTTAAAAGTACACACTTCAGAGAATTACACATATCATCATATAATTACCTTTGGGCAGAATACATGACATGCAATTGTAAATTCTCTACATGACAACGACCATGAGAATATATTCCAATTTTTCTTGAAACACCACCTTTGGGTGTATGAATCACTAGAATCGGTCACTTCCCAATCATATGTTGTTCATGTACCCCTCCATGGTCTGACACACAATCACCTCCTGTGGGAGTATGACCATGTATCAAAACAGGAGACATCCCACCACAATGTGAAACTGATATTTCTCCAATTTAATTAAGTGTGCCACTTTGGCGGTCACAACTCAATTAAATCTTTGAAACTCTCTCACACCAGTGATATGAACTTTATGCCTCTCATTTGCCATATGGTGTGATTTTAAACTTGACGACATGGGCAATTGTCATTGAAATCACAACCAATGCTAATGGAATTGCTTCACTCATTAATGAGTCTTAAATTTTGTCAGTGCTCAATTAAATTCTACACAATCCTTATGTGGTATTCTACATTTGAGCCAACCCTATTATTTCCAAAAACCATATGGAAATAATCAAATAATTAAAAATGACGAAAATGCCCCTGAATTTTGTACTTGCACAAGAATTTTTTTTTTTGCATTTTTCAAGACCTTAGAAGGCTCAAAAAATTAAATTTAATATACCACAATGTAGAGAATTTCCATACAAGCACAACGGTAAAAAAATCACCCAAATTAGACCAATAGTCAACGATCGATCAACGGCTAATAGTCAACGGCTAATAACCGGTCAACTGTCAACGATCAGTCAGCGTCTAACGGTCAACGCTCCAGCTAATGGTAAACGGAGCCATGCGCCGCGGCGGCGAAACTTCAGGCGGAGCGTGTGGGCACGTACAGCGTCCTCCGGCGGCCCGCGACCCATCAAAACGCTCGCCTCGACGAGATGAACCCAGACATGCCATCAAAATTCAATTTTATCATACCAAAAAATCACGAAATCATGGCAGAACCGGTATGTGCTAAAACCGAGCTACGGCGACTCTGATACCAACTGTCGGCCGGCGATTCCGGCACCTTAGGACCTCCGTAGTCGTATTCTAACAATCAATTAGCCAAAATTTCGAGACGGCGTACCTGATTTTGCATCCATGGCCGATCGATTACTCAAAACGATGAACGGACTTCGGAACTTCAGCGAGACGGGCTTGGAACTTTCCCCTTATGTCCCTTGGTCGCTTAGCGTCGATGAAAACCGCCTCAACCTCGTCACTCTCGCTCTCTAGTGCCTTATGGAGGAGGTAAGGAGAAGAATGGCATGAAGATTAGGGCTAAAGGGCGGTCCAAGCCATTTATTAACTTCCGGCTGGGCCCTTTCATCACGGGTCGGGCCGAAATTCGGCCAACACTAACCAGGCCCATATTCGACCCGTTAAGAATCCTTAAATCCTATTTTATTAAATCAATACCGTATACGGTAAATTAATACCGTATATGATCAATTACAATTACAATTAAGGCGAGCCCACATACGGGAAATACTAATATTTTTGACACCACAAAGACGCGTCTTTACAAACTAACTTTCGCTTAGCAAATCTTGGTTTACTCCGCTTGCTATAGTCATGCTAGCCGTATCGACCACATTTGTTTGGTTGATGTTCAGGCAGCAAAGTCGACCACAAAGATGCATGTCGTTCGGCTCCAACAACAAAATTGACCACAAAGAACATGTGTTGCTGGCCTCCACTTCTCGGCTTTTCACTTCTTCAACTTGGATGTTGGCCTCCGATTCTTTACTTTAAACTTCCTATTCGAGAAACTGATACCACCATTAGACTTGTCGACGTCAAATGATTGATATATCAAAATCTCATCATCAAGAAAGCCTGGAGCTATCACACGCACCACCACGTGACACCTAGCTTCGAATCGGTTGAGCTCATTTTAATCGAAGATTTTGTGACATTGTTTGGATTATTTTTCGAATTCAAGTTGATTTGTCCAACTCACCTTCTGTTTGAGGAGGATGTAAGGGAGCCTATAACGGTGTATAAGTACTATTTTCTATATACATTAAATTATACAGACATTTCATATTTCTCTCTTCCACATCTTTTTTTATTTTCAACAGTTCGGATGGATATTCTTTGTGTATTTTTTATGTGTGTCGATCTAGGCTCCGTCTCTCCCTATCCCACGTCTCCTTCCAAACCATCACCGTCAAATCATTTCCCACAGTACTTGTCTCCATCGTCAGTAAGCAAATTATTCCACCTGTGATGCTATGTTCCCATCCAAACCAAACGATCATAGTTGAATTATTTAACTCAACATGCCCAAGAAAATATCTGCGAATCTTGGAAAATAATGGGCAATCATAATAGTGATCGTGTTTAGCTCTTTCTTTATGTTTCTAATCTTAAGATGTCGATGAAGAACATGTAGGAGATGCCAATACTGATGAAGTTGGATAGCAAGATCCTCACCCAGGGAGTGCCGAACCATTTAGACCTCGTGCCGAAGAACTTAGGCGTGATCCCATTAACCGCCATGCCAGGGACCTGGCAAGCGCTATCGTTGACATGGGTTTCACAGAGCCCGATCACATACAAAAACTCCATCGACCTCGATCCAGATCATGAGCCACTTATGGGCAATCATGTTAACCGTGACTGCGTGGAATCAGACTCCCAGTCGCTCTTGGTCCACGACGAATCGAGGAATCAAAATAAGAGACACGAATAAAAGTCGTTGGGATTGTGATGAATGGAATTACCTTATGTGGAAAGTAGACCTGCATATAATATGGGTTTTCAAATGAGAGTTTTTGATGGAGACTATAAAGTTTCCTCGTTGTTGACACCTAAATTTTGATTTTTCTTTTTATATATATTATTGCAAAAAATGAGAATTTATTCTCACAAAAAAATTTCCTCGTAATTTGCATATTTTGTTTCATGCATTATATTTGCATCAATTTAGACTGGCAGAGGAATTGGGCTTTAATTGAAGAGCGACGGACCCGAATTTACTTGAAAATTTGGCCAGCCCATGGTGACATTTTTATTGGGCCGAAAATTCAAAGAGTCTTAACCCATTGGGACTCTTCAATATTTTGAAAATTAAGAGTTTTAATTAAAACTCTTAGATTCAGAATTTCTAATCTAATGGCTCTAATCTAATCCTACCTTAGTTAGGTTTAATCTAATGGCCCATAATAACTCATACTCCTTATTGACACCTGATTTTTAATCATCCTTTCTGTTTTAAAATTAATAAATTTTTTTTATATAAAAACTCATAAAATTGAAAAATCAACTTTGGGGACCTTGGCTAAGCCTAAAGAACCAATTTTGATCAAAAAATGATTTTCCATATTTTTCGTATTTTTCGGTATTTTTTATTTATTTATTTTCGAAAATTAATAGAAAATTCATAAAAATTCATAAAATTGAAAAATCAACTTTGGAAGCCTTGGCCAAGCCTAGGCAACCATTTTTGAACAAAAAATAAATTTTCATATTATATATTTAATTTTTTTTTTAAAAATAATACAAAAATACTTGAAAATTTTGGAAAATTAACATTTGAGGCCAAAAAAATACACAAAGATAGTTAATATTTTTATTTTAAATCTATTTTCATATTGGCCATCGCAAATTCAGAAAAATCCAATTCGAGTCACGTGTTCCTTCACGAGTATAATCTCGAATCGGGCCTAAAAAATTTTAATTTGAGCCAACTTATTTTTAATTTTCACTTTTTATGAGTTGTGACATTGTCTTCTAATATTTTAAATTTTCATCTTGGCTCAATTATACCCAGAATGACTCAATTTTGCAAAAGGGCTTTAATTAAATTCTGCATTATTTTCAGCGACAAGAAATGAGCTTAAATTTGACATGTGGTAAATTTTGGTGTGTCAAAAATTGTGAGGAGATTTGGACTTAAAGAAATATATTTTTTCATGGACTGAATTGTAAATACTTAAAATTCAAGGACTAGAGTGCAAATACCTAACTCTTGAATGATTATTTTACAAATAACAAAAAGAAGAGTTAGTGGATAAATTAGAATAGAGAAGGGAAGATGGAGAAGAGGAGATGAAGAAGAGAAGTTGGAGAAGGATGGATGGAGAAAATAAGATAAGAATAGAGAAGGGAAGATGGAGATGAAAAAGAGTTAGTGGAAAAATTAGAATGGGAGATAAATATGGAAAAGGGAAGATGAAAATGAAGAAGAGTTAGTGGAGAGATTAGAATGTGAGATAGAGATGGAGAATGGAAGATGAAAATGAAGAAGAGTTAGTGGAGAAATTAGAATGGGAGATAGAGTTAGTGGAAAAATTAGAATGGGAGATAGATGAGTAGATTATAAAATGAGGAAGAAGTGAGCTTGAGAGAGGGATTTTTTTTTGAGAGAAAATTTTGGATGTTTGAGAGAGTTTTGGGAGATTGAAGAAAAATTTGAGAGAAAGAAAATACCAAAAGAGAGAGAATTTTGAAGATGATGGAAGTTTAAAGCTAGGGGTTATCATCACAAATTCCTTCATCGATCAATATAAATCAAGAGTTCTTCCTCGTCAACGAGCAAGCAAATTCGAGCTAAGTGTTTTTATTTATTCATTTGTTTATGGTTTTACTTGCAAATTAGCACAAATTGTATACACTTTCTCCATCTCCTCTTTTTTTTCCATATTTTATGTCAGGAGAAGGATATCTCTACGTCAACAGCAAAAATCTCGTAGAGATGCAAAAATCGGCCCAGACAAGCTCCTAAGCTGTCCACCGATTTCTCAACTGATCTGTGACTAAAAGTCCCTCTTAATTCAAAAGAAACTTTCTATATTGAGAACATAGAGAGCGAAAATCAATTATAGAAATCCCTCCCAAAAAAATGGGAGATAAGTACTCTTTCCACTCTTCTGGTTTTAGGTGCAGATTAGCACATATTTTATATACTGACATTTCACTCTATTTTATGTCAGGAAGCCGCAGCTTTATATCAATGGTTAACCCTATGGAAGCACAAAATCGGCTTGGAGGAGTCCTCAAGCACGCACAAATTTCAAATTGTTGAATCAATTCGTTGTATTTTATTTTAAAGAATTCATACCCCAGAATGGAGAGGACAAAGTCCATCCGCAATTTAAATACCTGCACCATAAATCCCAAAAGGAAGAGCCAAGCCAATGCTTAGCCTCCCATTGGAGGTTTTTACTTACAGTAGTTAAATACTTGCAACTTAAATACCTGTACCTTAAATCCCAAAGGGAAGAGCCAAGCCAATACTTAGCCTCCCATTGGAGGTTTTTACTTACAGTAGTTAAATACCTGCAACTTAAATACCTATACCTTAAATCCCAAAGGGAAGAGCCAAGCCAATGCTTAGCCTCCCATTGGAGGTTTTTACTTACAGTAGTTAAATACCTGCAACTTAAATACCTATACCTTAAATCCCAAAGGGAAGAGCCAAGCCAATGCTTAGCCTCCCATTGGAGGTTTTTACTTACAGTAGTTAAATACCTGCAACTTAAATACATGTACCTTAAATCCCAAAGGGAAGAGCCAAGCCAATACTTAGCCTCCCATTGGAGGTTTTTACTTACAGTAGTTAAATACTTGCAACTTAAATACCTGTACCTTAAATCCCAAAGGGAAGAGCCAAGCCAATGCTAGGCCTCCCATTGGAGGTGTTTATTCACTGTCATGTACTTCCTATAATTTAATTTTTGAATCATCAGACCCAAAAGATAAGTAGGTCGTAATACTGCACAGAAGTCGTTAACACACTCCCTCTTTCGGCTTCAGGGAATCTTTAACACTTAAAAAATATAACAAATAAAAATATATACCATCCATGCATCCTATTTAAAAAGTGAAAACACAAAAGAGAATACCCTACTAGAGCCTTAGGAATAAACCAAGTCTGAGTTGCCGAATTAGGATATCCATGAAATTAAGGTACCGAAAGGGCATTAGTTTAGTGTAACTAAGTCCCCGAGCTCCTAATCTCTGGTTCGCAGGAATAAATTAGTTCTCCCGCTAATTTATTTAGGTTTCTAATCGACCTACCAAGAACGATTAGTGGCGACTCCAAATTTTAAAATCATTTAAACAAAAACCAAAGTTGCGATTCGGTAGGGTTTGGGAGGGTCCGCGTTAGGTTAGTCAAATCTAATTAACCTAATAATCCGTTAACCCCTTTTAAAATTTAAAATTTTTTTAGAGGGTCGCGACACTCCTCCTAGGACTAGGATTGGCCTTAACTCTATATAAGCAACCTTAGCTCTATGGTTAAAAAAAAGGGAAAGAGGGAGAAAAACAATTTCAGATTTTTAGAGAGAAGCACTTGAAAAATTTCTCTGATTTTGTAGGTCGTTAATCACAAGCTCCAGCGGTGCCGTCGCTCATTTGTTCGTTCTCGAGGCATTGTCCAACACTGTTTTGGCATCAAATAGGCTCAAGTTGCACCCAACGAACTAAGAGAAAAAAAAAATACTGCTGTTCGCTGCTCAATATCTCATCATTAGGTTGTAAATCAAGCTCAAAACGTGCAACTTTGGACAAAATTTCCAAATTGTACGCGCGCTGGAATTTGGATTGGAAAAAGGTAAAATTTCTGAATTTTTTGCAATTCATGCTTGTTTTACTTGGAAAACATGCATGTACGTTATATCGTTTTTGATGAGCGTATTTGATTTGCAATTTAACCCTTTCATTAAGTTGTGCTAAAAACAGAAAATTGAGTTTCTTTGCTAGCAAATTCCTGATTTTTTTGGATAAATTCATTAGATCATGAAATTGTTTGAATAATCTTGAGGATTGATGCAATTTGATTGGAAAAAATATTTTCTCAAAGTTAAAACTTGTTGGGCATTTTTCTAAGATTAAATTGGATTAGTTAAAAAAAGAAAAGGAATTTTTGTGAACCAAAGATTGATTTTCTGCACATGTGTCACTTGGTTGAATTCGATACGTCCATGGATGAGTCTTGCTTCGAATTTTATCTCATGAGTGATTGAGTTGTCTTATCTTGTGATTTTATTGATATTATCTCTATGTTATGGATGGGGTTGATTAAATTAAACTTCATCTAATCTTTGAGAAGAATTTGAATTGGATAACGTCGGACTTGTTGCGGATAATCCTTTGCTTTGAATATTTATCTCTAGTATGTGAGTTGATTGGAATGTTGTCTGGTAGATATCTTATCTCCTATAATGCTCTTTGAAATTATTTGATTAAAGATAAGATAAGATTCAATCAAATGTTTATCCAAATTTTTTGAGAATTATCTAAAACTCTTTGCAAATCCTTGAAGATAATTTTCTCAAAAAATTAAATCGATCTTTGGACTGGGAAAGTGGACCCCACTTGAGCATTTGCGGTCACCCCTTTTATTTTTCCTAAAAAAATTAAATTAAATTGCACACTTTGCTTTTTATTTTTTGCCATGTTTGTTTGATTGCTTGATTGTTATAAAGTTTGCACATCTTTAAACAAACATGCCCATAATATATGCTCCCTTGTGCCTAGAACCTTCGGAAAATAAATTGCATGCCTTAGCCACAATCTTGTGGAATGGGATGGCAATTTAGCATAGAATTTCGTGTTTTGCCCTTTGGTAACAAGGAACGATGTTATTCTATACAATTATTCGCATACTGGCTCGAATCTCCGAGGACGTAGCGGATAAAATTCTTCTCTAGCCCAGATCTTTAGGAATGAGTGAATTTATCGGAAAAATCAAAATTAAAAGGTATATTATGGGCATTTTTGTTTATTTTTGTTCAATCTTTGTATTTTGATTGTTTGCTTCATTAAATAAAAAACCCCCAAAAAATAACTCTCCTTTTTCATAGTTAATCATGCCAAAAGTCCATTTTTATGTCATAAATATCATCCAATATAAGTTAAGACTTTGAGAAATCATTTTCTTAGATTAAATTGGATGATAACTCTTAAGGCATGTTTTCATAATAGTCGTCATTTAATCCGAAGGGTAAAAAAAAAAATCATTTTTGCAGATACATGGTCATTCATGTCATTTTCAAAGGAAAAGTCATTCAATTCACAATCATCAAGAACAATTAGTGGAGGCTCCAAATTGAATAAACTTTGCATGAAAAGAACCTAAGTTGCGATTCGAAAGGACTTTGGAGGGTCTGAATTAGGTTAGTCAATTAACCTAATAATCTGTTAGCCTCGATTTTCAGGTCGCGACACTCGTGGATTTAAGATGAGCGAAAGAGATTATGTAAAGATTGATCAATACTCCTACAAACATATTTCCTTGATATGGCTCAAGTGTGTTGTACTACTATTGATGCGCTCTACCCCTCGTTAGAAGCAGAACTAGTAGAGAATTTTTTGTTATATAAACGTCGCCAAGAAAAAAAAGTTGTTGAAAAAGGGTGAAGTAGAGAACAAAGGAAGAAGATGAACAAAATCAATGAGCAAGTATTTTTGTTATTTTACTTCTTTATGGTGTGGATACAGTCAATATGAGCGTGGAAATGGCCAACATGTTAATGTACCTCAATCTATTAGGAAGAGATGAGATCATTGTTGCCATAATTAAAATGTGAGGCTATGATAGTGGCCAATATAAGTATTATGATGGGATTGGATAAAGGAGAACATAAAATGTGGGGCGTCGGGATATGTCATATCCTTTCTTTTGCTTGGCAAAAACATTGGATATCACCTTAATCCGATGACCCTTCATACGGGTCACTTTCAACTGGCCGAATCAAAAGATGCATATCGATCCGGATGTTAGGTTAGGACAAATTCGATATTATTCCAAAACTCTCAACAAATATCATTAGATCGCAGCATTCGATGAGAGTTTGGACGAAGATTGGCTTTGGTCAAAGTTGGCCAAACCTTAGTAAAAAGTAAGGTGCCTAAGATATCCTCAGGCGAAGTTATTCACTTTCTATTGGGCCGATCTAACAGATGGTATTAGAGCCAATTATTAATTGGTGACCCACTCCCTATATTTATTAATGTTTGTTGAATATCTCAACGGAGAAATCTTACATTTGACTTCCTAATTGAGTTGGTACATGGCATCCTTAACTTCGCGTTGGACTTGTCTAGATCTAGACAATTAACGTAGAATCTGAAGTTTAAGTCATGATAATATTGGTGCGGAAGGATGCTTGGAATAAAGCACGGGGGCCTAACACAGAAGGTTGACACATGAGGTGGGGATTTGTTGAGATACATGTGTGAGGGTGTTAGGTGAAAAAAGCACTACATAGACTTGAGAGTAGTTAATATATTCTAATGGAGACAAAACTCATTAGTTTAGACTTTTGAACGAATATTGATCTAACTAGATATGTTATTAAGTATGGACTTGATTACCTCTTGTTGATCTCCTCAAGTGATTCCGACTTCTGTTATGCATCCCAATAAATTTCATGTTGGTCTTTGATATGGCGTAGTTTTTTCATCTTACGGTTGTCAAAAATAAATGCTCTACGCGGATTAGGATATCTGCATGAACATTACATTGTAAAAACAAAAAAATCATCTAGAAAAGAATCTCCAGAGCAATGGATCATTTCTATTCAGCATCTTTAACACAAAGATCATAACCATTTTCCAGAATGTTATGTCATTGTGGAAGCAATTTATTCTATATTACTTATGAAAAAAAAAATACCATTCTATGGTTTGATAAAAACATTATCCTCATGATACTAATGCATAAAGTAAAGTTGACGCACTGCATGACGTGAGAGCTTACGAATTTTCATGCAATCCTAATCAACTTCCTTTGTTTAAACCGGCCGGCAACATTCAATGTTTTATTTTACGGTGTTCATAAAGTCTCAGTCTTTCTTTGACTCTTTACTCCATGTCTCGCACCAAAATGAAAAAAATAAAATAAATTTGTCATTGTCGACTGTGGACGTCTCTCTCGTCATGCAAGCAGAAGCTTCCTTCTACGATGGCATCGACCCCACACGACCGTAGTGGCATTATTTCACTCCACAAGACGAAGAAAAATTTCTCTCAATCTTGAAAGACGATGGGAATTAGCATAGTAATCGGGTTGAGAGCTCTCTTTTTGTTTTTAATTTTATGGTCTCTCTGCGAACTCGCGCAAAAGTCATAGTGGAATCCGCTCAAGATACAGAGGATGATGGCCCGACAGGGAATCAAAGGCCCGCCTTCCAGGTTCATCCATGGAAGCACCAAGGAAACGATGAAGATGATCATGGAGGCCAGGAGCAAGCCCATGGACAATCTCTCCCATGACAGACTCCCCAAGGTTCAGCCTCACATTCACGCAAGGATCAACACATACGGTAGTTGAAAAATAAAAGCTTTGGTCATATTGCTGTGCGAAGCATCGCCCTGACTTCGATTTGACTTAAGTTTGATCGATTTTGTGCAAAAAGTTCGTAGGGAGGAATAACCTAAGTTGGTACGGGAATCAAGCTCAACTAATCATCTCGGAAGCGGAGCTGATTAAGGAAGGAGGTGCTGCCCAACAGACACAAAATGTATCCGAAAACAGGATCGAGGGACTTCATCAAGAAGCTTTTAGGAGATGGGCTCGTGATGACGAAAGATGGGATAAAGTGGGCAAAACAGAGTAGATTCGTCAATCACGGCGAAGCAGCGTCGATTCGCCAATCACACTTTCCACGGGAAAAGCCTGAAGGTTATTTTACTTCCAGTTTCTTCTACATAACATATGCAGAAGTAATTTCATGCAATCTTAGGCTCCGTTCGTTTCGCAGAAAATTTGTGTTTTCAAAAATCTTCTTTTGGAAGTCATTTTTCAGGAAAATGACGATATTTTTTTTATTTTCAAGTATAACTTGAAAATGAACTAAAAAATATTTTCTATAGTTTGATATGAAAAATCGGATTTGATTTTCCTCCAGTACCCCTTTTAATAATTAATTAATTTTAATTTTTTTTTATAACCGAGGTGTCCGGAGGCTGGTGAGCAGAGCTCGAACCTGGGCCGTGAACCCAACTAATCCTCGGGGAGACGCCGCAGGACCCCACCATCACGGCGCTCCGGATAAGACACCAAAGAGCGAGTAAGTTTCAACCCCACGACCCGCGAGTACTACTCAGCGGGGGCCACAGCAGGTCTACTCCCTACCACGCAACCACTTGATCGGTGGGTTTTAATTTATTTATTTTTCATATTTTTAAAAAATTCAAGTTTTATTTTTTTTCTCTTGTCTCTCATCTTTTTTCTTTTTTTTTTCTTTTGCTTTTCTTCTTTGGCAGGAGAGGCCTCGCCTATCAGAATCTAGCCTCGAGGCCTCCCCTCACCGGCTATCACCATTGCTAGCAACCAACAAAGGAAGAAAGAAAAGAACAAAAATAAAAGAAAAATTATAAACAATAAACAATAAAAATTCAAAAATAAAAGCATTAATATTATGGAAAAATCCGTGATAAATTTACTCTAAACTATTTTTTAATCACAAAAAATCTCAAATTAGTACACTTGTGACAAATTTAACCCAAATTCATATACTTGTGATAAATTTAGCTTACATTAGTTTTCATTAAATTTAACGTCAAAGTACTAAGTTGGATGGCATATGGCAGTTCGTCGGTATACCAGTTTGAGACTTTTTACCCTATGTTTGTCATATGTATATCAATTTGAAATTTTCATAATATTAACCTAATTTAATGAAGGATAAATTCGTCACAGGTGTAATAGGGATATTGCATGTTAAAAAAAATTAGTTTATGGTAAATTTGTCATAGATATACCAGTTTAGGATTTTTGGTGGCAAAAAAAATGGTTTGAGGTAAATTTATCATAGGTGCACTAATTTGGGGGGTTTTGTAGTAAAAAAAAATAGTTTGTGGTAAATTTATCACAGGTGTACTAATTTGGGAGGTTTTTGTAGTAAAAAAATAGTTTGTGGTAAATTTATTACAGGTGTGCCAGTTTGAGATTTTTCACGGCATTAATCCAAAATAAAAAGAAATAAATGAAAAGGAAAATAAAAATAATTAAATAGAAAATGAATGTGAAGGAGTGGAGGAAGACAAGATGAGGGGAAATGGTTTACTCAATTTTGAAGGTGTTTCCTTCATGAGTAAAATATTTTTTTTCCTTAACTTATTTCTTTTCCGTGAGTTGAATGCCAGAAAATCTGAAAAATATTTTCGTGAAAGCTATTTTCTGCAAAAAAACGAATTGAGCCAGAATATACGAAAGTGGAAAAGGATTGCTTACTTGAGATTCAGACTACGAATTGACGGAAGTAATGGAAGTGCAGAACACGAATCCAGTGATGGTGGAGAGTGTTCATGTGTTGCTGGAGAAATGGAAGCAACAGGAAGGAAAAGAGATTGATATGTACGAAGAGTTCAAGTTATCGACATCCGAAGTGACTTCGAGGACATCATTTGGGAGTAACTTCATTGAATGGAGAAACGTCTTCGAGATGACGGCGAATTTGAGTTTGTTAATTTCCGGAATAGTTTGTGCATGAGGTTCCCGGGAATGAGGTATGCCTTTGTATTCCTTCCTAAGAAAAATTCACTCATTTTTGGGATGTGCTAGAAAAATAAATGAGTGACAAAATCTCCTTGATCCCATTTTATGGGAGACTTAGCAAAAAAAAATGTTAAACTTATTGTATTTTTATCAATTTAATTCTAAACCTTTTAATAATGTCAATTGAATTCTAGACAATTTCACATTTTTTTCAATTGAGTCCAACCGATCAATTTTGACCGATAGTCGCCGATGTGAATGCCAATCATTCCATGTGGCACAACCAATACAGATGTTGGCATTTTTAATAATATTTTAATTTTAATTGAATTTGTTTTTAGATATTTCTTCCTTTTTTTTTTTTTTTTGCTTAGGGCCGGCGAGGGCATCACATTAGTTAGAAAATCTATCTTCCAATTTAGATTCACAAACTAAGGCATCTCTTGTGGAACCCCAGCACAGCAACGCTTGGAACAGGGCGGACGAAGTCGAAGCTGAGAAGCTTGAGAAAGGCATTCGCGGTGTGATCTTGGAGATCGCCAAGAAAAGAGAGAAGAAGGTGATGGCTGGGGAAGCAGATGACTATACGGACGAGAGCAAGAAAAATCACGGTCGACGATCTGGTGGAGGAGTGCAAGACGTTCTCCTTCACCGCCCAAGAAACCACCACCAGAGTGCTGTCGTGGATCATGTTCCTCCTGGTGGTTCATTCCGATTGGCAGAAGGAAGCGAGGAAGGAGGTTCTGGATGTGTTCGGGAATGAAGACCCTGACTCCGATGGAGTCGCCAAGTTAAGGACGGTGTGAAGAATCGAACTGTTCTTTGTCTTGATTGGTTTGGTTAAAAAGAAACTCCTCCTTATATCTACCAAGGACAACAATGAAATCGCCCTTCTTTCAAATTCCGGGCTGTACGTGTTGTCAACTAATATGCATTTTCTTGTGTGCAGATGAGCATGATCATGAACGAGGCTCTGCGATTACACCCACCATCCTGTGATTGGGTTCAATCGAAAAGTTAAACCAGCAACTTAGGCTGGGAAAATTTGTTCTTCCTCCTAACATTCGAGTCCTTATAGCGAACCTCAAGCTTCAACATGACCCCGAAATCTGGGAAGAAGGTGTGCACCTCTTCAGACCTGAGCGATTTGCAGAAGGAGTCTCTAAAGCTTCGGGCCTCGAATTTGTGTGGGAATGATCTTTGCGACTCCCGAAGCGAAGATTGTCATCTCAATAATTCTGCAGCGCCGCGCTTTCAAATTGTCTCTTGGGTACATCCACAGTCCAAGCTCAAATCCTCGGGACTCGCCCCCTACGCGGACTTCATGTCGTATTGCGTCCCTTGTTCCTTGTTTGTCAACCTATATGGTCTAGTTAATGCTGAGGTAATAATGCGCAGAGACTAATTTTAATGCCCTCGTGATCTCGTGGGTTCTAGTTTCATGAAAAATCAATGAAAGCCTAATTTTATTGCAAAGATGTGTTCCGGGTCATGTTTCATGCTAACAATATAATCTAGAGGAGGTGATACAGATTGTTTTCGAACTTTTTGTGAAAATCACCAAATAATATTTGAAAAAGTGGTGCAATAGATCTTTATCAAAGAGCTAGTGATGCCTATGCGTAGACGTAAGTTAAAGAACAAAAATAAAAGACAACATACATCAATTTATAGGGGTTCAACTTATTCACAAAGCCTATATCCATTCTCTAGACTAACAACCACAAATCGAGCTGGATTGCACTAGTAATTTGCTATACAAATTACAATTGATAAGTGCTAATTCTTTTCAGATGATAGATCACAATATGAGGACGTAGCCATTGCAGTCACTCTTGTGCGATTATTTTGTTAAATGATATGGTACGGCAAGACTATTGCAATAAAGATATTTAGATGATAGAAAATAATCAACAAGATAAGCAGCTTAGAACAAATATTTGGATTTAGTGTGATATGTCTCTCTCCAACATTTTGGCCTTCATGATCCTCTTTTATATAGATATCTTCAATCTTCTTATTGGAGATGTGCTAGAGAAGCAAGTAGCCATTAGAAGTCTTTTGGTTATGCTATATAAGAATGACATCGCCCATACAACCCCTTCCTCTGAACATTTGTGGTCTATCTAAAAATGGGTCATGCAGTTGCTGTTCCACGCTAACTACTTTGCCAACTCTAATAGATGCCTTGTTACGCCCCAAACTCGGCAGCACCGCAACATCCCGCAAGTCATTGATTGGCTCACGAGAACGATGACTAAGGATTCGTCGCAGCGCAATTGACGAACATATAACTCGCGCTAGCAAAAGCAGATATCAACCCCGTACATACATAAAGAATGGGTAGAGATAAAGAGAGATAGCTCAACATACAAAAAAGGCATTTCATTAGCATACTAAAGTCAGTGTTTAGGTACAACATTCCAAAATGGGATACTACTAGTTGACCTACGCTAACAAAAATAGCGAGTAGAGCCTACGGGGACAGACTCCTCTGGCATCGATGGATCACTAAAATCAGCGTTTAGGTCTACACATCCACATCGTTCCAGTCAAATGAGAACAACTTCTCGAGGACAGACTCCTCGGGCATTGGTGGATCGCTATCCATCGGATCCTCAAAATTTGCTTTGTCTATCTTTATAAGACCAAGCGGTCCACTCAAAACTAGGGATTAGGGTCTGAAAACGGTTTAACAACAATAGTGAGTCGAAACCGAGCAAGCTCATCACTAAACCTCGCTCAGGATGAAACACACGCTCAGGTCAACCCTAAACATGCAGTTCTAGGTTCTCGATTTACCACTGCTTGACCAGACTAAGCGACTATGCACTGTATAACCCAAAGACACTATGAAGCAGTTGAGTAAATATACAATTCACCATGCAATCCATGGTAGCAAATGCAAATGCTCATGCAGGACATGCTCAAATTCATTTTCTTTTATTTTGCAGCACATTCAATTACATGGCTCATTCAGCCCGTGCTTTAACCCTAAGGTGACTAACCAAGACCCGGGTTGGCACAATCACTTTTGCCTGTGTACCAGTAAGTATGCCTCCCGCGCGTATAAGACTCAGGTACACTGCCTCCCAGTGCCTCAATACATTAAATTTAAGACACAAGTTGGCACTCCTTATCACTCCAACTCCCCGTGTCATGCATGTTCGGGCGCACCATCCTTGTTTCGCCACTTCCCTCTCATTGGGGTACACTCGCTTGCTGCTCGATTTCATTAAATCTCGTGCCACATGCTCATGTTATCTATGCATGTTCAGATAGTTTTGCCTACTATCAAGCACGAAACACTTTATGCAGGCAGACTTTTGTTAGGGCAAAGGCCCGTTATTTCAAACACACGAAAAATCATGACTCGATACTACACAACGATAGTAATCTCATGGGAACGTACGCTTGGGTCATTAATTAGCACATATAAGTCCCGAACAACGACTAAAAACCACTTTTCCATGTCCGAAACTTGGTAACCTTAAGCTTTACCTCTAGGCATCACACATATCAATTTGGGATAGCCCTAAACTTCCTTTGGACGGCATATTAACGGCTTAAACAGTAATCAATGACAACCAAACAGCAAGCCAAGTGAACAAGCTTCACATTTCAAGAATTTTCCTACTCTAAGCAATTCCTAGAACACATATAGAGCTAAGCCAAGTTATGTACAACAGTCCTACTCAAGGTTTTAAGGTTACGCTCACCTCAAACAAGATTTGAACGGCTTGGAAGCGGGCTAAATGAAGGCTGAACGACAGCAATTCTCGGCGGTCCGAGGTAGCTCCGCTGAAGAGCAGTGATTTTGAGGTCTAAAACATGAAACAAGAGGGTTAATGAGGGGTACGGAGGCCCCAGACAGCCGGCGAAAGACAGACGGTGGCGATGGAGTTCAACTACTCCCCACAGCTAGCCTTTGTCCAGTTTAGATCCATGAAAATCTAACCATTTACCAACCAACCTATCTTGATATTTTCGAAGCCCAAGGTCTTACAGACGTATGGGAGAAAACGAGGGTCGATTTGGACCTCGGACGAGCCCAAATGAGTAGATTTCCTCTGGATACGGATAGGGACCCACGACGATAGGAGGAAACTCGAGAGAGAGGGCGAGGGTTTCAAGAGAGGTGGTCCGAGAGGCTAGAGGAGGTCTCGGGTAGTCGCCGGCGTGTGGTGGTGGCCGGCGGTCAATGCAACGGCGGTTCAAGCGACTGGCGAGTGAAAGGAAAGTGTGACATCCCTTGTCCCACATCGTTTAGGGAGGGGATCCCGGGCTGGCTTATAAGGCTGGGCTTGCCTTTAACTCTCAAGACGCGTTTCTCCGGGGGTTGTATGGACGACCCTCGGAGGAACAAAACCATGAGGACTGTGTGTCCAAAGCGGACAATATCTTGCGTGTGGCGGGCCCATGCCGTTATAATTGGTATCAGAGCCGACTCCCGACAGCATGTGTGGACCGCAGCGGACGCTCGCTGGTGCACGCGGTGCACAGCGGGGACGATGTGCCGCTGAGGGGGGGAGTTTGTGACATCCCTTGTCCCACATCGCTTAGGGAGGGGACGGCCTGGGCCCGCCACACGTAAGATATTGTCCACTTTGGACACACAGTCCTCACGGTTTTGTTCCTCCGAGGGTCGCCCATACAACCCCCGGAAAACGCGTCTTGAGAGTTAAAGGCAAGCCCAGTCTTATAAGCCAGCCCAGGATCCCCTCCCTAAGCGATGTGGGACAAGGGATGTCACAGAAAGAAAGGAAAGAAGAAAGAGGAAAGGAAGAGAGGGTGAAGGTGGCCAAAAATGGAAGAGGAGATGAGAGAGAAAGGATCTTGAAATTATTTGATAATATGTGAGTCGAGCTGGTGGAAATGGTTGAAAAGGGGAGATGTGATGGTTTGAAAGACTTAAAGTGACTTTGATGTGATTGACAAAGAGTTGATTTGATGGAGATGACTTAACGAGATCTTGATTGATGTGATGGGTTTGATGGATTTGACAATCGACAATATACTTTTCTCGAGTTTTGTGCAAAATGTACTGGTCGAGCTAAAGCGCGAACGAACTTAAATGCACCTTTACGCCAAACTGACATTCTTTCTGAACCATAAAAATTTCTACTGACTAACGAGGGAGCCTATCGCAAATTAGGGGCAAACCGGTCATTTTCCACTACATCGCCTTATTTTCTTAAACTCTAGAGCGAATCAGCCAACTACTGAACTATTCGAGACGATGTCCAAATCACCAAAGTGATATTCATGAAAATTCAATTGTCCAAGTTCGAAATTCATTTTCCTGCCCAAATTCATTAAACAGCGACTCTAATAATTACTCAGACTAATGGACAATAGTTTAAGAGTACGCATATCGACTGATCAGGTCCACATACTTTAAAAGTCTTAGGTAACATTTCCCTTTTGGTTAGTTATTTCGGAGTAACTAATTCCAAGTGAGATTTGACTAGAGTGCAATAATGAAATATACCCATTCAGTATTACCAATGGGAAAAATGGTTCGAATTTCAGAATGTCACGTGCCTATTTTCCATTTCTTGTAAATCTTCTCGATCTTCCATTGCACACACCGCCTAACAACGGCTATGACCTTTATCTTCAATGAACATCTTCAAAAGGTTGTCGATTAAACATCACTAGCAACGTAATTTCTACAACTTCGACATAAACATTATGATCAGCTAATCTTTAAGTTTTGCTAGTGCTGCTTACACAAAGTATTTGGACAATTTGCAATCTTCATCCATTGGATCATATTATTGATATCACTTAACTCAACAAGGTAGATATTATACCAATAACATTTTCAAAATCATCAAAATCTTTATGATGTTTCTCTAATACTAAGGTGTAGAGTTATGTTGTAGAGTAGTGTATACATCCAATTGTTAGGCTCGGACTTAAGCTTCTTTTTGATAATCTCCCCAAGTGAAGATATCGAATTTTTGATGCGCAATCCTAACAAATGCTCTCATAGCTAATGTAGATTCATGGGCTCTTAATCTTTTTTAGTGTTTTGTTAATATCTCAGAAAAGGAATATGGTGACCAATGTGATTTTTCGACGATGGGCACTGTAATGTAGCAACGTGCACCTGATGACATATTTTATGGTTCAGCGAATAAATAGACCAAATTAGATTTTGATGGAGATTCAGGTTGAGATATCTTGATGTAAAAAGATACCTGAATTAAGAGAAAGTTAGAACAAACATTGAGCATGTACGTAAGGAGAAGATTATTGAGATATATATGTGAATAATATTATAGAAGTCTCTTATAGGATTTGTGGTATAATATCGAGTAATTAATATATTTTATTTGATTAATAATTTATTAATTTAAATCTTTTTTAAAAAATAAACTCAATTAGATATGTTGACAAGTTTGAACAGACCTTTCTATCTCTTCAACAAGTGGAGTTATCAATGATCAATGATCAAGTCTACTCCTTGACCCTGACGGACCTAACGAGCCGTCAAATAAATGATCAAGGCTATTTCGTATCATTCTGACAACTAGGAGATTCGGTGTACGATCCCACTAATGTATCTTCCCCATTTGACCGACTGTGTGGCCGTCAGGCTACCATTGTACTCCGTGTGGTGACGAAACAACAGAAACGAAAGGTCAATTTTGCTTTTGGATCTGCCAACGAAGACTGTGTTGGATAAGACTTTTCGGACAAATCAAGAAAAAAAAAGATGAAAACGAGTGATGGATGCTCTGCGCGCTTCCTTGTCACGTCCGATGTCAACTTCGATTTGCCAGCTAAAAATGCTATTCACATGGTCGCGCCCATGACTGCGTCCTTTATACGTGGATCCTTGAATTGCTCTTCTGGGACCAAACCAGCTTGTGAATACTTGGGAACGGTCAAATCGAAAGCCAATCGAGACCCGGGTCTCCAAATTGAAAAGTTTGACAAATTCTCAGTTTGACTTTTTGGGCAGGGAATTTTGACAGCTTTGAGCTTGGATAAGAACCGGGCGCAGGCACCCCTGGCATCGCAATTTCCGCCAATCACGCGATTAGGACGACTTTAGTGAATTGGATTCACGTGCATCCGGATCACCCAAGGGTCGCTCATCTAGTGCTCTTCCTTTTCTGGGTTCATTTGGATAAATTCCAGGTCGGCTATCGACGTCAGAGATGACGCTTATTCAGTTAGTCTATATCCCACGTTTCCTCTCGAAATGGGAGTCAAACCAGGACCCAAAGGCCCCTTCCGACGTTACTCCACAAAGTTCTCGTCCAAACAGAAGATAATGACCTAAATAATTTCTAAGTTTTAATTTAATATTTAATATAATTTTAAATTTTTAATTAGATTAATATGATCTTTAAATTTTAATGTAACGTGTAATATGATCAAAAAGATATTTAGTATAATCTTTTTATTAATTCAAGTTTAAGGACTAAATTAAATATATTATATAATTTTATGAATTATATTGATCAAATTAAAAGTTCACGAATCACGTTGCATGTTAAATTAAAGTTTGAGAACTATATTGATTAAATTAAAAGGTTATGAATTGTATCGTATGTACGCTGTATCAAAGTTTAGATTTAGCTTAGATTTTGACGCTGGCATCATCGTCCGGGTCATAGGATCCTCCGAAAGGCGCAATAAATACCTAATCCGATCAAACTTTTCACTTCGCAAGAAAAACCCAATATCATAATATTCCCTGTATCGTTTTGATCCCCTGGTAGAGCCATGGGGTTGGTCATCTTCTTGAGCTCTCTGTTTCTGTCTCTTCTTCTCTGGTCTCTTGCCAATCTCTTGCACAAGCTATGGTGGAACCCGCTTAGGATACAGAGGATGATGGCCCAACAAGGAATCACAGGCCCTCCTTACAGGTTCCTCCATGGAAGCACGAAGGACGCCATCAAGATGAAGATGAAAGTCAAGAACACACCCATGAGCAATCTCTCTCACGACATATTCCCTAAGATTCAGCCTCAAATCAATACATGGATAGACACATACGGTGATTACCGAAAAATTAGACTTCAGTTTCATCGTTGTGACACTTTTAATATTGAAGTTTTGTGCAACTTTGTAGGGAGGAATTACCTGAATTGGCACGGACCTCAAGCTCAGCTAGTCATCACAGAGCCAGAGCTTATTAAGGATGTGCTGCTTAATAGAGAGAGAACATACACAAAAACAGGAACTAAGGACTTTTCCAAGAAGCTTCTAGGAGATGGGCTGGTAAGCACAGCCGACGGCAAGAAATGGGCGAAGCAGCGTAAACTCGCCAACCACGCTTTCCACGGCGAAAGTTTGAAGGTAGTTGAGCTCGATTAATAAAGAGAATTGTCTGATGTGAGGTCTTAAAAACTGTTTTTGGGGGGAATTGAAATTGCAGAACATGGCAACAGCAATGGTGGAGAGTGTTCACACAATGCTAGGAAGATGGAAGGATCAAGAAGGCAAAGAGATCGAGGTGTTTGGAGAGTTTAGGTTCTTGACATGCGAAGTGATCTCAAGAACTGCGTTCGGAAGCAGCTATGTCGAGGGGAGGAACATTTTTCAGATGTTGACAGGATTGGGTTCGTTAACAGCCAAAAATGCTTTCAATATAAGGTTACCAGGAATAAGGTATTACATACTTCTTCCTGGGAAAATTTTGTTTCGACCATTTTTAGGTTGTAGATACACTTTAAAAATAATAATAATAACCATTCGTATCTCCAAAACCCTAATGTAAGATCACCCTTAGCAAGCTGCAAATTTCTGGCGATGGTCAGACGACGATTTTGGTCATTATGCAAATGCAAACTTCAAGCCTAAATATCCTTACCAAAAAAATAGAAATAAAAATTCAAGCCTAAATAGACTAAGACATTTCACATCTCAGAATCTGAGTTTGAATTTGGCCTAACGAGCAATGGAATTTGTTCTGAATCCTGCTGTCAGTAAGATTTGGAAGACGGCTGATGAAGTCGAAGCGGATAAACTTGAGAAAGGCATACGCGATTCCATCGTGCAGATGATCAAGAAAAGAGAGAAGAAGGTGATTGCCGGTGAAGCAGATGGCTATGGGGATGATTTCCTAGGACAACTTGTGAAGGCTTTGCACGATGCGGACAAGAGCAAAAAAATTACGGTAGACAATCTGGTGGACGAGTGCAAGACATTCTACATCGCCGGACAAGAAACCGGCAACTCAATGATGACATGGGTGCTATTCCTCCTAGCAAGTTATCCAGAATGGCAAGAGGAGGCAAGAAAGGAGGTTCTCAATGTGTTTGGGAATAAAGACCCAGATTCAGATGGACTAGGAAAACTAAAGAAGGTGCAGAAAACGACTCTCAATAGTCTTCCTCTCGGTCAAGCTTTTTTTATTCACTCGAATTGTAAGTCAGACACGGTGCATGAATTTTTTTCCTTTTTCATGTGCAGATGGGCATGATCATAAATGAAACTCTGCGGTTGTACCCCCCTGTAGTCGCCCTGAATCGAAAGGTGGCGGAAAAACAGAGGTTAGGCAAGCTTGTTCTTCCTGCTAATATTCACATCGTTGTCCCAACCCTTAAGCTTCACCATGACCCTGAAATCTGGGGGGCAGATGCGCATCAATTTAAGCCGGAGCGGTTCTCGGAAGGCATAGCTAAGGCAACCAACAACAACGCGGTCGTGTTCATCCCCTTTGGCTTCGGACCTCGATCTTGTGTCGGGATGAGCTTTGTTGTGGCCGAAGCGAAAGTCGCCCTTTCGATGATCCTCCAGCGCTACACCTTTGAGCTGTCCCCAGCGTACATCCACTGCCCAGGTCAGACCCTTACGACCCGCCCGCAACACGGACTTCAGATCAGATTTCATCCTCTGCAGTAGCTGATCACCGCATGATGTTCGGTAGGATGCCTTCATAAATCAATGCAACATTGGCTTGTCAATTCTTGGTGCCAGAGGTATGCGTTATTCACAACGGCATCCAGATGTCGTTCGCTTAATTTGGATAGTATATTCTTAGTGTGTGGTGTGTTTGGTTTGCCAAGACTCTTCACGGTGTAGAATCTTGTGTCGTGGCACTTGGAAGTAGTCATTTATTTATGTCTGGAGGAACTTAATAGTTATTGTTTCCATCTCTCTTATAAATCCAACGTACTACAGTACGCAAAGACTATGTTTGGATGAGGAGAATTTCAATAACTCGTTCACCTCCATCTTCTCTGGTCCCAAGCTCCACCCATTCGCCAAAGTCGAAAATTTTAACTCTTTCTCGGCGGAACGATCATCCATTCGCTGTATCCACCAGCAACCTCTGCTTTCCTCGTATCTGCGACTTGTTTCCCCCAGAGGGGCTCTTTCCCTTTGGCCAGCGATCCTTCCTATGTTCCCCTGTTTGAAGAAAATAAAAACGAATCGGCTGAGCGTGATTCATGACAGGCGTTTGAAGAAAATTGAAGACCAAAGGGACCCACAAGACTCCCGATTGCTATGTGTGCATTTAGTTGTGTGTCGGAAGATTTCTATTCATGTTTCACCTTTGTGGACTTTTGTGTTCTTTTCTGGACTTTGGTGCTGAGAAGATTTCACACATGGCCTCATTAAACGTAGTCTTTGACAAATGCATCTTCATTAAATGTATTTCATATGTTTGGCTTTTATATAAAGACTAGAGGGTGAGTATTGTAATATATAGCCATCACAAAGCATTTCAACAAAAGATTTTCTCCTTTCGATCTTTATTTTGCGTCATTGTTCTAAATTTCCCAAAGTTATCAATATTGTTTTGATTTCAATATTTGGTATCAAAGCTAGAAATGGTATCCAGTAGTTCCATTCAATTGCATCTTCCAAAGTTGAACGGAAAGAATTTCAACAACTGGTCCATCCAGATGGAAGTTCTTTTCAAATCGTAGGATTTGTGAAATGTGGTTGAAAATAGCTACAATGAAGTGGTTAATGCTGAAGCATTCCAAGCTTTAAAAAGGAGGAGAAATAATCTTTGGTGGAGTCCTGAAAGAAAGATTAAGCCATCGTATGCGATCTTTCAAGTTGGTGGAGGAAACGATATTTGAAAATGTATTGTGTGCGGAGACAGCAAAAGTAGAGTGGGATAATTACAAAAATCCTACAAAGGTGACGATTGTGTCCAGCGAGTGTGATTGCAAATGCTTCAAGGTGATTTTGAGTTTTTAAACATGAACGACTCTACATCAATCTCGATATATTTTAATCGTGTGCAAACCATCATTAACCAATTGAGGGGTAATGGTGAAGAACTCCACAATACACGTGTCATAGAAAAACTCTTGAGGTCTTTGGCCAAAAGATTTGACTATGTCGTCACCGTGATCGAGGAAGGATAAGATGTGTCAATCCTAAAGTTGGAGCGGTTGATAGGTTCATTGTGCATGTATGAGCAAAGAATGAATAAAAAGCATGTTTGTTCAGTTCCCAAGCAAGCATTGCAAAGTCGGTCGCTCCATCAGGTCGAGGAGGCGGTCAAGGTCACGAAGGAGACCGAGGTAGAGGTGAAAATTCAAATTTCATCGGAAAACTTGAAACACATGACAAATCAAAAATCAAGTGTTTTAAATGCAACAAGTTCGGGCATTACAAATCCAAATGCCATACAAAGGCGACATACATGTAGGCGGAGCGTACACATACCACCGATGATAAAGAATACATGGTGCTAGCATGTAAGAAGGATGGCTCAAGCACCGTAGACACCAACATATAGTACCTAGATACTAGTTGTAGTAATTATATGTTTAGCTAGAAGGAATTATTCTCGCAGATGGATGAGACGAGTCGCGGTTGGAATAAATAAAAAATTCCCATGATGGGTAAAGGTAACATTAATATCAAGTCGTTAAAGACTTATGTGATGGTAATTTTATGCCTAGTGCTACTTTGATTTGTCTTAATACTTGGTCAGAGTTTCCGCCGACCCTTACCTCGACTAGCCGTGATCGTTTCACTTGGCTTTGTCACTCTTCTGGGACTTTCTCGGTTGCCTCTGCTTGGAATGACATCAGACGTAAAGGTAGGTTTGTTTATTGGCACCGGTTCGTGTGGGATTGCCATATTACCCCTCGGCACTCCTTTCTATTGTGGTTGGCTACCCTTAATAGGTTACCTACTCAGGTGTTTTTGCTGAACTATCGGAGGATATCAGAAGGCATCTGTCCCTTCTGCCATTGTAGACCTGACTCGGTGAACCACTTATTTTTTGGCTGCACTGTTATGGGATCTCTTGCTGGCTTTTGGGCTGCTACTTGTGGCATCTCTTGGCGGAATAGATCTTGGTAGGATAATCTCCTTTGGGCCACTAGAAAGTTCGGTGGTCGGCATTTCCACTGCTGCATCATTCGTTTTTCATCTGCTACTCTCTGTTACTTGATATGGTCGGAGCGTAACAATATCATTTTCAGGAACCAACGTCGCGATGTTGCCGCACTCAAGGTACATCTTGCCAAAGTTATCCAAGACAAAGTTTTGACATTCAAGGATGTGGAAGATAATTCTTGAAATCGGCGCATCCTGATGTCGTGGGGTTGCTCTCTTTCGGTGTTCTCTTGACTGGTTCCTGCGGGCTCGGTTTTGCCTTGCCTTGTCTTTTGTTCCGTTCTCTTTTGTATACGGGGGTTTGTTCCCCCCTTTATCCCTTTGCGCATATCCTCCCACCAACCTTGCACCCACCTCTACATTTGTGTAGTTTTTGGTGGAGGGTTGTTCGTTGGTTTTTGCGCTTCAGTTTAGGTTGTTCGCGATTTTGATTAGTCAATCTCATACTTACCTTTACAAAAAAAAAACATTAATATCAAGTCAAAGATGGTACTAATGTTGCTATTACAAATATTTACTTTGTACTAGGACTTTTTTGGAATTTGCTAAGTATTAGGCAATATTCCGAAAAAGGTCACAAAGTTCATATTGAGAATGGAGTTTGCACCATTAGAGGTGTCAACAATAAATTGATCACAACAGTATAGATGATGAAGAACCACATGTTCCCCATGACTCTTTAGACGAAAAATCTCTTGATTTTTCAAGTAATGATAAAAGACAGCAATTGGTTATGGCATCTTCTTTGGGCATCTAAATTTTCATAGACTAAAACTATTGGTCCAGAAAAAGATGGCCACTGGCATGCCTTTAATTGATTGTCTAGATCATCCATGCAAAAGATGTGTTGTTGGAAAACAACATTAAGAATCATTTCCAATTAGGGGAAAGCCAGAAGTGTAAAGCAACCTTTAGAGCTGGTACATATAGATACATGTGGCCCTATTAAGGTTGAATTACAGACAAAAAAGGTATAAGCTAATTTTTAGGGATGATTTTACTAGAAAAATTTGGATATATTTCTCGAGAGAAAAATTTAAAACATTTGGCAAGTTCAAAAAATTTAAAGTGTATGTCAAAAAATATAGTAGTTTTAATCTGAAGAGTTTGAGATCGAATAGAGGGAGAGAATTTACTTCAAATAAATTTGACAAATACTATAAAATTATGGAACAAAATGTCAATTGTTTGCCAGCTATATGCCTCATCAAAATGGTATAGTAGAAAGAAAGAATTGGACAACTTTTGAAATGGCAAGAAGCATGCTAAAAGCTAAAAATTTACCCAAGAAGTTTTGGGTAGAAGCTATTGCATGTGTTGTATTGATACTAAACAGATATCCAACAAGGAGTTTTTTTGGAAGAATCCTAGAATAGACTTGGAGCGATAACAAACTAGATGTTTCGTTCATATAAGTATTTGGGTATGTGGCGTATCCCCATATATCTAATAACCATAGAAAGAAGTTGGATGGTAAAAGTAAGAAGTGCATCTTTATTGACTAAAGTGACACAAATAAATGTTATAAGTTGTATAACCCAGTCATTGAAAAAGGTAATCATCAATAGGGATGTCTAGTTTTTGGAAGATGAAGCCTGAGACTGGAATTAAAAGGTTGACTAGAAAAGCATAACCATAAAAAAATAAACCATTGGAGAGATAAATAAAAGAACCTCCATCATCTTCAATTGGTGGTACATCTTTACCAATAGTAGCTTTAGAACCACTACTACATTGTTCAAAACGACTGAGGGATACGCCAACAAATTCAGGGATCATGTTGTCACAAGAGACGATGATTGTAATAGTGATGGAATCACTAATGAAACAATAGTAAAATTTTGTTTATTTGTTGAATGCGATCCTATTACCTATGATGAAGAAGCTGCAGAAGAAAAGTCGACCCAAGCAATGGATGAAAAAATTCACTCTATTGAGAAGAATGACACATGTGTGCTAACTTTTTTACCACATGATAAGAAGTCCATTGATGTCAAGTGGGTATACAAGATGAAGTACAAGCCTAATGGTTAAGCGGACTGTTACAAAGCCAGACTAGTTGTAAAGCGCTATAAGTAAAGGCCAGGTATTGATTATTTTGAAGTATTTGTACTGGTGGCATTGAATGGATAACATTCGAATGATCTTAGCATTTACAGCTCAACTGCTAGAAGATCCATCAAATGGATGTGAATTCAGCATTACTTAATGGCATTCTTGAAGAGAAAGTCTATGTGGAGCAAACACAGGATTATGAGAAAGGGCATGAAAATCAAGCTTACAAGCTAAAAAGGCATTGTATGGACTAAAACAGGCACCTCATTCTTGGTACACGCAGATTGACATGTACTTGTTGGAACATGATTTTCAAAAGTGCCCATATGAGCATACATTATATATCAAGTCAAATATTAACGGTGACATCATAATTGTGTGCCTTTATGTTGATGACTTGATATTTATAGGGAGTTATGAAAAAATGTTTGCCGAATTTAGGGAGGTTATGACTAGCTAGTTGGAGATGACAGATTTGGGATTGATGTCCTATTTTCTTGGCCTTGAAGTGAAGCAAGCACATGATAGCATATTTGTTTCATAGCAAAAACATATGAATAATATTTTGAAGCAATTAAAAATGAAATTATTCAAACCAATTCAAACTCCCATAGTGGAACGGTTGGAGCTGAAGAAAGAAGGAATCGGTGAACATGTAAATCCCACTTGTTTCAAAAGCATTGCTAGTAGTTTGGGATATTTAGCTTCTATAAGACCAAATATTGCATATGGAGTGGGAATTATTAACAAGTTTATGAAAAAAACCGTACCAATCACATTTGCATGCAACATAAAGAATTTTACGGTATATTAGTGGAACTCATGACCATGAAATTCTATATTCTTGTACTCACAATTTAAGTCTAGGGGGCACACAGACTTAATTGGGCAAGTGATACTGAGATCGTAAAAGTACTTCAAGATATGTTTTCTTTCTTGGATCAAGAGTAATTTCTTGGTCTTCGAAAAAAAAAAAGCAAGTTGTTAAACTCTCAACAGCTGAAGCAGGATATATGGCATTAGTTTTAGGAGCTTGTCAAGCGACATGGCTTCGTAGGATGTTATATTCATTAATGCATGAACAAATAGGTCCTATTAAAATGATATGTGATAATAAGTTGGCTATTGCCTTAGCCAAGAATTCAGTTTTTCATGGTAGGAGCAAATATATTGATATCAAGTATCTCTACATTCATGAGCGAGTCAAAAATGGTGAAATTGAGCTAAATTTTTATAGATCAGAGGATCAAATTATAAATATTTTGGCAAAACCATTTAAGGCAAATTCGTTCAAAAAATTAAAGATAATGCTCGGTGTAGTTAAATTCAAAAATCAATATTAAGAGAGGCTATTTGAAAAATATAAATTGATTGTTGAATGTTTGAGCTTGTTGGTTAAGACCCCATGCCTTGATTTATGATGGTTGTCAGAAGAAGAATAAAAGTGAATCGGTTGATTGCTATGCGTGCAGAAGATTTCTATTCATGTTTCAACTTTGTGGACTTTTGTGTTTTTTCCGGCCTTTTGTGTGAGAAGATTTCATGCATGTCCTCATTAAATGTAGTCTTTGACAAACGTGTCTTCATCAAATGTATTTCATATGTTCGGCTTTAATATAAAGACTAGAGGGTGAGTACTGTAATATGTAGCCATTAGAAAGCATTCTAATTAAAGATTTTTTCCCTTCGATTTTTATTTTGTGCCATTTTTCTAAATTTCCCAAAATCATTGTTATTATTTTGGCTCCAACACCTCCGACCCCACAATTTGAACAAGGACTCAACACCTTCACATAGCACCTGGTTTTCTTCCTTATCAATGGGAAGTTTCTTCTTGAGCGGCTCATCCAAAAACTTGGGCACAGGACAAAGCTTCCGTGTTTATTGATAGCCGTCTCGGCATCAACTCCATGTATTGGCCCAGCAAGGCTACTAAAAACTCTGTTCTGATCATCTTTACTTTGGAAACGAACAACAAAGAAGGAATGCCCTAAAGCGATGCCTGCTCCATTAGTCGACTGCAGCTTCTGGGTGGTGAAGTCTTTTCAACTGAATTGTCAGTACATTGCTATTTTCATGTGATCCTTGGTGTTTTGGAGGCACCTCCTTACATATTTGTCAAATACAAAAGACTAGTATCTTCTTAAAAATTAGCAAATTTCTCATCTTGGATTATTCTCAAAAGAAAACATTCAAGCGGCTCCCACTCCGCAGCCGATCATTTCACATCCATTTAAGCTCGCAGGATAAAATGAGGAAAAATCGCTAATTATTGAGGTATTTTGTGTTACTTTTTTTTTTGTCCAAAAACGTATACCATTGCAATTTTATGGACTCACATCGCAATTTTCAAGATATGTTGTTAACCAACTTTTTTTTTTTTGGGACGGATAAGATTATTTGTAAGTTAAACCATCAAGTAAAGCATGGTTTGTAGCTTAATTAAGCACGACACATACTTTTGTGTGTGTTTATGATAAATCTCACAGATAGATATAGAGAGATAGATCCCATATGTAATGAAGATCAGAACGAAGCACTTCTGTGTTTTTCGCATCTTTACACACGTCGGTCGTCAAGCGTGGAAGATTCCCGCGAGAGGAAGACAAAAAGCAAATAAATAATTTGAAAATGAAGAGCCGTAGTGAAAGCGAGTCTTCGTAGGTGAATCGTCACTGCTTATAGACCCGAACTTGGGTAATCAACAAACTTCGATGAGGTTGAGGAGTTCAGGAGTTACGTTTGACTTCACAACCCAAAAGCTGGTCTTCACTCTCCTGCTTCTTCTTCTTCCTTTCAGAGCACAACCCTGATACTTTGGGAGACGCCATGATCGTGCTCTGGACCTCTCTATTTCTTCTTCTCTTCTCAGCTCTCGCCATCGCTCTCCACAAGCTATGGTGGACCCCGTTTTGCATGTAAAAGACGATGGCCTCACAAGGAATCACATGCCCTCCTTGCAAGGTCATCCATGGAAGCCCTCGAGCGATCCTCCAACTCCAGAACGAAGCCTCCAGTAGACCCTTGAGCCTTCCTCACGACATCTTCCCTTGGGTCCAGCCTCATATCTCCGCTTGGACTAGAACATACGCTGAGTTCGCAAAAAATAACGAAATGTTCGTCATTGGGTTTCGGAACTCCAGCTTGTTTAATTTTACGTTTCTCTTTTTGATTTGTGGGTGCTATAGGGGCAAATTATTTGTGTTGGTACGGGCCTTTGCCTCGGCTGATCGTGACATAGCCTGAGCTGATCAAAGAGGTGTTGAACTGCAAAGACAAGGCCTTTCCGAAACCTGATACGAAAGGGTTTCTCAAGAAGCTTTTGGGCAATGGGCTCGTGACATCGGAAGGCGAGAAATGGGCGAAGCAGCGTAAGTTGGTGAATTACGCTTTTCATGGGGATAGCTTGAAGGTATAATCTACATATTCACCCAGGATGAAAGATAAAGCAAAAGAACTAGGTTTCGAGGAAAACTATTATGTCATATGTTTTGTAGAGCAACATTGTACATTTATAGTATCAACAAGAAAGAAAAGTAAAGAAAAGAAATAAACATGATTATTTTCTTCCCAAGTATACAAAATCAATCCTCGACAATCTCTGAATATGATCTTCAATTAGTCGGATCATCTTCAATCATATCTTCAATCAGCATCTCCAACACTCCCCCTCAAGCTGACGGCCTATATATGTTAAAGATGCCAAGCTTGCTTAGGAGATATGTGTGTTGTCTTTGACATAATGGTTTGGTGAAGATATCCGCAGGTTGCTCTACTGTTCCAATCCCTTTAGTAACTAGAACTCCTTCTCGAATTTTGTCTTGAGTGAATGACAATAAACTTCAATGTGCTTCGTTCTTTCATGAAAAACTGGGTTTGTTGCCAACTTGAGTGCTGCATCATAATCGCAAAATAACTCAGTTGGTCCTTCTACTTTTACCCCAATATTTGATAGTAATCCTCATAACCAGACTATTTCACATATAGTCTTTGTCATTGGACGATACTATGCTTCTGCAGATGATAAGGAGACCGTCATTTGCTTCTTAGCTTTCCATGAGATCAAAGACTTTCCAATTTTTATGCAAAAACCAGAAATAGATCTTCTGGTCATAGGACAAATCGCATAATCGATGTCACATACAGCTATCATTTTCATGTCGCAGTCGTGAGACAAGAAAATTCCAAGTCCCGGACTTCCTTTTAGGCACTTTACCACTTTCAACGTTGCATTCATATGTGATTGCGTTGGCTGGTGCATG
Source organism: Psidium guajava (assembly GCA_016432845.1). Classification (NCBI taxonomy): domain Eukaryota; kingdom Viridiplantae; phylum Streptophyta; class Magnoliopsida; order Myrtales; family Myrtaceae; genus Psidium; species Psidium guajava. The sequence goes on along the minus strand of CM028228.1, from coordinate 8,585,031 downwards.
AATTGACTCAACATCTGTACTGCATAGCATATATCGGGCCTTGTCATAGTAAGATATATCAGTTTCCCTACAAGTCTTTGATATCCTAATGGGTCCTCGAGTAACTGATCGTCGATGGATGCAGATGTCTCCAAATCACATTCATGGCTCGTCATTTTGACATTCTGTTATGTGGGAATGATTGTAGGTTTGCATGCCAATAAATCAGCTTTTGACACAATTTCCAAAGTAAACTTTCATTGGTTGAGATAAATTCCTTTATCAGAACGTGCAATTTTAATCCCAAGGAAATATTTTGATGCCCCTAAATCCTTGATATGGAAGGTAGAATGTAAGTATTCCTTGAGCTTTTGAATGCGAGACTCATCATTTTCATGATAAGTATATCATCAACATAAATCAGCAAATAAATGGACGTTGTACCTGAGGTCCATGTGAAAAGGGCATAATCGTGCTTCGAGTGCTAAAATCCTGCTATTGTGAGAGCATCAGTAAATTTGGCATACCATTGTCTGGACCCCTGTTTGAGACCATACAGGGATTTGTGAAGACGACATATACGAGGAGACTCCCCCTATCTGCGTAATCCCGGTGGAAGATGCATGTAAATTTCTTCGTCGAGGTCTCCATGAAGGAAAGCATTGTGGATGTCCATCTGATGAAGGGACCATTGCCGTGCAGCGGCAATTGAGAAGAAAGTGTGAACAATAACTTCCTTTGCAACTGATGAAAAAGTTTCATGATAGTCGAAACCCTCCCTCTAAGTGAAATCCTGCGCTACTAAACGAGCCTTGCAACGTTCAATAGATCCATCGCCTTGAATTTGATCTTGTAGATCCATTTGCATCTAATGAGTTTTCGATGGTCCGGAAGAGGCACAATATCCCATGTGTGATTTTCAATGAGTGTAGTAAGTTCATCTTCCATTGCCTTTTGCCATCTAAGATCTCGTGCAGCTATTTGATATGAAGAGGGCTTTTGTTCTTCGAAAATATGACTAATGCTGCGCATATATGTGGGAGAAAGACGACTAAAGGAAACATAGGATGATACGGGATAATGACTGCTTGAAGCCTTGGATTCAGAACAAATATAGTCTTTGGTCCATGTGGTGGCCAAACAATCCACCCAGATTATCGTGGTTGCTCCGAAGGAACTGAAAAGGAATCTAGTGAAGAAGCTATCGGTGAGAGTGAATCAGCAATAGGTGACGAGGGATTATTCATAGAAGATGATTCTGATGTTGTTTCCATATGTTCTTGTGGTGTTGGTGGAGCAACAATATAAGGAAGATGAGATGTTGACATATCTTCTTCTAAGACGGTTGGTGTCGCGACCCTATAAATTTTTTTATTATTATTTATAGGAGTTAACGGATTATTAGGTTAATTAGATTTGACTAACCTAACGCGGACCCTCCCAAGCCCTACCGAATCGCAACTTCGGTTTTTGTTTAAATAATTTTGAAATTTAGAGTCGCCACTAATCGTTCTTGGTAGGTCGATTAGAAACCTAAATAAATTAGCGGGAGAACTAATTTATTCCTGCGAACCAGAGATTAGGAGCTCGGGGACTTGGTTACACTAGTTGATTAAAACTAATGCCCTTTCAGTACCTTAATTTCATGGATATCCTAATTCGGCAACTCAGGCTTGGTTTATTCTTAAGGCTCTAGTAGGGTATTCTCTTTTGTGTTTTCACATTTTAAATAGGATGCATGGATGGTATATATTTTTATTTGTTATATTTTTTAAGTGTTAAAGATTCCCTGAAGCCGAAAGAGGGAGTGTGTTAACGACTTCTGTGCAGTATTACGACCTACTCATCTTTTGGGTTTGATGACTTAAAAATTAAATTATAGGAAGTACATGACAGTGAATAAACACCTCCAATTGGAGGCCTAGCATTGGCTTGGCTCTTCCCTTTGGGATTTAAGGTATAGGTATTTAAGTTGCAAGTATTTAAACTACTGTAAGTAAAAACCTCCAATGGGAGGCTAAGCATTGGCTTGGCTCTTCCCTTTGGGATTTAAGGTACAGGTATTTAAGTTGTAGGTATTTAACTACTGTAAGTAAAAACCTCCAATGGGAGGCTAAACATTGGCTTGGCTCTTCCCTTTGGGATTTAAGGTACAGGTATTTAAGTTGCAGGTATTTAACTACTGTAAGTAAAAACCTCCAATGGGAGGCTAAGCATTGGCTTGGCTCTTCCCTTTGGGATTTAAGGTACAGGTATTTAAGTTGCAGGTATTTAACTACTGTAAGTAAAAACCTCCAATGGGAGGCTAAGCATTGCTTGGCTCTTCCCTTTGGGATTTAAGGTACATGTATTTAAGTTGCAGGTATTTAACTACTGTAAGTAAAAACCTCCAATGGGATGCTTGGCTCTTCCCTTTGGGATTTAAGGTACAGGTATTTAAGTTGCAGGTATTTAACTACTGTAAGTAAAAACCTCCAATGGGAGGCTAAGCATTGGCTTGGCTCTTCCCTTTGGGATTTATGGTGCAGATATTTAAATTGAGGATGGACTTTGTCCTCTCCATTCTGGGGTATGAATTCTTTAAAATGAAATACAACGAATTAATTCAACAATTTGAAATTTGTGCGCGCTTGAGGACTCCTCCAACCCGATTTTGTGCTTCCATAGGGTTGACCATTGATATAGAGCTGCGGCTTCCTGACATAAAATAGAGTGAAGTGTCAGTATACAAAATATGTGATAATCTGCACCTAAAACCAAAAGAGTAGAAAGAGTACTTATCTCCCGTTTTTTGGGAGGGATTTCTATAATTGATTTTCGCTCTCTATGTTCCCAATATAGAGAGTTTCTTTTGAATTAAGAGGGACTTTTAGTCACAGATCAGTTGAGAAATCGGTGGACAGCTTAAGAGTTTGTCTGGGCCGATTTTTGCATCTCTACGAGATTTTTGCTGTTGACATAGAGATATCCTTCTCCTGACATAAAATATGGAGAAAAAAAAGAGGAGATGGAGAAAGTGTATACAATTTGTGCTAATTTGCAAGTAAAACCATAAACAAATGAATAAATAAAAACACTTAGCTCGAATTTGCTTTGTCGTTGACGAGGATGAACTCTTGATTTATATTGATCGATGAAGGAATTTGTGATGATAATCCCTAGCTTTGAACTCCCATCATCTTCAAAATTCTCTCTCTTTTGGTATTTTCTTTCTCTCAAATTTTTCTTCAATCTCCCAAAACTCTCTCAAACATCCAAAATTTTCTCTCAAAAAAAAAAAATCCTCCCAAACACTTCAAATTTTCTCTCCCTAAAAAATTCTCCCAAACACTTCAAATTTTCTCTCCAAAAAATCCCCCTCTCAAGCTCACTTCTTCCTCCTTTTATAATCTACTCATCCATCTCCCATTCTAATTTTTTCACTAACTCTATCTCCCATTCTAATTTCTCCACTAACTCTTCTTCATTTTCATCTTCCATTCTCCATCTCTATCTCACATTCTAATCTCTCCACTAACTCTTCTTCATCTTCATCTTCCCTTCTCCATATTTATCTCCCATTCTAATTTCTCCACTAACTCTTCTTCATCTCCATCTTCCCTTCTCTATTCTTATCTTCCATTCTAATTTCTCCACTAACTCTTCTTCATCTCCATCTTCCCTTCTCTATTCTTATCTTATTTTCTCCATCCATTCTTCTCCAACTTCTCTTCTTCATCTCCTCTTCTCCATCTTTCCTTCTCTATTCTAATTTATCCACTAACTCTTCTCTATTCTTATCTTATTTTCTCCATCCATTCTTCTCCAACTTCTCTTCTTCATCTCCTCTTCTCCATCTTCCCTTCTCTATTCTAATTTATCCACTAACTCTTCTTTTTGTTATTTGTAAAATAATTCTTCAAGAGTTAGGCATTTGCACTATAGTCCTTGAATTTTAAGTATTTACAATTCAGTCCCTGAAAAAATATATTTCTTTGAGTCTAAATCTCCCCACAATTTTTTACACACTAAAATTTACCACATGTCAAATTTAAGCTCATTTCTTGCCGCTGAAAATAATGCAGAATTTAATTAAAGCCTTTTTACAAAATTGAGTCATTCTGGGTATAATTGGGCCAAGATGAAAATTTAAAATATTAGAAGACAATGTCACAACTCATAAAAAGTAAAAATTAAAAATAAGTTGACTCAAATTAAATTTTTTTAGGCCCGATTCGAGATTATACTCATGAAGGAACACGTGACTCGAATTGGATTTTTTGAATTTGCGATGGCCAATATGAAAATAGATTTAAAATAAAAATATTAACTATCTTTGTGTATTTTTTTTGGCCTCAAATGTTATTTTTCCAAAATTTTCAAGTATTTTTGTATTATTTATTTTAAAAAAAAAAATAAAAAAATACATAAAAATATGAAAAATTATTTTTTTGGTCAAAATTGGTTCCCTAGGCTTGGCTAAGGTCCCCAAAGTTGATTTTTCAATTTTATGAATTTTTATGGATTTTCTATTAATTTTCAAAAATAAATAAATAAAAAATACTTAAAAATACTGAAAATATGAAAAATCGTTTTTTGGTCAAAATTGGTTCCCTAGGCTTGGCTAAGGTCCCCAAAGTTGATTTTTCAATTTTATGAATTTTTATGGAATTTTTATTACTTTAGCAATAGAAAAAATGATTAAAAATCAGGTGTCAACAGTTGGATGATCGACAACAGTCAAAGATGATAGAAAAATTCCATCCTTAAAAGGAAAAACATCTTCATGAAAGATAACGTCTCTGCTAACAAAGAAATATCCTCTAGAGATCTCCATGACTCTATAACCCTTTTGTAGAGTGGGGTATCCCATGAAAATGCACGGAGTGGCTCGAGGATCCATCTTATTTTGAGGCCCTATTGTTGTTGTATAGCATAAACATCCAAATATCCGTAGATGATCAATAGAAGGCAACTTTCCATAGAGTAACTCAAAAGGGGTACTACCACCAAGGACTCTACTCGGCATGTAGTTAATCAAATAAGTAATAGTGACCATACAATCACCCCAAAATTGTTCAGGAATAAAAGCTTGATATTTGAGAACTCTCGCAACCTCCAAGAGATGTCTATATTCGCGTTCCACAATACCATTTTATTGTGGAGCATAGATGCATGAAGTTTCATGAGAATACCATGAGAAGTGAGGAGGGATTAGCAATCATTGGAAAGGAATTTACGTTTATTGTCTGTTCGAATTTTTTGGACAGATGTATTGAACTGAGTTTTAATCAAGGAGAGGAAATTTGACAATTTAGAAAAAGTTTGACTTTTAGATTGCGTGAGAAATGTCCAAGTGGCACGTGAAAATTCATCAACAATCGTGAGGAAAAAACAGGAACCATCACGATGAGCTGTGTGATAAGGACCCCGGATATCAAGGTGCATTAGTAAAAAAGGACGAGTGGCTCGAGATTTACTCATGGGGAAAGTTTGCCTGGATTGCTTAGCTAGAGGATAAATAGAACATTTTTGGATGAGGAAATTTTGCACTCTGTCCCAAGCGTTGATGATAAAGGAGATTTTCATTAATAGTAGTGACATTACAAGAAATTTGAATCTCCATAACAGTCAATCCAAAAAAATAATCTATCTTCAACTCTACCCAAGCCCATCAATTTGCTAGTCGTACGGTCATAAAATAAGTAATTGTCGAAATTGAATATGACATTGCAGGAATTATCTTGACAAACTTTCGAGACAGAGAGAAGATTGAATTTGAACTCAAGGACATATAGGACATTTTGAAGAATGAAATTTGGGCCAAGCTGAATGCTACCAGTTTTGGTAACTCGAGTACTGTTCCCATTTGGAAGTCGATTATCCATGCATTAACCAAAATAGAATTATCATGTGACAAAAAGGTACCTGAAAAACTTGCTCCCTTATCAACGCTCTTCAGTTGATCAGCATACTTATGATGGTTTGGTATTTGTCCTGTGTAATGGGGCTGTGGATCCCATCTCCCTTTTGTGTGGAAACTTAATAGGCAGATATTTCCTTATCTTTCCTTTCACGATCGCTTGGACGTCCATGTAATTTCCAGCATGTCTCTATAGTGATGTGGCCTTTTGCAATAATCACAATATTTATTTTTAGATTTAGAAAAATTACCAGCTATTTTTCCTGTTGACGTGGCACCTCGAAAACCATCAAATCCATGTGCTGACGTGGCTGAAACTAGGCCGAACCCTTGTGCTGACGTAGACAAACCAGGGCCGCTCGATCCTCCTCCTTTGCTGGCTATCTCTAAGCCATCGAATGATGGCTTTAAATCCTAGCTGTCCAACCCTAGATTAGGGTATCCTCTCTATGCCGCTCCATTTAAGAACCCTAAGTTCTTGGCTCTTCTTCTCCCTTGGTCCCGAGAGATCGCAATCATGGTAGATCCTCTAGATCCGTCGCCCCGACAGATGGGGGCGCCGTGAGGTGAGAAGGTCGAGACGCTCACTCCCTGTTGACACCTGATTTTTAATCATCATTTCTCTTTTAAAATTAATAGAAAATCCATAAAAATTCATAAAATTGAAACATCAAATTTAGGGACCTTGGCCAAGCCTAGGGAACCAATTTTGACCAAAAAATAATTTTTCATATTTTTTGCATTTTATAATATTTTTATAAATTAGGAAAATATTTGAAAATAAAATTGCATTTGAAGCCACAAAAATATGAAAAAGTAGTCAGTATTTTCCTTTTAATTTTATCTTCATTTTGGGCAATGAAAATCTACAAAAATTAATATGGAATCGGGAATTAATTTGTTAATATCGTTTTAGGTTAATTGAAAAAAAATTAATTAAAAATTAATTAAAATTAGAAAATTCATGTTAGCTTCGTAATTTTCGATTTTGCTTTTTTTTAGGAGTTGTGATGTTGTCCTCTAATAGTTTGAATTTTTCAATGGCCTGATAGCGTATTTCTATTGGTCATGTTCGATTTTCCGAACTCAATTCATCATCCGGAGCTCTTTCTCTCAACCTGAATTTAAAGCCTCGAACAAGTTTTAATCGGCTCTATTTGTCAAGACCTATTGCACTTAAAAAATATGCGTTTATGAAGGTCTTGGGAGAACATGATTTTCTAGTCACCAGTGCAGCGAACTGTAATTAAGCATTGTGCAATCATGTTACTTATTCAAGGATATGATCTTTCAAAATGTTTACGAAGCCAACTAAAAGTCAAAGTGAGGCTACCAAACTCGGGCATGGGTATTGTCTTGTTGATGATATGGTGACTCGTGCGCTAAAGGAAGGGGTAAGGGAACACCATGATGAAAGTTGGATGGACAGGTCAAAAGAAAAAAAAAATAGAGAGTGAAAAATAATGATGAGGAAAGGGAAATGGCGGCCACGGGGGACACGCATGGTAGGGTGGCTCCCCAATAAAAAAAATTGAAAAAGTTCCTGGAAAGAAAAGGGGGGATGCTTAGGAAACGATTATTCAAGTGGGGTGGCCGGTTCTAAAAAAAAAGAGGGGGGGGGGGTGAGCATATTTTAAACGGAAAAATGGGTTTCTGTCAAATAAGAAGAGAAGATGGTTGCTGGGGGCGCTACAAGGAAAAATCACTACTGGAGGTGGAGAAACTCTATTAAGGGAAAATACCAAATACCGATATGGGGATCTCGGGCTGATTAGGTCCACCGTCCAGACACAAGACCTCCTGTAAAGATTTCGTGGTGAAAGCTTTTCTAAGAGGTTGAGAAGATACGCAGAGAACAAGGCCAGACCAAGTTAAGCTTGATAAGGGTTCGAAGCTTGTCAAACACGAAGAGAGGGATGGTGTAAGTCTGCTCCAGAATGTTGGGCATCATGGACTCGATTTTGTTATCAAGTGTATACACTAATAGTTCCACATTCCACGAGCAAAAGCAGGGTCTTCACCGGATGGTCCAACTAGAGAAGGGGCGCTGCATGGATGATGCGGCAACAACACTTCATACATGCTAGGAGGCACATTATCGGGCAGATAAGAAAGTTAGAGGAGGGCGCTCCACTCACGAAAGGAAATAAAAGTAGAAGACACTTTCGGTGATAAAAAAAAGGAGAAGAATGATGGGGATTTGGAGGGGGAAGAAAATGGCAAAATAGGACTCTCTAGGGTCTCTCGATCATTCGTGCGGAAGAGACTAGATGGGAGCCTATCCACAAAATGCAGGGAGGGCTTAAATCTTAGGCACAACGTCACAATCTTACTGGATACGGAGGAACTCTCGAGACTGAATGAGATCAAGGTGAAGGTGTGGTTCTTTCAGCTCAGCATCGTCAAGGTGATCTGAGATGGGGGATGAGCTAGAGTTTTCCTTTTGGAGACCGTATTCAGTGAGAAATGGAGCCTTCTCATGCAATCCATTTCGATGAACGAGTAAGTAAGCCCACCCACTATTTGTCCCATCTTTCGTCCTCAGAAGGCTGCAACACTGGACCTTCATGAAGTCTTCTCCATTTCTTAAAACCATCTTCAGGCATTTGCATTTTAATACCCCGCTTCCCATATGTTGCGACACCCTCATATACATACAGGACTTTTCCATACTAAGACCATTTTTTTTCTCGGCTCAGAGCCTCTCTAGTTGTTCTTTCCTCTCATATCTTCCTTTGCTCATACCTCTCGTTGTGTCATTTGTGTTGCTTCTTAATCTTTCAGAAGGAAATCAGAAGTTGCTTCTGAATCTGAATCCTTCAGAAGGAAGTCAGAAGTTGCTTATGAATCTGAATCCTTCAGAAGCAGAAAATGCTAATACACACAAACCTCTGTTTTCACGGAGAGAAAGAGAGGATGAAGAAATCAGAATAAACTACATTCATTCTACAAAAAAAATGTCAAGTACAAGCTTAAATAGAACCTAACTCAAACGTGCAAAACAAATATTTCCACTTCCTAGAAAATAAATAACAGAGAAACAGATTTGCTTCACCTCCTGAAAAATAACTAACAAACTAACCATCTAACAAACAATTTGAATGAATAACAAAATGACAAAATATTAGCAGCTCAACTGATACATAACTTCAACAAACTCCTCCTTGGATCAGTTGCTGCTGCAAACTTTTATTTTTCCAATAACAGTCCTCTTTGTCTTAAGGAATAGAACACATTCCAACCTTTTTTTTTCAGTAATTCGAACCTGCTTGCTTGTAGTGGCTTAGTAAACACATCGGCCACCTGATCTTCTGTCTTGCAATAGAGTAGCTTCACTTCACCTTCTTGTTGCACTTCCCTCAAGTAGTAAAACTTAATCATGAAATGCTTGGTTCTCCCATGAAAAACAGGGTTTTGAGATATAGCTAATGCAGCTTGATTGTCCACAAGTATCTCGGTTGGTTCTTCAACTCCCATCTCCAGGTCCTGCATCAGCTTTCTCAACCATATTGCATGATTGGCTGCTGTTGTAGCTGCTAGAAACTCAGATTCTGCAGTGGACTGAGCAACCACTTCTTGTTTCTTTGAGCTCCAGGTGAAACATCCATATCCCAAAGTAAAGCAAAAACTAGTTGTACTCCTCATATCTTCGACTGAACCAGCCCAATCACTGTCAGCCAAGCCTTGCAACCTGCAATTATTCACTTTAGTGAACTTGACACCAAACTGTTGACACCTGATCTTTAATCATTTTTTCTATTACTAAAGTAATAAAAAATCCATAAAAATTCATAAAATTGAAAAATCAACTTTGGGGACCTTAGCCAAGCCTAGGAAACCAATTTTGACCAAAAAACGATTTTTCATATTTTCAGTATTTTTACGTATTTTTTATTTATTTATTTTCAAAAATTAATAGAAAATCCATAAAAATTCATAAAATTGAAAAATCAACTTTGGGAACCTTAGCCAAGCCTAGGGAACGAATTTTGACCAAAAAATAATTTTTCATATTATATATATTTTAATTTTTTTAAAAAAAATACAAAAATATTTGAAAATTTTGAAAAAATAACATTTGAGGCCAAAAAATACACAAAGATAGTTAATATTTTTATTTTTAATCTATTTTCATATTGGCCATCGCAAATTCAGAAAAATCCAATTCGAGTCACGTGTTCCTTCACGAGTATAATCTCGAATCGGGCCTAAAAAAATTTAATTTGAGTCAACTTATTTTTAACTTTCACTTTTTATGAGTTGTGATATTGTCTTCTAATATTTTAAATTTTCATCTTGGCCCAATTATACCCAGAATGACTTAATTTTGCAAAAGGGCTTTAATTAAATTATGCATTATTTTCAGCGACAAGAAATGAGCTTAAATTTGACATGTGGTAAATTTTGGTGTGTCAAAAATTGTGAGGAGATTTGGACTTAAAGAAATATATTTTTTCAGGGACTGAATTGTAAATACTTAAAATTCAAGGACTAAAGTGCAAATACCTAACTCTTGAAGGATTATTTTACAAATAATAAAAAGAAAAGTTAGTGGATAAATTAGAATAGAGAAGGGAAGATGAAGAAGAGGAGATGAAGAAGAGAAGTTGGAGAAGAATGGATGGAGAAAATAAGATAAGAATAGAGAAGGGAAGATGGAGATGAAGAAGAGTTAGTAGAGAAATTAGAATGGAAGATAAGAATAGAGAAGGGAAGATGGAGATTAAGAAGAGTTAGTGGAGAAATTAGAATGGGAGATAAATATGGAGAAGGGAAGATGAAGATGAAGAAGAGTTAGTGGAGAGATTAGAATGTGAGATAGAGATGGAGAATGGAAGATGAAAATGAAGAAGAGTTAGTGGAGAAATTAGAATGGGAGATAGAGTTAGTGGAAAAATTAGAATGGGAGATAGATGAGTATGTTATAAAAGGAGAAAGAAGTGAGCTTGAGAAAGGATTCTTGGGAGAGAAAATTTGAAGTGTTTGGGAGGATTTTTTTTGGAGAGAAAATTTTGGATGTTTGAGAGAGTTTTTGGAGATTGAAGAAAAATTTGAGAGAAAGAAAATACCAAAAGAGAGAGAATTTTGAAGATGATGGGAGTTCAAAGCTAGGGATTATCATCACAAATTCCTTCATTGATCAATATAAATCAAGAGTTCATCCTCGTCAACGAGCAAGCAAATTCGAGCTAAGTGTTTTTATTTATTCATTTGTTTATGGTTTTACTTGCAAATTAGCACAAATTGTATACATTTTCTCCATCTCTTTTTTCTTTCCATATTTTATGTCAGGAGAAGGATATCTCTACGTCAACAGCAAAACTCTCGTAGAGATGCAAAAATCGGCCCAGACAAGCTCCTAAGCTGTCCACCGATTTCTCAACTGATCTGTGACTAAAAGTCCCTCTTAACTCAAAAGAAACTCTCTATATTGGGAACATAGAGAGCGAAAATCAATTATAGAAATCCCTCCAAAAAAAATGGGAGATAAGTACTCTTTCCACTCTTCTGGTTTTAGGTGCAGATTAGCACATATTTTGTATACTGACATTTCACTCTATTTTATGTCAGGAAGCCGCAGCTTTATATCAATGGTCAACCCTATGGAAGCACAAAATCGGCTTGGAGCAGTCCTCAAGCGCGCACAAATTTCAAATTGTTGAATCAATTCGTTGTATTTTATTTTAAAGAATTCATACCCCAGAATGGAGAGGACAAAGTCCATCCGCAATTTAAATACCTGCACCATAAATCCCAAAGGGAAGAGCCAAGCCAATGCTTAGCCTCCCATTGGAGGTTTTTACTTACAGTAGTTAAATACCTACAACTTAAATACCTGTACCTTAAATCCCAAAGGGAAGAGCCAAGCCAATGCTTAGCCTCCCATTGGAGGTTTTTATTTACAGTAGTTAAATACCTGCAACTTAAATACCTGTACCTTAAATCCCAAAGGGAAGAGCCAAGCCAATGCTTAGCCTCCCATTGGAGGTTTTTACTTACAGTAGTTAAATACCTGCAACTTAAATACCTATACCTTAAATCCCAAAGGGAAGAGCCAAGCCAATGCTTAGCCTCCCATTGGAGGTTTTTACTTACAGTAGTTTAAATACTTGCAACTTAAATACCTGTACCTTAAATCCCAAAGGGAAGAGCCAAGCCAATGCTTAGCCTCCCATTGGAGGTGTTTATTCACTGTCATGTACTTCCTATAATTTAATTTTTGAATCATCAGACCCAAAAGATAAGTAGGTCGTAATACTGCACAGAAGTCGTTAACACACTCCCTCTTTCGGCTTCAGGGAATCTTTAACACTTAAAAAATATAACAAATAAAAATATATACCATCCATGCATCCTATTTAAAAAGTGAAAACACAAAAGAGAATACCCTACTAGAGCCTTAGGAATAAACCAAGCCTGAGTTGCCGAATTAGGATATCCATGAAATTAAGGTACCGAAAGGGCATTAGTTTTAATTAACTAGTGTAACCAAGTCCCCGAGCTCCTAATCTCTGGTTCGCAGGAATAAATTAGTTCTCCCGCTAATTTATTTAGGTTTCTAATCGACCTACCAAGAACGATTAGTGGCGACTCCAAATTTTAAAATCATTTAAACAAAAACCAAAGTTGCGATTCGGTAGGGCTTGGGAGGGTCCGCGTTAGGTTAGTCAAATCTAATTAACCTAATAATCCGTTAACCCCTTTTAAAATTTAAAATTAATTTTTTAGAGGGTCGCGACAGACTGGCGACTCCACTGGGGACGGGATTTTTAAATTTTCGAAAAAAGATACCAATTGGAATACTTGAATTTTTTCGAAATTTTAAAAGTCTTAGTGGACTTAGGCCAATGTAAATTTCATTGATATCTCGCTTTTGGCGATCTTGCTTAGGACTCATTCTATAGGTGTTATATGTTTTTGCAGGATGGGAGTTATAAGGGGCGGAGTGTTTGGATAACCCATTTGTTTTGCAGGCTCGGTGTTGGGATTATGTTTAATTTCACACATTTTTAGAAGCGCTATTTTGATATCAATTGTTGTGCATGTCTTGCATATTCTAAGGATCGCAACACCTGCACACGCAAGCGTCTAAACCCAAGTCGCGAAATTTTTCTTAGGTAACCATAGATAGGGATCGAATATGCAAAGCTCTTGCGTCGATTGCGCTTGGGTTGACCATATTTTATCCCGCTCATTATCTGAATTGACAATTCTTCTCATTGTGATTTGATTGCGCGGAGGGTAAGGTTGTCAATTCAGATAGTGGGGGCCTTTTAGGTCCATATCCTGTCTCTCCTTCTTTTATTTTCTAGAGTCCACTCCTCACTTGAGTCATGCGCATGACTATGTGATTTGCATTTCTCCAAGGTAAAAGTAAGTTCTCTAATTTTATCTTGTATTTATTTTCGGTCGGTCCATGCTAGGTGTTAGTCAGTTTTTGAGCTTGATATTACGACCATTCTTTTAAAAGAAAATAAAAATTAAATTTGTCCATCATTTCTTTTAAAAAAAATTTGAAAAAATGATGTGAAAAAATCCATTCATGAGAATTTTATTAACCAATAAGGGATTTTTGTCATATTTTTATTGCTTCAATAAAAATGAAATTTTCCTGAAAAAATTTTCCTCTGAAAATTTATTTCAATAAAAAGAAAAATTCCTTAAAAAAAACTCTAGTAGACATCAAGTGATTTTATCACATTTTTCAAATTATAAAAACTTGCAAGAAAATTCTTCTTGAGAAATTCGCTCATGTTTTTATAAAAAAAATTTCTCTAAATAAAATTAGACTAATTGACCAATAAGAGATTTTTGTCATGTTTTTCTTGCTTCAATAAAAATGAAATTTTCCTGACAAATTTTCCTCTGAAAATTTATTTCGATAAAAAGAAAAATTCCTTCAAAAAAAAAACTTTGGTAAACATTAAGTGATTTTATTACATTCTTTCAAATTATAAAAACTTGCAACAAAAATTCTTTTCGAGAAATTCGCTCATGTTTTTCTAAGAAAAGTTTCTCTAAATAAAATTAGACTAATGTCTCGAGGGAATTTTGTTAACCAATAAAGGATTTCTGTCATGTCTTTCCTGCTTCAATAAAAATAAAATTTTCCTGACAAATTTACCTCTGAAAATTTATTTTGATAAAAAGGAAATTCCTTCAAAAATTTTAGTAAACGTCAAGAGATTTTGTCACATTCCTTTAAAAAAAATAATAAAAAAAAGAGTAATAAATCTGCAAAAAAATTCTGTATCAGAAATTAACCCATTTCTTCCTAAGGAAATTTTTTTTTCTGATTTCTCTATAAAATAGAAAAAAATCAAATTGGACTAATATAGGAGTCACGGACCGACATTCCTTGTGTCGCATACTAATTATATCATTTTCTTTTGCAGGGAGATCCTAGATACCCCAGACGGGTGTAAAAATTAAGTTCAATAATATATCAAGAATCATCTTCAGAAATACCAAAAGACGAAAAACACCGAGGCTTCAACCGTTAATTTTGGGGGGGTAAACGAACACTGTCCATCTTTGATAGACAAAGTTGTGTCAATCCTTAAACTTGTATGGGCAATGTATTCTGATATGACGGTGGATTTATACTGATTAAACACGGAGGCATATTTAATGTATTGCAGAGGATCCCGCGTCTTTTGAAAGACAATATGGATTATATAATCAGAAACCATGAAATAAGTACATTAATCTGATTAAATCAACCAGAGACCGATCTTAAAATTTCCTCGGATCCGAAACACGCGGAAGGTTTTAGAAGACCGAGGTTCTATTAATGAACGTGGCCCACATGACACTCCCCCGATGCTACAGGTGCCTGATACATACGAGTGGATGCCGAAAGCAACAAAACACGGTTGAAGTGGGGCACGCAAAAAAATGGCCGAATTTATTGGCACACTAATTAAGTGGTGGCAGCTTTATTAATTTACATGATTGAACGCGAGTCTCTAGGTGGCTGGTGGAAAGCCACACTGAATGCCTCTCTAATGTTCTTGATATCATCGTTTACCGCAACCCGCGAGAGCATCATGAAGAAGATTAAACCTAGACGAATACGTCTACTTAGTTTCATCGCACGTTCTCGCCTTTTGTCGATGTCCAAAATTAATGCACAAGCTAGAAGTAATCATTTCCCTTTCCCCCTATTAAATGCTCGGAGCCGTTAACCACACCAAACTCGAAAAAATTAATATCGAGACGAAATCCGTGTAAATTTGAAGGGTAAATTCGTATCGTTCCAATTTACCCTTAAATTGCTTCGGTTTTAAATTTGATCCCTTCTATTTTCAGGAATTTGCAAAAGCGACTCGAGAATACAGTTGTATCCAAAAACCAAATTTCTTGGTCTGGCTGAATTGGGGGCAAATCAACTCATGAACATTACCACGGGATGGACAGCTTCGGTTAAAGAAAAATACAAGCGAAAGATCCGAACAATCTCAGATATGGGTAATTCTGTATCGTTCTAATTTACACATAATCATCTCAAGTCTCGAATTGTTTTATTCCATTCTTAACAGGGATTGCAAATTACCTCGAGAAAATACCGTAACATGGCCCAAGGTGATACAACAGGTCTGCGTTATCCTCAAGGATTAACCTTTGAAAGGAAAGCCCCGTGGACACCTACGGTCCAATGGACCGAATGGTATGAGGGAATGACAGTGATCCGAAACGCCCCTAGTTCGATCTCCAAGGTTAGGAAATGTTGTGAATATTGTAAATAAATAAGACAAATTTTTGTAAATTATTTTTTGCAGAATAGTCGACGAACAAGATCAAATTGTCCAACAAAGGTTGACGGAAAATCAACCCAGCGTAGCTGGTAAAGGGAGACAACCCCAAATGGAAAAATGGTGATCATCTGATGAGATCCGTCCTGATGAAAATGTGGCAAATTGATGGAAAACCTGAATTGAAAAGGAGAGTATATCTTCCTTAACGCATTTGGTTTTAAAGATAACCCTTCTGATTTCCTTCTTGCAGGGACATTCGATCGACGACTATGACAGTTGTCAACATTAAACAAGCCCAAATCTTTTAAAATTCACTCGACCCTTTCACCCTTGCATTTTATTGTGCAGGGGCAAAGTCCGAGATAAGCCATTCATTGACGTAAGGAGTAGACTCCCCAATTTACTTGACCTGTCCACATGTCTGGGGTGACACATTCCCAATGTTCGGGTTGAATGAACAAGCCTGGTTATCTAGAAACCACTAGGCGTTCCTTCCAAATCCTCAGGTAAATATATCTTCGCCCTGAACCTTTCATGAGAATGAATTCTGACGATTCTCAGGGTGCTCGAATCTAGAGCGGCATATACATGCACCCTTCATGGTAGGTTAAATTGGGTTTGAGCTTCTGCCGGATTCCTGGTCTCCCCAGATTCCAGAATGGCACCCTTTGAGGTAAATCAAGTCCTTCTTACAGGCAAACCAAGTCCTTCTTACAGGCACAAAGTCCTTCTTACAGGCAAATCAAGTCCTTCTTACAGGCAAACCAAGTCCTTCTTACAGGCAAACCAAGTCCTTCTTACAGGCACAAAGTCCTTCCTACAGGCAAATCAAGTCCTTCTTACAGGCAAACCAAGTCCTTCTTACAGGCACAAAGTCCTTCTTACAGGCAAATCAAGTCCTTCTTACAGGCAAACCAAGTCCTTCTTACAGGCACAAAGTCCTTCTTACAGGCAAATCAAG
The DNA here is from genome assembly GCA_016432845.1 of Psidium guajava. Lineage (NCBI taxonomy): Eukaryota > Viridiplantae > Streptophyta > Magnoliopsida > Myrtales > Myrtaceae > Psidium > Psidium guajava. Next base: position 8,568,431 of record CM028228.1, on the reverse strand, counting down.
TCCTTCTTACAGGCAAACCAAGTCCTTCTTACAGGCAAACCAAGTCCTTCTTACAGGCACAAAGTCCTTCCTACAGGCAAATCAAGTCCTTCTTACAGGCAAACCAAGTCCTTTTTACAGGCACAAAGTTCTTCTTACAGGCAAATCAAGTCCTTCTTACAGGCAAAATAAGTCCTTCTTACAGGCATAAAGTCCTTCTTACAGGCACAAAGTCCTTCTTACAGGCAAACCAAGTCCTTCTTACAGGCAAATCAAGTCCTGCTTACAGGCAAATAAAGTCCTTCTTACAGGCAAAGCAAGTCGTTCTTACAGGCAAATCAAGTCCTTCTTACAAGCACAAAGTCCTTCTTACAGGCAAATCAAGTCCTTCTTACAGGCACAAAGTCCTTCTTACAGGCAAATCAAGTCCTTCTTACAGGCATAAAGTCCTTCTTACAGGCAAACAAAGTCTTTCTTACAGGCAAATCAAGTCATTCTTACAGGCACAAAGTCCTTCTTACAGGCAAAGTAAGTCCTTTTTACAGGCAAACAAAGTCCTTCTTACAGGCAAAGCAAGTCCTTCTTACAGGCACAAAGTTCTTCTTACAGGCAAAGCACCAAGTCCTTTTTACTGGCACCAAGTCCTTTCTACAGGCACCAAGTCCTTCTTACAGGTATCTCCATGTGGTGACCTACCATACGGGTCAAATCTCAATCAAAATTTAATCAGTAGAATCCTTTTATTAGGAATCTACCATGGAACGACCCACCATACGGGTCAAATGGTATGACCCACCATACAGGTCAAATTTTAATTTTTAATCAGTAGAATCCTTTTATTAGGAATCTACCATGGGTTGATCCACCATACGGGTTCAAGTTCAACCACCCTAAAGTTTTTTTATATAACGAATCCTTAGGTTCTCATTTCATTTTCAGTGGAACAATCATGTCACGACTCTTTTTATTTCCTTGTATTGAGTCGATAAGAATCCAGGTGTCATCTCGTCTTTGAAATGAACCTCTACCGAGCTTCCTTTCAAAGAGGGGCAGCTGTTGACACCTGATCTTTAATCATTTTTTCTATTGCTAAAGTAATAAAAAATCCATAAAAATTCATAAAATTGAAAAATCAACTTTGGGGACCTTAGCAAAGCCTAGGGAACCAATTTTGACCAAAAAACGATTTTTCATATTTTCAGTATTTTTACGTATTTTTTATTTATTTATTTTCAAAAATTAATAGAAAATCCATAAAAATTCATAAAATTGAAAAATCAACTTTGGGAACCTTAGCCAAGCCTTGGGAATGAATTTTGACCAAAAAATAATTTTTCATATTATATATATATTTTAATTTTTTTAAAAAAAATACAAAAATATTTGAAAATTTTGAAAAAATAACATTTGAGGCCAAAAAATACACAAAGATAGTTAATATTTTTATTTTTAATCTATTTTCATATTGGCCATCGCAAATTCAGAAAAATCCAATTCGAGTCACGTGTTCCTTCACGAGTATAATCTCGAATCGAGCTTAAAAAATTTAATTTGAGTCAACTTATTTTTAACTTTCACTTTTTATGAGTTGTGACATTGTCTTCTAATATTTTAAATTTTCATCTTGGCCCAATTATATCCAGAATGACTTAATTTTGCAAAAGGGCTTTAATTAAATTATGCATTATTTTCAGCGACAAGAAATGAGCTTAAATTTGACATGTGGTAAATTTTGGTGTGTCAAAAATTGTGAGGAGATTTGGACTTAAAGAAATATATTTTTTCAGGGACTGAATTGTAAATACTTAAAATTCAAGGACTAAAGTGCAAATACCTAACTCTTGAAGGATTATTTTACAAATAATAAAAAGAAAAGTTAGTGGATAAATTAGAATAGAGAAGGGAAGATGAAGAAGAGGAGATGAAGAAGAGAAGTTGGAGAAGAATGGATGGAGAAAATAAGATAAGAATAGAGAAGGGAAGATGGAGATGAAGAAGAGTTAGTAGAGAAATTAGAATGGAAGATAAGAATAGAGAAGTGAAGATGGAGATTAAGAAGAGTTAGTGGAGAAATTAGAATGGGAGATAAATATGGAGAAGGGAAGATGAAGATGAAGAAGAGTTAGTGGAGAGATTAGAATGTGAGATAGAGATGGAGAATGGAAGATGAAAATGAAGAAGAGTTAGTGGAGAAATTAGAATGGGAGATAGAGTTAGTGGAAAAATTAGAATGGGAGATAGATGAGTATGTTATAAAAGGAGAAAGAAGTGAGCTTGAGAAAGGATTCTTGGGAGAGAAAATTTGAAGTGTTTAGGAGGATTTTTTTTGGAGAGAAAATTTTGGATGTTTGAGAGAGTTTTTGGAGATTGAAGAAAAATTTGAGAGAAAGAAAATACCAAAAGAGAGAGAATTTTGAAGATGATGGGAGTTCAAAGCTAGGGATTATCATCACAAATTCCTTCATTGATCAATATAAATCAAGAGTTCATCCTCGTCAACGAGCAAGCAAATTCGAGCTAAGTGTTTTTATTTATTCATTTGTTTATGGTTTTACTTGCAAATTAGCATAAATTGTATACATTTTCTCCATCTCTTTTTTCTTTCCATATTTTATGTCAGGAGAAGGATATCTCTACGTCAACAGCAAAAATCTCGTAGAGATGCAAAAATCGGCCCAGACAAGCTCCTAAGCTGTCCACCGATTTCTCAACTGATCCGTGACTAAAAGTCCCTCTTAACTCAAAAGAAACTCTCTATATTGGGAACATAGAGAGCGAAAATCAATTATAAAAATCCCTCCCAAAAAAATGGGAGATAAGTACTCTTTCCACTCTTCTGGTTTTAGGTGCAGATTAGCACATATTTTGTATACTGACATTTCACTCTATTTTATGTCAGGAAGCCGCAGCTTTATATCAATGGTCAACCCTATGGAAGCACAAAATCGGCTTGGAGGAGTCCTCAAGCGCGCACAAATTTCAAATTGTTGAATCAATTCGTTGTATTTTATTTTAAAGAATTCATACCCCAGAATGGAGAGGACAAAGTCCATCCGCAATTTAAATACCTGCACCATAAATCCCAAAGGGAAGAGCCAAGCCAATGCTTAGCCTCCCATTGGAGGTTTTTACTTACAGTAGTTAAATACCTACAACTTAAATACCTGTACCTTAAATCCCAAAGGGAAGAGCCAAGCCAATGCTTAGCCTCCCATTGGAGGTTTTTATTTACAGTAGTTAAATACCTGCAACTTAAATACCTGTACCTTAAATCCCAAAGGGAAGAGCCAAGCCAATGCTTAGCCTCCCATTGGAGGTTTTTACTTACAGTAGTTAAATACCTGCAACTTAAATACCTATACCTTAAATCCCAAAGGGAAGAGCCAAGCCAATGCTTAGCCTCCCATTGGAGGTTTTTACTTACAGTAGTTAAATACCTGCAACTTAAATACCTGTACCTTAAATCCCAAAGGGAAGAGCCAAGCCAATGCTTAGCCTCCTATTGGAGGTTTTTACTTACAGTAGTTAAATACCTGCAACTTAAATACCTGTACCTTAAATCCCAAAGGGAAGAGCCAAGCCAATGCTTAGCCTCCCATTGGAGGTTTTTACTTACAGTAGTTTAAATACTTGCAACTTAAATACCTGTACCTTAAATCCCAAAGGGAAGAGCCAAGCCAATGCTTAGCCTCCCATTGGAGGTGTTTATTCACTGTCATGTACTTCCTATAATTTAATTTTTGAATCATCAGACCCAAAAGATAAGTAGGTCGTAATACTGCACAGAAGTCGTTAACACACTCCCTCTTTCGGCTTCAGGGAATCTTTAACACTTAAAAAATATAACAAATAAAAATATATACCATCCATGCATCCTATTTAAAAAGTGAAAACACAAAAGAGAATACCCTACTAGAGCCTTAGGAATAAACCAAGCCTGAGTTGCCGAATTAGGATATCCATGAAATTAAGGTACCGAAAGGGCATTAGTTTTAATTAACTAGTGTAACCAAGTCCCCGAGCTCCTAATCTCTGGTTCGCAGGAATAAATTAGTTCTCCCGCTAATTTATTTAGGTTTCTAATCGACCTACCAAGAACGATTAGTGGCGACTCCAAATTTTAAAATCATTTAAACAAAAACCAAAGTTGCGATTCGGTAGGGCTTGGGAGGGTCCGCGTTAGGTTAGTCAAATCTAATTAACCTAATAATCCGTTAACCCCTTTTAAAATTTAAAATTAATTTTTTAGAGGGTCGCGACACAAACGACTGAGTGCCTTTCAGATATCTAATAACCCTTTTTGCAGCTACCAAGTGCTCTTCACCAGCACAACTTAGGAATCTTGAAAGCACACCTACTGCATACAAGATATCTGGTCTTGTTGCAGTTAGATACATTAAGCAGCCGATTAAACTTCTGTATAATCCTTCATCAGCAGGCCCAGCTCCTTCAGTCTTTTGCAGCTTCTCCTTTAGATTCATAGGAGTGCTCACACTTTTACATTCCTCCATCTCAAATCTCTTTAAGATCTCTCTTAGATATTTCTTTTGACAGATGAACACCTCACCTTTCCTCTGTTGCACCTCCATTCCCAGAAAGAAGGACATTAGTCCAAGATCAGTCATTTCAAACTGCTTCATCAACCCTCTCTTCAGTTCTGCAATTTGTTCCTCACAGTCACCAGTAACCAGAAGATCATCAACATAAAGAGAGACAATTGCTATACCTTTTGCACCCTTCTTCACATATAGAGTCACTTCACTCAAACTTCTTTTAAATCCAAGTTCCTGCAAATGCTCATCAATTTTACTATACCAGGCTCTTGGAGCCTACTTCAAGCCATATAAGGCTTTCCTCAACTTATACACATGATCTTCCTTGCCTCTCACTACAAAACCATCAGGCTGCTCAACATATATCTCCTCCTCTAACTCTCCATTCAGGACGGCTGACTTCACATCCAACTGAAATACTTGCCAGCCCTTTTGTGCAGTAATTGCCAGCAGCATCCTTATGTTATCCAACCTTGCCACTGGAGCAAAGGTTTCAGAGTAGTTTACCCCCCATACCTGCGCATAGCCTTTGATAACAAGTCTTGCTTTGTGCTTATGTACTGAGCCATCAGGATTCAACTTTGTCCTGAATACCCACTTCATTCCAATCACCAGATCCCATGTCTGATTTTTCTCAATCATTCTGATTTCTTCTTCCATCGCAGCACACCATTTCACATCTTTACTTGCTTTCTCATAGCTAGTTGGTTCAAACATAGCTGTATTGCAACTCTCATAGATCTCATCAAGAGACCTAGTGCCCCTCGCAGGAGCATGATCAACTAGATCATCATCCACTACTTCATTTGGTTTAACCTGCAATGGCCCATAATCTTGATACAATGCACGTTCTTCAGCCTTGCTCCCTTTTGCAGACCAGTTCCACTTCTTATCTTCCATAAAGCTCATATCTCTACACACCACAACCTTGTTGCTAGCAGGATGATAAACTCTATAAGCCTTAAATTGCAAGCTATATCCCACAAAGATACATGCTTCTCCTCTTTGATCAAGTTTATCCCTCTTAATGGAAGGAACTAATGAATAGCAAATGCAACCAAACACTTTTAGGTTACTCACCTTAGGCTTGTATCCATGCCATGCTTCAAATGGTGTCTGCTTGTTGAGAGCTTTAGTGGGCAGCCTGTTCAGAAGGAAGACTGCAGTATTGGCAGCCTCAGCCCAGAACTTCTTCTCATGTAGCATGCATCTAACCATCTCCATAATACTTCTGTTCTTCCTTTCACTCACTCCATTTTGCTGTGAAGTGTATGGCACAGTGAGCTGATGCTTGATCCCTGCATTATCACATATGGCCTTGAATCTGCCTGAGGTGTATTCTCCTCCATTATCTGACCTGATTGCCTTAATATTATAGCTACTCTCCTTCTCTACTTCTCTTTTGAACCTTAGAAAAATCTCATCAACTTCAGCCTTAGTCTTCATGAAGTATACCCAGCACATTCTAATGCAGTCATCTATGAAAGTGATGAGGTATTTGCTGCCATTCAGTGATTCCTCTGGCATTGGACCACACATATTAGTGTGAATTAGCTGCAGCTTCTCACTAGCTCTCCAATTTGATCTTTTAAAAGGAATCCTCACTTGCTTGGCTTACAAACATGCTCTACAGCCGGTTACTTCCTTCTGTAACATAGGTAATCCCACTGCCATTTCATTTTGCTGCAAGTATTGCAGCCCCTTGCTGTGAAAATGACCCAATCTTCTATGTCATAACTTCTCCTCATCTTGTATACTCTTCATGGCATCATGATTCTCATTAACTGGATCAAATGTAAAATACTTGTTAATCATAGGAATCCTAAAAAAGATGTGACCATTCTCATCTCCTATGGCACATTCACTTTTCTCAAATACAACTTTCAACCCCTTCTCTACTAACTGACCCACACTCAGCAGGTTCTGATCTATCTTTGGCACAAACATAACCTCTGTGATAAGCTTAGCACCACCGGGACCTTCAAGCACTACATCACCTTTGCCTTCTACTTCTATACGTTCTCCATTGCCAATCCTGACTTTAGACTTCACAGATTTATCTAAATTGCTGAATAGCCTTTCATCACCTGTCATATGGTTGGTGCAACCACTATCCACGAGCCATCCATCTCTAGATGCATTTGAGATGTAGCAGGAGGCAACAAACAGGTGCTCCACTTCACTGGCTACTGCAGTTTGACTTTCAGCTTGCTGTTGTTGATGCTTCTCCTTGCAAATGGCCTCAACATGGCCATCTTATGACACCTCCTACACTTTACGTTTGGTCTCCTCCAACACTTGAAGTGAGGATGATTTTTCTTCCCACAATGCTTACATGGAACTGCATTCCACTTCCTGTCATGTCCACCACTACTTGAACCTCTATGGCTATGACTATGACTGGTCTCACTATATCTTCTATTCTGGTTTCATCCTCTTCCCTTTTCTGTAGTATTTAGCTTCAGCTTGGCTAGCAGGGCACCTTCGATAGGCTCATTCTTCCTTATAAGCCTCCTTTGCTCCTGAGCCTGTATAGCACTTAGGACTTCAGCAAGTTTGATGTCTGAAATGTCCTTTGTGTTCTCAAGGGAAGCAATGGTTGCTTCAAACCTTTCAGGCACTGCAACCAAAATCTTCTGAACCAGCCTTTTATCATCTATATCAGTTCCTAGCACCCTTATCTTATTGGCTATATCAACTAGCCTATCAACAAACTCTTTCGTAGACTCACTTTCCTTCATCTGCTGCCTTTCAAACTCCCTTAACAAGTTCAGCACCTTCATCCCTTTCACTCTCTTATCCCCCTCATACTCTTCCTTCAAATAATTCCATATATCTGCGCTGAATTCTTTTTCATGATTCTAGTAAATATAGTCGAAGAGACAGCAGAAAAGAGACAAGATTTTGCCTTTGCTTTTCGAGTCACCCTCTCTTTATGGTACCTGATTTGATTGATAGTTGGGTTGTTGGGTAGATCAGCAACCTCGTAGTCTTCTTCTACAGCTTCCCAAAGGTCTGAACCCTCCATGAAAGCTTGCATCTTTACTGCCCATGCCTGGTAGTTGTCTCCATCGAAGGTTGGAGCTCCAGCCGGAATACCAGTTTGTTCCATATTTCTTTCTTTTCTTCAAATTAGCACTCTCTCACAAGTCCCTTAAGATCAGCAGGGCTCTGATACCAGTGTTGCTTCTTAATCTTTCAGAAGGAAATCAGAAGTTGCTTCTGAATCTGAATCCTTCAGAAGGAAGTCAGAAGTTGCTTCTGAATCTGAATCTTTCAGAAGGAAGTCAGAAGTTGCTTCTGAATCTGAATCTTTCAGAAGCAGAAAATGCTAATACACACAAACCTCTGTTTTCACGGAGAGAAAGAGAGGATGAAGAAATCAGAATAAACTTCATTCATTCTACAAAAAAATGTCAAGTACAAGCTTAAATAGAACTTAACTCAAACGTGCAAAACAAATATTTCCACTTCCTAGAAAATAGCTAACAGAGAAATAGATTTGCTTCACCTCCTGAAAAATAGCTAACAAACTAACCATCTAACAAACAATTTGAATGAATAACAGAATGACAAAATATTAGCAGCTGAACTGATACATAACTTCAACAATTTGGACGTTTGTCCTCCCAAGTCTGCCCTCTAACCACGAACCCCCCTCATACACATTTTCTTTTTTGTCTCTCGGTCTTCGTTGTCACGTTCTCCACGACAGAGATGGCAGGGGAGAAGGGGTCTCGAGTGATAGGACTATTGAATTACCATGATAGCTGGATTTGCACGTGGTCCACTTCTCTGGTTATGTAGACCACTTCATTGCCCATGAACCTCACACGTGTTTGAGGAGAGGGGAAGGAGAAGCTACATATGCATGCCCTCAGAGTCTCTCATCTCTGGCTTTTGCACCTTCCTCTCTCTGTGTGTACGTGTCCGTTCCGGTGGCATTTTCTCCGGTCGGCGCCGTGGTGTGAATATTCTTGACGGTGGTTTCCCGTTCCATCAACCTCCTCCGATGTGATTTTCCTACCTGTCCCGGTTGGAGAGTTTCTCTCTCTCTACTGGCGTGATTGTTCCTGGTACACTCTTCCTCAAGGCGAGGCTGCGATGTCATGGGTTGCGCGAGAGTAAGGGAGTCTCTCCTAAACAAGTCATTGTCAAAGCTAAGTAGAAGATATCTTCTGTCAGCAAACATCTCTTGGTCCTCAGCTCAAACATGGGATATCCGGGCCAGGTTTCTATTACACACGATCTGTCTCTAGACATGGGGGGGTGGCTATCGGGAAATGGAGGACTCTTTCATCAATGGAATTTAGTTCATGTAGAATGGGGCCCAACAAAAGGTGACCCGCGAGTGGTATTGGTGAAAGGAAGATGGAGATTTCCAACGAACTGGGGGGGGGGGGGGGGTTGGATCTAATCTACTGGGGAGAGACTCCACGGATTCGCACTGCAATGAGGAAGCTCTTTTTGTCGCTGCTGAGGCCTGGCCCGGGCCGTCACTTCGCAGAAGCCATGCCCGAGACGCTCATACGCTGAGCTGCGGCTTTCTGCTCATCTTCTTGTCCTATGGCGCTGTTTAGGATCTCAAGAGCACTGTGAACACTATGGATAATTTGGCGCATGATCTCACTTGGAACTCTCTTCTTTATGTCTCGGGTTGCTTCATCAATAATGTGGGTGGAGCAGGGGACACATCTTACCTCGACTGCATGCAGCCATGCAAAAGATTTCAGCTCACATGAAGGAACATTTATCGGGGCCTTTAATGAGGTCTTTTGGACAACCGATTAGTGGGTTCTTTCAGTTTGTATCTCCCCGTCAACACACATTCCTTTCACGTGGTGACATCTATTACTTTCTTTTTGACTCGCCATCGCCATGGTCTCCTCAATGTGGTATCGTTGCGTAGGGGTCGCCATCGGATCAGCATTTGGGTCTTTGCTTGGTCGTACACGCAATGGTTCTCTCAGCCTGGTTATTATATGCTGTGCTGTTGAGGATAATGTAACTTAGAGGAAGGGACGACTAAAATTGCTAGCATGGGGTTCAGATCGCCTTCAAAGAGACACGTCTGGAGGAATCACATACCTGGCTGCTTTCAAACCCAAGCATGGAGCATGTGCTGCTTTGCTAAATCCCTCTTTCGCAAAGCCTCTTGTCTGGCCTTCACCTTTGAAATTCATAAGTGAGCTGGACAAAGATGCAAAACTTCTACAGCAGTAAGCCTTGATGGAGGCAAGTAAAGAGAGGTGTCGTTTTCTTCGCCTAACGTACAAGCACCATTACGATGCCAAGGATGAGGTCCTATTTCTAGCTCTTGATACACAGGTGAAGAAGATGGCCATGTCTTACTCCCTAGAACACGAAGAAAAGGGGATGACCCATTTTTTTTTTAGGAGGAAAATCTAAAAAAACCTAGAGGACGGCTCGAGCTTCCTGGGAAGTTATCCTTTAGTTGAGCTCACTTATGGGATCCATCGTGATACTCGTGTCCCATCCACCGAGCGGCCACTAGTTAATTTGTCAAAACTCAAAAGTTGAATACATATGGCTGAACGGTTTTCTTCTTGATGGACTCTGGATTGGGGTTATCGGTTGCATTCTTGATACCTTCCCAAGCTCTGTTTTTGGGTTTCACCGCCACATTCAGAGTCGGCGATAGTTAGTGGTGTTTACGGTGATATTATCCTCATGTTAAAGGGTAATCAAACCTGAGGAAGTCCATTGTGTTCAAGTCCATGACGTGAATGAGTTGGTGTATCCAATGCGTATACCGTGTGCTTCATTTCTCAAGGGACCTGGGTCATGCATCCAGGAAATGGACTTCGGATCATCGACTACTTCGGCTGGAGCATCGCCAAGATTACATCCTAGGCAGCGGATGTAGATGGAAACAACGGCCACATTTGCTGAGGTCATGGAGCAACTGCGTGTCAATATGTCTTCAGCACATGAGAAGAGGCTGTCAAAGGTGATAGTGCCGGACAAGTGGAAAGAAGAAGCCGGTAACATCGCCGAGGGCGGTGGCCGCAAGATCAATGAGAACAAGCTCCTCCTCAAGAAGTCCAGGTTACTCTCTCTCTCTCTCTCTCTCTCTCTCTCTCTCTCTCTCTCTCTCTCTCTCTCTCTCTCTCCCTTCCTTTGGAAGACGAATTCCATGGAATATTTGTATCCCCCTGCTGCAAGCTATAGATGTTCTGTAGCTAGTTGACGCGATCTTTCAAAGTCGTTCTAGTTCTTTGGTTGTTGGTTCTTGTCTTGGGGTGGGGTTTGAATGTCACGAGACTCTTTCCGCAAATTGCAATTGCTAAGTAAGGTAAATTGCCACGACCCACATTTAGGAGAATCATATGTCATCTGGAAAGTGGCACTTGTAGAAAAGGAACCAAGTTGTTGGGGCAATGAAATTATTGCTACGCTTTTATTTCGAGGAACTGTGTCTTGTTAGTCCGTCTAGAACCAACTCTTGGAGTAATTGTTTCTGGCTTTGTTGCCTTGTGAAATGATAGAACTTTCTCCTTGATTAATCTTGCTATGAACCACTAGCATGTTAAAGTAGAAGAAATGTCTGGCTGGATGTGGTAACTCTTCAAGCATTCTTAGATGTCATCGTTTTTCTGTTTCTTTTGTGTAATTCGTAGCTGTTGCTTCTCTATCATTAATGGGAATGGGTATATGACTGTTGTGAATGCATCTCTTTATCGATAGTTTCTATCGGTTAGGGCAGGATGGATGCTTTATGTAGTCCTTTTTGATACGTCAAATTCAAGCTGCTAAGGGTCCCCTGAATGATTGCTGGAATGCACTTCTATTTTAGTTTTCTATTGCCTTGTGAGTCAGATCTTGGTTAGACAAATTACCTAGAGCGAAAGGACTGAGCTGCATCTAGTTGCAGGATTACTAATCCATTCATTTCGCCGGTCAGTCGATGGGTGAATTTTAAAATGACGACTTTGCCCCTTATGGGAAAATCGTCCCAAAAAATTCTAAAAAATTCAGAAAAATATCAAAAACTAGAGAACGGGCCATTTCGACTGGCCAATCCTTTTTTTTTGGATGATTCCTCTTCCTAATCTTTTCAAAATGACGATTTTGCCCCTTATAGGCAAATCGTCTCGAAATATTTCGAAAAATTCTCAAGAATTGTGGAAAATAAGGAATGACTACATTCAACTGGTTTGACCTGTTTTCACCTTTCGATCCTTGAAAAATGACCATTTTACCCTTATGATTAGTTTGATCCAAACATTGTCATCCCAAATGATTTTTCATGAAAATTGGTACCGAAAGGGCGTTAGAGTAATCTAACGTAACCAAGTCTCCGAACTTATAATTTCTGGTTTGCAAGAATAAAGTATTTCTCCCGATACTTTATTTGTGTGTCTAATCAGCCTACCATAAAATGATTAGTGACGACTCCAAATTTTAAAATCATGTAAATAAAAACATCAAAGTCGCGATTCGGTAGGGCTTGGGAGGGCCCGTGTTAGGTTAGTTAATTTAAATTACCTAATAATCTGTTCACCCGATTGAAACAATTAAATTTTTTTGGGTCGTGACACTCCCTCGTCGTGTCGCGTTCCTGTTGCCGTCGCCAATTGCTGGCTTTCCTCTTGAACAAACATCTGAAAAAATATGCCAGAGGCTTGACAGTGGATCCATTGCGAGGATCTGGATTCGAAATGGTGAGTACTCCTCGTTTAGCACCAGTAAAAATCTTGTGGCTTTCTCTCGGTCACGTATTTCTCGGTATTGCCGAAGTGTTTCTTCTGGCCCGACGAGGGTTTCTTCGGCGGCTTTAATCTCGTTCCACAGTGCAGATAATCGGTTAAAAGTGCTTGTCACGGATTGATTTCCTTGCCTAAGATCTAATAGATCCTGTGTTAATGAATACAGTTTTGCCTGATCGAGTTTTCCGTACATTTCCCGTATATTTGCCCACAAGTTTTTTGCATCTTCGGTCGGCGGTAGTCCGGCGGCCACTTCGGCCATAAGGCAATTGCCGATTCATTGACGCACAAGTTGGTTGCACTGCCGCCAGTGTCGACGCTGTCGTTCGTTGGTTGGGATCGTGACTGTGTTGTCAAGGAAACCGTCTTTATCCTTTGTGGCTAAGGCTCGCCGGAAGTTCCTCACCCAGGCTGAGTAGTGTTTTGGCCCTGTTAATTGGAGGTTGATAAGTCTCAGTTCAGGTCCATCGGCTGGCGAGGTATACAGTGGATCTCCGATCTTCGATTGGCTGCCGCCGCCGATCCCAAAGGGATAAAAGTAGGTAGCTTGGTAGTCAGGTGGCAGAATCGAGTATGGACTCGGGTATGGACTCGTCCCAAAACCCGTCATCATATCTAGGTTGGGTATTCGCCCCGTATGTGAAAAATTGGGCTTGGGGGTTGAGTTTGCCCCATACCTAACTAGTGGGCCTCCCCTGGGTTGTGGATGTCCTTATGTTTCTTCGAGCAATGATGACCCAAATTGTTGACCAGGCCCATAGAACCATGGGACCGAATAGGCTGGTACATGTACCAACTAGGTAGGTCGGCCTAAAATGGGCTGCCCCTGGTTGATCTGATGATATTGAATGGGCTGAGCCTGAAAAAGGGTATGCTCGTGAAGGAATACACGATCCCGAATTGGATTTTTTTTTTAAATTTATGATGGCCAACATGAAAAGGGATTTAAAATAAAAATATTCACAGTTATTTATTTTGGTAGCCTCAAATACTATTATTTATTAAATATTCTCCTAATTTCTATATATAAAAAATACAAAAAAATATGAAAATTTATTTTTTGTTCAAAAATGGTTGCCTAAGCTTAGCCAAGGCCTCCAAAGTTGATTTCACAAATTTCTCATTTTTCTTGATTTTTTTTTATGAATTTTCGAAATTAAAAATATCTAGAAATACTGAAAATATTAAAAATTATTTTTTGGTCAAGATTAGTTCACTAGGCTTGGCCAAGGTCTCCAAAGTTGAGTTTTCAATTTTATGAATTTTTATGAATTTTTTTTATTAATTTTAAAAGAGAAAAGATTATTAAAAATCAGGTGTCAACAGGTTTCTAATGGAAGGGCTCTAGAGATAGCATACCCTAGAAAAAGGGCTCGTTCATGTGGTCCCTACAATTCAAGACTTGAAAATGTATCGTTCCGTATTGGGATTTCTAATGGAAGGGCTCTAGAGATAAAATATCCTAGAAAAAGGGCTCGTTCATGTGGTGCATGCAACTCAGGACTTGAAAATGGACCGTTTCATATTGGGGTTTCCAATGGAAGGGCTCCAGAGACAGCATACCCTATAAAAAGGGCTCATTCATGTGGCGCTTGCTACTTAGGCCTTGAAAATGGATCATTCTGTGTTAGAAGTCGACAATTATTACTTAAATATCACCTTTTTTTTGGTAGACAGAAGAGGTATTGACTAAAAATACGATTTTTAAGTGCTCATCTAGGGATCTGGAGAGAGTAGAAATCCTGTAGAAGCTCAAACCCAATTTAAATCCAATTTAACTTACCTTGAAGGGTGCCATTCTAGGATCTAGGGAGACCAAAAATCATGTAGAAGCTTAAACTCGATTTAACTTATCTTGAAAGGTGCCATTTTGGGATCTGGAGAGACCAGGAATCTTACAGAAGCTCAAATCTAATTTAACTTACCTTAAAGGGTGCCATTCTAGAATTTGAGGAGACTAGAAATCTTGTAAAAGCTCAAACCTAATTTAACTTACCTTGAAGAATGTCATTCTGGGATTCGGGGAGACTAAAAATCCTATAGAAGCTCAAACCTGGATTATATTCTTCTGTTGCTTTAGGAATAAGCCAGAGAGGCAGAGTTCAAAACATCTCGAACATTTCTACTTTCGAGAAGAATCATACTTCATTGAAGAAGGTGGATACCTGTATATGCTGTAATGTAGTTGAGCACCTTGACAATCATCAATGAGTTCATCAATGAAGAAGGTGGATACCTCTATATACCTATATACTTACTTGAGGATTTAGAAGAAACGCCTAGTAGTTTCTCGACAATTAAGCTTGTTCATTCAATAATCGCCGAATGAATTTCAAGACCTTAGAAGATAACTCGAACATCATGAATATGTTACCTGTCAAGCAGTATCAGAGGTAACATGTGCAAACATTTTCATCAATGAGTTCATTGATTCATGCAAAACTGTTCGGCTAAGTTTGCAATAATTAGATGTAGTCTGTATAATAACTCATGATGTAATCAATCAAAAGGTGGATTATGCATAACTATTCTGTCAAGTTTGCAGTACCAATTTTGTTCAAGGAGTTTATCATAGTATGATCACCTTGAATGTAATTTGAATGGGGGATTTCAGTCGGAAAGGGCTTTCTCTCACTCTTGAGAAAGGCTGTTTATCTTGATTGCCAAATTTGAAAAGATATCACTCAATCTCACCATCTTTGCATTCAACAAGGGTCTAAGTAATCTCAGAATTGGTACGATTAAGCTGATCTGGAGGTCTTGATTAGGACCATAATATAGGCTGAGTCAAAGGCTTATCAAAAGGGGACTCTTTTAAGTTGAGGCCATTGACGAAAAACTCTTTATTTCCTGCTTCGGATTTTACAAGTCAAGAACTCTGCAAAAATGAGAGAGAAATAATCTTGCTCATACGTTTTCGAGCAATACTTTGAATCATTCAATTTTATGTTAACTCAAACGCCTTAATCAAAAAAGAATTTCACGGGTTGTAACGTAGGTTAAGATTTAGGACCAAGGAAGCAAGATGCTTATTTTCGCCTAGAAAATAGATGAGGTGAGTGTTGACACCTGATTTTTAATCATCTTTTCTCTTTTAAAATTAATACAAAATCCATAAAAATTCATAAAATTAAAAAATCAACTTTGGGGACCTTAGCCAAGCCTAGAGAACTAATTTTGACCAAAATTTTTTTTTTCATATTTTTTATATTTTTTTAAATATATTTTTTAGAAATTAGAAAAATATTTAACAATAATAGCATTTGAGGCCACAAAAATACATAAAAATAGTCAATATATATTTTTTTAAAATCCCTTTTCATGTTGGCCATCGCAAATTTAAAAAATCCAATTCGAGGTCGTGTATTCCTTCACGAGCATAATCTCGAATCGGGCCTAAAAAAATTCAATTTGAGTCAATTTATTTTTATTTTTCACTTTTAGGAGTTGTGACATTATTTTCTAATATTCCAAATTTTCATCTTGGTCCAATTATACCCAGAATGACTCAATTTTAAAAAAAAGGCTTTAATTAAATGAGCTTAAATTCAACTTGCGGTAGGTGTGTCGAAAATTGTGAGGAGATTTGGAGATAAAGAAATATCTTTTTCAGGGATTAAATTGTAAATACTTAAAATTCAGGGACTAGAGTATAAATACCTAACTCTTGAAGGATTATCTTGCAAATAACAAAAAGAAGAGTTAGTGGAGAAATTAGAATAGAGAAGGGAAGATTGAGAAGAGGAGATGGAGAAGAGAAGATGGAGAAGAATGGATGGAGAAAATAAGATAAGAATAGAGAATGGAAGATGGAGAAGAGAAGATGAAGAAGAATGGATGGAGAAAATAAGATAAGAATAGAGAAGGGAAGATGGAGATAAAGAAGAGTTAGTGGAGAAATTAGAATGGGAGATAAGAATAGAAAAGAGAAGATGGAGATGAAGAAGAGTTAATGAAAAAATTAGAATGGAAGATGGATGAATAGGTTATAAAAGGAGGAAGAAGTGAGTTTGAGAGAAGAACTTTTGGAGAGAAAATTTTGGATGTTTGAGAGGGTTTTGGGAGATTGAAGAAAAATTTGAGAGAAAGAAAATACCAAAAAGAGAGAGAGAATTTTGAAGATGATGAGAGTTTAAAGCGAGCATCATTAATTTCTTCATCGATCAACATAAATCAAGAATTCATCCCAGATTTGAAGCTAAGTGTCCCTCTACTCTCTTTGATTTTTTAGTATAAACTAGCTCAAATTTTCTACTCTTCTCCCATTTCCCTATAGTTGATTTCAGGAAGAAACCAATTATATCCATCAAGCACTTCTCATAATGCTATTAAAGCTAAGTGCCTCTTTCATTGTTCTAATTTTTAATGTGAATTAAATCATATTTGCTCCATTACTCCATTTCTCCATATTTTTATGTCAGGCAAAGGACAACCTCAAGTCAACGGTAAATCCCATGGAGGTGTAAAATTGGCGCTGACGAGCTCTTGAGTGCCCATTAAATTTTCAATTGATCCGTCGATGGATTTCAGCCCGAATTGTCAAATCAATTCGTTTTATTTTAAAGAATTTAAACCCCAGAATGTGAAGAGCAAAGCCCGCTCACTGGAGGTCATTTTAAATTTCTGCAATTTAAATTCCTGCACCTTAAACCCCAAAGGAGAGGGCCAAGCCAAGGCTGAGCTATCCATTGGTGGTCTTTATTTTTTGTCATTTACTTCCTGCAATTTAATTTTTGAATCACTAAACCCCAAAATGAGTAACTCGCAGCACTGTACAGAAGTCGTTAATTCACTCCCTCTTTCGGCTTCAGGGAAATACTTAATATTTTGAAAATGCAAAAAAAAAATGTCACTCACGTATATTCCATTTAAAAAAGCGAAAATACAAAAAGAGAACACTCCATTAGAGCCTTAGGAATAAACCAAGCCTGAGTTGCCAAATTAGGATATCAATGAAATTAAGGTACCGAAAGGGCATAGTTTTAATTAACTAGTGTAACCAAGTCCCCGAACTCATAATCTCTGGTTCGTAGAAGTAATTTAGTTCTCCCGCTAATTTACTTAGGTTTCTAATCGACCTACCAAAAATGATTAGTGGCGACTCCAAATTTTAAAACCGTTTGAACAAAAAACTAAAGTCGCGATTTGGTAGAGCTTGGGAGAGCTCGAACTAGGTTAGTTAATTTAATCAATTAATCTGGTAATCCATTAACCTAAAAAATGAATTTTAGGTCGTGACAGCTTGGCGACTCCGCTGGGGATTCGTTCTTAATTTTTCAAAATTTAAGAACTTAGAGGACTTAGGCCAGAAGATTTCATGAAAATTCATTTGGTTTGACTTGGTTGGATTCTGATCTTTAGGTGTTAAATGGTTTTGCAGAATGGGAGTTATAAGGGATGGAGTGTTTGGCTAATCCTTTATTTTACAAGCTTGGTGTTGGAATTGTTTGTTTAATATCGCACATTTTTGAAGCGGTGTTTGTTTTTAACTGTTATGCATGTTTAATCGCTTTAGCACTACATCACACACGTCCTGTGGTCGGACCCGGGCCACTAGTTTTAGGATGGTATTGTGATTTGGTTTTAGCGTTCGGCGTGAGATCACGTTGAAAGTTAGCCTAGATTCAATCCCGAACCTTTTTTCAAAAATGAGTTTAAAAGTTAGGCCTTAGGCTTGGTAAGATTACCAAAGTAGTGGTTTTAATTTTTAGCTCGAGCAGTCGAAGTGGGGAGACCCGGCTAATCCTGATTACGTCGTGGGATCACGGCTAATTTTGATTATGTGCGCGAGATTGTCGCCTTACCGTAAGTCTTTCGCTTCAATTTGTCAGCCTTTAGAGTAGATAGGCTAAGATTTAAACTCACGATTCATGTGCATGTCTATGTGACTTACATGGTATTTTTCAAGGTGAAAATAAATTTTCTAACTTCATCTTATATTTATTTTTGGTCGGTCCATGTTAGGTGTCGGTCAAATTTTGAATTTAATGTCATGGTCATCTTTCAAAAGAAGATGAAAATATAATTAGTGTCCCATTTTTGAAAAAAACATGAATGTGAAAAATCCCTTCAGGGAATTTTATTGACTAATAAAGAATTTTTGTCACATTTTTCCTATTTCAAGCCAGACCTTGACAAATTTTACCCCTAAAAATTCATTCTGATAAAGGAGAAAATTCCCTCCGGGGAAATTTGCTAAATATCAAAGGATTTTATCATATTTTTTCAAATTGTAAAATTTGCAAGAAAATTCTTTTTGAGAAATTCATCCATATTTTTCAAAGGAAGTTTTCTCTAATTTCTCATAAAATTAAGAAAAATAAAACCAGACTAATTTAGGAGTCATGGACCGACCTTTCTTAGATCACATACTAATTATGTCATTTGCTGTTGCAGGGAATCACAGGTACTCTAGACAGGAGCAAAATTGGGCTAATCAAAGATAACATACCAGGAATATTCTTGAAGAATACGAAAGGATGGAAATTGTCGATACCTTAGTTGATAACCTTGGGGGCAAGCGAAGAAGTTCATTCTCCCAGAGACAAAATCGTGTCAATCAGTCAGCATGTATGGAATATGTATTTTGGTACGGCAGAAATTGTATTCGGATCAGACGTGAGGCATTTTTAATGTATTTGGGGGTTCTTGTATATTTTCTGAAAAGAATAGATTTCGTAATCAGAACCTGTGGGGAAAGTATATTAACTCGACCTTGCAACGCCTTACTGATTAAATCCATCAAAGGCCTGCCTTTTAAACTTTTGTTGACACCTAAATTTTAATTTCAATTTTCCATTTATATACTGCACAAAAAAATGAGAATTAATTCTCACAAAAAATATTTCCTCATACATCGTGTTTTTATCTTTTCTTTGCATTGCATTTTTTTTATGCATTGCACTTTTTGCGACAAAGACAAGGAATTGAACTTAATTTGATGGGTGATTTAGACCATAGTGCATCATTGAATTTTTTTTTTGCCACGTTAGAGACATACATGGCTAGAGAGCTTTACGTTGGGGTCTTCATGGCAATACATAGAGACGAAAAGAGGCACTGGTTTCATTTCAAGAAGCACCCAACGTGCGAACGAGTCCATGAACCAAGTGGAGGCACATCACGGAAGAGTCCAAAAAAAAATTCCTCCTTTTGTTATGGTGTTATACCTCACATCGAATTCGTCCTCTGCTTGGCGGGTTTGCTACTTCAACTCGAGCAATTCTGGCATTGAGGACTCTTGAAATCTGGTCTTAGTCACGCCAGCAAAATTCCAAATTTCCTTTGCCGTGTGGTGCAGTGATTGATCAGCAACATCCACAACGAAGAACACATATTGAGAAGTTAATGTTCGCCCAAGTTGGAGACAGGAAAACTCAGAGAGGAATTCTCGTTGGAGGCCAATCAATTGTCACACACAGCCAGAGAAGAGAAGATGGGTGGCAGTCACGATCAAAAGGAGGGTAATTCTCCATAAAAATATCATCTTCACGTTCCATGATTTCACCCTTCTCTTTTCCAAGATCCATGAAAGCTATCCACGCAATGGTGTGTTCCCTGGGTGATCTCACTTATGAAGAGTAGCATTACATAAAGAGGACAACGACTAAAGCCCCAGATGAAGTCAAAAATCACTAACCAAAAGAGGAGTTTGGCCGTCAGAATTCGAAAAAAGTGAGACCATGTCTTCGATGGTGTCCTGTAGCGGCGTCATGTACTCAACAAAAATGGCCAACACTTGTTTGACAGGATAAGCATAGCAGGATTGAGTATAGATGTTCACAAAAGGCCAAAAAAGGGGGGACTTTCTTCTTGTCAATTTCATTGACTGACTTTCCACTTATTTGGAGGACGTAGCCCTTCGTTTTTTTTTGTGTTGCTCATGGGTCCTGTGCATGTTTATTTTTCTTGCTTGTTGGTGTGGTTAATTATTTACCAAAGCAGATTCTCGACGAATGCTCATCAAATTTCCATCATCATTCGGTCGAGCCATATTGTGGACCAGTTTTGCCACACCTTTGCTCGCTGTTTAAAGCCTATTTTACTCTTGCTCAGGGATAGCTTTGGGAGCTGTTTTGCCTCTGTTTCGTCGCTATTCGAAGGGAACAAATTTGTGGCTATCCGGTGTCTGTTTCACTGCTGTTTAGAGCTCAATTTGCTGCTGTTTGGGTCGGAGTATGCTGCTGTTCGGTACCTAATACAGCAGAATTTTGCCTGGTTTCCACTAACCTTTTAAGTACAGGTTTCTAAGGTCACTCAGGGACCGTTTTGGAGCTGTTCGCCACCGTTTAGCTGCTGTTCGGGCTCAAATCAGCAGCTATTTCGTCTAATTACTTTGCTGCATTATGTAGATTTTTACCTTGCTGATCAGACACGACTCCCACACTCTTTTGGGCGCCATATCATCACTGTTCTATTTTTTTTTTCAGGTGGAGTTCATGCACGTTTAGTCCACTAGTGGGCGATTAACGTGTTTGATAAAGTGCAGGTTCTGGCACTAGAAAAAGCTCTCGTCTTCAGCTTTCTCACACGATGCCAAGTATGCCAAGTGTCGGGGAAATTAGCTTAATGAACTTCTCACCCCCATCGAGCTACACTCGTTAATCAAGCTCATCGCCCAACTCAACCACGAAGTTGCCAATGTCTATGCTGTGAAGCCACGTCACTAGTCCAGACGTTTGCTGCTGCTGATCCACAAGCAATCTCAAGATTCAACTTTGCTTCAAATTCGGAGACTAGTCAACGACACCAGCTGGCCACAGGAGGAAGATTAAAGAAAGAAGAAAACATTTAAAAGTAGAGATTAGTATTATCTCATTCTGCAAGAGACATATCTCGTGATTCTTTTGGACGGCAAGCATAAGGGATAACAGTCCAATTCGAATCAAAATCTTGAAGATAATTCTCGGATTCTCTTCGACTCTTATCTGAACACGATCTGTGAAGGGCTATAAAGACTTACTTGGCTGGTCACAAAAGGGGGTGGTCCACAATAGCTTAGGAAAAAAATCAGAAAAATACACAAAGAGTTCGCTCAGAAAACTTGAGAGAAAAAGTGCGAGGCGGAGACGAAATCGGAGGACGACCGTTCGACGGAGACTCTTCCATCGAGATCTTGCTGCCCCGACGGTTTCTTGGCTTAAACTCTTAGCTGCTGTCCACCGACTCTTCTACTAGTTGTGCATGATTTCCACCCCTGCTTGTGCCATCGTTCCTGTCCTAGCGGAGAAACTCCGTTGCAGCAAATCGTGTCCTTTTGAGCCATCTCCATCGCTGCTTGGAGTTGTTTTATCTGCCTGAGCCATGCGTGTGGACCATCTCAAGTCCCCCACAAGTCCAGCAGCCGTCCAAGGACAGCCCATCTTTTGAGATTAATCTCTAGCGGATCAAAAATTTGCTGCTGATCAGTCTAGTGTTTGGGGTCCGGTGCGCTAGATCTTCAAGCAACTTCGAATTAGGTAATAAACAATCCTCTTTGTTACTTTATTAAAGCCCTTGTTCATGCGTGTGATTGTTTGTTCATTGTCAAATTCCTCCTGTTAGAGATTGGTAATTGATCACGGAGATCACCAATTTGGAAAGCATGCCTTGATAGAATTCGTTTTTTTTTCTTGTCCGAATTAACCTTGTATTATTTTGCATGTTCTGAAAAGAATTCGGTGAATCTTGATAAGAAAATATTCGATCGATATTTGGTGGGGCATTCGGTGATAAAGATCGAATTTTGCGTATCAAAATCTGAATTTCTGCATATCTTGTGGACATCCCGATTGTCTTAATCGGTTATTTGATGCATCCCATGGTTTGAATTTCAATGTAATCCTTATCCGTTCGTTTTCTTGAAAGGATATTGGCAAATTTTCAAATTAAATCATGCGAATTTATTTGGAATATTCGGATTATCTTAAATTTGAACTTGATCTAAAAGATATCGGATAAGCCTTGGAATCTCTGATCATAATTTTTTTAAATTTTTTTTGGATGATTATCTTAATTACTTTGGATATTCTAAGAGATGGTCTTCCTTTAAATTAAAAGATGTAATTATCTTTTGTGGATTAGGTCTTACCCCCCTTTAAAATTTGGTTCTTTATCCCCCACTAGCCGAAATCCTGTTTATTTTATTTTATTTTATTTTTACTATAGTTTAAGTCAAATATTTTTATAATATTCCATGAGTTAGTACATGCTCCATTGTGCCTTTGTCCCTCGGATATGTGCATTATGGGTGACCATCCGACTTCATCCTCGAAGTACGATGTCATCTGTACGAATGAAATTATCCATCTCATCCCATAACTTTGGGATCAGACTGATAAATTTCATTTAAATTCACCATCCGACCCCACCCTCGGGGTACGACGTGAATAAATTCCCTTCCGACCCTAAACCTTGGGTACGAAGTGAATTCATAAAAAATTTCAGATCATAAATGTACGATACTCATGGTTTATTATACTTTATTTGACTCTTTTTTCAGAAAAAATCACAAAAAAAAAATCAAATCATGGTCTAAAATGGAATTAAATGTCAAGATAGCTTTTAATATAAAATTAGACTTTGAGTGATCAATTTCTTAATCTATATTAATTGTTATCGACCCTCAGGCCATCTTTTATTTTTGCCCTTTCATTTAATCCGAAAATACCAAAAAATATCACTCATGTGCATTTCATATAGGTCTATCATGCATAATTTATGTCATCACATCATTATACGTCATTCATGCATTTTTATTCATGTCATATAGGTAGATTTGCATCCTTCGCATGTCATGAATTTTAAATTTTAACTCATGTTTTTTTATGCTTATGCATTAAAACTTGATTTTTTTAAACATCATATGCTCATTTATATCATGTCATGTAGCTTTATTGAATCATGTTGTGTGCCATATATGTTAGACTCCGCAATCTTCTTGTATTAAAATTTGATTTTTTTCAAAGTCATCATGCGTGCCACTTAGTTTGTTTGAACATCATGTAGTCATGTTTGCATTCATATAGTTAGGCTTTGCATTTGCATGTTGCATTCATTTAAATAAAAAAAAACCGACAAAAATACCATTGCACCTTGCTTTATAAATCAAATCAATTGAATTTTCCAATTCAAAAAAAAAATCTTCACAAGAATGGTACCGAAAGGGTGTTTAATTGAAAAATTAACATAATCAAGTCCTCGAACTTAAATCTCTGGTTTGTAGAAAATAAAGTATTCTCCCAATACTTCATTTAGGTATCTAATCTACCTACTAAAAAAGATTAGTGGCGGCTCCAAAATTTAAATCATTTGAACATGAACCTAAGTTGCGAATTGGTAGAGCTTGGGAGAGCTCGCACTAGGTTAGTTAATTTATTTAATTAATCTAGTAATCCGTTAACCTGAAAATTCGATAATTTTTAGGTCGCGACAACTTTCTCGGGTTCGAACTACGCGGAGAATTTTGGTGGATTGGAGAATTATTATTGAACGTGGCCCACAGACGTTTCTCCCAACGCTACAGGCATCCGACACATTCAAGTAGACGCCGAAAGAGATAGGCATGAGTAAAGTGGGCAAGCAACAGGTCGCCTGGGTTATTTATTGGCGCATTAATCGAGTAGTCGAGCTGTCTCGATTTATCTGATTGATTGCGAGTCTCAATATGGCTGGTGGGGGCCGCCGCCGATTTTCGTTATCATCGTCGACAACGACAAACAAGAACATTGGGAAGGATGTTAAGCCTCGATATTTCCTGTACCTTGAATCGATCTATGGTGATATTCGGGAGAAGAGATAGCTGAGAAATTAAGGTACAAATGTGCGAAATTTTCCTTTCATTCCATTCATCAACGAGTTTTACAAACAACTCACTAGGGAGGAAAATTAAAGCCAAACTGAGCCCTAATAATCATCATAAAATAGTTCAACTGGCTTTCCATGAAATTAATGCTCTGCCTACATTGAGCAATCTGGGAGTCGAGATCTGCAAGCTTGAAGAACAGACGGGTACACTTCTCCTTGTACCTGGATGCATTCATCTCATGGTGTTCAACGGCAAGTTTTAAGTTGTCGATTAGGTCCCTCTCGAAAGCTATATCCGCTGTTAAATCGTCGAGCCTCCCCTCCAGCCATTCATATCGGAATTTCATCACGATATCCCTCGGGTCATGCTCAAAGTAAGTCTGGTTTAAGGTGAGACGCTCCACCAGCTTCTCCCTCTCGTGAACCAGCAGCGAGACTCGCTCTTCAGCAGACTTAAAGGTATTCTTGTATCGAGCAACCGAGCGTTCTGCAAACTCTAAGCATTCAGACCGATCCTGATAGCAGGCCTTCACGACGCGGGCTAAGGTGACCGTCTCCTAGGTGTTTCGGCAGGCCTCTAGAAAATTAATGAAGATGTGTGGGAGCGCCCTATATTCTCTCTCCAAATTGGTGCCTTCGACTGAATAAGCATTTATCTCCCTAAACAGAACAAGGATTTCAGCTTCGACACTCGGATGATGGGTTATGTAAATATAGCCTCGGCCAAGAAGATGATAGAGTCTCTCCCATTTGGACATAACGTCGGCTGGGAAAATCTGTGTGGGAAGACTGACCATTATCGTTAAAAGATTAAGGAGAGAATCAAGACAGACGAGCGGAATATGAAAGAAAGAAGAAGATATGTGGAATAGGCTAGCGGAATGCGAAGATGGTGATCTGTTTTCGTAGTGACAGTATCAACTAGTCAAGATTTCCCTATCTACCGTATTCTGTTGGCACCATCCCTGTTGGCTCGAATCCCCGTCAGACGGCGACCTCGAGCCAAACAAATCCGAAATCTCCGCAGAAAATTTAACGAGACCCCGCCACTTTGAAAGAGAAGAAAGAAAGGTGACTTGAGTGGGAGACAAGGAAAATGGGATTCGTCTTTATGGGAGAACTCGCCAGCAGATCGATGATGGAGATAACGACGAGAGCCTTACCACTAAGAAAAGACGAATAAAGACAAGCCGAGCAAGAGACACACAAGAAAGGTTGAGAAAAACGGAATGCTCAGGAGAAGCCATACATGTCTAAATTTTAAAAGGAGGCATCCTTCTGATAATCTTCATCTAAAACTCTGAAGAGAGTTTCGAATCATACATAGTCGCTCAGAAAAATTTAGAGAGAGTGAAAACACCAGAAGAGTTAGCAAGTCTTGAGGAATTATCAAGATGTCTCAATCCAATTCTCTTGAGAGCTATCGTTACTTGCTAAATATAGGAGAGGAAGAGTTTGAAGTCATGTTTGGGATTGAGCCCATGGAGCCTGGCCCTTTCGCCGACGACGTCCAAGATCTTAGTAAAGATAAGGATAACAACGGTAAGGATCAAAAGAAGCGTTACCGTCGCCATACTGAGAAGCAAGTACAAAGGCTTGAGGATTTCTTCAGAACATGCCTTATGCCAGACGGCAAACAGAAAATGGAACTGAGTTAAGAGTTAGGACTTGAACCTTTGCAAATCAAGTTTTGGTTTCAAAATAGGCGAACCCGAATGAAGACTCGCCATGAGCACAACGAAGCCGAGTTTCTAAGAGCTGAAAATGAAAACCTCAGAGCGGAAAATAAGATGTATAAAGAGGCTTTTGACTCCGCCACCTGCCCCAACTGTAATAGCCTCCTCACCTTCGATGAAATGCATGATCTGAGGATTGAAAATGCGCATTTAAGAAGTGAGTTAAACCAATTTATAACAGGATCGAGTTCTGTTGGAGCAGGGTACAAAAAGACCAATGTTACTAGATCAGCACAATACCTTCCGAGAAAGAGGGGACAGATCACCACCAAGCGGACATTGACGATGATCTTTTCGCCATAATCAACCAGTTCGATATCGATAAAGCATCAGGGCTGTAAGGCATACGGAGTCTGTATTTCGAAGCTGGCTGATCATTGGAAGACCCGCAAAGGAAGCCGAGCAGATCTTGAATGAACACATAAGTTTTATTCCCTGTTGGGGGATGTTATCTACTTTCATCAATGTCTTGAATCTATGTAAAAAACAAGAAGTAATAAACTTTCTCCCTCTTATTAAATGCACGGATCCGCCGCTTCACCAAACCCAGGGAAGAATTAATAGCGAGTAAAAATCCACGTAAACTCGAAGGGTAGTTCCGTATCGTTCTAATTTATCCTCAATTGCTCCAAGTTTTAAAATTAAGCCTATTCTATTCTCAGGAATTTGCAAATTGACCCGATAACGGTTATGCCCAAATGCAAAGTCCTCGTATTGAAGGAGACTGGGGGCAAATCAACTCATAGACATTATTGCAAGATGGACAGATTCGAACAAAGAAAAGCACGAGCAAAAGATACAAACAATTTCAAAAATGGGTAATTCTGTATCGTTCCAATTTACCCATAAACGTCTTGAGTTTTGAATTGATTTATTCTGTCTTAACAGGGACTGTGGATTGCCTTGAAAAGAATCGTGACGTGGAATTGCCCAATGCAAACTAGCAAGACCACGCCATCTCAACGGTTAACTCTTAAAAGAAAGCCTCCATGGACGCCTACGGTCCAATGGGCCTGATGGCATGGGGAATGACAATGGTTCGAGACGTCTCGAGTTTGATCCTCGAGGATGGAAATGTTGTAAATATTGTAAATGAAAAATACAGCCTTTTTGCACATTCCTTTTTGCAGAAGGAAACAGAAATACTAGACGAGTAACCCAAGTTCGATCCTCAAGCCTTGGTCCAAATGATTAAGTGTCCAACGAAAGTTGGAGGCAAACTCGACCCAGTGAACCTGATAAAGGAATCACGCAAAGCGTTCAAGATGGAGAGTAAACCAGTATCGTTTCCAATTTATTCCCTCCAATACTGGCTAACATGTCTCATTTCCTTTTTACATGAAATATTTACACTAACATTTAACATGTTGAAGGAGACAACCTCAAATAGCAAAATTATGATCATCTGAAGAGATCCATTCCGATCAAAATGGGGGACAAACCCAGATACGGGCCATTCCTCGACTTAAGGAGTGGACTCCCAATTCACTCAACCCGCCCACATATCCAGGAGCAATTCTAATTCACCCATTTTCTTCTATACTTGCATTTTTAATAGATGCGTGTGAGGCTGAAAACTACTAATCTGCATGGCATTTACATATGCCATGATTCATGTATGACTATTCTGCATGTTTAATATTGTCAGTTCTGGCTTGGGACATAAACTACGTATGATGCATCGAATGCGTAGAGTGGGGCATGACAAGATAATGAAACACGACCCCATTTCCATACACGTCCCATATCTACAGTGAGTTGTATGTCAAATAGGTTCTGTATTCCCCAAGGCAATGGGTTTTCTTGCGAAATGTACGATACCTAAAGGAAGGAGGCATTTGTTTCTCTAACATAAACACTACAGGTGGCCATTGATAACTCATTTGAGCGGCGGTTTCATTTCATAACCCCTATCAAGAATCACCCCCACATCCGGGCCAAATGGAGGTAGTCTCAGCAATTTCACAAGGTAAATGGTTAGAAATTTTCTTGCTTGGACTAACATCAATTTTTGAGCGTTTCTTTGCTTTTAGCTTCGGGCGGTAATTCAAGTGCCTTAGGACGACGAAAAGCATTCGTTTCTCTATCATATACACTTTTATCCCTTGCGTCACCCAATTGAGCCTACATATTCGTTTCTTAAAACCCCATTAGTGATCATTGCTCAAATGAAGATGGCAACACTTCGAAGCAGGAGAACCCAAAAGAAATGAGCTTACAAAGAGTTCTCGAGTCATCTATTCAAGGGTGCTTTTGATATATATGTGTATATAGCACAATCTTTAGAAAACAAAATAGAAAAGAGACACAAAGACAAAAGGTGGGACTAAAAGAAGAAGAGCCAGTCTCTGGGCAAGAAAAAGTAAAGCGCCAGTCAAAAGCAAGGCTAATGCCCATTCAAACCAATGTAAATCCTCAATAGGATATAGTTGTGAAAGAAGACTCTTCAAATGAACCGGATTGCAAAATATACACAGTTGAAGTTTATACCGTTCGGAAGCGACAATGGTACCAGCAGAAGTATATACCATCTTCAGACAACGATGGCGTCCTTTGAGAATTGTTCTAGAAGGGCCGAAACTTGTGACAAAGATGCGATGATCACCAACGTCAAACCCACCTTATATTATTCTGGGCCAAGATAAGCCTTCCTTGATCCCCAATCCTAACTTATGTTACAACCATTAAAAGTCTTTTCTGATTAAGGCATTTAAATTAACGTAGAGTTAAAAGATTTTAAGCATCGCTTGAAAAGGTACGAGCAAGACTATTTCTCTCTCATTTTTGCAGGGTTCTTGACTTGTAAACCCGGAGCAGATGATAAAGGCTTTTTGTTAATGACCTTGACTCAAAAGAGTCCCATTTGGTAAGCCTTTGACCTAGCCTACATTACGGTCCTAATCAAGACCTCCAGATCGGCTTGATTGTACCAATTGTGAGATTGCTCATGCCTTTGTCGAATGCGATGATTGTGAGATTGAGCGATTTTTTTCAATCCTGCAATCAGGATGAACATCCTTTCTCGAGAGTGAGAGAAAGCTCTTTCGGACTGAAATCCCCCATTCATATTACATTCGAGGTATTCATACTGTGATAATCTCCTTGAATAGAATTGGTAGTGCAAACTTGACAGAACACTCGTGCATGATCCACATCTTGATTGATTGCATCATGAGTTATTACACAGAATGCTTATAATCACTGCAAACTTGGCTGAACAGTTTTGCATGAACCAATGAACTCATTGATGAAAATGCTTGTAAGTGTTACCTCTGACATTGCCTAACAGTTAACAAGTTCCCGATGTTCGAGTTACCTTCCAAGGTCTCGAAATTAATTCGGTGATTATTGAATGGATAAGCCTAGCCGTTGAGAAACCACCAGGTGTTTCTTCCAAATCCTCAGGTATGTATATCTTCATTCTGAACCCTTCATGATAAGTAAAATTGGGTTTGAGTTTTTGCAGGATTCCTGGTCTCTCCATATCCCATAATAGCACCATTTGAGGTAAGTAAAATCGGGTTTGAGCTTCTATAGGATTCTTGGTTTTCCCAGATTCTAGAATGGCACCTTTCATGATAAATTAAATCGGGTTTAAGCTTTTGTAGGATTCTTAGTCTTCCCAAATTCTAGAATGGCACCCTTCAAAACACCAAGTCCATTCTATAAGCACCCAAAAGTCCTTCCTACAGGCACCAAAGTCCTTTCTACAGGCAACCTAAATACCTTCTTATAGGCACACTAAAGTCCTTCCTACATGCAATCAAAGTCCTTCTTACCTATGTTACACCGATACGAGACACGACACGCGACACGACACGACACGACACGCCGACACGTGAATTCTCAAAAAATAGAGAATTCCGACACGCTGGGACACGTTATATATTATATGTATATTTTTAATGGTGGCTCCTTCTCATAAGCTAAATTGTATTAAAGAATTGAAAGAATCCCAACGAAGGTAAGAGTTTGCAATACTTTCATCAAAATATCTGCCATGTTGATGTATTTAATACAGCTAAGGTGATAATTACGTCAAAAAATTTGAGTTTCTGACCCATTTTACCATTGGACACGCGAGGGACTCGCGTTGACCCAAGGTCAACGTGTCCGGAAGTATCCGAGTGTCCGACACGAGTCCGAGTGTCCGACACGGCAAAATTTTGAAAAATGGCGTGTCCGTGTAACATAGCTTCTTACAGGACACAAAGTCTTTCTTACAGGCAATCAAAGTCCTTCTTACAGGCAACCCAAAGTCCTTCCTACATGTCGCGACCTAAAATTCATTTTTAGGTTAATGGATTACCAGATTAATTAATTAAATTAACTAACCTAGTTCGAGCTCTCCCAAGCTCTACCAAATCGCAACTTTGATTTTTTTTCACATGATTTTAGAATTTGGAGTCGCCACTAATCATTTTTGGTAGGTTGATTAGAAACCTAAGTAACCTAGCGGGAGAACTAAATTACTCCTGCAAACCAGAGATTATGAGTTCGGGGACTTGGTTACACTAGTTAATTAAAACTAATGCCCTTTCGGTACCTTAATTCCATGGATATCCTATTTTGGCAACTCTCACTTGATTTATTCCTAAGATCCTAGTAAGGTGTTCTTTTTATGTTTTCACTTTAAAATGAAATGCATAAAGGGTATGAACGCAAACGTTGACATACAAATACGACACACAAATACGGACATACGAATATGATATACGAATACGTAGATATGCGAATACGAATACGTGCGTGACGTGCGAATGACATACGTACATGACATGCGAACGACATACGTACGTGATATGTGTATGAATACGATATGCATACGAGATAGACGAATACATATACGTGCGTTACATGCGAAGGACATACGTACGTGGACATGCGAATGATATGCGTACGTGACATGCGTATGAATACAACATGCATGCGGGGATAGACGAATACGAATACGTATGTGACATGCGTATGAAGACGCACGAATACGATATGTAACATACATACATACACCATACAAATATGTGACATATATATGTGACATGCATAGTGATATGTGTATGTAAATACGTACATTTCGATTTTGCCCATAAAGGGCAAAGTCGTCATTTTGAAAAGATGGGATAAAACCCTCATTTTTGAAAAAGAGGGGATAAAACCCTCATTTTGAAATTTTTGATTTTTCTGAATGAATATGCATGGGTTAATAACATATCATAACAGACAAATGTGGATTTGCAAACGTCGCGTACGTGACGTGTATACGAGAACAAACAAATACGATATGTCTATACGAACATACGGATAACATAACAAACATACATGAGACATACTACATGAGATGCACATGAATGGCATTTTTTGTATTTTCAGATTTTCCATTTTTTTTTTGGTTTTTTGGATTTTCTACATTTTTTTTTGTATTTTGGATGTATTATAAAAGAATGCAAAATCACCCAAAGCAAATGAAGATGTGAAGAGAGAGCATGTAAAGTAAAACTACCCTAAGGACAGTGAAAATAAAACCCGCAACTCGTCGGGTGAATAATTACAGACCAATTAAATAAAACCCGAGACATGATCGGGAATACGACAAAAATGGACCGGAATGGACATCGGTCAAACACCCGTCACCAAGCCTCGTGGGTCGAGAGTACAACAAAACGGACCGGAATGGACATCGGTCATCCTCCAGTCTTCAAAGCATCGGGCCGAAAGCCAAATGAAAATAATGAACTTATCCAATCGGACATGCACAATCACCAATGAGTTAAGACAATTCAAAAACTCAAAGAGAGTTTAACACGTGCTGATTAAACTTCATTGAGACCATTTTTTACATTTTCCAATGCATTAACACAAAAAATACGAATTAAATCATACTGTCCATGAACATTCTTAGGGAGAAAACAGTAACCATAAAATACAAAAGAAATAATGAAATGTATGTAACAATTCTGAGATTTTTTATGTGGATGGGAAAATGTGTCTTTGACAACTTTCATGTTTTACATTCTTATTGAAGAGACACTCATTTTGGTGTAGAAAATGGTCTTTCATGAGAGCTCAGCAGCAAACAAACAAATTTCACAGAACAGACATATTTCAGGATTAAGCTTAAATGGACACTCAAATCTCAAAATTAATGCACCAAACTTTTCAGTCTACTAAACAAGACCCCAATGAAAAACTTTCATTTTTTGTGAAGTTTCAAAAGAAGACTCTAAACATAAGATAACTACAAATCAATATGACCACGCACAGAAAAACACTCAGACTCAAGGACGCCAACGGAATTGCATGATTTCATTAAATGCATTAAAAATACGAAACGTGCATGAATATTTTTGTATTTTTTATATGTTATGCATTAAGATCTTATGAACAAATATCATGAAGAGGTCTTTATGAAACAAAGTCTAGAATAACCCATGGAAAATCATTTAGCGTGAAAGGTCAGATCAGAAAAATTCCGTCTCAGGTTCTGATCACCATATTTCCAGATTTCTGCTTTCAATTTCGGGACCCTTTTGACATAGCAAACGACGTCAATTTTCGTGCCATAATATATCAAATCGAAGATCTCAAAGTCATCTACGAATGTTCAGTACATTTATTTTCGAGATTTCGTCATCTAAACACGAAAAATTGAGTTACCAGATAATTGCACATGCTGATGCGCCTAGAGCTCGTTGGAGATGAATCCGTCGCGTCGCCAAGGCTTGTTCCACGGCGGCGAATTTTTCTCTCTCAAAATTTTTTTCACTTGAAATCTCTCCAAAAGAATTTTTTTTTTCTCCAGTTTTTCTTCAATCTCCCAAAACTCTCTCAAACATCCAAAATTTTCTCTCCAAAAAAATGCCCCTCTTAAGCTCATTTCTTCCTCCTTTTATAAATCACTCATTTATCTCCCATTCTAATTTTTCCATTAACTCTATCTCCCATTCTAATTTCTCCACTAACTCTTCTTCATTTTCATCTTCCCTTCTCCATCTCTATCTCACATTCTAATTTCTCCACTAACTCTTCTTCATATTCATCTTCCCTTCTCCATATCTATCTCCCATTCTACTAACTCTTCTTCATCTCCATCTTCCCTTCTCTATTCTCATCTTATTTTCTTTATCTTCTCTTCTCCATCTCCTCTTCTCCATCTTCCTATCTTCATCTCCTCTTCTCCATCTTCCCTTCTCTATTCTAATTTCTCCACTAACTCTTCTTTTTGTTATTTACAAAATAATCCCTCAAGTATTAGGTATTTGCACTCTAGTCCATGAGATTTTAAGTATTTGTAATTCAGTCCCTGGAGAAATATTTCTTTAAGTCCAAATCTCCTCACAATTTTCGACACACCTATCACATGTTGAATTTAAGCTCATTTCTTGCTATTGAAAATAATGTAAAATTTTAATTAAAGCCTTGTTTGTAAAATTGAGTCATTCTGGGTATAATTGGGCCAAGATGAAAATTTGGAATATTGAAGAACAATGTCACAACTCCTAAAAGTGAAAAATGAAAATAAATTGACTCAAATTGAATTTTTTTAGGCCCGATTTGAGATTATGCTCGTTAAGGAATACACGACCTCGAATTGGATTTTTTAAATTTGCGATGGCCAACATGAAAAGGGATTTAAAGGAAAAATATTGACTATTTTTATGTATTTTTGTGGCCTCAAATGCTATTATTTATTAAATATTTTCCTAATTTCTAAAAATTATATTTAAAAAAATACAAAAAATATGAAAAATTATTTTTTTACTCAAAAATGGTTGCCTAAGCTTGGCCAAGGCTTCCAAAGTTGATTTTGCAATTTTCTCATTTTTATAGATTTTCTATCAATTTTAGAAAATAAAAATACCGAAAAATACTGAAAATATGAAAAATCATTTTTTGGTCAAAATTGGTTCCCTAGGCTTGGCAAAGGTCTCCAAAGTTAATTTTTTCAAATTTATGAATTTTTATGGATTTTCTATTAATTTTAAAAAAGAAGAAAAGAAAAGGTGATTGAAAATCAGGTGTCAACAGCTGCCCCTCTTTGAAAGAAAGCTCGGTAGAGGTTCATTTCAAAGACGAGATGACACATGAATCATAATCGACTCAACACAATGAAATAAAAAGAGTCATGACATTCGATCTCCAATACCCCTTTTAGCAAATTTCGATCCAAACCCGGTTTGAGGAGGCTTTCATGCGATGAGGGAGAGACAAAGATGAGAATTTACCTGGCACTTACCTGCTCGTTGTATGGCGGTTGCCTGACATGAGTGCTCTGCTGAAAATGAGATGAGAACCTAAGGATTCGTTATAAGAAAACCTTAGGGTAGTGGAATTTGGACCCGTATGGTAGGTCACCCCATAGTAGATTCCTAATAAAAGAATTCTACTGATTAAAATCGGATTGAATTTTGACCCGTATGGTGGGTCACCCCATGGTAGATTCCTAGTGAAAGGATTCTACTGATTAAATTAAGATTTGACCTATATGATAGGTCACCCCATGGAAATGCCTGTAAGAAGGACTTTGGTGCCTGTAAGAAGGACTTTGGTGCCTGTAAAAAGGACTTTGTTTTGCCTATAAAAAGGACTTTGGTGTGCCTGTAGAAAAGACTTTTGGTTGCCTATAGAAAGGACTTGGTACCTGTAAGAAGGACTTTTGTGGGCCTGTAGAAAGGACTTGTGCCTGTAGAAAGGACTTTGATGCCTGTAAAAAGGACTTGGTATGCCTATAAAAAGGACTTGATTTGCCTGTAAGAAGGACTTGGTTTCCTGTAGAAAGGACTTGGTCGCCTGTAGAAAGGACTTTGGTTGCCTGTAAAAAGGACTTTTGATTGCCTGTAGAAAGGACTTGCTCGCCTGTAGAAGGGACTTTGGTCGCCTGTAAAAAGGACTTTGGAAATGGACCGTTCCGTATTGGGGTTTCCAATGGAAGGGCTCCGGAGATAATATACCCTAGATTTCACCTTTTTTGGGTAGACTGAAGAGGTATTGATTGAGAAAATGATTTTTGGGTATATCTGGGATCTAGGGAGATCAAGAATCCTGCAGACGCTCTAACCCAATTTAACTTACCATGAAGGGTGCCATTCTGGGATTTGGGGAAACCAGGAATCTTGCAGACGCTCAAACCCGATTTAACTTACCTTGAAGGGTGTCATTCTGGGATCTAGGGAGACCAGGAATCCTCAAAATCCGACTTAACTTACCTTGAAGGGTGCCATTCTGGGATTTGACTTATCATGAAGGGTGCCATTCTGGGATCTGGGGAAACCAAAAATCCTGCAGAAGCTCAAACCTAATTTTTGTTGTCCCATCACTTTAGGAATAAACCGATGAGGCAAAGATCAAGAACACGAGAGTTGGTCAATCATGATTTGATAAAGCTTGAGAACACGAGATTGTATCAATCGTGAGCTGAT
Source organism: Psidium guajava (assembly GCA_016432845.1). Lineage (NCBI taxonomy): Eukaryota > Viridiplantae > Streptophyta > Magnoliopsida > Myrtales > Myrtaceae > Psidium > Psidium guajava. The sequence goes on along the minus strand of CM028228.1, from coordinate 8,533,233 downwards.
GAAGACTTCATGAGAGTATGTTGATCATGAGTTGCAAGGGTTCAGAAGACTTACCTGGATCTTCTGAGTTAATGATCGAGGCATAGACAGATCGATTGTATCGTGTCTGCTTGCTCACTGAATGACCTTATGTGCTGCAATGGATTTGAGCACCCAGACAATCATCAGAATTGAAAGGTTCAGGTTGAAGATATACTCACCTGAAAATGCTTGGCGAGCATTAGCCAATAGGGCTTGTTTGTTTAATAGCCTCTGGATGAATTTCGAGACCTCGGAGAGTAACTCGACTATTAGGAATGCACTACTTGTCAGACAGTGTCAGAGGTAACATGTGTAAGCATTTTTATCAATGAGTTCATCGGTTCATGCAAAACCATTCAGTTGAGTTTGCAATGATTAAAACCATATGTGTATGCTCATAATATGGATCATGCATGACTATTCTATCGAGTTTGCATTTCCAATTCTGTCCAGGGAGGTTATCATGTCATGAATACCTCGAATTGAACCTGAATGGGGACTTCAGTCCGAAAGGGCTTTCTCTCACTCTCGAGAAACGCTGTTTATCCGGATTGCAGGATTTGAAAAGAAAGCACTCAACCTTACCATCATCGCATTCAGCGAGGGTCTGAGTAATCTCGCAATTGATACGATCAAGCCGATCTAGAGGTCTTGATTAGGACCGTAATGTGGGCTGGGTCAAAGGCTTATCAAAGGAGACTCATTTCGAGTCAGGGCCATTGACAAAAAAAGGTCTTCATCATCTGCTCCGGGTTTACAAGTCAAGAACCCTGCAAAATGAGAGAGAAATAATCTTGCTCGAACTTCTTCGAGCGATTCTTAAAGTCATTCAACTCTTACATTAATTTAGGTGCCCTAATCAGAAGAGACTTTCAAGGGTCGTAACGTAGGTCGGGATTTGGGTCTGAGAAACGAAGGGCTCGTTTTGGCTCAGCAAAATATATGAGAAGGGCTTGGTGTTGGTGATCATTGCAGTCTTGTCACCGATCTTTGACCTTCCTGAATTTGTCTTTAATGAATACCATCATTGGCTGAGGGGTGGTAGTTCTTTTACACTTTGCAAACTGACTTCTTTGGGGATCCTTTTTCGGGAATTCTCAAAATGTATGTTCGAAGTCAGAAGTTCATTACAGATATATGGGCATTGGCCTTGCTTTTGATAGGCACTTTGCTCTTTCTGCCCGAGATTCTTTGGAGTAGCCTTTGCTTTTCTTACTCCCAACTCCCTTTTGTTTGGAAGCAGGCCCATTTTCTTTAGGCTACACTTGTCTCTCTCTTTTTTTTTGTTTAATAATCTTGTGATTTTGAATTTTAGCAACAAGATGATTTTCAACAAATGATACTAGACATTACATGAAAGTCTAGCATATGAAATGGGCTGATTCGAGAATTCTCTATTGGCCCAATTTCTTCAATTCTGCTCTTTTGGGGGAAAGTGTCGTCGTTATCTTGAAATGAGCAAGGATCACCAACATGGGCTTGAGAAATGAATTTGCAGGCTCAATTGGGTTATGCAAAGGATGAGTGTGTAGGATAGAGAAAATAAATGCTCTTCGTCATCCTAAAGCACTTGAATTAAAGTTTGAGTATCATGCAAAGAAACACTCGAAGATTGATGTTAGTCCAAGCAAGAGAATTTCTAACCATTTATCTCCTGATATTGTTGGAATTACCTCTGTTTTGCCCCAGTGCGGGGTGGTTCTTGACAGGGTCATGAAATGAAATCACCGTTTAAATGGGTTGTCAATGGTTGCCTGAAGTGTTTGGAATGGAGAATGAATGCCTCCTTCACTTCGACTATCGTATCTTTTGCGAGAAAACCCATTGCCTTGGAGAATGCGGAATCTGTCTATCGCTCAACTCACTGTGGATTAAATACAGGACGTATGTGGAAATGGCTTGCCTTTCATCGTCCTGTCATACCCCATTCTGTACATTCGATGCATCGTGTACAGTTTATACCCCCAGTAAAAATTGACAAATTGAACATGCAGAACAGTCATGCATAAATCATGGAATGTGTAAACATCATGCAAATATGGCAATACAAGTACAAGTATGGAAATTGCCCCTGGCTGTGTGGGCAGATCAGACACGTTGGGGGCCTATTCCCCGAGTCGATGAGTAGCTTGTTTCTGGTTTTGCCTCTTTTCGATCTAGGGTTCGCCATTGATTTCCCTTATTTCATCAGACGGATCGCATCAGGCGATCATAACTTGGCCCCTTTGGGCTGTTTTCTTTGAAGTATCAGGTGTTAGTTTAACATTTCCTGTAACAAGGAAGGAGACCTGTTAGCCAGTATCAGAAATGATGAACTGGACACGATACTAAGTTACCCTTAAGTGCTTCGCGCAACTCCTTTACCAGTTTTACCACTCGGGATTTTCTCCGTGGGTATGTCAAGTTAGACATTTCCTGTCAAACAATGGAGAAGAAGACGTATTAGTCAGTATTAGAAATGATGTATTGGATACGATACTGGTTTACCCTTCATCTTGAATGTTTTGCGTGACGCCTTTATCAAGTTCACTGGATTGAGTTTCCCTTGGCTTTCGCTGGACACTTCAACGTTAAGCTAAGATCGTAACAAAATACTGACCTTGGTATTGCTCGTCGAGTATTCCTGTTTCTTTTTGCATAAAGAAATGCGAGAAAAAGTTGTTTTATTTATTTACAATACTTACAACATTTCCATCCTCGAGGATCGAACGCGGGACGTCTCGGACCACTGTCATTCCCCATGCCATCTGGTCCACAAGACCGCAGGCGCTCATGGAGGTTCCTTTTAAGAGTCAATCCTTGAGATGACATGGTGTTGTTGTATTGTACTAGGTAATTCCAGGTCACTGTATTTTTCGGGGAGGTTTACAAACCATGTTAAGAATGGAATAAAATAATTCAGAACACGAGACGAGTATGAGCAAATTAGAACGATACAGAATTGCCCTTCTTTGAGATTGTTTGGGTCTTTCGTTCACATATTCCTCATTTGAAGCCGTCCATTCTGTGGCGATGTCCACGAATCTATTTGCCCAAAGTTTTGATTAATCGGGGAATTTCGTTTTTGGGTCAATTTGCAAATTCCTGTAAACAGAAGGGATCTAATTTAGAATCGGGACAATTTGAGGGTAAATTGAAACGATACTGCTTTACCCTTCTAGTTTGCGCGACTTTTTACTCGCAATAAATTCACTACGAGTTTGGTGTGGTAGCAGACTCGAGCATTTAATAGGAGAACATAAAATTGCTGCTTCTTGCTTTTGCGTTCATTCTGAACATCAATAAAAGTAAAAAACATCCCATGCAAGGAAATGAAGCGTCTGCATTCGTTCAAGATCGATTTTGCTCCCTCATCAGGCTCTCCCATGATCAGCTGGCTTCATTCTGGACCAGGTATGCATCGGCTATGTTGAAGGACCCGTGATCTCAGCTTCGAAATACAGACTCCCTGTGCATATTACAGTCCCCGTGCTTCATTAACATTAAACTGGTTGATCATGGCGGTGAGTTCATCGTCAATGCCGCTTGCCTGGTGGTGATACATCTCCCCTTCCCCGGGAGGTATTGATGCTGATCCAGTAGCATTAGTCTTTTTTATACCCTGCTCCAACAGAACTCGATTCTGTTATAAACTGGTCTAACTCGCTTCTCAAACACACATTTTCAATCCTCAGATCATGCATTTCATCGAAGGCGAGGAGGAGGTTGTTGCAGTTAGGGCAGGTGGCGGAGTCAAAAGCGTCTTTATACATCTTGTTTTCCGCTCGGAGGTTTTCATTTTCAACTCTTAGAAACTCGGCTTCGTTGTGCTCATGATGAGTCTTCATTCGGGTTCGCCTATTTTGAAACCAGAACTTGATTTGTGAAGGTTCAAGTCCTAGCTCTTGACTTAGTTCCATTTTCTGTCTGCCGTCTGGCATAGGACATGTTCTGAAGAAATCCTCAAGCCTTTGTACTTGCTCCTTAGTATGGCGATGGTAACGCTTCTTTTGACCCTTACCGTTGTTGTCCTTATCTTTACTGAGATCTTGGACGTCGTCGGCGGAAGGGCCAGGTTCCATAGGCTCGATCCCAAACATGGTTTCGAACTCTTCCTCGCCCATATTCAGCAGGCAATGATAGCTTTCGGAAGTATTGGGTTGAGACATCTTCGATTGGTCGATGATTTCTCAAGGTTTACTATATCTTTCTGTATTTTCACTCTCTCTGAACCGTGTATGCTTTAAAACTCTCTTCAATGTATGAATAAAGATTATCAGGAGGATGTCTCTTTTAAAATTTGGCGTCGGCTTAGCATATGTATCGCTTCTCCCGAGATTTCTGTCTTTCTCAACCTTTCCTGCGTGTTTCTTGCTTGGCTCGTCTTTTCTCATCTCTTCATAGTGGTAGGGTCCCTATCAACGTCTCTACCGTCGATTTGCTGGCGTGTTCTCCTATAAAAACGAATCTCATTTTCCTTGTCTCCCACCCAAGTCACCTTTCTTTCTCCTTTTTCAAAGTTGTGTCATCCCGTCAAACTTTTGGCAGAGATGTCGGATTTGCTTGGCTCGAGATTGGAGACGAGTAGCGGAGGTGATGCTGATAGGGAATGGTAGACAGGAAAATCTAGCCAGTAGAGACTTTCACTGCAAAAATGAAAGGGAATGCGGCAGTATATGTTCTTCATATTCTAGAAAAATTGGAACGATACTGTTTTACCCTTGTATGTACTTCCATTGAATTTGAATTGAGGAAGTTCCTTCATTTGGATTGGATTGGATTGTATGTCCCGAGTTGCCCTTCACTTTGAGCTTGCCACATAAGTGCTTTGCTTAGTTGGGCCTTGTTTTCTTTCGGGTTGCTTTGGACCATCATCATTTTTTATGCCATCGGGTCCGTGGATCGGAGGGCTCCTTTAATTTAAAGGTTACCTTTAAGGCAAATGAGTCCTATCGCATTCCATTGGGTCATTTCATTTTGCGACACTCTTGAGCCAATTTGCAATCCCCTGGAAGAGAATGGAACAAATCCAATTTAGCATTTTGCGACGATTGAGGGTAAATTGGAACGACACACAGTTACCCGTCTTCGAGCTCGCCTGGGCTTTTCACTTGAAATTTCCCTACGTGAGGTCATTCAACATTTCTCATTATGGCAGTCAGCGACGTTGCCACAAATTGATCCGCCCTGAGTCTAGCATAAAAAGGGATTCACGCATTCTACGGGATAAAAAACAAATTACCCCATGCCCCTGAATTAAATCTAGACACCTAGAAAGCTGGAAATATCACACGCAGGGGAATTAAGCATGAAATGAAAGGTGCACTTGTTCAAGGTCAGTTCTGCCTCTCCTGCGGCTCTTCGATAATCAGCTAGTCTCATGCTGGTTCAGGCATGGATGACCGATGTTTGAGAGTCCCTAATCACTGGCTTCCGATCATGGCTTCGGATGTCTGTCAACCTTAAACTGGTTGACCAGGGCAGTAAGCTCATCATCTGGGTAATCTCTTGAACCTTCCAGCAACTGATGCTCGAATTGGGCATTATTGTTGGCAAATGCTGGCGGTAGATTTCTCATTCTGTCCTCTCCATGAGCAATTTGACTTCTCGAGCCGAAATCTTCATCATTACTCCAGAAAGTGTGGGGATCACCAACTGTCTTGCTGCCAAGAACTCCTTCCATTCGAGGATTAGAGAAGTGGAAGTGCTCAGAATAATTTCTTGTCTGATTCTCTGGCTGCGTAGGCGCGCTGATCATGGGATGAATTCTAGCCACGGGTTGGTGCTCAAACCAAGGAGTCTGAATACACTGCCCCTGCGGTCTATACTCTTGAAGAGCATTAGGGTGATTCTGGGGGATACTTTGATTAACGCCTAGGGGATTGATGGCACAGCTACTGGTTTGGTTGATGATGTGAAGTGGCTCGCCCCATGCTAACCTGTGGAATTTATGGTGGCGAGGAGACTCGACATTCAGGCTTGGATCAGTCCCGCCTTGGTTTTCTTGATTCTGAGCTGCATTGTGTTCTCTCACCCTTTTTCTGTACTTCTGAAGATGACTCGAAACATTTGCTTTAGTGAGTCCCTCTACCTTCATAATTTCCAGTATATGTTGCGGCCGTGCCGAATCGATTCCTAGTTGCTGAACTGCATTAACAAACATACGATGCAGCTCGGGAGACCAACTCATCTTCTTTCTCCAGTTGCTTGGAATAAAATTGAAGGCTTGATGCTTGTTCTTATGGTCATGCAATTGCTTCCTTACCACGTGCTGCCATATGTTTTGAAGCATCTGAACCATAACTGGTTTCGTTACGACGTCTTGGGCCCCGTTTAAGACAGCCTTCATCATGGCTTGCTGATCATCGCTTGCCGATATTACGAGGACTGGCATGTTTAATTTAGAATTGATGACTTCCAAGAGAGTGAAAACATCCATGTCAATCCCTACCATGGCGGTGACGATGATATCAAACTGGTCACTACTCCTCCTTAATATCTCTAAGGCCTCTGTCGCCTTTGCTTGAGCTACAACCTTATACCGGCATTTTCTTAATACGGTAACAAGGATTGACAGAGAGACTGGATTACCGTCAATGGCCATGACTAGTAGACCCTCAGGGTAAGAAACTTCATCAGCTTCGACCAGGGTTAAACATGCGCCCATTTCCCTAATGCTCGACATATTTCTGGATCTAGGACTGCCGATTCGAGACCGCCTCAAGATGTCTTCTCGGACTTGAGGGATCACGGGATCGTTGATGGCTTCTCGTAACAGGCTTTGAAAGCCAATGCTTTGATGGTGAAGGTTTTGAATTCCTCTCCCACGAGAATTCCTTCCTCTCTATCTTTCTCCTGCGAGTTCGTGCAGATGAACCCTTACTATCAAATGAGGATAAATTCTCTCTCTGGCAATAGCAACGACTTCCCCCTTCACGGGCAGTGCTATTAGATTTACCGAGGGGAAAATCTGACATTCAGCTTTTGATTAAAGGGGAAATCCTCGTTTATCGCTCAGTTTGTCTTCTTCTTTCTTTTCGCGATAGAGGGCCCCTGTCAAGATTTCCACCGTCGATTTACTGGCGGGTCCTCCAATGAAGACGAGTAATATCTCTCTTTCTGCCGAAAATTTCTTTGTCCCCCACTAAGCTCGTCTTTTCGTTCTTTCTTTTTTCAAAGCGGTGGAGTTCCGTCCAGCTTTTCCACAGAGACGTCAGGTTTGTTCGGCTTGAGGTTGCCACTTGACTGGAATTTGAGCCACCGGGGGTGTTGCCGACAGAGAATGGTAGATAGGAAAACCTATAAGGACTGCCCCTGTGAAATCAGTATTTAAATTGAAGCAGATTACCATCTTCGCATTCCGCTCATCTGCCTCATCTCTCTCCTTTCTTTCGTATTCTGCTTTCAAAAATGGCAAATTCTCCTAACCACACCTTATCCGCCGAAGTCCTGGCTGGGTGGGAGAGACTCTACAATCTTCTTGGTAGAGGTTACGCTCATATAGCCAAAAACTCTACCGTTGAGGTTGAAATCCTTAGTTTATTCAGGACTGTGGACGCTGCTTCTGTTGAGGGTACCCAACTGGGGAAGGAGTATCGGAACTTCTCGACTGTCTTCATCAATTTTCTGGCTGCCTATAACCGCGCTTATGAGACGGTCCTTGTGACCGCCGTCATGAAAGCTCGTTACCGAGACCGGCACGAGCGTCTGGCAACAGTTACATTTGTGGCTGATAATCACAAAAAGGCCCTCAAGTTTGCCAACGATCAGCTTTCCTGGCTGGTTCGTGAGAGGGGAAAGCTGGTGGACCGTCTGGCCTTGGTCCGAACTTACGCCGAACAGGAGCCAGGCAATATTGTGATGAGGTGCAAATGCGGTTGGCTGCAGGAGAGGCTTGATGACATTACGGCAGACATTGCTTTCGAGAGGGCGGCGATTCCGGACCTGGAGTTTGCCGTTGAGCATTACGAGGCCACTATGGCCCAGGTTAAAGAGAAGTACGATCGCCTCTTCTTTAGGCTCGCGGAGCTTGATCCCGAGAACGCCCGGTGCACCCAGAGCATCAACTTTATGGAGAGCCAGCTGAGCTCCTTTGTGACGCTTATTAGGGCTCAATTTGATTTCACTTTTCCTCCCCAGTGAGTTGTTGTAAGATTTGTTGGTGAATGGAATGAAGAGAAAGTTTCACGTGTTTGTGCTTTTCATTTTCCTGCCATTTCTTCGCCCATATAGCATGATAGGACGATTTACGGTACTGAAGACGTTGAGGCTTAACACTCTTCTCGGTGTTCTTGTTATTTGCCGCCGGCGATTATATCAAGGACATTGGCGAAGGGTTCGGTGGCGGCCCCCACCGGTCACAGCGCCGTGAGTCAGTCGTGTGAATTATTGCAAATCGACCACTCGATTAGTGCTCCAATAAACAAACCGGGCTGCCCGTTGCGTGCCCCACTTTACTCCTGCCTATCTCTTTCGGCGTCCACTTGAATGTGTCGGTCGCCTGTAGCGTTGGGAGAAATGATTGCGGGCCATGCTCGGTAATAAAATACTAGTCCTCCAAAATCTTTTATGTGTTTTGAATCCGAGGAAGGTAAAAAGGCAAGCCTTTGTTCAATTTAATCAGAAAGGCATCGCAAGATCGGGTTCATAATCTTGCCCCATGGGTTTTGATTACACAGTCTCGACTTTCTCAACAAAAATACATGAACCCTTCTAATATATTAAAAATGTCCCCATGCCCGATCTGGATGCATTCACTACCACTCATCAAAATACATGGCCCATACGTGATGACTTATTGACACGATTCTGTCTTCGGAAGAATTGGCCTCTTCATATGCCCCTAGGGTTAACGATATCTTCGCTTGCCCCCTGATTGTTATCACCAACGAGCTCGATTTTTCTCCACCCCAGGGTACCTATAATTCCCTGCAAAAGTAAAGAAAATAATCAGTATGTGATCCAATAGGGGTCGGCCCATGATTCCTACATTAGTCCAATTTTATTTTTCAATTTTAGAGAAAATTTTCTTAGAAAAACATGGGTGAATTTCTCAAAAAGAATTTTCTTGCAAATTTTTACAACTTGAAAAATGTGATAAAATATCTTAAAATTTAGCAAATTTCCCGAAGGGATTTTCCTTTTATCAGAATGAATTTTTAGGGATAAATTTGTCAAGAAAATCTCATTTCTATTGAAGTAGAAAAATGTAACAAAATCTTTTACAGGTCAATAAAATTTTCCTAAGGGATTTTTCACACTTATTTATTTATTTATTTATTTTTATTTTTTTCAAAAATGGGATACTAATTTGATTTTCATTTTCTTTTGAAAAATGACCTTGATGTTAAATTCAAAATTTGACCGACACCTAACATGGACCGACCAAAAATAAATACAAGATGAAGTTAGAAAACTTACTTTCACCGTCAAAAATACCATGTAAGTCGCATAGACATGCACATGAATCGTGAGTTTAAATCTTAGCCTATCTACTCTAAAGGCTGACAAATTGAAGCGAAAGACTTACGGTAAGGCGACAATCTCGCGCACATAATCAAGATTAGCCGTGACCCCTACGACATAATCAGGATTAGCCGGGTCTCCCAACTTCGGCTCCTCGAGTCAAAAATTAAAACCACTGCTTTGGTAATCTTACCAAGCCTGAGGCCTAACTTTTAAAACTCATTTTTGAAAAGAGGTTCGGGATTGAATCTGGACAAACTTTCGACGTGATCTCACGCCGAACGCTAGAACCAAATCACAATACCATCCTAAAACTAGTGACCCAGGTCCGGTCACGGGACGTGTGTGATGTAGTGCTAAAACAAATAATCATGCACAGCAGTTAAATTCAAACACCACTTCAAAATGTGCAAAAATTAAATTCCAATTTCCATACACCAAACCTGCAAAATAAGGGGTTAGCCAAACACTCCACCCCTTATAACTCCCATCTGCAAGACCATTTAACACCTAAAGATTAGAATTCAACCAATTGCCAAACCAAGTGAATATTCATGAAATTTTACTGGCCTAAGTCCTCTAAGTTCTTAAATTTTTCAAAAATTAAGAACAACTCCCCAGTGGAGTCGCCAAGCTGTCGCGACCTAAAATTCATTTTTAGGTTAATGGATTACCAGATTAATTAATTAAATTAACTAACCTAGTTTGAGCTCTCCCAACCTCTACCAAATCGCAACTTTGATTTTTTTTCACATGATTTTAGAATTTGGAGTCGCCACTAATCATTTTTGGTAGGTTGATTAGAAACCTAAGTAACCTAGCGGGAGAACTAAATTACTCCTGCAAACCAGAAATTATGAGTTCGGGGACTTGGTTACACTAGTTAATTAAAACTAATGCCCTTTCGGTACCTTAATTCCATGGATATCCTATTTTGGCAACTCTCACTTGATTTATTCCTAAGACCCTAGTAAGGTGTTCTTTTTATGTTTTCACTTTAAAATGAAATGCATAAAGGGTATGAACGCAAACGTTGACATACAAATACGACACACAAATACGGACATACGAATATGATATACGAATACGTAGATATGCGAATACGAATACGTGCGTGACGTGCGAATGACATACGTACATGACATGCGAACGACATACGTACGTGACATGTGTATGAATACGATATGCATACGAGATAGACGAATACATATACGTGCGTTACATGCGAAGGACATACGTACGTGGACATGCGAATGATATGCGTACGTGACATGCGTATGAATACAACATGCATGCAGGGATAGACGAATACGAATACGTATGTGACATGCGTATGAAGACGCACGAATACGATATGTAACATGCATACATACACCATACAAATATGTGACATATATATGTGACATGCATAGTGATATATGTATGTAAATACGTACATTTCGATTTTGCCCATAAAGGGCAAAGTCGTCATTTTGAAAAGATGGGATAAAACCCTCATTTTTGAAAAAAGAGGGGATAAAACCCTCATTTTGAAATTTTTGATTTTTCTGAATGAATATGCATGGGTTAATAACATATCATAACAGACAAATGTGGATTTGCAAACGTCGAGTACGTGACGTGCATACGAGAACAAACAAATACGATATGTCTATACGAACATACGGATAACATAACAAACATACATGAGACATACTACATGAGATGCACATGAATGGCATTTTTTGTATTTTCAGATTTTCCATTTTTTTTTTGGTTTTTTGGATTTTCTACATTTTTTTGTATTTTGGATGTCTTATAAAAGAATGCAAAATCACCCAAAGCAAATGAAGATGTGAAGAGAGAGCAGGTAAAGTAAAACTACCCTAAGGACAGTGAAAATAAAACCTGCAACTCGTCGGGTGAATAATTACAGACCAATTAAATAAAACCCGAGACATGATCGGGAATACAACAAAAATGGACCGGAATGGACATCGGTCAAACACCCGTCGCCAAGCCTCGTGGGTCGAGAGTACAACAAAACGGACCGGAATGGACATCGGTCATCCTTCAGTCTTCAAAGCATCGGGCCGAAAGCCAAATGAAAATAATGAACTTATCCAATCGGACATGCACAATCACCAATGAGTTAAGACAATTCAAAAACTCAAAGAGAGTTTAACACGTGCTGATTAAACTTCATTGAGACCATTTTTTACATTTTCCAATGCATTAACACAAAAAATACGAATTAAATCATACTGTCCATGAACATTCTTAGGGAGAAAACAGTAACCATAAAATACAAAAGAAATAATGAAATGTATGTAAAAATTCTGAGATTTTTTATGTGGATGGGAAAATGTGTCTTTGACAACTTTCATGTTTTACATTCTTATTGCAGAGACACTCATTTTCGTGTAGAAAATGGTCTTTCATGAGAGCTCAGCAGCAAACAAACAAATTTCACAGAACAGACATATTTCAGGATTAAGCTTAAATGGACACTCAAATCTCAAAATTAATGCACCAAACTTTCAAGTCTACTAAACAAGACCCCATTGAACAACTTTCATTTTTTGTGAAGTTTCAAAAGAAGACTCTAAACATAAGATAACTACAAATCAATATGACCACGCACAGAAAAACACTCAGACTCAAGGACGCCAACAGAATTGCATGATTTCATTAAATGCATTAAAAATACGAAACGTGCATGAATATTTTTGTATTTTTTATATGTTATGCATTAAGATCTTATGAACAAATATCATGAAGAGGTCTTTATGAAACAAAGTCTAGAATAACCCATGGAAAATCATTTAGCGTGAAAGGTCAGATCAGAAAAATTCCATCTCAGGTTCTGATCACCATATTTCCAGATTTCTGCTTTCAATTTCGGGACCCTTTTGACATAGCAAACGACGTCAATTTTCGTGCCATAATATATCAAATCGAAGATCTCAAAGTCATCTACGAATGTTCAGTACATTTATTTTCGAGATTTCGTCATCTAAACACAAAAAATTGAGTTACCAGATAATTGCACATGCTGATGCGCCTAGAGCTCGTTGGAGATGAATCCGTCGCGTCGCCAAGGCTTATTCCACGGCGGCGAATTTTTCTCTCTCAAAATTTTTTTCACTTGAAATCTCTCCAAAAGAATTTTTTTTTCTCCAGTTTTTCTTCAATCTCCCAAAACTCTCTCAAACATCCAAAATTTTCTCTCCAAAAAAATGCCCCTCTCAAGCTCATTTCTTCCTCCTTTTATAAATCACTCATTTATCTCCCATTCTAATTTTTCCATTAACTCTATCTCCCATTCTAATTTCTCCACTAACTCTTCTTCATTTTCATCTTCCCTTCTCCATCTCTATCTCACATTCTAATTTCTCCACTAACTCTTCTTCATATTCATCTTCCCTTCGCCATATCTATTTCCCATTCTACTAACTCTTCTTCATCTCCATCTTCCCTTCTCTATTCTCATCTTATTTTCTTTATCTTCTCTTCTCCATCTTCCTATCTTCATCTCCTCTTCTCCATCTTCCCTTCTCTATTCTAATTTCTCCACTAACTCTTCTTTTTGTTATTTACAAAATAATCCCTCAAGTATTAGGTATTTGCACTCTAGTCCATGAGATTTTAAGTATTTGTAATTCAGTCCCTGGAGAAATATTTCTTTAAGTCCAAATCTCCTCACAATTTTCGACACACCTATCGCATGTTGAATTTAAGCTCATTTCTTGCTATTGAAAATAATGTAAAATTTAATTAAAGCCATGTTTGTAAAATTGAATCATTCTGGGTATAATTGGGCCAAGATGAAAATTTGAAATATTAAAGAACAATGTCACAACTCCTAAAAGTGAAAAATGAAAATAAATTGACTCAAATTGAATTTTTTTAGGCCCGATTCGAGATTATGCTCGTTAAGGAATACACGACCTCGAATTGGATTTTTTAAATTTGCGATGGCCAACATGAAAAGGGATTTAAAGGAAAAATATTGACTATTTTTATGTATTTTTGTGGCCTCAAATGCTATTATTTATTAAATATTTTCCTAATTTCTAAAAATTATATTTAAAAAAATACAAAAAATATGAAAAATTATTTTTTTACTCAAAAATGGTTTCCTAAGCTTGGCCAAGGCTTCCAAAGTTGATTTTGCAATTTTCTCATTTTTATAGATTTTCTATCAATTTTAGAAAATAAAAATACCGAAAAATACTGAAAATATGAAAAATCATTTTTTGGTCAAAATTGGTTCCCTAGGCTTGGCAAAGGTCTTCAAAGTTAATTTTTTCAAATTTATGAATTTTTATGGATTTTCTATTAATTTTAAAAAAGAAGAAAAGAAAAGGTGATTGAAAATGAGGTGTCAACACTACAGGCAACCAAAGTCCTTCCTACAAGCAACCAAAGGTCTTTTTTACAGGCACCAAGTCCTTTCAACAAGCACGAAGTCCTTCCTACAGGCACCCAAAGTCCTTCTTACAGGCAACACAAAAGTCCTTCCTACAGGGATCAAAATCCTTCTTATAGGCAACCCAAAGTCCTTTTTACAGGCAACCCAAAGTTCTTCTTACAGGCACCCAAAAGTCCTTCCTACAGGCACCAAAGTCCTTTCTACAGGCAACTCAAAGTCCTTCTTATAGGCAACATAAAAGTCCTTCTTATAGGCACCAAAGTCCTTCCTACAGGCAACCCAAAGTCCTTCTTACAGGCACCAAGTCCTTTCTACAGGCACAAAGTCCTTCTTACAGGCACTAAGTCCTTTCTACATGCACCCAAAGTCCTATATAAAGGTAGCCCAAAGTCCTTTCTACAGGCACCAAAGTCCTTCTTACAGGCAACCCAAAGTTCTTCTTACAGGTAACGCGAAAGTCCTTCTTACAGGCAACCCAAAGTCCTTCTTACATGCAACCCAAAGTCCTTCTTACAGGCAATTCAAAGTCCTTTTTACAGGCACCAAGTCCTTTCTACAGGCATAAAGTCTTTCTTACAGGCATTTTCATGGGATGACCTACCATACATGTCAAATCTCAATCAAAGTTTAATCAGTAGAATCCTTTTGTTAGGAATCTACCATGGGTTAACCTACCATACGGGTCCAAGGTCAACCACCCTAAGGTTTTCTTATAACGAATCCTTATGTTCTCATTCCACTTTCAGTAGAGTATCCATATCAGGCAACCGCCACACAATGGGCAGGTAAGTGCCAGATAAGCTCGCTCCTCTATCTCTCTCTCACTTCATAAAAATCTCCTCCAGTCCGATTTGGATCAGAACTTGCTCAGAGAGGTATTGGAGATCAAATGTCACAACTCTTTGCATTTTCTTAGGTTGAGTCGATTAAGATTCAAGTGTTATCTCGTTTTTGAAATGAACCTCTATCGAGCTTCCTTTCAAAGAGTGGCAACTGTTGACACTTGATTTTTAATCATCGTTTCTCTTTTAAAATTAATACAAAATCCATAAAAATTCATAAAATTAAAAAATCAACTTTGGGGACCTTAGCCAAGCCAAGAGAACCAATTTTGACCAAAAAATAATTTTTCATATTTTTTGTATTTTTTTAAATATATTTTTTAGAAATTAGAAAAATATTTAATAAATAATAGCATTTGAGGCCACAAAAATACATAAAAATAGTCAATATTTTTCTTTTAAATCCCTTTTCATGTTGGCCATCACAAATTTAAAAAATCCAATTCGGGGTCGTGTATTCCTTCACGAGCATAATCTCGAATCGGGCCAAAAAAATTCAATTTGAGTAAATTTATTTTTATTTTTCACTTTTAGGAGTTGTGACATTGTTCTCTAATATTCCAAATTTTCATCTTGGCCTAATTATACCCAGAATGACTCAATTTTACAAAAAGGCTTTAATTAAATGAGCTTAAATTCAACATGCAGTAGGTGTGTCGAAAATTGTGAGGAGATTTGGACATAAAGAAATATCTTTTTTAGGGATTAAATTGTAAATACTTAAAATTCAGGGACTATAGTGTAAATACCTAACTCTTGAAGGATTATCTTGCAAATAACAAAAAGAAGAGTTAGTGGAGAAATTAGAATAGAGAAGGGAAGATTGAGAAGAGGAGATGGAGAAGAGAAGATGGAGAAGAATGGATGGAGAAAATAAGATAAGAATAGAGAATGAAAGATGGAGAAGAGAAGATGAAGAAGAATGGATGGAAAAAATAAGATAAGAATAGAGAAGAGAAGATGGAGATGAAGAAGAGTTAATGAAAAAATTAGAATGGAAGATGGATGAATAGGTTATAAAAGGAGGAGGAAGTGAGTTTGAGAGAAGAACTTTTGAAGAGAAAATTTTGGATATTTGAGAGGGTTTTGGGAGATTGAAGAAAAATTTAAGAGAAAGAAAGTACCAAAAAAGAAAGAGAGAATTTTGAAGATGATGAGAGTTTAAAGCGAGCATCATTAATTTCTTCATCGATCAACATAAATCAAGAATTCATCCCAGATTTGAAGCTAAGTGTCCCTCTACTCTCTTTGATTTTTTAGTATAAACTATCTCAAATTTTCTACTCTTCTCCCATTTCCCCATATTTGATTTCAGGCAGGAACCAATTATATCCATCAAGCATTTCTCATAATGCCATTAAAGCTAAGTGCCTCTTTCATTGTTCTAATTTTTAATATGAATTAAATCATATTTGCTCCATTACTCCATTTCTCCATATTTTATGTCAGGCAAAGGACAACCCCAAGTCAACGGTAAATCCCATGGAGGTGTAAAATTGGCGCTGACGAGCTCTTGAGTGCCCATTAAATTTTCAATTGATCCGTCGATGGATTTCGGCCCGAATTGTCAAATCAATTCATTTTATTTTAAAGAATTTAAACCCCAGAATGTGAAGGGCAAAGCCCGCTCACTAGAGGTCATTTTAAATTTCTGCAATTTAAATTCCTGCACCTTAAACCCCAAAGGAGAGGGCCAAGCCAAGACCGAGCTATCCATTGGTGGTCTTTATTTTTTGTCATTTACTTCCTGCAATTTAATTTTTGAATCACTAAACCCCAAAATGAGTAGCTCACAGCACTGCACAGAAGTCGTTAACTCACTCCCTCTTTCGGCTTTAGGGAAATTCTTAATATTTTGAAAATGCCAAAAAAAAGTCACTCACGTATATTCCATTTAAAAAAGTGAAAATACAAAAAGAGAACACTCCACTAGAGCCTTAGGAATAAACCAAGCCTGAGTTGCCATATTAGGATATCCATGAAATTAAGGTACCTAAAGGGCATTAGTTTTAATTAACTAGTGTAACCAAGTCCCCGAACTCGTAATCTCTGGTTCGTAGAAGTAATTTAGTTCTCCCGCTAATTTACTTAGGTTTCTAATCGACCTACCAAAAATGATTAGTGGCGACTCTAAATTTTAAAACCGTTTGAACAAAAAACCAAAGTCGCGATTTGGTAGAGCTTGGGAGAGCTCGAACTAGGTTAGTTAATTTAATCAATTAATCTGGTAATCCATTAACCTAAAAAATGAATTTTATGTCGCGACAATGAGTTTGACATTGGTGATCATCACATCTTTGTCACCAGTCTCGGCCCTGAGAATAGTCTTTCAAGAACACCATTATTGAATGAGGATGGTGTCAATTTCTGCTGATACCGTCGTTACTCCCGAACGGTGTAAACTTCAACTATGTATATTTTGCAATCTAACTCCTACGAAGAGTTTTCTTTTGCAATCAGATCCCATTAGGGGTTTACAAAAGGAGATAATATGTTTTCATTGAATTTACAAAATGTTCGGTATAAAGTTCAAAAGCATTCAAAAATAAACATTGATTTGAATGGGCATTGGTCTTGCTTTTGACTGGCGCTTTGATTTCTCATGCCCGGGACTGGCTCTTTTGGTCCCACCTTTTTCCTTTTTATCTTTTCCGTTCTGTTTAAAATAAAAAATTCCAAAGATTATGCCATATACATATGCATATCAGAGGTCTAGTACACTTGAAGAGTTGACTTGGTAGTTCTATATAGACCTAATTCTTCTGAGCTCTTATGCTTTGAAATGGTACCATCTTCATCTTTGAATGAGCAATGATCACTAACGGGGTTTTAAGAAATGAATATGCATGCTCAACTGGGTGATGCAAAGGATAAGAGTGTATCAGATAGAGAAACGAATGCTTTTCGTCATTCTAAGGCACTTGAATTACCGTACGAGGTTGAAAGCAAAGAAACACCTGAAAAATGAAAAACTTCTAGCCATTTACCTCATGGTATTACTAGGACTACCTCTATTTAACCCCGATGTAGGGTGCTTCTTGACAAGGGTTACGAAATGAAATCGTTGTTCAAATGGGTTTTCAATGGTCACCTGTAGTGTTTAGGATAGAGAAATGATCGCCTTCTTCCCTTTGACTATCGTAACTTTTGCAAGAAAACCCTTTGCTTTGGGGAATGCAGAACCTATTTAGAACACAACTTACTGCGGATTAGGATGTATGTGGAAATGACTTGCCTTTCATCATTCTGTCATCCCCCATATTACGCATTCGATGCATCATGTGCAGTTTATGCTCCAAGTCAAAATTAGCAAATTAAATATGCAGAATAGTCATGCATGAATCATGGCATGTATAAATGCAATGTAGATGTAGCAGTTTTTAGCATCACGCGTGTTTATAGAATGTGCAGGTATGGAAGAAAATTCTCAAGAATGGGAGAATTTCAATTGCCTTAGGACACGTGGGCGGATCAAACAAATCGAGGAGTCTACTCTTTAAGTCGAGGAGTGGTTTATTTCTGACTTTGCCCCTGCATAATGAGGTGCATGGGTGAAGGAGTTGAGTGAAGATTTTGTGCAATTGGGCTTGCTTAATGTTGACAACCGTCAATATTGTTGGTCAAATGCCCATGCAAGGAAGAAAGCAGAAAGGTGATCCTTAAAATTAAATGAGTTAAGGAAGACATACTTTCCTTTTCAATTCAAGACTTGCTATCAATTTGCTCCCCATTTTCATTAGAATGGACCTCATCAAATGATCACAATTTTTCCCCTTGAGGTTGTTTCCTTCAACATGTTAAATGTTAGTGTAAGCATTTCCTGTTAAAAGGAAAAGACACGTGTTAGCCAATATTGGAAGGGATAAACTGGAAACGATACTGGTTCACCCTTCATCTTGAATGCCTTATATAAGCGTTTCACCAGCTTCGCTGGGTTGAGTTTCCCTTGACTTTTGTTGGAAACTTCACCATTAGGGCCAAGGTAAATGTATTGACTTTGGTCTCATTTGTCGAGTATTCTTGCTTCTTTCTGCAAAAAGATATGCACCAAAAATTGTGTTATTCATTTACAATATTTACAATATTCCCCAATTTTCGAGGATCGAACTCGGATCATTTGGACCACTGTCATTCCCTATGCCATCAGGCTCATGAGACCATAGGCATTCATCGGGGCTTTCTTTTAAGTGTTAATTCTTGAGATGACGCGATCTTGTCGTATTGCACCAGGCAATTTCACATAGTGGTGTTTTTCAAGGCAATTCACCATCCCTGTTAAGAGTGGAATAAGTCAATTCAAAACTCGAGATGATTATGGGAAAATTGAAACGATATAAAATCATCCATCTTTGAGATTGCTCGAGTCTCTCATTTGTATTTTTCTTTATTTGAAGCTGTCCATCTAGTGGTAATGTCCACGAATTGAATTTCCCTAAGTTTTGTTCAACTTTCATTTGGGTATGATTGTGTTCTTGGGCCAATTTACAAATTCCTGAGAATAGAAGGGATTCAATTTAAAACTGGAACAATTGAGGATAAAATTGAAACGATATGGAATTACTCTTCCAGTTTGCACGGTTTTTTACTCGCCATTAATTTTTCCCCAAGTTTGGTGCAGCAACGGGTCCGAGCATCTAATAGGAGAAAGGGAGATTACTACTTCTTGCTTTTGCATTAATTCTAGACATTAATAAAAGTAGAAAACATCAAATGTAAGGAAATGAAGCATATGCATTCGTTCAGGGTCGGCTCTACTCCATTTGTAGGCTCTCTAGTGATCTGTTAGCTTTATTCCAAGTCAGGTACTCATTGGTGATGTTGGAAGACCCATGATCACCGGCTTCGAAATACAGGCTCCGTGTGCACATCACAGCTCCGGTGCTTCATCAACCTCGAATTGGTTGAACATGGCGGTGAGCTCGTTGTCAATGCCACTTACTTAGTAGTGATACATCCCCTCTTCCTTGAGAGGCATCAATGCTGACTCCATAATATCGATCTTCTCATACATTCCTCCCACAGAACTTGGCTCTGTTGTGAACTGATCTAACTCACCTCTTAAACGGGCATTTTCAATCCTCAGATATTACCTTTCGTCGAGGGTGAAGAGGTTATTGCAGTTAGGGCAGGTGGCAAAGTTGAAAGCTTCCTTATATATCTTGTTATCTGCCCGGAGTTTTTCATTTTTAGCTCTTAGAAACTCGACTTCATAGCGCTCATATCGAGTCTTTACTCGGGTTTGCCTATTTTGAAACCAAAACTTGACTTGTGAAACTTCCAACCCTAGCTCTTAACTCAGTTCCATTCTTTATCTGCCGTCTGGTATAGGGCACTTCCTGAAAAAATCTTCAAACCTTTGAATTTGATGCTCAGTATGGCGATGGTAACGCTTCCTCTAACCTTTATTATTGTTGTCCTTATCTTTATCGAGATCTTGGACGTCGTTGGTGGAAGGGCCAGGCTCCATAATTTGAATTCCA
The DNA here is from genome assembly GCA_016432845.1 of Psidium guajava. Lineage (NCBI taxonomy): Eukaryota > Viridiplantae > Streptophyta > Magnoliopsida > Myrtales > Myrtaceae > Psidium > Psidium guajava. Next base: position 8,513,032 of record CM028228.1, on the reverse strand, counting down.
AACATGGCCTCAAATTCTTCATCTCTTATATTCAGCAAGTAATGATAGCTCTCAAATGTGTTAGATTGAGACATCCTTGATTTGGTTAATGGTTCCTCAAGTTTGCTACCTCTTCTTGTATTTTCACTCTCTCTGAATCTTTTCTAAGGGACCGTGTATGCTTTAAAACTCTCTTCAGAGCATGAATGAAGATTATCAGGAGGATATCTCTTTTTAAAATTTAGGCGTGGGTTTAGAAACTGTATTACTTCTTCCGAGAGTTCCGTCTTTCTCAACCCTTTTTGCTGTATCTCTTGCTTGACTCGTCTTCTTTCATCTTTTCATGGTAGGGGAGCCCTTGTCATTATCTCTACTATCAATTTTACATGATGAGTTCTCCCATAAAGACGAATTATATCTTCTTTTCTTGTGAAAATTTTCGTTGTCTCATACTTAGGTAATCTTTTTCTTCTTCTTTTTCAAAGCACTGGCATCTCCTCAAACCATTTTTGCAAAGATCTAGGATTTGTTTAGCTCGAGATTGTAGACTGACAAGGGATTCGAGCCAACAAAAGTGACACCGAAGGGGAATGGCAGATAGGAAAATCTGATTAATAGATACTGCAACTGTGAAGTTAATATTTAACACCAAGTGGATCACATCTTCGCATTCTGATAGTCTGCCCTGATTCTCTCCTCTAATACTTTCGTAATCCGCTCGTCTACCTTGATTCTTTCCTCTATCATTTTAACGACAATGGCCAATCTTCCCACGCACATCTTACCAGCTGAAGTTACGTTCAAATGGGAAAGACCTTATGACCTTCTTGACCGGGGCTATATTTACATAGCCTATCGTCCGAGTGTCGAAGCTGAGATCTTCGATTTGTTCAGGGAGATAAATGCTTCTTCATTTGAAGGCACCAACTTGAAGAGGGAATACAGGATGTTCCTACACGTCTTCATCACCTTTCTAGAGGCTTATCGGAACACTTAGGAAACGGTTATCTTAGCCCGCATCGTGAAGACTCGCTATCAGGATCGATCTGAATGCTTGGAGTCTGCAGAACACGCGGTTGCTCGGTACAAGAAGGCTGTCAAGTCTGCTGATGAACGGGGCATCGCTATTAGTTCACGGGAGAGAGAAGCCGGTAGAGCGTCTAGCTTTGAACCAGACTTATTTTGACCAGGACTTGAGCGATATCGTGATGAAATTCAGATGTAAGTGGCTGAAGGAGAGACTTGATGACCTAACGGCGAATATATCTTTTGAGAGAGACTTGATCGAGAATTTAAAATTTGCCGTTGAACATCATGAGGTTAACGCAGCCAAGCACAACGAGAAATGCACCCACCTGTTCTTCAAGCTTGTAGATCTCGAATTCTAGATCGCTCAGTGTAGGCAGAACATTAATTTCATAGAGAGTAAGTTGAGCCCTTTTGTGATGCTTATTGGGGCTCAGTTTGGCTTTATTTTTCCTTCCTAGTGAGCTGTTGTAATACCCCTTGATGAATGGAATTAGAGAAAACCTTCACCTGTTTGTGCTTTTATCTTTTTGCCATTTTTTCTTTCACATAGCATGAATGACTTATGGTACTTCTCACACCCACCTCAGTTAGGATCAAGGCACCTCTTGGGAGCACTTTCTTTACGACACACGAGTCACAATAGTTCAGAGTAGACTTCCCTGTTGACAGTAACCTTTGCAGCACGAGGTTATCCACCTCTGCTAGATTCAATTCGCTTCTATCAATTATACCTTCGAAGGAATACGTAGGGAACATATTTCTACCTCAACTAGTAGGACTACCTCTATTTCATCTTATCTTGATAGATGGTTGGTGGCCACAAGATGATGACATACAGTCCATCAGACAAGGGTAAGACTCCATCACTCCTCTCTGATATTGATACCGAGGACACGGAAAAAGGATTTGACGGCGGCCCCCACCAGCCACGTTTGAGACTTGTGACCAACCATGTAAATAATTACAGCTATGACCACTCGACCAATGTTCCAATAAATGAACTAGGCCACTTGTTGCGTACCCTACTTCATTCATGCTTTGTCCCTTTCGGCATCCACTTGTTTGTGTCGATCGCGTGTAGTGTCGGCAGAAATGCCTGTGGGCCATGCTTAGTAAATAAAACACCGGTCCCCCAAAGTCCTCTTTATGGTTCGAATCCGAGGAAGTTAAAAGGCAGGGCTTTTGTTGATTTAACCAGAAATGTGTTGCAAGGTCGGGTCAATATACTTGCTTCACGGGTTCTGATTACACAATCTATGTTTTTTCGACAAAAATGTAGGAATCTTCAATACATTAAGAATGCCTCCATGTCTGATCCGAATAAATCCATCGTCGTATCAGAATATATAGCCCATACATGTTCATTGAATGACGCAATTCTGTTTCCGGGAAGATGGACCTCTTCGCTTGCCCCTAGGGTTATCGGCTAAGATATCAGCAATTAATCGTATTTTCGTATTCTTAAAGATTATTTCTGATGTATTGTTGAATCCGATTTTGCTCCTGCTTAAGGCACCTATGATTCTCTGCAAAAGTAAAGGAAATAATTAGTATTTAACCCAAAAGAGGTCGGTCCATGGCTCCTACATTAGTCTAATTTTATTTTATTTTTTAATTTTGTGGAGAAATCAGACAAACTTTTCTTAAGAGAATATGGGTGAATTTCTCAAAAAGAATTTTCTTGCAAATTTTATAGCTTAGTAGAAATGTGATGAAATCCTTTAACATTTAGCAAATTTCCCGAAGGAATTTTATCCTTTTATCATAATGAATTTTTAAGGATAAATTTGTCAAGAAAATCTTGTATCCATCTAAGCAGTAAGGAAAAATGTGACAAAATCTTTTCATTAGTGAACAAAATTTCCCAAAGGGATTTTTTTCGTATTCGTCTTTTCAGAAATGGTACACCAATTTGATATTTTTTTTATTCTTCTTTCTCTCTTTTTTAATGACCTTGATATTAAGTTCAAAATTTGATTGATACCTAATATGGATCCACCAAAAATAAATACAAAATAAAGTTAGAGAACTTTTACCTTAGAAAAATGCAAATCATATAGACATGTATATAACTCAAGTGAGGAGTGGACTCTAGAAAATAAAAAGGAGAGACAGGGAAAAATATGGTCAATTTACCCACAAGTGCAATCAAACATCAAGTGGGAAGAATTGTTAATTTAGATAGTGAACAGGATCAAATATGGTCAACTCAAGTGCCATCAAACATAAGAGCTTTGCATATCGATCTCTATCTATGGCTACCTAGGAAAAATATTTCACGGTTTGGGTTTAGGCGCTTGTGTGTGCAAATATCGTGATCTTCAAAATATGTAAGACATGCACAGCAGTTGGTATCAAAACAGCGCTTCTAAAATGCACGAAATTAACAAAAAATTTTAACACCAAACCTGTAAAACAAAGGGTTAGTCAAACACTCCACCCCTTATAACTCTCATCTGGAAAAACATATAATACCGATAGAATCATTTCCAAGCAATTGCTAAATCAAATGAATTTTCATGAAATTTTTCAGACCCAAGTCCACTAGGCTCTTAAGTTTTTTCGAAAATTAAGAACAAGTCCATAGTGGAGTCGCCAAGCTATCGCGACCTTAAAAAATTTTCGATCGGTAGAAATTCTCAGGTTAACAGATTATCAGATTAATTAAATTGACTAACATAATACGAACCCTCCCAAGCCCTACCAAATCGCAACTTTGGTTTTTGTTCGAATAATTTTAGAATTTGGAGTCGCCACTAATCACTTTTGGTAGTTCGATTAGAAACCTAAGTAAATTAGCGGGAAAATTAAATTACTTATACGAACCAGAGATTATGAGTTCAGGGACTTGGTTACACCAGTTAATTAAAACTAATACCCTTTCGGTACTTAATTCCATGAATATCCTAATTTTAGCAACTCAAGCTTGATTTACTCTTAAGGCTCTAGTGGGGTGTTCTCTTTTTGTATGTTCATTTTTTAGATGGAATGCATGTGAATGACATTTTTTGGTATTTTCAAAGCATTAAAAATTCCTTGAAGCCGAAAGAGGGAATGAGCTAATGACTTTTGTGCAATGTTACGACCTCCACTAGGTGACTCGGCCTACTCATTCTGGGGTTTGATGATGCAGAAATTAAATTTCATAAAGTAAAGGGCAGTAAACAAAGGACTTCCAATGGGTGGCTCGATCTTAGCTTGGCCTTCTCATTCTAGGGTTTGATGGTACGGAAATTAAATTGCAGGAAGTAAATGCAGTAAATAAAGAACCTCCAATGGGTGGGTTAGTCTTCGCACTCTAGGGTTTAATGGTACAAAAATTAAATTATAAGAAGTAAAACACAGTAAATGAAGAACCTCCAATGGGTGACTCGGCCTTGGCTTGGCCTTCCTTTTATGGGATTTGATGGTGCAGAAATTAAATTGCATAAAGTAAAGGATAATAAATAAATGACCTCCAATGGGTGGTTCGGCCTTAGCTTTGCCTTCCCATTCTGGGGTGTGATGGTACAGAAATTAAACTGTAGAAAGTCAATGCAGTAAATAAAAAACCTCCAACGGGTGGGCCAGCCTTCCCATGCTAGGGTTGATAGTGCAGAAAATAAATTGAAAAAAGTAAATTACAAGAGATCTTTATGCCACAAAAGAGGGGGGGGAGGAAGAGCCTACCAGAATTTGGGGTTCGGATTTGTTAAGCGCCAAATGCAAAAAATTGCAATACGAGTACGAAATGTAGATACAAAGACATGTAAATATGACATGGCACAATCGAAATTCAAATCAATCCATTTAGGTGACGAAATTCTTGAAGATTTTAATCGTTAGAATCGTTATATAATTTGATGGATTTGATTGTCAAATTTGGATCTCGTATCACTTTGTGGATCAAGATTGCAACTCAAAAACGGGGATGAACTTGTGACATGTGTTGATTATTAGAGGAATTAATAATGGTAACACCTAACTTTAAACTCTCACTATCTTCAAGATTTTCTTTTGAAAGAGAATTCTCTCTTTTTTTGATTTTTTTTCTTTCTCTTTAATTTTTCTTCAGTCTCTTAAAACTTTCTCAAGCATCCAAAATTTTCTCTCCCAAAAATCTCCCCTTCCAAGCTCCATGCTTCTTCTTTTTTTAACCCACTCATCTATCTCTAATTCTCTATTTTATCCTCCATTTTTATCTCCATCTCCCATTCTAATTTCTCCACTAACTCTTCTTTATCTCAATCTTCCATTCTCTATTTCCATCTTATTTTCTCCGTCTTCTCTTTTACATCTTCCATTCTCTATCTTCTCTTCTCCATCTTCCCTTCTCTATTCTAATTTATCAACTAACTCTTCTTTTTATTATTTATATAATAATCCCTCAAATATTAGGTATTTGCACTCCAGTCCTTAAGATTTTAAGTATTTGCAATTCAGACCCTGGAGAAATATTTCTTTATGTGCAAATCTCCTCACAATTTTCGACACACCTTCCATATGCTTGGTCTGAATTTACCTTATGTCTTGTTCAACCGCTTGTCAAATTTAAGCTCATTTCTTACCGTTGAAAAAAATGCAAAATTCAAGTAAGGCCTTTTTGCAAAATTGAGTTATTCTGGGCACAATTGGGCTAAGATGAACATTGAGATTATTAGAAAACAATTACACAACTCCTAAAATTGAAAAATGAAAATAAAGTGACTCAACTTGAATTTTTTATACTCATGAAGGAATATATGATCCCAAATTGGATTTTTTAAATTTGCAATGGCCAACATGAATTTTCTATTAGCCAAGGTCTTCAAAGTTAATTTTTTTAATTTTATAAATTTTTATGAATTTTCTATTAATTTTCGAAAATAAAAATGCGAAAAAATACTTAAATATGAAAAATCATTTTTTGATCAAAATTGGGTCCCTGGGCTTGGCCAAGGTCTCCAATGTTAATTTTTTAATTTTATGAATTTTTATAGATTTTTATTAATTTTAAAAAAGAAAAGGTGATTAAAAATCAAGTGTCAACAATAATATGGATAATTTTTTTATTTACAAGAAAAATAGATATATTTTAGTAATATTGTTTATTTTTGTCATTTCTTTCTTTGTTGGTGGTTGGCCACACACAAGGGACAAGCTTGCCCAAGGCTAGTGAGGCTCAACCTTGCCAGATTTCGATGAGGATTGGCCTTCCTTGAGCCTTGCTTGGTGCTAGTGATTGGCACAGGAAGGGGAAAAAAGAAAAAAATTATATAAAAAATCCAAAAATATGAAAAGAAATAAAAAGAAGTTTTTAATTTTTTTAAAAGAAGGTGAAGATGGAGGAAAGAATAGAGAAAATGACCTCTTTTCTCAAAAAGGAAAAATCATTTCCCCCATTGTTGAAAGTGTTTTTTCATTGGTGGAAAATGTTTTTCATGACCAGTCTTTTTATTTTGTGAACCAGATGCTAGAAAATGCGAAATTTTCTTTCTTGAAAGTTGTTTTCACAAATCCTAAGTGTGAAAATTAGGGCCATGCCTTTATGTTCTAATATAGATTCAATTGCCCCAGTCACATCCTTCCTGAATCATAGCACTCAAATATTCAAGACAGAATGAAAATACTAAGTTGAAAGAGGATCTCCATGTCTAGTTGTCGCGACCCTCTAAAAAAAATTTTATTTTTAAAGGGGTTAACGGATTATTAGGTTAATTAGATTTGACTAACCTAACGCGAACCCTCCCAAGCCCTACCGGATCGCAACTTTGGTTTTTGTTTAAATGATTTTGAAATTTGGAGTCGCCACTAATCGTTCTTGGTAGGTCGATTAGAAACCTAAATAAATTAGCAGGAGAACTAATTTATTCCTGCGAACGAGAGATTATGAGCTCGGGGACTTGGTTACACTAGTTAATTAAAACTAATGCCCTTTCGGTACCTTAATTTCATGGATATCCTAATTCGGTAACTCAGGCTTGGTTTATTCCTAAGGCTCTAGTAGGGTATTCTCTTTTGTGTTTTCACTTTTTAAATAGGATGCATGGATGGTATATATTTTTATTTGTTATATTTTTTTAAGTGCTAAAGATTCCCTAAAGCCGAAAGAGGGAGTGTGTTAACGACTTCTGTGCAGTATTACGACCTACTCATCTTTTGGGTCTGATGATTCAAAAATTAAATTATAGGAAGTACATGACAGTAAATAAACACCTCCAATGGGAGGCCTAGCATTGGCTTGGCTCTTCCCTTTGGGATTTAAGGTATAGGTATTTAAGTTGCAAGTATTTAAACTACTGTAAGTAAAAACCTCCAATGGGAGGCTAAGCATTGGCTTGGCTCTTCCCTTTGGGATTTAAGGTACATGTATTTAAGTTGCAGGTATTTAACTACTATAAGTAAAAACCTCCAATGGGAGGCTAAGCATTGGCTTGGCTCTTCCATTTGGGATTTAAGGTACATGTATTTAACTACTGTAAGTAAAAACCTCCAATGGGGGGCTAAGCATTGGCTTAGCTCTTCCCTTTGGGATTTAAGGTACAGGTATTTAAGTTACAGGTATTTAACTACTGTAAGTAAAAACCTCTAATGGGAGGCCTAGCATTGGCTTGGCTCTTCCCTTTGGGATTTAAGGTACAGGTATTTAAGTTGCAAGTATTTAAACTACTGTAAGTAAAAACCTCTAATGGGAGGCTAAGCATTGGCTTGGCTCTTCCCTTTGGGATTTATGGTGCAGATATTTAAATTGTGGATATTCACATTACGGTAAGTAAAACCTCCAATGGGCGGCTAAGTATTGGCTTGGCTCTTCCCTTTGGGGCTTAATGGTGCAAGAATTAAATTGCAGGAATTTATAGTATGAATGCGACATGTAGATATGGAAACATATGAGTATGACATGACATAATCGAAATTTAGATTAATTTATTTGGGCAAGGAAATTCTCGAAGATTTTAATAGTTAGGATTGTTACATGATTTAACAGATTTGATTGCCGAATTCGGATGTCGTGTCACCTTATAGATCAAGATTGCGGCTCGAACGATGGAGATGAACTTGTGACTTGCGTTGATCGGTAGAAGAATTGGTGATGGCAACACCTAGATTTAAACTCTCACCATTTTCAAGACTCTCTTTTGGAAAAAAAAGGATTCTCTCTCTTTTTTTTTCTTTCTCTCTAATTTCTTTCAATCTCTCAAAATTCTCTCAAGCATCCAAGATTTTCTTTCCCCCAAAAAAATCCTCCTCCCAAGCTCACTTTTTCCTCCTTTTATAATCTACTAATCCATCTTCCATTCTAAATTTTCCACTAACTCTTCTTCATCTCATCTTCCCTTCTCTATTCTTATCTTATTTTCTTCATCTTCTCTTCTCCATCTCCTCTTCTTCAACTTCCCTTCTCTATCTCCTCTTCTCTATCTTCCCTTCTCCATCTCCTCTTCTCCATCTTCCCTTCTCTATTCTAATTTCTCCACCAACTCTTCTTTTTGTTATTTACAAAATAATCCCTCAAGTGTTAGGTATTTGCATCCTAGTCCTTGAGATTTTAAATATTTGCAATTTAGTCCCTAGAGAAATATTTCTTTAAGTCCAAATTTTCACATAATTTTCAACACACCTTCCCTATGCTTTGGTCAAAATTTACCACATGAGTACCCCTAGAAAAAGTTTAATTTCATTTTTTTTATTAACTTAGGGGCTAAAATCCAAAATTCAACTAAAGCCCTTTTAAAAGATTGAGTTATTTTGGATAAAATTGGGTCAAGATGAAAATTTAAAATATTAGAAGACAATGTCACAACTCATAAAAAGTGAAAAGTAAAAATAAGTTGACTCAAATTGAATTTTTTAGGCCCAATTCGAGATTATGCTCGTGAAGGAACACATGACTCGAATTGAATTTTTCTGAATTTGTGATGACCAATATGAAAATAGATTTAAAAGAAAAATATTGACTATTTTTGTGTATTTTGTTTGGCCTAAAATGTTATTTTTCAAAATTTTCAAGTATTTTTTGTATTTTTTTTAAATTAAAAAATACTGAAAATATGAAAAATCATTTTTTGGTCAAAATTGGTTCTCTAGGCTTGGCCAAGGTCCCTAAAGTTAATTTTTTCAATTTTATGAATTTTTATGAATTTTCTATTAATTTTTAAAAATGCCGAAAAATACTGAAAATTTTTAAAAGAGAAAAGATGATTAAAAATCAGGTGTCAACACTAGTATTGTGACTCTATTTGAATGATTTCAGTATTAAGGATAACATTAGTGGACAGAGTGAATGATTTCAGTGTTAGGGATAACATTAGTGGACAGAGAAAACATGCAACCTATCACAATTGTTGTGCATTTGTTATGGAAAATTACAATTTACTAGAACATTACGCACAAAATCCCACTCTAGCCTGTCATGGGCCTTCTCTAGGACTGATTTGATAGCCATATTTACCAGTTGGTTTGTCCATGGTATTAGGGCTTTCCTCGACAATTATGGCGTAGTCTTGGAGCCCTTCCACTTGGTATGAAGCTTGCTTGGTAAGGCCGGATGTGATCACCCAGATAGGGTCTGACTCTATACAAAAACTCTGTAAGTGGTCTTGCAATGTCATTTTCAGGCCCCAAACATCTTGGAATAAGAATGGTGCTGGCCTTGTTAATCTTAGAATTCATCCTTTCACTCGAAAAAAATCTCTTGAATAATTTGGTATTCCTCTCTCCCCATAATAATCCAGTCACCTCCAGATGTCATAGTCCGTAATAATTGTTCATTCTAAAGGATGTCAACCTGCCCACGGAGTGATCATCGACAGTTTTGTGAAGAAAGGTCGAGATGCTTCAGTGGCGACAATTGACACCCTAGCACTTTGTGCGGTGCTACTTCACCTGTCAGAAGCGAGTTGTTTTGAAGTGAAGGAGAAGTCCGATCTAGGGCTTTTTACGAAAATGGGTTAAAAAATTTATCGTTTTACGGATTTGGGTTTTGCGGGGAGAAATATATGAGAATTGGACTTGTTCAGCAATTGGGGAGCCGAACAACAAAAAAGAAAAAAAAAACAAAAAACCCTTGTTCGGCACTTATAGTGCCGAACAAGGAAAAGTTTTGGGGGGAGGGGGTGAAATAAAAAAATTAAAAAATTCATAGAAAATTATAAAAAAGAAAAAAATACCAAAAAAATTCTAAAAAATTTCCATAAATCTCAAAAATTAGGAAATTGACCATTTTAATGGGTCAGTCCTATTTTGGATGGTTTTTCCTTTTAGACATTTTGAAATGACGATTTTGCCCATTACGGGTGAATTGTCTCCAAAAATTTCAAAAGTTTCCAAAACAAATTTCAAAAATTAGGAAATAGGCCATTTTAATTGGCCAATCCTATTTTTAACGATTTTCCTCATCTATCTTTTCAAAATGATTATTTAGCCCCTTATGGAAAAAAAAAGTGTTCACGAAAAAAATAGACAGTATTTTAAATGGTCAAACATGGAAAGGTTTTTAAAATACAATTTTGTCAATTTCTTCATATTTGTAGTCTACGGAATCTATTTTCTTATTTTCAGATATTTTCTTAATATGGAAAATAATATTAAAATTTACGACAAATTTCAAAAATTACTTTTCTTCCAAATTGGATCCTCAGGTTTTGTTAAAGCTTTTAAATATGATTTTTCAATGCCTATAAATTCAACGATGTCAACACATAGCAATATCATATTTATGATGTAAAAAGTTTTAGTACATCAAATTTATAGTAATACATAATTTTGGTTTATATGGGTTTTGCTCATAATGAGTCAGCGTCACATTCGAATTATGTGTCTAACCCAGATCTCCTGCAAGAAAATAAACATGTAACGATAAATCAGATAAAAAAAGTTGATCTTGAATTTCCAAAGAGAATCTTCGGAATTGTGTATAGAGCGCTGCTTAACCTCAAACCGAGAATTCATTTTAGCATCAAGTTATGTTATTTAGTTTGATTGAATTTTCCTTTTCACGAATCATCATGTCTTGCTCTCAAACCAAACATTGACGTTGGATACCTGAACAACTCTCTATCCAATATCAAGAGAAACTTACCAATAAGACCGAAAGTGTACGGGGACATCAGGGCCAACTTCAGGAGGGGTGACAAACCAGAATTGTCGGGGCTTTTTACATAAATGGGTTTAAAAATTTACGTTTTTACAAATTTGGGTTTTCATATACTATTTTTTTCGTGAATACTTTTTTTTTATCATAAGGGGCAAAATCATCATTTTGAAAAGATAGACGAGAAAAATCCTTAAAAGGTAGGATTGGCCAATTAAAATGGCCTATTTGCTAATTTTTGGAAATTTTTTTGAAAACTTTTGAAATTTTTCGAGACAATTTGCCCGTAAGGGGAAAAATCGTCATTTCGAAATGTCTAAAAGGGAAAAACATCAAAAATAGGACCGACTCGTTAAAATGGTCAATTTCTTAATTTTTGAAATTTATGGAAATTTTTTAGAATTGTTTTGGTATTTTTTTCTTTTTTATAATTTTTTACGAATTTTTTAATTTTTTATTTCACCGCCTACCCCCTTTTTCCTTGGAACAAGGGTTTTTTTGTTTTGTTTTGTTTTTTTTTTTTTTGCCTTTTTTGTTGTTCGGCTCCCCAATTGCCGAACAAGCCCCATTCTCGTATATTTTCCACCGCAAAACTCAAATCCGTAAAAAGATAAATTTTTTAACCTATTTTCGTAAAAAGCCCTCCGATCCCAAGAGTAAGGATGGTAATCTGCGGGTGCTGATTCTTTATGATAATCTATCAATTGTTCACTACTTATCGGGCGAAGCTCAACTCCATGGGCCCACAAGGTTTAATAGAAGAATGTGTCGGCTTGATGGCCCAACTTAAAGGTGTGGTAGTAACCCATTATTCATAAGAAGTTCGTATGTTTTCGACCCCACAAAATGGAATATGTCAGCCCGCTCACTGTAAGGGTTTTTTCTTGATCAACCAAATATTTGCTGGGTTTTTACAGCCAAGGTTCTTTGGATACCAAGAAGCCTTTGAGCATTCTCTGTTTACTAATGAAAACACGTTATGAAACTTCATTTTGCTCCAATCGTTGACCTCAATATATGATCCTGGGAGAACAATTTGAGAGGACGAATGAGAGACTGATTTAGAGTGTAGGTGCAAAGGAGAAAGTGATACTGGAAGCTTTTCAAGGAAAAATTCAAGATCAGAAGTCCAGTTAAACATGTCATTCTCAATTTATTTTCTTCCTTTTTAATCCTCCCAAATATTTTGCCAGTAATTTTTTTTCCCATTATAATTTTGGGAGCACAAGATTAGATTAGACTTGTTACTATGAAACATATAGTTTCGGTATGACTATGAGCCACGAATTATCCTTTTTCATGGCAGAAGATGAGTACTATGTTCGACCTCCAGTCACAAAATTTCATTCGGGGTAAATGATCCTATGTTTCGACGGGCAAAATATATTTTTCAACCTCTTTTGTTTTTTTAATAAGGGAATAAACTTTTTCGATGAAATTATTAATTCAGTCACAAACCTATTATCGGATACCAATTCAACCATAAGTTCTTCAATTTCAACAATGTAATCTAAACTTTTGCTTGAAATTCTACTATATTTCTTTGGACTAATTGACATCAGGAGTTGTATGGGCTTGTGACTAGTTGACAATACTCAATTTTCATATGCAAATATAACATTAAACATTTCGATAGTTCTATTTAAATATATCTTAGCTTAATGAAGGGTATGATAATAGAAGAATAACCTCATCAAGAGTTGTATGGGTTTATTATTCCTACCTTTTCAATTATGAAAAATGCTTCCATGATAGTACTCTCAATGACAGTATAATCTCAGCCATGGATCACATCATCATTGTGTGTTTTGCATAAAGAACTCATTAATTGGGAGATCGTGTAATAAAAAATAATTAATAGTGCTTTCAAACTATCGGGCTAGCGATTTGCTTCAAGGGATATATTTCTTTGACAGTACTATCAAGGACGGTACAATTTCAATCGTAGAACTACACACCATTACTACATGTTTTGGACAAAATACTCATTGATTGGAAGATCATGTTGTCAGAGATAACTCACAGTACTGTCAAACTATCAAGTTAAAAGCTTTCTTCCGTCAATTATACCTTTGTATTACATATTTGTACCTCGACCAAGATATATAACTCACGAGAATCTAATCCGTATTGATCACGAAACGCAGGAATTCACGTGAAACTCGTGTAGACGGCATGTCCGTGTAAAGTAGGTAGACGCACATGGATCGGCCCCCAATTTTCTTTTATATAATGACGGGACAGCAGAAGCCTCAAATCAACCTTAACTCTTGTGGCTAGAAGAACCATGGCTCAAACTCCATCCATTCCAAAGTACTTGCAAGAAGATGACATCCCTCAAGGATGCAGAGACCTCATTTCCTCTCTGCCCCGCGAAAAAGGCTGGGTGGGTAGCTCTCTCCACTTGTACCAAGGCTTCTGGATCAGCACGAGCCACCTGAAGGGCCTCCTCGCTTGCCAGAGCCATTTCCGAGCCCGAGACACTGACATCCTCCTCATCACCACCCCAAAGTCCGGCACCACCTGGCTCAAGGCCCTCCTCTTCGCCCTTCTCAACCGGGCCAAGTTCTCGGGCTCCTCGAAACAGCAGCACCCTCTGCTGCGCCAAAACACGCACGACCTCATGCCCTTCCTGGAATTCAAACTCTACTTTCAGGAAGATGCTCCCGACATCTCCTCGCTCCCGTCTCCAAGGCTCTTCGCCACCCACTTACCTTACCAATCCCTACCGCGGTCGGCAAGGGACTCCAAGTGCAAGCTGGTGTACCTGTGCAGGAACCCTAAGGACACGTTGGTCTCACTCTGGCACTTTGCAAACAAGCTGAGGCCCAAGGACAAGGGCCAAAACTGCCTCCAGGAATCTCTCGACAAGTTCTGCCGGGGCGTGAGCTTGTGCGGGCCATACTGGGACCACGTGCTGGGGTACCACAGGGCGTGCTTGGAGATGCCCGAGAGGGCCCTTTTCTTGAAGTTCGAGGACATGAAGGAAGACCCACACCCTCAGTTGAGGAGGCTGGCTGAGTTCTTGGAGTGTCCGTTCAGTGAAGAAGAGACGAGACATGGAGCCGTGGAGGAGATACTGAGGCTGTGTAGCTTCGACAATTTGAGCACACTGGAGGTGAACAAGAGTGGCAAGTTGGCTTCAGGAGAAGAGAAGGAGTCCTTCTTCAGGAGAGGCGAGGTTGGAGATTGGGTGAATTTCCTAAGCGTTGAGATGGCCGACAGGATTGACCAAGTAACGGAAGAGAAGCTACATGGTTCTGGGTTGAAATTTTAGTGCATATAACGCGCGCACTCGTTCAATAATTTCCGTGGTTTATGCGTTAGCCCCTTCGAAAGGTTAGGAAATAAAAAAAAAAAAAGAAAAACAAACGATTCGATTGTTGGCACTATAGGAAGGTTAATGTCTGGTTGGCTAATGAAAGATTATGGTGCTCACTCAATGGCATGGTGAATCATGGCTTCGTCTCCTTGGCCAGATGCTTCAAGGTTGGGATTCTAGTCTTCATTTAGGTTGTACTGCTGGCATTTGCAGATGTTATTGTTTCCAATTTCTTCTTCCCTTTCTGCTGTGAGAAGCTGCTGCTGCTGCTGCTTCTTCTTTTTTCAAAAAGATATGTTCATTTCATTTGAAAGAGAGGTGCATCTTTCTGAAAGATAAATCAACTTGGTATATTTTACAGAGAATCTCTCATTCCACATAGACAAGTTTGTTATAGCATCAAAGTACAACTGGCGGCCAATCACCGAATCTCCCATTAATATCAATGATTATCACACTGAAATTTCCTTCTCCAATAGATACGGCTTTTCCAAAAGGTAGTGTGCTCCTATGTGATATCCCAAGCTCACCACATCGTCTATTAGATATTTATGATAATTAAAGAAAAACGCAGCAACAAATTAACAAAACACAGCACTTTTTATTTACTACGACTGATAAAGGTCAAATCAATTTCAGGTACAGCTAGGGAGAACAATGAGTAAGCCTCAAAAATCGCGTATCGCCTCTGCTCAGTACAGGTACAACAAGGAAACCCAATCAACCACAAAACAAGTACAACCAAAAGCTCCCACTTGACTCTACATCAATCGACCACCATTCTCCAAAAATCATTGTCGCTCTATACTATACAAAAGTCATATATCTACAGCTACTACTATTACTCCCGACAACCTCAGGTTACATAGTCAAAAGGGAGTGGGCCAAGAAATCCCAGATCGCCCTTCAAACATTAGTAGATGGTCACAAGATGGTGTGGGATTTCTCCCACATCTAAGCCACCATTGAACCATATAGTGCGTATGACTCACAAACTCTTGATCTAGAACCCCTAGTACAAAGTAAGGAGAAATCTCTCAGGGCAGATGGATAGGCACTCCATAGGAGACAGTGGGTAGACTGGTCATGTTACGTACCTAAAATTATTCAATAACGAAAGAGTGAGAAACAATCTCAATAAGTCAAATTTCTAATTCATCATCTAATTCAACCAATGAAGTTATCAAGCAGTGGTAAACTAAAGAGTGTCGAGCCTCTAGAATTGGTATTCAGTCCACATTCCAAGCACTTCATCTCAGAGTCAATTCACATACGTGACACCATGGGAGCGTATTTGTGACCATATGCACATAAAACATGCCATTTACTATTATCCTTTCCAAATATCTCTAAGAGTAATTTAAATGCTATATCATCTCGTACCGCCTTAGAGATCGGCCCAAACACACAGCAGGATTATCCAAACACACAGAACGGTCTTCTCATAGGTCCATGGGGTATACAATTCTGAGCACAAAGCCCATTTCTCTAGGCCGGCCTTCTTCTATTCAAGTTCAATAATAGATACAATTCTAGGTTTGTATACGCTACCCACGTGTTGACACCTAAATTTTGATTTCTCATTTAATCATTTATTTCATAAAAAAAATAGAGACTAACTTTAGTCCTTACAAAAATAACTAAATCATTGTACATATAGTTTGCCCCCTTATGTTTATCTCTTGTCCATGGCCACGACTTTGGTTTGTCAAATGATCGATCTTTCATGGTGTCGCAACTCAAGTTCATCCCTTTTTCCAATACCAACTCTAATAAATTCCATGAAAGCATCACGAAACGAAGAACAGAGGAGGACATTGTAGCAAAACCCATGATCCACATATGTAAGCATTGTTCAAAGGCGACTCATCAGGTTTGTAACCGACGAGCTCATCGACTTTTCAATCCTGATGTGACAAAATTAGGGAGGTGCGACGCATTTTGAATAGTACGGTCGGCTATAGAACACGTCGACTAGCAGTTACACTCATGGGTAACTAAATTTGTTCACTGATGGAGCTAAATAGTCATGGGTTGTCAACTTCTAGAAATAATGAAAACATGGGTTCAAGATCGGTAAAATAGTGATATAGAGTCAGGTTTATCTATTGAACTCCAACAAGTCAAGGTGAAATTTTGACCATGGACCCAACTAGATTGTATAGCCCTATGTATTATGATGATGCTCCATAATTGTCAGATTTTCCCAACCCCACAAAATAAAACGTCAGACATTGAGCTGGAAGCCATTAGATTCTTTGGATTCTTTCTTTACTTACCATTCAAGAGTTACAATCATAAGGAAAAAGGGGTGGGGGTTCTCTCTTTTGGATCCTTATATTATTCAACCAGAGAAGACAAAATAGAGGAGGGTAGTGGAGATAAAAAAGGAAAGCTTATCTCGAGGATTTCAGATTGTTTTGTTAAAGGCAAAAGTCCAAGCGGTGGCCAAAGGATAAGTTTAACTTTTCTTTCTTTTGACAGCTTCTAGCTTGGATGATCCCATTAAAATCCAACCATCGTGGAGTTTGCTGATGATTACATGGGGGTTACGAGCGAGGCCATGCCCATAAAAACTAAAAAAGAAGAGAGAAGGGGGGATTCACCATAGAGTACAAGAACTTCTCCCTTTGGGTGGTCTCGACGTAAGTACAGGGAGGGGGACCTTCTCTTAGTGGGGACGTGCATGAAAGGCCAAGGAGAGAGATTCTCTCTCGGGAGCGTTTTCTCATAAAGCCAGAGTCAAGAAAAAAAAGCCAAACAAGAAGAAGGAGACAAACATCAGTGAGTAAATCGAGGATTTCCCATAAAGGGCACGATTAGAGGAGAAGATGTGAGCAAAAAGTTGAGAGGCTTCAAAAGAGAGAAAGCTTGCAAGAGAGCTTCATTCTGTTGAGGAAACTATCCCACTAAGAATTTTGATTATGATAAAAACTCGTATTAAGAAGTCTAGTTAATGGAAGTATATCTTCATTGCAGAAATCACGATATGAAAAGAGCTTTGAATATCCCACAACTAGCGTTCAAACTCAAGGAAGAGTCGTCACCGTAGTGCTTCTGAATGGTCAGAAGGAGGAACTATGCTTGTGCCTCTAAAGGAATCAAAAGGAGGAGTCTGCGTCTGAGTAATTCGGATGAAGTGTTTGACTGCCTCCAATGGATTCATATAGAGGACAATATTGCCTTAGAAGACCTTAAGAAAACTCATGTGAGACGTCGACAGTAGGATCTTTAAGAGCTCAGATTTACAGAGAAAAGCCGAATCAGATTCAAAGAGACTTCACATGGTTTGAAGTCTGTTTCTAAACGGATTTAGATTCTGCAACTGGAAAACCCACGTTTGACAAGAGTCCGATTGATTTTGGAAATTACGGGAAGTGAAAGAATTCGATCTACAAGATGACTGTCCATCTTCATTAGGACAAAAATCCTTGATTGGATATTATCTTTCTTTCCTTCCTCAGAAGAGTCAATATCTCATGAAAATGGAAACTGAAGATTTAGTTGTATGGGTGATTAGATCCGAAGTAACCAGAATCTTTCTTCAACAGGTACCTAGCATCTTTCAAGGTTTATCTCGCTCAATCAAGGTTGATTGAAAATTGACGAGTGATCCCGTGGAGCACATTGACAATGGCTAGTTCGAAGTGAAAGGGATATAAAAGGAGAGTGCTGGTATTCGTTCTTTAAATGAAAAAAAAAAGATAAGTAAAAAAAAAAGCAAGAAGTAGAAGAAGGAAAATTGGGAGAGTTGAAAAAGACGAGCAAAATTGTTGAGAAAGTTATTTTAACTTCTCGTGGAAATACTCTTGTGAGTGAGTTGAGAGAAGTTTATTGTAACCTTGCAATCGTCATAGTGAAATCCAGCCAATCGGCTGTCATCGTGGGAGAGTGGGTGTAATATTCTGAATTTCGACCATTGTTTGGGACTTGAATATAGAATGGATATGTCATGGATGCACTATTAATGAATTCCACTCGAAACTGATCACTTCGAGATAACTGACCAAAAGAGAATGGCTATCTAGGAAAATAAGTACGTGGACCAATTGGTCGATACGCGTAACTCCTAACAGCCACCCGTTAGTTTGAGAATTTCATTATAGCTGCTATCTTATGAATTTGGCCACGAATTGAGTTCCGAATAGGACAATCGATTTTCAGGAGCGTTGGAGTTGCTAAATTTGGATATTGACGAGAAAGGTTCGGAAATTGATAGTTTAGACTCGGAGTGCCTAGAAGAAAGGCAAAAATTGGAAATTTCTGTCGAGTCCCTGATTTGCTTTTGATTCAATGGCTAGGGTGTGAGATGAATTTTAGCGAAGTCAGAAAAATTTTCCGAGATCATCTCGAGTCATTTTCCCTTCGCGATTGAGCTAAAATAGCAATGATAGAGCCTCAATCTTGTCAGTCAAATCAGTCAGGTTTATGTCAATATCGGTGAATAATATTTAGATTTTTATTATTTAATTAATATTTTGAGATATTATAATTTCTTTATTAATATATTTTTTTTTTTTGAAGAAGAAGAATTTGACTTCTTCTTCTTCATTCATTTTGTCGGCAGAATACTCCCCATCCCTCACTATTCCACGTAGAAACCATCTCTCTCTTTTCCTCCCCCCCTCTATCTTGGCTCAAATTTCCAACAGCCACCTTCAACCGGCTGCCACCGGAGATTCGACCGTTGGATCGTCACAATTTTTTGGTACGAGAGCTGTGGCTGAGTCCGAATAATATTTGTGGATTCTCCAGGTGTGTCCACGTGTGTTGATTTAGTGATTTTAGTCCGTCGTGGAATTTATGGCAATAAAAATGAATATAATTGGTCATTTTTAATATAATTAGGCACGTGAAATAAATTGATTGGTTTAGCCATGGTGTCGGCCATGTGTATTGATATTCTTGGGCACGTGTTTTGAGTTGTGACCTAATGTACTTGGTTGTGTTTTCTGCTTGTCGCGACCCTCTAAAAAAATTTTAAATTTTAAAAGGGGTTAACGGATTATTAGGTTAATTAGATTTGACTAACCTAACGCGGACCCTCCCAAGCCCTACCGAATCGCAACTTTGGTTTTTGTTTAAATGATTTTAAAATTTGGAGTCGCCACTAATCGTTCTTGGTAGGTCGATTAGAAACCTAAATAAATTAGCGGGAGAACTAATTTATTCCTGCGAACCAGAGATTAGGAGCTCGGGGACTTGGTTACACTAGTTAATTAAAACTAATGCCCTTTCGGTACCTTAATTTCATGGATATCCTAATTCGGCAACTCAGGCTTGGTTTATTCCTAAGGCTATAGTAGGGTATTCTCTTTTGTGTTTTCACTTTTTGCATGGATGGTATATATTTTTATTTGTTATATTTTTTTAAGTGTTAAAGATTCCCTGAAGCCGAAAGAAGGAGTGTGTTAACGACTTCTGTGCAGTATTACAACCTACTTATCTTTTGGGTCTGATGATTCAAAAATTAAATTATAGGAAGTACATGACAGTGAATAAACACCTCCAATGGGAGGCCTAGCATTGGCTTGGCTCTTCCCTTTGGGATTTAAGGTACAGGTATTTAAGTTGCAAGTATTTAAACTACTGTAAGTAAAAACCTCCAATGGGAGGCTAAGCATTGGCTTGGCTCTTCCCTTTGGGATTTAAGGTACATGTATTTAAGTTGCAGGTATTTAACTACTGTAAGTAAAAACCTCCAATGGGAGGCTAAGCATTGGCTTGGCTCTTCCCTTTGGGATTTAAGGTACATGTATTTAAGTTGCAAGTATTTAACTACTGTAAGTAAAAACCTCCAATGGGAGGCTAAGCATTGGCTTGGCTCTTCCCTTTGGGATTTAAGGTATAGGTATTTAAGTTGCAGGTATTTAACTACTGTAAGTAAAAACCTCCAATGGGAGGCTAAGCATTGGCTTGGCTCTTCCCTTTGGGATTTAAGGTACAGGTATTTAAGTTGCAGGTATTTAACTACTGTAAGTAAAAACCTCCAATGGGAGGCTAAGCATTGGCTTGGCTCTTCCCTTTGGGATTTATGGTGCAGGTATTTAAATTGCGGATGGACTTTGTCCTCTCCATTCTGGGGTATGAATTCTTTAAAATAAAATACAACGAATTGATTCAACAATTTGAAATTTGTGCGCGCTTGAGGACTCCTCCAAGCCGATTTTGTGCTTCCATAGGGTTGACCATTGATATAAAGCTGCGGCTTCCTGACATAAAATAGAGTGAAATGTTAGTATACAAAATATGTGCTAATCTGCACCTAAAATCAGAAGAGTAGAAAGAGTACTTATCTCCCATTTTTTTGGGAGGGATTTCTATAATTGATTTTCGCTCTCTATGTTCCCAATATAGAGAGTTTCTTTTGAATTAAGAGGGACTTTTAGTCACAGATCAGTTGAGAAATCGGTGGACAGCTTAGGAGCTTGTCTGGGCCGATTTTTGCATCTCGACGAGATTTTTGCTGTTGACGTAGAGATATCCTTCTCCTGACATAAAATATGGAAGAAAAAGGAGATGGAGAAAGTGTATACAATTTGTGCTAATTTGCGAGTAAAACCATAAATAAATGAATAAATAAAAAACACTTAGCTTGAATTTGTTTGCTCGTTGACGAGGATGAACTCTTGATTTATATTGATCGATGAAGGAATTTGTGATGATAACCCCTAGCTTTAAACTCCCATCATCTTCAAAATTCTCTCTCTTTTGGTATTTTCTTTCTCTCAAAATTTTCTTCAATCTCTCAAAACTCTCTCAAACATCCAAAATTTTCTCTCCAAAAAATTCTCTCAAACACTTCAAATTTTCTCTCTCAAGAATTCTTTCTCAAGCTCACTTCTTTCTCCTTTTATAACCTACTCATCTATCTCCCATTTTAATTTTTCCACTAACTCTATCTCCCATTCTAATTTCTCCACTAACTCTTCTTCATTTTCATCTTCCATTCTCCATCTCTATCTCACATTCTAATCTCTCCACTAACTCTTCTTCATCTTCATCTTCCCTTCTCCATATTTATCTCCCATTCTAATTTCTCCACTAACTCTTCTTAATCTCCATCTTCCCTTCTCTATTCTTATCTTCCATTCTAATTTCTCTACTAACTCTTCTTCATCTCCATCTTCCCTTCTCTATTCTTATCTTATTTTCTCCATCCATTCTTCTCCAACTTCTCTTCTTCATCTCCTCTTCTTCATCTTCCCTTCTCTATTCTAATTTATCCACTAACTTTTCTTTTTATTATTTGTAAAATAATCCTTCAAGAGTTAGGTATTTGCACTTTAGTCCTTGAATTTTAAGTATTTACAATTCAGTCCCTGAAAAAATATATTTCTTTAAGTCCAAATCTCCTCACAATTTTTGACACACCAAAATTTACCACATGTCAAATTTAAGCTCATTTCTTGTCGCTGAAAATAATGCATAATTTAATTAAAGCCCTTTTGCAAAATTAAGTCATTCTGGGTATAATTGGGCCAAGATGAAAATTTAAAATATTAGAAGACAATGTCACAACTCATAAAAAGTGAAAGTTAAAAATAAGTTGACTCAAATTAAATTTTTTTAGGCCCGATTCGAGATTATACTCGTGAAGGAACACGTGACTCGAATTGGATTTTTCTGAATTTGCGGTGGCCAATATGAAAATAGATTTAAAATAAAAATATTAACTATCTTTGTGTATTTTTTGGCCTTAAATGTTATTTTTTCAAAATTTTCAAATATTTTTGTATTTTTTTTAAAAAATTAAAATATATATAATATGAAAAATTATTTTTTGGTCAAAATTCGTTCCCTAGGCTTGGCTAAGGTTCCCAAAGTTGATTTTTCAATTTTATGAATTTTTATGGATTTTCTATTAATTTTTGAAAATAAATAAATAAAAAATACGTAAAAATACTGAAAATATGAAAAATCGTTTTTTGGTCAAAATTGGTTCCCTAGGCTTGGCTAAGGTCCCCAAAGTTGATTTTTCAATTTTATGAATTTTTATGGATTTTTTATTACTTTAGCAATAGAAAAAATGATTAAAGATCAGGTGTCAACAGCTGCCCCTCTTTGAAAGGAAGCTCGGTAGAGGTTCATTTCAAAGACGAGATGGCACATGGATTCTTATCGACTCAATACAAGGAAATAAACAGAGTCGTGACATGATTGTTCCACTGAAAATGAAATGAGAACCTAAGGATTCGTTATATAAAAAAACTTTAGGGTGGTTGAACTTGAACCCGTATGGTGGATCAACCCATGGTAGATTCCTAATAAAAGGATTCTACTGATTAAAAATTGAATTAAAATTTGACCCGTATGGTGGGTCATACCATTTGACCCGTATGGTGGGTCGTACCATGGTAGATTCCTAATAAAAGGATTCTACTGATTAAATTTTAATTGAGATTTGACCCGTATGGTAGGTCACCACATGAAGATACCTGTAAGAAGGACTTGGTGCCTGTAGAAAGGACTTGGTGCCAGTAAAAAGGACTTGGTGCTTTACCTGTAAGAAGAACTTTGTGCCTGTAAGAAGGACTTGCTTTGCCTGTAAGAAGGACTTGATTTGCCTGTAAGAATGACTTTGTTTGCCTGTAAAAAGGACTTACTTTGCCTGTAAGAAGGACTTTGTGCCTGTAAGAATTACTTGATTTGCCTGTAAGAAGGACTTTGTTTGCCTGTAAGAAGGACTTTATGCCTGTAAGAAGGACTTGATTTGCCTGTAAGAAGGACTTTATGCCTGTAAGAAGGACTTTGTGCCTGTAAGAAGGACTTGATTTGCCTGTAAGAAGGACTTTGTGCCTGTAAGAAGGACTTGATTTGCCTGTAAGAAGGACTTTGTGCCTGTAAGAAGGACTTGGTTTGCCTGTAAGAAGGACTTAGTTTGCCTGTAAGAAGGACTTAGTTTGCCTATAAGAAGGACTTGATTTGCTTGTAAGAAGGACTTTATGCCTTTAAGAAGGACTTGATTTGCTTGTAAGAAGGACTTTGTTTGCCTGTAAGAAGGACTTTGTGCCTGTAAGAAGGACTTGATTTGCCTGTAAGAAGGACTTTGTGCCTGTAAGAAGGACTTGATTTGCATGTAAGAAGGACTTTATTTGCCTGTAAGCAGGACTTGATTTGCCTGTAAGAAGGACTTGGTTTGCCTGTAAGAAGGACTTTGTGCCTGTAAGAAGGACTTTGTTTGCCTGTAAGAAGGACTTAGTTTGCCTGTAAGAAGGACTTGATTTGCCTGTAAAAAGGACTTACTTTGCCTATAAGAAGGACTTTGTGCCTGTAAGAAGGACTTGGTTTGCCTGAAAGAAGGACTTGGTGCCTGTAAGAAGGACTTGGTTTGCTTGTAAGAAGGACTTGATTTGCCTATAAGAAGGACTTGGTTTGCTTGTAAGAAGGACTTTATGCCTGTAAGAAGGACTTGATTTGCCTGTAAGAAGGACTTTATGTACCTCAAAGGGTGCCATTCTGAAATCTGGGGAGACTAGGAATCCTGCAGAAGCTCAAACCCAAATTATATTCTCCTGTCGTTTTAGGAATAAACCAAAGAGGCAGAGATCAAAAGGTCTCGAACATTTCTGTCCTTGAGACAAATCATGCTTTATTGAAGAATGTGGATACCTGTATATACCGCAATGGATTCGAGTATCCCAACAACCGTCAGAATTCATTCTCTTGAAAGGTTCTGGTTGAAGATATACTTACTTGAGAATTTGGAAGAAATGCTTGGTGGCTTCTGGACAACCAGGCTTGTTCATTCAATAATCGCCGAATGAATTTCAAGACTTTGGAAGGTAACTCAAACACCGGGAATGTGTTGCCTGTCGGGCAATGTCAGAGCTAACATGTGCAAGCATTTTCATCAATGCGTTCATTGGTTCATACAAAATTGTTCAGCTAAGTTTGCCATGATTAAAGGCAGTCTATGTAATAACTCATGATGCAATCGATCAACATATAGATCATGTATTGCATTACCACTTCTGTTTAAGGAGGTTCTTATAGTATGAACACCTCGAATGTAATCTGAATGGGGGACTTCATTCCGAAATGGCTTTTTCTCACTCTGGAGAAAGGCTGTTTATCTGTAGATCAAAATGTTAGACCTGTGTGGAAATGGTTTGCCTTTCCTCATCCTGTCATGCCCCATTCTGCACATTTGATATCTCCTGTGCAGTTTATGCTCTAAGTTGGAGTTGGTAAGTTAAACACACGGAATAGTCATACATAATTCATGAACTGTGTAAGCACAATGCAGATGTGACAATTTTTTAGCATCACGTGTGTTTATATAATGTGCAAATATGGGCGAATTTAAATTGCCCCTGGTATGTGGGCGGACCGAACAAATTGGGAAGCCTACTCCTTATGTCGAGGGGTGATTTGTCTCAAACTTTACCCCTGCGCGATGAAGCATATGGGCGATGTAGCATTTTGGTTTGTTTAATGCCCCTGCAAGAAGCAGAGAAATTATTCTTGAAACCAAACGAGATAAGGAAGACATATTTGCTTTTTCGTTTCAGAGCTTGCGAACAATTTGCCCCATTTTTCACCAGAATAGATCTTGTCAGGTGATCATACTTTTCTTTTGGATTTGTCTCGTTCAACATGTTAAATGTTAGTATAAATATTTCCTGTGAAAAGAAAAGGAGACATGTTAACCAGTATTAAAAGGGATAAATTGAAAACGATACTGATTTACCCTTCATCTTGAATGCCTTGGACAAGTCTTTTACCAATTTTGCTGGATTGAGTTTTCTTCGACTTTTGTTGGATGCTTCACCATTAAGTCGAGAATGTAGCAAAATATTGACTTCGGTATTACTCGTCGAGTATTCCTGCTTGCAAAAAGAAATGCACAAAAAGTTGTTTCATTTATTTATAATACATACAACATTCCCCACCCTCGGGGATCGAACTCGGGATATTTCGGACCTACTGTCATCCCCCATACCATTCGGTCCATTGGACCATAGGTGTCCATGGGGCTATCCTTTCAAAGGTTAATCTTTGGGGATAAAGCAGCCTTGTTGTATCACCTTATGCCATGTTACGGTATTTTGCAATCCCTGTTAAGAATGGATAAGACAATTCAAGACTTGAGATGATTATGTGCACATTAGAACGATACAGAATTACCCATTTCTGAGATTGTTCGCGTCTTTCGCTTGTATTTTCCTCTGTCCGAAGCTGTCCATCCCGTGGTAATGCCCATGAGTCGATTTGCTCCCAAATTTTGTTCAACTTGTATTCGGATATGATTGCGTTCTCGGGTCGATTTGCAATTTCCTGAGAATAGAAGGGGCTTAATTTTAAAACTTGGAGCAACTGAGGGTAAATTGAAACGATACGGAGTTACCCTTCAGGTTTATCCAGATTTTTACTCGCCATCAATTCGTCGCGAGATTGGTGAGGTGGCGGATTCGAGCATTTAATAGGGGGAAGTCGGATTATTACTCCTTACTTTTACACATTCACAAAAGCAGAAAAACATATCACGCAAGGAAATAAAACACATTCACTCATTCAGGATCAGTTCTGCTTCCTCTACAGGCTCTCCCATGATCAGCTGGCTTCATCCCAAATTAGGTATGCATCGGCCATATAGAAGGTCTGGTGGTCACTGGCTGAACAAGTGCATCACAGTCCCGATGCTTTACCGATATCAAACTGGTTGATTATGGCGAAAAGATCATCGTCAATGTCCGCTTGGTGGTGATCTGTCCCTTCTTCCTCGGGAGGTATTGATACTTATCCAGTATCATTGGTCCTTTTGTACCCTGCTCCAACAGAACTCGATCCTGTTATAAATTGGTCTAACTCACCTCTTAAACGTGCATTTTCGATCCTCAGATCATACATTTCATCGAGGGTGAGGAGGAGGCTATTGCAGTTGGGGCAGGTGGCAGAGTCAAAAGTCTCTTTATACATCTTGTTTTCCGCTCGGAGGTTTTCATTTTCAACTCTTAGAAACTCGACTTCGTTGTGCTCATGACGAGTCTTCATTCGGGTTCGTCTATTTTGAAACCAGAACTTGATTTGCGAAGGTTCAAGGCCTAGCTCTTGACTCAGTTCCATTTTTTGTTTGCCGTCTGGCATAGGGCACGTTCTGAAGAAAGCTTCAAGCTTTCGTACTTGCTCCTCAGTATGGCAACGGTAACGCTTCTTTTGACCTTTACCGTTGTTGTCATTGTCCTTACCGGGCTCTTGGACGTCGTCGGTGGAAGGGCCGGGCTCCATAGGCTCGATCCCAAATATGACTTCGAACTCTTCCTCCCCCATATTCAGCAAGTAACGATAACTTTCAAGTGTGTTGGGTTGAGACATCTTCGATTTGGTTAACGATTTCTTAAGGTTTGATATCTCTTCTTGTATTTTCACTCTCTGGATTTTTCTGGGAGACTGCGTATGCTTTAAGAGTCTCTCTTTCGAGCACGAATGAGAATTATCAAGAAGATGCCTCCTTTAAAATTAGACGTTGGTTTAGCAATTGTATTGCCTCTCTCGAGTGTTCTGGCTTTCTCAATTTTCTTTTCATCGTATCTCTCGCCCAGCTCGTCTCCTTCCATCTTTCCGTGGAAGGGGGCCCCTTGTTGCTGTCTCCACCGTCAATTTGCTGGCGAGTTCTTCAATAAAGACGAGTCGTATCTCTTTTCTGCCGAAAATGTCTTTGTCTCCCACTCAGCTTATTTTTTATCCTTTCTTTTTCAAAGTAGTGGCGTCTCGTCCAACTTTTCCGTAGAGACGTCGGATTTGCTTGGCTCGAGATTGGAGACGAGTAGCGGAGGTGATACTGATAGGGAATGGTAGACAGGAAAATTTGGCCAGTAGAGACTTCCCCTGCAAAAATGAAAGAGAATGCGGCAGTATATGTTCTTCATATTCTAGAAAAATTGGAACGATACTGTTTTACCCTTGTGTATACTTCTATTGAATTTGAATTGAGGAAGTTCCTTCATTTGGATTGGATTGAATTGTATGTCCCGAGTTGCCCTTCACTTTGAGCTTGCCACATATGTGCTTTGCTTAGTTGGGCCTTGTTTTCTTTCGGGTTGCCTTGGACCATCATCATTTTCCATGTCATTGGGTCCGTGGACCGGAGGGCTCCTTTAATTTGATGGTTACCTTGAAGGCGAATGAGTCCTATCGCATTCCATTGGGTCATTTCATTTTGCGACACTCTTGAGGCACTTTGCAATCCCCTGGGTGAGAATGGAACAAATCCAATTTAGCATTTTGCAACGATTGAGGGTAAATTGGAACGACACACAGTTACCCGTCTTCGAGCTCGCCTGGGCTTTTCACTTGAAATTTCCCTACGTGAGGCCATTCAACATTTCTCATTATGGCAGTCAGCGACGTTGCCACAAATTGATCCGCCCTAAATCTAGCATAAAAAGGGATTCACGCATTCGACGGGATAAATAAATTGCCCCATTGTCCTTGAATTAAATCGAGACACCTAGAAAGCTGGAAAATATCATACGCAGGGGAATTAAGCATGAAATGAAAGGTGCACTTATTCAAGGTCAGTTCTGCCTCTCCTGTGGCTCTTCGATAATCAGCTAGTCTCGTGTTGGTTCGGGTGTGGATAACCGATGTTTGAGAGTCTCTACTCACTGGCTCCTGATCGCGGCTTGGGACGTCTATCAACCCTAAACTGGTTGACCAGGGCAGTAAGCTCATCATCTAGGTAATCTCTTGAACCTTCCAGCAACTGATGCTCGAATTGGGCATTGTTGTTGGCAAATGCTGGCGGTAGATTTCTCATTCTGTCCTCGCCATGAGCAATTTGACTTCTCATGCTGGAGCCTTCATCATTACTTGAGAAAGTGTGGGGATCACCAACTGTCCTGTTGCCAAAAACTCCTTCCATTCGAGGATTAGAGAAGTGGAAGTGCTCAGGATAACTTCTTGTCTGATTCTCTGGCTGCGCAGGCGCGCTGATCATGGGATGAGTTCTAGCCACAGGTTGGTGCTCAAACCAAGGAATCTGAATACACTGCTCCTGCGGTCTATACTCTTGAAGAGCATTAGGGTGATTCTGGGGGATACTTTGATTAACGCCTGGGGGATTGATGGCATGGCTACTAGCTTGGTTGATGATGGGAAGTGGCTCGCCCCATGCTAACATGGGGAACTTATGGTGGCGAGGAGACTCGACGTTCAGGCTTGGATCAGTCCCGCCTTGGTTTTCTTGATTCTGAGCTGCATTGTGTTCTCTCACCCTTTTTCTGTACTTCTGAAGATGACTCGAAACATTTGCTTTAGTGAGTCCCTCTACCTTCATAATTTCCAGTATATGTTGCGGCCGTGCCGAATCTATTCCTAGCTGCTGAACTGCATTAACAAACATACGATGCAGCTCGGGAGACCAACTCATCTTCTTTCTCCAGTTGCTTGGAACAAAATTGAAGGCTTGATGCTTGTTCTCATGGTCATGCAATTGCTTCCTTACCACGTGCTGCCATATGTTTTGAAGCATCTGAACTCTAACTGGTTTCGTTACGACGTCTTGGGCCCCATTTAAGACAGCCTTCATTAGGGCTTGCTGATCATCGCTTGCCGATATTACGAGGACTGGCATGTTTAATTTAGAATTGATGACTTCCAAGAGAGTGAAAACATCCATGTCAATCCCTACCATGGCGGTGAGGACGATATCAAACGGGTCACTACTCCTCCTTAATATCTCTAAGGCCTCTGTCGCCTTTGCTTGAGCTACAACCTTATACCGGCATTTTCTTAATACGGTAACAAGGATTGACAGAGAGACTGGATTACCGTCAATGGCCATGACCAGTAGACCCTCAGGGTAAGGAACTTCATCAGCTTTGACCAGGGTTGAACATGCGCCCGTTCCCCTAATACTCGACATATTTCTAGATCTAGGACTGCCGATTCGAGACCGCCTCGGGATGTCTTCTCGGACTTAAGGGATCACGAGATCGTTGATGCCTTCTCGTAACAGGCTTTGAAAGCCGATGCTTTGATGGTGAAGGTTTTGAATTCCTCTCCCACGAGAACTCCTTCCTCTCTATCTTTCTCCTGCGAGTTCTTGCGAATGAACTCTGACTATCAAATGGGGACAAGTTCTCTCTCTGGCAATAGCAACGACTTCCCTCTTCACGGGCAGCGCTATTAGATTTTCCGAGGGAGAAAATCTGATATTCAGCTTTTGATCAAAGGGGAAATCCTTGTTTCTCGCTCAGTTTGTCTTCTTTTTTCTTTTCGTGATAGAGGGCCCCTGTCAAGATCTCCACCGTCGATTTACTGGCGGGTCCTCCAATGAAGACAAGTCGTATCTCCTTTTCGCTAACGTTTGCCGTGTCTTCCACTCAGCTCATCTTTCCGTCTTCTTTTTCAAAGTGGCGGTGTCTCGTCAAACTTTCTGCGGAGATTTCGGACTCGCTTAGCTCGCAGTCGCCATCTGATGGGAATTCGAGCCAACGAGGGTGGTGCCAATAGAGAATGGTAGATAAGAGAAATCTTGACTGGTTGATACCGTCACTATGAAATCAATATTTACTTCAAAGCAGATTACCATCTTCGCATTCCGCTCATCTGCCTCACCTCTCTCCCCCTTTCTTTCGTATTCTGCTTTCAAAAATGGCCAATTCTCCTAACCATACCTTATCCGCCGAAGTCCTAGCTGGGTGGGAGAGACTCTACAATCTTCTTGGTAGAGGTTACGCTCATATAGCCAAAAACTCTACCGTTGAGGCTGAAATCCTCGGTTTATTTAGGACCGTGGACGCTGCTTCTGTTGAGGGTACCCAACTAGGGAAGGAGTACCGGAACTTCTCGACCCTCTTCATCAATTTTCTGGCTGCCTATAACCGTGCTTATGAGACGGTCCTTGTGACCGCCATCGTGAAAGCCCGTTACCGAGACCGGCACGAGCGTCTGGCAACAGTTACGTTTGTGGCTGATAATCACAAAAAGGCCCTCAAGTTTGCCAACGATCAGCTTTCGTGGCTGGTTCGTGAGAGGGGAAAGTTGGTGGACCGTCTGGCCTTGGTCCGAACTTACGCCGAACAGGAGCCAGGCAATATTGTGATGAGGTGTAAATGTGGTTGGCTGCAGGAGAGACTTGATGACATTACGGCAGACATTGCTTTCGAGAGGGCAGCGGTTCCGGACCTGGAGTTTGCCGTTGAGCATTACGAGGCCACTATGGCCCAGGTTAAAGAGAAGTGCGATCGCCTCTTCTTTAGGCTCGCGGAGCTTGATCCCGAGAGCGCCCGGTGCATCCAGAGCATCAACTGTTTGGAGAGTCAGTTGAGCTCTTTCGTAATGGTCATCAGGGCCCAGTTTGGCTTTACCTTTCCTCCCCAGTGAGTTGTTGTAATACTCTTTGATGAATGGAATGAAAGAAAAGCTTCACGTGTTTTGTTTTGTTTTTTTTTTTTAATTTTCCTGCTATCGTTTCTTCCGCATAGCATAACAGAACGATTTGAGGTACCGAAGATGTCGAGGCTTAATGTTCTTCTTGATGTTCTTGTTTAATTGCTCCAGACGATGATATCGAGAACATTGATGATGGGTTCGGCGGTGGCCCCCACTATCCATCTTGAGATCACGAACAAAAACGCTATGACAACTCGATCAGTGCGCTGGTAGTAAATCCGGCCACCTGTTGTGTGCCCACTTTTATCCATATTTTGTTTCTTTCGGCGTCCACTTGCTCGTGTCGGTCGTCTGTAGCGTCGGGAGAAATTCCTGTGGGCCACGTTCATTAATAGAACCTCGGTCCTCTGAAGCCCTCCGCATGTTTCGGATAAGAGGAAATTTTAAGACCGGTCTCTAGTTGATTTGATCAGGTAAAGGTATTTGTTTCATGGGTTCTGATTATATAATCCATATTGTTTTTCAAAAGACGCGGGATCCTCTGCAATACATTAAATATGCCCCCATGTTTAATCAGTAGAAATCCACCGTCATATCAGAATACACTGCCCATACAAGTTTACGGATTGACACAACTTTGTCTGTCAAAGATGGACAATGTTCGTTTGCCCCCCAGAATTAACGGTTGAAGCCTCGGTGTTTCTCGTCTTTTGGTATTTCTAAAGATGATTCTTGATATATTATTGAACTTAATTTTTACACCCGTCTGGGGTATCTAGGATCTCCCTGCAAAAGAAAAGGATATAATTAGTATGCGACACAAGAAATGTCGGTCCATGACTCCTATATTAGTCCAATTTGATTTTTTCTATTTTATAGAGAAATCAGAAGAAAGAAAAAAAAAATTTCCTTAGGAAGAAATGGGTTAATTTCTGATACAGAATTTTTTTCAGATTTATTATTCTTTTTTTTTTATTTTTTTAAAGGAATGTGACAAAGTCTCTAGAGGTTTACTAAAATTTTTGAAGGAATTTCCTTTTTATCAAAATAAATTTTCAGAGGTAAATTTGTCAGGAAAATTTTATTTTTATTAAAGCAGGAAAGACATGACAGAAATCCTTTATTGGTTAACAAAAGAATTTGTCCCCGAGACATTAGTCTAATTTTATTTAGAGAAACTTTTCTTAGAAAAACATGAGCGAATTTCTCGAAAAGAATTTTTGTTGCAAGTTTTTATAATTTGAAAGAATGTGATAAAATCACTTGATGTTTTTTTTAAAGGAATTTTTCTTTTTATCGAAATAAATTTTCAGAGGAAAATTTGTCGGGAAAATTTCATTTTTATTGGAGAGAAAAAAACATGACAAAAATCTCTTATTGGTCAATTAGTCTAATTTTATTTAGAGAAAATTTTCTTAGAAAAACTTGAGCGAATTTCTCGAGAAGAATTTTCTTGCAAGTTTTTATAATTTGAAAAATGTGATAAAATCACTTGATGTCTACTAGAGTTTTTTTTTAAGGAATTTTTCTTTTTATTGAAATTTTCAGAGGAAAATTTTTTCAGGAAAATTTCATTTTTATTGAAGCAATAAAAATATGACAAAAATCCCTTATTGGTTAATAAAATTCCCATGAAGGGATTTTTTTACATCATTTTTTCAAAAAAAATTTAAAAGAAATGAGGGACAAATTTAATTTTTATTTTCTTTTAAAAAGAATGGTCGTAATATCAAGCTCAAAAACTGACTAACACCTAGCATGGACCGACCGAAAATAAATACAAGATAAAATTAGAGAACTTACTTTTACCTTGGAGAAATGCAAATCACATAGTCATGCGCATGACTCAAGTGAGGAGTGGACTCTAGAAAATAAAAGAAGGAGAGACAAGGTATGGACCTAAAAAGGCTCCCACTATCTGAATTGACAAACTTACCCTCCGCGCAATCAAATCACAATGGGAAGAATTGTCAATTCAGATAATGAGCGGAATAAAATATGGTCAACCCGAGCGCAATCGACGCAAGAGCTTTGCATATTCGATCCCTATCTATGGTTTTCTAGGAAGAATTTCGCGACTTGGGTTTAGACGCTTGTGTGTGCAGGTGTCGTGATCCTCAGAGTATGCAAGACATGCACAACAATTGATATCAAAACAGCGCTTCTAAAAATATGCGAAATTAAACAAATAAACCCAACACCGAGCCTGCAAAACAAAGGGGTTAGCCAAACACTCCGCCCCTTATAACTCCCATCCTGCAAAAACATATAACACCTATACAATGAGTCACAAACAATATCGCCAGAAGCGAGATATGCATGAAATTTTCATTGGCCTAAGTCCACTAAGACTCTTAAAATTTCGAAAAAATTAAGTATTCCAATTGGTATCTTTTTTCGAAAATTTAAAAATCTCTCTCCCCAGCGGAGTCGCCAGTCTGTCGCGACCCTCTAAAAAAATTTTAAATTTTAAAAGGGGTTAACGGATTATTAGGTTAATTAGATTTGACTAACCTAACGCGGACCCTCCCAAGCCCTACCGAATCGCAACTTTGGTTTTTGTTTAAATGATTTTAAAATTTGGAGTCGCCACTAATCGTTCTTGGTAGGTCGATTAGAAACCTAAATAAATTAGCGAGAGAACTAATTTATTCCTGCGAACCAGAGATTAGGAGCTCGGGGACTTGGTTACACTAGTTAATTAAAACTAATGCCCTTTCGGTACCTTAATTTCATGGATATCCTAATTCGGCAACTCAGGCTTGGTTTATTCCTAAGGCTATAGTAGGGTATTCTCTTTTGTGTTTTCACTTTTTGCATGGATGGTATATATTTTTATTTGTTATATTTTTTTAAGTGTTAAAGATTCCCTGAAGCCGAAAGAAGGAGTGTGTTAACGACTTCTGTGCAGTATTACAACCTACTTATCTTTTGGGTCTGATGATTCAAAAATTAAATTATAGGAAGTACATGACAGTGAATAAACACCTCCAATGGGAGGCCTAGCATTGGCTTGGCTCTTCCCTTTGGGATTTAAGGTACAGGTATTTAAGTTGCAAGTATTTAAACTACTGTAAGTAAAAACCTCCAATGGGAGGCTAAGCATTGGCTTGGCTCTTCCCTTTGGGATTTAAGGTACATGTATTTAAGTTGCAGGTATTTAACTACTATAAGTAAAAACCTCCAATGGGAGGCTAAGCATTGGCTTGGCTCTTCCCTTTGGGATTTAAGGTACATGTATTTAAGTTGCAAGTATTTAACTACTGTAAGTAAAAACCTCCAATGGGAGGCTAAGCATTGGCTTGGCTCTTCCCTTTGGGATTTAAGGTATAGGTATTTAAGTTGCAGGTATTTAACTACTGTAAGTAAAAACCTCCAATGGGAGGCTAAGCATTGGCTTGGCTCTTCCCTTTGGGATTTAAGGTACAGGTATTTAAGTTGCAGGTATTTAACTACTGTAAGTAAAAACCTCCAATGGGAGGCTAAGCATTGGCTTGGCTCTTCCCTTTGGGATTTATGGTGCAGGTATTTAAATTGCGGATGGACTTTGTCCTCTCCATTCTGGGGTATGAATTCTTTAAAATAAAATACAACGAATTGATTCAACAATTTGAAATTTGTGCGCGCTTGAGGACTCCTCCAAGCCGATTTTGTGCTTCCATAGGGTTGACCATTGATATAAAGCTGCGGCTTCCTGACATAAAATAGAGTGAAATGTTAGTATACAAAATATGTGCTAATCTGCACCTAAAATCAGAAGAGTAGAAAGAGTACTTATCTCCCATTTTTTTGGGAGGGATTTCTATAATTGATTTTCGCTCTCTATGTTCCCAATATAGAGAGTTTCTTTTGAATTAAGAGGGACTTTTAGTCACAGATCAGTTGAGAAATCGGTGGACAGCTTAGGAGCTTGTCTGGGCCGATTTTTGCATCTCGACGAGATTTTTGCTGTTGACGTAGAGATATCCTTCTCCTGACATAAAATATGGAAGAAAAAGGAGATGGAGAAAGTGTATACAATTTGTGCTAATTTGCGAGTAAAACCATAAATAAATGAATAAATAAAAAACACTTAGCTTGAATTTGTTTGCTCGTTGACGATGATGAACTCTTGATTTATATTGATCGATGAAGGAATTTGTGATGATAACCCCTAGCTTTAAACTCCCATCATCTTCAAAATTCTCTCTCTTTTGGTATTTTCTTTCTCTCAAAATTTTCTTCAATCTCCCAAAACTCTCTCAAACATCCAAAATTTTCTCTCCAAAAAATTCTCTCAAACACTTCAAATTTTCTCTCTCAAAAATTCTTTCTCAAGCTCACTTCTTTCTCCTTTTATAACCTACTCATCTATCTCCCATTCTAATTTTTCCACTAACTCTATCTCCCATTCTAATTTCTCCACTAACTCTTCTTCATTTTCATCTTCCATTCTCCATCTCTATCTCACATTCTAATCTCTCCACTAACTCTTCTTCATCTTCATCTTCCCTTCTCCATATTTATCTCCCATTCTAATTTCTCCACTAACTCTTCTTAATCTCCATCTTCCCTTCTCTATTCTTATCTTCCATTCTAATTTCTCTACTAACTCTTCTTCATCTCCATCTTCCCTTCTCTATTCTTATCTTATTTTCTCCATCCATTCTTCTCCAACTTCTCTTCTTCATCTCCTCTTCTTCATCTTCCCTTCTCTATTCTAATTTATCCACTAACTTTTCTTTTTATTATTTGTAAAATAATCCTTCAAGAGTTAGGTATTTGCACTTTAGTCCTTGAATTTTAAGTATTTACAATTCAGTCCCTGAAAAAATATATTTCTTTAAGTCCAAATCTCCTCACAATTTTTGACACACCAAAATTTACCACATGTCAAATTTAAGCTCATTTCTTGTCGCTGAAAATAATGCATAATTTAATTAAAGCCCTTTTGCAAAATTAAGTCATTCTGGGTATAATTGGGCCAAGATGAAAATTTAAAATATTAGAAGACAATGTCACAACTCATAAAAAGTGAAAGTTAAAAATAAGTTGACTCAAATTAAATTTTTTTAGGCCCGATTCGAGATTATACTCGTGAAGGAACACGTGACTCGAATTGGATTTTTCTGAATTTGCGATGGCCAATATGAAAATAGATTTAAAATAAAAATATTAACTATCTTTGTGTATTTTTTGGCCTCAAATGTTATTTTTTCAAAATTTTAAAAAATTTTTGTATTTTTTTTTAAAAATTAAAATATATATAATATGAAAAATTATTTTTTGGTCAAAATTCGTTCCCTAGGCTTGGCTAAGGTTCCCAAAGTTGATTTTTCAATTTTATGAATTTTTATGGATTTTCTATTAATTTTTGAAAATAAATAAATAAAAAATACGTAAAAATACTGAAAATATGAAAAATCGTTTTTTGGTCAAAATTGGTTCCCTAGGCTTGGCTAAGGTCCCCAAAGTTGATTTTTCAATTTTATGAATTTTTATGGATTTTTTATTACTTTAGCAATAGAAAAAATGATTAAAGATCAGGTGTCAACACTGCCCAATTGAATTAGCATTATTTTATTAGCCTGAGAGGCTCGTGTGACGGATTTCGCGTGTGAAATTGCATATCATTGTCACCTAGCGTAATACGTAGCCATAATGTGACTTGGCATAAAATGTAGCCACAGAGGCGTAAAATGTAGCCTCAAAGGTGGAAAATGTAGCCTCGTGCGCCCTGATGCGTTTGACGCGGGGTAGCTGGAGTGATAAGTGTGCCGACCTGGGGCGGTTCTTCTACGCGGGTTGGAGCACGGACCTGATGCGCCTAAATGACGCGGGTCGAACCTGGCGCCTATACGACGCGGGTCAAATTGGCTGTTAAGCCGAGGCTCAAGATTGAGCGTACATGCATATGCGATTATTGTGATTGTCCCGATTGGACGTATTTGGTTTAAATGCCTAATGATTTTATATTGAGCCATTAATTGGCGATGATTTTGATATCCTGATTCTGTGTGGTCCTGGATTGAACCTGAGATTCGAATCGTATTGATGTTTGCCCCTTTTATGGCGAGTTTTTTATTGAACTGTGCTTGGTATTTTTCTGGCCCTATGATTTTGAATTTCTGGATGAGGCTTGAGAGTTTAGTCTGAGGTTGTTTGATGTCCTAAGAAGGGGATCAGGGGTTAGCTTGCTGAGATTTGTTCTCATATGTGATTACCCTTATTTTTCAGAACCCCGTCCCCAACAGTGAATGTCGTATGAGTAAAACAGGGAATCCCGATGATAATTGAAACTGTGACTCAGTTATTCCCTGGACCAGATAGTGGAACGGATGGTGATGAGCAGGGCAGAAGCAGAAGCCCTTGTAAAAATTTGTATGGTTTTCTTGTTATCGGAGTTGAGAAATTGCCGACCTGACCCTTTTTGTTAAAAGTCAAGTTATGTGATGTCAGAGGACGACAGGAATTTTGATTTGTGCATATTTGATGTCGCCAAACCGATGTATATAAATATGTTGTAATATATGGAGTGGTTTGATGTAATTAGATTGGTCGGTCTCTCTATCTATCCCTTTCTGTGTATATGAGATTGAAGGAACTCGTTTCCGTTGCCTAAGGAACTCTGAGGTCGATTGGTTATGACGAGTTTCCTGGGCCGTCATGTTTGTGAACCATTCGATCGTACAGGTACGACAGGGATGTCGCGAGGCTCACCGGGTTCAGGGCGTGGCAGTGGGCGTAGGCTTACTATAGCCAAACCACTATAAATCTGTGTGCACATTTCTCCTACCGAACTCCTTTATTTCGTGCATACTTGATCTGTTTAGTTTCAATACTCAGTTTCTATGCTTGCTTGCGCTTATAACTCAAAATTTGCAGAAGCACCTATTCACCCCCTCTTTAGGTGTTGTTGCTAGTTACATTACATTCAAGATACACGCCTATCACAAGTGAGAATTCCATAGGAGATCTCAGGTTAGTGAGCAATTTCTAGCGAGTCCAATCGCCTCTTATTCAACCGCCATCTAGCCACTTTCCACAAAACACTCGCGGAGATCTCTGGCCCCTCTTGCATTTATTAGCCGTTCGGTAATTCATTGTGTGACGTTGGTGCCACAACGATGTCGACATCTTCACCGAAGAAGCCTGTATTGATCCACGACGACGAGCTAAAATCTTCAATAGTATCGGTAGCCTTTTTGAGCCAGACCCAATGATGGCGGCGCAGTGACCATCGAAGCAAGCTTACTAGAGATGATAATGATGAGTAGGGTTCGAGATGGTGGCACACGACTGTTGACACGTGATCTTTAATCATCTTTTCTCTTTCAAAATTAATAGAAAATCCATAAAAATTCATAAAATTAAAAACAAATTAACTTTGGGGACCTTGACCAAGCCTAGGGAACCAATTTTGACCAAAATATAATTTTTCATATTTTCAGCATTTTTCGATATTTTTATTTTTGAAATTTAATAGAAAATAAAAAAATTAAAAATAAAAAAATTAACTTTAGAAGCCTTAGCCAGGCCTAGGTAACCATTTTTGAATAAAAATGATTTTTCATATTTTTTTCATTTTTTAATATTTTTAAAAAATTAGGAAAATATTTAATAAATAATAGCATTTGAAGCCACAAAAATATGAAAAAATAATAATTATTTTTCTTTTAATCTTCTCTTCATTTTGGCCAAAGAAAATCTCAAAAAATTAATTTGGGAT
Organism: Psidium guajava; assembly: GCA_016432845.1. Classification (NCBI taxonomy): domain Eukaryota; kingdom Viridiplantae; phylum Streptophyta; class Magnoliopsida; order Myrtales; family Myrtaceae; genus Psidium; species Psidium guajava. The sequence continues at coordinate 8,474,602 of CM028228.1, read as the reverse complement.
TAAGAATTACTTTGTTAATATCGTTTTCAAATTAATTGAAAAAATTATAGAAAATTCATTTTTACTTTGTAATTTTCGATTTTTGTATTTCTGAAGTCGTGACATTGTTCCGTAATATTTTAAATTTTCATCTTGGCCTAATTATACCTAGAATGACTCAATTTTGCAAAAGGGCTTTAATTAAATTTTGCACTATTTTCAGCGATAAGAAATAAGCTTAAATTTCACAAGCGATTGAACTAAACATGCGGTGAATTTCGACCAAGCATAGAGGAGGTGTGTCGAAAATTGTGATAAGATTTGGATTTAAAGAAATATTTCTCTAGAGACTAAATTGCAAATACTTAAAATCTCATAGACTAGAGTGCAAATACCTAATACTTGAGATATTATTTTATAAATAACAAAAAGAGTAGTTAGTGGAGAAATTAGAATAGAGAAAGAAAAATGGAGAAGATGTGATGGAGAAGAGAATATGAGATAAAGAATAATTAGTGAAAAATTAGAATGGGAGATAGATGAGTTGGCTATAAAAGGAGGAAGAAGAGAGCTTGGGGGAGGGATTTTTTTTTTAAAGAGAAAATTTTGGATGTTTGAGAGGGTTTTGGGAGATTGAAGAAAAATTTGAGAGAAAGAAAATATCAAAAAGAGAAAAAGAATTTTGAAGATGGTAGGAGATTAAAGCTAGGGGGTTATCATCACCAATTCATTTATTGATCAACACAAATTAAGAGTTCATCCCCATCATTCGAGCCCCAATCTTAATCCACAAGGTGATACGAGGTCTGAATTCGGCAATCAAATCCGTCAAATCAGGTAACGATCCTAGCCATTAAAATTTTCGAAAATTTCGTTGCTCAAATGGATTGATTGAAATTTCGATTATGTTATGTCGTACTCGTATCTCTCCATATCCACATGTTGCATTCATACTCTAATTTTCTGCACTTTTTGCTTAACAAATCCAAATCCTAGAATTGGAAGGCTGACCGAACCCGTTAGAGGTTCTGTACATATTACCTTTACTTTTTGCAATTTAATTCTTGCACCATCACACTTTAGAACGGGTAGGCCGAGCCAAAGCCGAATTCCTCGTTGAGAGATCCTTTATTTATCACATTTAATTTCTGCAATTTAATTTTTGCACCATTAAACCCCAGAATGGGTAAGCCGAGCCAAGGCCGAGTCTCTCGTTGGAGGTCCTTTATTTATAGCATTTAATTTATGCAATTTAATTTTCACACTATCAAACCCCAGAATGGATAGGCCGAGTCAAGGCTGCGTCTCTTGTTAGATGTCTTTTATTTATTGCATTTAATTTCTAGAATTTAATTTTTGCACCATCAAACCCCAGAATGGGTAGGCCGAGCCAAGGCCGAATCCCTCGTTGGAGATCCTTTATTTACTATATTTAATTTCTGCAATTTAATTTTTGCACCATTAAACCCTAGAAAGGGTAGGCCAAGCTAAGGCACAACCTCCTTGTTGGAGGTCCTCTATTTGCTAAATTTACTTTCTACAATTTAATTTATGAATAATCAGACCCTAGAATAAGTAGGCTGAGCCACATGCTGGAGGTCGCAACACTACACAGAAGTCGTTAGTTCATTCCTTCTTTCAACTTCAGGGAATTTTTAATGCTTTGAAAATACAAAAAACAAATGTCATTCACATGCATTCCATCTAAAAAGTGAAAATATAAAAAGAGATCACCTCACTAGAACCTTCGAAGTAAACCAAGCCTGAGTTGCCAAATTAGGATATCCATGAAATTAAGGTATCGAAAGGGCATTAGTGTCAATTGAATAGTGTAACCAAGTCCCCGAACTCATTATCTTTGGTTCATAGAAGTAATTTAGTTCTCCCGCTAATTTACTTAGGTTTCTAATTTACCTACCAAAAATGATTAGTGGCAACTCCAAATTCTGAAATCATTTGAACAAAAACCAAAGTTGCGATTCGGTAGAACTTGGGAGGGTCTGTATTAGGTTAGTTAATCCAATTAACCTGATAATTTGTTAACCTGAGAATTTTCCACTGATCGAAAAAATTTTCGAGTCGCGACAGCTTGGTGACTCAGCTGATGACTTGTTCTTAATTTTTGAAAATTTAAGAACCTAGAGGACTTAAGCCAGAAAAATTTCATGAAAATTTATTTGATTTGGCAATTACTTGGAACTCATTTATATGTGTTATATGTTTTTGCATATGGGAGTTATAAGGGATGGAGTATTTGATTAACCCTTTGTTTTATAGGCTGGGTGTTTTAATTTTTTGTTTAATTTCGTATATTTTAGAAGCATTGTTTTGATACCAACTACTGTGCATGTCATGCATATTCTAAGGATCACGACACCTATACACACAAGCGTCTAAACACAAATCGCGAAACATTTTTCCTAGGTAGCCATAGATAGAGATCAATATGCAAAGCTCTTGCGTTTGATTGCGCTGAGGTTGACCATATTCGATCCCCCTCACTATCTAAATTGACAATTCTTCCCACTTGATGTTTGATTGCGCTTGTGGGTAAAATTGTCAACTCAGATAGTATGGGCCTTTTTAGGTCCATACCCTGTCCTTTTTTTTCTAGAGTCTACTCCTCACTTGAGTCATGCGCATTTCTATATGATTTGCATTTTTCCAAGGTAAAAGTAAATTCTCTGACTTTATCTTATATTTATTTTTAGTCGGTCCAAATTAGATATCGATCAAATTTTGAACTTAAAATCATGTCATATTTTCAAAAGAAAATAAAAATTAAATTAGTATCCAATTTTCAAAAAAAAAGTGGAAAAATCCCTTCATGGAATTTTGTTGGCTAACGAAAGATTTTGTTATATCTTTCCTTAATGCTTCAATGAATACAAAAGTTTCCTGACAAATTTACCTCCGCAAATTCATTTTAACAAAAGGGGAATTTTTTTTCGAAAATTTGGTAAACGTTAAGAGATTTTATCACATTTTTCAAGCTATAAAAACTTACGATAAAATTCTTTTTGAGAAATTCACCTATGTCCTCCTGAGAAAATTTCATCTGATTTCTCAACAAAATGGAAAAACAAAATTGAACTAATATAGGAGCCATGGACTAACCTCCCTTGGATCACATACTCATTATTTCCTTTACTTTTGCAGGGAATAATAGGTATCCCTAGGCGGGAGTAAAATCGAGTTCAACAATACATCAGGAATAATCTTTAGGAATACGAAAAGACGAAAAACGCTGATGCTTTAACCATTAATCTTGGGGGCAAGTGAAGAGGTCGATCCTCTCAGAGTCAGAAACATGTCAGTTAGTGAGTACGTATGGGCCATGTATTTTGATGAGGCAGTGAATGTATTCGGATTAGACGTAGGGGCGTTCTTAATATATTGGGGGATCCTTGTACTTGTTTTGAAAAAGCATAGTTTGTATAATCATAACCCAAGAAACAGGTCTGTAACGCCTTCTTGGCTAAATTAGTCAAAATATTTGATAGAGGACCAGTGCTTTATTATCGAGTATGGCCCGCAAGCATTTCTCCTGATGCTACAAGCGACCGACACGAATAAGTGGATGCCGAAAGGGACAAAGCATGAGCAAAATAGGGCACGCAACAAGTAGCCCAGTTCATTTATTGGCACATTGATCGAGTTATCACAGCTATATTGATCACAGTCTCAAGGCGGTCAATGGGGGCCACCGTCAAATCTTTCGTCAATATTCTTGATATCATCATCTACCGCAGCAAATAAGAGTATCAAGAAGAACGTTAAGCCTTAACGTTTTCAATACCTTAAATCGTTCTATCATACCATGCGGAAGAAAAGATAGCAAGAAGATTAAAGCACAAACTTGTGAGGATTTTCCTTAATTCCTTTCATCAACAAGTTTTACAACAACTCATTGGGGAGGAAAAGTAAAATCAAATTGAGCCCTAATAATCATCACAAAAGAGCTCAACTAACTCTCCATAAAGTTAATGCTCTGCCTACACTAGTGATCTGCGATTCGAGATTTGCAAGTTTGAAGAACATGCGGGTACATTTCTCCTTGTGCCTGTCGCGACCTAAAATTCATTTTTAGGTTAATGGATTACCAGATTAATTAATTAAATTAACTAACCTAGTTCGAGCTCTCCCAAGCTCTACCAAATCGCAACTTTGATTTTTTTTCACATGATTTTAGAATTTGGAGTCGCCGCTAATCATTTTTGGTAGGTTGATTAGAAACCTAAGTAACCTAGCGGGAGAACTAAATTACTCCTGCAAACCAGAGATTATGAGTTCGGGGACTTGGTTACACTAGTTAATTAAAACTAATGCCCTTTCGGTACCTTAATTCCATGGATATCCTATTTTGGCAACTCTCACTTAATTTATTCCTAAGACCCTGGTAAGGTGTTCTTTTTATGTTTTCACTTTAAAATGAAATGCATAAAGGGTATGAACGCAAACGTTGACATACAAATACGACACACAAATACAGACATACGAATATGATATACGAATACGTAGATATGCGAATACGAATACGTGCGTGACGTGCGAATGACATACGTACATGACATGCGAACGACATACGTACGTGACATGTGTATGAATACAATATGCATACGGGATAGACGAATACATATACGTGCGTTACATGCGAAGGACATACGTACATGGACATGCGAATGATATGCGTACGTGACATGCGTATGAATACAACATGCATGCGGGGATAGACGAATACGAATACGTATGTGACATGCGTATGAAGACGCACGAATACGATATGTAACATGCATACATACACCATACAAATACGTGACATATATATGTGACATGCATAGTGATATGTGTATGTAAATACGTACATTTCGATTTTGCCCATAAAGGGTAAAGTCGTCATTTTGAAAAGATAGGATAAAACCCTCATTTTTGAAAAAGAGGGGATAAAACTCTCATTTTGAAATTTTTGATTTTTCTGAATGAATATGCATGGGTTAATAACATATCATAACAGACAAATGTGGATTTGCAAATGTCGCGTACGTGACGTGCATATGAGAACAAACAAATATGATATGTCTATACGAACATACGGATAACATAACAAACATATATGAGACATACTACATGAGATGCACATGAATGGCATTTATTGTATTTTCAGATTTTCCATTTTTTTTTGGTTTTTTGGATTTTCTACATTTTTTTTTGTATTTTGGATATATTATAAAAGAATGCAAAATCACCCAAAGCAAATGAAGATGTGAAGAGAGAGTAGGTAAAGTAAAACTACCCTAAGGACAGTGAAAATAAAACCCGCAACTCGTCGGGTGAATAATTACAGACCAATTAAATAAAACCCGAGACATGATCGGGAATACAACAAAAATGGACCGGAATGGACATCGGTCAAACACCCGTCGCCAAGCCTCGTGGGTCGAGAGTACAACAAAACGGACCGGAATGGACATCGGTCATCCTCCAGTCTTCAAAGCATCGGGCCGAAAGCCAAATGAAAATAATGAACTTATCCAATCGGACATGCACAATCACCAATGAGTTAAGACAATTCAAAAACTCAAAGAGAGTTTAACACGTGCTGATTAAACTTCATTGAGACCATTTTTTTACATTTTCCAATGCATTAACACAAAAAATACGAATTAAATCATACTGTCCATGAACATTCTTAGGGAGAAAGCAGTAACCATAAAATACAAAAGAAATAATGAAATGTATGTAAAAATTCTGAGATTTTTTATGTGGATGGGAAAATGTGTCTTTGACAACTTTCATGTTTTACATTATTATTGAAGAGACACTCATTTTCGTGTAGAAAATGGTCTTTCATGAGAGCTCAGCAGCAAACAAACAAATTTCACAGAACAGACATATTTCAGGATTAAGCTTAAATGGACACTCAAATCTCAAAATTAATGCACCAAACTTTCCAGTCTACTAAACAAGACCCCAATGAACAACTTTCATTTTTTGTGAAGTTTCAAAAGAAGACTGTAAACATGAGATAACTACAAATCAATATGACCACGCACAGAAAAATACTCAGACTCAAGGACGCCAACAGAATTGCATGATTTTATTAAATGCATTAAAACTACGAAACGTGCATGAATATTTTTTTATTTTTTATATGTTATGCATTAAGATCTTATGAACAAATTTCATGAAGAGGTCTTTATGAAACAAAGTCTAGAATAACCCATGGAAAATCATTTAGCGTGAAAGGTCAGATCAGAAAAATTCCATCTCAGGTTCTGATCACCATATTTCCAGATTTCTGCTTTCAATTTCTGGACCCTTTTGACATAGCAAACGACGTCAATTTTCGCGCCATAATATATCAAATCGAAGATCTCGAAGTCATCTACGAATGTTCAGTATATTTATTTTCGAGATTTCGTCATCTAAACATGAAAAATTGAGTTACCAGATAATTGCACACGCTGATGCGCCTAGAGCTCGTTGGAGATGAATCCGTCGCGTCGCCAAGGCTTGTTCCATGGCGACGAATTTTTCTCTCTCAAAATTTTTTTCTCTTGAAATCTCTCCAAATTTTTTTTCTCTCCAGTTTTTCTTCAATCTCCCAAAACTCTCTCAAACATCCAAAATTTTCTCTCCAAAAAATTCCCCTCTCAAGCTCACTTCTTCCTCCTTTTATAAACCACTCATCTATCTCCCATTCTAATTTTTCCATTAACTCTATCTCCCATTCTAATTTCTCCACTAACTCTTCTTCATTTTCATCTTCCCTTCTCCATCTCCATCTCACATTCTAATTTCTCTTCTTCATCTCCATCTTCCCTTCTCTATTCTCATCTTATTTTCTTTATCTTCTCTTCTCCATCTCCTCTTCTCCATCTTCTCTTCTCCATCTTCCCTTCTCTATTCTAATCTTATTTTCTTTATCTTCTCTTCTCCATCTCCTCTTCTCCATCTTCCTATCTTTATCTCCTCTTCTCCATCTTCCCTTCTCTATTCTAATTTCTCCACTAACTCTTCTTTTTGTTATTTATAAAATAATCCCTCAAGTATTAGGTATTTGCACTCTAGTCCATGAGATTTTAAGTATTTGTAATTCAGTCCCTGGAGAAATATTTCTTTAAGTCCAAATCTCCTCACAATTTTCGACACACCTATCGCATGTTGAATTTAAGCTCATTTCTTGCTATTGAAAATAATGCAAAATTTAATTAAAGCCCTGTTTGTAAAATTGAGTCATTCTGGGTATAATTGGGCCAAGATGAAAATTTGGAATATTAAAGAACAATGTCACAACTCCTAAAAGTGAAAAATGAAAATAAATTGACTCAAATTGAATTTTTTTAGGCCCGATTCGAGATTATGCTCGTTAAGGAATACACGACCTCGAATTGGATTTTTTAAATTTGCGATCGCCAACATGAAAAGGGATTTAAAGGAAAAATATTGACTATTTTTATGTATTTTTGTGGCCTCAAATGCTATTATTTATTAAATATTTTCCTAATTTCTAAAAATTATATTTAAAAAAATACAAAAAATATGAAAAATTATTTTTTTACTCAAAAATGGTTGCCTAAGCTTGGCCAAGGCTTCCAAAGTTGATTTTGCAATTTTCTCATTTTTATAGATTTTCTATCAATTTTAGAAAATAAAAATACCGAAAAATACTGAAAATATGAAAAATCATTTTTTGGTCAAAATTGGTTCCCTAGGCTTGGCAAAGGTCTCTAAAGTTAATTTTTTCAAATTTATGAATTTTTATGGATTTTCTATTAATTTTAAAAAAGAAGAAAAGAAAAGGTGATTGAAAATCATGTGTCAACAGCTGCCCCTCTTTGAAAGGAAGCTCGGTAGAGGTTCATTTCAAAGACGAGACGACACCTGAATCCTAGTCGACTCAACACAATGAAATAAAAAGAGTCATGACATTCGATCTCCAATACCCCTTTTAGCAAATTTCGATCCAAACCCGGTTTGAGGAGGCTTTCATGCGATGAGAGAGAGACAAAGATGAGAATTTACCTGGCACTTACTTGCTCGTTGTATGGCGGTTGCCTGACATGAGTGTTCTGCTGAAAATGAGATGAGAACCTAAGGTTTTGTTATAAGAAAACCTTAGGGTGGTGGAACTTGGACCCGTATGGTAGGTCACCCCATAGTAGATTCCTAATAAAAGGATTCTACTGATTAAAATCGGATTGAATTTTGACCCGTATGGTGGGTCACCCCATGGTAGATTCCTAGTGAAAGGATTCTACTGATTAAATTAAGATTTGACCTGTATGGTAGGTCACCCCATGGAAATGCCTGTTAGAAGGACTTTGGTGCCTGTAAGAAGGACTTTGGTGCCTGTAGAAAGGACTTTGTTTTGCCTGTAAAAAGGACTTTGGTGTGCCTGTAGAAAGGACTTTTGGTTGCCTATAGAAAGGACTTGGTGCCTGTAAGAAGGACTTTTGTGTGCCTGTAGAAAGGACTTTGTGCCTATAAAAAGGACTTGATGCCTGTAAGAAGGACTTGTGCCTGTGGAAAGGACTTTGATGCCTGTAAAAAGGACTTGGTATGCCTATAAAAAGGACTTGATTTGCCTGTAAGAAGGACTTGGTTTCCTGTAGAAAGGACTTGGTCGCCTGTAGAAAGGACTTTGGTTGCCTGTAAAAAGGACTTTTGATTGCCTGTAGAAAGGACTTGGTCGCTTGTAGAAAGGACTTTGGTCGCCTGTAAAAAGGACTTTGGGAATGGACCGTTCCGTATTGGGGTTTTCAATGGAAGGGCTCCGGAGATAATATACCCTAGATGTCACCTTTTTTGGGTAGACTGAAGAGGTATTGATTGAGAAAATGATTTTTGGGTATATCTGGGATCTAGGGAGATCAAGAATCCTGCAGACGCTCTAACCCAATTTAACTTACCATGAAGGGTGCCATTCTGGGATCTGAGGAAACCAAGAATCTTGCAGACGCTCAAACCCGATTTAACTTACCTTGAAGGGTGTCATTCTGAGATCTAGGGAGACTAGGAATCCTCAAAATCCGACTTAACTTACCTTGAAGGGTGCCATTCTGGGATTTGGGGAAACCAGGAATCCTGCAGACGCTTAAATCCAATTTGACTTATCATGAAGGGTGCCATTCTGGGATCTGGGGAAACCAAAAATCCTGCAGAAGCTCAAACCTAATTTTTGTTGTCCCATCACTTTAGGAATAAACCGATGAGGCAAAGATCAAGAACACGAGAGTTGGTCAATCATGATTTGATAAAACTTGAGAACACGAGATTGTATCAATCGTGAGCTGATGAAGACTTCATGAGAGTATGTTGATCATGAGTTGCAAGGGTTCAGAAGACTTACTTGGATCTTCTGAGTTAATGATCGAGACATAGACAGACCGATTGTATCATGTCTGCTTGCTCACTGAATGACCTTATGTGCTGCAATGGATTTGAGCACCCAGACAATCATCAGAATTGAAAGGTTCAGGTTGCAGATATACTCACCTGAAAATGCTTGGCGAGCATTAGCCAACAGGGCTTGTTTGTTTAATAGCCTCTGGATGAATTTCGAGAACTCGGAGAGTAACTCGACTATTAGGAATGCACTACTTGTCAGACAGTGTCAGAGGTAACATGTGCAAGCATTTTTATCAATAAGTTCATCGGTTCATGCAAAACCAATCAGTTGAGTTTGCAATGATTAAAACCATATGTGTATGCTCATAATATGGATCATGCATGACTATTCTGTCGAGTTTGCATTTCCAATTCTGTCCAGGGAGGTTATCATGTCATGAATACCTCGAATTGAACCTGAATGGGGACTTCAGTCCGAAAGGGCTTTCTCTCACTCTCGAGAAACGCTGTTTATCCGGATTGCAGGATTTGAAAAGAAAGCACTCAACCTTACCATCATCGCATTCAGCGAGGGTCTGAGTAATCTCGCAATTGATACGATCAAGCCGATCTAGAGGTCTTGATTAGGACCGTAATGTGGGCTGGGTCAAAGGCTTATTAAAGGAGACTCATTTCGAGTCAGGGCCATTGACAAAAAAAGGTCTTCATCATCTGCGCCGGGTTTACAAGTCAAGAACCCTGCAAAATGAGAGAGAAATAATCTTGCTTGAACTTCTTCGAGCGATTCTTAAAGTCATTCAACTCTTACATTAATTCAAGTGCCCTAATCAGAAGAGACTTTCAAGGGTCGTAACGTAGGTCGGGATTTGGGTCTGAGAAACGAAGGGCTCGTTTTGGCTGAACAAAATATATGAGAAGGGCTTGGTGTTGGTGATCATTGCAGTCTTGTCACCGATCTTTGACCTTCCTGAATTTGTCTTTAATGAATACCATCATTGGCTGAGGGGTGGTAGTTCTTTTACACTTTGCAAACTGACTTCTTTGGGGATCCTTTTTCGGGAGTTCTCAAAATGTATGTTCGAAGTCAGAAGTTCATTACAGATATATGGGCATTGGCCTTGCTTTTGATAGGCACTTTGCTCTTTCTGCCCGAGATTTTTTAGAGTAGCCTTTGCTTTTCGTACTCCCGACTCCCTTTTGTTTGGAAGCAGGCCCATTTTCTTTAGGCTACACTTGTCTCTCTCTTTTTTTTTTGTTTAATAATCTTGTGATTTTGAATTGTAGCAACAAGATGATTTTCAACAAATGATACTAGACATTACATGAAAGTCTAGCATATGAAATGGGCTGATTCGAGAATTCTCTATTGGCCCAATTTCTTCAATTCCGCTCCTTGGGAGAAGGTGTCGTCGTTACCTTGAGATGAGCAAGGATCACCAACATGGGCTTGAGAAATGAATTTGCAGGCTCAATTGGGTTATGGAAAGGACGACTGTGTAGGATAGAGAAAATAAATGCTCTTCGTCATCCTAAAGCACTTAAATTAAAATTCGAGTATCATGCAAAGAAACACTCGAAGATTGATGTTAGTCCAAGCAAGAGAATTTCTAACCATTTATCTCCTGATATTGTTGGAATTACCTCTATTTTGCCCCAGTGCGGGGTGGTTCTTGACAGGGTCATGAAATGAAATCACCGTTTAAATGGGTTGTCAATGGTTGCCTGAAGTGTTTGGAATGGAGAATGAATGCCTCATTCACTTCGACTATCGTATCTTTTGCGAGAAAACCCATTGTCTTGGAGAATGCGGAATCTGTCTACCGCTCAACTCACTGTGGATTAAATATAGGACGTATGTGGAAATGTCTTGCCTTTCATCGTCCTGTCATGCCCCATTCTGTACATTCGATGCATCGTGTACAATTTATACCCCTAGTCAAAATTGACAAATTGAACATGCAGAACAGTCATGCATAAATCATGGAATGTGTAAACATCATGCAAATATGGCAATACAAGTACAAGTATGGAAATTGCCCCTAGCTGTGTGGGCGGATCAGACACGTTGGGGGCATATTCCCCGAGTCGAGGAGTAGCTTGTTTCTGGTTTTGCCTCTTTTCGATCTAGGGTTCGCCATTGATTTCCCTTATTTCATCAGACGGATCGCATCAAGCGATCATAACTTGGCCCCTTTAGGCTGTTTTCTTTGAAGTATCAGGTGTTAGTTTAACATTTCCTGTAAAAAGGAAGGAGACCTGTTAGCCAGTATCAGAAATGATGAACTGGACACGATACTGAGTTACCCTTGAGTGCTTCGCGCAACTCCTTTACCAGTTTTACCACTCGGGATTTTCTCCGTGGGTATGTCAAGTTAGACATTTCCTGTCAAACAATGGAGAAGAAGACGTATTAGTCAGTATTAGAAATGATGTATTGGATACGATACCGGTTTACCCTTCATCTTGAATGTTTTGCGTGACGCCTTTATCAAGTTCACTGGATTGAGTTTCCCTTGGCTTTCGCTGGACACTTCAACGTTAAGCTAAGATCGTAACAAAATACTGACCTTGGTATTGCTCGTCGAGTATTCCTGTTTCTTTCTGCAAAAAGAAATGCGAGAAAAAGTTGTTTTATTTATTTACAATACTTACAACATTTCCATCCTCGAGGATCGAACTCGGGACGTCTCGGACCACTGTCATTCCCCATGCCATCTGGTTCACAAGACCGCAGGTGCTCATGGAGGTTCCTTTTAAGAGTCAATCCTTGAGATGACATGGTGTTGTTGTATTGTACTAGGTAATTCCAGGTCACTGTATTTTTCGGGGCGGTTTACAAACCCTGTTAAGAATGGAATAAAATAATTCAGAACACGAGACGAGTATGAGCAAATTAGAACGATACAGAATTACCCTTCTTTGAGATTGTTTGGGTCTTTCGTTCACATATTCCTCATTTGAAGCTGTCCATTCTGTGGCGATGTCCACGAATCTATTTGCCCAAAGTTTTGATTAATCGGGGAATTTCGTTTTTGGGTCAATTTGCAAATTCCTGTAAACAGAAGGGATCTAATTTAGAATAGGGACAATTTGAGGGTAAATTGAAACGATACTGCTTTACCCTTCTAGTTCGCACGACTTTTTACTCGCAATAAATTCACTACGAGTTTGGTGTGGTAGCAAACTCGAGCATTTAATAGGAGAACAGGAAATTGCTGCTTCTTGTTTTTGCGTTCATTCTGAGCATCAATAAAAGTAGAAAACATCCTATGCAAGGAAATGAAGCGTCTGCATTCGTTCAAGATCGATTTTGCTCCCTCAGCAGGCTCTCCCATGATCAGCTGGCTTCATTCTGGACCAGGTATGCATCGGCTATGTTGAAGGACCCATGATCTCAGCTTCGAAATACAGACTCCCTGTGCATATTACAGTCCCCGTGCTTCATTAACATTAAACTGGTTGATCATGGCGGTGAGTTCATCGTCAATGCCGCTTGCCTGGTGGTGATACATCTCTCCTTCCCTGGGAGGTATTGATGCTGATCTAGTAGCATTAGTCTTTTTGTACCCTGCTCTAATAAAACTCGATTCTGTTATAAACTGGTCTAACTCGCTTCTCAAACACGCATTTTCAATCCTCAGATCATGCATTTCATCGAAGGCGAGGAGGAGGCTATTGCAGTTAGGGCAGGTGGCGGAGTCAAAAGCCTCTTTATACATCTTGTTTTCCGCTCGAAGGTTTTCATTTTCAACTCTTAGAAACTCGGCTTCGTTGTGCTCATGACGAGTCTTCATTCGGGTTCGCCTATTTTGAAACCAGAACTTGATTTGTGAAGGTTCAAGTCTTAGCTCTTGACTTAGTTCCATTTTCTGTTTGCCGTCTGGCATAGGACATGTTCTGAAGAAATCCTTAAGCCTTTGTACTTGCTCCTTAGTATGGCGATGGTAACGCTTCTTTTGACCCTTACCGTTGTTGTCCTTATCTTTACTGAGATCTTGGACGTCGTCGGCGGAAGGGCCAGGTTCCATAGGCTCGATCCCAAACATGGTTTCGAACTCTTCCTCTCCCATATTCAGCAGGCAATGATAGCTTTCGAAAGTATTGGGTTGAGACATCTTCGATTTGGTCGATGATTTCTCAAGGTTTACTATATCTTTCTGTATTTTCACTCTCTCTGAACCGTGTATGCTTTAAAACTCTCTTCAATGTATGAATAAAGATTATCAGGAGGATGTCTCTTTTAAAATTTGGCGTCGGCTTAGCATATGTATCGCTTCTCCTGAGATTTCTGTCTTTCTCAACCTTTCCTGCGTGTTTCTTGCTTGGCTCGTCTTTTCTCATCTCTTCATAGTGGTAGGGTCCCTATCAACATCTCTACCGTCGATTTGCTGGCGTGTTCTCCTATAAAAACGAATCCCATTTTCCTTGTCTCCCACCCAAGTCACCTTTCTTTCTCCTTTTTCAAAGTTGTGTCATCCCGTCAAACTTTTGGCAGAGATATCGGATTTGTTTGGCTCGAGATTGGAGACGAGTAGCGGAGGTGATGCTGATAGGGAATGGTAGACAGGAAAATCTGGCTAGTAGAGACTTTCACTGCAAAAATGAAAGGGAATGCGGCAGTATATGTTCTTCATATTCTAGAAAAATTGGAACGATACTGTTTTACCCTTGTATGTACTTCCATTGAATTTGAATTGAGGAAGTTCCTTCATTTGGATTGGATTGGATTGTATGTCCCGAGTTGCCCTTCACTTTGAGCTTGCCACATAAGTGCTTTGCTTAGTTGGGCCTTGTTTTCTTTCGGGTTGCTTTGGACCATCATCATTTTTTATGCCATCGGGTCCGTGGATCGGAGGGCTCCTTTAATTTAAAGGTTACCTTTAAGGCAAATGAGTCCTATCGCATTCCATTGGGTCATTTCATTTTGCGACACTCTTGAGGCAATTTGCAATCCCCTGGGTGAGAATGGAACAAATCCAATTTAGCATTTTGCGACGATTGAGGGTAAATTGGAACGACACACAGTTACCCGTCTTCGAGCTCGCCTGGGCTTTTCACTTGAAATTTCCCTACGTGAGGCCATTCAACATTTCTTATTATGCCAGTCAGCGACGTTGCCACAAATTGATCCGCCCTGAGTCTAGCATAAAAAGGGATTCACGCATTCGACGGGATAAAAAACAAATTACCCCATGCCCCTGAATTAAATTTAGACACCTAGAAAGCTGGAAATATCACACGCAGGGGAATTAAGCATGAAATGAAAGGTGCACTTGTTCAAGGTCAGTTCTGCCTCTCCTGCGGCTCTTCGATAATCAGCTAGTCTCATGCTGGTTCAGGCATGAATGACCGATGTTTGAGAGTGCTTAATCACTGGCTTCCGATTATGGCTTCGGATGTCTGTCAACCTTAAACTGGTTGACCAGGGCAGTAAGCTCATCATCTGGGTAATCTCTTGAACCTTCCAGCAACTGATGCTCGAATTGGGCATTATTGTTGGCAAATGCTGGCGGTAGATTTCTCATTCTGTCCTCGCCATGAGCAATTTGACTTCTCGAGCTGAAGTCTTCATCATTACTCCAGAAAGTGTGGGGATCACCAACTGTCCTGCTGCCAAGAACTCCTTCCATTCGAGGATTAGAGAAGTGGAAGTGCTCAGGATAATTTCTTGTCTGATTCTCTGGCTGCGCCGGCGCGCTGATCATGGGATGAATTCTAGCCACGGGTTGGTGCTCAAACCAAGGAGTCTGAATACACTGCCCCTGCGGTCTATACTCTTGAAGAGCATTAGGGTGATTCTGGGGGATACTTTGATTAACGCCTGGGGGATTGATGGCACGGCTATTGGTTTGGTTGATGATGGGAAGTGGCTCGCCCCATGCTAACCTGTGGAACTTATGGTGGCGAGGAGACTCGACGTTCAGGCTTGGATCAGTCCCGCCTTGGTTTTCTTGATTCTGAGCTGCATTGTGTTCTCTCACCCTTTTTCTGTACTTCTGAAGATGACTCGAAACATTTGCTTTAGTGAGTCCCTCTACCTTCATAATTTCCAGTATATGTTGCGGCCGTGCCGAATCGATTCCTAGCTGCTGAACTGCATTAACAAACATACGATGCAGCTCAGGAGACCAACTCATCTTCTTTCTCCAGTTGCTTGGAATAAAATTGAAGGCTTGATGCTTATTCTCATGGTCGTGCAATTGCTTCCTTACCACGTGCTGCCATATGTTTTGAAGCATCTGAACCCTAACTGGTTTCGTTACGACGTCTTGGGCCTCGTTTAAGACAGCCTTTATCATAGCTTGCTGATCATCGCTTGCCGATATTACAAGGACTGGCATGTTTAATTTAGAATTGATGACTTCCAAGAGAGTGAAAACATCCATGTCAATCCCTACCATGGCGGTGAGGACGATATCAAACTGGTCACTACTCCTCCTTAATATCTCTAAGGCCTCTGTCGCCTTTGCTTGAGCTACAACCTTATACCGGCATTTTCTTAATACGGTAACAAGGATTGACAGAGAGACTGGATTACCGTCAATGGCCATGACCAGTAGACCCTCAGGGTAAGGAACTTCATCAGCTTCGACCAGGGTTGAACATGCGCCCATTTCCCTAATGTTCGACATATTTCTGGATCTAGGACTGCCGATTCGAGACCGCCTCATGATGTCTTCTCGGACTTGAGGGATCACGGGATCGTTGATGGCTTCTCGTAACAAGCTTTGAAAGCCAATGCTTTGATGGTGAAGGTTTTGAATTCCTCTCCCACGAGAACTCCTTCCTCTCTATCTTTCTCCTGCGAGTTCGTGCAGATGAACCCTCACTATCAAATGAGGATAAATTCTCTCTCTGGCAATAGCAACGACTTCCCCTTTCACGGGCAGTGCTATTAGATTTACCGAGGGGAAAATCTGACATTCAGCTTTTGATTAAAGGGGAAATCCTCGTTTATCGCTTAGTTTGTCTTCTTCTTTCTTTTCGCGGTAGAGGGCCCCTGTCAAGATTTCCACCGTCGATTTACTGGCGGGTCCTCCAATGAAGACGAATAATATCTCTCTTTCTGCCGAAAATTTCTTTGTCCCCTACTCAGCTCGTCTTTTCGTTCTTTCTTTTTTCAAAGCGGTGGAGTCCCGTCTAGCTTTTCCACAGAGACGTCAGGTTTGTTCAGCTCGAGGTTGCCACTTGACTGGAATTTGAGCCACCGGGGGTGTTGCCGACAGAGAATGGTAGATAGGAAAACCTATAAGGACTGCCCCTGTGAAATCAGTATTTAAATTGAAGCAGATTACCATCTTCGCATTTCGCTCATCTGCCTCACCTCTCTCCCCCTTTCTTTCGTATTCTACTTTCAAAAATGGCCAATTCTCCTAACCACACCTTATCCGCCGAAGTCCTGGCTGGGTGGGAGAGACTCTACAATCTTCTTGGTAGAGGTTACGCTCATATAGCCAAAAACTCTACCGTTGAGGCTGAAATCCTTGGTTTATTCAGGACTGTGGACGCTGCTTCTGTTGAGGGTACCCAACTGGGGAAGGAGTATCGGAACTTCTCGACCGTCTTCATCAATTTTCTGGCTGCCTATAACCGCGCTTATGAGACGGTCCTTGTGACCGCCGTCGTGAAAGCTCGTTACCGAGACCGGCACGAGCGTCTGGCAACAGTTACATTTGTGGCTGATAATCACAAAAAGGCCCTCAAGTTTGCCAACGATCAGCTTTCGTGGCTAGTTCGTGAGAGGGGAAAGCTGGTGGACCGTCTGGCCTTGGTCCGAACTTACGCCGAATAGGAGCCAGGCAATATTGTGATGAGGTGCAAATGCGGTTGGCTACAGGAGAGGCAGACATTGCTTTCGAGAGGGCGGCGATTCCGGACCTGGAGTTTGCCGTTGAGCATTACGAGGCCACTATGGCCCAGGTTAAAGAGAAGTGCGATCGACTCTTCTTTAGGCTCGCGGAGCTTGATCCCGAGAACGCCCGGTGCACCCAGAGCATCAACTTCATGGAGAGCCAGCTGAGCTCCTTTGTGACGCTTATTAGGGCTCAATTTGATTTCACTTTTCCTCCCCAGTGAGTTGTTGTAAGGTTTGTTGGTGAATGGAATGAAGAGAAAGTTTCACGTGTTTGTGCTTTTCATTTTCCTGCCATTTCTTCGCCCATATAGCATGATAGGACGATTTATGGTACTGAAGACGTTGAGGCTTAACACTTTTCTCGGTGTTCTTGTTATCTGCTGCCGGCGATGATATCAAGGACATTGGCGAAGGGTTCGGTGGCGGCCCCCACCGGTCACAGCGCCGTGAGTCAGTCGTGTGAATTATTGCAAATCGACCACTCGATTAGTGCTCCAATAAACAAACCGGGCTGCCCGTTGCGTGCCCCACTTTACTCTTGCCTATCTCTTTTGGCGTCCACTTGAATGTGTCGGTCGCCTGTAGCGTTGGGAGAAATGATTGCGGGCCATACTCGGTAATAAAATACTAGTCCTCCAAAATCTTCCATGTGTTTTGAATCCGAGGAAGGTAAAAAGGCAAGTCTTTGTTCAATTTAATCAGAAAGACGTCGCAAGGTCGGGTTCATAATCTTGCCCCATGGGTTTTGATTACACAGTCTCGACTTTCTCAACAAAAATACATGAACCCTTCTAATACATTAAAAATGTCCCCAGGCCCGATCTGGATGCATTCACTACCCCTCATCAAAATACATGGCCCATACGTGCTGACTTATTGACACGATTCTGTCTCCGGAAGAATTGGCCTGTTCATATGCCCCTAGGGTTAACGATTTCTTCGCTTGCCCCCTGATTGTTATCACCAACGAGCCCGATTTTTCTCCACCCCAGGGTACCTATAATTCCCTGCAAAAGTAAAGAAAATAATCAGTATGTGATCCAATAGGAGTCGGCCCATGATTCCTACATTAGTCCAATTTTATTTTTCAATTTTAGAGAAAATTTTCTTAGAAAAACATGGGTGAATTTCTCAAGAAGAATTTTCTTGCAAATTTTTACAACTTGAAAAATGTGATAAAATATCTTAAAATTTAGCAAATTTCCCGAAGGGATTTTCCTTTTATCAGAATGAATTTTTAGGGATAAATTTGTCAAGAAAATCTCATTTCTATTGAAGTAGAAAAATGTAACAAAATCTTTTACTGGTCAACAAAATTTTCCTAAGGGATTTTTCACACTTATTTATTTATTTATTTATTTATTTTTATTTTTTTCAAAAATGGGATACTAATTTAATTTTCATTTTTTTTGAAAAATGACCTTGATGTTAAATTCAAAATTTGACCGACACCTAACATGGACCGACCAAAAATAAATACAAGATGAAGTTAGAAAACTTACTTTCACCGTCAAAAATACCATGTAAGTCGCATAGACATGCACATGAATCGTGAGTTTAAATCTTAGCCTATCTACTCTAAAGGCTGACAAATTGAAGCGAAAGACTTACGGCAAGGCGACAATCTCGTGCACATAATCAAGATTAGCCGTGACCCCTACGACGTAATCAGGATTAGCCGGGTCTCCCAACTTCGGCTCCTCGAGTCAAAAATTAAAACCACTGGTTTGGTAATCTTACCAAGCCTGAGGCCTAACTTTTAAAACTCATTTTTGAAAAGAAGTTCGGGATTGAATCTGGACTAACTTTCGACGTGATCTCACGCCGAACGCTAGAACCAAATCACAATACCATCCTAAAACTAGTGACCCAGGTCCGGTCACGGGACGTGTGTGATGTAGTGCCAAAACAAATAATCATGCACAGCAGTTAAATTCAAACACCGCTTCAAAATGTGCAAAAATTAAATTTCAATTTCCATACACCAAACCTGCAAAATAAGGGGTTAGCCAAACACTCCACCCCTTATAACTCCCATCTGCAAGACCATTTAACACCTAAAGATTAGAATTCAACCAATTGCCAAACCAAGTGAATATTCATGAAATTTTACTGGCCTAAGTCCTCTAAGTTCTTAAATTTTTCAAAAATTAAGAACAACTCCCCAGCGGAGTCGCCAAGCTATCGCGACCTAAAATTCATTTTTTAGGTTAATGGATTACCAGATTAATTAATTAAATTAACTAACCTAGTTCGAGCTCTCCCAAGCTCTACCAAATCGCAACTTTGATTTTTTTTCACATGATTTTAAAATTTGGAGTCACCACTAATCATTTTTGGTAGGTTGATTAGAAACCTAAGTAACCTAGCGGGAGAACTAAATTACTCCTGCAAACCAGAGATTATGAGTTCGGGGACTTGGTTACACTAGTTAATTAAAAGTAATGCCCTTTCGGTACCTTAATTCCATGGATATCCTATTTTGGCAACTCTCACTTAATTTATTCCTAAGACCCTGGTAAGGTGTTCTTTTTATGTTTTCACTTTAAAATGAAATGCATAAAGGGTATGAACGCAAACGTTGACATACAAATACGACACACAAATACGGACATACGAATATGATATACGAATACGTAGATATGCGAATACGAAAACGTGCGTGACGTGCGAATGACATACGTACATGACATGCGAACGACATACGTACGTGACATGTGTATGAATACAATATGCATACGGGATAGACGAATACATATACGTGCGTTACATGCGAAGGACATACGTACATGGACATGCGAATGATATGCGTACGTGACATGCGTATGAATACAACATGCATGCGGGGATAGACGAATACGAATACGTATGTGACATGCGTATGAAAACGCACGAATACGATATGTAACATGCATACATACACCATACAAATACGTGACATATATATGTGACATGCATAGTGATATGTGTATGTAAATACGTA
The DNA here is from genome assembly GCA_016432845.1 of Psidium guajava. Taxonomy (NCBI): domain Eukaryota; kingdom Viridiplantae; phylum Streptophyta; class Magnoliopsida; order Myrtales; family Myrtaceae; genus Psidium; species Psidium guajava. Next base: position 8,454,434 of record CM028228.1, on the reverse strand, counting down.
TATTTCGATTTTGCCCATAAAGGGTAAAGTCGTCATTTTGAAAAGATAGGATAAAACCCTCATTTTTGAAAAAGAGGGGATAAAACTCTCATTTTGAAATTTTTGATTTTTCTGAATGAATATGCATGGATTAATAACATATCATAACAGACAAATGTGGATTTGCAAATGTCGCGTACGTGACGTGCATACGAGAACAAACAAATACGATATGTCTATACGAACATACGGATAACATAACAAATATATATGAGACATACTACATGAGATGCACATGAATGGCATTTTTTGTATTTTCAGATTTTCCATTTTTTTTTGGTTTTTTGGATTTTCTACATTTTTTTTTGTATTTTGGATATATTATAAAAGAATGCAAAATCACCCAAAGCAAATGAAGATGTGAAGAGAGAGTAGGTAAAGTAAAACTACCCTAAGGACAGTGAAAATAAAACCCGCAACTCGTCGGGTGAATAATTACAGACCAATTAAATAAAACCCGAGACATGATCGGGAATACAACAAAAATGGACCGGAATGGACGTCGGTCAAACACCCGTCGCCAAGCCTCGTGGGTCGAGAGTACAACAAAACGGACCGGAATGGACATCGGTCATCCTCCAGTCTTCAAAGCATCGGGCCGAAAGCCAAATGAAAATAATGAACTTATCCAATCGGACATGCACAATCACCAATGAGTTAAGACAATTCAAAAACTCAAAGAGAGTTTAACACGTGCTGATTAAACTTCATTGAGACCATTTTTTTACATTTTCCAATGCATTAACACAAAAAATACGAATTAAATCATACTGTCCATGAACATTCTTAGGGAGAAAGCAGTAACCATAAAATACAAAAGAAATAATGAAATGTATGTAAAAATTCTGAGATTTTTTATGTGGATGGGAAAATGTGTCTTTGACAACTTTCATGTTTTACATTATTATTGAAGAGACACTCATTTTCGTGTAGAAAATGGTCTTTCATGAGAGCTCAGCAGCAAACAAACAAATTTCACAGAACAGACATATTTCAGGATTAAGCTTAAATGGACACTCAAATCTCAAAATTAATGCACCAAACTTTCCAGTCTACTAAACAAGACCCCAATGAACAACTTTCTTTTTTTGTGAAGTTTCAAAAGAAGACTCTAAACATGAGATAACTACAAATCAATATGACCACGCACAGAAAAATACTCAGACTCAAGGACGCCAACAGAATTGCATGATTTTATTAAATGCATTAAAAATACGAAACGTGCATGAATAGTTTTGTATTTTTTATATGTTATGCATTAAGATCTTATGAACAAATTTCATGAAGAGGTCTTTATGAAACAAAGTCTAGAATAACCCATGGAAAATCATTTAGCGTAAAAGGTCAGATCAGAAAAATTCCATCTCAGGTTCTGATCACCATATTTCCAGATTTCTGCTTTCAATTTCGGGACCCTTTTGACATAGCAAACGACGTCAATTTTCGCGCCATAATATATCAAATCGAAGATCTCGAAGTCATCTATGAATGTTCAGTATATTTATTTTCGAGATTTCGTCATCTAAATATGAAAAATTGAGTTACCAGATAATTGCACACGCTGATGCGCCTAGAGCTCGTTGGAGATGAATCCGTCGCGTCGCCAAGGCTTGTTCCACGGCGACGAATTTTTCTCTCTCAAAATTTTTTTCTCTTGAAATCTCTCCAATTTTTTTTTCTCTCCAGTTTTTCTTCAATCTCCCAAAACTCTCTCAAACATCCAAAATTTTCTCTCCAAAAAATTCCCCTCTCAAGCTCACTTCTTCCTCCTTTTATAAACCACTCATCTATCTCCCATTCTAATTTTTCCATTAACTCTATCTCCCATTCTAATTTCTCCACTAACTCTTCTTCATTTTCATCTTCCCTTCTCCATCTCTATCTCACATTCTAATTTCTCTTCTTCATCTCCATCTTCCCTTCTCTATTCTCATCTTATTTTCTTTATCTTCTCTTCTCCATCTCCTCTTCTCCATCTTCTCTTCTCCATCTTCCCTTCTCTATTCTAATCTTATTTTCTTTATCTTCTCTTCTCCATCTCCTCTTCTCCATCTTCCTATCTTCATCTCCTCTTCTCCATCTTCTCTTCTCCATCTTCCCTTCTCTATTCTAATTTCTCCACTAACTCTTCTTTTTGTTATTTACAAAATAATCCCTCAAGTATTAGGTATTTGCACTCTAGTCCATGAGATTTTAAGTATTTGTAATTCAGTTCCTGGAGAAATATTTCTTTAAGTCCAAATCTCCTCACAATTTTCGACACACCTATCGCATGTTGAATTTAAGCTCATTTCTTGCTATTGAAAATAATGCAAAATTTAATTAAAGCCCTGTTTGTAAAATTGAGTCATTCTGGGTATAATTGGGCCAAGATGAAAATTTGGAATATTAAAGAACAATGTCACAACTCCTAAAAGTGAAAAATGAAAATAAATTGACTCAAATTGAATTTTTTTAGGCCCGATTCGAGATTATGCTCGTTAAGGAATACACGACCTCGAATTAGATTTTTTAAATTTGCGATCGCCAACATGAAAAGGGATTTAAAGGAAAAATATTGAGTATTTTTATGTATTTTTGTGGCCTCAAATGCTATTATTTATTAAATATTTTCCTAATTTCTAAAAATTATATTTAAAAAAATACAAAAAATATGAAAAATTATTTTTTTACTCAAAAATGGATGCCTAAGCTTGGCCAAGGCTTCCAAAGTTGATTTTGCAATTTTCTCATTTTTATAGATTTTCTATCAATTTTAGAAAATAAAAATACCGAAAAATACTGAAAATATGAAAAATCATTTTTTGGTCAAAATTGGTTCCCTAGGCTTGGCAAAGGTCTCTAAAGTTAATTTTTTCAAATTTATGAATTTTTATGGATTTTCTATTAATTTTAAAAAAGAAGAAAAGAAAAGGTGATTGAAAATCATGTGTCAACAGTGCCTGGCTGCATTAACCTTATGATGTTCAATGGGTATTTCAGATTATCGATCAGGTCTCTCTTGAAAACTATATCCGCCATTAGATCATCAAGTTTCTCCTCCAGCCACTCACATCCGAATTTCAACATGACAACACTCGGGTCATGCTCAAAGTAAGTCTAGTTTAAGGCTAGGTGCTCTACCGGCTTCTACCTCTCATAAATCAACAGCGATACCCGTTCATCAGTAGACTTGTCGGCCTTCTTGTACCAGGCAACCATGTGCTCTGTAGAATCTAAATATGTAGATTCATCCAAATAGCATGCCTTCACGACACGGGCTAAGTTAACCATCTCTTGGCTATTTCGGCAAGCCTCCAGAAAGTTGATGAAGACATGTGGGAACGCCCGGTATTCCCTTTCCAATTGGTGCCTTCAATCGAGGAGGCATTTACTTCCCTGAACAGACCGAAGATCTCAATGTCGACACTCGAATGATGGGCTATGTAAATATAGCCTATGCCAAAAAGATGATAAAGTCTCTCTCATTTGAACATAACTTCAGCCGGGAAGATGTGTGTAGGAAGATTGGCCATTATCGAGGAGAGAACCAAGGGCGACGAGCAAAATACGAAAGATAAGATGAGAGAAGTGAAGCAGACGATTGGAATGCCAAGGTGATAATCTGTTTCGAGTTAAATATTGATTTCACAGGGGCAGTCACTATTAGCCAGATTTTCCTATTTTCCATCCCCTTTCGGTATCACCTCCATCGGCTCGAATCCTCATCATTCGGCAATCTCAAGCCAAACAAATCCGAGATCTCTGGGAAAAAGTTTGAGGGGATGCCACCACTTTGAAAAAGAAAGAAGGAAAAGATGAGTCGAGTGGGAGACAAGGAAAACTTTAACAGGAAAAAAAGAGAGATTTGTCCCCAGTCATGAAAAGAAGAGAGCTCACCTGTAAAATTGACGCTTCAGATAGGTGAAAGAAATAGTGACAGGGGCCTTTACCATGAAAAGATGAAAGAAGACAAGCCGAGTGAGAGATATGATAAAAAAAAAACAAGGTTGAGAAAGACAACTCTTGGAAGAAGCAATACAATTGATAAACCCACGCCTAATTTTAAAAAGAGAAGTCCCCCTGATAATCTTTATCCATGCTCAGAAGAGGGTCTTAAAGCATACGCGGTCGGTTAGAAAAAAATCCAGAGATAGTGAAAATACAAGAAAAGGTAGTAAACCTTGAGAAACCATTAACTAATCGAATATGTCTCAACCCAACACACTTGAGAGCTATCGTTACTTCCTGAATATGGGGGATGAAGAGTTTGAGGCCATGTTCGGGATTCAGACCATGGAGCCTGGCCTTTCCGCCAACGACATCTGTCGCGACCCGAAAAACATTTTTTTGATCGAGTGAACGGATTATCAGGCTAACTAGATGGATTAACCTAATACGGACCCTCCTAAGTCCTATCGAATCGCAACTTTAGTTTTTTTGTTCAAATGATTTTAAAATTTGGAGTCGCCACTAATCATTTTTGGTAGGTTGATTAGAAACCTACGTAAATTAGCGGGATGACTAAATTACTTATACGAACCAAAGATTATGAGTTCGGGGATTTGGTTACATCAGTTAATTAAAACTAATGCCCTTCGGTATCTTAATTTCATGGATACCCTAATTTGGTAACTCATGCTTGATTTACTCCTAAGGCTCTGGTGGAGTATTATCTTTTTGTATTTTCACTTTTTTAAATGAAATATACGTTAGTGACTTTTTTTTTGAATTTTCAAAATATTAAATATTTTCCTGAAGCCGAAAGAGGGAGTGAGTTAACGACTTCTGTGCAATGCTGCAACCTACTCATCTTGGGGTGTAGTGATTCAAAAATTAAATTATAGAAAGACCACCAATGGATGGCTCAGCCTTGGCTTGGCCCTCTTTTTTGGGGTTTAATGGTACAAGAATTAAATTACAGGAATTTAAATGACGGTAAGTAAAACCTCCCATGGGCAGCTTAGCATTAGCTTAGCTCTTCCTTTTGGGGTTTGTTGGTACATGAATTAAATTACAGGAATTTAAATGATGGTAAGTAAAACCTCCAATAGGCGGCCTAGCATTGGCTTGGCTCTTCCCTTTGGAATTTAATAGTGCAAAATTTAAATTGCAATAAATAAATAACTCCAATGGATGGCCCAGCCTTGGCTTGGCCCTCTCTTTTAGGATTTAAGGTGCAGGAATTAAATTGTAGGTATTTAAATGACAACAAGTAAAAATCTTCAATTGGCGGCCTAGCATTGGCTTGGCTCTTCCCTTTGGAGTTTAATGTACAGGAATTTAAATTGTAGGTATTTAAATGATTGTAAGTAAAAACCTCCAATGGGAGGCCTAACATTCGCTTGGCTCTTTCCTTTGGAGTTTAATGGTGCAGGAATGAAACGACCTCTAGTGGATGGATTTTGTCCACTCCATTCTATAGTTTGAATTCTTTAAAATAAAATACAATGAATTGATTCAACAATTCGGGCCAACGGTTCATCTATGGGTCGGTTGAGAATTTGATGGACATTTAGGGCTTGTCTAAGCTAACTTTGCACCTCCATGGTATATACTGTTGACTTGAAGTTTTCCTTTGCCTGACATAAAAATATGGGGAAATAGAGAGATAGAGAAAATGTATACAATTTGTGCTAATTTGCGACTAAAACCACAAATAAATGAATAAATAAAAACACTTAGCTCGAATTTGCTTGCTTGTTGACGAGGATGAACTCTTGATTTATGTTGATCGATGAAGGAATTTGTGATGATAACCCCTAGCTTTAAACGTCCATTATCTTCAAAATTCTCTCTCACTTTTGGTATTTTCTTTCTCTTAAATTTTTCTTCAATATCCCAAAACTCTCTCAAACATCCAAAATTTTCTCTCCAAAAAATTCCCCTTCCCAACTCTCTTTTTCTTCTATTTATATAGGCAACTCATTTATCTCTCATTCTAGTTTTTCCACTAACTCTATCTCCCATTTTGATTTCTCCACTAACTCTTCTTCATCTTCATCTTCCTTTCTCCATCTCTCTCTCACATTCTAATTTCTCCACTCTTCATCTTCTCTTCTCCATATTTATCTCTCATCCTACTAACTCTTCTTCATCTCCATTTTCCCTTCTCTATTTTTATCTTATTTTCTCTATCTATTCTTCTCCTTATTCTCTACTCCATCTCCTTTTCTCTATCTTCCCTTCTCTATTCTAATTTTTCCACTAACTCTTCTTTTTGTTATTTATAAAGTAATCCTTCAAGTGTTAGGTATTTGTGCACTAGTTCCTGAGATTTAAGTATTTGCACTTTAGTTCCTGGAGAAATATTTCTTTCAGTCTAAATCTCCTCATAATTTTCGACACACCTCTCCTATGCTTAGTCAAAATTTACCTCATGTCAAATTTAAGCTCATTTCCTACCGCTCAAGATAATACAAAATTTAATTAAACCTCTTTTAAGAAATTGAGTCATTTTAGGTGTAATTGGGCCAAGATGAAAATTTAAAATATTAGAGAATAATGTCACAACTCCTAAAAGTGAAAAATGAAAATAAATCGACTGAAATTGAATTTTTTTTGCTCGATTCCAGATTATGCTCGTGAAGAAATACACGACCCCCAATTTGCGATGGCCAACATCAAAAGGAATTTAAAAGAAAAATATTGACTATTTTTATGTATTTTTGCGGCCTCAAATACTATTATTTATTAAATATTTTCTCAATTTCTAAAAAAATATATAAAAAAATACAAAAAATATGAAAAATTATTTTTGTTCAAAAATGGTTACCTAAGCTTGGGCAAGGCCTCCAAAGTTGATTTTATAATTTTCTCATTTTTCTTAATTTTTTTAATGAATTTTTGAAATTAAAAATACTGAAAATATGAAAAATTATTTTTTGATCAAAATTGGTTTCCTAGGCTTGGCCCAGGTGTCCAAAGTTAAATTTTCTATTTTATGAGTTTTTATGGATTTTCTATTAATTTTCCAAAATAAAAATGCCAAAAAATACTGAAAATATGAAAAATCATTTTTTGCTCAAAATCGGTTCCTTAGGCTTGGCCAAGGTCCCCAAAGCTGATTTTTATTTTATTTTATGAATTTTAAAAGAGAAAAGATGATTAAAAATTAGGTGTCAATAGTTGCCCATCTTTGAAAGGAAACTCGGTAGAAGTTCATTTCAAAGATGAGATGACACCTGAATCCTAATCGACTCAACACAATGAAATAAAAAGGAGTTGTGACATTTGATCTCTAATAGCCCTCTTTGCAAGTTCTGATCTAAATCTGACTTGAAGAAGCTCCTATGAAGTGAGGTAGAGATAGTAAGGCCTGCGACTTGCATGCTCATTGTATGGCTGTTGCCTGACATGAATGCACTATTGAAAGTGGAATGAGAACCTAAGGATTCGTTATAAGATAACCTTAGGGTGGTTGAACTTGAACCTATATGGTAGGTCAACCCTTGATAGATTCCAAACGAAAAGATTCTACTGATTAAAATTTGATTAAAATTTGACCGGTATGGTGGGTCACCCCATCGTATATTCCTAATGAAAGGATTTTACTGATTAAAATTGGATTAAGATTTGACCCGTGTGGTGGGTCACCCCATGGAAATGCCTGTAAGAAGGACTTTGTGCCTATAGAAAGGACTTGGTGCCTGTAGAAAGGACTTTTATGCCCATAAGAAGGAATTTTGTGCGCATGTAGAAAGGACTTTGGGTGCATGTAGAAAGGACTTGGTGCCTGTAAGAATGACTTTTATATGCCTGTAGAAAGGACTTTAGGTGTCTGTAGAAAGGACTTTGGATGCCTGTAGAAAGGACTTGCATGCCTGTAAGAAGAATTTTTGTGTGTCTATAGAAAGGACTTTGGGTGTCTATAAAAAGGACTTGGGTGCATGTACGAAGAATTTTTGTGTACTTGTGACTTTGGGTGCCTGTAGAAAGGACTTGGTATATGCCTATAGAAAGGACTTTGGATGCCTGTAGAATGAACTTTTATGTGCCTGTAGAAAGGATTTCGGATGTCTATAAGAAGGAATTGGGTGCTTGTAAGAAGGACTTTTGTGTGCCTGTAAAAAGGACTTGGGTGCCTGTAAGAAGGATTTTTGTGTGCCTATAGAAAGGACTTTAGGTGCTTGTAAGAAGGACTTTTTTGTGCTTGTGACTTTGGGTGCCTGTAGAAAGGACTTGGTATATGCCCGTAGAAAGGACTTTGGATGCCTGTAGAATTGACTTTTATGTACTTATAGAAAGGACATTTGATGTCTGTAAGAAGGACTGGGTGCCTGTAAGAAAGACTTTTGTGTGCCTGTAGAAAGGATTTTGGGTACCTGTAAAAAGGACTTGGGTGCTTGTAGAAAGGACCTTGGGTGCTTATAAAAAGGACTTGGTTGCCTGTCAGAAGGACATTGGGTGCATGTAGAAAGGACTTAATGCATGTAAGAAGGACTTTTGTATGCTTGTAGTAAGGACTTTGGGTGCCTGTAGAAAGGACTTTGGGTGCCTATAGAAAGGATTTTGGTGCTTGTAGAAATGACTTTTGTGCCTGTAAGAAGGACTTTTGTGTACCTATAGAAAGGACTTTGGGTGCCTGTAGAAAGGATTTGATGCCTGCGAGAATGACTTTTTTATGCCTGTTGAAAAGACTTTTGGTGCCTGCAGAAAGGACTTGGGTGCCTGTAAGAAGGACTTTTGTGTGCCTGTAAAAAAGACTTTGGATGCATGTAGAAAGGACTTGGATGCCTATAAGAAAGACTTTTGTGTGCTTGTAGAAAGGACTTTGGGTGCCTGTAGAAAGGACTTGGTATATGCCTGTAGAAAAGACTTTGGATGCCTGTAGAAAGGACTTTGGATGCCTGTAAGAAGGACTTGGGTGCCTGTAAGAAGGACTTGGGTGCCTGTAAGAAGGACTTTTGTGTGCCTGTTGAAAGGACTTTGGGTGCTTGTAAAAAGGACTTTGTGCCTGTAAGAAGGACTTTTATGTGCCTGTAGAAAGGACTTTGGGTGTTTGTAAAAAGGACTTTGGGAGCCTGTAAGAAGGACTTTTGTGTGTTTCAAAGGGTACCATTCTGAGATCTGGGAGTACCAGTAATCTTGCGGAAGCTCAAACCCATTTAACTTACCTTGGAGGGTGCCATTCTGGGATCTGAGAAGATTATGAATCCTGTAGAAGCTCAAACCCACATTATCCTACCTTACATGGTATCATTTTGGGATCTGGGGAGATCAGAAATCCTACAAAAGCTCAAACCCAATTTCACTTACCTTAAAGGGTGCCAATCCGGGATCTGGGAAGATCAAGAATACTGCAGAAGCTTAAACCCAATTTATTTTACCTTGAAGGGGGCCATTCTGGGATCTAGGAAGACCAAGAATCCTGCAGAAACTCAAACCCACATTATCTGTTCTCCCGTCACTTTAGGAATAAACCGATGAGGCAGACATCTAATTATCTTACATTTTTTATTTTCGAGAAGGACACACTTCATTGAAGAAGGTAAATACCTGTACGTGTCGCAATTGATTCTATTGCCTTGACAATCATAATAATTTGCTCTTAGAGTTCAAGTTGAAGATATACTTACCATAAGATTTAGAAGAAACTCATGGTGATTTCTCGATAACTGGGCTTGTTCATTCAATAATCACCAAATGAATTTCGAGACCTCGGAAGATGACTCGAACATCAGGAACGCGTTACCTATCTGGCAATGTCAGAGGCAACATGTGCGAGCATTTTCATCAATGAGTTCATTGATTCATGCAAAACTTGCTCGGCTAAGTTTGCAATGATTAGAAACAGTTTGTGTAATAACTCATGATGCAATCAATCAAAATGTGGATCATGCAAAACTATTCTATCCAGTTTGTATTACCAATTCTGTTTAAGGAGGTTATCATGGTATGAATACCTTAAATGTGATTTAAATGGAGAATTTCAGTTCAAAAGGGCTTTCTCTCACTCTCGAGAAAGGCTATTTATTCTGACTGCAGAATTGAAGAGAAATCACTCGATCTTACCATCATCGCATTCAATAAGGGTCTGAGTAATCTCACAATTAGTACAACCACGTTGATCTAGAGGTCTTGATTAGGACCGTAATGTAGGCTGAATCAAATGCTTAACAAAGGAGACTCTTTTGAGTCAAGGCCACCGACAGAAAGATTTTCATCATCTGCTCCGGGTTTACAAGTCAAGAACCCTACAAAAATAAGAGAGAAATAGCATTGCTCATACTTTTTCGAGCGATGCTTAAAATCATTCAACTCTACGTTAATTCAAGTGCCTTAATCAGAAAAGACTTTCACGGGTTGTAACGTAGGTTGGGATTGGGGATCAAGGAAGTAAAAAGGCTTATTTTGACCCAGAAAATATATGAGGTGGGTTTGACATCGGCGATAATCGCATCTTTATCATCAATCTCGGCCCTTTGAATAGCCCTTCAAGAATACCACCGTTATATGAGGATGGTGTCAATTTCTGTTGATACTGTTATTGCTCCCGAACAGTGTAAACTTCAATTGTGTATATTTTGCAATCTGACTCTTTTTAAAAATTTCCTTTCGCAATCAGATCCCATTGGGGATTTACTAAAGGAGATAGTATGTTTTCCCTGACTTTTCAAAGGCCTTCAAAAATGAATATTGATTTGAATGGGCATTAGCCTTGCTTTTGACTAGCACTTTGCCTTTTCATGCTCAGGGACTAGCTTTTCTTCTTTTGGTCTCATTTTTTGCCTTTTGGTCTTTTCTGTTTTGTTTAGAAGAAGAATTTTCAAAAATTATGCCATATACACATGTATATCAAATATTTAGCGCACTTGAAGAGTCGACTTAGGACTTCATGTAGACCCAAGGTAGTGCAATCTTCATCTTGGAATCAGTAGTGATCACCAACGGGGTTTTAAGAAACGAGTATGTAGGATCAATTAGGCGACGCAAAGGATGTGTTGACACCTGATTTTTAATCATTTTTTCTATTGCTAAAGTAATAAAAAATCCATAAAAATTCATAAAATTGAAAAATCAACTTTGGGGACCTTAGCCAAGCCTAGGGAACCAATTTTGACCAAAAAACGATTTTTCATATTTTCAGTATTTTTACGTATTTTTTATTTATTTATTTTCGAAAATTAATAGAAAATCCATAAAAATTCATAAAATTGAAAAATCAACTTTGGGAACCTTAGCCAAGCCTAGGGAACGAATTTTGACCAAAAAATAATTTTTCATATTATATATATTTTAATTTTTTTAAAAAAAATACAAAAATATTTGAAAATTTTGGAAAAATAACATTTGAGGCCAAAAAAATACACAAAGATAGTTAATATTTTTATTTTAAATCTATTTTCATATTGGCCATCGCAAATTCAGAAAAATCCAATTCGAGTCACGTGTTCCTTCACGAGTATAATCTCGAATCGGGCCTAAAAAAATTTAATTTGAGTCAACTTATTTTTAACTTTCACTTTTTATGAGTTGTGACATTGTCTTCTAATATTTTAAATTTTCATCTTGGCCCAATTATACCCAGAATGACTTAATTTTGCAAAAGGGCTTTAATTAAATTATGCATTATTTTCAGCGACAAGAAATGAGCTTAAATTTGACATGTGGTAAATTTTGGTGTGTCAAAAATTGTGAGGAGATTTGGACTTAAAGAAATATATTTTTTCAGGGACTGAATTGTAAATACTTAAAATTCAAGGACTAGAGTGCAAATACCTAACTCTTGAAGGATTATTTTACAAATAATAAAAAGAAGAGTTAGTGGATAAATTAGAATAGAGAAGGGAAGATGAAGAAGAGGAGATGAAGAAGAGAAGTTGGAGAAGAATGGATGGAGAAAATAAGATAAGAATAGAGAAGGGAAGATGGAGATGAAGAAGAGTTAGTAGAGAAATTAGAATGGAAGATAAGAATAGAGAAGGGAAGATGGAGATTAAGAAGAGTTAGTGGAGAAATTAGAATGGGAGATAAATATGGAGAAGGGAAGATGAAGATGAAGAAGAGTTAGTGGAGAGATTAGAATGTGAGATAGAGATGGAGAATGGAAGATGAAAATGAAGAAGAGTTAGTGGAGAAATTAGAATGGGAGATAGAGTTAGTGGAAAAATTAGAATGGGAGATAGATGAGTAGGTTATAAAAGGAGGAAGAAGTGAGCTTGAGAAAGGATTCTTGGGGGAGAGAAAATTTGAAGTGTTTGGGAGGATTTTTTTTGGAGAGAAAATTTTGGATGTTTGAGAGAGTTTTGGGAGATTGAAGAAAAATTTGAGAGAAAGAAAATACCAAAAGAGAGAGAATTTTGAAGATGATGGGAGTTCACAGCTAGGGATTATCATCACAAATTCCTTCATCGATCAATATAAATCAAGAGTTCATCCTCGTCAACGAGCAAGCAAATTCGAGCTAAGTGTTTTTATTTATTCATTTGTTTATGGTTTTACTTGCAAATTAGCACAAATTGTATACACTTTCTCCATCTCTTTTTTCTTCCATATTTTATGTCAGGAGAAGGATATCTCTACGTCAACAGCAAAAATCTCGTCGAGATGCAAAAATCGGCCCAGACAAGCTCCTAAGCTGTCCACCGATTTCTCAACTGATCTGTGACTAAAAGTCCCTCTTAATTCAAAAGAAACTCTCTATATTGGGAACATAGAGAGCGAAAATCAATTATAGAAATCCCTCCCAAAAAAATGGGAGATAAGTACTCTTTCTACTCTTCTGGTTTTAGGTGCAGATTAACACATATTTTGTATACTAACACTTCACTCTATTTTATGTCAGGAAGCCGCAGCTCTATATCAATGGTCAATCCTATGGAAGCACAAAATCGGCTTGGAGGAGTCCTCAAGCGCGCACAAATTTCAAATTGTTGAATCAATTCGTTGTATTTCATTTTAAAAAATTCATACCCCAAAATGGAGAGGACAAAGTCCATCCGCAATCTAAATACCTGCACCATAAATCCCAAAGGGAAGAGCCAAGCCAATGCTTAGCCTCCCATTGGAGGTTTTTACTTATAGTAGTTAAATACCTGCAACTTAAATACCTGCACCTTAAATCCCAAAAGGAAGAGCCAAGCCAATGCTTAGCCTCCCATTGGAGGTTTTTACTTACAGTAGTTAAATACCTGCACCTTAAATCCCAAAGGGAAGAGCCAAGCCAATGCTTAGCCTCCCATTGGAGGTTTTTACTTACAGTAGTTAAATACCTGTAACTTAAATACCTGTACCTTAAATCCCAAAGGGAAGAGCCAAGCCAATGCTTAGCCTCCCATTGGAGGTTTTTACTTACAGTAGTTAAATACCTGCAACTTAAATACCTGTACCTTAAATCCCAAGGGGAAGAGCCAAGCCAATGCTTAGCCTCCCATTGGAGGTTTTTACTTACAGTAGTTTAAATACTTGCAACTTAAATACCTGTACCTTAAATCCCAAAGGGAAGAGCCAAGCCAATGCTAGGCCTCCCATTGGAGGTGTTTATTCACTGTCATGTACTTCCTATAATTTAATTTTTGAATCATCAGACCCAAAAGATGAGTAGGTCGTAATACTGCACAGAAGTCATTAACACACTCCCTCTTTCGGCTTCAGGGAATCTTTAACACTTAAAAAAATATAACAAATAAAAATATATACCATCCATGCATCCTATTTAAAAAGTGAAAACACAAAAGAGAATACCCTACTAGAGCTTTAGGAATAAACCAAGCCTGAGTTGCCGAATTAGGATATCCATGAAATTAAGGTACCGAAAGGGCATTAGTTTTAATTAACTAGTGTAACCAAGTCCCCGAGCTCCTAATCTCTGGTTCGCAGGAATAAATTAGTTCTCCCGCTAATTTATTTAGGTTTCTAATCGACCTACCAAGAACAATTAGTGGCGACTCCAAATTTTAAAATCATTTAAACAAAAACCAAAGTTGCGATTCGGTAGGGCTTGGGAGGGTCCGCGTTAGGTTAGTCAAATCTAATTAACCTAATAATCCGTTAACCCCCTTTAAAATTTAAAATTTTTTTAGAGGGTCGCGACAGACTGGCGACTCCACTGGGGACTAGAGATTTTTAAATTTTCGAAAAAAGATACCAATTGGAATACTTAAATTTTTTCGAAATTTTAAAAGTCTTAGTGGACTTAGGCCAATGAAAATTTCATGGATATCTCGTTTCTGGCGATCTTGCTTGGGACTCATTTTATAGGTGTTATATGTTTTTGCAGGATGGGAGTTATAAGGGGCGGAGTGTTTGGCTAACCCATTTGTTTTGCAGGCTCGGTGTTGGGATTATGTTTAATTTCACACATTTTTAGAAGCGCTGTTTTGATATCAATTGTTGTGCATGTCTTGCATATTCTGAGGATCACAACACCTGCACACACAAGCGTCTAAACCCAAGTCGCGAAATTTTTCCTAGGTAACCATAGATAGGGATCGAATATGCAAAGCTCTTGCGTCGATTGCGCTTGGGTTGACCATATTTTATCCCGCTCATTATCTGAATTGACAATTCTTCCCATTGTGATTTGATTGCGCGGAGGGTAAGGTTGTCAATTCAGATAGTGGGGGCCTTTTAGGTCCATACCCTGTCTCTCCTTCTTTTATTTTCTAGAGTCCACTCCTCACTTGAGTCATGCGCATGACTATGTGATTTGCATTTCTCCAAGGTAAAAGTAAGTTCTCTAATTTTATCTTGTATTTATTTTCGGTCGGTCCATGCTAGGTGTTAGTCAGTTTTTGAGCTTGATATTACGACCATTCTTTTAAAAGAAAATAAAAATTAAATTTGTCCCTCATTTCTTTTTAGAAATTTTTTTTTTTTGAAAAAATGATGTGAAAAAATCCCTTCATGAGAATTTTATTAACCAATAAGGGATTTTTGTCATGTTTTTATTACTTTAATAAAAATAAAATTTTCCTGAAAAAATTTTCCTCTGAAAATTTATTTCAATAAAAAGAAAAATTCCTTCAAAAAAACTCTAGTAGACATCAAGTGATTTTATCACATTTTTCAAATTATAAAAACTTGCAAGAAAATTCTTCTTGAGAAATTCGCTCATGCTTTTCTAAGAAAAGTTTCTCTAAATAAAATTAGACTAATGTCTCGGGGGAATTGTATTGACCAATAAGAGATTTTTGTCATGTTTTTCTTGCTTCAATAAAAATGAAATTTTCCTGACAAATTTTCCTCTGAAAATTTATTTCGATAAAAAGAAAAATTCCCGCAAAAAAAAACTTTGGTAAACATCAAGTGATTTTATCACATTCTTTCAAATTATAAAAACTTGCAACAAAAATTCTTTTCGAGAAATTCGCTTATGTTTTTCTAAGAAAATTTTCTCTAAATAAAATTAGACTAATGTCTCAGGGGAATTTTGTTAACCAATAAAGGATTTCTATTATGTCTTTCCTGCTTCAATAAAAATAAAATTTTCCTGATAAATTTACCTCGGAAAATTTATTTTGATAAAAAGGAAATTCCTTCAAAAATTTTAGTAAACATCAAGAGATTTTGTCACATTCCTTTAAAAAAATAAAAAAAAGAGTAATAAATCTGCAAAAAAAAAATTCTGTATCAGAAATTAACCCATTTCTTCCTAAGGAAATTTTTTTTTCTGATTTCTCTATAAAATAGAAAAAATAAAATTGGACTAATATAGGAGTCATGGACTGACATTCCTTGTGTCGCATACTAATTATATCCTTTTCTTTTGCAGGGAGATCCTAGATACCCCAGACGGGTGTAAAAATTAAGTTCAATAATATATCAAGAATCATCTTCAGAAATACCAAAAGACGAAAAACACCAAGGCTTCAACCGTTAATTCAGGGGGGCAAACGAACACTGTCCATCTTTGACAGACAGAGTTGTGTCAATCCGTAAACTTGTATGGGCAGTGTATTCTGATATGACGGTGGACTTATACTGATTAAACACGGGGGCATATTTAATGTATTGCAGAGGATCCCGCGTCTTTTGAAAGACAATATGGATTATATAATCAGAAACCATGAAATAAGTACCTTAACCTGATTAAATCAACCAGAGACCGGTCTTAAAATTTCCTCGGATCCGAAACACGCGGAGGGTTTTAGAGGACCGAGGTTCTATTAATGAATGTGACCCACAAGTATTTCTCCCAATGCTACAGGCGCCCGACAAGAGCAAATGGGCACCGAAAGAAACAAAACACGGTTGAAGTGGGGCATGCAACAAATGGCCGAATTTATTGGCACACTAATTAAGTGGTGGTAGCTTTATTAATTTACATGATTGAACGCGGGTCTCTAGGCGGCTGGTGGAAAGCCACACTAAATGTCTCTCTAATGTTCTTGATATCATCGTCTACCGCAACCCGCGAGAGCATCATGAAGAAGATTAAACCTAGACGAATACGTCTACTTAGTTTCATCGCACGTTCTCGCCTTTTGTCGATGTCCAAAATTAATGCACAAGCTAGAAGTAATCATTTCCCTTTCCCCCCTATTAAATGCTCGGAGCCGTTAACCGCACCAAACTCGAAAAAATTAATATCGAGACGAAATCTGCGTAAATTTGAAGGGTAAATCCGTATCGTTCCAATTTACCCTTAAATTGCTCCGGTTTTAAATTTGATCCCTTCTATTTTCAGGAATTTGCAAAAGCGACTCGAGAATACAGTTGTATCCAAAAACCAAATTTCCTGGTCGGGCTAAATTGGGGGCAAATCAACTCATGGACATTACCACGGGATGGGCAGCTTCGGTTAAAGAAAAATACAAGCGAAAGATCCGAACAATCTCAGACATGGGTAATTCTGTATCGTTCTAATTTGCACATAATCATCTCGAGTCCTGAATTTTTTTATTCCATTCTTAACAGGGATTGCAAATTACCTCGAGAAATATCGTAACAAGGCCCAAGGTGATACAACAGGGCCGTGTTATCCCAAAGGATTAACCTTTGAAAAGAAAACCCCATGGACACCTATGGTCCAATGGACCGAATGGTATGGAGGATGACAGTAGGTCCGAAATATCCCGAGTTCGATCTCCAAAGTGGGGAATGTTGTATGTATTATAAATAAATGAAACAACTTTTTGTGCATTTCTTTTTTACAAACAGGAATACTCGACGAGTAATATCAAAGTCAGTATTTTACCATAGTCTTCTCATAATGGTGAGGCGCCCAACAAAAGTTGAGGAAAATTCAATCCAACAAAACTGGTAAAAAGACTCGTGCAAGACATTCAAGATGAAGGGTAAATCAGTATCGTTTTCAATTTATCCCTTTTAATACTGGCTGATATGTCTCTTTTTCTTTTTACAGGAAATATTTACACTAACATTTAACATGTTGAAGGAGACAAATCCAAAAGAAAATTATGATCATCTGACAAGATCTATTTTGGTGAAAAATGGGGCAAATTGATCACAAGCTCTGAAGCGAAAAAGCAAATATGTCTTCCTTATCTCGTTTGATTTCAAGAATAATTTCTCTGCTTTTTGCAGGGGCATTCAACCGCTAAACCATGGCGGTCGCTGTCATTAAACCAACCGAAATGCTCCCTCACCCATATGCTTCATCGCGCAGGGGCAAAGTTTGGGACAAACCGCTCCTTGACATAAGGAGTGGGCTTCCCAATTTGTTCGATCCACCCATATACCAGGGGCAATTCAAATCCGCCCACGTTTGCACATTATATAAACACACATGATGCTAAAAATTGTCACATCGGCATTGTATTTACACATTTCATGAATTATGTATGACTATTCCGCATGTTTAATTTACCGACTTCAACTTAGAGCATAAACTGCATAGGAGACGTCAAATGTGCAAAATGGGGTATAACAGGATGAGGAAAGGCAAACCATTTCCACACAGGTCTAACATTTTAATCTACAGATAAACAACCTTTCTCCAGAGTGAAAGAAAGCCCTTTTCGGAATGAAGTCCCCCATTCAGATTACATTCGAGGTGTTCGTACTATAAGAACCTCCTTAAACAGAAGTGGTAATGCAATACATGATCCATATATTGATCGATTGCATCATGAGTTATTACACAGACTGCCTTTAATCATGGCAAACTTAACAGAACAATTTTGCATGAACCAATGAACGCATTGATGAAAATGCTTGCACATGTTACCTCTGACATTGCCTGACAGGCAACACATTCCCGGTGTTCGAGTTACCTTCCAAAGTCTTGAAGTTCATTCGGCGATTATTGAATGAACAAGCCTGGTTGTCGAGAAGCCACCAAGCATTTTTTCCAAATTCTCAGGTAAGTATATCTTCAACCTGAACCTTTCAAGAGAATGAATTCTGACGGTTGTTGGGGTACTCGAATCCATTGCGGTACATACAGGTATCCACCTTCTTCAATAAAGCATGATTTGTCTCAAGAACAGAAATGTTCAAGACCTTTTAATCTCTGCCTCTTTGGTTTATTCCTAAAGCGACAGGAGAATATAATTTGGGTTTGAGCTTCTGCAGGATTCCTGGTCTCCCCAGATTTCAGAATGGCACCCTTTGAGGTACACCAAGCCCTTCTTACAGGCAAACTAAGTCCTTCTTACAGGCAAACCAAGTCCTTCTTACAGGCAAACCAAGTCCTTCTTACAGGCACAAAGTCCTTCTTACAGGCAAACCAAGTCCTTCTTACAGGTACAAAGTCCTTCTTACAGGCAAATCAAGTCCTTCTTACAGGCAAACTAAGTCCTTCTTACAGGCAAACCAAGTCCTTCTTACAGGCACAAAGTCCTTCTTACAGGCATAAAGTCCTTCTTACAGGCATAAAGTCCTTCTTACAGGCAAATCAAGTCCTTCTTACAGGCAAATCAAGTCCTTCTTACAGGCAAAACAAGTCCTTCTTACAGGCATAAAGTCCTTCTTACAGGCAAATCAAGTCCTTCTTACAGGCACAAAGCCCTTCTTACAGGCACAAAGTCCTTCTTACAGGCAAATCAAGTCCTTCTTACAGGCACAAAGTCCTTCTTACAGGCATAAAGTCCTTCTTACAGGCAAACAAAGTCCTTCTTACAGGCAAATCAAGTCCTTCTTACAGGCACAAAGTCCTTCTTACAGGCAAAGTAAGTCCTTCTTACAGGCAAAACAAAGTCCTTCTTACAGGCAAACAAAGTCCTTCTTACAGGCAAAGCAAGTCCTTCTTACAGGCATAAAGTTCTTCTTACAGGCAAAGTAAGTCCTTCTTACAGGCAAATCAAGTCCTTCTTACAGGCAAATTAAGTCCTTTTTACAGGCAAATCAAGTCCTTCTTACAGGCAAATTAAGTCCTTTTGACAGGCACAAGTCCTTTTTACAGGCACCAAGTCCTTTTTACTGGCACCAAGTCCTTTCTACAGGCACCAAGTCCTTCTTACAGGTATCTCCATGTGGTGACCTACCATACGGGTCAAATCTCAATCAAAATTTAATCAGTAGAATCCTTTTATTAGGAATCTACCATGGTACGACCCACCATACGGGTCAAATGGTATGACCCACCATACGGGTCAAATTTTAATTCAATTTTTAATCAGTAGAATCCTTTTATTAGGAATCTACCATGGGTTGATCCACCATACGGGTTCAAGTTCAACCACCCTAAAGTTTTTTTATATAACGAATCCTTAGGTTCTCATTTCATTTTCAGTGGAACAATCATGTCACGACTCTTTTTATTTCCTTGTATTAAGTCGATAAGAATCCAGGTGTCATCTCGTCTTTGAAATGAACCTCTACCGAGCTTCCTTTCAAAGAGGGGCAGCTGTTGACACCTGATTTTTAATCATTTTTTCTATTGCTAAAGTAATAAAAAATCCATAAAAATTCATAAAATTGAAAAATCAACTTTGGGGACCTTAGCCAAGCCTAGGGAACCAATTTTGACCAAAAAACGATTTTTCATATTTTCAGTATTTTTACGTATTTTTTATTTATTTATTTTCGAAAATTAATAGAAAATCCATAAAAATTCATAAAATTGAAAAATCAACTTTGGGAACCTTAGCCAAGCCTAGGGAACGAATTTTGACCAAAAAATAATTTTTCATATTATATATATTTTAATTTTTTTAAAAAAAATACAAAAATATTTGAAAATTTTGGAAAAATAACATTTGAGGCCAAAAAAATACACAAAGATAGTTAATATTTTTATTTTAAATCTATTTTCATATTGGCCATCGCAAATTCAGAAAAATCCAATTCGAGTCACGTGTTCCTTCACGAGTATAATCTCGAATCGGGCCTAAAAAAATTTAATTTGAGTCAACTTATTTTTAACTTTCACTTTTTATGAGTTGTGACATTGTCTTCTAATATTTTAAATTTTCATCTTGGCCCAATTATACCCAGAATGACTTAATTTTGCAAAAGGGCTTTAATTAAATTATGCATTATTTTCAGCGACAAGAAATGAGCTTAAATTTGACATGTGGTAAATTTTGGTGTGTCAAAAATTGTGAGGAGATTTGGACTTAAAGAAATATATTTTTTCAGGGACTGAATTGTAAATACTTAAAATTCAAGGACTAGAGTGCAAATACCTAACTCTTGAAGGATTATTTTACAAATAATAAAAAGAAGAGTTAGTGGATAAATTAGAATAGAGAAGGGAAGATGAAGAAGAGGAGATGAAGAAGAGAAGTTGGAGAAGAATGGATGGAGAAAATAAGATAAGAATAGAGAAGGGAAGATGGAGATGAAGAAGAGTTAGTAGAGAAATTAGAATGGAAGATAAGAATAGAGAAGGGAAGATGGAGATTAAGAAGAGTTAGTGGAGAAATTAGAATGGGAGATAAATATGGAGAAGGGAAGATGAAGATGAAGAAGAGTTAGTGGAGAGATTAGAATGTGAGATAGAGATGGAGAATGGAAGATGAAAATGAAGAAGAGTTAGTGGAGAAATTAGAATGGGAGATAGAGTTAGTGGAAAAATTAGAATGGGAGATAGATGAGTAAGTTATAAAAGGAGAAAGAAGTGAGCTTGAGAAAGGATTCTTGGGGAGAGAAAATTTGAAGTGTTTGGGAGGATTTTTTTTGGAGAGAAAATTTTGGATGTTTGAGAGAGTTTTGGGAGATTGAAGAAAAATTTGAGAGAAAGAAAATACCAAAAGAGAGAGAATTTTGAAGATGATGGGAGTTCACAGCTAGGGATTATCATCACAAATTCCTTCATCGATCAATATAAATCAAGAGTTCATCCTCGTCAACGAGCAAGCAAATTCGAGCTAAGTGTTTTTATTTATTCATTTGTTTATGGTTTTACTTGCAAATTAGCACAAATTGTATACACTTTCTCCATCTCTTTTTTCTTCCATATTTTATGTCAGGAGAAGGATATCTCTACGTCAACAGCAAAAATCTCGTCGAGATGCAAAAATCGGCCCAGACAAGCTCCTAAGCTGTCCACCGATTTCTCAACTGATCTGTGACTAAAAGTCCCTCTTAATTCAAAAGAAACTCTCTATATTGGGAACATAGAGAGCGAAAATCAATTATAGAAATCCCTCCCAAAAAAATGGGAGATAAGTACTCTTTCTACTCTTCTGGTTTTAGGTGCAGATTAACACATATTTTGTATACTAACACTTCACTCTATTTTATGTCAGGAAGCCGCAGCTCTATATCAATGGTCAATCCTATGGAAGCACAAAATCGGCTTGGAGGAGTCCTCAAGCGCGCACAAATTTCAAATTGTTGAATCAATTCGTTGTATTTCATTTTAAAAAATTCATACCCCAAAATGGAGAGGACAAAGTCCATCCGCAATCTAAATACCTGCACCATAAATCCCAAAGGGAAGAGCCAAGCCAATGCTTAGCCTCCCATTGGAGGTTTTTACTTATAGTAGTTAAATACCTGCAACTTAAATACCTGCACCTTAAATCCCAAAAGGAAGAGCCAAGCCAATGCTTAGCCTCCCATTGGAGGTTTTTACTTACAGTAGTTAAATACCTGCACCTTAAATCCCAAAGGGAAGAGCCAAGCCAATGCTTAGCCTCCCATTGGAGGTTTTTACTTACAGTAGTTAAATACCTGTAACTTAAATACCTGTACCTTAAATCCCAAAGGGAAGAGCCAAGCCAATGCTTAGCCTCCCATTGGAGGTTTTTACTTACAGTAGTTAAATACCTGCAACTTAAATACCTGTACCTTAAATCCCAAGGGGAAGAGCCAAGCCAATGCTTAGCCTCCCATTGGAGGTTTTTACTTACAGTAGTTTAAATACTTGCAACTTAAATACCTGTACCTTAAATCCCAAAGGGAAGAGCCAAGCCAATGCTAGGCCTCCCATTGGAGGTGTTTATTCACTGTCATGTACTTCCTATAATTTAATTTTTGAATCATCAGACCCAAAAGATGAGTAGGTCGTAATACTGCACAGAAGTCATTAACACACTCCCTCTTTCGGCTTCAGGGAATCTTTAACACTTAAAAAAATATAACAAATAAAAATATATACCATCCATGCATCCTATTTAAAAAGTGAAAACACAAAAGAGAATACCCTACTAGAGCTTTAGGAATAAACCAAGCCTGAGTTGCCGGATTAGGATATCCATGAAATTAAGGTACCGAAAGGGCATTAGTTTTAATTAACTAGTGTAACCAAGTCCCCGAGCTCCTAATCTCTGGTTCGCAGGAATAAATTAGTTCTCCCGCTAATTTATTTAGGTTTCTAATCGACCTACCAAGAACAATTAGTGGCGACTCCAAATTTTAAAATCATTTAAACAAAAACCAAAGTTGCGATTCGGTAGGGCTTGGGAGGGTCCGCGTTAGGTTAGTCAAATCTAATTAACCTAATAATCCGTTAAGCCCCTTTAAAATTTAAAATTTTTTTAGAGGGTCGCGACAGGATGAAAGTGTATTGGATAGAGAAACGAATGTTTTTCGTCATCCTAAGACACTTGAACTACCGTGCGAGGTCGAAAGCAAAGAATCACTCGAAAATTGATGTTAATCCGAGCAAGAAAAGTTCTAACAATTTACCTCGTAATATTGTTGGGACTACCTTCATTTGGCCCCGTTGTAGGGTGGTTCTTGACAGGGGTTATGAAATGAAATCGCCGCTCAAATGGGTTATCAATGGTCACCTGTAGTGTTTAAGATAGAGAAGCGATTGCCTCCTTCCTTTTGTCTATCATACCTTTTGCAAGAAAACTCATCGTCTTGAGGAATGCGAAACCTATTTAGCACTCGACTCACTGTAGATTAAAATGTAAGAAGTGTATGGAAACAGCTTGCTTTTCATCATCCTGTCATGCTCCATTCTACACATCTGATGCATCATACGTGATTTATTTTCCAAGCCAGAATTGGTAAAATAAACATGCAGAAGAGTCATGCATAAATTATGGAACGTGCAAACACAATGTGGATGTGACAATTTTTAAGAATCGTGCATGTTTAAGAAATGTGCAAGTGTATAAAAATGGGAGAATTTGAATTGCCCATGGGCATGTAGGCAGATTGAGCAAATAGGGAACCTATTCCTTAAGTCGAGGAGTGGCCTATCTCTAACTTTGCCCCTACACAATGATATACACTGGTGAATTGAAACACTTGGACTTTGTTGACGACCATCACGGTCGTCGATCGAATGCCCTAATTTGCCCCCATTTTCATTAAAATGGATCTTTTTAGATGATCGTAATTTTTTCTTTTTGGAGATATCTCTTTCAACATGTTAAATGTTAGTGTGAATATTTCCTGTAAAAAGGAAAGGAGACATGTTAGTCAGTATCATAAGGGATGAATTGGAAATGATACTGATTTACCCTTCGTCTTGAATGCTTTGCACAAGTCTTTTACCAATTTTGCTGGATTGAGTTTTCCTTGACTTCCGTCAGACACTTCACCATTAAGCCGAGATTGCGATAAAGTACTGGCTACAGTATTGTTTGTCGGGTATTCCTGTTGTAAAAAGGAAACATGCAAAAGATTGTGTTATTTATTCAGAAGATTTATAATACTTCCCGACTTTGGGGATCGAACTTAGACCACCTCGAACCATTGCTATTTCCCATGCCATTAGGCCCATTAGACCGTAGGCGTCCATAGGGCTTGCCTTTTAAGGGTTAATCTTTGGGATAATGCGGCCTTGTTGTATTACCGTGGGCCAATTCGCGTCTTGGTTCTTTTCAAGGCATTTTGTAATCCTAGTCAAGAACGGAATAAAACAATTCAGGACTCAAGATGATTGTGAGCAAATTAGAACAATATAGAATTACCCATGTCTGAGATTGCTCGGGTCTTTCGCTCATATTCCCTTTTATTTGAGCTGTCCATCCAGTGATAATGTCCACGGATCGATTTGCCCCTAATTTAGTCCGACCAGGGAATTTTATTTTCGGGTACGATTGTATTCTTGGGTCATTTTGCAAATTCTTGAAAATAGAAGGAATCTAATTTAAAATTGGAGCAATTAAGGGTAAATTAGAACGATACGAAATTACCTTTCGAGTTTACACGGATTTTTACTCGCCATTAATTTTTTGAGATTGGTGCGGTAACGGTTCTGAGCATTTAATAGGGGGGAAGGGAAATCATTACTTCTCGCTTATGCATTAAATCCGAATATCGATAAAAGTAGAAAATGCGCAAGGAAACGAAGAAGATGCATTTGTCCAGGTTTGATCTTCCTTCCTTTGCAAGCTCTTCAGTGATCAGCTGGTCTCATTCTGGATCAGATACACATCAGCCATGCTGAAGGACCCATGATCATTAGCTTAGAAGTATAGGCTCTATGTGCCCATTAAAGCCTTGGTGCTTCATCAGCATCAAACTGGTTGATCATGGCGGCGATCTCGTCGTTGACGCTACTTGCTTGGTGGTGATGTATCTCCTCCTCCTCAGAAGGCATCAAAGATGGCTCCGTAGGTTAAGTCTTTTCTTACCTCACCCCAACAGAACTTGACCCTGTTATGAACTGATATAACTCACCTCTTAAACGGGCGTTTTCAACCCTCAGATACTGCCTTTCATCGAGGGTGAGGAGGCTGTTATAGTTGGGGCATGTGGCGGAGTCAAAAGCTTCTTTATACATCTTGTTCTCCGCTCGGAACTTTTCATTTTCAACTCTCAAAAACTCGACCTCATTGCACTCATATTGAGTTTTCATTTGGGTTCATCTATGTTGCGACCCTCTAAAAAAATTTTAAATTTTAAAGGGTTAACGGATTATTATGATAATTAGATTTGACTAACCTAACGCGAACCCTCCCAAGCCCTACCGAATCGCAACTTTGGTTTTTGTTTAAATGATTTTGAAATTTGGAGTCGCCACTAATCGTTCTTGGTAGGTCGATTAGAAACCTAAATAAATTAGCGAGAGAACTAATTTATTCCTGCGAACCAGAGATTATGAGCTCGGGGACTTGGTTACACTAGTTAATTGAAACTAATGCCCTTTCGGTACCTTAATTTCATGGATATCCTAATTTGGCAACTTAGGCTTGGTTTATTCCTAAGGCTCTAGTAGGGTATTCTCTTTTGTGTTTTCAATTTTTAAATAGGATGCATGGATGGTATATATTTTTATTTGTTATATTTTTCTAAGTGTTAACGATTCCCTGAAACCGAAAGAGGGAGTGTGTTAACGACTTCTGTACAGTATTACGACCTACTCATCTTTTGGGTCTGATGATTCAAAAATTAAATTATAGGAAGTACATGACAGTGAATAAACACCTCCAATGGGAGGCCTAGCATTGGCTTGGGTCTTCCCTTTGGGATTTAAGGTACATGTATTTAAGTTGCAAGTATTTAAACTACTGTAAGTAAAAACCTCCAATGGGAGGCTAAGCATTGGCTTGGCTCTTCCTTTTGGGATTTAAGGTACAGGTATTTAAGTTGCAGGTATTTAACTACTGTAAGTAAAAACCTCCAATGGGAGGCTAAGCATTGTCTTGGCTCTTCCCTTTGGGATTTAAGGTACAGGTATTTAAGTTGCAGGTATTTAACTACTGTAAGTAAAAACATCCAATGGGAGGCTAAGCATTGCTTTGGCTCTTCTCTTTGGGATTTAAGATACAGGTATTTAAGTTGCAGGTATTTAACTACTGTAAGTAAAAACCTCCAATGGGAGGCTAAGCATTGCCTTGGCTTTTCCCTTTGGGATTTATGGTGCAGGTATTTAAATTGCGGATGGACTTTGTCCTCTCCATTTTGGGGTATGAATTCTTTAAAATGAAATACAACGAATTGATTCAACAATTTGAAATTTGTGCGCGCTTGAGGACTCATCCAAGCCGATTTTGTACTTCCATAGGGTTGACCATTGATATAGAGCCGCGGCTTCCTGACATAAAATAGAGTGAAGTGTCAGTATACAAAATATGTGCTAATCTGCACCTAAAACCAGAAGAGTGGAAAGAGTACTTATCTCCCATTTTCTGGGAGGGATTTCTATAATTGATTTTCGCTCTCTATGTTCCCAATATAGAGAGTCTTTTGAATTAAGAGGGACTTTTAGTCACAGATCAGCTAAGAAATCGGTGGACAGCTTAGGAGCTTGTCTGGGCCGATTTTTGCACCTCCGTGAAACTCGTCGTTGATGTGAAGTCTTCCTTTTTTTCCTGACATAAAAAATGTATGGGAAAAGAGAGAAAGAGAAAATTTTATGCTCATTTAATAATAATAATAATAATGATACTAGCAAATAAATAAAATAAAATAAAATAAAATAAAATAAAAAGATACAAGAGAGCACTTAGCTCTGCAGCTAGAGATTTCCGGGTCGATTTTACATTTCTATGGGATTTACCATTGATGTGAAATCGTTCTTCCCTAACACGAAAATATAGGAAAGGGAAAGAAAAATATATAAAATCTATGCTAATTTGCATCTAAAATTAGGGAAATGACGAAGGTCACTTATCTTCATGGTGATGGCTGTTGATTGACACGTTGGGATACCAATATGATGAGTTGAGACATTTAGAACATGCCCTCATTCAAAATAAATGGTTAGCGAAGTTAAGCAAATAATAAAAATAAATAAAATAGAACGAACGTTTCGAATTAATATTAATGAGCTGGAAATTTGGACATTGGTCATCCTTCTTGAAAGTTGTGTATGGAGCAGCTTAACATTTGAACTACTTGAACATTACTGATAGTGGGGGCGATTTAAAGAACTACTTAATAATCCAAAAAAGTATATGTTTGCTAGCATTCTCAGCATAACAGTACACGCGAATGGCCTTAATCCGTTGCACCTGGATAAAGTCCATGCTAAACCTACACAAAAGAGAGTCGCAAACAAACCAACAGAAGACAGATTTTCAAACAGAAAAGACAGATTTGAGATATGTAACAACCGACAATGCAAAGAGCCCCTTTTGCAGTTCATCGACATTTCCTAATAATTAACTTTCAATTCACATTTTTTTGGAGAACATATTCATTGAAGTACTGTGGTTTGTCCTTCGTACTCCTGAAGAGAGTCTCTATTGTGAGCATAATCCAAAACCACCAAACCACATACGCAATACCCTTAGAACTTAAGCGCATCAGAAGATGATAAGACATGCATGTTTTGGGCATGGATTTAACACAGGAAAGCTTAAGGTTTACATGGAACCAACCAGAAAAACATCATGTATTCATCTTGGTTGTTACTCTTACCCCTGGGTTGAGTATTTCAACAAAATTAAACAGGAAAGGTTTCTGGCAATGACGAATGAGAGGGCATACATTCCTGCATAAAATGCTGTTCGGACCACCCATGAGTGAAATGGCGCACAAACCTGGGAATAAGCTAGCTCAACCCGACGAAGATTCCGTGTATGGCTTCCTTGGATTTAGCTTCAAGTGTAATAATGGAGGTTTTGAGCAGCCCGAATCACTTGCCATTTGTGGATTTTTACCACGAATCCTCCATCTATGGCGATTGACCTTTCCCTCTATTTGCGTATTCACAGTAGAGTGATCAATTCGCAAAAAAAAAAATGAGGTTGATAACAACTTTCATTCAAAAATGGAGCGGATCGAGGCCAGGGACCAGTCGGTCGTCTCCCTCCTCCTCTAGTTGGTTTTTCCTCTCTTTTTTTTTATAATCTCCTGGTAATGATACCTCACCTCCTCCTCAGAAGGCATCCATGTTGGTCCCATAGTCTCGGTCTTTTCGTACCTTGCTCCAACAGAACTTGATCCTGCTATGAACTGATCTAACTCACCTCTTAAACGTGCATTTTCGATCCTCAGATAATGCATTTCATCGAGGGTGAAGAGAGTATTGCAGTTGGGGCAGGTGGCGAAGTCAAAAGCCTCTTTATATATCTTGTTCTCCGCTCGAAGGTTTTCATTTTCAACTCTTAGAAACTCGGCTTCGTTGTGCTCATGACGAGTCTTCATTCGGGTTCGTCTATTTTGAAACCAGAACTTGATTTACGAAGGTTCAAGTCCTAGCTCTTGGCTCAGTTCCATTTTTTGTTTGCCGTCTGGCATAGGGCACGTTCTGAAGAAATCTTCAAGCTTTCGTACTTGCTCCTCAGTATGGCGACGGTAACGCTTTTTTTGACCCTTACCGTTGTTGTCCTTGTCCTTACCGGGCTCTTGGACGTCGTCGGTGGAAGGGCCGGGCTCCGTAGGCTCGATTCCAAACATGGCTTCGAACTCTTCCTCTCCCATATTCAGCAAGCAACGATAACTTTCAAGTGTGTTGGGTTGAGACATCTTCGATTTGGTTAACGATTTCTCAAAGTTTGATATCTTTTCTTGTATTTTCACTCTCTGGATTTTTTCTGGGAGACTGCGTATGCTTTAAGAGTCTCTCTTTCGAGCACTGTCGCGACCCTCTAAAAAATTTTATCTTCAAAAAGGGGTTAACGGATTATTAGGTTAATTAGATTTGACTAACCTAACGCGGACCCTCCCAAGCCCTACCGAATCGCAACTTTGGTTTTTGTTTAAATGATTTTAAAATTTGGAGTCGCCACTAATCGTTCTTGGTAGGTCGATTAGAAACCTAAATAAATTAGCGAGAGAACTAATTTATTCCTGCGAACCAGAGACTAGGAGCTCGGGGACTTGATTACACTAGTTAATTAAAACTAATGCCCTTTCGGTACCTTAATTTCATGGATATCCTAATTCGGCAACTCAGGCTTGGTTTATTCCTAAGGCTATAGTAGGGTATTCTCTTTTGTGTTTTCACTTTTTAAATAGGATGCATGGATGGTATATATTTTTATTTGTTATATTTTTTTAAGTGTTAAAGATTCCCTGAAGCCGAAAGAAGGAGTGTGTTAACGACTTCTGTGCAGTATTACAACCTACTTATCTTTTGGGTCTGATGATTCAAAAATTAAATTATAGGAAGTACATGACAGTGAATAAACACCTCCAGTGGGAGGCCTAACATTGGCTTGGCTCTTCCCTTTGGGATTTAAGGTACAGGTATTTAAGTTGCAAGTATTTAAACTACTGTAAGTAAAAACCTCCAATGGGAGGCTAAGCATTGGCTTGGCTCTTCCCTTTGGGATTTAAGGTACATGTATTTAAGTTGCAGGTATTTAACTACTGTAAGTAAAAACCTCCAATGGGAGGCTAAGCATTGGCTTGGCTCTTCCCTTTGGGATTTAAGGTACATGTATTTAAGTTGCAAGTATTTAACTACTGTAAGTAAAAACCTCCAATGGGAGGCTAAGCATTGGCTTGGCTCTTCCCTTTGGGATTTAAGGTATAGGTATTTAAGTTGCAGGTATTTAACTATTGTAAGTAAAAACCTCCAATGGGAGGCTAAGCATTGGCTTGGCTCTTCCCTTTGGGATTTAAGGTACAGGTATTTAAGTTGCAGGTATTTAACTACTGTAAGTAAAAACCTCCAATGGGAGGCTAAGCATTGGCTTGGCTCTTCCCTTTGGGATTTATGGTGCAGGTATTTAAATTGCGGATGGACTTTGTCCTCTCCATTCTGGGGTATGAATTCTTTAAAATAAAATACAACGAATTGATTCAACAATTTGAAATTTGTGCGCGCTTGAGGACTCCTCCAAGCCGATTTTGTGCTTCCATAGGGTTGACCATTGATATAAAGCTGCGGCTTCCTGACATAAAATAGAGTGAAATGTCAGTATACAAAATATGTGCTAATCTGCACCTAAAACCAGAAGAGTGGAAAGAGTACTTATCTCCCATTTTTTTGGGAGGGATTTCTATAATTGATTTTCGCTCTCTATGTTCCCAATATAGAGAGTTTCTTTTGAATTAAGAGGGACTTTTAGTCACAGATCAGTTGAGAAATCGGTGGACAGCTTAGGAGCTTGTCTGGGCCGATTTTTGCATATCTACGAGATTTTTGCTGTTGACGTAGAGATATCCTTCTCCTGACATAAAATATGGAAAAAAAAAAAGAGGAGATGGAGAAAGTGTATACAATTTGTGCTAATTTGCAAGTAAAACCATAAACAAATGAATAAATAAAAACACTTAGCTCGAATTTGCTTGCTCGTTGACGAGGATGAACTCTTGATTTATATTGATCGATGAAGGAATTTGTGATGATAATCCCTAGCTTTGAACTCCCATCATCTTCAAAATTCTCTCTCTTTTGGTATTTTCTTTCTCTCAAATTTTTCTTCAATCTCCCAAAACTCTCTCAAACATCCAAAATTTTCTCTCAAAAAAAAAATCCTCCCAAACACTTCAAATTTTCTCTCTCAAGAATCCCCCCCTCAAGCTCACTTCTTCCTCCTTTTATAATCTACTAATCTATCTCCCATTCTAATTTTTCCACTAACTCTATCTCCCATTCTAATTTCTCCACTAACTCTTCTTCATTTTCATCTTCCATTCTCCATCTCTATCTCACATTCTAATCTCTCCACTAACTCTTCTTCATCTTCATCTTCCCTTCTCCATATTTATCTCCCATTCTAATTTCTCCACTAACTCTTCTTAATCTCCATCTTCCCTTCTCTATTCTTATCTTCCATTCTAATTTCTCTACTAACTCTTCTTCATCTCCATCTTCCCTTCTCTATTCTTATCTTATTTTCTCCATCCATTCTTCTCCAACTTCTCTTCTTCATCTCCTCTTTTTCATCTTCCCTTCTCTATTCTAATTTATCCACTAACTCTTCTTTTTATTATTTGTAAAATAATCCTTCAAGAGTTAGGTATTTGCACTCTAGTCCTTGAATTTTAAGTATTTACAATTCAGTCCCTGAAAAAAATATATTTCTTTAAGTCCAAATCTCCTCACAATTTTTGACACACCAAAATTTACCACATGTCAAATTTAAGCTCATTTCTTGTCGCTGAAAATAATGTATAATTTAATTAAAGCCCTTTTGCAAAATTAAGTCATTCTGGGTATAATTGGGCCAAGATGAAAATTTAAAATATTAGAAGACAATGTCACAACTCATAAAAAGTGAAAGTTAAAATAAGTTGACTCAAATTAAATTTTTTTAGGCCCGATTCGAGATTATACTCGTGAAGGAACACGTGACTCGAATTGGATTTTTCTGAATTTGCGATGGCCAATATGAAAATAGATTTAAAATAAAAATATTAACTATCTTTGTGTATTTTTTGGCCTCAAATGTTATTTTTCCAAAATTTTCAAATATTTTTGTATTTTTTTAAAAAAAATTAAAATATATATAATATGAAAAAATATTTTTTGGTCAAAATTCGTTCCCTAGGTTTGGCTAAGGTTCCCAAAGTTGATTTTTCAATTTTATGAATTTTTATGGATTTTCTATTAATTTTTGAAAATAAATAAATAAAAAATACGTAAAAATACTGAAAATATGAAAAATCGTTTTTTGGTCAAAATTGGTTCCCCAGCGGAGTCGCCAGTCTGTCGCGACCCTCTAAAAAAAATTTTAAATTTTAAAAGGGGTTAACGGATTATTAGGTTAATTAGATTTGACTAACCTAATGCGGACCCTCCCAAGCCCTACCGAATCGCAACTTTGGTTTTTGTTTAAATGATTTTGAAATTTGGAGTCGCCACTAATCGTTCTTGGTAGGTCGATTAGAAACCTAAATAAATTAGCGGGAGAACTAATTTATTCCTACGAACCAGAGATTATGAGCTCGGGGACTTGGTTACACTAGTTAATTAAAACTAATGCCCTTTCGGTACCTTAATTTCATGGATATCCTAATCCGGCAACTCAGGCTTGGTTTATTCCTAAAGCTCTAGTAGGGTATTTTCTTTTGTGTTTTCACTTTTTAAATAGGATGCATGGATGGTATATATTTTTATTTGTTATATTTTTTTAAGTGTTAAAGATTTCCTGAAGCCGAAAGAGGGAGTGTGTTAACGACTTCTGTGCAGTATTACGACCTACTCATCTTTTGGGTCTGATGATTCAAAAATTAAATTATAGGAAGTACATGACAGTGAATAAACACCTCCAATGGGAGGCCTAGCATTGGCTTGGCTCTTCCCTTTGGGATTTAAGGTACAGGTATTTAAGTTGCAAGTATTTAAACTACTGTAAGTAAAAACCTCCAATGGGAGGCTAAGCATTGGCTTGGCTCTTCCCTTTGGGATTTAAGGTACAGGTATTTAAGTTGCAGGTATTTAACTACTGTAAGTAAAAACCTCCAATGGGAGGCTAAGCATTGGCTTGGCTCTTCCCTTTGAGATTTAAGGTACAGGTATTTAAGTTGCAGGTATTTAACTACTGTAAGTAAAAACCTCCAATGGGAGGCTAAGCATTGGCTTGGCTCTTCCCTTTGGGATTTAAGGTGCAGGTATTTAACTACTGTAAGTAAAAACCTCCAATGGGAGGCTAAGCATTGGCTTGGCTCTTCCCTTTGGGATTTAAGGTGCAGGTATTTAAGTTGTAGGTATTTAACTACTATAAGTAAAAACCTCCAATGGGAGGCTAAGCATTGGCTTAGCTCTTCCCTTTGGGATTTATGGTGCAGGTATTTAAATTGCGGATGGACTTTGTCCTCTCCATTTTGGGGTATGAATTTTTTAAAATGAAATACAACGAATTGATTCAACAATTTGAAATTTGTGCGCGCTTGAGGACTCCTCCAAGCCGATTTTGTGCTTCCATAGGATTGACCATTGATATAGAGCTGCGGCTTCCTAACATAAAATAGAGTGAAGTGTTAGTATACAAAATATGTGCTAATCTGCATCTAAAACCAGAAGAGTAGAAAGAGTACTTATCTCCCATTTTTTTGGGAGGGATTTCTATAATTGATTTTCGCTCTCTATGTTCCCAATATAGAGAGTTTCTTTTGAATTAAGAGGGACTTTTAGTCACAGATCAGTTGAGAAATCGGTGGACAGCTTAGGAGCTTGTCTGGGCCGATTTTTGTATCTCGACGAGATTTTTGCTGTTGACGTAGAGATATCCTTCTCCTGACATAAAATATGGAAGAAAAAGGAGATGGAGAAAGTGTATACAATTTGTGCTAATTTGCGAGTAAAACCATAAATAAATGAATAAATAAAAACACTTAGCTTGAATTTGTTTGCTCGTTGACGAGGATGAACTCTTGATTTATATTGATCGATGAAGGAATTTGTGATGATAACCCCTAGCTTTAAACTCCCATCATCTTCAAAATTCTCTCTCTTTTGGTATTTTCTTTCTCTCAAAATTTTCTTCAATCTCCCAAAACTCTCTCAAACATCCAAAATTTTCTCTCCAAAAAATTCTCCCAAACACTTCAAATTTTCTCTCTCAAGAATCCTTTCTCAAGCTCACTTCTTTCTCCTTTTATAACCTACTCATCTATCTCCCATTCTAATTTTTCCACTAACTCTATCTCCCATTCTAATTTCTCCACTAACTCTTCTTCATTTTCATCTTCTATTCTCCATCTCTATCTCACATTCTAATCTCTCCACTAACTCTTCTTCATCTTCATCTTCCCTTCTCCATATTTATCTCCCATTCTAATTTCTCCACTAACTCTTCTTAATCTCCATCTTCCCTTCTCTATTCTTATCTTCCATTCTAATTTCTCTACTAACTCTTCTTCATCTCCATCTTCCCTTCTCTATTCTTATCTTATTTTCTCCATCCATTCTTCTCCAACTTCTCTTCTTCATCTCCTCTTCTTCATCTTCCCTTCTCTATTCTAATTTATCCACTAACTTTTCTTTTTATTATTTGTAAAATAATCCTTCAAGAGTTAGGTATTTGCACTTTAGTCCTTGAATTTTAAGTATTTACAATTCAGTCCCTGAAAAAATATATTTTTTTAAGTCCAAATCTCCTCACAATTTTTGACACACCAAAATTTACCACATGTCAAATTTAAGCTCATTTCTTGTCGCTGAAAATAATGTATAATTTAATTAAAGCCCTTTTGCAAAATTAAGTCATTCTGGGTATAATTGGGCCAAGATGAAAATTTAAAATATTAGAAGACAATGTCACAAATCATAAAAAGTGAAATTTAAAAATAAGTTGACTCAAATTAAATTTTTTTAGGCCCGATTCGAGATTATACTCGTGAAGGAACACGTGACTCGAATTGGATTTTTCTGAATTTGCGATGGCCAATATGAAAATAGATTTAAAATAAAAATATTAACTATCTTTGTGTATTTTTTGGCCTCAAATGTTATTTTTTCAAAATTTTCAAATATTTTTGTATTTTTTTTTAAAAAAAAATTAAAATATATATAATATGAAAAAATATTTTTTGGTCAAAATTCGTTCCCTAGGCTTGGCTAAGGTTCCCAAAGTTGATTTTTCAATTTTATGAATTTTTATGGATTTTCTATTAATGTTTGAAAATAAATAAATAAAAAATACGTAAAAATACTGAAAATATGAAAAATCGTTTTTTGGTCAAAATTGGTTCCCTAGGCTTGGCTAAGGTCCCCAAAGTTGATTTTTCAATTTTATGAATTTTTATGAATTTTTTATTACTTTAGCAATAGAAAAAATGATTAAAGATCAGGTGTCAACAGCTGCCCCTCTTTGAAAGGAAGCTCGGTAGAGGTTCATTTCAAAGACGAGATGACACCTGGATTCTTATCGACTCAATACAAGGAAATAAAAAGAGTCGTGACATGATTGTTCCACTGAAAATGAAATGAGAACCTAAGGATTCGTTATATAAAAAAACTTTAGGGTGGTTGAACTTGAACCCGTATGGTGGATCAACCCATGGTAGATTCCTAATAAAAGGATTGTACTGATTAAAAATTGAATTAAAATTTGACCCGTATGGTGGGTCATACCATTTGACCCGTATGGTGGGTCGTACCATGGTAGATTCCTAATAAAAGGATTCTACTGATTAAATTTTAATTGAGATTTGACCCGTATGGTAGGTCACCACATGGAGATACCTGTAAGAAGGACTTGGTGCCTGTAGAAAGGACTTGGTGCCAGTAAAAAGGACTTGGTGCTTTGCCCGTAAGAAGAACTTTGTGCCTGTAAGAAGGACTTGCTTTGCCTGTAAGAAGGACTTGATTTGCCTGTAAGAATGACTTTGTTTGCCTGTAAAAAGGACTTACTTTGCCTGTAAGAAGGACTTTGTGCCTGTAAGAATTACTTGATTTGCCTGTAAGAATGACTTTGTTTGCCTGTAAGAAGGACTTGATTTGCCTGTAAGAAGGACTTTATGCCTGTAAGAAGGACTTTATGCCTGTAAGAAGGACTTTATGCCTGTAAGAAGGACTTTGTGCCTGTAAGAAGGACTTGATTTGCTTGTAAGAAGGACTTTGTGCATGTAAGAAGGACTTTGTGCCTGTAAGAAGGACTTGATTTGCCTGTAAGAAGGACTTTGTGCCTGTAAGAAGGACTTGATTTGCCTGTAAGAAGGACTTAGTTTGCCTATAAGAAGGACTTGATTTGCCTGTAAGAAGGACTTTATGCCTTTAAGAAGGACTTGATTTGCTTGTAAGAAGGACTTTATTTGCCTGTAAGAAGGACTTTGTGCCTGTAAGAAGGACTTGATTTGCCTGTAAGAAGGACTTGATTTGCCTGTAAGAAGGACTTGCTTTGCCTGTAAGAAGGACTTTATTTGCCTGTAAGCAGGACTTGATTTGCCTGTAAGAAGGACTTGGTTTGCCTGTAAGAAGGACTTTGTGCCTGTAAGAAGGACTTTGTTTGCCTGTAAGAAGGACTTAGTTTGCCTGTAAGAAGGACTTGATTTGCCTGTAAAAAGGACTTACTTTGCCTGTAAGAAGGACTTTATGCCTGTAAGAAGGACTTGGTTTGCCTGTAAGAAGGACTTGGTGCCTGTAAGAAGGACTTGGTTTGCCTGTAAGAAGGACTTGATTTGCCTATAAGAAGGACTTGGTTTGCTTGTAAGAAGGACTTTATGCCTGTAAGAAGGACTTGATTTGCCTGTAAGAAGGACTTTATGTACCTCAAAGGGTGCCATTCTGAAATCTGGGGAGACCAGGAATCCTGCAGAAGCTCAAACCCAAATTATATTCTCCTGTCGTTTTAGGAATAAACCAAAGAGGCAGAGATCAAAAGGTCTCGAACATTTCTGTCCTTGAGACAAATCATGCTTTATTGAAGAATGTGGATACCTGTATATACCGCAATGGATTCGAGTATCCCAACAACCGTCAGAATTCATTCTCTTGAAAGGTTCTGGTTGAAGATATACTTACCTGAGAATTTGGAAGAAATGCTTGGTGGCTTCTGGACAACCAGGCTTGTTCATTCAATAATCGCCGAATGAATTTCAAGACTTTGGAAGGTAACTCAAACACCGGGAATGTGTTGCCTGTCGGGCAATGTCAGAGCTAACATGTGCAAGCATTTTCATCAATGCGTTCATTGGTTCATACAAAATTGTTCAGCTAAGTTTGCCATGATTAAAGGCAGTCTATGTAATAACTCATGATGCAATCGATCAACATATAGATCATGTATTGCATTACCACTTCTGTTTAAGGAGGTTCTTATAGTATGAACACCTCGAATGTAATCTGAATGGGGGACTTCATTCCGAAATGGCTTTTTCTCACTCTGGAGAAAGGCTGTTTATCTGTAGATCAAAATGTTAGACCTGTGTGGAAATGGTTTGCCTTTCCTCATCCTGTCATGCCCCATTCTGCACATTTGATATCTCCTGTGCAGTTTATGCTCTAAGTTGGAGTTGGTAAGTTAAACACACGGAATAGTCATACATAATTCATGAACTGTGTAAGCACAATGCAGATGTGACAATTTTTTAGCATCATGTGTGTTTATATAATGTGCAAATATGGGCGAATTTAAATTGCCCCTGGTATGTGGGCGGACCGAACAAATTGGGAAGCCTACTCCTTATGTCGAGGGGTGGTTTGTCTCAAACTTTACCCCTGCGATGAAGCATATGGGCGAGGGAGCATTTTGGTTTGTTTGATGCCCCTGCAAGAAGCAGAGAAATTATTCTTGAAACCAAACGAGATAAGGAAGACATATTTGCTTTTTCGTTTCAGAGCTTGCGAACAATTTGCCCCATTTTTCACCAGAATAGATCTTGTCAGGTGATCATACTTTTCTTTTGGATTTGTCTCGTTCAACATGTTAAATGTTAGTATAAATATTTCCTGTGAAAAGAAAAGGAGACATGTCAACCAGTATTAAAAGGGATAAATTGAAAACGATACTGATTTACCCTTCATCTTGAATGCCTTGGAAAAGTCTTTTACCAATTTTGCTGGGTTGAGTTTTCTTCGACTTTTGTTGGATGCTTCACCATTAAGCCGAGAATGTAGCAAAATATTGACTTCGGTATTACTCGTCGAGTATTCTTGCTTGCAAAAAGAAATGCACAAAAAGTTGTTTCATTTATTTATAATACATACAACATTCCCCACCCTCGGGGATCGAACTCGGGATATTTCGGACCTACTGTCATCCCCTATACCATTTGGTCCATTGGACCATAGGTGTCCATGGGGCTATCCTTTCAAAGGTTAATCTTTGGGGATAAAGCAGCCTTATTGTATCACCTTATGCCATGTTACGGTATTTCTCGAGGTAATTTGCAATCCCTGTTAAGAATGGAATAAGACAATTCAAGACTTGAGATGATTATGTGCACATTAGAACGATATAGAATTACCAATTTCTGAGATTGTTCGCGTCTTTCGCTTGTACTTTCCTCTGTCCGAAGCTGTCCATCCCGTGGTAATGCCCATGAGTCGATTTGCCCCCAAATTTTGTTCAACTTGTATTCGGATATGATTGCGTTCTCGGGTCGATTTGCAATTTCCTGAGAATAGAAGGGGCTTAATTTTAAAACTTGGAGCAACTGAGGGTAAATTGAAACGATACGGAGTTACCCTTCAGGTTTATCCAGATTTTTACTCGCCATCAATTCGTCGCGAGGTTGGTGAGGTGGCGGATTCGAGCATTTAATAGGGGGAAGTCGGATTATTACTCCTTGCTTTTACACATTCACAAAAGCAGAAAAACATATCACGCAAGGAAATAAAACACATTCACTCATTCAGGATCAGTTCTGCTTTCTCTACAGGCTCTCCCATGATCAGCTGGCTTCATCCCAAATTAGGTATGCATCGGCCATATAGAAGGTCTGGTGGTCACTGGCTAAACAAGTGCATCACAGTCCCGATGCTTTACTGATATCAAAC
Organism: Psidium guajava; assembly: GCA_016432845.1. Lineage (NCBI taxonomy): Eukaryota > Viridiplantae > Streptophyta > Magnoliopsida > Myrtales > Myrtaceae > Psidium > Psidium guajava. The sequence continues at coordinate 8,415,877 of CM028228.1, read as the reverse complement.
TGGTTGATTATGGCGAAAAGATCATCGTCAATGTCCGCTTGGTGGTGATCTGTCCCTTCTTCCTCGGGAGGTATTGATACTGATCCAGTATCATTGGTCCTTTTGTACCCTGCTCCAACAGAACTCGATCCTGTTATAAATTGGTCTAACTCACCTCTTAAACGTGCATTTTCGATCCTCAGATCATACATTTCATCGAGGGTGAGGAGGAGGCTATTGCAGTTGGGGCAGGTGGCGGAGTCAAAAGTCTCTTTATACATCTTGTTTTCCGCTCGGAGGTTTTCATTTTCAACTCTTAGAAACTCGACTTCGTTGTGCTCATGACGAGTCTTCATTCGGGTTCGTCTATTTTGAAACCAGAACTTGATTTGCGAAGGTTCAAGGCCTAGCTCTTGACTCAGTTCCATTTTTTGTTTGCCGTCTGGCATAGGGCACGTTCTGAAGAAAGTTTCAAGCTTTCGTACTTGCTCCTCAGTATGGCGACGGTAACGCTTCTTTTGACCTTTACCGTTGTTGTCATTGTCCTTACCGGGCTCTTGGACGTCGTCGGTGGAAGGGCCGGGCTCCATAGGCTCGATCCCAAATATGGCTTCGAACTCTTCCTCTCCCATATTCAGCAAGTAACGATAACTTTCAAGTGTGTTGGGTTGAGACATCTTCGATTTGGTTAACGATTTCTCAAAGTTTGATATCTCTTCTTGTATTTTCACTCTCTGGATTTTTCTGGGAGACTGCGTATGCTTTAAGAGTCTCTCTTTCGAGCACGAATGAGAATTATCAAGAAGATGCCTCCTTTAAAATTAGACGTGGGTTTAGCAACTGTATTGCCTCTCTCGAGTGTTCTGGCTTTCTCGATTTTCTTTTCATCGTATCTCTCGCCCAGCTCGTCTCCTTCCATCTTTCCGTGGAAGGGGGCCCCTTGTTGCTGTCTCCACCGTCAATTTGCTGGCGAGTTCTTCAATAAAGACGAGTCGTATCTCTTTTCTGCCGAAAATGTCTTTGTCTCCCACTCAGCTTATTTTTTATCCTTTCTTTTTCAAAGTAGTGGCGTCCCGTCTAGCTTTGTCGTAGAGACGTCGGATTTGCTTGGCTCGAGATTGAAGACGAGTAGCGGAGGTGATACTGATAGGGAATGTTAGACAGGAAAATTTGGCCAGTAGAGACTTCCCCTGCAAAAATGAAAGAGAATGCGGCAGTATATGTTCTTCATATTCTAGAAAAATTGGAACGATACTGTTTTACCCTTGTGTATACTTCCATTGAATTTGAATTGAGGAAGTTCCTTCATTTGGATTGGATTGAATTGTATATCCCGAGTCGCCCTTCACTTTGAGCTTGCCACATATGTGCTTTGCTTAGTTGGGCCTTGTTTTCTTTCGGGTTGCCTTGGACCATCATCATTTTCCATGCCATCGGGTCCGTGGACCGGAGGGCTCCTTTAATTTGAAGGTTACCTTGAAGGCGAATGAGTCCTATCGCATTCCATTGGGTCATTTCATTTTGCGACACTCTTGAGGCACTTTGCAATCCCCTGAGTGAGAATTGAACAAATCCAATTTAGCATTTTGTAACGATTGAGGGTAAATTGGAACGACACACAGTTACCCGTCTTCGAGCTCGCCTGGGCTTTTCACTTGAAATTTCCCTACGTGAGGCCATTCAACATTTCTCATTATGGCAGTCAGCGACGTTGCCACAAATTGATCCGCCCTAAATCTAGCATAAAAATGGATTCACGCATTCGATGGGATAAATAAATTGCCCCCTTGTTCTTGAATTAAATCGAGACACCTAGAAAGCTGGAAAATATCATACGCAGGGGAATTAAGCATGAAATGAAAGGTGCACTTATTCAAGGTCAGTTCTGCCTCTCCTATGGCTCTTCGATAATCAGCTAGTCTCGTGTTGGTTCGGGTGTGGATAACCGATGTTTGAGAGTCCCTACTCACTGGCTCCTGATCGCGGCTTGGGACGTCTGTCAACCCTAAACTGGTTGACCAGGGCAGTAAGCTCATCATCTGGGTAATCTCTTGAACCTTCCAGCAACTGATGCTCGAATTGGGCATTGTTGTTGGCAAATGTTGGCGGTAGGTTTCTCATTCTGTCCTCCCCATGAGCAATTTGACTTCTCATGCTGGAGCCTTCATCATTACTCGAGAAAGTGTGGGGATCACCAACTGTCCTGCTGCCAAAAACTCCTTCCATTCGAGGATTAGAGAAGTGGAAGTGCTCAGGATAACTTCTTGTCTGATTCTCTAGCTGCGCAGGCGCGCTGATCATGGGATGAGTTCTAGCCACAGGTTGGTGCTCAAACCAAGGAATCTGAATACACTGCTCCTGCGGTCTATACTCTTGAAGAGCATTAGGGTGATTCTAGGGGATACTTTGATTAACGCCTGGGGGATTGATGGCATGGCTACTAGCTTGGTTGATGATGGGAAGTGGCTCGCCCCATGCTAACCTGGGGAACTTATGGTGGCGAGGAGACTCGACGTTCAGGCTTGGATCAGTCCCGCGTTGGTTTTCTTGATTCTGAGCTGCATTGTGTTCTCTCACCCTTTTTCTGTACTTCTGAAGATGACTCGAAACATTTGCTTTAGTGAGTCCCTCTACCTTCATAATTTCCAGTATATGTTGCGGCCGTGCCGAATCTATTCCTAGCTGCTGAACTGCATTAACAAACATACGATGCAGCTCGGGAGACCAACTCATCTTCTTTCTCCAGTTGCTTGGAACAAAATTGAAGGCTTGATGCTTGTTCTCATGGTCGTGCAATTGCTTCCTTACCACGTGCTGCCATATGTTTTGAAGCATCTGAACTCTAACTGGTTTCGTTACGATGTCTTGGGCCCCATTTAAGACAGCCTTCATTAGGGCTTGCTGATCATCGCTTGCCGATATTACGAGGACTGGCATGTTTAATTTAGAATTGATGACTTCCAAGAGAGTGAAAACATCCATGTCAATCCCTACCATGGCGGTGAGGACGATATCAAACGGGTCACTACTCCTCCTTAATATCTCTAAGGCCTCTGTCGCCTTTGCTTGAGCTACAACCTTATACCGGCATTTTCTTAATACGGTAACAAGGATTGACAGAGAGACTGGATTACCGTCAATGGCCATGACCAGTAGACCCTCAGGGTAAGGAACTTCATCAGCTTTGACTAGGGTTGAACATGCGCCCGTTCCCCTAACACTCGACATATTTCTGGATCTAGGACTGCCGATTCGAGACCGCCTCGGGATGTCTTCTCGGACTTGAGGGATCACGAGATCGTTGATGCCTTCTCGTAACAGGCTTTGAAAGCCGATACTTTGATGGTGAAGGTTTTGAATTCCTCTCCCACGAGAACTCCTTCCTCTCTATCTTTCTCCTGCGAGTTCTTGCGAATGAACTCTGACTATCAAATGGGGACAAGTTCTCTCTCTGGCAATAGCAACGACTTCCTTCTTCACGGGCAGCGCTATTAGATTTTCCGAGGGAGAAAATCTGATATTCAGCTTTTGATCAAAGGGGAAATCCTTGTTTCTCGCTCAGTTTGTCTTCTTTTTTCTTTTCGTGATAGAGGGCCCCTGTCAAGATCTCCACCGTCGATTTACTGGCGGGTCCTCCAATGAAGACAAGTCGTATCTCCTTTTCGCTAACGTTTGCCGTGTCTTCCACTCAGCTCATCTTTCCGTCTTCTTTTTCAAAGTGGCGGTGTCTCGTCAAACTTTCTGCGGAGATTTCGGACTCGCTTAGCTCGCAGTCGCCATCTGATGGGAATTCGAGCCAACGAGGGTGGTGCCAATAGAGAATGGTAGATAAGAGAAATCTTGACTGGTTGATACCGTCACTATGAAATCAATATTTACTTCAAAGCAGATTTCCATCTTCGCATTCCGCTCATCTGCCTCACCTCTCTCCCCCTTTCTTTCGTATTCTGCTTTCAAAAATGGCCAATTCTCCTAACCATACCTTATCCGCCGAAGTCCTAGCTGGGTGGGAGAGACTCTACAATCTTCTTGGTAGAGGTTACGCTCATATAGCCAAAAACTCTACCGTTGAGGCTGAAATCCTCGGTTTATTTAGGACCGTGGACGCTGCTTCTGTTGAGGGTACCCAACTAGGGAAGGAGTACCGGAACTTCTCGACCTTCTTCATCAATTTTCTGGCTGCCTATAGCAGTGCTTATGGGACGGTCCTTGTGACCGCCGTCGTGAAAGCCCGTTACCGAGACCGGCACGAGCGTCTGGCAACAGTTACTTTGTGGCTGATAATCACAAAAAGGCCCTCAAGTTTGCCAACGATCAGCTTTCGTGGCTGGTTCGTGAGAGGGGAAAGTTGGTGGACCGTCTAGCCTTGGTCTGAACTTACGCCGAATAGGAGCCAGGCAATATTGTGATGAGGTGCAAATGCGGTTGGCTGCAGGAGAGACTTGATGACATTACGGCAGACATTGCTTTCGAGAGGGCAGCGATTCCGGACCTGGAGTTTGCCGTTGAGCATTACGAGGCCACTATGGCCCAGGTTAAAGAGAAGTGCGATTGCCTCTTCTTTAGGCTCGCGGAGCTTGATCCCGAGAGCGCCCGATGCATCCAGAGCATCAACTGTTTGGAGAGTCAGTTGAGCACTTTCGTAATGGTCATCAGGGCCCAGTTTGGCTTTACCTTTCCTCCCCAGTGAGTTGTTGTAATACTCTTTGATGAATGGAATGAAAGAAAAGCTTCACGTGTTTTGTTTTGTTTTTTTATTTTCCTGCTATCGTTTCTTCCGCATAGCATAACAGAACGATTTGAGGTACCGAAGATGTCGAGGCTTAATGTTCTTCTTGATGTTCTTGTTTAATTGCTCCAGACGATGATATCGAGAACATTGATGATGGGTTCGGCGGTGGCCCCCACTATCCATCTTGAGATCACGAACAATAACGCTATGACAACTCGATCAGTGCGCTGGTAGTAAATCCGGCCACCTGTTGTGTGCCCACTTTTATCCATATTTTGTTTCTTTCGGCGTCCACTTGCTCGTGTCGGTCGCCTGTAGCGTCGGGAGAAATTCCTGTAGGCCACGTTCATTAATAGAACCTCGGTCCTCTAAAGCCCTCCGCATGTTTCGGATAAGAGGAAATTTTAAGACCGGTCTCTAGTTGATTTGATCAGGTAAAGGTATTTGTTTCATGGGTTCTGATTATATAATCCATATTGTTTTTCAAAAGACGCGGGATCCTCTGCAATACATTAAATATGCCCCCATGTTTAATCAGTATAAATCCACCGTCATATCAGAATACAGTGCCCATACAAGTTTACGGATTGACACAACTTTGTCTGTCAAAGATGGACAATGTTCGTTTGCCCCCCAGAATTAACGGTTGAAGCCTCGGTGTTTTTCGTCTTTTGGTATTTCTGAAGATGATTCTTGATATATTATTGAACTTAATTTTTACACCCGTCTGGGGTATCTAGGATCTCCCTGCAAAAGAAAAGGATATAATTAGTATGCGACACAAGAAATGTCGGTCCATGACTCCTATATTAGTCCAATTTGATTTTTTCTATTTTATAGAGAAATCAGAAGAAAGAAAAAAAAAATTTCCTTAGGAAGAAATGGGTTAATTTCTGATACAGAATTTTTTTCAGATTTATTATTCTTTTTTTTATTTTTTTAAAGGAATGTGACAAAGTCTCTTGACGTTTACTAAAATTTTTGAAGGAATTTCCTTTTTATCAAAATAAATTTTCAGAGGTAAATTTGTCAGGAAAATTTTATTTTTATTGAAGCAGGAAAGACATGACAGAAATCCTTTATTGGTTAACGAAATTCCCCCGAGACATTAGTCTAATTTTATTTAGAGAAACTTTTCTTAGAAAAACATGAGCGAATTTCTCGAAAAGAATTTTTGTTGCAAGTTTTTATAATTTGAAAGAATGTGATAAAATCACTTGATGTTTTTTTAAAGGAATTTTTCTTTTTATCGAAATAAATTTTCAGAGGAAAATTTGTCGGGAAAATTTCATTTTTATTGGAGAGAAAAAAACATGACAAAAATCTCTTATTGGTCAATTAGTCTAATTTTATTTAGAGAAAATTTTCTTAGAAAAACATGAGCGAATTTCTCGAGAAGAATTTTCTTGCAAGTTTTTATAATTTGAAAAATGTGATAAAATCACTTGATGTCTACTAGAGTTTTTTTTTTAAGGAATTTTTCTTTTTATTGAAATTTTCAGAGGAAAATTTTTTCAGGAAAATTTCATTTTTATTGAAGCAATAAAAATATGACAAAAATCCCTTATTGGTTAATAAAATTCCCATGAAGGGATTTTTTTACATCATTTTTTCAAAAAAAAAAATTTAAAAGAAATGAGGGACAAATTTAATTTTTATTTTCTTTTAAAAAGAATGGTCGTAATATCAAGCTCAAAAATTGACTAACACCTAGCATGGACCGACCGAAAATAAATACAAGATAAAATTAGAGAACTTACTTTTACCTTGGAGAAATGCAAATCACATAGTCATGCGCATGACTCAAGTGAGGAGTGGACTTTAGAAAATAAAAGAAGGAGAGACAAGGTATGGACCTAAAAAGGCTCCCACTATCTGAATTGACAAACTTACCCTCCGCGCAATCAAATCACAATGGGAAGAATTGTCAATTCAGATAATGAGCGGAATAAAATATGGTCAACCCGAACGCAATCGACGCAAGAGCTTTGCATATTCGATCCCTATCTATGGTTTTCTAGGAAGAATTTCGCGACTTGGGTTTAGACGCTTGTGTGTGCAGGTGTCGTGATCCTCAGAGTATGCAAGACATGCACAACAATTGATATCAAAACAGCGCTTCTAAAAATGTGTGAAATTAAACAAATAAACCCAACAACGAGCCTGCAAAACAAAGGGGTTAGCCAAACACTCCGCCCCTTATAACTCCCATCCTGCAAAAACATATAACACCTATAGAATGAGTCCCAAACAATATCGCCAGAAGCGAGATATGCATGAAATTTTCATTGGCCTAAGTCCACTAAGACTCTTAAAATTTCGAAAAAATTTAAGTATTCCAATTGGTATCTTTTTTCGAAAATTTAAAAATCTCTGTCCCCAGTGGAGTCGCCAGTCTGAGGAGCAAGTACGAAAGCTTGAAGCTTTCTTCAGAACGTGCCCTATGCCAGACGGCAAACAAAAAATGGAACTGAGTCAAGAGCTAGGCCTTGAACCTTCGCAAATCAAGTTCTAGTTTCAAAATAGACGAACCCGAATGAAGACCCGTCATGAGCACAACGAAGCCGAGTTTCTAAGAGTTGAAAATGAAAACCTCCGAGCGGAAAACAAGATGTATAAAGAGACTTTTGACTCCGCCACCTGCCCCAACTGCAATAGCCTCCTCCTCACCCTCGATGAAATGTATGATCTGAGGGTCGAAAATGCACGTTTAAGAGGTGAGTTAGACCAATTTATAACAGGATCGAGTTCTGTTGGAGCAGGGTACAAAAGGACCAATGATACTGGATCAGTATCAATACCTCCCGAGGAAGAAGGGACAGATCACCACCAAGCGGACATTGACAATGATCTTTTCGCCATAATCAACCAGTTTGATATCGGTAAAGCATCGGGACTGCGATGCACTTGTTCAGCCAGTGACCACCAGACCTTCGATATGGCCGATGCATACCTAATTTGGGATGAAGCCAGCTGATCATGGGAGAGCCTGTAGAGGAAGCAGAACTGATCCTGAATGAATGAATGTGTTTTATTTCCTTGCGTGATATGTTTTTCTGCTTTTGTGAATGTGTAAAAGCAAGGAGTAATAATCCGACTTCCCCCTATTAAATGCTCGAATCCGCCACCTCACCAACCTCGCGACGAATTGATGGCGAATAAAAATCTGGATAAACCTGAAGGGTAACTCCGTATCGTTTCAATTTACCCTCAGTTGCTCCAAGTTTTAAAATTAAGCCCCTTCTATTCTCAGGAAATTTCAAATCGACCCGAGAACGCAATCATATCCGAATACAAGTTGAACAAAATTTGGAGGCAAATCGACTCATGAGCATTACCACGGGATGGACAGCTTTGGACAGAGGAAAGTACAAGCGAAAGACGCGAACAATCTCAGAAATGGGTAATTCTGTATCGTTCTAATGTGCACATAATCATCTCAAGTCTTGAATTGTCTTATTCCATTCTTAACAGGGATTGCAAATTACCTCGAGAAATACCGTAACATGGCATAAGGTGATACAACAAGGCTGCTTTATCCCCAAAGATTAACCTTTGAAAGGATAGCCCCATGGACACCTATGGTCCAATGGACCGAATGGTATGGGGGATGACAGTAGGTCCGAAATATCCCGAGTTCGATCCCCGAGGGTGGGGAATGTTGTATGTATTATAAATAAATGAAACAACTTTTTGTGCATTTCTTTTTGCAAGCAGGAATACTCGACGAGTAATACCGAAGTCAATATTTTGCTACATTCTCGGCTTAATGGTGAAGCATCCAACAAAAGTCGAAGAAAACTCAATCCAGCAAAATTGGTAAAAGACTTGTCCAAGGCATTCAAGATGAAGGGTAAATCAGTATCGTTTCCAATTTATCCCTTTTAATACTGATTGACATGTCTCCTTTTCTTTTCACAGGAAATATTTATACTAACATTTAACATGTTGAAGGAGACAAATCCAAAAGAAAAGTATGATCACCTGACAAGATCTATTCTGGTGAAAAATGGGGCAAATTGATCGCAAGCTCTGAAACGAAAAAGCAAATATGTCTTCCTTATCTCGTTTGGTTTCAAGAATAATTTCTCTGCTTCTTGCAGGGGCATTAAACAAACCAAAATGCTCCCTCGCCTATATGCTTCATCGCGCAGGGGTAAAGTTTGAGACAAACCACCCCTCGACATAAGGAGTAGGCTTCCCAATTTGTTCGGTCCGCCCACATACCAGGGGCAATTTAAATTCGCCCATATTTGCACATTATATAAACACACGTGATGCTAAAAAATTGTCACATCTGCATTGTGCTTACACAGTTCATGAATTATATATGACTATTCCGTGTGTTTAACTTATCAACTCCAACTTAGAGCATAAACTGCACAGGAGATATCAAATGTGCAGAATGGGGCATGACAGGATGAGGAAAGGCAAACCATTTCCACACAGGTCTAACATTTTAATCTACAGATAAACAGCCTTTCTCCAGAGTGAGAAAAAGCCATTTCGGAATGAAGTCCCCCATTCAGATTACATTCGAGGTGTTCATACTATAAGAACCTCCTTAAACAGAAGTGGTAATGCAATACATGATCTATATGTTGATCGATTGCATCATGAGTTATTACATAGACTGCCTTTAATCATGACAAACTTAGCTGAACAATTTTGTATGAACCAATGAACGCATTGATGAAAATGCTTGCACATGTTAGCTCTGACATTGCCCGACAGGCAACACATTCCCGGTGTTTGAGTTACCTTCCAAAGTCTTGAAATTCATTCGGCGATTATTGAATGAACAAGTATGGTTGTCCAGAAGCCACCAAGCATTTCTTCCAAATTCTCAGGTAAGTATATCTTCAACCAGAACCTTTTAAGAGAATGAATTCTGACGGTTGTTGGGATACTCGAATCCATTGCGGTATATACAGGTATCCACATTCTTCAATAAAGCATGATTTGTCTCAAGGACAGAAATGTTCGAGACCTTTTGATCTCTGCCTCTTTGGTTTATTCCTAAAACGACAGGAGAATATAATTTGGGTTTGAGCTTCTGCAGGATTCCTGGTCTCCCCAGATTTCAGAATGGCACCCTCTGAGGCACCAAGTCCTTCTTACAGGCAAACCAAGTCCTTCTTACATGCAAACCAAGTCCTTCTTACAGGCAAAACAAGTCCTTCTTACAGGCACAAAGTCCTTCTTACAGGCAAATCAAGTCCTTCTTACAGGCAAAACAAGTCCTTCTTACAGGCAAAACAAGTCCTTCTTACAGGCAAATCAAGTCCTTCTTACAGGCATAAAGTCCTTCTTATAGGCAAACCAAGTTCTTCTTACAGGCACCAAGTCCTTCTTACAGGCATAAAGTCCTTCTTACAGGCAAACCAAGTCTTTCTTACAGGCACAAAGTCCTTCTTACAGGCAAAGTAAGTCCTTCTTACAGGCAAAACAAAGTCCTTCTTACAGGCAAACAAAGTCCTTCTTACAAGCAAATCAAGTCCTTCTTACAGGCAAAGCAAGTCCTTCTTACAGGCACAAAGTTCTTCTTACAGGCAAAGCACCAAGTCCTTTTTACTGGCACCAAGTCCTTTCTACAGGCACCAAGTCCTTCTTACAGGTATCTCCATGTGGTGACCTACCATACGGGTCAAATCTCAATCAAAATTTAATCAGTAGAATCCTTTTATTAGGAATCTACCATGGTACGACCCACCATACGGGTCAAATGGTATGACCCACCATACGGGTCAAATTTTAATTCAATTTTTAATCAGTAGAATCCTTTTATTAGGAATCTACCATGGGTTGATCCACCATACGGGTTCAAGTTCAACCACCCTAAAGTTTTTTTATATAACGAATCCTTAGGTTCTCATTTCATTTTCAGTGGAACAATCATGTCACGACTCTTTTTATTTACTTGTATTGAGTCGATAAGAATCTAGGTGTCATCTCGTCTTTGAAATGAACCTCTACCGAGCTTCCTTTCAAAGAGGGGCAGCTGTTGACACCTGATTTTTAATCATTTTTTCTATTGCTAAAGTAATAAAAAATCCATAAAAATTCATAAAATTGAAAAATCAACTTTGGGGACCTTAGCCAAGCCTAGGGAACCAATTTTGACCAAAAAACGATTTTTCATATTTTCAGTATTTTTACGTATTTTTTATTTATTTATTTTCGAAAATTAATAGAAAATCCATAAAAATTCATAAAATTGAAAAATCAACTTTGGGAACCTTAGCCAAGCCTAGGGAACGAATTTTGACCAAAAAATAATTTTTCATATTATATATATTTTAATTTTTTTAAAAAAAATACAAAAATATTTGAAAATTTTGGAAAAATAACATTTGAGGCCAAAAAATACACAAAGATAGTTAATATTTTTATTTTAAATCTATTTTCATATTGGCCATCGCAAATTCAGAAAAATCCAATTCGAGTCACGTGTTCCTTCACGAGTATAATCTCGAATCGGGCCTAAAAAAATTTAATTTGAGTCAACTTATTTTAACTTTCACTTTTTATGAGTTGTGACATTGTCTTCTAATATTTTAAATTTTCATCTTGGCCCAATTATACCCAGAATGACTTAATTTTGCAAAAGGGCTTTAATTAAATTATACATTATTTTCAGCGACAAGAAATGAGCTTAAATTTGACATGTGGTAAATTTTGGTGTGTCAAAAATTATGAGGAGATTTGGACTTAAAGAAATATATTTTTTTCAGGGACTGAATTGTAAATACTTAAAATTCAAGGACTAGAGTGCAAATACCTAACTCTTGAAGGATTATTTTACAAATAATAAAAAGAAGAGTTAGTGGATAAATTAGAATAGAGAAGGGAAGATGAAAAAGAGGAGATGAAGAAGAGAAGTTGAAGAAGAATGGATGGAGAAAATAAGATAAGAATAGAGAAGGGAAGATGGAGATGAAGAAGAGTTAGTAGAGAAATTAGAATGGAAGATAAGAATAGAGAAGGGAAGATGGAGATTAAGAAGAGTTAGTGGAGAAATTAGAATGGGAGATAAATATGGAGAAGGGAAGATGAAGATGAAGAAGAGTTAGTGGAGAGATTAGAATGTGAGATAGAGATGGAGAATGGAAGATGAAAATGAAGAAGAGTTAGTGGAGAAATTAGAATGGGAGATAGAGTTAGTGGAAAAATTAGAATGGGAGATAGATTAGTAGATTATAAAAGGAGGAAGAAGTGAGCTTGAGGGGGGGATTCTTGAGAGAGAAAATTTGAAGTGTTTGGGAGGATTTTTTTTTGAGAGAAAATTTTGGATGTTTGAGAGAGTTTTTGGAGATTGAAGAAAAATTTGAGAGAAAGAAAATACCAAAAGAGAGAGAATTTTGAAGATGATGGGAGTTCAAAGCTAGGGATTATCATCACAAATTCCTTCATCGATCAATATAAATCAAGAGTTCATCATCGTCAACGAGCAAGCAAATTCGAGCTAAGTGTTTTTATTTATTCATTTGTTTATGGTTTTACTTGCAAATTAGCACAAATTGTATACACTTTCTCCATCTCCTCTTTTTTTTTCCATATTTTATGTCAGGAGAAGGATATCTCTACGTCAACAGCAAAAATCTCGTAGATATGCAAAAATCGGCCCAGACAAGCTCCTAAGCTGTCCACCGATTTCTCAACTGATCTGTGACTAAAAGTCCCTCTTAATTCAAAAGAAACTCTCTATATTGGGAACATAGAGAGCGAAAATCAATTATAGAAATCCCTCCCAAAAAAAATGGGAGATAAGTACTCTTTCCACTCTTCTGGTTTTAGGTGCAGATTAGCACATATTTTGTATACTGACATTTTACTCTATTTTATGTTAGGAAGCCGCAGCCTTATATCAATGGTCAACCCTATGGAAGCACAAAATCGGCTTGGAGGAGTCCTCAAGCGCGCACAAATTTCAAATTGTTGAATCAATTCGTTGTATTTTATTTTAAAGAATTCATACCCTAGAATGGAGAGGACAAAGTCCATCCGCAATTTAAATACCTGCACCATAAATCCCAAAGGGAAGAGCCAAGCCAATGCTTAGCCTCCCATTGGAGGTTTTTACTTACAGTAGTTAAATACCTGCAACTTAAATACCTGTACCTTAAATCCCAAAGGGAAGAGCCAAGCCAATGCTTAGCCTCCCATTGGAGGTTTTTACTTACAGTAGTTAAATACCTGCAAGTTAAATACCTATACCTTAAATCCCAAAGGGAAGAGCCAAGCCAATGCTTAGCCTCCCATTGGAGGTTTTTACTTACAGTAGTTAAATACTTGCAACTTAAATACATGTACCTTAAATCCCAAAGGGAAGAGCCAAGCCAATGCTTAGCCTCCCATTGGAGGTTTTTACTTACAGTAGTTAAATACTTGCAACTTAAATACATGTACCTTAAATCCCAAAGGGAAGAGCCAAGCCAATGCTTAGCCTCCTATTGGAGGTTTTTACTTACAGTAGTTAAATACCTGCAACTTAAATACATGTACCTTAAATCCCAAAGGGAAGAGCCAAGCCAATGCTTAGCCTCCCATTGGAGGTTTTTACTTACAGTAGTTTAAATACTTGCAACTTAAATACCTGTACCTTAAATCCCAAAGGGAAGAGCCAAGCCAATGCTAGGCCTCCCATTGGAGGTGTTTATTCACTGTCATGTACTTCCTATAATTTAATTTTTGAATCATCAGACCCAAAAGATAAGTAGGTTGTAATACTGCACAGAAGTCGTTAACACACTCCTTCTTTCGGCTTCAGGGAATCTTTAACACTTAAAAAAATATAACAAATAAAAATATATACCATCCATGCATCCTATTTAAAAAGTGAAAACACAAAAGAGAATACCCTACTATAGCCTTAGGAATAAACCAAGCCTGAGTTGCCGAATTAGGATATCCATGAAATTAAGATACCGAAAGGGCATTAGTTTTAATTAACTAGTGTAACCAAGTCCCCGAGCTCCTAATCTCTGGTTCGCAGGAATAAATTAATTCTCCCGCTAATTTATTTAGGTTTCTAATCGACCTACCAAGAACGATTAGTGGCGACTCCAAATTTTAAAATCATTTAAACAAAAACCAAAGTTGCGATTCGGTAGGGCTTGGGAGGGTCCGCGTTAGGTTAGTCAAATCTAATTAACCTAATAATCCGTTAACCCCTTTTTAAAATTTAAAAAATTTTTTAGAGTGTCGCGACAGCTTGGCGACTCCACTGGGGATAGAGATTTTTAAATTTTCGAAAAAAGATACCAATTGGAATACTTGAATTTTTTCGAAATTTTAAAAAATCTTAGTGGGCTTAGGCCAATGAAAATTTCATGCATATCTCGCTTCTGGCGATATTGTTTGGGACTCATTCTATAGGTGTTATATGTTTTTGTAGGATGGGAGTTATAAGGGGCGGAGTGTTTGGCTAACCCCTTTGTTTTGCAGGCTCGGTGTTGGGTTTATTTGTTTAATTTCGCACATTTTTAGAAGCGCTGTTTTGATATCAATTGTTGTGCATGTCTTGCATACTCTGAGGATCACGACACCTGCACACACAAGCGTCTAAACCCAAGTCGCGAAATTCTTCCTAGAAAACCATAGATAGGGATCGAATATGCAAAGCTCTTGCGTCGATTGCGCTCGGGTTGACCATATTTTATTCCGCTCATTATCTGAATTGACAATTCTTCCCATTGTGATTTGATTGCGCGGAGGGTAAGTTTGTCAATTCAGATAGTGGGAGCCTTTTTAGGTCCATACCTTGTATCTCCTTCTTTTATTTTCTAGACTCCACTCCTCACTTGAGTCATGCGCATGACTATGTGATTTGCATTTCTCCAAGGTAAAAGTAAGTTCTCTAATTTTATCTTGTATTTATTTTTGGTCGGTCCATGCTAGGTGTTAGTCAGTTTTTGAGCTTGATATTACGACCATTCTTTTTAAAAGAAAATAAAAATTAAATTTGTCCCTGATTTCTTTTAAAAAAATTTTTTTTGAAAAAATGATGTAAAAAAATCCCTTCATGGGAATTTTATTAACCAATAAGGGATTTTTGTCATATTTTTATTGCTTCAATAAAAATGAAATTTTCTTGAAAAAATTTTCCTCTGAAAATTTCAATAAAAAGAAAAATTCCTTAAAAAAAAACTCTAGTAGACATCAAATGATTTTATCACATTTTTCAAATTATAAAAACTTGCAAGAAAATTCTTCTCGAGAAATTCGCTCATGTTTTTCTAAGAAAATTTTCTCTAAATAAAATTAGACTAATTGATCAATAAGAGATTTTTGTCATGTTTTTTTCTCTCCAATAAAAATGAAATTTTCCCGACAAATTTTCCTCTGAAAATTTATTTCGATAAAAAGAAAAATTCCTTTAAAAAAAACATCAAGTGATTTTATCACATTCTTTCAAATTATAAAAACTTGCAACAAAAATTCTTTTCGAGAAATTCGCTCATGTTTTTCTAAGAAAAGTTTCTCTAAATAAAATTAGACTAATGTCTCGGGGGAATTTCGTTAACCAATAAAGGATTTCTGTCATGTTTTTCCTGCTTCAATAAAAATAAAATTTTCCTGACAAATTTACCTCTGAAAATTTATTTTGATAAAAAGGAAATTCCTTCAAAAATTTTAGTAAACGTCAAGAGACTTTGTCACATTCCTTTAAAAAAATAAAAAAAAGAATAATAAATCTGAAAAAAATTCTGTATCAGAAATTAACCCATTTCTTCCTAAGGAAATTTTTTTTCTTTCTTCTGATTTCTCTATAAAATAGAAAAAATCAAATTAGACTAATATAGGAGTCATGGACCGACATTTCTTGTGTCGCATACTAATTATATCCTTTTCTTTTGCAGGGAGATCCTAGATACCCCAGACGGGTGTAAAAATTAAGTTCAATAATATATCAAGAATCATCTTCAGAAATACCAAAAGACGAAAAACACCGAGGCTTCAACCGTTAATTCTGGGGGGCAAACGAACATTGTCCATCTTTGACAGACAAAGTTGTGTCAATCCGTAAACTTGTATGGGCAGTGTATTCTGATATGACGGTGGATTTATACTGATTAAACATGGGGGCATATTTAATGTATTGCAGAGGATCCCGCGTCTTTTGAAAAACAATATGGATTATATAATCAGAACCCATGAAACAAATTCCTTTACCTGATCAAATCAACCAGAGACCGGTCTTAAAATTTCCTCTTATCCGAAACATGCGGAGGGCTTTAGAGGACCGAGGTTCTATTAATGAACGTGGCCCACAGGAATTTCTCCCGACGCTACAGGCGACCGACACGAGCAAGTGGACGCCGAAAGAAACAAAATATGGATAAAAGTGGGCACACAACAGGTGGCCGGATTTACTACCAGCGCACTGATCGAGTTGTCATAGCGTTATTGTTCGTGATCTCAAGATGGATAGTGGGGGCCACCGCCGAACCCATCATCAATGTTCTCGATATCATCGTCTGGAGCAATTAAACAAGAACATCAAGAAGAACATTAAGCCTCGACATCTTCGGTACCTCAAATCGTTCTGTTATGCTATGCGGAAGAAACGATAGCAGGAAAATTAAAAAAAACAAAACAAAACAAAACACGTGAAGCTTTTCTTTCATTCCATTCATCAAAGAGTATTACAACAACTCACTGGGGAGGAAAGGTAAAGCCAAACTGGGCCCTGATGACCATTACGAAAGAGCTCAACTGACTCTCCAAACAGTTGATGCTCTAGATGCACCGGGCGCTCTCGGGATCAAGCTCCGCGAGCCTAAAGAAGAGGCGATCGCACTTCTCTTTAACCTGGGCCATAGTGGCCTCGTAATGCTCAACGGCAAATTCCAGGTCCGAAACCGCTGCCCTCTCGAAAGCAATGTCTGCCGTAATGTCATCAAGTCTCTCCTGCAGCCAACCACATTTACACCTCATCACAATATTGCCTGGCTCCTGTTCGGCGTAAGTTCGGACCAAGGCCAGACGGTCCACCAACTTTCCCCTCTCACGAACCAGCCACGAAAGCTGATCGTTGGCAAACTTGAGGGCCTTTTTGTGATTATCAGCCACAAACGTAACTGTTGCCAGACGCTCGTGCCGGTCTCGGTAACGGGCTTTCACGACGGCGGTCACAAGGACCGTCTCATAAGCACGGTTATAGGCAGCTAGAAAATTGATGAAGAGGGTCGAGAAGTTCCGGTACTCCTTCCCTAGTTGGGTACCCTCAACAGAAGCAGCGTCCACGGTCCTAAATAAACCGAGGATTTCAGCCTCAACGGTAGAGTTTTTGGCTATATGAGCGTAACCTCTACCAAGAAGATTGTAGAGTCTCTCCCACCCAGCTAGGACTTCGGCGGATAAGGTATGGTTAGGAGAATTGGCCATTTTTGAAAGCAGAATACGAAAGAAAGGGGGAGAGAGGTGAGGCAGATGAGCGGAATGCGAAGATGGTAATCTGCTTTGAAGTAAATATTGATTTCATAGTGACGGTATCAACCAGTCAAGATTTCTCTTATCTACCATTCTCTATTGGCACTACCCTCGTTGGCTCGAATTCCCATCAGATGGCGACTGCGAGCTAAGCGAGTCCGAAATCTCCGCAGAAAGTTTGACGAGACACCGCCACTTTGAAAAAGAAGACGGAAAGATGAGCTGAGTGGAAGACACGGCAAACGTTAGCGAAAAGGAGATACGACTTGTCTTCATTGGAGGACCCGCCAGTAAATCGACGGTGGAGATCTTGACAGGGGCTTTCTATCACGAAAAGAAAAAAGAAGACAAACTGAGCGAGAAACAAGGATTTCCCCTTTGATCAAAAGCTGAATATCAGATTTTCTCCCTCGGAAAATCTAATAGCGCTGCCCGTGAAGAGGGAAGTCGTTGCTATTGCCAGAGAGAGAACTTGTCCCCATTTGATAGTCAGAGTTCATTCGCAAGAACTCGCAGGAGAAAGATAGAGAGGAAGGAGTTCTCGCGGGAGAGGAATTCAAAACCTTCACCATCAAAGCATCGGCTTTCAAAGCCTGTTACGAGAAGGCATCAACGATCTCGTGATCCCTCAAGTCCGAGAAGACATCCCGAGGCGGTCTCGAATCGGCAGTCCTAGATCCAGAAATATGTCGAGTATTAGGGGAACGGGCGCATGTTCAACCCTGGTCAAAGCTGATGAAGTTCCTTACCCTGAGGGTCTACTGGTCATGGCCATTGACGGTAATCCAGTCTCTCTGTCAATCCTTGTTACCGTATTAAGAAAATGCCGGTATAAGGTTGTAGCTCAAGCAAAGGCGACAGAGGCCTTAGAGATATTAAGGAGGAGTAGTGACCCGTTTGATATCGTCCTCACCGCCATGGTAGGGATTGACATGGATGTTTTCACTCTCTTGGAAGTCATCAATTCTAAATTAAACATGCCAGTCCTCGTAATATCGGCAAGCGATGATCAGCAAGCCCTAATGAAGGCTGTCTTAAATGGGGCCCAAGACGTCGTAACGAAACCAGTTAGAGTTCAGATGCTTCAAAACATATGGCAGCACGTGGTAAGGAAGCAATTGCACGACCATGAGAACAAGTATCAAGCCTTCAATTTTGTTCCAAGCAACTGGAGAAAGAAGATGAGTTGGTCTCCCGAGCTGCATCGTATGTTTGTTAATGCAGTTCAGCAGCTAGGAATAGATTCGGCACGGCCGCAACATATACTGGAAATCATGAAGGTAGAGGGACTCACTAAAGCAAATGTTTCGAGTCATCTTCAGAAGTACAGAAAAAGGGTGAGAGAACATAATGCAGCTCAGAATCAAGAAAACCAAGGCGGGACTGATCCAAGCCTGAACGTCGAGTCTCCTCGCCACCATAAGTTCCCCAGGTTAGCATGGGGCGAGCCACTTCCCATCATCAACCAAGCTAGTAGCCATGCCATCAATCCCCTAGGCGTTAATCAAAGTATCCCCCAGAATCACCCTAATGCTCTTCAGGAGTATAGACCGCAGGAGCACTGTATTCAGATTCCTTGGTTTGAGCACCAACCTGTGGCTAGAACTCATCCCATGATCAGCGCGCCTGCGCAGCTAGAGAATCAGACAAGAAGTTATCCTGAGCACTTCCACTTCTCTAATCCTCGAATGGAAGGAGTTTTTGGCAGTAGGACAGTTGGTGATCCCCACACTTTCTCGAGTAATGATGAAGGCTCCAGCATGAGAAGTCAAATTGCTCATGGCGAGGACAGAATGAGAAATCTACCGCCAGCATTTGCCAACAACAATGCCCAATTCGAGCATCAGTTGCTGGAAGGTTCAAGAGATTACCAAGATGATGAGCTTACTGCCATGGTCAACCAGTTTAGGGTTGACAGACGTCCCAAGCCGCGATCAGGAGCCAGTGAGTAGGGACTCTCAAACATCGGTTATCCACACCCGAACCAACACGAGACTAGCTGATTATCGAAGAGCCACAGGAGAGGCAGAACTGACCTTGAATAAGTGCACCTTTGATTTCATGCTTAATTCCCCTGCGTATGATATTTTCTAGCTTTCTAGGTGTCTCGATTTAATTCAAGGACAAGGGGGCAATTTATTTATCCCGTCGAATGCGTGAATCCCTTTTTATGCTAGATTTAGGGCGGATCAATTTGTGGCAACGTCGCTGATTGCCATAATGAGAAATGTTGAATGGCCTCACGTAGGGAAATTTCAAGTGAAAAGCCCAGGCGAGCTCGAAGACGGGTAATTGTGTGTCGTTCCAATTTACCCTCAATCGTTGCAAAATGCTAAATTGGATTTGTTCCATTCTCACCCAGGGGATTGCAAAGTGCCTCAAGAGTGTCGCAAAATGAAATGACCCAATGGAATGCGATAGGACTCATTCGCCTTCAAGGTAACCTTCAAATTAAAGGAGCCCTCCGGTCCACAGACCCAATGGCATGGAAAATGATGATGGTCCAAGGCAACCCGAAAGAAAATAAGGCCCAACTAAGCAAAGCACATATGTGGCAAGCTCAAAGTGAAGGGCAACTCGGGACATACAATTCAATCCAATCCAAATGAAGGAACTCCCTCAATTCAAATTCAATGGAAGTATACACAAGGGTAAAACAGTATCGTTCCAATTTTTCTAGAATATGGAGAACATATACTGCCGCATTCTCTTTCATTTTTGCAGGGGAAGTCTCTACTGGCCAAATTTTCCTGTCTACCATTCCCTATCAGTATCACCTCCGCTACTCGTCTCCAATCTCGAGCCAAGCAAATCCGACGTCTCTACGGAAAAGTTGGACGAGACGCCACTACTATGAAAAAGAAAGGATAAAAAATAAGCTGAGTGGGAGACAAAGACATTTTCGGCAGAAAAGAGATACGACTCGTCTTTATTAAAGAACTCACCAGCAAATTGACGGTGGAGACAGCAACAAGGGGCCCCCTTCCACGGAAAGATGGAAGGAGACGAGCTGGGCGAGAGATACAATGAAAAGAAAATCGAGAAAGCCAGAACACTCGAGAGAGGCAATACAGTTGCTAAACCCACGTCTAATTTTAAAGGAGGCATCTTCTTGATAATTCTCATTCGTGCTCGAAAGAGAGACTCTTAAAGCATACGCAGTCTCCCAGAAAAATCCAGAGAGTGAAAATACAAGAAGAGATATCAAACTTTGAGAAATCGTTGACCAAATCGAAGATGTCTCAACCCAACACACTTGAAAGTTATCTTTACTTGCTGAATATGAGAGAGGAAGAGTTCGAAGCCATATTTGGGATCGAGCCTATGGAGCCCGGCCCTTCCACCGACGACGTCCAAGAGCCCGGTAAGGACAATGACAACAACGGTAAAGGTCAAAAGAAGCGTTACCGTCGCCATACTGAGGAGCAAGTACGAAAGCTTGAAGCTTTCTTCAGAACGTGCCCTATGCCAGACGGCAAATAAAAAATGGAACTGAGTCAAGAGCTAGACCTTGAACCTTCACAAATCAAGTTCTGGTTTCAAAATAGACGAACCCGAATGAAAACTCGTCATGAGCACAACGAAGCCGAGTTTCTAAGAGTTGAAAATGAAAACCTCCGAGCGGAAAACAAGATGTATAAAGAGACTTTTGACTCCGCCACCCAAACATGACAAAAATCTCTTATTGGTCAATTAGTCTAATTTTATTTAGAGAAAATTTTCTTAGAAAAACATGAGCGAATTTCTCGAGAAGAATTTTCTTGCAAGTTTTTATAATTTGAAAAATGTGATAAAATCACTTGATGTCTACTAGAGTTTTTTTTTTTAAGGAATTTTTCTTTTTATTGAAATTTTCAGAGGAAAATTTTTTCAGGAAAATTTCATTTTTATTGAAGCAATAAAAATATGACAAAAATCCCTTATTGGTTAATAAAATTCCCATGAAGGGATTTTTTTACATCATTTTTTCAAAAAAAAATTTAAAAGAAATGAGGGACAAATTTAATTTTTATTTTCTTTTAAAAAGAATGGTCGTAATATCAAGCTCAAAAATTGACTAACACCTAGCATGGACCGACCGAAAATAAATACAAGATAAAATTAGAGAACTTACTTTTACCTTGGAGAAATGCAAATCACATAGTCATGCGCATGACTCAAGTGAGGAGTGGACTCTAGAAAATAAAAGAAGGAGAGACAAGGTATGGACCTAAAAAGGCTCCCACTATCTGAATTGACAAACTTACCCTCCGCGCAATCAAATCACAATGGGCAGAATTGTCAATTCAGATAATGAGCGGAATAAAATATGGTCAACCCGAGCGCAATCGACGCAAGAGCTTTGCATATTCGATCCCTATCTATGGTTTTCTAGGAAGAATTTCGCGACTTGGGTTTAGACGCTTGTGTGTGCAGGTGTCGTGATCCTCAGAGTATGCAAGACATGCACAACAATTGATATCAAAACAGCGCTTCTAAAAATGTGCGAAATTAAACAAATAAACCCAACACCGAGCCTGCAAAACAAAGGGGTTAGCCAAACACTCCGCCCCTTATAACTCCCATCCTGCAAAAACATATAACACCTATACAATGAGTCCCAAACAATATCGCCAGAAGCGAGATATGCATGAAATTTTCATTGGCCTAAGTCCACTAAGACTCTTAAAATTTCGAAAAAATTTAAGTATTCCAATTGGTATCTTTTTTCGAAAATTTAAAAATCTCTCTCTCCAGTGAAGTCGCCAGTCTGTCGCGACCCTCTAAAAAAAAATTTTAAATTTTAAAAGGGGTTAACGGATTATTAGGTTAATTAGATTTGACTAACCTAACGCGGACCCTCCCAAGCCCTACCGAATCGCAACTTTGGTTTTTGTTTAAATGATTTTAAAATTTGGAGTCGCCACTAATCGTTCTTGGTAGGTCGATTAGAAACCTAAATAAATTAGCGGGAGAACTAATTTATTCCTGCGAACCAGAGATTAGGAGCTCGGGGACTTGATTACACTAGTTAATTAAAACTAATGCCCTTTCGGTACCTTAATTTCATGGATATCCTAATTCGGCAACTCAGGCTTGGTTTATTCCTAAGGCTATAGTAGGGTATTCTCTTTTGTGTTTTCACTTTTTGCATGGATGGTATATATTTTTATTTGTTATATTTTTTTAAGTGTTAAAGATTCCCTGAAGCCGAAAGAAGGAGTGTGTTAACGACTTCTGTGCAGTATTACAACCTACTTATCTTTTGGGTCTGATGATTCAAAAATTAAATTATAGGAAGTACATGACAGTGAATAAACACCTCCAATGGGAGGCCTAACATTGGCTTGGCTCTTCCCTTTGGGATTTAAGGTACAGGTATTTAAGTTGCAAGTATTTAAACTACTGTAAGTAAAAACCTCCAATGGGAGGCTAAGCATTGGCTTGGCTCTTCCCTTTGGGATTTAAGGTACATGTATTTAAGTTGCAGGTATTTAACTACTGTAAGTAAAAACCTCCAATGGGAGGCTAAGCATTGGCTTGGCTCTTCCCTTTGGGATTTAAGGTACATGTATTTAAGTTGCAAGTATTTAACTACTGTAAGTAAAAACCTCCAATGGGAGGCTAAGCATTGGCTTGGCTCTTCCCTTTGGGATTTAAGGTATAGGTATTTAAGTTGCAGGTATTTAACTACTGTAAGTAAAAACCTCCAATGGGAGGCTAAGCATTGGCTTGGCTCTTCCCTTTGGGATTTAAGGTACAGGTATTTAAGTTGCAGGTATTTAACTACTGTAAGTAAAAACCTCCAATGGGAGGCTAAGCATTGGCTTGGCTCTTCCCTTTGGGATTTATGGTGCAGGTATTTAAATTGCGGATGGACTTTGTCCTCTCCATTCTGGGGTATGAATTCTTTAAAATAAAATACAACGAATTGATTCAACAATTTGAAATTTGTGCGCGCTTGAGGACTCCTCCAAGCCGATTTTGTGCTTCCATAGGGTTGACCATTGATATAAAGCTGCGGCTTCCTGACATAAAATAGAGTGAAATGTCAGTATACAAAATATGTGCTAATCTGCACGTAAAACCAGAAGAGTGGAAAGAGTACTTATCTCCCATTTTTTTGGGAGGGATTTCTATAATTGATTTTCGCTCTCTATGTTCCCAATATAGAGAGTTTCTTTTGAATTAAGAGGGACTTTTAGTCACAGATCAGTTGAGAAATCGGTGGACAGCTTAGGAGCTTGTCTGGGCCGATTTTTGCATATCTACGAGATTTTTGCTGTTGACGTAGAGATATCCTTCTCCTGACATAAAATATGGAAAAAAAAAAGAGGAGATGGAGAAAGTGTATACAATTTGTGCTAATTTGCAAGTAAAACCGTAAACAAATGAATAAATAAAAACACTTAGCTCGAATTTGCTTGCTCGTTGACGAGGATGAACTCTTGATTTATATTGATCGATGAAGGAATTTGTGATGATAATCCCTAGCTTTGAACTCCCATCATCTTCAAAATTCTCTCTCTTTTGGTATTTTCTTTCTCTCAAATTTTTCTTCAATCTCCCAAAACTCTCTCAAACATCCAAAATTTTCTCTCAAAAAAAAATCCTCCCAAACACTTCAAATTTTCTCTCTCAAGAATCTCCCCCTCAAGCTCACTTCTTCCTCCTTTTATAATCTACTCATCTATCTCCCATTCTAATTTTTCCACTAACTCTATCTCCCATTCTAATTTCTCCACTAACTCTTCTTCATTTTCATCTTCCATTCTCCATCTCTATCTCACATTCTAATCTCTCCACTAACTCTTCTTCATCTTCATCTTCCCTTCTCCATATTTATCTCCCATTCTAATTTCTCCACTAACTCTTCTTAATCTCCATCTTCCCTTCTCTATTCTTATCTTCCATTCTAATTTCTCTACTAACTCTTCTTTATCTCCATCTTCCCTTCTCTATTCTTATCTTATTTTCTCCATCCATTCTTCTCCAACTTCTCTTCTTCATCTCCTCTTTTTCATCTTCCCTTCTCTATTCTAATTTATCCACTAACTCTTCTTTTTATTATTTGTAAAATAATCCTTCAAGAGTTAGGTATTTGCACTCTTGTCCTTGAATTTTAAGTATTTACAATTCAGTCCCTGAAAAAAATATATTTCTTTAAGTCCAAATCTCCTCACAATTTTTGACACACCAAAATTTACCACATGTCAAATTTAAGCTCATTTCTTGTCGCTGAAAATAATGTATAATTTAATTAAAGCCCTTTTGCAAAATTAAGTCATTCTGGGTATAATTGGGCCAAGATGAAAATTTAAAATATTAGAAGACAATGTCACAACTCATAAAAAGTGAAAGTTAAAATAAGTTGACTCAAATTAAATTTTTTTAGGCCCGATTCGAGATTATACTCGTGAAGGAACACGTGACTCGAATTGGATTTTTCTGAATTTGCGATGGCCAATATGAAAATAGATTTAAAATAAAAATATTAACTATCTTTGTGTATTTTTTGGCCTCAAATGTTATTTTTCCAAAATTTTCAAATATTTTTGTATTTTTTTTAAAAAAATTAAAATATATATAATATGAAAAATTATTTTTTGGTCAAAATTCGTTCCCTAGGCTTGGCTAAGGTTCCCAAAGTTGATTTTTCAATTTTATGAATTTTTATGGATTTTCTATTAATTTTCGAAAATAAATAAATAAAAAATACGTAAAAATACTGAAAATATGAAAAATCGTTTTTTGGTCAAAATTGGTTCCCTAGGCTTGGCTAAGGTCCCCAAAGTTGATTTTTCAATTTTATGAATTTTTATGGATTTTTTATTACTTTAGCAATAGAAAAAATGATTAAAAATCAGGTGTCAACAAGCACGAATGAGAATTATCAAGAAGATGCCTCCTTTAAAATTAGACGTGGGTTTAGCAACTGTATTGCCTCTCTCGAGTGTTCTGGCTTTCTCGATCTTCTTTTCATCGTATCTCTCGCCCAACTCGTCTCCTTCCATCTTTCCGTGGAAGAGGGCCCCTTGTTGCTGTCTCCACCGTCAATTTGCTGGCGAGTTCTTCAATAAAGACGAGTCGTATCTCTTTTCTGCCGAAAATGTCTTTGTCTCCCACTCAGCTTATTTTTTATCCTTTCTTTTTCAAAGTAGTGGCGTCCCGTCCAGCTTTTTCGTAGAGACGTCGGATTTGCTTGGCTTGAGATTGGAGACGAGCAGCGGAGGTGATACTGATAGGGAATGGTAGACAGGAAAATCTGGCCAGTAGAGACTTCCCCTGCAAAAATGAAAGAGAATGCGGCAGTATATGTTCTTCATATTCTAGAAAAATTGGAACGATACTGTTTTACCCTTGTGTGTACTTCCATTGAATTTGAATTGAGGAAGTTTCTTCATTTGGACTGGATTGAATTGTATGTCCCGAGTTGCCTTTCACTTTGAGCTTGCCACATAAGTGCTTTGCTTAGTTGGGCCTTATTTTCTTTCGGGTTGCCTTAGACCATCATCATTTTCTATGCCATCGGGTCCGTGGACCGGAGGGCTCCTTTAATTTGAAGGTTACCTTCAAGGCAAATGAGTCCTATCGCATTCCATTGGGTCATTTCATTTTGCGACACTCTTGAGGCACTTTGCAATCCCCTAGGTGAGAATGGAACAAATCCAATTTAGCATTTTGCAACGATTGAGGGTAAATTGGAACAACACACAATTACCCGTCTTCGAGCTCGCCTGGGCTTTTCACTTGAAATTTCCCTACGTGAGGCCATTCAACATTTCTCATTGTGTCAGTCAGCAACGTTGCCACAAATTGATCCGCCCTAAATCTAGCATAAAAATGGATTCACGCATTCGACGGGATAAAAAAAAATTGCCCCCTTGTCCCTGAATTAAATCTAG
Organism: Psidium guajava; assembly: GCA_016432845.1. Taxonomy (NCBI): domain Eukaryota; kingdom Viridiplantae; phylum Streptophyta; class Magnoliopsida; order Myrtales; family Myrtaceae; genus Psidium; species Psidium guajava. The sequence continues at coordinate 8,389,846 of CM028228.1, read as the reverse complement.
ACACCTAGAAAGCTGGAAAATATCATACGCAGGGGAATTAAGCATGAAATGAAAGGTGCACTTATTCAAGATCAGTTCTGCCTCTCCTGTGGCTCTTCGATAATCAGCTAGTCTCGTGTTGGTTCGGGTGTGATGATCGATGTTTGAGAGTCCCTACTCACTGGCTCCTGATCGCGGCTTGGGATGTCTGTCAACCCTAAACTGGTTGACCAGAGCAGTAAGCTCATCATCTGGGTAATCTCTTGAACCTTCCAGCAACTGATGCTCGAATTGGGCATTGTTGTTGGCAAATGCTGGCGGAAGATTTCTCACTCTGTCCTCGCCATGAGCAATTTGACTTCTCGTGCTGGAGCCTTCATCATTACTCGAGAAAGTGTGGGGATCACCAACTGTCCTGCTGCTAAAAACTCATTCCATTCGAGGATTAGAGAAGTGGAAGTGCTCAGGATAACTTCTTGTCTGATTCTCTGGCTGCGCAGGCGCGCTGATCATGGGATGAATTCTAGCCACAGGTTGGTGCTCAAACCAAGGAATCTGAATACACTGCCCCTGCAGTCTATACTCTTGAAGAGCATTAGGGTGATTCTGGGGGATACTTTGATTAACGCCTGGGGGATTGATGGCACGGCTACTGGCTTGGTTGATGATGGGAAGTGGCTCGCCCCATGCTAACCTGCGGAACTTATGGTGGCGAGGAGACTTGACGTTCAGGCTTGGATCAGTCCCGCCTTGGTTTTCTTGATTCTGAGCTGCATTGTGTTCTCTCACCCTTTTTCTGTACTTCTGAAGATGACTCGAAACATTTCCTTTAGTGAGTCCCTCTACCTTCATAATTTCCAGTATATGTTGCGGCCGTGCCGAATCGATTCCTAGCTGTTGAACTGCATTAACAAACATACGATACAACTCGGGAGACCAATTCATCTTCTTTTTCCAATTGCTTGGAACAACATTGAAGGCTTGATAATTATTCTCTTGGTTGTGCAATTGCTTCCTCACCACGTGCTGCCATATGTTTTGAAGCATCTGAACCCTAACTGGTTTCGTTACGACGTCTTGGGCCCTGTGTAAGACAGCCTTCATTATGGCTTGCTGATCATCGCTTGCCAATATTACGACGACTGGCATGTTTAATTCAGAATTGATGAATTTCAAGAGAGTGAAAACATCCATGTCAATCCCTACCATAGCGGTGAGGATGATATTAAACTGGTCACTACTCCTCCTTAATACTTCTAAGGCCTGTGTCGCTTTTGTTTGAGCTAAAACCTTATACCGGCATTTTCTTAATACGGTAACAAGGATTGACAGAGAGATTGGATTACCGTCAATGGCCATGACCGGTAGACCCTCAGGGTAAGGAACTTCATCAGCTTCGACCAGGGTTGAACATGCGCCTGTTTCCTTAATGCTCGACATATTTTTGGATCTAGGACTGCCGACTCGAGACCGCCTCAGGATGTCTACTTGGACTTGAGGGATCACGGGATCGTCGATGGCTTCTCGTAACAGGCTTTGAAAGCCGATCCTTTGATGGTTAAGGTTTTGAATTCCTCTCCCACGAGAACTCCTTCCTCTCTATCTTTCTCCTGCGAGTTTTTGCAGATGAACTCTCACTATCAAATGAGGACAAGTTCTCTCTCTGGCAATAGCGACGACTTCCATCTTCACGGGCAATACTATTAGATTTTCCGAGGGAGAAAATCTGATATTCAGCTTTTGATCAAAGGGGAAATCCTTGTTTCTCGCTCAGTTTGTCTTCCTTTTTTCTTTTCGTGGTAAAGGGCCCTTGTCAAGATCTCCACCGTCGATTTACTGGCGGGTCCTCCAATAAAGATGAGTCGTATCTCCTTTTCTGCCCAAAATTTCTTTGTATCCCACTCAGCTCGTTTTTTATTCTTTCATTTTCAAAGTAGTGGCGGCCCGTCCAACTTTTCTGCAGAGACGTCAGGTCTGCTCAGCTTGAGGTTGCCGCTTGACTGGAATTTGAGCCAACGGGGGTGTTGCCGACAAAGAATGGTAGATAGAAAAAACTCGACCAATAAGGACTGCCCCTTTGAAATCAGTATTTAAATTGAAGCAGATTATCGCCTTCGCATTCCGATCATCTGCCTCGCCTCTCTCCTCCTTTCTTTCGTGATTTGCTTTCAAAAATGGTCAATTCTCCTAACCATACCTTCTCCGCCGAAATCCTGGCTGAGTGGGAGAGACTCTACAATCTTCTTGGTAGAGGTTATGCTCATATAGCCCAAAACTCTACCGTTGAGGCTGAAATCCTCGGTTTATTTAGGACCCTAGATGCTGCTTCTGTTGAGGGTACCCAACTGGGGAGGGAGTATCGGAACTTCCCGACCCTCTTCATCAATTTTCTGGCTGCTTATAACTGCGCTTATGAGACGATCCTTGTGACTGCCGTCGTGAAAGCTCGTTACCGAGACCGGCACGAGCGTTTGGAAACAATCACATTTGTAGCTGATAATCACAAGAAAGCCTTCAAGTTTGCCAATGATCAGCTTTCGTGGCTAGTTCGTGAGAGGGGAAAGTTGGTGGATCGTCTGGCCTTGGTCCGAACTTACGCCGAATAGGAGCCAGGCAATATTATGATGAGGTGCAAATGCGGTTGGCTGCAGGAGAGACTTGATGACATTACGGCAGACATTGCTTTCGAGAGGGCGGCGATTTCGGACTTGGAGTTTGCCGTCGAGCATTACGAGGCCAGTATGGCCCAGGCTAAGGAGAAACGCTATCGCCTCTTCTTTAGGCTTGCGGAGCTTGATCCTGAGAACGCCCGGTGCACCCAGAGCATCAACTGTTTAGAGAGTCAGTTGAGCTCCTTCGTAATGGTTATCAGGGCTCAGTTTGGCTTTACTTTTCCTCCCCAGTGAGCTGTTGTAATACTCTTTGATGAATGGAATGAAAGAAAAGCTTCACGTGTTTTTTTTTGTTTAATTTTCCTGCTATCGCAGAACGATTTGAGGTACCAAATATGTCGAGGCTTAATGTTCTTCTTGATGTTCTTGTTTAATTACTCCAGACGATGATATCGAGAACATTGATGAAGGGTTCGGCGGTGGCCCCCACTATCCATCTTGAGATCACGAATAATAACGCTATGACAACTCGATTAGTGCGCTGGTAATAAATTCGGCCACCTGTTGTGTGCCCACTTTTATCCATATTTTGTTTCTTTCGGCGTCCACTTGCTCGTGTCGGTCGCCTGTAGCGTCGGGAGAAATTCCTGTGGGCCACGTTCATCAATAGAACCTCGGTCCTCTAAAAACCCTCCGCGTGTTTCGGATCCGAGGAAATTTTAAGACCAGTCTCTGGTTGATTTAATCTGGTTAAGGTACTTGTTTCATGGGTCCTGATTATATAATCCTTATTGTCTTTCATGGGATCCTCTGCAATACATTAAATATGCCCCAGTGTTTAATCGGTGTAAATCCACTGTCATATCAGAATATACGGCCCGTACGTGTTCATTAACTGACACATGTCTGAGTCCGAAAGGATCGACCTCCTCACTTGCCCCCAGGATTAAGAAATCGGCAATTTCCTGTCTTTTCGTATTTCTAAAAATAATTCGTGGTGTGCATTATTGAACCAAACTTTACCCCCGCCTGGGATACCTGGGATTTCCTACAAAAGTAAAGGATATAATTAGTATATGACGCAAGAAAGGTCAGCCCATGATTCCTACATTAGTCTAATTTTATTCTTCCATTTTGTTGAGAAATCAAATGAAATTTTCTTAGGAGGTCACATGTGGATTTTTCAAAACTAATTTTCTTGAGATTTTCATAACTTAGAAAGTGTGATAAAATCTCATGATCAAATTTTCTGAAGGAATTTTCTATCAAAATAAATTTTCAGAGGTATCTTTATTAGGAAAATTTTATTTTTATTAGAGCAGGAAAGACATAACAAAAATCCCTTATTAGTCAATAAAATTCCCCCGAGACATTAGTCTAATTTTATTTAGATACAATTTTCTTAGAAAAACATGAGCGGATTTCTCGAGAAGAATTTTCTTGCAAGTTTTTATAATTTGAAAAATGTGATAAAATCACTTGATGTCTACTAGAGTTTTTTTTTAATGAATTTTTCTTTTTATTGAAATAAATTTTCAGAGGAAAATTTTTTCAGGAAAATTTCATTTTTATTGAAGCAATAAAAACATGACAAAAATCCCTTATTGGTTAATAAAATTCCCATGAATGGATTTTTTCACATCATTTTTTCAAAAATTTTTTTTTAAAAGAAATGAGGGACAAATTTAATTTTTATTTTCTTTTAAAAGAATGGTCGTAATATCAAGCTCAAAAACTGACTAACACCTAGCATGGACCGACCGAAAATAAATACAAGATAAAATTAGAGAACTTACTTTTACCTTGGAGAAATGCAAATCACATAGTCATGCACATGACTCAAGTGAGGAGTGGACTCTAGAAAATAAAAGAAGGAGAGACAGGGTATGGACCTAAAAAGGCCCCCACTACCTGAATTGACAAACTTACCCTCTGCGCAATCAAATCACAATGGGAAGAATTGTCAATTCAGATAATGAACGGGATAAAATATGGTCAACCCGAGCGCAATCGATGCAAAAGCTTTGCATATTCGATCCCTATCTATGGTTTTTTAGGAAGAATTTCGCGACTTCGGTTTAGACGCTTGTGTGTGCAGGTGTCGTGATCCTCAGAGTATGCAAGACATGCACAACAATTGATATTAAAACAGCGCTTCTAAAAATGTGCGAAATTAAACAAATAAACCCAACACCAAGCCTGCAAAACAAAGGGGTTAGCCAAACACTCCGCCCCTTATAACTCCCATCCTGCAAAAACATATAACACCTATAGAATGAGTCCCAAACAAGATCGCCAGAAGCGAGCTATCCATGAAATTTTCATTGGCCTAAGTCCACTAAGACTTTTAAAATTTCGAAAAAATTCAAGTATTCCAATTGGTATCTTTTTTCGAAAATTTAAAAATCTCGTCCCCAGCGGAGTCGCCAGTCTGTCGCGACTCTTTAAAAAAATTTTAAATTTTAAAGGGTTAACGGATTATTAGGATAATTAGATTTGACTAACCTAACGCGGACCCTCCCAAGCCCTACCGAATCGCAACTTTGGTTTTTGTTTAAATGATTTTGAAATTTGGAGTCGCCACTAATCGTTCTTGGTAGGTCGATTAGAAACCTAAATAAATTAGCGAGAGAACTAATTTATTCCTGCGAACCAAAGATTATGAGCTCGGGGACTTAGTTACACTAGTTAATTAAAACTAATGCCCTTTCGGTACCTTAATTTCATGGATATCCTAATTCGACAACTTAGGCTTGGTTTATTCCTAAGGTTCTAGTAGGGTATTCTCTTTTGTGTTTTCAATTTTTAAATAGGATGCATGGATGGTATATATTTTTATTTGTTATATTTTTCTAAGTGTTAAAGATTCCCTGAAGTCGAAAGAGGGAGTGTGTTAACGACTTCTGTACAGTATTACGACCTACTCATCTTTTGGGTCTGATGATTCAAAAATTAAATTATAGGAAGTACATGACAGTGAATAAACACCTCCAATGGGAGGCCTAGCATTGGCTTGGGTCTTCCCTTTGGAATTTAAGGTACAGGTATTTAAGTTGCAAGTATTTAAACTACTGTAAGTAAAAACCTCCAATGGGAGGCTAAGCATTGGCTTGGCTCTTCCCTTTGGGATTTAAGGTACAGATATTTAAGTTGCAGGTATTTAACTACTGTAAGTAAAAACCTCCAATGGGAGGCTAAGCATTGCCTTGGCTCTTCCCTTTGGGATTTAAGGTACAGGTATTTAAGTTGCAGGTATTTAACTACTGTAAGTAAAAACCTCCAATGGGAGGCTAAGCATTGCCTTGGCTCTTCCCTTTGGGATTTAAGGTACAGGTATTTAAGTTGCAGGTATTTAACTACTGTAAGTAAAAACCTCCAATGGGAGGCTAAGCATTGGCTTGGCTCTTCCCTTTGGGATTTAAGGTACAGGTATTTAAGTTGCAGGTATTTAACTACTGTAAGTAAAAACCTCCAATGGGAGGCTAAGCATTGGCTTGGCTCTTCCCTTTGGGATTTATGGTGCAGGTATTTAAATTGCGGATGGACTTTGTCCTCTCCATTTTGGGGTATGAATTCTTTAAAATGAAATACAACGAATTGATTCAACAATTTGAAATTTGTGCGCGCTTGAGGACTCATCCAAGCCGATTTTGTGCTTCCATAGGGTTGACCATTGATATAGAGCCGCGGCTTCCTGACATAAAATAGAGTGAAGTGTCAGTATACAAAATATGTGCTAATCTGCACCTAAAACCAGAAGAGTGGAAAGAGTACTTATCTCCCATTTTCTGGGAGGGATTTCTATAATTGATTTTCGCTCTCTATGTTCCCAATATAGAGAGTCTTTTGAATTAAGAGGGACTTTTAGTCACAGATCAGCTGAGAAATCGGTGGACAGCTTAGGAGCTTGTCTGGGCCGATTTTGCACCTCCGTGAAACTCGTCGTTGATGTGAAGTCTTCCTTTTTTTCCTAACATAAAAATGTATGGGAAAAAAGAGAAAGAGAAAATTTTATGCTCATTTAATAATAATAATAATAATTATAAAAATAATAATAATAATAAAAATAATAATGATACTAGCAAATAAATAAAATAAAATAAAATAAAATAAAATAAAAAGATACAAGAGAGCACTTAGCTCTGCAGCTAGAGATTTCCGGGTCGATTTTACATTTCTATGGGATTTACCATTGATGTGAAATCGTTCTTCCCTAACACGAAAATATAGGAAAGGGAAAGAAAAATATATAAAATCTATGCTAATTTGCATCTAAAATTAGGGAAATGACGAAGGTCACTTATCTTCATGGTGATGGCTGTTGATTGACACGTTGGGATACCAATATGATGAGTTGAGACATTTAGAACATGCCCTCATTCAAAATAAATGGTTAGCGAAGTTAAGCAAATAATAAAAATAAATAAAATAGAACGAACATTTCGAATTAATATTAATGAGCTGGAAATTTGGACATTGGTCATCCTTCTTGAAAGTTGTGTATGGAGCAGCTTAACATTTGAACTACTTGAACATTACTGATAGTGGGAGCGATTTAAAGAACTACTTAATAATCCAAAAAAGTATATGTTTGCTAGCATTCTTAGCATAACAGTACACGCGAATGGCCTTAATCCGTTGCACCTGGATAAAGTCCATGCTAAACCTACACAAAAGAGAATCGCAAACAAACCAACAGAAGACAGATTTGCAAACAGAAAAGACAAATTTGAGATATGTAATAGCCGACAATGCAAAGAGCCCCTTTTGCAGTTCATCGACATTTCCTAATAATTAACTTTCAATTCACATTTTTTGGAGAACATATTCATTGAAGTACTGTGGTTTGTCCTTCGTACTCCTGAAGAGAATCTCTATTGTGAGCATAATCCAAAACCACCAAACCACATACGCAATGCCCTTAGAACTTAAGCGCATCAGAAGATGATAAGACATGCATGTTTTGGGCATGGATTTAACACAGGAAAGCTTAAGGTTTACATGGAACCAACCAGAAAAACATCATGTATTCATCTTGGTTGTTACTCTTACCCCTGGGTTGAGTATTTCAACAAAATTAAATGGGAAAAGTTTCTGGCAATGACGAATGAGAGGGCATACATTCCTGCATAAAATGCTGTTCGGACCACCCATGAGTGAAATGGCGCACAAACCTGGGAATAAGCTAGCTCAACCCGACGAAGATTCCGTGTGCGGCTTCCTTGGATTTAGCTTCAAGTGTAATAATGGAGGTTTTGAGCAGCCCGCATCACTTGCCATTTTTGGATTTTTACCACGAATCCTCCATTTATGGCGATTGACCTTTCCCTCTATTTGCGTATTCACAGTAGAGTGATCAATTCGCAAAAAAAAAAATGAGGTTGATAACAACTTTCATTCAAAAATGGAGCGGATCGAGGCCAGGGACCAGTCGGTCGTCTCCCTCCTCCTCTAGTTGGTTTTTCCTCTCTTTTTTTAATAATCTCCTCTCCCCTCCCACTTTCTAACCCATCATTCTTTACCCTCATGAAGCCACCGATCTCCCCCAGCTAATCTTCTCTCTCTTTTATTTTATTAAAACCCCCCACTGAAAGTTCCTTCCTCTCACCATTATCTTACGTTTTATTTTCCTTTCTTCATCTTTTTTTATTCTATCATTGAAATCCCCATCATCATTCACGTTCATCCCCCTCCTCCATTAAAATATTCATCTTTTTTTTTTTGCTTTAGTTGTCAACTTTTCTTATCCCTTTTTTTTATTATTTTTCTTAGTCAAAAACGTCTTCCACCCTCCAGACTTCTATGATGCCTCCATGTAATTTTTATCAGGGCTAACGGAGAGAGGTCTTGATTTCTATGGGTGCCCCCCTAAAAAATTTGAATTTCATTTTTGATAAATCGGAGGGCTGAATTGAGAATAAAAATTCTAATTAAAATCATTGGGCTGAGATAGAGATTTTGAGTATCAGAGGGCGATGTCATGACTCATAAAAAGCAAAAAGTCAAGAATTACAAAGCTAAAATGGGTTTCCTATAATTTATTTAATTAACCTGATAATGAGATTAATAAAGTATCACCCGACTCTGGATTAATTTTTATAGATTTTCTTTGACCAAAATGAAGAGAAAATTAAAATAAAAATACTGATTATTATTTTTTACATTTTTTATGGCCTCGAACGCTATTTATTTTTATTATTTTTATATAATATTTTCTTAATTTCTAAAGAATATTAAAAAATTTGAAAAATATGAAAAATTATTTTTTGTTCAAAAATGGTTACCTAGGGTTGACCAAGGCTTTCAAACTTGATTTTGCAATTTTCTCATTTTTTCTTGATTTTTCATGAATTTTTGAAAATAAAAATACTAAAAAATACTGAAAATATGAAAAATCATTTTTTGGTCAAAATTAGTTCTCTAGGCTTGGCCAAGGTCTCCAAAGTTGATGTTTTTCTTTTTATAAATGTTTATGGATTTTCTATTAATTTTCGAAAATAAATAAATAAATAATACGTAAAAATACTGAAAATATGAAAAATCATTTTTTGGTCAAAATTGATTCCCTAGACTTGGCTAAGGTCCCCAAAGTTGAGTTTTCAATTTTATGAATTTTTATGGATTTTCTATTAATTTTCGAAAATAAAAAATACGTAAAAATACTAAAAATATGAAAAATCAGTTTTTGGTCAAAATTGGTTCCCTAGGCTTGGCTAAGGTCCCCAAAGTTGATTTTTCAATTTTATGAATTTTTATGGATTTTTTTTATTACTTTAGCAATAGAAAAAATGATTAAAAATATGTGTCAACAATCTATTTTGAAACCAAAACTTGACTTGCAAAAATTCCAGTCCTAGCTCTTGGCTCAGTTCCATTCTCTATTTGTCGTCTGGCATAAGGCACACTCTGAAGAAATCCTCAAGCTTTAGTATTTGCTCTTCAGTATGGCGACGGTAACGTTTCCTTTGACCGTTATTGTTGTTGTCTTTATCTTTATCGAGATCTTGGACATCGTCGGTGGAAGGGCCCGGCTCCATGGTCTGAATCTCAAACATGGCCTCGAACTCTTCCTCTCCCATGTTCAGCAAATAACGATAGCTCTCGAATGTGTTTGGTTGGGACATCTTCGATAGTTCCTCAAGATTTGCTAACTCTTCTTATACTTCCACTCTCTCTGAATTTTTCTGAGCAACTATATATGCTTTGAAACTCTCTTCAAGGTATGGATGAGAATTATCAAGAGGACACCTCTCTTAAAATTAGATGTGGGTTTAGCAATTATATTGCTTCTACCAAGAGTTCTGTCTGTACCTCTCGCTTGGCTCGTCTTTCTGTCATCTTTTCATGGTAGGGGGCCCCTGTCGTTATCTCTACCTTCGATTTTGCTGGCGAGTCCTCCGATAAAGACGAGTCGTATCTTGTTTTATGCCAAAAATGTCTTTTTCTCCCACTCAGCTTGCCTTTTCATTCTTTCTTTTTTCAAAGTGGTGGCGTCCCATCTAACTTTTTCGCGGAGACGTCGGATTTGCTTGGCTCGAGGCTGCTGCCTGACTAGAATTCGAGCCAACGAGGGTGTTGCTGACAGAGAATGACGATGGGAAAGTCTAGTCAATAAAGACTGCCCCTGTGAACTCAATATTTAACTTGAAGTAAATTATCACCTTCGCATCTCGATCATCTGCTTCACCTCTCTCCTCTTTTCTTTCGTATTCTGCTCGTCGGTCTTGATAATCTCCTTAAACAATAATGGCCAGTCTTCCCACACAGATCTTCCCAGCTGAAGTTATGTTCAAATGGGAAAGACTTTACCATCTTCTTGGCCGAGGCTATATTTACATAGCCCATCATCCGAGTGTTGAAGCTGAGATCCTCGGTCTGTTCAGGGAGATCAATGCTTCTTCAGTCGAAGGCACCAACTTGGAGAAAGAGTACAAGGTGTTCCCACATGTCTTCATCAACTTCTTAGAGGCTTGCCGAAACACTCAGGAAACGATCACCTTAGCCCGTGTCGTGAAGGTCCGCTATCAGGATCGATTTGAGTGCCTGGAGTATGCAGATCGCTCGGTTGCTTGATACAAGAAGGCTGTCAAGTCTGCTGATGAGCGGGTCTCGCTGTTGATTCACGAGTGGGAGAAGCTGGTGGAGTGTCTAGCTTTGAATTAGACTTACTTTGAGCATGACCCGAGGGACGTTGTGATGAAGTTCAGATGTAAGGGCTGGAGGAGAGGCTTGACGATCTAACGGTAGATATAGCTTTCGAGAGGAACCTAATCGACAATCTGAAACTCGCCGTTGAACACCATGAGATTAATGTAGTTAGGTACAAGGAGAAATGTACTCACCTGTTCTTCAAGCTTGCAGATCTCGAATCCCAGGTCGCTCAGTGTAGGCAGAGCATTAATTTCATGGAGAGTCAGCTGAACTCTTTTATAATGCTTATCAAGGCTCAATTTGGTTTTACTTTTCGTCCCAGTGAGCGGTTGTAATACTCCTTGATAAATGAAATGAAAGAAAAGCTTCATATCTCTGTGCTTTAATCTTTTCGCCATTTCTTCCTCTGCATAGCATGAATGACTAAAGGTATTTCTCACACCCATCTCAATTAGGATCAGAGCACCTCCTAGGAGCTTCTTTTTCACGACATATAGGTCACCATAGTCCAGAGTAAACTTTTCCTATCACAGCAACCTTCGCAGGACAAGGTCATCTACCTCTGCTGGATCCAATACGCTACTGTCGATTGTGCTTCCGACGAAATACATAGAGAACGTATTTCTACCTAGACTAGTAGGACTGCTTCAATCTTGTCATATCTTGACAGATGGTGGTTGTGAAATGATGACCTACAGCCAATCACAATGAGGCCCGTGACTAGTCGTGTAAATTAATACGGCCGTAACTACTTGGTCAGTGTGCTAATAATGAACATGCCCCTTGTTGTGTACCCTCACTTCACTCATGCGTTGTATCTTTCGGCGTCAACTTATTGGTGTTGGCAGAAATAACTGTGGGCCATGCCCATTATTAAAACACCGATTCTCCAAAGTCGACGTCGTCCGAATCCAAGGAAGATTAAGATAGGCCTTTGATTTAATCAAGAAGGCATTGCAATGTCTGGTTAATAAATTTGCTTCATGGATTCTAATTACACAGTCTATACTTTCCTTAAAAAAGTACAGAAACCCCCCAATACATTAAGAATGCTCCCAGGCACGACGGATACATTCACTACGCCATCCAAATACATAACTCATACACGTTGCTTGATTGACGCGGTTCTGTCTCTGGGAGAATCGATCTCTTCCATTACCCCTAGAATTAACGGTTAATGTATCGGCATTTTTCCGTCGTTTTATATTCTTCATGATTATCTCTGGCATATTGTTGTCATCCTTGAGGCTAATCTTGCTCTTGCTTGGAGTACCTATGATTCCCTACAAAAGTAGAGGAAATAGTGAGTATGTGATCCAAGAAAGGTCAGTCCATGATTCCTAAATTAGCCCAATTTTATTTTTCAATTTTTTTATGGTGAAATCAGACAAAATCTTCCTAGGAATACGTGGGTGAATTTCTCAGAAAGGATTTTCCTGCAGGTTTTACAACTTAGAAGAAATGTGACGTAATCCTTTGATCATTTAGCAAATTTCCTGAAGGAATTTTCTTCTTTTATCAGAATGAATTTTTATGGTAAATTTATCAAGAAAATCTTATATTTATTGAAGCATTAAGGAAATATGTGACAAAATCTTTTATTGGTCAACAAAATTCCCCGAAAGGATCTTTCACATTCATTTTCTTTAGAAATGAGACACCAATTTGATTTTTATTTTCTTTTTAAAAAATGGTCATGATGTTAAGTTCAAAATTTGACCGACACCTAGCATGGAGCGATCCAAAAATAAATACAAGATAATGTTAGAGAACTTACTTCACCTTGAAAGAAGTACCATGCAAATCACATAGACATGCACATGAATCGTGAGTTTAAATCTTAGTCTATCTACCCTAAAGGCTGACAAATTGAAGTGAAAGACTTATGGTAAGGCGATAATCTCACGCACATAATCAAGATTAGCCGTGATCCCATAACGTAATCAGGATTAGTCGGGCCTTCCTATTGACACTTGATTTTTTTGGCCAATTTAATTTTTAGAAAATCTATAAAAATTCAAAAAATTGAAACATCAACTTTGGAAGCCCAGCCTAGCCTAGGGATCCAATTTTGAGCAAAAAAATAATAATTTTCCATATTTTCGATATTGTTTTGCATTTTATTTTTAAAAATTCATAAAACAAAATCAAGAAAAAATTACAAAATTACAAAATCAACTTTGGAAGCCCTAGCCCAGCATAAGGAACCAATTTTGAACAAAAAATAATTTTCTTATCTTTTGCATTTTTAATATTTTTTAGAAAATAGAAAAATACAAAAACAATTAATAAAAAATATCATTCGTGGCCACAAAAATACGAAAAAATTGTCTATACTTTTATTTTTATTTTCTCTTCCTTTTGACCAAAGAAATTTTGAAAAAATTAATCTGAAAATGGGGTCTTCTTTGCTAATCACATTTTCAAATTAATGAAAAAAATTCTAGAAATTTCGTTTTAATTCTGTAATTTTTTATTTTTACATTTTTGAAGTTGTGGCATCCCCATCTATTTTTCAAAATTAAAATCCAGTCTAAATATCCATTGAATTGTCCAATTTCGCGAAAAAGGACCAAAACGTAATTTTTAGTTTTTCAATTTAGTCCTTAAAAACGCTTAAAATGAAATTAAAATTTTTTCTGGGGACTGAATTGAAAATCAGAGCACGTCACCCCCTAGATTTTGGCCTTCTGAATCCATTGGTGGCATCAATTTTTGTAAAAAAGGCCATTAAGACTTTAAATTTTGCAAAACGGGTCCTCGGGTAGAAATTTAAATTTGGGGTTTTTGTGCATATTCTGTGAAAATTTTGGAAGAAAAATCATTTCATAATAAAACCCATTCCCTTGAGTTCAATTTTTACATTGATTTTTAAAAATTCTGATGAAATTAGGGTCAATTTTCAAGTTTTTGGACGAGTTGGGTCGGTCGGGTCGATTTGACCCGACCCGGTCAAAACCCATTCGACTCATGGAGGCCAGATGTTCTTCTTCTTCATTCGGCACACATTTCCTTGAGGCAGAGGAGGTTAGTTCTATTAGGGGTTTTGGGGAACAAATTAACAGAGGCATGGTGGGTATAAATGCGAGGAGGCTCGTCCGTTTGACCAATTACACTCACACAGGGGGTGATTTTTGGTTAAAGAACACACACATGGCGGATGAAAATCAGAAGGAGAGAAAGAGAGGGAGAGAGAGAATTAGGGTGAGGGAAGGTCTTCTGCAAGCCAGCGCAAAAAACTCCATTGAAGAGAAGCCCGAGCTTTGAAGCTCACATCCAGGATGATCCAGACGACACGAAGCTTCACTTTGATATGTGGAACGCCCTGAACTCATTCGTCTTCATTAACGACCATAGAACAGGTAAACACCATGCTCGAGCTCATCAAGCTCCGTCAATGGCAGATTCATGAGTCTTCAAGATTCCTTTGAGATTTTTGTATAGAAGCTATCTAGAAGGGATACTAAACACATCTCTGTCTATTTCTTTGATTGCATTGCGTCTAAACCCTCGAATCCACCCCCCTCGAACTCGCACATCTTACCTTGAGTTCATGGAGTCGTCACATGCGCTATAAAAGTTTCTTGGCAACCAAGTGAGTTCTCTCAACCTTCCATGATACTTTTCATTGGATTAGGTTAGAGCTTTAATGTTAAAATTGGCTGGGCCGAGACTTCGCCGGAGAAGACTCTCAGCCGGCGTCTGTTCGAGTAGTTTCAGGTGTTGTCTTGGCTTGATATAAATGTAGAATGGTGTTAGGATTGATTAGGATTCAACCGGATTTGAAATTGGCAAGAAGTTTCATAGTTCTAAACCCGTTCTTGCGTCTTCGGTGAAAATTCCGACTGGATGGCCGGAATTCCATGGCTCCGGTCGTCTTCTCAAGCGATCGGTTTGACTGGTCAACATACAGTTGACCAGTCGTTGATGACGTGGTTGCCACGTGTGTGACACATGGCATGCCACGTCACCTGGCAGTTAGAGGGAAAACTGACTCGATCTAACGGAGGAAGATAAGCCACGTGTCGTGATCGTGATTTTTCTGAGAATAAAAAATCTGGTCTCAATTTTATGATCATTTTATAAAGTAAAAAATAATGGACGGTCTTGATTTAGTTTTAGGATTTGATTAAGGCCGTAGGATCAACGTGAAGTGTGAGCGGATGAGATGATGACACGTGGTGGGCCCATAGCCGTAGGATCGAAATTGGGCGGGAAATTGAAGAAATAGAATAAGAATCTGAAAATCTAAAAAATTCAAAAAGTTTTAATCAAATACGGCGTCGTTTTGCGTGGGGTCATTCTGCTTGGGCCTAGGGTCGGGTCGGGTCTAATGGGCCGGTCCATTTGACCCAGTCCGTAAAGCTAATAAGAATAATAAAAAAAATAAAACTATAATAAAAAAGATAAAAATTTCAGAAAATTAAATAAAAATTTAAAAAGAAAAAGAAAAATTAATGTTGCATCGTTTAATCTAGGGTTTAGGTTCGAGCCTTCGGGTCATGGGTCGGGTCGACTCGACCTGGTTCGGAGAATTAAAAAAAGGAGTAATAAAATTAAAATATATAATAAATAAATAAAAATTCTGAAAAAATTAAAAATTCATAAAAATCATAAAAATAAAAAACTTTTAAAAAATAAATAGTAGTAGTAGTAGTAATAATAATAATAATAATAATAATAATAATAATAATAATAATAAATTTTTTTCGAAAGTGCATAAACATGAAGAAAATTCTCGAAAAATATAATAAGTAAAACAATAAAATAAGACTAAACAAATCAAATACCATAAAAATAACAAATAATAAACAATAAAAACTAAAAACTAAAGTAAAATATATATAAATGAAAATAGAAACTGAGAAACAAATAATAAAAAAAATATAGGATAATAAATAGTAATAAATAGTAGATAAATAAATATTAATAAAAAAATAATAAATAAAAATAAAAATATGAAATAAAAATAATAAATAATAAATAAAATTAAATAAAAAAATAAAATATAAAAAATCATAAGTGTCATAAAAATTTCAAAAAAAGCTTAAATAATTAGAAAAATTAGGGAATTGTAGAAAAATAGAAAATATGGTAATAAAAAATCATAGAAATTTTAGAAAAATTTTGGAAAATTTGTTAGAAAATATAGAAAATGATCGAAAAAATATATATAGGAAAAATTTTAGAAAATCAAAAAAAAATTTGAAAAAAATATATAGAAAATATTCCATTAAATAGAAAACTCTTAGAAGGTCTTAAAACAATTCTAAAAAAATTCAGGAAAGTCTTAGAAAAAATATTCCCAATAATTGTGGAAATCACGGAAAAACCAAATTCAACTGGTTTAATCTATTTTCACGTTCTTGACTTTTTTAGCCTGCCAAAATGACCATTTTGCCCCTCTGGTCGATTTGACCCAAACCATTCTAAATCACCATTGAAACTAATTGACATGATTCCTAGGCTCATTAGACTCCTTAAGGCTTGCTATGACTTGATTTGATATGATTTCTTCCTAAATGGATTCCTTGATTACGCATTTATTTTTATAATTGTGAATGATAGGATAGATACTCCCATTTGCACGAACCCATTAGACTTTTAAAGCCTACCTTACCCAATCTTGTCTGCATAAACTCCTTAGATTAGGAAAATCACTCAACTTAGGTACCGAAAGGGCGTCGACAGTAATATTGACATAACTAAGTCTCCGAACCTAAAATCTCTGGTTTTCGTAGAATCAAGCGATCCCTCCCAATCGCTAGATAGGGTTTCCAGTCATACCCTCCAAGAAATGACTGGTGGCGACTCCAAATGCACATACATCGATGCACATGCCACCCGACCTCACTAAGGTCGATCTCAATTTAAATCTTTCCTGACGTGATTTAGTATGTGCCTAGGAGGACCCGAGCGAAGCCCGGAATACCAAAATGGGCCAGCAATCCATTAACTCCCTCGAGACTCCGTAAAAATCTCGGGAGGGTCGCGACACTTCTTACTTCGGATGCTCGAGCTAAAAATTAAAACCACCGCTTTGGTGATCTTACTAAGCCTGAGGCTTAACTTTTAAAACTCATTTTTAAAAAGAGATTCAGAATTGAATCTAGACTAACTTTCGATGTGAGATCACGCCGAATGCTAGAACCAAATCATAATACCATCCTAAAACTAGTGGCCCAAATCCGACCGCAAGATGTATGTGATGTAGTGTTAAAGAAATTAATCATGCACAACAATTAAATGCAAACACCGCTTCAATATTTCAAAAATTAAATAACAATTTTCACACACCAAACCTGCAAAACAAAAGGGTTAGCCAAACACTCTACCATTCATAACTCCTATCTGCAAAACCATTAAACACCTAAAGCATGAGTTCCAAACAATTGCCAAATCAAATAAATTTTCATGAAATTTTTCAGGCCTAAGTCCACTAGGTTCTTAAGTTTTTTCAAAAATTAAGAACAGGTCCCCAACGGAATCGCCGGTTTGTCACGACCCAAAAAATATTTGTTTGATTGGGTGAACGGATTATCAAGCTAACTAGATGGATTAACCTAATACGGACCCTCCCAAGTCCTACCGAATCGCAACTTTGGTTTTTTTGTTCAAATGGTTTTAAAATTTGGAGTCGCCACTAATCATTTTTGGTAGGTTGATTAGAAACATAAGTAAATTAGCGGGAGGACAAAATTACTTCTACGAACCAAAGACTATGAGTTCGGGGATTTGGTTACATCAGTTAATTAAAACTAATGTCCTTTCGGTACATTAATTTCATGGATATCCTAATTTGGCAACTCATGCTTGATTTACTCCTAAGGCTTTAGTGGGGTATTCTCTTTTTGTATTTTCACTTTTTAAATGGAATGTACGTGAGTGAATTTTTTTTTGTATTTTTAAAATATTAAATATTTCCCTAAAGCCGAAAGAGGGAGTGAGTTAACGACTTTTGTGCAGTGCTGCAACCTACTCATCTTGGGGTCTAGTGATTCAAAAATTAAATTATAGGAAGTAAATGACAATAAATAAAGACCACCAATGGATTGCCCAGTCTTGGCTTGGCCCTCTTTTTTGGGATTTAATGGTATAGGAATTAAATTACAGAAATTTAAATGACGGTAAGTAAAACATCCCATGGGCAGCTTAACATTGGCTTGACTCTTCCCTTTGAGGTTTATTGGTGCAGGAATTAAATTACATGAATTTAAATGACAGTAAGTAAAACCTTCAATGAGCGGCCTAGCATTGGCTTGGCTCTTCCCTTTGGGATTTAATAGTGTATAATTTAAATTGCAGGAATTTAAATTGCAGTAAATAAAGACTTCCAATAGACGGCTCAGCCTTAGCTTGGCCTTCTCTTTTAGGGTTTAAGGTGTTGGAATTAAATTGCATGTATTTAAATGACGGTAAGTAAAAACCTCCAATGAGTGGCCTAGCATTGGCTTGACTCTTCCCTTTGGGGTTTAATGTGCAGGAATTTAAATTGCAGGTATTTAAATAACTGTAAGTAAAAACCTCCAATTGGCAGCCTAGCATTGGCTTGGCTCTTCCCTTTAGGGTTTAATAGTGCAAGAATTAAATTGTAAGAATTGAACGACCTCCAGTTGATGGACTTTGTCCTCTTCATTCTGGGGTTTGAATTCTTTAAAATAAAATACAACGAATTGATTCAACAATTCGAGCCAACATTCATCTACGAATCAGTTGAGAATTTGATGGACATTTAGGGCTTGTCTGGGCTAACTTTGCACCTTCATGGTATTTACTGTTGACTTGAAGTTTTCTTTTGCCTGACATAAAAATATGGGGAAGTAGAGAGATGAAGAAAGTGTATACAATTTGTGCTAATTTGCTACTAAAACCATAAAAAATTGAATAAATAAAAACACTTAGCTCGAATTTGCTTGCTCGTTGACGAGGATGAACTCTTGATTTATATTGATCGATGAAGGAATTTGTGATGATAATCCCTAACTTTAAACTTCCATCATTTTCAAAATTCTCTCTCACTTTTGGTATTTTCTTTCTCTCAAATTTTTCTTCAATCTCCCAAAACCCTCTCAAACATCCAAAATTTTCTCTCCAAAAAATCGTCCTTCCCAACTCTCTTCTTCTTTCATTTATAGGCAACTCATTTATTACTCATTCTAATTTCTCCACTAACTCTTCTTCATCTTCATCTTCCTTTCTCCATCTCTATCTCACATTCTAATTTTTCCACTAACTCTTCTTCATCTTCATCTTCATCTTCATCTTCCCTTCTCCATATCTATCTTCCATTCTACTAACTCTTCTTTATCTCAATCTTCCCTTCTCTATTCTCATCTTATTTTCTCTATCTATTCTTCTCCATCTTCTCTTCCCCATCTTCCCTTCTCTATTCTAATTTCTCCACTAACTCTTCTTTTTATTATTTGCAAAGTAATCCCTCAAGTGTTAGGTATTTGCACTCTAGTCCCTGAGATTTAAGTATTTGCAATTCATCATAGAGAAATATTTCTTTGAGTTCAAATCTCCTCATAATTTTTGACACACCTCCTCTATGCTTGTTGACACCTGATTTTTAATCATATTTTCTCTTTTAAAAATTTTCAGTATTTTTCGGCATTTTTATTTTTTGAAAAATACATAAAAATTCATAAAATTGAAAAATTAACTTTGGGGATCTTGGCCAAGCCTAGAGAACCAAAAGATGATTTTTCATATTTTCAGTATTTTTTAGTATTTTTATTTTTGAAAATTCATGAAAAATAAAGAAAAAATGAGAAAATTGCAAAAATCAACTTTGGAAGCCTTGGCCAAGCCTAGGCAACCATTTTTGAACAAAAAATAAATTTTCATATATTTTTATATATATTTTTAATTTTTTTTACAAAAAATACCAAAATAATTGAAAATTTTGGAAAAATAACATTTGAGGCAAAAAAAATACACAAAGATAGTTAATATTTTTATTTTAAATCTATTTTCATATTGGCCATCGCAAATTCAGAAAAATCCAATTCGAGTCACGTGTTCCTTCACGAGTATAATCTTGAATCGGGCCTAAAAAAATTTAATTTGAGTCAACTTATTTTTAGTTTTCACTTTTTATGAGTTGTGACATTGTCTTCTAATATTTTAAATTTTCATCTTGGCTCAATTATACCCAGAATAACTCAATTTTACAAAAGGGCTTTAATTAAATTCTGCATTATTTTCAGCGGCAAGAAATGAGCTTAAATTTGACATGTGGTAAATTTTGGTGTGTCAAAAATTGTGAGGAGATTTGGACTTAAAGAAATATACTTTTTCATGGACTGAATTGTAAATACTTAAAATTCAAGGACTAGAATGCAAATACCTAACTCTTGAAGGATTATTTTACAAATAACAAAAAGAAGAGTTAGTGGATAAATTAGAATAGAGAAGGGAAGATGGAGAAGAGAAGATGAAGAAGAGAAGTTGTAGAAGAATAGATGGAGAAAATAAGATAAGAATAGAGAAGGGAAAATGGAGATGAAGAAGAGTTAGTAGAGAAATTAGAATAGCAGATAAGAATAGAGAAGGAAAGATGGAGATGAAGAAGAGTTAGTGGAGAAATTAGAATGGGAGATAAATATGGAAAAGGGAAGATGGAGATGAAGAAGAGTTAGTAGAGAGATTAGAATGTGAGATAGAGATGAAGAATGGAAGATGAAAATGAAAAAGAGTTAGTGGAGAAATTAGAATGGGAGATAGAGTTAGTGGAAAAATTAGAATGGGAGATAGATGAGTAGATTATAAAAGGAGGAAGAAGTGAGCTTGAGAAAGAATTTTTTTGGAGAGAAAATTTTGGATGTTTGAGAGAGTTTTGGGAGATTGAAGAAAAATTTGAGAGAAAGAAAATACCAAAAGAGAGAGAATTTTGAAGATGATGGGAGTTTAAACCTAGGGGTTATCATCACAAATTCCTTCATCGATCAATATAAATCAAGAGTTTATCCTCGTCAATGAGCAAGCAAATTCGAGCTAAGTGTTTTTATTTATTCATTTATTTATGGTTTTACTCGCAAATTAGCACAGATTGTATACACTTTCTCCATCTCCCATTTTTTCTCATATTTTATGTCAGGAGAAGGATATCTATATGTCAACAACAAAAATCTCGTAGAGATGCAAAAATCAACCCAGACAAGCTCTTAAGCTGTCCACCGATTTCTCATCTGATCTGTGACTAAAAGTCCCTCTTAATTCAAAAGAAACTCTCTATATTGGGAACATAGAGAGCGAAAATCAATTATAGAAATCCCTCCCAAAAAAACGGGAGATAAGTACTCTTTCCACTCTTCTGGTTTTAGGTGCAGATTAGCACATATTTTGTATACTGACACTTCACTCTATTTTATGTCAGGAAGCCGCAGCTCTATATCAATGGCCAACCCTATGGAAGCACAAAATCGGCTTGGAGGAGTCCTCAAGTGCGCACAAATTTCAAATTGTTGAATCAATTCGTTGTATTTCATTTTAAAGAATTCATACCCCAAAATGGAGAGGACAAAGTCCATCCGCAATTTAAATACCTGCACCATAAATCCCAAAGGGAAGAGCCAAGCCAATACTTAGCCTCCCATTGGAGGTTTTTACTTACTGTACTTAAATACCTGCAACTTAAATACATGTACCTTAAATCCCAAAGGGAAGAGCCAAGCCAATGCTTAACCTCCCATTGGAGGTTTTTACTTACAGTAATTAAATACCTGCAACTTAAATACATGTACCTTAAATCCCAAAGGGAAGAGCCAAGCCAATGCTTAGCCTCCCATTGGAGGTTTTACTTACAGTAGTTAAATACCTGCAACTTAAATACCTGTACCTTAAATCCCAAAGGGAAGAGCCAAGTTAATGCTTAGCCTCCCATTGGAGGTTTTTACTTACAGTAGTTAAATACCTGCAACTTAAATACCTGTACCTTAAATCCCAAAGGGAAGAGCCAAGCCAATGCTTAGCCTCCTATTGGAGGTTTTTACTTACAGTAGTTTAAATACTTGCAACTTAAATACCTGTACTTTAAATCCCAAAGGGAAGAGCCAAACCAATGCTAGGCCTCCCATTGGAGGTGTTTAGTCACTGTCATGTACTTCCTATAATTTAATTTTTGAATTATCAGACCCAAAAGAAGAGTAGGTCGTAATACTGCACAAAAGTCGTTAACACACTCCCTCTTTCGGCTTCAAGGAATCTTTAACACTTAAAAAAATATAACAAATAAAAATATATACCATCCATGCATCCTATTTAAAAAGTGAAAACACAAAAGAGAATACCCTACTAGAGCCTTAGGAATAAACCAAGCCTGAGTTGCCGAATTAGGATATCCATGAAATTAAGGTACCGAAAGGGCATTAGTTTTAATTAACTAGTGTAACCAAGTCCCCGAACTCATAATCTCTGGTTCGCAGGAATAAATTAGTTCTCCCGCTAATTTATTTAGGTTTCTAATCGACCTACCAAGAACAATTAGTGGCGACTCCAAATTTCAAAATCATTTAAACAAAAACCAAAGTTGCGATTCGGTAGGGCTTGGGAGGGTCCGCACTAGGTTAGTCAAATCTAATTAACTTAATAATCCGTTAACCCCTTTTGAAGATAAAATTTTTTAGAGGGTCGCGACAATGCTTAGTCGAAATTTACCTCATGTCAAATTTAAGCTCATTTCCTGCCGCTGAAGATAATACAAAATTTAATTAAAGTTCTTTTGCAAAATTGAGTCATTCTAGGTATAATTGGGCCAAGATGAAAATTTAAAATATTAGAGAATGATGTCATAACTCCTAAAAGTGAAAAATGAAAATAAATGAACTCAAATTGAATTTTTTTGGCCCGATTCGCGATTATGCTCGTGTAGAAATACACGACCCCGAATTGGATTTTTTAAAAAAACAAATTTACGATGGCCAACATGAAAATGAATTTAAAAGAAAAATATTGACTATTTTTATGTATTTTTATGACCTCAAATACTATTATTTATTAAATATTTTCTCAATTTCTAAAAAATATATATATAATACAAAAAATATGAAAACAAATTTGTTCAAAAATGGTTACCTAAGCTTGTGCAAGGCCTCCAAAGTTGATTTTGCAATTTTCTCATTTTTCTTGATTTTGTTTTATGAATTTTCGAAATTAAAAATACGGAAAATATGAAAAATTATTTTTTGGTCAAAACTAGTTCCCTAGGCTTGGCCAAGGTGCCCAAAGTTGATTTTTCAATTTTATGAATTTTTATGGATTTTCTATTAATTTTCCAAAATAAAAATATTGAAAAATACTGAAATATGAAAAATCATTTTTTCGTCAAAATCGGTTCCCTAGGCTTGGCCAAGGTCCCCAAAGTTGATTTTTGTTTTATTTTATGAATTTTAAAAGCGAAAAGATGAATAAAAATCATGTGTCAACAACGTCCAAGATCTTGATAAAGATAAAGGCAACAATAACAAGGGTCAAAGGAAGCGTTAGCGTCACCATACTAAGAAGCAAATACAAAAACTTGAGGATTTCTTCAGGACGTTCTCTATGCTAGACGGTAAACAAAGAATAGAACTGAGCCAAGAGCTAGGACTAGAACTTTCACAAGTCAAGTTTTAGTTTCAAAATAGGCGAACCTGAGTAAAGAGTCGTTATGACCGCTACGAAGTCGAGTTTCTAATAACTGAAAATGAAAAGTTCTTAGTGGAGAACAAGATGTATAAAGAAACTTTTGACTCTGCCACATGCCCCAACTGCAATAGCCTTCTCACCATCAACGAAAGGCAGTATCTGAGGGTCGAAAATACCCGTTTAAGAGGTGAGTAGTTCATAATAGGATCAAGTTCTATTGGGGAGAGATACTAAAAGACCAAGCCTGTGGGGTCAGCATTGATGCCTTCCGAGGATGAGGGAATGCATCACCACCGAGCAAGAAGCGTTATCGATGAGATCACCGCCATGATCAACCAATTTGATGTTGATGAAGCACTAGAGCTGTAATGTGCATGCGAAGCCTGTATTTTGAAACTAGTGATTACAGGTCCTTCAACATGGCCGATGCGTACCTGATCCGGAACGAAGCTAACTGATCACTGAAGAGCTTGCAAAGGAAGAAAAATCAATCCTAAACGAATGCATATACTTTATTTCCTTTCAAGGAATGTTTTATACTTTTATCAATGTCTGGAATTAATGTCTAAGCAAGAAATAGTAATTTCCATTTTCCCCTATTAAATGCCCGAACCCGTTACTACACCAAACTCGGGGAAAAATTAATGGCGAGTAAAAATCCGCGTAAACTCAAGGGTAGTCCCGTATTATTCCAATTTACCCTCAATTGTTCCAGTTTTAAATTGACTCCCTTCTATTTTCAGGAATTTGCAAACCGACCCGAGAATACAGTTGTACCCAAATACGAAATTCTTTGGTTGAACAGAACTTGGGGCAAATCAGTTCGTGGACATTACCACTGGATAGACAGCCTTAAATAATAAAGAAAAATACGAACAAAAAACCCGAGCAATTTCGAAGATGGGTAATGTTGTATCGTTCCAATTTTCACATAATCGTCTCGAGTTTTGAATTGACGTATTCCATTCTTAACAGGGATTGTAATTTGCTTTGAAAAACACCGTGATGTGAAGTGGCCCAAGGCAATACAATAAGGCCGCGCTATCCCAAGGATTAACCTTTAAAGGAAAGCCCCATGGATGCCTACGGTCTAATGGGCCTGATGGTATGGGGAATGACAATGGTTCGAGGCAGTCCGAGTTCGATCCCTAAGGCCAGGGAATATTGTAAACATTGTAAATGAATAATACAATCTTTTGTACGTTTCTTTTTTGCAGTAATAAACAGGAATACCCGACGAACAATGCTGAAGTCAGTACTTTGTCGCAATCTTAGCCTAATGGTGAAGCGTCCGACGAAAGTCGAGGAAAACTCAATCTACGAAGCTAGTAAAAGACTCGTGCAAGACATTCAAGATGAAGGATAAACCGGTATCGCTTAATGATAATTCATTAAGTTCAATCCCCCTCCTCTTTCCTTTTTTCACCCTAAATTTGATTGCAATTTATATTTGATAATTCATTATTTCATTATTTCATAATTCATTATTTGATCATTTAATTATAATTTTATTTCAAATTCATTACAATTTAATTTTAAACTCCAAAAGCATAACCAAAATTGATAGTTCCATTTTCAATTTTGAATCAGAACTATCCCGAAACCAGCAGTTCAAAATCAGAACTGAAACCACCACTTAAGGGCTTAGTTTCAGTTCTCCCTTAATTGGAACCTGAACCAGCGGTTCACGAACTGTGGTCATGAATGTAGGTCTGGCTAGCACATGGATTTATCCCAATTGATGAGAGTCTAGCTACGTCTGAGGTCCCATATCCATGTGGATCTATTTTGTGTCAATCATCAAATCATGTAAAATTTATGTGGAGCTCATGCTATTCAATGATTGAGATAAGATGGACTTACTTATTATTAATGCATACAAGATTTTTTCACGCAACCCTCTCTAGCAGCTGGAGCTTGGTCACGACACCCTCAACTGTTACTAACAAGGGTTGCACGACCCCCGCCAGTGGCTATCAAGGTCACACATGACCCTCGCTAGTCGTAGGAAAGGGCCACGCCACCCTCTTCAACAAGTATGTTGGGGTACTTTCAATCTAGTTAGGCTCTGGAAAATTTCAACCCAACTTAAGCCGATAAAATTACAACTCAACTCAAACAACTAACTTCGATTTGTTATCAACTTAATTTTGTTGCCATCAAGCAAATGTACAACTAAGAGGTTTAATGTATACTTAGACTATTTAACTTTTAACAAGCAACGGAAATTAACTAAACAAGCACTTACTGTTGCTCATTATCGAAACAAGGAATATAATCACAATTAAATCAAAGTAGCAGTCGACAACACTAACGTATTATTCAACAAAATGTAAGATAAAAAAAGACTGTGAAAGTGCTTTTCATAAGTATTATTTGAGAATAAAAGCCAAATGTGGGAAATTTGAGAAGTAGAAATCTTTAACAGATGAATCTTAAATACAAAGAACTTGTTAGTCCGGAATTGCCACATAACCCTCTTCCTACAATTAAAAGTTGGAGAACTAATTTCCGAAAAAAAGTATTTCTTCGCAAGAGAAATTCCAGCAAAATAGAAATTTGCCGATTAATTGATGGATTATTTGCAGCTTGAGGAGTAGATACCAACATTCAGATCGAATTACGTAAATTTTTAGTGTTTTTCGTTATTTTTACCAACACTGGTATTTTTTTTTTGTATCGATTCAATTGCAAGATCCGTTAGTGTTTTCGCATTGTAGTACAGCAACTACATCTGATCCTCAGACTTAGATAATCTAATTATTTATTAAGTTCTTAATGGTAAATTGGCTTGATGGTAATAGTCTATATTCGGACCAAACTGATGATACAGAACTTGTCGAGGAACCCGGGAGCGGAGTCTGGCCCTTCTTTTCGGGGTGCAGCTTGTTGACAAAGTGCCATAGCGAGATGAAGTTGTCCTTAGGACTCCTACGCAAGTAAACCAGTTTGCACTTGGTCCACTTGGAGTCCCTCACTGACGGTGGAAGCAGGGAATAAGGCAAGTGGGTGGCGAAGAGACTCGGGGATGCGAAAGCAGTGAGAGGGTGTGGGGCTGTTGGGTCAGGAGAAGGTGGCGTCGTTGTGAGTCAGTCGGAGTCGGAGTACTTGGCACGGTTCAAGAGAGCAAACAGGATGGCCAATGGCCAGTTGCTGTCGGATCTTGGGCTGGTAACGAGGAGGATGTCCGACGGATGAACTTGGAAATGGCTCTGGCACGCAAGGACGCCCTTTAACATCCAACGGAAGAACTAGAAGCCCTGGTACAAGTGGAAAGAGGTGCCGTTCCAGCCTCCTTCCGAAGGGAGAGAAGAGAGCAAGTCTTTGAATGCCTGTGACATGTCGTCGTCGTCTCGCAAGAACTTTGGATGTGAAGGAGGTTGAGAGGCTTGCATAGTGGTATCTTAATATTTTGGGTGATCTTAAGATTTTGAAGTCCGCTAAATATACAAATATGATGTACTTCTATTATTTACAAACTCAGTACGAGTGAGCCCCTACTGTTGAAGCGAGAAAGATTCATTGCTCAATTTCTTGATTTTGATTATGAAAAAGTGATATATCTAAAATCAATTTCAGTCGTTCGCTATGGAAATTTCATTTTTAGAAATACAGTACTCAACCCTTTTTCCTTCAAAATCCTTTTTCGGTAGATGCAATTTGTATTGAAGGCAAAAGTGATTGACGAAGATAATGCCAACAAAGAAAGTGAGACCAATAATATGCTAGCGAAGGAGGAGTCACGACACCAAAAGAAGAGCATTGCTGGCCTGATGGCACCGTTAGGCAACTGTGCAATGCATATCACATGTTGGGAAAGAGTTAGTCTTATTCATATCATTTAAGGAGGAGAATTAAAGGTGGGAAGCCACCGTTCAAGATGAAAAGCTGATGGCACCATCAGCTTCATCATTTCCCTCATGAATAATTTTTGTTTCTCAAAATAACGACAACTCTTTCCCAGCATGTGATATGCGTTGCACCGTTACCTAACGGCACCGTCATGCTGGCAATGCTCTTTTGGGGCAAATGATGAGCTAACGGAGCCATCAGCTTTTCATCTTGAACGGTGGCTTCTCCTCCTTTGGCTCTCCCCCTTTAAATGATGTGAATAATTTTTTTTTCTTAAAAAAAGAAAAAGAAAAAAGGACCAACTCTTTCCCAACAAGTGATATGCATTGCACCTTTGCCTAACGGTGCCATCAGGATTCAGGTAGCAATTCTCTTATTCATATCATTTAAGGGGGAGAGCCAGTTAAGTCAATGCTGTTATCTACAACAGTGCCGTCAGTTTTTCTTTTTATTTTATTATTGATTTTATTGGTAAGAAAAAATGTGGGGTTCGCCTTCGGAAATGAACAAATAGCAAAGACTATTTCCTACTTCAGTACTTTATCGTAGATTTATCTGCGTTTATCTTTAACTGCTGGATAGTCATTATTTCTAGGTTTGGTGTCAAATGTATGATCTATTACCTAGAGTTTCGTAGATTTCTCTGAGCAGATTTCTCTGAGCACAACTGTCTAGAAGTTCGTCAGGTGAAATCTTCAGGTAGTTAAGATATGTGGCCATGAAGAACTCCACAGCTAGAACAACAGGAAGGATCCAACTTGTTGATAAAACTAAGGATAAGGATATCTCTAACACATGAAGCCTATAATTAGGCTCGTATTATAGTTACAAAAATTCTCAAATGATCCCGGTGCATATGACCTCAATGCATCCGATCCTTTCACATTAGAGGATCACACATGAGACCCAAATGATCTAAGAGCTTGCAACCATGGACTCACATGCAACCTGTCTAAACAAGAACATATTTTAAGAGTTTCTATGATGTTGGCTATATTAGTTGAGATTGAAAATTATCATTTTACGACGTTGGTCTAATAATATAAGATATAAACATTCTTAATTAGTCTAATAGGGAGCTAGCTAGTATGAGCCAAATAGAGCCCGGTCTATAATGAGAGGGTTTGTGACTAAAAACTCTAATAAATAGTACTCAAGTTTCTCCTCTAGCCCTAATACACAAATAACCTCATATAATGAGCAATTAAAGAACATATAGGGCACTAGAGGGGGAGAAGCATTTGAGCTTTGGATCATCGTTATTTTGCACCAAGAGCAATAAATTCCAAATCAAGTGAACAAATCTCTTTTTTCCATTACTATGTTCTAGATTTCGACTATGGAAATCTTGGGTGCCATTTTTGTGGCTATTTTGGAGGATCCCACATGAGACCGATGCATATGAAATCATTGCATCCGAGCCTTTAACATTGGAGGATCTATCATGAGAACAAATAATCTAAGAGCTTGCATGCATGGACTCACATGCACCTCGTGTAAACAAGAATGTCTCAACAAAAACACGATGATAAAAGTCAGCAATACTGTTGTACTTTTGTTTAAATGAATCACGATTGTGAAAATTTGTTGTATATGGCCAACTCTACCTCACCCTCCACTAAAATACCGACGTCGTAACTTTGGCCAACTCTCACCGCCACGATCAATTCGTACCTTTGATGGAAGCAACTATGACTACTGGAAATAACTACATTCTTGATAGCTCACGATTTGTGGGACGTTGTATGTAGTCCGCCACCAAGCTGCTTCAAGTCTTGCCAGCAAGTTCAATGACCATCGAGCCTCATCGGCACGAACCACCAGCGTGAGCGGTCGAGCGAGCCAACTTGAGTCACACTGTTGACCACCGTCCGATTCGTTGTCCGTTGCATACGTACTGAAAACAAATCTCTCAAATTCTCATTTGAATAATATATAACAAAAAAAATCATCTCTAGTATGAAATGCCTTAGATAGGATTTGCACGATAATCTTGGATGGATATTTAGATAATATGTCCTAATAGATTAGGATTGCATTCTAGATATATTTCATGTAGATAAGATTTGGATAATTTTTTAAAATGACATTGCTTTTAGATAAATGTTCCACGATATGATAGATTCTCAAATAAATTAGGACATTTTCTAGAATAAAAATTTTCCTAAAAAGATATAGGATTTAATCTAAACTATTTTCTAGATCAGATAGGATAATTTTAATTTAGGATAGTTTTTATTCCATTGATTAATAATTTTGAATTTTAATTAAAAAATACCAAAAGTATCATGTGCATTGTTGCGACCCAAAATTTAGTTTTCTAGATTAATGGATTATCACATTAATTAAATTAACTAATCTAGTTCGAGTTACCCCAAACTTGACCAAATAGCAATTTAGGTTCAATATTTAACATGCAAAAAAATATTTTTAATTTAGAGTCGTCACTAGTCATTTTAAGGTGGGTAGATTAGAAACCAAAATAAAATAGTGAGAGTACTATTTTATTCTTACGAAGCAGAGATAATGACCTCAAAGACTTGATTACGCTAGATTACTCTAATGTACTTTTGGTACATTTTCATTTCATAAAAAAAGTTTGATCAGGCAGGTTTGCTTAAATCTTAAGCTAAGTTACTAACAAAAGTATCAAAGGGAAGTTCAAACAATTCAATTAGACACTCAGTACTTAAGATAATTAGCGAGGAAAATGTGCCAGACATTTTCTCTTTTTGGTTTTTACTTTTTAATGAAAAATAAACTAAATGCAATACAGAAAATTATTCTAAATGCAATGAAATAAATAAATGCAATCTATTCTAAGAATGCATATGAATTCAATTAAACTACATAACTAACTCTATATGACATGCGATTAAAATTAATTCAATCCTAGCATGCAATCTACATGATGAATTAATTAATTAACCAAATATGTGACTCTAAATGACATGAAAAATATGACATCTAATGAATGATGCCATGGCAAAGATGATTTTTATTTTTATTTTTCCAACTTAATTATGGCCCTAAACTAAACTACGCTGAAAAGATAGTTATCCTACACATTTTAGGATTTAAATTGACTTAAACCCTAACCCATTAAAGATGAACTATTTTAGGCATTATTATCTATCTAAATATACATATTCTAACCTAGAATGAAATCTAATCTAATTTATTCCAAAAACCAATTAAACATGTAGTCCTATCTATATGATTTTTATTCGAGAATGCAATTTAATTTAAACAAGTCAACTCTAATCTATATGCAACAATCATCCATATGCAATATTTTTTAGAGATTTTCAACATACATTCTATTATTGCAAAAAATAGCAATCAAACCAGTTCAATTTAAATATGGAAAGTCAACCAATCAAATATGCAAAGATAGTGATCTAATTAGATAAGCTCAAATGTAAAAAGTAAATTAACTTGAATGTTTCGCAATTTTTTTGGAATCTATCTTTGGTCTAAAGCCTTATAGATAAAAAAAAATTCGAAATACCTACGATGAAAATGATTGTATCTAATGCCTTATAGATAAAATCAAATCCACATGTGTCGTTGCAAATTAGGAAATGATTTTGATAATTGATCACCTGTGACTGAAAACATTTGATTAGATAATATTGCGCACCAAGATAGGCGATAAAATATTCAAATTGATCAAGACAAGGATTTTTACCTACTCCAATCAACTTTCCAAATTTGAACCAAATCAAATAGGCCTGTGGATTGTGGATCAAGCTTGAGCTTTCCAACTAACTCGGCAAGGGACTCACACGGTGGCTACGTTTCCTTAAGCAAGGCTTCATTTTTTCTAAATTAGGTCAAAAAATTATTTACTAAATTAGGACAAAAAATATTATATTTACCACAACAGGCCCTGCGTAGCATTCAAAATGCTACACGGGCCCAATAGTGGCTGCGGCCTTTTTTTCTGAAAAAATTCATATCTCTAATTATTTTATATTTATAGCATTTATATTTATATAAGTTTGTAAATATAATTTTTTAATTTCGAAGCTTATTTTTATAACATAATTATTAATAATATTTTTTACTGTAATTTAGTAAATTTTTTTAGCCTAATTTGAAAAAAAAACCACTTAAGCACATCGAGAACAGATCACCATTGGATGGGAACAAGTTGCAGGAAAATCAGCTTTGGAATTTTGCTCCATAATTTCTCTCTCTTCTTTTCACGTGATTTTTCTGAAAAGTTTCTGAGCAAGAATTGGTGTTGTCTTCTCCCTAATGTTCTGAACGAGCGTTCCTCTTTTAACGTTTTCTGCAAACAAAATCCATCTTAATGGGCTTGCTGAAAAAAGAGAGAAGAAAAGCATGACAACGGGATGTAAATATTTTATATTAATAAAATATGAGCCTCCCCTTTCTTTTGTCTTTTCTCCTCAATTCCATGTCTGAGTTGGGCGAGAACGGTTGGAGAGAGGTGTGGACAGGCAGTGTACTTCTTCTTGGACATGTAGGTCCAAGTCCACTCCTGCTTTTTCTTCCTTAGGTAATCCGCCTCCCCTTCCATTAATTCATGGCTTTTTGCTTCATGGGAGATATCAATTCTGAAGCTAGGGTTTTTTTCCCACAAATATTTACCAAAATAGGGTAAAAAAATATTTATCATTTTGAAATTCATGCGGCACTAAAAATGCCGCACAAGCCTCGAGCGGCAATCCAAATGCCGTGTGGAGCCTATGCGGAATTCTGAGTGCCATGCAGGCCCAAGGCCCGCAACCCTACAGTCCGCAACCCTTTAAAAAAAATTCATTTTTATGTGGTTTTAATTATATTTATAACATTTATATTTATATAACTTTTTAAATATAATTTCTCCCTTTTTGAAGTTTATTTTTATAACATATTATTAATAATTAATTAAAAATTTTATTAATATATATGTAATTAATTTATTTAGTATGTAAATAAGAATGCCACACAGGCTGGGTCTTGCGAGATACTTTGAATGCCGCCTGAGCCTGCGCAGTATTTGGACTACCGCGCGGGGCCCATGCAAAATGGTAAATATTTTTTTATCCTATTTTGATAAATATATATTTTTAAAATTTTAAATTGGAAAAAAAAAAAGCCCGAGAAAGAAAGTCAGAGCTCCCTTCACTGTGCATGATGCCCACTCCTTGCTGTCGTTCCTCCCATTGTGAAGTATGGACTAGGACGAGAGAGAAGGAGCCGGTCCTCCCTCTGATTCCTTTTTCCCATGAACTCCCTCTCTCCACGCTTGTGTATTTTTTATTTTTCCACTCTTCCTGCCGTGTCTCGCAATGTGTGGTCACCCACTTTTAATGCAAATCATCCACCTTTTACGACATGAGTATCTCAAGAGTAAATGATAACGTTTCTATTTTTCTATTTTTATTTCAAATTTATTTCAAAAATAGATTTGGAATAGAAACTCGTTTGGCAACGCAAATCTATTTTTCTATTTCTGGAACAAAAATCTGTTCAAAATAGATTTTGACTCAAAATCAAAAATAAAAAATTTTCGTTTTTGACAGAAATAAAAAAAAATCTATTTCTATTTCATAAATTATTTTTGAAATAGAATAGCTTCGAAGAGCCCTCAATCTCTCATGTATCTTTGGAAATTCTGGATTCGTTATGAATGACTGATGGTACTCAATGGATTCTCGTTCTTCCTCTGCAATCTTTTAATCTGCCGGTTTGCCTTGAATATGTCCACACTTCCTGCGGCGCGCCTAACAACATGATGAACCTGCACGTAATCCTGTTGAAGAACGCGCGGCACTCGGTTCTCTGTTTTGAGTTAATCTTGACAGATTCTGCGCAGTAGAGTTCTACTGCAGATCTGTCAACAAATGACACCCACGTGTCCGTGACGGTACCTTCAAATAGACAAGAAGATACTGTGAATATTTGGTTAAATTGGTGGTTTTACAGGCTGTGCAAGTAACCCAAATATAATGGGCCTATTTGGTTCAATATTTGTCAAAGGGTCGCGAGGCTCTAAAATTTTTTGAACAAATATAAATAACTTTTGATTTATTTTCTGTTCAACTTTGAAAAAATATTATTGTATTTTTAAAGTTTTGGAGGTATTTTAAGAAGTTGCATTTTCAGAATGCGATTAAAATTTTTTATTTTTAATATTTTTATTTTCTGTTTTCTTTTTTCTTTTAAAGAAAGTAATTAAAAACAAAAAATAATTTTTTTAAAAATAAAATAAAATAAAAATAATTAAAAAACGTAGAAGTCTTCGCTGTCCGTAAATCGCGAGATGCGAACCCCATACGTTTTATTATAATAACAACAACGATTATATTTATAATACACTGTATCCATCATTCAACCTACATTTTCAAAGCAATGTTACTCTACCAGTATATAAATTCCATCCGAACAAAAGCCTCAACCAAACCACCCTCCTCCTCCT
This sequence comes from Psidium guajava, assembly GCA_016432845.1. Taxonomy (NCBI): domain Eukaryota; kingdom Viridiplantae; phylum Streptophyta; class Magnoliopsida; order Myrtales; family Myrtaceae; genus Psidium; species Psidium guajava. The sequence goes on along the minus strand of CM028228.1, from coordinate 8,356,189 downwards.
CCTCCTTCTTCAGCCGAGCCCTAGAGCTAGCTTGAGAAACTATCCACTGCACAACGATGGCTCAAACTCCATCCATCCCAAAGTACTTGCGAGAGGATGACATCCCTCAAGAATGCTGGGACCTCATTCCCTCTCTCCCCCGCGAAGATGGCTGGCTCGCCACCTCCCTCTACTTATACCAAGGCTTCTGGGTCTCCACAAGGAGCCTAAAGGGCGTCATAGCTTGCCAGAGCCTCTTCCAAGCCCGAGACACCGACATCCTCCTCGTCACCAACCCTAAGTCTGGCACCACCTGGCTCAAGGCCATCCTCTTTGCCCTCCTCAACCGCGCCATGTACTCGGGCTCAGGTTTGCAACCACAGCACTCTCTGCTCAACCAAAACCCTCACGACCTCGTGCCCTATCTGGAATTACAGCTCTACCTCGAGCAGGACGTTCCCGACCTGGCATCCCTTCCGGCCCCAAGGCTCTTTGCCACCCACTTGCCTTATCAATCGCTCCCACATTCGTTAAGGGACTCCAAGTGCAAGCTGGTGTACTTGTGCAGGAACCCCAAGGACACCTTCGTCTCCCTCTGGCACTTCGCGAACAAGCTGAGGCCCAAGGACAAGGGCGAGATCTCGCTGCAGGAGTCGCTCGACAAGTTCTGCCGCGGCGTGAGCTTGTACGGGCCTTACTGGGATCATGTGCTGGGGTACCACAAAGCGAGCTCGGAAACACCCGAGAAGGTGTTGTTCCTAAAGTACGAGGACATGAAGGAGGACCCTTGCGGAAACCTGAGGAGGCTGGCCAGTTTCCTGGACTGTCCGTTCGGCGAAGAAGAGCTAAGCGACGGGACGGTGGACGAAATACTGAAGCTCTGTAGTTTTGACCATTTGAGCGGGTTGGAGGTGAACAAGAGCGGCACTTTGTCTACTGGGGAGGAGAGCAAGGCGTTCTTTAGGAAAGGCGAGGTTGGAGATTGGGTAAATTACCTGAGTGTTGACATGGCCGAGAGGATTGACCGGGTTGTGGTGGAGAAGCTGCCTGGTTCTGGGTTGACGCTTTAGGTGTCTGGGTTTTCCAGTGCGTTTCGATAATAATAATAATAATAAAATCTGGTTAATATTATGCATGGTTAGGTAGATCGATGCCCAGTTGGCGACTGAAAAAGTCGTTCTCATGATATTAGGCGCAAGATCTTAAATCATAAGATAATTGTCCCCTCCTACCAAATAAAATATGAATCTCTATTGCATACCAAGTTATCGCATCTTTAATTATGAATTCAAACTCTTTTCCCCATAAATTCCTTGGAAAGCGGGGCCGTGTCACTTTATTTAACATGAATTGCAACTACATTTGCGTATTTAATGGCGAAAATGCCAATGCATAAGATGAAAATGGAATCATCAAATCCAGACGATGATTTCCTCATCCATAAATTGTAACCTTTAAATCTTCTCCCTCTGTATATGCTGAGGTTTTGTTTAATCCCTTAGTGCACAGATAGAATGAGGGGACAATTAAATATTTTGCGCTGGTTGTGGATTAAATTGCATATATTGAAAATTCTGTTGCTTGATTTAGAATATTTTGGTGCTTGATTGCTTAATTGGAAGATTGCATATCTAGTTTGAATATTTTTGGGAAATCTTGTGGTATATTACTTGCCTAATTTGAATATTTTGAAAATCTTTGAATATATCAAAAATATCTAATCATATCATCAATTAGGAAAATTTCTTAATCTGCAACTGCATACATGGAATGGCTGTATTAGGCTTTAGATAGAATTATTTTTATACCGGGTATTTCAAATTTTTAAGGCTTCCATAAAAATTGAAAATCACAAAAAAACCAAAAAAATTGGAAAATATGTTTAAAAAATCCCCATGGCTCATCGTTAATTCATCTCACAAAATATGAAAAAATTAAAAAAAAAAAGATATAGCAAGATACGGTTTCTTAAAAACCACATCTCATCATCTTTAGAAAGATAGGATTTTCTAGAAATCATGTCTAATGTATTGCAACTTTTGAATAAAAACATTTTCAAATCCATCTCAATCTTTACAAGATGTAGGCTTAGGGTTAAGAGATTTTCTTAAAATTTTTGGGTATTAATTCAAGCCTATAATCCCCAAATGTCAGTCATCCATCATGGTTCTATATTCACAATCAGTCATACAAAGTTAACTAGCAAACCACAACATTTTAAGCCTAAAAGTAAACCTCAATTAGCCTTGTTTACCTATAGGCCTGGCTTTCCCCATATGACGCACCGTCTATTCCACTTGTTGATCACACCCTGCTATAATCTCAAAACACAAAAATCATCAATTCCTTATGTAGTGATTAGCAAAATCCTTGACTAATAAGTAGCATAAGCTACTGCCAATTCAAGAAAAACACAATCATATGCACTTATAATTTTAAATGCATACATGCCTACTAAACACTTCAATCACTAACACACCTTATCACTCCAATGACCTGGCTTTGATACCATTATGATGACTCAACCCTTGCCACTTGCTTAACCTACTTATGTGCTCTACTTTAATCTGATATCATAATTTGATTAAAAAAAAAGTTAATGGTCATATGAAAATTACAAGTGCATACAAGACAAATAGTAGGTACACCTTAAGGATATGGCCTCATAGGTTTCACTAACTTAACAAAACACATGAATCAACATGTCCACAAAACGAGTGATTTTATATATGTTGATAACAATTTTATTAAATCTTTCCTTTTTGAAATACAACAACCGGGATGTGACTAATAGCTCCTCCTCCAATCCATAATCTCCTCATATTTCGGTATTACCATCGCCACTATAACATGCCTGCTATTCTTCTCCACCATCCTTAAGAACTAGCTAAATTTGTAAAATAGTTAAATGCACGAGGGTGAGCTTAAAAGCTCTGGAAGTAAATATCTAATACCACGACTATTGGCCTATCAATCAATCAGCAAACTGGCAACACATTTCAATCATAATGCGACACGTAGAACAATAAAAAAATAATAATGGATTTTTTGTGACTTTTGTAGGACGAAATTACTTAAGTTGGCATGGGACTCAAGCTCAGCCGGTCATCACAGAACCGGAACTGATCAAGGAGGTTCTAGTAAACAGAGACAAAACATATCCGAAAACACCAACTGAGGACTTCATCAAGAAGCTATTAGGGGATGGGCTTGCGACCACCAATAATGAAGAAAAATGAGCAAAACAACGTAAACTCGCCAATTACACTTTCCACGGAGAGAGCTCGAAGCTAATTCAGCTTGACAGTAAAGTTCTCCGATTTCATTACTTCAACAATCTCAATCCACAAAAAAAAAAAAAAAACTTGTGCAATTAATAAGAGCTGAATGCACGTTTCAAGATAGAACTAATGGAGCCGTTAAGAAGGCAACGAGAAAGGACAATGGCTCTCAAAATTGAGATTGTAATTAGAAATTTAGATTCTACTGATTTTTTGGGGATCGAAATCGAAATGCAGAACATGGTTCCAGCAATGGTGGATTCCGCTCACTTGATGCTAGAAAGGTGGAAGCATCAATAGGGGAACGAGATTGACGTGTCTGAAGAATTTAAGTTAATCACATGTGAAGTGATTTCAAGAATGGCACTCGCACGCTGCTACATCGAAGGCTGGAATATTTTTCAGATGTTGACAAGATTGGGTGTGTTATTATTCATAAATATCCCTCCTGTAAGGTTCCCAGAATTAAGGTATTCCTTCTTTTCCTAAGAGCAAACTGTCCTTGGTCAATTCATAGGATTACCTCTGTCTAGTTGAGATGAGCCTAACAAACTAGGGGAATCCCTCTTGGAATACCTCTCAGTAAGTTGTGGAAGACGGCAGATGAAATTGAAGCGGAGAAGCTCGAGAGAGGCATATACGACGTTATACTGGGGTTAATCAAGAAAAGGAAAGAGAAGGTGAAGGCCGGCGAGGCAGCTGACTGTAGGAATGATTTCCTTGGACAGCTTGTTAAGGCTTCTCGTAACACGGACGAGAGCAAGAAAATCACAATCAATGATTTGGTCGACGAATGCAAGACGTTCTACATAAGCGGCCAAGAATCCGCGACTGCATAGTTGACATGGGTCATCTTCCTCCCAGCGACTCATCCGGATTGGCAAGAGGAAGCGAGAAAGGAGGTTGTCCATGTGTTTGGGAATGACGATCCGGACTCTGATGGTATTGGGAAGTTAAGGACGGTATGTATGTGAATCTTTGGTCAGGGGTTAACTAGGTAGACCATAACAAGTTCAATCTCACCAAAACAACAAAAGTTGGATGGCCTTTTCTAGAATTTCTTTCATTAGATAGGCTGAAATTGGGAACATGACGCCTAACCGTCATATTTCCTGCGTATGCAGATAGCAGATCATAAATGAAACTCTGCGATTGTACCCTCCTAACGTTGGGTTGACAAGGCAAGTTGACCATCAACTCAGGTTGGGAAAACTCGTTCTTCTCGCCAATATCCAGATCATGTTAGGAAATCTAAAGCTTCACCATGACCCCCGGAATATGGGGTGATGATGCCTCTTCAAGCCGGAGCGTTTGCCAAGGGGGTCATCAAGGCCACTGGCAACAACCCAGTCGTGTTCATTCCCTTCAGCTTTGGGCTCCGAATTTGCGCGGGCATGAGCTTCGTGACACGCGAGGTGAAGATTGCTCCCTCGATGACTCTGCAGCGCTACGCTTTCAAATTGGCCCCTGCGTACGTCCACTGTCTGGTTCAAGTCCTCACGATTCACCCCAAACACGGACTTCAAGTTATATCTTGACCATTGCAGCTTGGTTCACCGGGCATATGAATACTGTCTCTTTTGTAAAATGATGTCCATTGATGCCTTCACACTTCAATGCCCTGTGGTGGGCTTCTAGGATTTGTCAAATTAAAAGGGGGCCAGGGGATGCTGATGATCGGGACATTATTCTTAAGATCTTAAGGTGCATATATTTCACGAAAAATAAATTATTTAAAAATATTTTTTTTTTCAAAATAATAATTTGAATCACTTGAAATAACTAATCTATGAGAAATGTTCCATTATTGATACAAATTATGCTTAGATATTTTCGTGAACAATAAATTTTTTTCATTCATTCATTCATTTTCGTAATTGATTCAAACGATTATTTTTAAATTTTTTTTTAAACATCCATTATTCACGAATGAAACTCATCAACATGAAGGTCGTGGATTGGGGCATTCTTTATTTACTATATATAGCACACTATCAATGCATAGATATGTGTGCCAACATATATTTGCTGGGATATGGAATTTGTCGGGCTGCATCCCGACCTGTGAAATTGCCTGGAGACGAGGGCAAGAAAATGTGGAAGCAGACGCGTGACATGAAATTGACCGGCCCACTGTTTTTGGCTCGTGCTATTTTTACCTTTTCATTGGCTCATGATATCTCCTGCCACATTAGATGGACCATCATAAAATTATTTCCCAAGCCGCTTCTTTCACATACATTATATTTCGACTTTTTCTTCATATGTGCCTTCTTCTGAACTTATTCTCCACTTCTATAATCCAATCAAGCACTAATCATACACCAAAGTAATAAAATGTTAGTTTTATTTTCAAAATTTTTACTTGATTTTCTTAGATTATTCTCGTGATCGCCAGAGACTTTGATTTTTGGATCAAATTTACGAGAATATACTGAAAAATGAAATATTACAGTCAATGTATGCATCATACACAACGTATTCATAGATTATGGTCTTACTTGTACTGAAAAAGTTTCCTAGTACAAAACATAAAGAAATATACAACTCATTAATAGAATAATTAGTTTTGTCTATGAAAAATACAATAATTAATTAGCTATCTACCAAATAAACTATTTTTTGGAAAGAGGTACACCTCTTTTTGTTCCAAATGGAGAAAGAAAAGGCAAAAGGAGGAAAAAAAAAAGGAAGGCAAGCAATCGGCTTAAATCAAGAGTACACCCCACATTTAACCTTAATAATCTAGTAAAATTGAAACAAATGAAAAAGAAGAAAAATAGTAAGAAATAATCTTAAATTAAGGGTGTAATCCACAAGGGATAGGGTAGTCAATTTAATGTAAAATAGGGTGTCAGGAGCTAATTAAGAGTGGAAATAGCGCAAGCCTTTTTCTTATTGATTCTCACTTCTTCCTACCATGTTATGTACCCTTATGTGTTTGGAATAGATAAATTATTTGTTGCCACAATTAAAATATTAGGCCGGGAGTAACTTGTCGGGATCAAGATCATGATAATATTGAAAGAAAGAGAATAAGAAACATGGAGAATTTTTCACATCCATTTAATTGTTCGGCAAAACACTAGATATTACCTTGAGCTGGTGACTGCTGGGTTACCATGAACTAGGATGAATATCTCCCAATTCGAGTGTCAAATTGAGACTAATTGGGTGTTGTTGAAAGGCTCTTAATGGATATCATCTGTTTGCGCCATTTGGCCACGCATTAAAAAAAAATGACCTTAGATCAAAATTGATCAAACGTTGGAAAAATTTAAGTGTTCAAGTTCTTCTCACGTAAAGTTAATGGCATTCAATTGCAATGGCCGAACAAGTGGCAATGGAGCTGATGATTGATTAAGGGCCCATTTTCGAAGTGTATTAATGTTGGGTGGGTATGTCAAAGAAAGAATCCCCTATGCGACTTCTTGGTGGAGTAGGTATAGTATGTCTTGCCTAATTTGCAGTTTGAGGTATGATAACTTAACCATTGTTAAGTAGAAAGCATCGGCACAAGAAGCTCTCTGTTTTCCCCCCGATAGGTATTGTTAATCATTCCTGCTGAAACGAATTCGCCTCATACTCCACTCGATTCATTTTTTTCTTCTAGGGTTTTAATCGCCTACTTCCAACTGGCCTCCTCACCATTTGGATTTGGATTTCCAGCTTCCTCTCAGCCCCAATGGATGACCTCCTCTAAGTTTGGGCTTTTTACGAAAATAGGTTAAAAAATTTACCTTTTTACCGATTTAGGTTTTGCGGTGAAAAAAATACGAAAATGAGGCTTGTTCGGTGGTGGGGGCGCCAAACAAGCGCTTGTTCGGTGATACAAGCGCCGAACAGGGAAAAATTAAAAAAAAAATAAGAACAAAGCCTTGTTCGGCACTATTAGTGCCGAACAAGAAAAAGTTGGGGGTGGTTTTGAGAAAATTATAAAAAAAAAACATCAAAAAAATTCTAAAAAATTTCCATAAATCCCAAAAATTAGGAAATTGATAATTTTAATGGGTCGGTCCTATTTTTGATGGTTTTCTCTTTTAGAAATTTCGAAATGACGGTTTTTCCCCTTACAAGAAAATTGTCTCGAAAAATTTCAAAAGTTTCCAAAAAAAATTTCAAAAATTAGGAAATTGGCCATTTTAATTGACCAATCGTACTTTTAAGGATTTTTCTCATCTATCTTATCAAAATGATGATTTTGTCCCTTATGAAAAAAAAAGTGTTCACGAAAAAAAATAGTTAGTATTTTAAATGGTCCAACATGGAAATTAAGTGGAAAAGGTACGTTGTGGAAGATATTTTACAAATGGGTACTCCAAGGCCATTGTTCCTAGAGAAAAAGATCATTTAAAGCCAAGGTTTTTAACCTGTAAAAAGTCATTTAACCTCCTCGGTTGGATGGAATCCATAGCCGGGTATTGCCTGCTGAAGGGATAGTGCCGTCTCAGCGAGTCCATTTTCTGTGGGTAGTAAATTCATCGAATAGATCCTAGTTTCCTAGTTTCCATATCTTATTTTCTGCTCCATACTTTCATTAACAATCAAAAGAGGAGTAAAATGGAATAATTAGAGGACTACCACAAGAACTGAAAATCCCAAGAAGAAGGTGGTAGACAATAACAAGGACACCTAACAAAGAGAGAAAGAGAAAGAGAGTGACTTTGGTCAGAGATTTTTGTTAAACCTGAGCATGGATATGCTAAGTTTATAGTAGACACTTGCTTGATGCCAAGCAACTTCGTCTGGTGAAGTCTCCCCCTTGCTTGAGAAGTTAATCCACAGTGCTTGATGGATCCCTGCAGTTGTCCTTGTTGATTCCTTCACTTTTGTCCTCTTTGCCGACTTCTTCAAGACTATTTTCATCTTCTTGAGGAAGTTTTATGGCCTAACTACCATCTTTCAGTCTTGTGAATGTCCTTCTCCACTTGTTTGTCCTTTTCTCTTTCCATCCCATGTGCGGTGGACAGATTTTTCTTGTGGGGCCATTTTGCTAAAAGAAGGGAGTAAAACTGGGCGCTACAGGATTCATTTTTCTTTTTTCTTTTTAATCTTCCTGCAAATTACTCAAACATTGCCCTTTTTCTTGGCCAAGTCATCCTTAGACCGCTTTATTTCCAAAACCCTACTCTTAACACCACTTTTAATAGGAGGGTCGCAGTATCAGCATCTTGGAAGTTGAATAGACATTGACAACCACATAGCAGATCAACATCAACGATGTCAATACATAGCAATATCATATTTATGATGTAAAACGTTCATAGCAATATCATATTTATGATGTAAAAAGTTTATTTTACCAATTTTGAATCTATAGGTATTGAAAAATTATATTTAGAAGCTTTAACGAAGCCTGAGGATCCAATTTGGAAAAAAGTAATTTTTGAAATTTGTCGTAAATTTTAATATTACTTTTCATATTAAGAAAATATCCAAAAATAAGAAAATAGATTTCGTAGACTACAACTATGAAGAAATTGCCAAAATTTTATTTTAAAAACCTTTCCATGTTGGACCATTTAAAATACTGACTATTTTTTTCATGAACACTTTTTTTTTCATAAGGGACAAAATCATCATTTTGAAAATAAAAATGAGAAAAATCCTTAAAAGTAAAATTGGTCAATTAAAATGGCCCATTTCCTAATTTTTGAAATTTTTTTTGGAAACTTTTGAAATTTTTCGAGACAATTTGCCTATAAGGGGCAAAATCGTCATTTCGAAATGTCTAAAAGGGAAAACCATCAAAAATAGGACCGACCCATTAAAATTGTCAATTTCCTAATTTTTGGGATTTATGGAAATTTTTTAGAATTTTTTTGATTTTTTTATAATTTTCTCAAACCCCCAACTTTTTCCTTTTTTTATTTTTTATTTATTTTTCCTTGTTCGGCGCTTGTATCACTAAACAAGGGCTTGTTCGGCCTCCCAACCACCGAACAAGCCCCATTTTCGTATTTTTTTCACCGCAAAACCTAAATCGGTAAAAAGGTAAAATTTTTTAACCTATTTTCGTAAAAAGCCCTCTAAGTTTCCCATGGTTACGCAACCTAATTCCACTGAAAGCTCTTGAGCAGTAGTTGCTGATTTGGCTATGGCCAACCTCTTGGAGCCCACCTCAACTTCAATATGCCCTTCCGCCATCCTTTTTGGTCCAGCTGTCACTGCCCCAAACCTTGTGGTAGCACCTCATTATTGCAGGGGGTTTCAAACTTGCATGGAACCAGCGACTCTGCCAAGCCTCCCATACACGGCCTCCTTCTTTATGGAGGCAACAGTGTCTCGACCTAAAAATCAATTAAAACCTTAGGTTAATAAATTATTAGGCTAATTAGAAACTAACATAATACAGACTCTCCTAAGCCGTACCAAGTCGTAACTTAGATTTATTCAAATGATTTTAACTTTATAGTCGCCACTAACCATTTTTGATAAGTTGCTAGATACCTAAATAAAATAGCGGGAATACTATTTAATTGTTCGGGGACTTGATTATGCTAGTTAACTGAAACTAATACCCTTTTGGTATCTTAATTCCCTGAAAACCTAGGTTTGACAACTCAAGTTTGATTGATTTTTTTTTTTTGGAGCTTATCAAATGGAGTGTGTGTATAATATTGTTTTCACCTTTTTAGAATGCATGACATGCAAGGACTAACCTATATGCTGGATTTATATGAGTAAATTAAACATGCAAGATAACATCAAATTAATGCAACACTTAAGGCAACATGTTGATAGTCATGCACTTTAAATAAAATAAATATGCAAAGACTATATATAACACGCATAGATTCTAACTAACCTAGATAGCATGTGATTTTTATTCAAGCAACTAAAACATACAAATTAAACTATCCTAAGATGAGTATTCTAAACATGATACTAATGACATGCCAAATGTTACGGTAAAAATAAAAATAAAAATATGACATGCAAGATATAAGGCATGTGAAAAATGACGATTCCATAATATGATACGCATGATTTTTTTTTTTTTTGGAAAAATGAATGATGGCTTAAATGATACTCGAAAATATGAACAACATAAGAGAAATGCAAAGCTATGAAATGGCATTTTGCAGGATATGATATCCAGAATAAATATGCAATATATGCGTGATATTTTTTGTGTTTTCTTTGGGACTTTTGGCCACATGAAGATATGTTTGATTTGATTTTCTTGACTTTCATTTCCAAGTTGAACTTAGTGAGATTCCCTAAAGATTTAATTAGATATAATTTCTAAGAAACTATATCGCCCTAAATTCTTAGGAATTTTAAAATCTTCGAAAATTCAAAATCAAACAAGATATCAATCAAGTAAATTCGAGATAACAACTCTAAGTAAATCAACCATTTCTATTTCACATTTTTTTGCAAAAAAAAAAAAAAAGATGTGCCAAAGTCTAAAATCGACTTTTGAAAGATGACAAACCGATCTAGATGGAATAGATCGGTTTGCTTATCTTTCTCGCTTTTTCTAAATTGGAGGATCATTCCTAAAAAGGGAGGAATTGTCCAAAATTTATTTTAAACAAGGGCAATGCAATATTGTGAATTATCCAAGACCCAAAAATTACCTTGATTGCAATTTGTCTTCCAATTTGAACGGCACCGCACTGAACTTATAGATGAAGTTTAGACGGTTGGACCGACTGGCTAGGGGAGGATCACCCGAACAAAGAACCTCGACAAAGGGTCAGTCATGGCTCGACACGATGGTGCTCACTTGTTCAATGAAGCTTTTTTCACAGCAGATAATTTATGCATAAATCTGCCTAAAATTCAGCACTAACACTGAAGGAATTATGCAAAAACAACAAGGCAATGACCCCTAAAGAGCCCACAAAAACTGCACTGGGAATCAAGTGAAAACGGACTGAATCACCACAGTTTTGGCACTGAACAACAATAGATTAGACACCCAAAATAGCAGCAAGCTTGAGATTGAACAGTAGGAAAATTGACCCCCTGAGTAGTGACCAAATCAACACCGAACATGACAAATATTGGCACCGGACAGTAGGGGAATTGAACATCAAATAGCAAAGGAAATTACGTAACAGTAGTAGTGATGAAATTAGCCTTATAGAGAAGTTAAAAGAACCAGCCTTTTTGTTCCTTCCCCTCTAATGTCAGAAGGTGAAGTGCTTCCTTTTCTTTTGACTTTTCAACCCCCTCTCTCTCGCTCTCTCTCTCTCTCTCTCTCTCTCTCTATATATATATATATATGCTTTGTCCTCTCCCTTTTATCACGCGACAGAGCCCCCTAGATGAAAGCCTCCTTTTGACCAAACCTCTCTTCTTTCTCCACCCCTTTTTAAAGCCCTCTCTCTCAATGCCTCTTATGCTATGGATGGCTACTCCCTTCTATAGAAAATGTTCCCCGAAGTATCCCTTGAAAGGTGCTGAAATTGTGGAGCTACTTTGATCTTTAAGGATTTTCCTTGATTTCGAGAATCGGCCATTTCCATGCAATCTTTTAGTTTTTCCATTCTATTTTATTCATATTGCCATGGACATGTCTATGTTCACTTGCCCTTGAACTTTTGTCAATATTCTTCCAATTGCATCCTGCTGTGGCTCCATTGGGATTATCGAAATTCATATTCGTTACTCTGGTGTGCTTTTAATGCTTCTTGTGTCAATCTCAATCGAAGTTAGATAGGCCTCAAACCAAACGTTTAAGCATGTCCGTTGCCATTCCAAATTAAAACGCAAAAAAAAAAAAAGAGAATGGAATGTAATGAATGCCAAATTAAACTAATCTAAGTGACAACTATAAGTTGAATAGTTTGGCTAGGGACTAACATTAGTCCCTATTTTTTATGCACTAGAATTTTAGGTGTCAGCAAACAAAAGCTACGGCAATACTTTTCATCCCTACCCCCTCACGTCAATCCCACGAGCCTCTTATCCATTCTCATTCGATCATGGGAGGAGCAAGTCAAAATAGAGTCTTGCTTGGGCTGCTTTAATGGTAGTCTTTACATTTTCTCTTTCACTTGTAGTATGGGGAAGAAGTGGACTCTAGAAGTAAAGGTCGTAATGTCAAAGGAATCATTACTGCAGGGCCTAGAGGGGGAGGTCATAAGCGTTTATACCATAAAATCGATTTTCGACGGAAATTCCAATGGCTTTTGCTACTATAACCTTCCCGACCACGATTTGTCTTTTTTTATAGGCATTTTACCTCGAAACGAGTATTATACTAGGTATAAAAAAACAGAAAAAAGTAATAAAATGTACCTCCTTCGTAAAGGATTTCTTCATAATTACCATGAACAGTTACTCCTGGAGTGGCCAAATACCATGTGAATCGCTAGAAACATGTGAAGTGTATGGCTAACCCAATAACGAAAGTTTCGTAAGGGGACTGGAGCATACTACCATGAGACAAAAGATCTTCTTTCTAAAAAGATTCAATTCGAAACTATTTTCTAGAACGTAGAATAAGATTCTAATCCGATTATTTTATATTCTATTTAGTATTTCGATTTAGTTCGACAGGTAAATAAATTAACCTTAAAACAATAACGATTAATTACTATTGCTATAAAACAAGCTCATATTTTATCTTTGTTACCTTTTCTTAATAATGACATGCAGACTTGTTGAAGTAGTACAACACGATTAATCCACCAATCTGCCACAGCCCATCCTTGCAGCTGTGAATTCCCTTCGTGTCATAGCTACCCTTACCCCAAATTGTGTAGATAACTCTCATCGCTCGATAGAGGAGTCAGACTCACGTGGAGCCACCATTGCCTCTGCCAAAGCCCCTACGTCTGGCTTTCCTCTTTGTGGATGTAGTAGGAGCCATGGCAAGGCCTCTTCCACGTCACCACAACTCCTTTAACCCACACATGCAAATATGAACACTCAACGTTTGTGGGCAGCCGTCATCAAAGCTATGGAAAAAGGGTACACCCTTTCTTACATATCTCCTAGTTGTACATATTTTTGATGATATACTTGAAGTGATTGACCATAAAGAGAAAGAAGCCTCGTGGGTACTTTGTTAGGAAACGCCTGTCACTTAAATTTATAGGTATGTTGCCAAACGCATATGGGGAACTCACTTGTCTGATGTAATGGCCAATGATGATGGTTTCTATTTTTTCCACATCCCAAATAATGAATTCCGTACATGGACACTCGATAATGGGCCTACTACTGTTGCTCGAGTCCCTTTGATTCTCCAATAACGCATCCCCTCTTGGAGCTTGAAAGAGACTGGCATGATTCGTTGCCTATATGGATTTGGTTGGGGAATATCCCCTACTCTCTATGGTTAGCTACGGGTATCAAGACTATAGCTAGTGCTGTTAGCAAATCCCTCTATGTGGACTTATAAATAGAGCACATGAAAATGATTTCCTTTGCTCGAGTGTGCGTGGAAATCAATGCTAAATATCCCTTTCATGATTTGGTTGAGGTCAAACTAGGTAGAGCTACTCGCATAATCAATGTCAAGTATGAATGGAAGCCTATCTCTTCTGTTAGGTGTGGCATTCTGGCTGCCCTGATACCCCTATTGTCCCTCCGGTTGTGCTTCATTTAGGACTCTCTCAACCTCTTACTATCTCTCTGGTTGTGCATATTGAGGTTGGTAACTCAGAGTCTTCTCGTCCTGTTGAGGAATGACATGTGGTAGGCAAAAGATAGGGTTCTATTGTCATTTCTCATGGGGGCGTTATTGTTGAAGCCCGAGCATCGCCATACCTGGTAGCCATTGGTGCTCAACCTTTTTTATTACCTAAACTTGTAATGGATTATCGGGCTACATCTATGGACTCCTCTGACTCAAATGATGTTCATAATGAAATATGCAATATTGGCATTGAGGAGGATATGAATTCCCCCTACCTCCTCCTACTACCCGCAACAAGTTTGCTAGCTTTCAAGGAGTCAAAGCCACTCTCGATAAGCAGGTAAAAAATTCACTCCATTGAAAAGAATGACATATGGTGCTGGCTTCTTTACCAAATAGTAAAAAGTCCATTGGTTTCGAGTGGTTGCGCAAGACGAAGTATAAACCCGATGGTTTAGCTAAACTATTACAAAGCCAGACTAGTTGTAAAGGGCTACAAGCAAAAGCCATATATTGATTATTTTGAAGTATTTGTACTAGTGGCCCAAATGGATACCATTCGAATGATCTTAACACTTGTAGCTCATAACCATTGAAGATCCATAAAATGGATGTGAAGTCACCATTCTTTAATGGCGTTCTTGAAAAGGAAGTCTATGTCGAGCAACCATAAGGTTATGAGAAATGCATAAAAATCAAGTTTACAAGCTGAAGAAGGCATTGTATGGGCTAAAATAGGCACCTCATGCTTAGTACACGTGGATTGGCACGTACTTATTGGAGCATGATTTTTAAAAGTGGTTATACAAGGATTCACTATACATCAAGTCAAATACTAATAGTGACATCATAATTGTGTGCCTTCATGTTGATGAATTGATATTTACAGGGAGCTATGAAAAAATATTTGCTGAATTTAGGGAGGCTATGACTAGTTAGTTCAAGATGACCAATTTGGGATTGACGCCCTATTTTCTTGGCCTTGAGGTGGAGCAAGCATATGATGGCATATTTATTTCACTGCAGAAAATAGGTGAATGATATTTTGAAGCGATTAAAAATGGAATCGCTCAAACCAATTCGGACTCCTGTAGTAGAATGGTTGGAGCTAAAAAAAGAAGGAACTGGTGAACCTATAAATCCCATTTATTTCAAAAGCATTGCTAGTGGTTTGAGATATTTTTCTTCTATGAGACCAAATATTACTTATGGAGTGCGAATTGCTAGCAGGTTCATGGAAAAACCGTACCAATCACATCTGCAAGCAGAAAAAAAAATTTACGGTATGTTAATGGAACTCACGATCATGGAATTCTATATTCTTGTGCAAAAGATTTTAATTTAGTGGGATACATAGACAATGATTGGGCAAGTGATACCAAGACTCGTAAAAGTACTTTAGGATATGCTTTCATTCTTGGATCAGGAATAATTTCTTGGTCTTCGAAAAAAAAAAAAAGCAAGTTGTTGCACTCTTGACAGCTACAGCAAAATATATGGCGCTAACTTCAGGGGCTTGTCAAGTGATATGGCTTCGTAGAATGCTGTATGAATTAATGCATGAACAAATAGGTCCTACTAAAATGATGTGTGACAATAAATCGACTATTGCATTAGCCAAGAATCCAATTTTTTATGACAGGAGCAAACACATTGACAACAAGTATCACTACATTCGTGAGCATGTCAAAGATGATGAAATTGAGCTAAATTTTTGTAGATTAGAAGAATAAATTGCGGATATTTTGACAAAACCATTGAATGCATATTTGTTGAAAACATTAGAGATAATGCTTGGTATTGCTAAACTCAAAAATCAATTTTAATGGAGGTTGTTTGAAAAAATATAAAATTGATTGTTGAATATTTGAGCACGTTAGTTAATATGCCGTGCCTTGATTTTTGGTGGTCGTTAGAAGAAGAATAAAAGCGAATTGATTGAGCGCGATACATGATAGGAGTTTGAAGAAAATTGAAGACAAAAGGGAACCACAAGACTCTTGATTGCTATGCGTCCATTTAGTTTTGTGTGAGAAGATTTCTATTCATGTTTCAATTTTGTGAACTTTCGTGTTTTTTTTTTTCTGGACTTTTGTGTGAGGAGGTTTCATGCATGTCCTCATTAAATGTAGTCTTTCACAAATGTGTCTTCATTAAATGTATGTCATTTGTTCGGCTTTTTTTTTATATAAAGACTAGAGGGTGAGTATTACAATATGTAGCCATCAGAAAGCATTTCAATAAAAGATTTTCTCCCTTTGATTTTTATTTTGTGCCATTGTTCTAAATTTCCCAAAGTTATTGCTATTGTTTTGGTTTCAACACCCCCACCCCACAATTTGAACAGGGACTCAACACCTTCACATGGCACTCGGTTTTCTTCCTCATCAATGGACTGTTTCTTCTTGAGCGGCTCATCCAGTGAAACCTGCGCATAGAGCAAAGCTTCCGCGTTTCTTCATAGCCGTCTCGGCATCAACTTCAAGTACTGGCCCAGCAAGGCTACTAAAAGCTCTATTCTGATCATCTTTACTTTGGAAACGAACCACGAAGAAGGAATGCTCTAAATCGATGCCTGCTCCATTAGTCGACTGCGGCTTCTAAGTGGCGAAGTCTTTTCAACTGAACCGTGAGTACATTGATATTTTCATGAGATCCTTGGTGTTTCGGAGATGGCTACGGAAACATTTTTCAAATATAAAAGTTCAGTGTCTTCTTAGAAATTAGTGAATTTTTCATGTCGGATTATTCTCAAAGGAAAAATTCAAGCGGCTCCCACCACGTAGCTGGTCATTTCCCATCCATTTAAGCTCGCATGATAAAATGAGGAAAAATCGCTAATTGTTGAGATATTTTGCGTTACATCTCTTTGTCCAAAGAGCACACACTACTGCAATTTTATGGACCCACGTCGCAATTCTCAAGAAATGTTGAATAATAGAGATCATCAGATTATTTCTAACCTTCTTTTTTAGACGGATAAGATTATTTCTAACTTAAACCATCAAGTGAAGCATTGTTTGTAGCTTAATTAAGCACGACACATGTTTTTGTGTGTGTTTATGATAAATCTCGCCGTCGCTCTCCACAAGCTATGGTGGACCCCGTTTCGCATCCAGAAGACGATGGCCTCATGAGGAATCACAGGCCTTCCTTACAAGCTCATCCATGGAAGCACCCAAGCGATCCTCCAACTCCAGAACGAAGCTTCCAGGAGACCCTTGAGCCTTTCTCACGACATCTTCCCTCGGGTCCAGCCTCATA
Organism: Psidium guajava; assembly: GCA_016432845.1. Taxonomy (NCBI): domain Eukaryota; kingdom Viridiplantae; phylum Streptophyta; class Magnoliopsida; order Myrtales; family Myrtaceae; genus Psidium; species Psidium guajava. The sequence goes on along the minus strand of CM028228.1, from coordinate 8,339,065 downwards.
TCTCCGCTTGGACTAGAGCATATGGTGAGCTCGCGAAAAATAACGTAATGTTCGTCACCAGGTTTTGGAACTCCAATTTGTTTGATTTTACGTGGTTTCTCTTTCTGATTTGTGGTTGTTGTGGCGTCAAATTATTTGTGTTGGTATGGGCCTCTGCCTCGGCTGATTGTGACAGAGTCTGAGCTGATCAAAGAGGTGTTGAACAATAAAGACAAGGCCTTTCCGAAACCTGATACGAAGGGGTTTCTCAAGAAGCTTTGGGCGATGGGCTCGTGACATCGGAAGGCGAGAAATGGGCAAAGCAGCGTAAGTTGGCAAATTACGTTTTTCATAGGGATGGCTTCAAGGTACAATCTACATATTCACCCAGGAAATGTTGTCCAATGTTGTCTTTGATCACCGAGAATGGAATGCAGTAGAGATGTAAATGAACATAATGAATAACTGAGTGTTCGGAAAACACGATGTTGCTTGAAAATTGTTGGCCCATACTGAAGAATTGAACTGACTCATTCAATCTAGGCTAATGCAGAGTACGTCCCCAGCAATGGTAGATAGCGTCCAAATGATGCTGGAGAGATGGAAAAATCTACAGGGCGATGAGATTGAGGTGTACCGAGAATTTACAGTTTTGACGTCAGAAGTGATTTCCAAGACTGCATTCGGGAGCAGCTATGTGGAAGGAGGACACATCTTCGAGATGTTGAGGAAGTTGGCCTCGATTGCGTCCAGAAACGCTTTCAAAATAAGGTTTCCAAGAATCAGGTGCACTTTCCCTTCCTTCTACTTTTCAGTTTGATTGGTCTGATAAGCTAATTGGTTGGTTGTTAACAGAATGTCAAACCAAAACTATTCAGAACTTGTCTGATAATATACCTAGACGTCAGGATTTCTATGGATTCTGGCAAATCGAGTTGATATGAGGAGGTTTTGGTTACGTTTTTCAGTAAATTGTGGAAGACGAACAACGAACTTGAGTCTGAAAAGCTTGAGAATGGGATAAGTGATGCCATGTAGGAGATAATTAGGAAAAGAGGAGAGAAGGTGAGAACCGGAGAATTGGACGATTTCGGGAATGATTTCCTGGGACTGCTTGTGAAGGCTTCTCACAGTGACGATGAGAGTCAAAGGATTACAATCACTGATCTTGTCGACGGGTGCAAGATCTTCTCTATTGCCGGGCACGATACCAGAAACACCATGCTTACATGGACTTTCTTCCTCCTGGCGATTCACCGAGACTGGCAAGATGAAGCAAGAAAGGAAGTGCTTGGCGTGTTTGGCAATCAGGATCCAAATCCTGATGGCATCGCAAAACTAAAGACAGTAATTTCTATTCATCTCATGAAGTTCTAAAATTTGTCCGCTATTGCTGTTGTTTCTGCACGGCTAAACGATTTACATATTAACTTGCTCTCCTTTTGCTATAGATGGGAATGATCATAAACGAGTCTCTGCGACTATATCCTCTGGTTGTTGGTGTTGACAGGAAAGTTGCTACAGAAACTAGGCTTCGAAAGCTTGTTCTTCCTGCCAACAATGGCGCATAGATCCCAAATTTGAAGCTTCACCATAACCATCAAATCTGGGGCGACAAACTGCAGCTTTTCAAGCCGGAGAGATTCTCTGAAGGGGCTGCTAAAGCCACCAACGACAATTAGGCGGCGTTCTCCCCTTTGGCTTGGGACCTCGAACTTGTGTGGGTTTCAATTTTGCGACCACGGAAGTGAAGATTGCACTTTTGATGATTCTGCAGCACTTTACTTTCTCTCTCCCCCGCATACGTCCACTCACCTACGCAACTTCTCACGACCTGCCCGCAACACGGAGTTCTGGTGATGTTTCACACACTGTGGCGTGGTGATGTATGTGCGTAAAGCAAATTTGTACCCTCATAGTCATAAGTCAGGCTGAACTTGTCATTGCTTAGCATATGTAGCGAGGGAAAAATTGTCTAAAAAGTCATAGGCATTTAGTCCTAAAAATTTCAAGATAGCTGAATGTTGTGTATTGGAAAGGATCAATATGGCTGAGTTGGCCCTGTGCATATGATGAATAACGTGTTGAACTCCCAGTGCACGTGCAAAAATGAGTTGGCCAAAAGCCTTGCCGGATTTCTAATATTACTCAGAGCATTAATGGACCCGTCGCCGAGCCTTTTAAGTAACTCTAATGACACTTCACTCTGAAATTCTCCCTCTCATCGTCAACCATGACAAATTCTCAGCCTACCCAGGCAAACTACTTGCAAGAAGATGACATTTCCCCAAAATGCCGAGACCTCCTTCCTCGCTCCCTCACCAGAAAGGCTGGATCTCCACCTGTCTCTACCAATACCAAGGCTTCCGGGCTGCCCCGACGCTCTTGAACAAGAGACCCCTTATGAGCCCAAGACCAGCGTCCTCCTCATCACCAACCCCAAGTCTGACATCACCTAGTTGAAGGCCATCCTCTTCTGTCTCATGAACTGGGCCGAGTGGTGAAAGAATGCAGTACAAGTCCAATACATTCACTTGGAAACATCATTAAGAGGGAGCTTAATTTCGGACTCATCAATAAATTATAATTGGCTTACACTAAGTAGCTTAATTAGATAAATTTTTGAGCTCGGAATTAAGCTCCCTCTTGACGATTTTCCTAGATGAAGATATTGAATGTTCGCTACATGCTCCCAAAAAATGGTGTCAGATTCGATGGTTGATTGGCATTCCACCTCCAACCTGTTCTAGTGTTTGGTAAATATTTTGAGAAAGGGCCATGGCAGATTTCTGGGGCAGCCTTCATGGCTCGATCTGGAGAAAGAGATCACGATGATGGAGATTCAAGTTGATATATTGGTGCAAAAAAATACATGCATAACCAGTAGATGGAGAGAGATTACAAATATACAAGACATTATAACTTTATGTAAGCGATTTAGAACTACATGTAATAGTCCGAATGGATTAGGCACCAAATTAATATACTGATGTAGGTAAAGGATGTCATTCCATTTTGGGGTACCTTCGCATAACAAAATTACCCTCTAACTTTATAGATCCCACAATTACATAAGTAAGTTAAATTACTCCAATTGCATCACCGTGAAAGGACCCGATCCAAGTGTTTGTGGTCATTAGCTCAATGTATGAGAGATTAGTGAAACGGGTGTAACATTCAGAGTTTCGCATCGACAGGAAGAAGTCATATTGAATGATTTATAAGTCAGCACCCACCATCGAATGGTCACTACTTTGTGTGGTTACTCAAAGTACCCTTTTTGGGGACTTGGAAACCCCAGCACACCAGAAGAGAGAAAAAAAAAAAACAAAATAGATGTATAGTTTGTAAAGAGACTAGACCCGTATTCGATCCAACGGACAAAGATGGACAAAGAATGAAAGAATTCATACAAGAGGTGCCTTTTACAGGCTTATAAGATGGCGGAGAGGGAAGGACTAGACGGTATCAAACATTAAAATAAAAAGGGATATTTCCTGGGTGGTACGACTTAACACTGGCGAGTACTTCAGTTCTTTTAAGTGGAGGAGTTTGTGACATCCCAAATCTTAGATTGGGGTCCCATTGGAGATTCATAAATCAAAACATACCCAAGTCCAAATAATCACCATCTTGTGTGCGTAATCTAAGTAATCTTTTCACTAACTTGTTCCAGGATTAGGGCGTGTCTTTACAAGGAGACCATAAAGTCTGCAGATTCTTTGAATTGTGTAATGAATCGTGTGGAATATATGATCATAGTTGCTCGTACACACAGATCGAGTAGATATCCAGTCTACTCTAAGAGTAATATGCTCTCGTGAATAAATAAATAAATAAATAAACAATGCAGAGTTGTGTGAGTGGACACATGCACTTCTAATGCTTAATTCTGTTGGTAAGCAATGATTTATTGGCTTTTTGAGCATGGGTTTCTGTTCAATCATGTTTAGCATTTTTAATCATTATCGGTTGATAATTAAGTACAATTGTTAATCTAGATAGTGGTTAGGGTTTTGGTATTCAAGTTCATCGGCAATTCAAGCCAACCAGTCTGGTGGCACTGTGGTGGCCATTCATCTTGTTCTCATATGTAAAACAGATGGACCTCAATGCACGTTGAATTGGTTGAAAGCATTTGGTGACATATTACTTTCTTGCATCTTGATACATATGGAATGCAGTATCGTATTAATATTACTTTGGATGAGTAAATATTAAAAACAAAAAGATTGGGTACAAAAATTATTATAGGGTTGAAATAGTAAAATTCAAACGAGTATCTAAATGAAGGTGGAAGGATACATTCAGGTATCAAATAATAGTTTTAACCCAACTTTATAAAAATCGATCTTTGTAAACCTCGGCACTGTCAATTTGTGTACCCCACATTGGTTATACGAAAACATTAACAATGCTAGGAGTATTAAGAGTTTTTAATGCAAGTTTGTTTATACAAAGACGTAATCACTGAACATTTCATATATAAATAATAAGAAACACACAGCAGGCCAGCACCATCTTCATCTTCTTTGTTTAGACACCCAATCCTTCACCCCAACCATCCACCACCACCTCCTCCTCCTTCACCACCACCACCACCACCACCGGGCTGATGTGGCTAGCAACGACACCTAGAGGGGGGGTGAATAGGTGCTTCTGAAAATTTTGAGATTCAAATGCAAGCAGGCACAGAAGCGATGTATTGAACGTAACAGAACAAATATGCACGAAATAAAGGAGTTCAGAAGGAGAATTGTGCACACAGATTTATAGTGGTTCGGCTATAGTAAGCCTACGTCTACTCTCCCACGATGACAGCCGATTGGCTGGATTTCACTATAATGATCGCAAAGTTACAATGAACTTCTCTCAACTCACTGATAAGAGTATTTTCACAAGAAGTTAAAAATTGTTTTCTCAACAGTTTTGCTCGTCTTCTCTATATCTTACAATCTCTTTTTTTCGAATACCAACACCCTCCTTTTATACCCCTTTCACCTTGAACTAGCCGTTGTCAAGGTACTTCACGGGATCACTCGTCAATCTTCAATCAGCCTTGATTGAGCGAGATAAACTTGGAAAGATGCTAGGTAGTCGTTGAAGAAAGATTCTGATAATCTTCAGATTTGGTCGTCCATACAACTAAATCTTCAGTTTCCATTTACGTGAGATGTTGAATCTTCTTGAAAGAGGGAAAGAAAGATAATATCCAATCAAGGATTTTGTCCTAATAAAGATGGACAATCATCTTGTAGATCGAATCCTTTTATTTCCCGTATTTTCCGAAATCAATCTGACTCTTTGTCAATCGTGGGTCTTCTTAGTCCAGCTGCAGAATCTGAATCCATTCAGAAACAGCTTTCAAATCATGTGAGGTCTATGAATCTGATTCGATATTACACTGTGAATCTGAGCTCTTAAAGCTCCCGCTGGTGACGTCTCACACGAGTCTTCTTGAGGTCTTCCAAAGTAATTCTGTCCTCCATCTAAATCCATTTGAGGCAGTAAAACACTTCATCTGGAATACTCAGACGCAGACTCCTCCTTCTGATTCCTTTAGGGACACAAGCAAAGACCTTCCTTCTGACCATTCAGAAGCACTATGGTGATGATTCTTCCCTGAATCTGAGCGCCAGTTGCAGGATATTCAAAGCTCTTTTCACATCGAGATTTCTGCAAGGAAGATATACTTCCATTAACTAGACTTCTTAGAAACGAGTTTTGTCAGAATCAAAATTCTTGGCGGGATAGTTTCCTCAACAATCTCCCCTTTTTGATGATGACAAAACTCCTTCGATTTAAAGTAATGGTAAAATAAAAATAACCACGAAAGATTATAAGAATCTTTTTAAAGATGGAGGTGGATAGAAAAACTTTCGAGAAAGTGCAACACAGTGAGCGATATATATGCTTCTGAAAAAATATCACCGTATCAGCTGCGGTTGCACATTGTTATAAGTTTAGCCACCTGCAATATCACCTGCAAACAACAGTTCATACTTTCTCCCAACATTGTTGTATATCTACAAACAAATCATACGCTCTCCCCCTTTTTGTCATCAACAAAAAGAGAAGTAGGTAAAAACAATATGCTGAATAAACGATGTTGATATTTCAAAATAAATAGTAATGAACAATGTTTTAAAAAAAATGAATTAGGAATGAGTTGGCTCGTCATCATCCTCTTTGGCTTTATCTTGAGGTCTGCTTTTCTTGGATCTGACAATAGTGAAACTGTCCAGATCATCTATTTTGGCGCAAAGCAAACTACAAGTCTTCTTGATCAAATCTTCTAACGCAGCCAGTTTAGCCTCCACTTTTGCCTCAAATGCCTGCATCTGTTCTCTGTTCTCCTCTCTGAATCGAGCTTCATCCCTAACCTCTGTTCGCGGATTCTGAACATCTTGCTGAATTTGAAGTAACAGATGGTCAGGTGCTGAAGCATTAGCTGGTTGAGATTCAGATGGCTGAGGCTGCTCTTCAGCAGTTAATTCTAAAGGCTGGTCTGCTGCTGGTGGTGCTAAAGGTTGTTCCTTAACTAAAGGTTCTGAGGGCTGTTCTTCAGCCGTTGCTTCTGAAACCTGTTTTTCAACAGAAGGATCTGAAGACTGGTTTTCAGCTGGTTGATCTTCAGCTGTTTGTGCTGAAACCGGTTCTTCATCTGGCTGGTCCTCAACTATTAAATTGGAAGACTGTTTCTCAATTGGTGATTCTGAAGCCTATTCTCCAGCTTGCTGCTGTTCCACAGCAGTTCCTTCTGAAGTCTGTGCTTCAGTTAAAAGTTCAGAAGGCTGTGCTTCAGCCGTTGGTTCTGAAAGCTGTTTGTCAGCTGGAGGAGCAGTAATCTGTTCTTCAGATTTAGATGATGACTGTGCTGTAAACTTCTGTGGCTCTAGATATTTGGAGAGCCTTGAGAAGACAATCTTTACAGGAACTTCTTCCTGAAGAATAATATGAAGTTCCTCTTCTGGTCGTGCATCGAGAAGACTTAAAACTCTCGCAGCTTCCATCTGCCGTTCGAAGAGTGCTTCTTCATCTTCCTCAGGCACTCCTTCAGTTGTTCCCAGAACCTCCCCCTGAGGTTGTGCACGAGGTATCTCTTGTTCAACCTCCATATGAACTTGTTTCTCAGCAGCTGAAGGTTCCTCTGCTGCAAGTTTCTTCTTCTTCTCCTTCTGAGATTTTGTTCTAGCCGAAGTAGACCCTGATTTCTTCTAAAGAGTCAACTTCTTTGTCCTCTTAGGTGATGCATGGGGTGTTTCCTCATTGTCAGATTCAGAGCTGCTGCTCTGAATTGTCTGCTCTTTTCCCTTTGTTGCCATAACCTTTCTTCTTTTGGCTGATCTCTCATCCTGATCAAAATCCATTGGTACTGCTCTTGGCTTGTTGTACCACTTCCCATCTTTCAGCCTGAACCCCATTTTCTGAAGCATTTCAGCTCCACCGGTTTTGATTGGAACCTTTGTCTTTGTAAGAGGTTTAGGCAGGATTTGATTGTGGTATCTGACGATGTCATGGATGAGAACTGCATATGGCAGTTGACCTTTTGTCTTTTGCACAGTTCTCTACATATGCAGTATGACTACATGTGCATGTGCAAGACTAAACTTGTATCCTGTCAACAATGCCCACATCAACTTAGCCTCGAATCTTGAGGTGTCAGTCTTGGATGATGCTTTAGGTTGTAGAGACTCAATCACAATTTTGTGCATCATGATGTGCTTCAGGGGAAAATCATCATAGACAATATGTGCCTTGGAATCTCTGGAGAAATTATCTTTCCCTGTCAGATATGCAAAAACCTCCTTCGGCTGGATATTGATAGGAGTAAACTCTCTGTATTTGACCCCCATTATATGAGCCAGTTCATTATCCCTCAGATAGCAGACTTTATCACCTATCTTGTAATACAGAGAATTGGCATTAAAGAAGGACAAAATAGAGTAGAAGTAGGCAACCAAGTCAGGATAAATAGGAGCCTTTCTCTCCACGAAATAATCCAGTTTGCATTTTTTCAGATGCACCTTCAGAGGAATTCCAACAGACTCCAAGTAATTAAGGTCAAAAATCCTGTGAGGCATAATACCTCTCTCTTTAAGAATTTCAAATCTGTCATTGTGATCAGAGTTCACAAAGAATTGATCGGTATAACCTTCTCTTCTGACCAAAACAGTTTTAAACTTCGCGAAGTTTTGTACAGATACTCATCATCATCCTTTGACTCTTCTCCCTTTCCTTTCTCAGCCGATTCCTTAGGCACATTCCCTTTGGGAGATGTCCTTTTCGAAATAGATTTTTTAGGGACCACTTCCCTTTTTCCTGACACTAGTGTACACACTATCTCTTGCTTTCAGATTGTCATGGATGTGCTTGATACGATGAGCCGTCTCGACTTTCTCATCAAAATACTCCCTAGTCTTCATTGTTGGAGATGATTCTGAAACTCGAGGTCACTTCCCGACTCTCTGTGATCCTTCAGCCTGTTCAGATAGAGGACCAGATGTCTTCTTTGCCGTCGAGGATGATTTAGGAGCCATTTAGAAAGAGTAATGTGATGAAGAAAAGATGAGGTCTTTTGAGAGTGAAAGAGCTTGTGAAAAAAAAAAACTCGGAAGGGTTTAGGGTTCTTCAAAAGAAGAGAATTCAATATTTGTAAGATAACACAAAGTAACAGTATTTTTGGCAACAGAATCAGAAATATTGCGAAATTATTTGAACGAATATATTTTACCAATCAAGATCGTATAAATAGAATTAAGATAGAGAACGTACCTTTTGTCTTAGATTCTGTCAATCAAATAAAATTACTTACAAGAGATTCTAAGTAATTTGAAATCTTGCTCCCGTAGTTTCATATAATCTGCTTTTGAATCTAAAACTTTAAGCTGACCTTTCAAGTTGAGTCTGAATACCTAGTTCCTGAGATAACTTGGTCTTGATAGTTTCCTGTTTCTTATAGATCTTAACAAAAAGGGTTAGTGATTGATAATCTATCACGAATAAAATTAAAACTTAACTTATCAAGAGGCTTGGTAAAAATGTCTGCAAGTTGATTCTTCGTGTCCACATGATGAATCTGAACCTCCTGGTTCTGAACATGATCTCGTATGAAGTGATGCTTTATCTCAATGTGCTTTGCTCTCGAGTGGAGTATTGGATTCTTGGTGAGATTGATTGCATTTGTGTTGTCGCAAAGAATTTCAACATTTGAAGCTTCATTTCCATAATCCCTTAGTTGCTGCTTCAACCATAGAATCTGAGCACAACAGCTTCCAAGAGATACATATTCTGCTTCTGCTGTTGATAGAGCCACGGTGCTTTGCTTCTTAGAGAACCATGATGTTGACACCTGATTTTTAATCATTTTTTCTATTGCTAAAGTAATAAAAAATCCATAAAAATTCATAAACTTGAAAAATCAACTTTGGAGACCTTAGCCAAGCCTAGGGAACCAATTTTGACCAAAAACCGATTTTTCATATTTTCAGTATTTTTACGTATTTTTTATTTATTTATTTTCGAAAATTAATAGAAAATTCATAAAGATTCATAAAATTGAAAAATCAACTTTGGGGACCTTAGCCAAGCCTAGGGAACCACTTTTGACCAAAAAATAATTTTTCATATTTTCGATATTTTTCGGTATTTTTAATTTCGAAAATTCATAAAACAAAAAATTAAGAAAAATGTGAAAATTGTAAAATCAGCTTTGGAAGCCTTGGCCAAGCCTAGGCAACAATTTTTGAACAAAAAATAAATTTTCATATTTTTTATATATTTTTTTAATTTTTTTAAAAAAATAAATAATACAAAAATACTTGAAAATTTTGGAAAAATAACATTTGAGGCCAAAAAAATACACAAAGATAGTTAATATTTTTATTAAATCTATTTTTATATTGGCCATCGCAAATTCAGAAAAATTCAATTCGAGTCACGTGTTCCTTCACGAGTATAATCTCGAATCGGGCCTAAAAATTTTTAATTTGAGTCAACTTATTTTTAATTTTCACTTTTTATGAGTTGTGACATTGTCTTCTAATATTTTAAATTTTCATCTTTGCCCAATTATACCCAGAATGACTCAATTTTGTAAAAGGGTTTTAATTAAATTCTGCATTATTTTCAGCGGCAAGAAATGAGCTTAAATTTGACATGTGGTAAATTTTAGTGTGTCAAAAATTGTGAGGAGATTTAGACTCAAAGAAATATATTTTTTCAGGGACTGAATTGTAAATACTTAAAATTCAAGGACTAGAGTGCAAATACCTAACTCTTGAAGGATTATTTTACAAATAACAAAAAGAAGAGTTAGTGGATAAATTAGAATAGAAAAGGGAAGATGGAGAAGTGGAGATGAAGAAGAGAAGTTGGAGAAGAATGGATGGAGAAAATAAGATAAGAATAGAGAAGGGAAGATGGAGATGAAGAAGAGTTAGTGGAAAAATTAGAATGGGAGATAAATATGGAGAAGGGAAGATGAAGATGAAGAAGAGTTAGTGGAGAGATTAGAATGTGAGATAGAGATGGAGAATGGAAGATGAAAATAAAGAAGAGTTAGTGGAGAAATTAGAATGGGAGATAGAGTTAGTGGAAAAATTAGAATGGGAGATAGATGAGTAGATTATAAAAGGAGGAAGAAGTGAGCTTGAGAGGGGAATTTTTTTGGAGAGAAAATTTGAAGTGTTTGAGATTTTTGGAGAGAAAATTTGAAGTGTTTGAGAGGATTTTTTTTTTAGAGAAAATTTTGGATGTTTGAGAGAGTTTTGGGAGATTGAAGAAAAATTTGAGAGAAAGAAAATACCAAAAGAGAGAGAATTTTGAAGATGATGGAAGTTTAAAACTAGTGGTTATCATAACAAATTCCTTCATCGATCAATATAAATCAAGAGTTCTTCCTCGTCAACGAGCAAGCAAATTCGAGCTAAGTGTTTTTTATTTATTCATTTGTTTATGGTTTTACTTGCAAATTAGCACAAATTGTATACACTTTCTCCATCTCCTCTTTTTTTTTTCCATATTTTATGTCAGGAGAAGGATATCTCTACGTCAACAGCAAAAATCTTGTAGAGATGCAAAAATCGGCCCAGACAAGCTCCTAAGCTGTCCACCGATTTCTCAACTGATCTGTGACTAAAAGTCCCTCTTAATTCAAAAGAAACTCTCTATATTGGGAACATAGAGAGCGAAAATCAATTATAGAAATCCCTCCCAAAAAAATGGGAGATAAGTACTCTTTCCACTCTTCTGGTTTTAGGTGCATATTAGCACATATTTTGTATACTGACACTTCACTCTATTTTATGTCAGGAAGCCGCAGCTCTATATCAATGGTCAACCCTGTGGAAGCACAAAATCGGCTTGGAGGAGTCCCCAAGCGCGAACAAATTTCAAATTGTTGAATCAATTCGTTGTATTTCATTTTAAAGAATTCATACCCCAGAATGGAGAGGACAAAGTCCATCCGCAATTTAAATACCTGCACCATAAATCCCAAAGGGAAGAGCCAAGCCAATGCTTAGCCTCCCATTGGAGGTTTTTACTTACAGTAGTTAAATACCTGCAACTTAAATACTTGTACCTTAAATCCCAAAGGGAAGAGCCAAGCCAATGCTTAGCCTCCCATTGGAGGTTTTTACTTACAGTAGTTAAATACCTGCAACTTAAATACCTGTACCTTAAATCCCAAAGGGAAGAGCCAAGCCAATGCTTAGCCTCCCATTGGAGGTTTTTACTTACAGTAGTTAAATACCTGCAACTTAAATATCTGTACCTTAAATCCCAAAGGGAAGAGCCAAGCCAATGCTTAGCCTCCCATTGGAGGTTTTTACTTACAGTAGTTAAATACCTGCAACTTAAATACCTATACCTTAAATCCCAAAGGGAAGAGCCAAGCCAATGCTTAGCCTCCCATTGAAGGTTTTTACTTACAGTAGTTTAAATATTTGCAACTTAAATACCTGTACCTTAAATCCCAAAGGGAAGAGCCAAGCCAATGCTAGGCCTCCCATTGGAGGTGTTTATTCATTGTCATGTACTTCCTATAATTTAATTTTTGAATCATCAGACCTAAAAGATAAGTAGGTTGTAATATTGCACAGAAGTCGTTAACACACTCCCTCTTTCGGCTTCAGGGAATCTTTAACACTTAAAAAAATATAACAAATAAAAATATATATCATCCATGCATCCTATTTAAAAAGTGAAAATACAAAAGAGAATACCCTACTAGAGCCTTAGGAATAAACCAAGCCTGAGTTGCCGAATTAGGATATCCATGAAATTAAGGTACCGAAAGGGCATTAGTTTTAATTAACTAGTGTAACCAAGTCCCCGAGCTCCTAATCTCTGGTTCGCAGGAATAAATTAGTTCTCCCGCTAATTTATTTAGATTTCTAATCGACCTACCAAGAACGATTAGTGGCGACTTCAAATTTCAAAATCATTTAAACAAAAACCAAAGTTGCGATTCGGTAGGGCTTGGGAGGGTCCGCGTTAGGTTAGTCAAATCTAATTAACCTAATAATCCGTTAACCCCTTTTAAAATTTAAAATTTTTTTAGAGGGTCGCGACAGACTGGCGACTCCGCTGAGGACGGGATTTTTAAATTTTCGAAAAAAGATACCAATTGGAATACTTGAATTTTTTCGAAATTTTAAAAGTCTTAGTGGACTTAGGCCAATGAAAATTTCATGGATATCTCGCTTCTGGCGATCTTGTTTGAGACTCATTCTATAGGTGTTATATGTTTTTGCAGGATGAGAGTTATAAGGGGTGGAGTGTTTGGCTAACCCCTTTGTTTTGCAGGCTCGGTGTTTGGTTTATTTGTTTAATTTCGCACATTTTTAGAAGCGCTGTTTTGATATCAATTGTTGTGCATGTCTTGCATACTCTGAGGATCACGACACCTGCACACACAAGCGTCTAAACCCAAGTCGCGAAATTCTTCCTAGAAAACCATAGATAGGGATTGAATATGCAAAGCTCTTGCGTCGATTGCGCTCGGGTTGACCATATTTTATCCCGCTCATTATCTGAATTGACAATTCTTCCCATTGTGATTTGATTGCGCGGAGGGTAAGTTTGTCAATTCAGATAGTGAGGGCCTTTTTGGGTCCATACCTTGTCTCTCCTTCTTTTATTTTCTAGAGTCCACTCCTCACTTGAGTCATGCGCATGACTATGTGATTTACATTTCTCCAAGGTAAAAGTAAGTTCTCTAATTTTATCTTGTATTTATTCTCGGTCGGTCCATGCTAGGTGTTAGTCAGTTTTTGAGCTTAATATTACGACCATTCTTTTAAAAGAAAATAAAAATTAAATTTGCCCCCCTTTTCTTTTAAAAAATTTTTTTGAAAAAATGATGTGAAAAAAATCCCTTCAGGGGAATTTTATTAACCGATAAGGGATTTTTGTCATGTTTTTATTGCTTCAATAAAAATGAAATTTTCCTGAAAAAATTTTCCTCTTAAAATTTATTTCAATAAAAAGAAAAATTCCTTCAAAAAAAAACTTTGGTAAACATCAAGTGATTTTATCATATTTTTCAAATTATAAAAACTTGCAAGAAAATTCTTTTCGAGAAATTCACTCATGTTTTTCTAAGAAAATTTTCTCTAAATAAAATTAGACTAATGCCTAGGGGGAATTTTGTTCACCAATAAAGGATTTCTGTCATGTCTTTCCTACTTCAATAAAAATAAAATTTTCTTGACAAATTTACCTCTGAAAATTTATTTTGATAAAAAGGAAAATTTCTTCAAAAAAATGTTGGTAAACATCAAGTGATTTTATCACATTTTTCAAATTATAAAAACTTGCAAGAAAATTCTTCTCGAGAAATTCGCTCATGTTTTTCTAAGAAACTTTTCTCTAAATAAAATTAGACTAATATCTCGAGGGAATTTTGTTGACCAATAAAGGATTTTTGTTATGTCTTTCCTACTTCAATAAAAATAAAATTTTCTTGACAAATTTACCTCTGAAAATTTATTTTGATAAAAAGGAAAATTCCTTCAAAAAATGTTGGTAAACATCAAGTGATTTTACCACATTTTTCAAAGTATAAAAATCTGCAAGAAAACTCTTTTCGAGAAATTCGCCCATGTTTTTCTAAGAAAATTGTATCTAAATAAAATTAGGCTAATGTCTCGGGGGAATTTTATTGACTAATAAAGGATTTTTGTTATGTCTTTCCTGCTCCAATAAAAATAAAATTTTCCTAATAAATATACCTCTGAAAATTTATTTTGATAGAAAATTCCTTCAGAAAATTTGATCAAGAGATTTTATCACACTTTCCAAGTTATAAAAATCTCAAGAAAATTATTTTTGAAAAATCCACATGTGACCTCCTAAGAAAATTTCATTTGATTTCTCAACAAAATGGAAGAATAAAATTAGACTAATGTAGGAATCATGGGCCGACCTTTCTTGCGTCATGTACTAATTATATCCTTTACTTTTGTAGGAAATCCCAGGTATCCCAGGCGGGGGTAAAGTTTGGTTCAATAATGCAGGCCACGAATTATTTTTAGAAATACGAAAAGACAGGAAATTGCCGATTTCTTAATCCTGGGGGCAAGTGAGGAGGTCGATCCTTTCGGACTCAGACATTTGTCAGTTAATGAACACGTACGGGCCGTATATTTTGATATGACAGTGAATTTACACTGATTAAACACTGGGGCATATTTAATGTATTGCAGAGGATCCCACGTCTTTTGAAAGACAATAAGGTTGATATAATCAGGACCCATGAAACAAGTACCTTAACCTGATTAAATCAACCAGAGACTGGTCTTAAAATTTCCTCGGATCCGAAACACGCGGAGGGTTTTTAGAGGACCGAGGTTCTATTAATGAACGTGGCCCACAAGTATTTCTCTCGATGCTACAGGCGCCCGACACGAGCAAGTGGGCACCGAAAGAAACAAAACGCAGTTGAAGTGGGGGCACGCAACAAATGGCTGAATTTATTGACACATTGATCGAGTGGTGGCAGCTTTATTAATTTACATGATTGAACGCGGATCTCTAGGCGGCTGGTGGAAAGCTACACTGAATGCCTCTCTAATATTCTTGATATCAACGTCTACCGCAACCCGCGAGAGCATCATGAAGAAGATTAAGCCTCAATATCTTCAGCATCCTAAATCGTTCCCCAGAAGAGAAGATGACAGGAAAATTAAACAAAAAACACGTGAAGCCTTTCTTTCATTCCATTCATCAAAAAGTATTACCACAGTTCACTCGGGAGGAAAAGTAAAGTCAAACTGAGCCCTGATAACCATTACGAAAGAGCTCAACTGACTCTCTAGACAGTTTGATGCTGATGAAGCACCAGAGCTTTAATGTGCATACGGATCCTGTATTTTAAAACTAGTGATCACGGGACCTACAACACGGCAGATACGTACCTGATCCAGAACAACGCTAGCTGATCACTCAAGAGCCTGCAAAGGGAAGAAGATCAAACCTAGACGAATACGTCTACTTAGTTTCATCGCACGTTCTCACCTTTTATCGATGTCCAAAATTAATGCACAAGCTAGAAGTAATCATTTCCCTTTCCCCCCTATTAAATGCTCGGAGCCGTTAACCGCTCCAAACTCGAAAAAATTAATATCGAGACGAAATCCGCGTAAATTTGAAGGGTAAATCCGTATCGTTCCAATTTACCCTTAAATTGCTCCGGTTTTAAATTTGATCCCTTCTATTTTCAGGAATTTGCAAAAGCGACTCGAGAATACAGTCGTATCCAAAAACAAAATTCCCTAGTCGGGCTAAATTGGGGGCAAATCAACTCATGGATATTACCATAGAGTGGGCAGCTTCAGATAAGGGAAAATGCGAACGAGAGACCCGAACAATCTCAGACATGGGTAATTCTGTATCGTTCTAATTTGCACATAATCATCTCGAGTCCTAAATTGTTTTATTCCATTCTTAACAGGGATTGCAAATTACCTCGAGAAATACCGTAACAAGGCCCAAGGTGATACAACAGGGCCGCGTTATCCCCAAGGATTAACCTTTGAAAAGAAAGCCCCATGGACACCTACGGTCCAATGGACCGAATGGTATGGGGGATAACAGT
The DNA here is from genome assembly GCA_016432845.1 of Psidium guajava. Classification (NCBI taxonomy): domain Eukaryota; kingdom Viridiplantae; phylum Streptophyta; class Magnoliopsida; order Myrtales; family Myrtaceae; genus Psidium; species Psidium guajava. The sequence continues at coordinate 8,322,984 of CM028228.1, read as the reverse complement.
AGGTCCGAAATATCCCGAGTTCGATCCCCAAGGAATACTCGACGAGTAATACCGAAGTCAATATTTTACCACATTCTCGGCTTAATGGTGAAGCATCCAACAAAAGTCAAAGAAAACTCAATCCAGCAAAATTGGTAAAAGACTTGTCCAAGGCATTCAAGATGAAGGGTAAATCAGTATCGTTTCCAATTTATCCCTTTTAATACTGGTTGATATGTCTCCATTTCTTTTTACAGGAAATATTTATACTAACATGTAACATGTTGAAGGAGACAAATCCAAAAGAAAATGATGATCATCTGACAAGATCTATTCTGGTGAAAAATGGGGCAAGTTGATCGCAAGCTCTGAAGCGAAAAAGCAAATATGTCTTCCTTATCTCGAATAATTTCTTTGCTTTTTGCAGGGGCATTTAACCGCTAAACCATGGCAGTCGCTGTCACTAAACAAACCAAAATGCTCCCTCACCCATATGCCTTATCGTGCAGGGGCAAAACTTGAGACAAACCGCTCCTCAACATAAGGAGTGGGCTTCCCAATTTGTTCGATCCACCCACACACCAGGGGCAATTCAAATCCACCCATGTTTACACATTATATAAACACACATGATGCTAAAAAATTGTCACATCGGCATTGTGTTTACACATTTTAGGAATTATGTATGACCATTTCGCATGTTTAATTTACCAACTCCAACTTAGAGCATAAACTGCATAGGAGACATCAAATGTGCAAAATGGGGCATAACAGGATGAGGAAAGGCAAACCATTTCCACACAGGTCTAACATTTTAATCTACAGATAAACAGCCTTCCTCTAGAGTGAGAGAAAGCCCTTTCGGAATGAAGTCCCCCATTCAGATTACATTCGAGGTGTTCATACTATAAGAACCTCCTTAAACAGAAGTGGTAATGCAATACATGATCCATATGTTGATCGATTGCATCATGAGTTATTACATAGACTGCCTTTAATCATGGCAAACTTAGCTGAACAATTTTGTATGAACCAATGAACGCATTGATGAAAATGCTTGCACATGTTACCTCTGACATTGCCTGACAGGCAACACATTCCCGGTGTTTGAGTTACCTTCCAAAGTCTTGAAATTCATTCGGCGATTATTGAATGAACAAGCCTGGTTGTCGAGAAGCCACCAAGAATTTCTTTCAAATTCTCAGGTAAGTATATCTTCAACCTGAACCTTTCAAGAGAATGAATTCTGACGGTTGTTGGGGTACTCGAATCCATTGCGGTATATACAGGTATCCACCTTTTTCAATAAAGCATGATTTGTCTCAAGGACAGAAATGTTCGAGACCTTTTAATCTCTGCCTCTTTGGTTTATTCCTAAAGTGACAGGAGAATATAATTTGGGTTTGAGCTTCTGCAGGATTCCTGGTCTCCCCAGATTTCAAAATGGCACCCTTTGAGGTACACCAAGCCCTTCTTACAGGTAAACTAAGTCCTTCTTACAGGCAAACCAAGTCCTTCTTACAGACATAAAGTCCTTCTTACAGGCAAATTAAGTCCTTCTTACAGGCATAAAGTCCTTCTTACAGGCAAACCAAGTCCTTCTTATAGGCACAAAGTCCTTCTTACAGGCAAACCAAGTCTTTCTTACAGGCATAAAGTCCTTCTTACAGGCAAATCAAGTCCTGCTTACAGGCAAAGCAAGTCCTTCCTACAGGCAAAGCAAGTCCTTCTTACAGGCAAATCAAGTCCTTCTTATAGGCACAAAGTCCTTCTTACAGGCAAATCAAGTCTTTCTTACAGGCATAAAGTCCTTCTTACAGGCAAATCAAGTCATTCTTACAGGCAAACTAAGTCCTTCTTACAGGCAAACCAAGTCCTTCTTACAGGCAAACCAAGTACTTCTTACAAGCACAAAGTCCTTCTTACAGGCAAACCAAGTCCTTCTTATAGGCAAATCAAGTCCTGCGTACAGGCAAACAAAGTCCTTCCTACAGGCAAAGCAAGTCCTTCTTACAGGCAAATCAAGTCCTTCTTACAGGCACAAAGTCCTTCTTACAGGCAAATCAAGTCCTTCTTACAGGCATAAAGTCCTTCTTACAGGCAAATCAAGTCCTTCTTACAGGCAAACTAAGTCCTTCTTACAGGCAAACCAAGTCCTTCTTACAGGCAAATCAAGTCCTTCTTACAGGCAAACAAAGTCCTTCTTACAGGCAAACAAGGTCCTTCTTACAGGCAAACAAAGTCCTTCTTACAGGCAAATCAAGTCATTCTTACAAGCACAAAGTCCTTCTTACAGGCAAATCAAGTCCTTCTTACAGGCAAATTAAGTCCTTTTTACAAGCAAATCAAGTCCTTCTTACAGGCAAATTAAGTCCTTTTTACAGGCACAAGTCCTTTTTACAGGCACCAAGTCCTTTTTACAGGCACAAAGTCCTTTTTACAGGCACAAGTCCTTTTTACAGGCACCAAGTCCTTTTTACAGGCACCAAGTCCTTTCTACAGGCACCAAGTCCTTCTTACAAGTATCTTCACGGGGTGACCTACCATACGGGTCAAATCTCAATCAAAATTTAATTAGTAGAATCCTTTCATTAGGAATCTACCATGAGTTGACCTACCATATAGGTCAAATTTCAATCAAAATTTAATCAGTAGAATCCTTTTATTAGGAATCTACCATGGTACGACCCACCATACGGGTCAAATGGTATGACCCACCATACGGGTCAAATTTTAATTCAATTTTTAATCAGTAGAATCCTTTTATTAGGAATCTACCATGGGTTGATCCACCATACGGGTTCAAGTTCAACCACCCTAAAGTTTTATATAACGAATCCTTTGGTTCTCATTTCATTTTCAGTGGAACATTCATGTCACGACTCTTTTTATTTCCTTGTATTGAGTCGATTAGAATTTGGGTGTCATTTCGTCTTTGAAATGAACCTCTACCGAGCCTCCTTTCAAAGAGGGGCAGCTGTTGACACCTGATTTTTAATCATTTTTTCTATTGCTAAAGTAATAAAAAATCCATAAAAATTCATAAACTTGAAAAATCAACTTTGGAGACCTTAGCCAAGCCTAGGGAACCAATTTTGACCAAAAACCGATTTTTCATATTTTCAGTATTTTTACGTATTTTTTATTTATTTATTTTCGAAAATTAATAGAAAATTCATAAAGATTCATAAAATTGAAAAATCAACTTTGGGGACCTTAGCCAAGCCTAGGGAACCACTTTTGACCAAAAATGATTTTTCATATTTTCGATATTTTTCGGTATTTTTAATTTCGAAAATTCATAAAACAAAAAATTAAGAAAAATGTGAAAATTGTAAAATCAGCTTTGGAAGCCTTGGCCAAGCCTAGGCAACAATTTTTGAACAAAAAATAAATTTTCATAATTTTTATCTAATTTTTTTAATTTTTTTTAAAAAATAAATAATACAAAAATACTTGAAAATTTTGGAAAAATAACATTTGAGGCCAAAAAAATACACAAAGATAGTTAATATTTTTATTAAATCTATTTTTATATTGGCCATCGCAAATTCAGAAAAATTCAATTCGAGTCACGTGTTCCTTCACGAGTATAATTTCGAATCGGGCCTAAAAAAATTTAATTTGAGTCAACTTATTTTTAATTTTCACTTTTTATGAGTTGTGACATTGTCTTCTAATATTTTAAATTTTCATCTTAGCCCAATTATACATAGAATGACTCAATTTTGTAAAAGGGTTTTAATTAAATTCTGCATTATTTTCAGCGGCAAGAAATGAGCTTAAATTTGACATGTGGTAAATTTTAGTGTGTCAAAAATTGTGAGGAGATTTAGACTTAAAGAAATATATTTTTTCAGGGACTGAATTGTAAATACTTAAAATTCAAGGACTAGAGTGCAAATACCTAACTCTTGAAGGATTATTTTACAAATAACAAAAAGAAGAGTTAGTGGATAAATTAGAATAGAGAAGGGAAGATGGAGAAGAGGAGATGAAGAAGAGAAGTTGGAGAAGAATGGATGGAGAAAATAAGATAAGAATAGAGAAGGGAAGATGGAGATGAAGAAGAGTTAGTGGAGAAATTAGAATGGAAGATAAGAATAGAGAAGGGAAGATGGAGATGAAGAAGAGTTAGTGGAGAAATTAGAATGGGAGATAAATATGGAGAAGGGAAGATGAAGATGAAGAAGAGTTAGTGGAGAGATTAGAATGTGAGATAGAGATGGAGAATGGAAGATGAAAATGAAGAAGAGTTAGTGGAGAAATTAGAATGGGAGATAGAGTTAGTGGAAAAATTAGAATGGAAGATAGATGAGTAGATTATAAAAGGAGGAAGAAGTGAGCTTCAGATGGGATTTTTTGGAGAGAAAATTTGAAGTGTTTGAGGAGATTTTTGGAGAGAAAATTTGAAGTGTTTGAGAGGATTTTTTTTTTTAGAGAAAATTTTGGATGTTTGAGAGAGTTTTGGGAGATTGAAGAAAAATTTGAGAGAAAGAAAATACCAAAAGAGAGAGAATTTTGAAGATGATGGAAGTTTAAAGCTAGTGGTTATCATCACAAATTCCTTCATCGATCAATATAAATCAAGAGTTCTTCCTCGTCAACGAGCAAGCAAATTCGAGCTAAGTGTTTTTTATTTATTCATTTGTTTATGGTTTTACTTGCAAATTAGCACAAATTGTATACACTTTCTCCATCTCCTCTTTTTTTTCCATATTTTATGTCAGGAGAAGGATATCTCTACGTCAACAGCAAAAATCTTGTAGAGATGCAAAAATCGGCCCAGACAAGCTCCTAAGCTGTCCACCGATTTCTCAACTGATCTGTGACTAAAAGTCCCTCTTAATTCAAAAGAAACTCTCTATATTGGGAACATAGAGAGCGAAAATCAATTATAAAAATCCCTCCCAAAAAAATGGGAGATAAGTACTCTTTCCACTCTTCTGGTTTTAGGTGCATATTAGCACATATTTTGTATACTGACACTTCACTCTATTTTATGTCAGGAAGCCGCAGCTCTATATCAATGGTCAACCCTGTGGAAGCACAAAATCGGCTTGGAGGAGTCCCCAAGCGCGAACAAATTTCAAATTGTTGAATCAATTCGTTGTATTTCATTTTAAAGAATTCATACCCCAGCATGTAGAGGACAAAGTCCATCCGCAATTTAAATACCTGCACCATAAATCCCAAAGGGAAGAGCCAAGCCAATGCTTAGCCTCCCATTGGAGGTTTTTACTTACAGTAGTTAAATACCTGCAACTTAAATACTTGTACCTTAAATTCCAAAGGGAAGAGCCAAGCCAATGCTTAGCCTCCCATTGGAGGTTTTACTTACAGTAGTTAAATACTTGCAACTTAAATACCTGTACCTTAAATCCCAAAGGGAAGAGCCAAGCCAATGCTTAGCCTCCCATTGGAGGTTTTTACTTACAGTAGTTAAATACCTGCAACTTAAATATCTGTACCTTAAATCCCAAAGGGAAGAGCCAAGCCAATGCTTAGCCTCCCATTGGAGGTTTTTACTTACAGTAGTTAAATACCTGCAACTTAAATACCTATACCTTAAATCCCAAAGGGAAGAGCCAAGCCAATGCTTAGCCTCCCATTGGAGGTTTTTACTTACAGTAGTTTAAATACTTGCAACTTAAATACCTGTACCTTAAATCCCAAAGGGAAGAGCCAAGCCAATGCTAGGCCTCCCATTGGAGGTGTTTATTCATTGTCATGTACTTCCTATAATTTAATTTTTGAATCATCAGACCTAAAAGATAAGTAGGTTGTAATATTGCACAGAAGTCGTTAACACACTCCTTCTTTCGGCTTCAGGGAATCTTTAACACTTAAAAAAATATAACAAATAAAAATATTTATCATCCATGCATCCTATTTAAAAAGTGAAAATACAAAAGAGAATACCCTACTAGAGCCTTAGGAATAAACCAAGCCTGAGTTACCGAATTAGGATATCCATGAAATTCAGGTACCGAAAGGGCATTAGTTTTAATTAACTAGTGTAACCAAGTCCCCGAGCTCCTAATCTCTGGTTCGCAGGAATAAATTAGTTCTCCCGCTAATTTATTTAGGTTTCTAATCGACCTACCAAGAACGATTAGTGGCGACTCCAAATTTCAAAATCATTTAAACAAAAACCAAAGTTGCGATTCGGTAGGGCTTGGGAGGGTCCGCGTTAGGTTAGTCAAATCTAATTAACCTAATAATCCGTTAACCCCTTTTAAAATTTAAAATTTTTTTAGAGGGTCGCGACACATGAGATTAACATATCTCCCATTAATTGACACATTCCAGAAGTGCTTTTTCTATCAACTTTGCAACCCGCTAAGTCTGCATCTGAATATCCTTTTAGCACAAAAGTTGATTCTTTTGAGTACCATAGTCCGAGATTTGGATAAGTTCCAACATATTTGATTATTCTCTTTAGAGCCGAGAGATGTGATTCCCTAGGACTGGATTGAAATCTTGCGCATAAACAAACACTATACAAAATATCAAGCCTTGATGCCGTAAGATATAGAAGCGAGCCAATCATGCTGCGATATAGCTTCTAATCAACTTCCTTTCCATCTTCATCCTTGTCCAATTTTGATGAATGAGCCATGGGAGTTTCCATCTTTTTGCTATTCTGCAAACCAAACTTCTTTACTATTTCAAGAGCATATTTCTCTTGATAGATAAAAGTTCCTTTCTCAGATTGATGAATTTGAAGTCTAAGAAAGAATTTTAATTCTCCCATCATGCTCATTTCGAATTCATCCTGCATAGCTTTGGAGAAATTCTTACATGGTGATTCGTTAGATGAACCAAATATAATATCATCAACATAAATCTGAACGATCAAAAAGTCTTTACCCTACTTCTGAATAAATAGAGTAGTGTCTACTGTGCCTTTTGTGAACTTCTTTTGAAAAAGAAAGTTACTTAACCTTTCATACTAGGCACGAGGAGCTTATTTTAAACCATATAGAGCTTTGTTCAATAGATAAACTAGATCATTTCCTCTTGGTTCTTCGAACCCTGGTGGTTGTTCAACGTAAACGTCTTCCTTGATGTAGCTATTTAAGAAGGCACTCTTTACGTCCATCTGAAATAACTTGAAATCATTGTAACAAGCATAAGCGAGAAGTAGCCTGATGGCTTCTAATCTGGCAACTGGTGCATATATCTCATCATAATCTATCCCTTCTTCTTGGGAGTACCCTTTTGCAACCAGTCTTGCCTTGTTTCTGATTACTTTTCCCTTATCGTCCAGTTTGTTTCTGAAAATCCATTTTGTACCGATGACAGGTCTGTCTTTGGGTCTTGATACTAATTTCCAGATGTTGTTGATCTTGAATTGCTGGAGCTCTTCTTGCATTGCATTTATCCAGCTTTCATCAATTAGAGCTTCTTCGATACTTTTTGGCTCCAATTCAGATACTAGTGCGAAGTTTCCTGATAGCTCTCGTATCTTCAATCTGGTTCTTATACTTTCATCCAAGTTTCCTATAATGAGATCCTTTGGATGACTAGATTTATGCTTCCAGTTTGTGTTGAATCTTTCATCTTCTTGCGAAGTGGTAGAGTTGTTCTGCCTTTTTCCTTGATCTGAAGAAGTAGTTGCTTCAGGTTCATGAATCTGAATATCTCCTAAACCATTATCTTCTTCTGAGTTGAGATGTATAGTTGGCATTTGAACAGCTTCTTCCTTGTCTCTTTCCTTCTGACTGCATTTTGCGAATTTGACATTCATAGATTCTTCTACCATTCGAGAGGATTTGGTGTAGACTTGAAAGGCTTTGCTGGTTGTTGAGTATCCAAGGAAAATCCCTTCATCTGACTTATCCTCAAACTTGCCAACACGATCATTAGCATTTTTCAATATAAAGCATTTACTGCCAAATATGTGAAAGTATGAAAGATTTGGTTTTCTTTCTTTAAAAATTTCGTAAGGAGTCTTTTCAAGGATGGGTCTTAAGGAAACTCGATTCAGAATGTAATAAGCTGTAGAAACTGCTTCTGCCCAAAAATGAGATGCAATTTTGCTTTCAATAAGAAGAGTTCGACCCATTTCTTGTAAAGAACGATTTTTCCTTTCAACAACCCCATTCTGTTGAGGTGTGTAAGGAGTAGAAAATGTATGTTTGATTCCAGCATCATCACAGAAACTAGAGAAATCCTGGTTTTCAAATTCTCCACCGTGATCGGTTTTAATGCAAGAAATCATAAAACCTTTTTCATTCTGAATCCTTTTTGAAAATTTTGCAAATGCAGCAAATGCATCACTCTTGTGAGCTAAGAAAATAACCCATGTAAATCTGGAGAAATCATCAACAATAACCATACAGTATTTCTTACCTCCAAGACCTAGTACCTTGTTTGGTCCAAAGAGGTCCATGTGAAGCAACTGTAATACACGATTAGTTGAAACATGATTTATAGGCTTAAATGTGCTTCTGACCTGTTTTCCCAGAGTGCATGCAGTGCAAAGTTCTGGCTGTTCAAATTTTGATTGAGGTAATCCTCGAACCAGGTTCTTGGATGATAATTTCGAAATATGCTTAATACTGATGTGACCAAGCTTCCTGTGCCAGAGATCAGATTCTTTTTTGATTGATATGAGGCACTTGATTTCTTCAGATGCAACATCTAGAAGATAGATGTTTCCATGCCAATATCCAGAAAAGCTCTATTTATTATCACTACTGACACCTGTACATTTCATATCTTGAAAACAAATTTTATATCCAGAATCACATAACTGACTTACCGATATCAGATTGTACTTCAAACCTTTAATGAGAGATACATTATTAATAATGAGGTTTCCAATCTTAACTGTTCCTTGCCCTATTACCTTACCTTTATTCTTACCTCCAAATGATACACTTCTGCCACTAATCATGGATAACTTAGTAAAGCTTTCTGGATTACCAGTCATATAACTTGAGCATCCACTGTCCAGAAACCATTTCTTATTTCCCTTTCGAGGTACCTGTAAGAAAAAATAATCTTACTTTTGTTTTGGTACCCTCATTTACTAGGGTCCATGGAAGTTAGTATAAGCAGATCTATTCACAGGCTTCTAACCAAACATACATTCATTTTTACTATGATATCTACCACCACAATTTGAGCAACTTCTAGAGTAATATCCTTCTATTTATTGCTTGTTAGGATATTGTAGACCTGTATGCTTTCTATAGAAGTTCTGCGGATAATGAGGTTGGTAAACACTCTAAGAGTAGTTAGTTTTGGGCATGTTCTGAAATCGTCTAACAGAATTATGATATGATCTATAATGATTTTGTGAATGATATGGCTTGTAATAATTCTGTGAAGGTCTAGTATAATGCCTATATGAATGATGCGTTTGATATGGTTTTGTAACCTGATTTTGGAAATGATTGAGTGGATAAAAACACTTGTGAGGTTGATGTGATGATTTAGTAAATTTCTTGGAAAAGTGTTGTTAATAAGCAGACTTGGTAGGACGATGTTTCAATCTGTTTTCAGAATCTGAAAAACTGTTTTTAAGACTATCTTGTTTTTCAAAACCAAGACCAGATTTTTTGCCAAAAGGAATTTGGGTGGAAATGATATTTTCTAGATCTCTAGAACTTTGAGAAAACTTCTTATTTATGTTTTCAACTTTGGTCTTTAAAGTATCGTTTTCTTTTAAAGTAAGATCGTGACTTTCCTTTAAAGAGTGAAATTCTTTTTGTAAAAACTTGATCCTATCTTTTTGAGAAAGATCTTGCTGTTTCAAATATTGATTTTCCTTTTTCAAACAAGAAATCTTTTTGAGAACTTCTTTATAATTCATGCACAGCTCTGTTATGTATTCAGAAACATTATCAGGTAGCTCAGAAAGGTTTACCTCCATATCTAATTCTGAGTCTGAATCTGAATTTGCCATAAGACATATGTTTGCATAGTCCTCGTCGCTTTCTTCAGAATCGCTTAGGGTCTGTTTGGTAACGTTTCTGTTCCTCTGTTTCTGTTCTCGGGAACACTTTGAGAACAGAAACATGTTTGGTAACGCAAATAATTCTGTTTCTAATTCTGCTCCCAGGAACACTTTTGGAACAAAAATCAGAAACAAAAAAAAGTTGTTTCTCAAAAAAAGAACACTTTTTTGGGATCACTTTTCAAATATGGACTTCTCAGCCTCTTCCCACGACACTTTTTTAGGATCAATTTTTTAGGATTACTTTTGGACAAAAAAACAAAAATTTTATATAGTTACCAAACGCATTCTGATTCTCTAAAAGAACAGAATCAAAAAAAGTGTTTTTAATCAGAATCACTTTTTTGGAACAGAAACGTTACCAAACAGACCCTTAGTGTTTCTGCTTTCAAGGCCTTCTTGTATTTTTCAAATTTGGCTTTATCCTTCTTCAGCAGTGGACATTTGGGTTTAATATGTCCCACTTTCTTGCAATGAAAGCATACGATGTCCTTGCTTTCCTGTTTGTCATGACCAGATTGTTTGTGGTTGTTCCTTCTGAATGTCTTCTTTTCCTTGAAGAATCTACCTTTCTTGACCATCTTTCTAAACTTCTTCACCATTAATGCGAGCTCTTCATCGTCGTCATCCTCATCATCTGAATATGAAATTTCATCATCAAAGTTAGATGAAAGAGCAATAGACTTCTTACCTTTTGAGATCTCTGGTTTATTGTTGTTTCTCTCTGTCTCATATGATTGCAGAGTTCCAACTAACTCGTCGATGGATAGTGGTCTTATAGTTTGGCATTCTTGAATGGAAGGCTTGATGTAGTTCCATTCTTCGGTTAATCCTCGGAGGATTTTTCTGACCTGCATTGGTTTAGCCACAGGTGCACCTTGTTGTGCGAGACCACTAGCCAGAATCTGAAACCTGTCAATCATCTCAGCAATTGTTTCATCAGGTTTCATTTTAAAGGCTTCATAGTCACTCAGTAGTATACTGAGTTTAGTCTCTTTAACCCGATTAGTGCCATGATATGTGACATGTAGTCCGTCCCATATTACCTTCGCAGATACTTCTTCTGCTACACGATTATAGATCAGTGAGGATAGTGCACAGAAAAGTGAGTGGACAGCTTTAGAGTCGAGTCCTTGTCTCTTGATTCTCTCAGCATCTGTAAGTGTTGCTGGATTTTCTTCTGATCCCGTATTTGTGGAAATGATAGGGACCACTCCTCTGGTTACTATATCCCAAATTTGATCATCTAGTGCTTTGATAAACCATTTCATCTTGTTGCACCAAATGTTGTAATCCTTTCCGTCAAAATACGGTGGTTTGTTGTGGAATGATGAATCACCAGAACCTGAGAAGTTGTTGCTAGACATGATAGATCGTTAGCTCTGAAGTAGAACACTTCACAAAAGTGAGCAACCTGGCTCTGATACCAATTGATGTGGCTAGCAACGACACCTAGAGGGGGGGTGAATAGGTGCTTCTGAAAATTTTGAGATTCAAATGCAAGCAGGCGCAAAAGCGATGTATTGAACGTAATAGAACAAATATGCACGAAATAAAGGAGTTCAGAAGGAGAATTGTGCACACAGATTTATAGTGGTTCGGCTATAGTAAGCCTACGTCCACTCTCCCACGATGACAGCCGATTGGCTGGATTTCACTATAATGATCGCAAAGTTACAATGAACTTCTCTCAACTCACTGATAAGAGTATTTTCACGAGAAGTTAAAAATTGTTTTCTCAACAGTTTTGCTCGTCTTTTCTATATCTCACAATCTCTTTTTTTCGAATACCAACACCCTCCTTTTATACCCCTTTCACCTTAAACTAGCCGTTGTCAAGGTACTCCACGGGATCACTCATCAATCTTCAATCAGCCTTGATTGAGCGAGATAAACTTGGAAAGATGCTAGGTAGTCCTTGAAGAAAGATTCTGGTAATCTTCAGATTTGGTCGCCCATACAACTAAATCTTCAGTTTCCATTTACGTGAGATGTTGAATCTTCTTGAAAGAGGGAAAGAAAGATAATATCCAATCAAGGATTTTGTCCTAATAAAGATGGACAATCATCCTGTAGATCGAATCCTTTCATTTCCCGTATTTTCCGAAATCAATCGGACTCTTTGTCAATCGTGGGTCTTCTTAGTCCAGCTGCAGAATCTGAATCCATTCAGAAACAGCTTTCAAACCATGTAAGGTCTCTGAATCTGATTCGATATTGCACTGTGAATCTGAGCTCTTAAAGCTCCCGCTGGTGACGTCTCACACGAGTCTTCTTGAGGTCTTCTAAGGTAATGCTGTCCTCCATTTGAGGCAGTAAAACACTTCATCTGAAATACTCAGACGCGGACTCCTCCTTTTGATTCCTTTAGGGACACAAGCAAAGACCTTCCTTCTGACCATTCAGAAGCACTATGGTGATGATTCTTCCCTGAATCTGAGCGCCAGTTGCAGGATATTCAAAGCTCTTTTCACATCGAGATTTCTGCAAGGAAGATATACTTCCATTAACTAGACTTCTTAGAAACGAGTTTTGTCAGAATCAAAATTCTTGGCGGGATAGTTTCCTCAACACGGGCACCACCACCACCGTGTACCACCCTCTCAACCTCCTCCTTTATATGGAAAGTACTTGCGAGACAATATTATTGCTCGGAATTGTGCACCAATTACAGAAAAATAATCCAAGCAAACAACTCACACCCGTAGAATATACTAATAAAAATAAAATCAAAAGAACACACCAGAGAATTTGTTATCGTAATTCACTCAAACTTGGGCTATGTCTACCTATAGAGGCACGCTACGAATCTACTAGTTTTTGAAAAAGTAGATATACAAATGATGTTCTTCTCACTGTCGCAACCCTAAAAGAAATCGGGTTTCCTGATCTTAGGTTAATGGATTAATGAGTTAATTAATTAGATTAATTAACTTAGCTCGAACTCTCTCAAGTTCAACCAAATCGTGAATGTTTGTTCAAGTGATCATTAGACAAAAAGATTTTAATTTTTGGAGTCGTCACTAATTATTTTGGATAGGTTGATTAAACACCTAAATAAAGTATTGAGAGAAATACTTTATTCCTACGAACCAGAGATCAATGAGTTTGGAGACTTGGTTACATTAATTTTTTCAATTAATGCTATTTCGGTACTAATTTCATGAAATAGCTTTTGGGGTAAGCTAACCTATCACAGATAATCAGTAATTGAAAGTGCTCAGATCTAGAAATCAGTACATGTGAATAAATCGCATCAAAATAGCACTCAAGTGATCACATGGTAAATCTAATAAAGCCCTAAGGACTCAGAGAATGCATCACATAGCTTTAGGGGGGATTCAGAGAAGTTTGGATTAAACTGATCAGAAGGACAAAATGATCGTTTTTCAAGACTTGAGAAATGGAAATAGATCAACCTAGTTAAATGTGGTCATTTCCTATTTTGCATAATTTTTTAGAATTTTTCAAATTTTTCTAATTTCTCTGGAATTTTTTAGAATTTATTTATGATTTTTATGAATTTTTCCTTTTATGAATTTTTTATTGTAGTTTTTTGAATTTTTTATTCAATTTTCCTATTTCTTACCTATTTCTAATCTAAAGGGTACACAGGTGACATGTGGCAAATTCTTGGCCACCAGATCAAAAAGACTCTTTTATTTTAGAAAAATGATTTTTTTATGTTGAAAATTATTTTTTATTTTGAAAATGGGCGACTGACGCACCATGCCACGTGGCAACCACATCAGTGCCACCTCGTCTGTTGACAGGTCAACGCGTGCGAGGTTGAATAAGATCACTGATAGTCGAGAACTTCTCGACGACATCCAACAGTGAAATCTTCTCCGATTTGGGCAATCTTGGTATTGTTGGAATCGTCTCGATGTAGGCTATAACAGATCCAAAATACAGCACGATCCAACGGTGAAAATTACTTTAAAAAGGTACAAACACATTCGGCCATGGTAGATTTTCGAGCAAGGATACACAACATATCAATCTATTCTCGACATGCAACAAGCTTATATAGAATTAAAGGAAGCTTACCTCAGGTACTGATAGCTTCAATCATCGTTGAAAATGAGCTCGCGAGCTCAAGGTAGGTTCTGAGGTTCACGAGGTTAGCTAAAAGGTTTTATACAACGATATCACAAAACATGCATAGATCCGAGATTAGCAAGTGCTAAGGAATGTCTTGGAACAAAAATCACGAAGAAACATGCTCAATTCAAGAAGTTGTCATGGGAGCCTGAGCTTGAGAGCTCCAATGGTGGTTATGAATGACCATCACGGTGATCCTCGTGGTGGTTAGCAACTCAAGACGAAGGGCCTTAGTGGATAGCTCGGGGTTGTTCTTTGTCAAAGGCAGCAAGATGTTGACTAAGTTTTGTCGTGACCTAAAATTCATTTTTTAGGTTAATGGATTACCAGATTAATTGATTAAATTAACTAATCTAGTTCGAGCTCTCCCAAGCTCTATCAAATCGTGACTTTGGTTTTTTGTTCAAATGGTTTTAAATTTTGGAGTCGCCACTAATCATTTTTGGTAGGTTGATTAGAAACCTAAGTAAATTAGCGGGAAAACTAAATTACTTCTACGAACCAGAGATTATGAGTTCGGGGACTTAGTTACACTAGTTAATTAAAACTAATGCCCTTTCGATACCTTAATTTCATGGATATCCTAATTTGGCAACTCAGGCTTGGTTTATTCCTAAGGCTCTAGTGGAGTGTTCTCTTTTTGTATTTTCACTTTTTAAAATGGAATATATGTGAGTGACATTTTTTTTGGCATTTTCAAAATATTAAGTATTTCCCTGAAGCCGAAAGAGGGAGTGAGTTAACGACTTCTGTGCGGTGCTCCGAGCTACTCATTTTGGGGTTTAGTGATTTAAAAATGAAATTACAGGAAGTAAACGACAATAAATAAAGACCACTAATGGATAGCTCAGCCTTGGCTTGGCCCACTCCTTTGGGGTTTAAGGTGCAGCAATTTAAATTACAGAAATTTAAAATGACCTTCAGTGAGCGGGCTCTGCCCTTCACATTCTGGGGTTTAAATTCTTTAAAATAAAACGAATTGATTTGACAATTCGGGCCGAAATCCATCGACGAATCAATTGAAAATTTAATGGGCACTCAAGAGATCGTCAGCGCCAATCTTACACCTCCATGGGATTTACCGTTGACTTGGAGTTGTCCTTTGCCTGACATAAAAATATAGAAAAATGGAGTAATTGAGCAAATATGATTTAATTCACATTAAAAATTAGAACAATGAAAGAAGCACTTAGCTTCAATGGCATTATGAGAAATGCTTGATGGATATAATTGGTTCCTACCTGAAATCAAATATGGGGAAATGGGAGAAGAGTAGAAAATTTGAGCTAGTTTATACTAAAAAATAAAGAGAGTAGAGGGACACTTAGCTTCAAATCTGGGATGAATTCTTGATTTATGTTGATCGATGAAGAAATTGATGATGATAACCCTCTAGCTTTAAACTTCCATCATCTTCAAAATTCTCTCTCTCTTTTTGATATTTTTTTTCTCTCAAATTTTTCTTCAATCTCCCAAAACCCTCTCAAACATCCAAAATTTTCTCTCCAAAAATATTCCCCTCTCAAGCTCACTTCTTCCTCCTTTTATAACCCACTCATCTATCTCCCATTCTAATTTTTTCACTAACTCTATCCCCCATTCTAATTTCTCCACTAACTCTTCTTCATTTTCATCTTCTTTTCTCCATCTCTATCTCACATTCTAATTTCTCCACTAATTCTTCTTCATATTCATCTTCCCTTCTCCATATCTATCTCCCATTCTACTAACTCTTCTTCATCTCCATCTTCCCTTCTCTATTCTCATCTTATTTTCTTTATCTTCTCTTCTCCATCTCCTCTTTTCCATCTCCCCATCTTCATCTCCTCTTCTCCATCTTCCCTTCTTTATTCTAATTTCTCCACTAACTCTTCTTTTTGTTATTTACAAAATAATCCCTCAAGTGTTAGGTATTTGTACTCTAGTCCATGAGATTTTAAGTATTTGCAATTCAGTCCCTGAAGAAATATTTCTTTAAGTCCAAATCTCCTCACAATTTTCGACACACCTATCGCATGTTGAATTTAAGCTCATTTCTTGCTATTGAAAATAATGCAAAATTTAATTAAAGCCCTATTTGTAAAATTAAGTCATTCTGGGTATAATTGGGCCAAGATGAAAATTTGAAATATTAAAGAACAATGTCACAACTCTTAAAAGTGAAAAATGAAAAATAAATTGACTCAAATTGAATTTTTTTAGGCCCGATTCGAGATTATGCTCGTTAAGGAATACACGACCCCGAATTGGATTTTTTAAATTTGCGATGGTCAACATGAAAAGGGATTTAAAGGAAAAATATTGACTATTTTTATGTATTTTTGTGGCCTAAAATGCTATTATTTATTAAATATTTTCCTAATTTCTAAAAAATATATTTTAAAACATGTAAAAAATATGAAAAATTATTTTTTACTCAAACATAGTTGCCTAAGCTTGGCCAAGGCTTTCAAAGTTGATTTTGCAATTTTCTCATTTTTCTTGATTTTTTTTATGAATTTTCGAAAATAAAAATATCAAAAATACTGAAAATATGAAAAATTATTTTTTTGGTCAAAATTGGTACTAGGCTTGACCAAGGTCCCCAAAGTTGATTTTTTAATTTTATGAATTTTTTTGAATTTTTTTATTAATTTAAAAGAGAAAAGATGATTAAAAATCAGGTGTCAACAAGTTTTCTAATGAAAATTTACAAAATAGAACGCAAAAGAGGTAACCGGCTTAATGAGAAACCACAACTGATGGTGAAGGGTGCTTGGTTTGCGGTGATGCCATGAGAATAATAGCTGATTGTAGCCGGAAGCTGGACTCATTCACTGGTAGTTTAATGATGCTTTAAGGTCCAGGTATTTGCTCGAGAAGTTGTGAACACCGTGACTGAACTTGGACCTGTAGTGTTGACCAATTAGAGAAGGAGGGAATCCCTACTCTTTTCGTCCTCTTTGTTGTTCTTCATGAAGTTCTCCATGTACTTGCCCTTCTCTCTTTCTTTCTTTTTCTCCTTTTTATTTTTTTTTTCTCTGCCTTCCAGAGCATGTGGCTGTGAGATTTGCCACAACAGTGGCTGCCTTTGCATGAAAGAACTTGCAAGAACCGGCAAGGAAAAGTCTCAAACAGGCTAAACTCTAAACAGGATTTGTATATGAGTCACAATATATATATGCTGAACAAGGCGCCAGTGAAATTTGTTATATTGGATAGCGTCGGAGAGTGTTGGTAGTGATTGATGACTTGAACGATGCAAGGCTGCTCGTCGGAGGCATCGCGGTTGAGAGAGCACCAGTAAAGAGCTTCGAAGCTTGCTAAGATTAGGAACCTTGTCTGGATGGATGGTTGATTCGTCAGATACTAAGGAGGAGGATCGCCATAGAGGCTGTGGCCGTCACTGATGCAAGCGGAGCATCAGTACACGAGGGATCTCGAGTACTAGTGATGTAGTGAACAACGATGAGACTTGGTCTCACTCGACTGCTGCCTTGATCTCGACACAGCTTAGTTGCAGTCTTGGTTACGTGCATGGAAAGACATCAAAGATAAGGTCCTTTGAATGCTATGGAAGAGGAAGGGATTGCTTGGGCTTCTCCTTCTCCCTCTCCCTCTATGATGTTTTTTTTTTTTTTCGATGGATCTTGCAAAGAAGAAAGTTTTGCCTCCTCTCGTCTCTATCAACTTTCCATTCAACGAAGAGTACATTGACCCTCTGGCTGGTGGTAACACAGGGCAGATTTATGCCAACCCCTCATGACCACCTAACCTTCAAAGAACGGTGACTGGTTTAGCTGATATAAAGGAGCATTTCTGCAATCATCTGAGGTTGGATAACTATCAGTAGTGCCCCTTACGTGTGCTACCCCATAGTGGAGACATGTCTTCTCTTTTTTTTTTCTTTTTTCTTGCTTTTGACCAGATTGGCTATTGCAACTTCAGCCTCAAAAAGAGGCATCTCTCGAATTATTGTCTTCCCACCATCGTCATAGTCGATAGAATCTTCAATAGCAATTTGCACCAGATCTTTTTCCAGCTTATTTGCTGCTCTCCGCACTAGAACGACATCTGGTGTCAACTTAGTTAAACTAGATATGAATTACTTTAGCTCATTTCCATAACAAGCATGAAGTGTGGCAACTGTAACCCCTGTTGCAAAAGGATGCCACTTTTTTCAGCATGGAACTAAAAATCTCCTTCTCATTAAGTGCCAGGTCACCCACATCTTGCGAGGATAGCAAGCACTAGAGGAGGATTATAATGGCCTTTTGAGGCTTTCCTACTTGAATCTGCTTTCTACATTTTCTAAGCAAAAACAGTGCGCAATGATGACCTAATGTAAGTATCGATCCTACTGCGAGCTACATCAAATTCAGCTTTCCTCAAGTATGAAGAGACTTCCTTCGCAATTCATCATAACGGGCCTTGGAGTACTTGGGTGTGGTGGGATCCATCTTGATATTTTGTATGGATATTGCTATGACCTGCATAACGAAAAGCCACTAGAAGGTGTCTCCAAATAAATAATCGCTTCATTCCGGTTGTCTATGTCATCGAATGACTCAAAGTTGATGCCTGACCTCTCACTTCGACTGAAACTCCGAGGCTTCTTTAAGCTCTTCTTGTTGAGGAACCGATGAAGAAACACGGGGTAGAAGTGAAGCTCTTGAACTCGAAATACTTTATCAGGAATGGGATGCTCAACCCGATAAAGCACATGGCATACCCTAACCATTCGACGTCGGTCTGAATTAAATTAAATGTGAAACGTAACTACTCTAAATGTGAACTATCCAAAAATGAATTAAATATATTTTTTTAAAATAGAGACTAAGATTAGTCCCTAATTTTCTATGCAAAAATTAGTAATTAAGAACGGATAGTCGTCAAAATTTAGGTGTTAACAGCTATTTCTCTTTGAGTAAAAGCTCGTAGAGGTTTTGCTTACAGATCAAATTGAACTCTAAATTTTGACAATGCAAATGATGAATGAAGATTTGGTGGAGTTTTTATTTCCTTTTTTTTTGTAAAAGGAAATGATGCATGATATGCAAAACTATAAATAACATGTGCCAAAGCTTATCTCTTGACAGAGAGGTCAAGAAAGCCCTGTACATGGATCACATACGAAGTATCCCAATTTTCCAAAACACTTCGTAGTTCTGACAATTTCTTTGATTTTCAAGCTTCCTCTTGTAGATGCAAATGCCTCAAGGTACTGGGTGCCTTATCTATTACTAGAAATTTCCCTCTGATGTGAGATAGCACAAAATTTGGAATGAAGGAATGTGCTTGAGTTATGGTTCAAGCTGCACCATTTTGTCTCTTAGGACCACCATTATTTTAATAAGCCACCGTGAGTCGGTAAAGGTAGGCCAAGATCACAAGAGAATGTCGATTGTGATTTGACAAAGATCAAGAGCACGAGAGCATATCGATAGTGAACCGATGAATATCTCATGAGAGCAGGTCAATCATAAGTTAGGTAAACATCTAGATCAAGATCATAAGAGCAAGTCGATCATGACTTGATAAAGACAGAGATCAAGAAAACGAGAGCGGGTCGATCATGAACTAATAAAGGCCTCATGAGAGTATGTCGATCATGAGTTGGATAAAAATATCACGAGAGCAAGTTGGTCGTGAACTAAATAAAGATCAAGAACACGAGAGCAGATCAATCGTAAACTGATGAAGATAAAGATCAAGAACACAAGAGCATGTCGATTGTGAATTGATAAATAACTAATAAGAGCATGTCGATCATGAGTTGGATAATGGTATCACGAGAGCAAGTCGGTCGTGAATCAAATAAAGATCAAAGACACAAGAATAGGTCAATCATAAATTGGTAAGAGGAAAATCAAAATGAGAACTTAAAGTTTGTTAAATCCGTCAAGTTGAAAAGGGTTCATAAAAACTTATCCGGATTTCTTGAGTTAATGGCTAAAAGAAGAACAAGCTGATTGGGTCATACCTATCTTTTCACTCGAAGTATAGTTATGCACGTAGATAAAACAATGTTAATGTGACATGTATTTCATAAAAATTACACTTCATTGAAGAATGTGAATACCTGTATATGTTGCAATGGATTCGAGTGCCTTGACAATCATAAAAATTTATTCTTTTGAAGAGTTCATGTTGAAAATATACATACCTGAGAACTCGAAAGATTATCTTTTGATAAATCTAATAAACATTGAGTGAGAAACTTTCAGTCAAAAAGAACTTTCACTCCCTCTCATGAAAAGGCCTTTTTAAAACCCGACCACTGATACAGGTGTGAGAATTACTCAAAACTGTCACCATCATACTTGACAAGAGTTTGGGAATTCTCGCAATTAGTATGATCAGACCAATCTAAAAGGTCTTTTCAAGGACTGTAATTCAGGCTTGGTCAAAGGTTAAACAAAGGGGACTTGTGAGAGTCATTTGACTTTGGAGTGAAATGATACTATTAGTTGTATTGGGTTTACAAGTCAAGAATCCAGCAAAAAAGATATGAAAATGATCTTGCTCACACTTTTTCAAGTGATATCTGTCGCGACCTAAAAATCGGTTTCCAATTTTTAAAGTTAATGGATTACCATGTTAATTAAATTGAATTAACTAGCATAGCTCGAACTCTCCCGAATTCTACCAAATCGTGACTTAGGTTCAATTTCATCAAAAGAAGGATTTATCTTGGAGTCGCCACTAATCATTTTGGGTAGGTTGATTAGACACCTAAATAAAGTATCGGGAAAAATACTTTATTCCTACGAACCAGAGATTAATGAGTTCGGGGACTTGATTACGCTAATTTTTCAATTAACGCCCTTTCGGTACCAATTTCATGAAAATGTTCAACTTTGCAATTTTGATAAATTTTCACTTGAGGTTCAAAGGTGCAATTTTTT
Organism: Psidium guajava; assembly: GCA_016432845.1. Lineage (NCBI taxonomy): Eukaryota > Viridiplantae > Streptophyta > Magnoliopsida > Myrtales > Myrtaceae > Psidium > Psidium guajava. The sequence continues at coordinate 8,302,044 of CM028228.1, read as the reverse complement.
TTTGTTTTTCTTTTTATGATTTTTTTTTAGATTTTTTCGATGTATTATAAAGAATGCAAAATCACCTAAAGCAAACGAAGATGTGAAGAGAGAGCAGGTAAAGTAAAACTACCCTAAAGACAATGAAAATAAAACCCGCAACTCGTCGGGTGAATAATTACAGACCAATTAAATAAAACCCGAGACATGATCGGGAATACAACAAAAATAGACCGGAATGGAAATCGGTCAAACACCGGTCGCCAAGCCTCGTGGGTCGGGAGTACAACAAAACGGACCGGAATGGACATCGGTCATCCTCCAGTCTTCAAAGCATCGGGCCGAAAGCCAAATGAAAATAATAAACTTATCCAATCGAACATGCACAATCACCAATGAGTTAAGACAATTCAAAAACTCAAAGAAATTTTAACACGTGCTGATTAAACTTCATTGAGAGCATTTTTTACATTTTCCAATGCATTAACACAAAAAAAAAACGAATTAAATCATACTGTCCATGAACATTCTTAGGGAGAAAGCAGTAACCATAAAATACAAAAGAAATAATGAAATGTATGCAAAAATTCTGAGATTTTTTGTGTGGATGGGAAAATGTGTCGTTGACAACTTTCATGTTTTACATTCTTACTGAAGAGACACTCATTTTCGTGTAGAAAATGATCTTTCATGAGAGCTCAGCAGAAAACAAACAAATTTCACAGAACAGACATACTTCGGGATTAAGCTCAAATGGACACTCAAATCTCAAAATTAATGCACCAAACTTTCCAGTCTACTAAACAAGACCCCAATGAACAACTTTCATTTTTTGTGAAGTTTCAAAAGAAGACTCTAAACATGAGATAACTACGAATCAATATGACCACGCACAGAAAAACACTCAGACTCAAGGACGCCAACAGAATTGCATGATTTCATTAAATGCATTAAAAATATGAAACGTGCATGAATATTTTTGTATTTTTTATATGTTATGCATTAAGATCTTATGAACAAATGTCATGAAGAGGTCTTTATGAAACGAAGTCTAGAATAACCCATGGAAAATCATTTAGTATGAAAGGTCAGATCAGAAAAATTCTATCTCAGGTTCTGATCAGTATATTTCCAGATTTCTGCTCTCAATTTCGGGACCTTTTTGACATAGCAAACGACGTCCATTTTCGCGCCATAATATATCAAATCGAAGATCTCGAAGTCATCTACGAATGTTCAGTATATTTGTTTTCGAGATTTCATCATCTAGATATGGAAAATCTAGTTACAATACCACTGGGCGTGCTGATCCGAAAATAAAAGTCTGTGAACTTACTTCCCAAAGCATTCCCCCCAAAATCTGCAAGAACTTCCGAGTAACATCCAACGGTGGTATCTCATCCGATTTGAGTGATCTTGATATCGTTGGAATCGTCTCGATGTCATCTACAACATATCAAAAATTCAGGATGATCCAACGGTAAAAGTATGTGAGAAGGGTATGAACAGAGTACGACCGGAGATCGAGATAACCGGCGGGGGGTTGAACTTCCCGATGACATCCGACGGTGAGATCATGACCGATCTGGGCGATCTTGATATCGTTAGAATCGTCTCGATGTCAGCTACAACATATCAAAAATTCAAGACGATCCAACGGTAAAAAGTATGTGAGAAGGGTATGAACAGAATGCGTTCTTCCTCCTCTCTCCCTCAATCTCACCTAGTTTTTTTTTCTCGTTTTCTCTCCTCCTCTCATTTTTTCACTAACTTTCTCCTCTCTTCTCATTCCACCATCCTCCATTCTTTTTCTCCCATCTCTCATTCTAATTCTTTATCTTCTCTTCTAATTCCACCATCTTCCATTCTCCATCTTTCCTTCTAATTTCTCCATCTTACCTTCTATATCTCCCCTTCTCCATCTTCCTTTCTAATTTCTCCATCTTCCCTTCTATATCTCCCCTTCTTCATCTTCCTTTCTAATTTCTCCACTATCCCTAAAATTTTATGTATTTGCAATTCAGCCCCTGAAGTTTTATGTATTTGCAATTCGGTCCCTGAAGTTTTATGTATTTGCAATTCAGTCCCTGTGGAAAAATTTCTTTTAAGTTCAAAACTTCATAAGCCTTTCGGCACACCTCCCTCACGCTCAATCCAATCGTTTGTCAATTTAAGCTCAAATCCTCCGTCGTTAGCCATAATAAAATGCATGACCGACAAAAATATTAAATATGCAATATATGAAAAAATTAATTTTTGGTGAGAACAAATTCTCATTTTTTTATGTACTTAAGTGAATGAATTTTAAAAAGTCAAAATTTAGGTGTCAACAGCTGCCCCTCTTTGAGCGGAGACTCGTAGAGATTTCGCTCAAAGACAAAATTGAACCTAAATTTTGACAATGCAAATGAATGATGATGATTTTTTTTTTGTGGGGGAGTTTTAATCCCATTTTATAAGCAAGTGCAATGATGCATGATGTGCATGACTGTAAATAACACGTGTTAAGATTTCTCTGCTCCGAGGAAACGGATTAAAGAAACCTGCACATGGATCGCATATAAAATGTCGGTCTTACCAGACACTTCATAATGCTGGTGATTCCCTTAAGCTCTAGGCATTTTTGTGGATGCAAGAATCTTAAAGTAATGGTGCCTATCCGTTACCATAGGTTTCCCCCTGATGCGAGAAAGCGCAAGATCTGTAAGGGGATGTGTCCACTGCATCTCTTCGAGTGGAGTCACATAGTTTCTTTCAAGATCATTAGAGCTGGTCCTTGATGATCTGAAAGGGTATCAAAACCATAAGAGCATGTCGATTATGGTTTTTGATAAAATTTGTCGAGACCACGAGAGCATGTCGATCATGGTTCGCATAAGCATCCAGACACAAGAGCATGTCGATTATGAACTGGATGGATAAGATCAAGAACATGAGAGCATGTCGATCATGAACTTGATAATGTACCAAAATCACAAGAGCATGTCGATTATGATTTTGATAAAATTTGTCGAGACCACGAGAGCATGTCGATCATGGTTCGAACAAATGTTTCATGCAGATCACAAGAGCATGTCCATTATGAACTGGATGAAATTAAGGAGTGTGCTTTCTCATTGGTGCAAACTCAAAGCTTGCGATTTTGAAAAGGGTTCAGAAAACTTACCTGGGTTTTTTTTGGGTAGTTGAGAGGTAGATTTCTTTCAAGATCATTAGAGCTGGTCTTTGATGATCTGAAAGGGAGATGTGCCGCCAATCTCACAGGGCGGTGACCACATCGAGAGGGTGTGCTACACAAGCCATGTCAGTGTAAACACAAGATATTCAAAACTGGGTTTAGAAAACTTACCTGGGTCTTTTGAACGAATGGTCAAGGAGTAGACAGGCTGACTGCATCATACCTGCTTATTCTCTTGAAGTAAAATTATGCGCATAGACCAAATCAATGCTAATGCGACATGTATTTCATAAAAATCACGCTTCACTGAAGAAGACGAATATTTGAATGACTGTATGTGTCCCAACAGATTTGAGTGCCTTAACAATCATCAGAAGGCTCAGGTTGAGGATATACTTACCTGGGAGCTTGGAAGCTTGCCAGGTGGGCACTTGCTAACACGGCTTGTTCATTCAATCATCCTTGGATGAATTTCAAGACCTCATGAGGTAGCTTGAATATCAGGAATGCATGTGCACAGACAATGTTAGATCTAACATGTACAGGCATGTATGCTGAAATTCACTTAGTGGATTTATGCAAAACTATTATATCAAGTTTGCATCACCAATTCTGTTCAAGGAGGTTATTACATTGTGAATACCTCGAATGTACTTTGAATGGGGGACTTCAGTCCGAAATGGCTTTCTCCTACTCTTCGAGAAAAGCTATTCATCATAACTATAGGATTCAAGAGAAATCACTCAATCTTACCATCATCGCTTTCAACGAGGGTCTGAGTAATCTCGCAATTGGTACGACCAAGCCGATCTGGAGGTCTTGATTGGGACCGTAATATAAGCTAGGTCAATAGTTTACCAAATGGGACTCCTGTGAAGTCAAGGCTTTTTGAAAGAGATCTTCATCATCTGCTCCGGGTTTACAAGTCAAGAACCCTGCAAAAATGAGAGAAATAATCTTGCTCGAACTTCTTCGAGCGATGCTTAAAATCATTCAACTCTACGTTAATTCATATGCCCTAATCAGAAGAGACTTTGAAGGGTTGTAACGTAGATCAGGATTTGGGACTGAGAGAAAGGCTCGCTTTGGCTCAGAAAATATATGAGAATGGCTCGATGCTAGTGATCATTGCTGTCTTATCGCCGGTCTTGGCCTTCTGAAATTGATTTCAAAATGTGCCATCACTGCTTGAGGATGGAGCTTCCGCTGATGATTGCAATTTTCATTTGACTCTCTTGGAGGCTTTTTCTTTACAAGTCTGTCATTTGGGATTTTTAAAACAAATGAACAAGGATTTGAATGGGCATTGGCCTTGCTTTTGATAGGCATTTTGCTTTTTACTGTCCGGGATTCTGTGGGACTAACCTTTGCTTTTCTTAATCCCGATTCCCATTTTCTTTCTTGAGAGAGAGTTATTTTTTGACACCTCTCTTCCTTTTCCTTTCTTTGTAAGGAATGATGCTAGACACTACATGAGAAATCTAACATACGAGATGAGTTCACTTGGGGATTCTTTACTGCCCCGGTCTCTTCAGTTCTATTCCTTGGTGATAACGTCATCTTCAAATTGGAACAAGCAATGATCACCAATGGGGCTTGAGAAATGAATATATACAAGCTCAATTGGGTTGTACAATGGATGTAGTGTATAGGATAGAGAAATGAATGTTCTTCATCATCCTAAGGCACTTGAATTAAAGTTCGAGTTCAATGTAAAGAAACACCCAAAGATTGATGCTAGTCTGAGTAAGAGAATTTCTAACCATTTACCTCATGCCGCTGCTGGAATTACCTCGTCTTGCCCCAATGTGGGGTGGTTCTTGACAGGGTTGAGAAAATGAAACCGCCGCTCAAAAAGGTTTGCAATGGACACCTGTAGTGTTTGGATAGAGAATTGGATGCCTCTGTCACTTCGGCTATCGCACCTTTTGCGAGAAAACCCATCGCTTCGAGGAATGCGGATCCTAACTACCGCTCATCTCACTAGGGATTAGACTGCGGGACGTGTATGGGAATGGTTTGTCTTTCATCATCCTGTCATGCCCCATTCTGTCCATCTGATGCATCATATGTAATTTGCGTTCCTTATTCAAAGTTGGTAAATTAATCATGAAGAACAATCATGTATGAACCACACAATGTGCAAGCATTTTTTCAACCAGGCAGATGTGGCAATTAATCAGAATGGTCATGCTTCTCAAAAACAAATGAAGGGGAATCTAAGTTGCCCCAAGACATGCGAGCGGATCAAACGAGTTTGAGTCGAGGACGAGCTCATTCTCATGTTTGCCCCAGAATATGTTCGCTCTAGTTGTGATATGGCGAAGACCAACATGGTTGGTCGAATGCCCTTGTTTGCCTTATTTCCATCAGGATGGATCACATCAGGTGATCATGGCTTTTGCCAAAATTGGGAATTGCCCCAGACATAGTCACTGCTGGGGATTTGAATTTGAACTCTGGTTGATTACTCGTTCCCACAATTGACCCTGCATAAAAAGAATGTGCATGAATAGGGTCTTAAAATGATGGAGTGAACGAATATTGGGAAGCTCTGGTTTTGACTTGCTTCAGTAGTAGCAATCAAAGGCATGTCCTCTAGCTTGGCACCTGCAAGAAGAAAATTGGGTGTTACTTTGAAAGACATATGATAAAGAGATAGGACATTTCCCTTTCTTCCAAGTTGGAGCTCGTATCAGTTTGCTTTGTTCTCAATCAGGCCAGGTTTTGGCAGAATCCAAAATTGCCCCCGTACATGCCCTAGCTGGGAGTTTGATTTTGGGAATTTGGTGGACAAGGACTTCTTCTATTTGCCCGGTGTTCCTTTAGCTGATATCGCATGGCCAAAGGGTCGGTGAAGTAAAGATTTGCCTTGATCGATCGATATCAAATAACTCATGAGATTTTTTTGTGAAAATCTTGATGAACAAGTCATGCAAGCATGCAAGAAGACTCTGGGGATCATGAGTTGTCTTTGTCCATGTGAATGAGTTGCAGAAACTTTGGCGCCTGCTTTGAGAATTCCAAGATTTTTCTTTGGATTTTATTGAGTTTTAAGGGGAAGGGATACTTACCTATCTGGCACAGTGATGACCCCTGCAAAAATGAAAGGAAATGCATCAATATATATTTTTCATATTCTGAAAAAATTTGGAACGATACTGCTTTACCCTTGTATGTACTTCTTGTGGACTTAAATTGAAGAAATCCCTTCATTTGGACCAAATTGTATGTCCGTCAAGTGGGCGACATCTAGAAGTGCGTCTCAGATTTGGCAAATTAAACATGCAGAATAGTCATGCATAAATCATGGAATGTGTAAACACAATGCAGATGTGAAGATTTTTTTTTTGCATCACGCGTATTTGCAGAATGTGCAAGTATGGAAGAAAATTCTCAGGGATGGGAGAATTTGAATTGCCCCTGGGGGTTGTCTCTTTCGACATGTTAGTGTAAACGTTTCCCTCTGTCTTGAATGCCTTGTACGATCCTTTTACCAGTTTTACTGGGTTGAGTTTCTCTTGACCTTCGTTGGACACTTCACCATCAGAACCAAGGTTGTGGCAAAGTATTGACTTCGGTCTCGTTCGTCGAGTATTCTTGTTTCTTTCTGCAAAAAAGAAATGTGCAAAAAAGTGTGTTATTTATTTACAACATTTACAATATTCCCCAACCCTGGGGATCGAACTCAAGACGTCTCGGACCACTGTCATTCCCCATGCCATCTGGTCCACAAGACCGTAGGCGCTCATGAAGGTTCCTTTTAAGAGTCAATCCTTAAGATGACACGGTGTTATTGTATTGTACTGGGTAATTCCAGGTCACTGTATTTTTCGGGGAGGTTTACAAACCCTGTTAAGAATGGAATAAAATAATTCAGAACTCGAGACGAGTATGAGCAAATTAGAATGATACAGAATTACCCTTCTTTGAGATTGTTTGGGTCTTTCGTTTACATATTCCTCATTTGAAGCCGTCCATTCTGTGGCGATGTCCACGAATCTATTTGCCCAAAGTTTTGTTTAATCGGGGAATTTCATTTTTGGGTACGACTGTATTTTCGGATCAATTTGCAAATTCCTGTAAACAGAAGGGATCTAATTTAGAATCGGGACAATTGAGGGTAAATTGAAATGATACTGCTTTACCCTTCTAGTTCGCGCGGCTTTTTACTCGCAATAAATTCACTATGAGTTTGGTGTGGTGGCAAACTCGAGCATTTAATTGGGGAAAGGAAAATGATTACTTCTTGCTTTCACGCCAATTCTAGACATTCATAAAAGAAGACAACATCCCGTGCAAGATAAAGCATATTCATTCATTCAGGATTGATTTTTCTTCCCCATCTGCAGGCTTTTCCATAATCAGCTGGCTTCATTCCGGACTAGGTACGCGTCGGCCATGTTAAAGGTCTGGTGGTCAGTGGCTGAGCATGTGCATCACAGCTTCAATGCTTTACCGATATCAAACTGGTTGATTATGGCGAAAAGATCATCGTCAATGTCCGCTTGGTGGTGATCTGTCCCTTCTTCCTCAGGAGATATTGATGATGATCCAGTAGCATTAGTCCTTTTGTACCTTCTTCCAATAAAACTCGATCCTGTTATAAACTGGTCTAACTCTCCTCTTAAACGTGCATTTTCGATCCTCAGATCATGCATTTCATCGAAGGTGAGGAGGAGGCTATTGCAGTTGGGGCAGGTGGCGGAGTCAAAAGCCTCTTTATACATCTTGTTTTCCGCTCGGAGGTTTTCATTTTCAACTCTTAGAAACTCGGCTTCGTTGTGCTCATGACGAGTCTTCATTCGGGTTCGCCTATTTTGAAACCAGAACTTGATTTGCGAAGGTTCAAGTCCTAACTCTTGACTCAGTTCCATTTTCTGTTTGCCGTCTGGCATAGGGCATGTTCTGAAGAAATCCTCAAGCCTTTGTACTTGCTCCTTAGTATGGCGACGGTAACGCTTCTTTTGACCCTTACCGTTATTGTCCTTATCTTTACTGAGATCTTGGACGTCGTTGGCGGAAGGGCCAGGCTCCATGGGCTCGATCCCAAACATGGCTTCGAACTCTTCCTCTCCCATATTCAGCAAGCAACGATAGCTCTCGGGAGTATTGGGTTGAGACATCTTCGATTTGGTTGATGATTTCTCAAGATCTGCTATCTTCTCTTGTATTCTCACTCACTCTGAATCGTGTATGCTTTAAAACTCTATTCAAAGTATGGATGAAGATTATCAGGAGGATGTCTCTTTTAAAATTTAGCGTGGGCTTAGCATCTGTATTGCCTCTCCCGAGAGTTCTATCTTTCTCAATCTTTCCTGCGTGTCTCTTGCTTGGCTCGTCTTTTCTCATCTTTTCATAGTGGTAGGGCTCCCGTCGTCATCTCCACCGTCGATTTGCGAGCGAGTTCTCCGATAAGGACGAGTCGTATCTCCCTTTCTGCCGAAAATTTCCTTGTCTCCCACTCAGCTCGTTTTTTTATTCTTTCTTTTCCAAAGTGGTGGCGTCTCATCCATCTTTTCCGCAAAGATGTCGGATTTTGCTTGGCTCGAGGTCGCTGTCTAACTGAAATTCGAGCTAACGAGGGTGGTGCCTAATAGAGAATGGTAAATAAGAGAAATCTTGACTGGTTGATACCATCACTATAAAATCAATATTTACTTCAAAGCAGATTACCATCTTCGCATTCCGCTCATCTGCCTCACCTCTCTCCCCCTTTCTTTCATATTCTGCTTTCAAAAATGGCCAATTCTCCTAACCATACCTTCTCCGCCGAAGTCCTGGCTGGGTGGGAGAGACTCTACAATCTTCTTGGTAGAGGTTACCATCATATAGCCCAAAACTCTACTGTTGAGGTTGAAATCCTCGGTTTATTCAGGACCGTGGACGCTACTTCTGTTGAGGGTACCCAACTGGGGAAGGAGTATCGGAACTTCTCGACCCTCTTCATCAATTTCCTGGCTGCTTATAACCGCGCTTATGAGACGGTCCTTGTGACTGCCGTCGTGAAAGCTCGTTACCAAGACCGGCACGAGCGTCTGGCAACAGTCACATTTGTGGCTGATAATCACAAGAAGGCTCTCAAGTTCGCCAACGATCAGCTTGCGTGGCTGGTTCGTGAGAGGGGAAAGCTGGTGAACCGTCTGGCCTTGGTCCGAACTTACAGCGAACAGGAGCCAGGCAATATTGTGATGAGATGCAAATGCGGTTGGCTGCAGGAGAGACTTGATGACATTACGGCAGATATTGCTTTCGAGAGGGCGGCGATCCCGGACTTGGAGTTTGCCGTCGAGCATTATAAGGCCAGTATGGCCCAGGCTAAGGAGAAGTGCGATCGCCTCTTCTTTAGGCTCGCGGAGCTTAATCCCGAGAGCGCCCGGTGCACCCAGAGCATCAACTGTTTGGAGAGTCAGTTGACCTCTTTCGTAATGGTTATCAGGGCCCAGTTTGGCTTCACTTTTCCTCCCCAGTGAGCTGTTGTAAGGTTTGTTGGTGAATGGAATGAAGAGAAAGTTTCACGTGTTTGTGCTTTTCTTTTTCCTGCCATTTCTTCGCCCATATAGCATGATAGGACGATTTACGGTACTGAAGACGTTGAGGCTTAACACTCTTCTTGGTGTTCTTGTTATTTGCTGCCGGCGATGATATCAAGGACATTGACGAAGGGTTCGGTGGCGGCCCCCACCGGTCACAGCGCCGTGAGTCAGTCGTGTGAATTATTGCAAATCGACCACTCGATCAGTGCTCCAATAAACAAACCAGGCTGCCCGTTGCGTGCCCCACTTTACTCCTGCCTATCTCTTTCGGCATCCACTTGAATGTGTCGGTCGCCTGTAGCGTTGGGAGAAATGATTGCAGGCCATGCTCGGTAATAAAATACTGGTCCTCCAAAATCTTCAATGTGTTTTGAATCCGAGGAAGGTAAAAAGGCAAGCCTTTGTTCAATTTAATCAGAAAGGCGTCGCAAGGTCGGGTTCATAATCTTGCCCCATGGGTTCTGATTACATAGTCTCGGCTTTTTCAACAAAAATACATGAACCCTTCTAATACATTAAAAATGTCCCCAGGCTCGATCTGGATAAATTTACAGCCCCATCAAAATACAAAGCTTGTACATGTTGACTGATTTACACGTTTCTGACTTCGGAAGGATTAATTCCTTCGCTTGCCCCCAGTATTATCAGTTGAGGCATCGGTAATTATCCGTCCTATCGTATTCCTCAAGATTGTTCCTGGTGTATTGTTGAATCTAATTTTGCTTCCGCCTGGGGTACTTGCGATTCCCTGCAAAAGTAAAGGAAATAATGAGTATGTGATCCAATAGGGGTCGGTCCATGACAGGTGCCTAGAATCTTTCCCATCTGAGTGTAACTTGTGGACAAAGGTGATGGTGTACATACAGTGACAAGATTCCATTTCAGAAGATTTCAGTTCGTCCACTTTTGACAACAAATTCGTGAAAATTCAACAAGTGTTCAAAATGACGCCCAAATTTACAGACACATCTCTAAGATGATTATGCACAACTTTCATGTTTTGACTTTATCCAAAAAATGTACAGATCAATACAGTTTAATGTATCTTTGGAGAAAATTTGTTCAAAAAGCTGATTTGTCCAGTTTCTGTCTAATGAACGAAAGGCCCATAAAAAATGTTAGTTAAGGTCCAAAAATTTTCAGGCCAATAGTTTAAAGTCCATTCTCCAACTTTCATGTTTTGATTTCTAGCAAAAAAGCTTGTTTAGCAGTGCTTATTAATGAAACAAGATGAGGTCAGAAAACTGCCAAAATTTCAGACTGCTTTGCATTGGATCACAAATTCTGTATTAAATGGAAAACTGATTGGATTTATCTGAAAATTTTTGACGTACAAGATCAGAGTCCATTAGACATTTTTCATTCTTTGCTCGGGATCCAGAATTGAGTCGAAGAGGCTCGAAAAATTCTCACGAGGAGGAGAGTCGATCAGTCAGAATGCTTTGCATTTTTCACCCATTTAGAAAAACGTAAGTTTGGCCCAACTTCGTCCCAAGCAAATGAAGTCCATTCGTTCTGATTTTTTTATATGTTGAAAATCATTATGTTGGCTACGACTTTCATTAAGGATGTTTGCCCAAAATTTGACCATAGAATTTTACAAAAATCGTGCAACATTAAAAGGTAAATCAAAACATGGGGAGAAATTCATTGGATTGCATTTCCTTGAAAAATTCGACCAATCTAACAATGTTATGGACCGACCCAAAATAGAATAAATGCAAGATGAAGTTAGAGAACTTACTTTACCTTGAGAAGTAAGATACCAATCACATAGACATGCACATGAATTCGTGAATTTAAATCTTAACTTATCTACTCTAAAGGCTGACAAATTGAAGCGAAAGACTTACGGCAAGGCGACAATCTCGCGCACATAATCAAGATTAGCCGTGATCCTCTACGACGTAATCAGGATTAGCCGGGCCTTCCCACTTCGGCAGCTCGAGCTAAAAATTAAAACCACTGCTTTGGTAATCTTACCAAGCCTGAGGCCTAACTTTTAAACTCATTTTTGAAAAGAGGTCCGGGATTGAATCTGGGCTAACTTTCGACGTGTTCTTACGCCGAACGCTAAAACCAAATCACAATACCATCCTAAAACTAGTGGCCCAGGTCCGACCACGGGACGTGTGTGATGTAGTGCTAAAACTGAAAACACATGCACAACATTTAAATGCAAACACCACTTCAAAAATGTGCGAAATTAAACAAACAATTCCAACACCAAGCCTGCAAAACAAGGGATTAGCCAAACACTCCACCCCTTATAACTCCCATCCTGCAAGACCATTTAACACCTAAATATTAGAATCCAACCAATTCAAATCGAATGAATTTTCATGAAATTTTTCTGGCCTAAGTCCTCTAGGTTCTTAAATTTTCAAAAATTAAGAACAATTCCTCCCCAGCGGAGTTGCCAAGCTGTCGCGACCTAAAAATCGGTTTCCCAATTTTTAAAGTTAATGGATTACCATGTTAATTAAATTGAATTAACTAGCATAGCTCGAACTCTCCCGAGTTCTACCAAATCGTGACTTATGTTCAATTTCATCAAAAGAAGGATTTATCTTGGAGTCGCCACTAATCATTTTGGGTAGGTTGATTAGACACCAAAATAAAGCATCGGGAGAAATACTTTATTCCTACGAACCAGAGATTAATGAGTTCGGGGACTTGATTACGCTAATTTTTCAATTAACGCCCTTTCGGTACCAATTTCATGAAAATGTTCAACTTGGTAATTTTGATAAATTTTCACTTGAGGTTCAAAGGTGCAATTTTTTTTTGTTTTTCTTTTTATGATTTTTTTTAGATTTTTTCGATGTATTATAAAGAATGCAAAATCACCTAAAGCAAACGAAGATGTGAAGAGAGAGCAGGTAAAGTAAAACTACCCTAAGGACAGTGAAAATAAAACCCGCAACTCGTCGGGTGAATAATTACAGACCAATTAAATAAAACCCGAGACATGATCGGGAATACAACAAAAATGGACCGGAATGGACATCGGTTAAACACCGGTCGCCAAGCCTCGTGGGTCGGGAGTACAACAAAACGGACCGGAATGGACATCGGTCATCCTCCAATCTTCAAAGCATCGGGCCGAAAGCCAAATGAAAATAATAAACTTATCCAATCGAACATGCACAATCACCAATGAGTTAAGACAATTCAAAAACTCAAAGAAATTTTAACACGTGCTGATTAAACTTCATTGAGACCATTTTTTACATTTTCCAATGCATTAACACAAAAAAATACGAATTAAATCATACTGTCCATGAACATTCTTAGGGAGAAAGCAGTAACCATAAAATACAAAAGAAATAATGAAATGTATGCAAAACTTCTGAGATTTTTTGTGTGGATGGGAAAATGTGTCGTTAACAACTTTCATGTTTTACATTCTTACTGAAGAGACACTCATTTTCGTGTAGAAAATGGTCTTTCATGAGAGCTTAGCAGCAAACAAACAAATTTCACAGAACAGACATACTTCAGGATTAAGCTCAAATGGACACTCAAATCTCAAAATTAATGCACCAAACTTTCCAGTCTACTAAACAAGACCCCAATGAACAACTTTCATTTTTTGTGAAGTTTCAAAAGAAGACTCTAAACATGAGATAACTACGAATCAATATGACCACGCACAGAAAAACACTCAGACTCAAGGACGCCAACAGAATTTCATGATTTCATTAAATGCATTAAAAATATGAAACGTACATGAATATTTTTGTATTTTTTTTATATGTTATGCATTAAGATCTTATGAACAAATGTCATGAAGAGGTCTTTATGAAACGAAGTCTAGAATAACCCATGGAAAATCATTTAGCATGAAAGGTCAGATTAGAAAATTCAAGACGATCCAACGGTAAAAAGTATGTGAGAAGGGTATGAACAGAATGCGTTCTTCCTCCTCTCTCCCTCAATCTCACCTAGTTTTTTTTTTTCTCGTTTTCTCTCCTCCTCCCATTTTTTCACTAACTTTCTCCTCTCTTCTCATTCCACCATCCTCCATTCTTTTTCTCCCATCTCTCATTCTAATTCTTTATCTTCTCTTTTAATTCTACCATCTTCCATTCTCCATCTTCCCTTTTATATCTCCCCTTCTCCATCTTCCCTTCTATATCTCCCCTTCTTCATCTTCTTTTCTAATTTCTCCATTATCCCTAAAATTTTATGTATTTGCAATTCAGCCCCTGAAGTTTTATGTATTTGCAATTCGGTCCTTGAAGTTTTATGTATTTGCAATTCAGTCCCTGAAGTTTTATGTATTTGCAATTCAGTCCCTGTGGAAAAATTTCTTTTAAATTCAAAACTTCATAAGCCTTTCGGCACACCTCCCTCACGCTCAATCCAATCGTTTGTCAATTTAAGCTCAAATCCTCCGTCGTTAGCCATAATAAAATGCATGACCGACAAAAATATTAAATATGCAATATATGAAAAAATTAATTTTTGGTGAGAACAAATTCTCATTTTTTTATGTACTTAAGTGAATGAATTTTAAAAAGTCAAAATTTAGGTGTCAACAGCTGCCCCTCTTTGAGCGGAGACTCGTAGAGGTTTCGCTCAAAGACAAAATTGAACCTAAATTTTGACAATGCAAATGAATGATGATGATTTTTTTTTGTGGGGGAGTTTTAATCCCATTTTATAAGCAAGTGCAATGATGCATGATGTGCAGGACTGTAAATAACATGTGTTAAGATTTCTCTGCTCCGAGGAAACGGATTAAAGAAACCTGCACATGGATCGCATATAAAATGTCGGTCTTACCAGACACTTCATAATGCTGATGATTCCATTAAGCTCCAGGCATTTTTGTGGATGCAAGAATCTTAAGGTAATGGTGCTGTTGACACCTCATCTTTAATCATTTTTTCTATTGCTAAAGTAATAAAAAATGCATAAAAATTCATAAAATTGAAAAATCAACTTTGGGGACCTTAGCCAAGCCTAGGGAACCAATTTTGACCAAAAAACGATTTTTCATATTTTCAGTATTTTTACGTATTATTTATTTATTTATTTTCAAAAATTAATAGAAAATCCATAAAAATTCATAAAATTGAAAAATCAACTTTGGGAACCTTAGCCAAGCCTAGGGAATGAATTTTGACCAAAAAATAATTTTTCATATTATATATATTTTAATTTTTTTAAAAAAAATACAAAAATATTTGAAAATTTTGAAAAAATAACATTTGAGGCCAAAAAATACACAAAGATAGTTAATATTTTTATTTTAAATCTATTTTCATATTGGCCATCGCAAATTCAGAAAAATCCAATTCGAGTCACGTGTTCCTTCACGAGTATAATCTCGAATCGGGCCTAAAAAAATTTAATTTGAGTCAACTTATTTTTAACTTTCACTTTTTATGAGTTGTGACATTGTCTTCTAATATTTTAAATTTTCATCTTGGCCCAATTATACCCAGAATGACTTAATTTTGCAAAAGGGCTTTAATTAAATTATGCATTATTTTCAGCGACAAGAAATGAGCTTAAATTTGACATGTGGTAAATTTTGGTGTGTCAAAAATTTTGAGGAGATTTGGACTTAAAGAAATATATTTTTTCAGTGACTGAATTGTAAATACTTAAAATTCAAGGACTAAAGTGCAAATACCTAACTCTTGAAGGATTATTTTACAAATAATAAAAAGAAAAGTTAGTGGATAAATTAGAATAGAGAAGGGAAGATGAAGAAGAGGAGATGAAGAAGAGAAGTTGGAGAAGAATGGATGGAGAAAATAAGATAAGAATAGAGAAGGGAAGATGGAGATGAAGAAGAGTTAGTAGAGAAATTAGAATGGAAGATAAGAATAGAGAAGGGAAGATGGAGATTAAGAAGAGTTAGTGGAGAAATTAGAATGGGAGATAAATATGGAGAAGGGAAGATGAAGATGAAGAAGAGTTAGTGGAGAGATTAGAATGTGAGATAGAGATGGAGAATGGAAGATGAAAATGAAGAAGAGTTAGTGGAGAAATTAGAATGGGAGATAGAGTTAGTGGAAAAATTAGAATGGGAGATAGATGAGTAGGTTATAAAAGGAGAAAGAAGTGAGCTTGAGAGAGGATTCTTGAGAGAGAAAATTTGAAGTGTTTGGGAGAATTTTTTGGAGAGAAAATTTTGGATGTTTGAGAGAGTTTTGGGAGATTGAAGAAAATTTTGAGAGAAAGAAAATACCAAAAGAGAGAGAATTTTGAAGATGATGGGAGTTTAAAGCTAGGGGTTATCATCACAAATTCCTTCATCGATCAATATAAATCAAGAGTTCATCCTCGTCAACGAGCAAACAAATTCAAGCTAAGTGTTTTTATTTATTCATTTATTTATGGTTTTACTCGCAAATTAGCACAAATTGTATACACTTTCTCCATCTCCTTTTTCTTCCATATTTTATGTCAGGAGAAGGATATCTCTACGTCAACAGCAAAAATCTCGTCGAGATGCAAAAATCGGCCCAGACAAGCTCCTAAGCTGTCCACCGATTTCTCAACTGATCTGTGACTAAAAGTCCCTCTTAATTCAAAAGAAACTCTCTATATTGGGAACATAGAGAGCGAAAATCAACTATAGAAATCCCTCCCAAAAAAATGGGAGATAAGTACTCTTTCTACTCTTCTGGTTTTAGGTGCAGATTAGCACATATTTTGTATACTAACATTTCACTCTATTTTATGTCAGGAAGCCGCAGCTTTATATCAATGGTCAACCCTATGGAAGCACAAAATTGGCTTGGAGGAGTCCTCAAGCGCGCACAAATTTCAAATTGTTGAATCAATTCGTTGTATTTTATTTTAAAGAATTCATACCCCAGAATGGAGAGGACAAAGTCCATCTGCAATTTAAATACCTGCACCATAAATCCCAAAGGGAAGAGCCAAGCCAATGCTTAGCCTCCCATTGGAGGTTTTTACTTACAGTAGTTAAATACCTGCAACTTAAATACCTGTACCTTAAATCCCAAAGGGAAGAGCCAAGCCAATGCTTAGCCTCCCATTGGAGGTTTTTACTTACAGTAGTTAAATACCTGCAACTTAAATACCTATACCTTAAATCCCAAAGGGAAGAGCCAAGCCAATGCTTAGCCTCCCATTGGAGGTTTTTACTTACAGTAGTTAAATACTTGCAACTTAAATACATGTACCTTAAATCCCAAAGGGAAGAGCCAAGCCAATGCTTAGCCTCCCATTGGAGGTTTTTACTTACAGTAGTTAAATACCTGCAACTTAAATACATGTACCTTAAATCCCAAAGGGAAGAGCCAAGCCAATGCTTAGCCTCCCATTGGAGGTTTTTACTTACAGTAGTTTAAATACTTGCAACTTAAATACCTGTACCTTAAATCCCAAAGGGAAGAGCCAAGCCAATGCTAGGCCTCCCATTGGAGGTGTTTATTCACTGTCATGTACTTCCTATAATTTAATTTTTGAATCATCAGACCCAAAAGATAAGTAGGTTGTAATACTGCACAGAAGTCGTTAACACACTCCTTCTTTCGGCTTCAGGGAATCTTTAACACTTAAAAAAATATAACAAATAAAAATATATACCATCCATGCATCCTATTTAAAAAGTGAAAACACAAAAGAGAATACCCTACTATAGCCTTAGGAATAAACCAAGCCTGAGTTGCCGAATTAGGATATCCATGAAATTAAGGTACCGAAAGGGCATTAGTTTTAATTAACTAGTGTAACCAAGTCCCCGAGCTCATAATCTCTGGTTCGCAGGAATAAATTAGTTCTCCCGCTAATTTATTTAGGTTTCTAATCGACCTTCCAAGAACGATTAGTGGCGACTCCAAATTTCAAAATCATTTAAACAAAAACCAAAGTTGCGATTCGGTAGGGCTTGGGAGGGTCCGCGTTAGGTTAGTCAAATCTAATTAACCTAATAATCCGTTAACCCCCTTTAAAATTTAAAATTTTTTTAGAGGGTCGCGACAGACTGGCGACTCCACTGGGGACAGAGATTTTTAAATTTTCGAAAAAAGATACCAATTGGAATACTTAAATTTTTTCGAAATTTTAAGAGTCTTAGTGGACTTAGGCCAATGAAAATTTCATGCATATCTCGCTTCTGGCGATATTGTTTGGGACTCATTCTATAGGTGTTATATGTTTTTGCAGGATGGGAGTTATAAGGGGCGGAGTGTTTGGCTAACCCATTTGTTTTGCAGGCTCGGTGTTGGGTTTATTTGTTTAATTTCGCACATTTTTAGAAGCGCTGTTTTGATATCAATTGTTGTGCATGTCTTGCATACTCTGAGGATCACGACACCTGCACACACAAGCGTCTAAACCCAAGTCGCGAAATTCTTCCTAGAAAACCATAGATAGGGATCGAATATGCAAAGCTCTTGCGTCGATTGCGCTCGGGTTGACCATATTTTATTCCGCTCATTATCTGAATTGACAATTCTTCCCATTGTGATTTGATTGCGCGGAGGGTAAGTTTGTCAATTCAGATAGTGGGAGCCTTTTTAGGTCCATACCTTGTCTCTCCTTCTTTTATTTTCTAGAGTCCACTCCTCACTTGAGTCATGCGCATGACTATGTGATTTGCATTTCTCCAAGGTAAAAGTAAGTTCTCTAATTTTATCTTGTATTTATTTTCGGTCGGTCCATGCTAGGTGTTAGTCAGTTTTTGAGCTTGATATTACGACCATTCTTTTTAAAAGAAAATAAAAATTAAATTTGTCCCTCATTTCTTTTAAATTTTTTTTTTTTGAAAAAATGATGTAAAAAAATCCCTTCATGGGAATTTTATTAACCAATAAGGGATTTTTGTCATATTTTTATTGCTTCAATAAAAATGAAATTTTCCTGAAAAAATTTTCCTCTGAAAATTTCAATAAAAAGAAAAATTCCTTAAAAAAAAACTCTAGTAGACATCAAGTGATTTTATCACATTTTTCAAATTATAAAAACTTGCAAGAAAATTCTTCTCGAGAAATTCGCTCATGTTTTTCTAAGAAAATTTTCTCTAAATAAAATTAGACTAATTGACCAATAAGAGATTTTTGTCATGTTTTTCCTCTCCAATAAAAATGAAATTTTCCCGACAAATTTTCCTCTGAAAATCTATTTCGATAAAAAGAAAAATTCCTTTAAAAAAAACATCAAGTGATTTTATCACATTCTTTCAAATTATAAAAACTTGCAACAAAAATTCTTTTCGAGAAATTCGCTCATGTTTTTCTAAGAAAAGTTTCTCTAAATAAAATTAGACTAATGTCTTGGGGGAATTTCGTTAACCAATAAAGGATTTCTGTCATGTCTTTCCAGCTTCAATAAAAATAAAATTTTCCTGACAAATTTACCTCTGAAAATTTATTTTGATAAAAAGGAAATTCCTTCAAAAATTTTAGTAAATGTCAAGAGACTTTGTCACATTCCTTTAAAAAAATAAAAAAAAGGAATAATAAATCTGAAAAAAATTCTGTATCAGAAATTAACCCATTTCTTCCTAAGGAAATTTTTTTTTCTTTCTTCTGATTTCTCTATAAAATAGAAAAAATCAAATTGGACTAATATAGGAGTCATGGACCGACATTTCTTGTGTCGCATACTAATTATATCCTTTTCTTTTGCAGGGAGATCCTAGATACCCCAGACGGGTGTAAAAATTAAGTTCAATAATATATCAAGAATCATCTTCAGAAATACCAAAAGACGAAAAACACCGAGGCTTCAACCGTTAATTCTGGGGGGCAAACGAACATTGTCCATCTTTAACAGACAAAGTTGTGTCAATCCGTAAACTTGTATGGGCAGTGTATTCTGATATGACGGTGGATTTATACTGATTAAACATGGGGGCATATTTAATGTATTGCAGAGGATCCCGCGTCTTTTGAAAAACAATATGGATTATATAATCAGAACCCATGAAACAAATACCTTTACCTGATCAAATCAACCAGAGACCGGTCTTAAAATTTCCTCTTATCCGAAACATGCGGAGAGCTTTAGAGGACCGAGGTTCTATTAATGAACGTGGCCCACAGGAATTTCTCCCGACGCTACAGGCGACCGACATGAGCAAGTGGACGCCGAAAGAAACAAAATATGGATAAAAGTGGGCACACAATAGGTGGCCGGATTTACTACCAGCACACTAATCGAGTTGTCATAGCGTTATTGTTCGTGATCTCAAGATGGATAGTGGGGGCCACCGCCGAACCCATCATCAATGTTCTCGATATCATCGTCTGGAGCAATTAAACAAGAACATCAAGAAGAACATTAAGCCTCGACATCTTCGGTACCTCAAATCGTTCTGTTATGCTATGCGGAAGAAACGATAGCAGGAAAATTAAAAAAAAAAAAACAAAACAAAACACGTGAAGCTTTTCTTTCATTCCATTCATCAAAGAGTATTACAACAACTCACTGGGGAGGAAAGGTAAAGCCAAACTGGGCCCTGATGACCATTACGAAAGAGCTCAACTGACTCTCCAAACAGTTGATGCTCTGGATGCACCGGGCGCTCTCGGGATCAAGCTCCGCGAGCCTAAAGAAGAGGCGATCGCACTTCTCTTTAACCTGGGCCATAGTGGCCTCGTAATGCTCAACGGCAAACTCCAGGTCCGAAACCGCTGCCCTCTCGAAAGCAATGTCTGCCGTAATGTCATCAAGTCTCTCCTGCAGCCAACCACATTTACACCTCATCACAATATTGCCTGGCTCCTGTTCGGCGTAAGTTCGGACCAAGGCCAGACGGTCCACCAACTTTCCCCTCTCACGAACCAGCCACGAAAGCTGATCGTTGGCAAACTTGAGGGCCTTTTTGTGATTATCAGCCATAAACGTAACTGTTGCCAGACGCTCGTGCCGGTCTCGGTAACGGGCTTTCACGACGGCGGTCACAAGGACCGTCTCATAAGCACGGTTATAGGCAGCCAGAAAATTGATGAAGAGGGTCGAGAAGTTCCGGTACTCCTTCCCTAGTTGGGTACCCTCAACAGAAGCAGCGTCCACGGTCCTAAATAAACCGAGGATTTCAGCCTCAACGGTAGAGTTTTTGGCTACATGAGCGTAACCTCTACCAAGAAGATTATAGAGTCTCTCCCACCCAGCCAGGACTTCGGTGGATAAGGTGTGGTTAGGAGAATTGACCATTTTTGAAAGCAGAATACGAAAGAAAGGGGGAGAGAGGTGAGGCAGATGAGCAGAATGCGAAGATGGTAAGCTACTTCAATTTAAATACTGATTTCACAGGGCAGTCCTTATAGGTTTTCCTATCTACCATTCTCTGTCGGCAACACCCCCGGTGGCTCAAATTCCAGCCAAGTGGCAACCTCGAGCCGAACAAACCCGACGTCTCTGTGGAAAAGCTGGACGGGACTCCACCGCTTTGAAAAAAGAAAGAACGAAAAGACGAGCTGAGTGGGGGACAAAGAAATTTTCGGCAGAAAGAGAGATATTACTCGTCTTCATTGGAGGACCCGCCAGTAAATCGACTGTGGAAATCTTGACAGGGGCCCTCTACCGCGAAAAGAAAGAAAAAGACAAACTGAGCGATAAACGAGGATTTCCCCTTTGATCAAAAGCTGAATGTCGGATTTTCCCCTCGGTAAATCTAATAGAACTGCCCGTGAAAGGGGAAGTCGTTGCTATTGCCAGAGAGAGAATTTGTCCTCATTTGATAGTGAGGGTTCATCTGCACGAACTCGCAGGAGAAAGATAGAGAGGAAGGAGTTCTTGTGGGAGAGGAATTCAAAACATTCACCATCAAAGCATTGGCTTTCAAAGCCTGTTACGAGAAGCCATCAACGATCCCGTGATCCCTCAAGTCCGAGAAGACATCCTGAGGCGGTCTCGAATCGGCAATCCTAGATCCAGAAATATGTCGAGCATTAGGGGAACGGGCGCATGTTCAACCCTGGTCGAAGCTGATGAAGTTCCTTACCCTGAGGGTCTACTGGTCATGGCCATTGACGGTAATCCAGTCTCTCTGTCAATCCTTGTTACCGTATTAAGAAAATGCCGGTATAAGGTTGTAGCTCAAGCAAAGGCGACAGAGGCCTTAGAGATATTAAGGAGGAGTAGTGAACCGTTTGATATCGTCCTCACCGCCATGGTAGGGATTGACATGGATGTTTTCACTCTCTTGGAAGTCATCAATTCTAAATTAAACATGCCAGTCCTCGTAATATCGGCAAGCGATGATCAGCAAGCCATAATGAAGGCTGTCTTAAATGGGGCCCAAGACGTCGTAACGAAACCAGTTAGGGTTCAGATGCTTCAAAACATATGGCAGCACGTGGTAAGGAAGCAATTACACGACCATGAGAACAAGCATCAAGCCTTCAATTTTGTTCCAAGCAACTGGAGAAAGAAGATGAGTTGGTCTCCCGAGCTGCATCGTATGTTTGTTAATGCAGTTCACCAGCTAGGAATCGATTCGGCACGGCCGCAACATATACTGGAAATTATGAAGGTAGAGGGACTCACTAAAGCAAATGTTTCGAGTCATCTTCAGAAGTACAGAAAAAGGGTGAGAGAACACAATGCAGCTCAGAATCAAGAAAACCAAGGCGGGACTGATCCAAGCCTGAACGTCGAGTCTCCTCGCCACCATAAGTTCCGCAGGTTAGCATGGGGCGAGCCACTTCCCATCATCAACCAAGCCAGTAGCCGTGCCATCAATCCTCCAGGCGTTAATCAAAGTATCCCCCAGAATCACCCTAATGCTCTTCAAGAGTATAGACCGCAGGGGCAGTCTATTCAGACTCCTTGGTTTGAGCACCAACCCGTGGCTATAATTCATCCCAAGATCGGCGCGCCTGCGCAGCCAGAGAATCAGACAAGAAGTTATCCTGAGCACTTCCACTTCTCTAATCCTCAAATGGAAGGAGTTTTTAGCAGCAGGACAGTTGGTGATCCCCACACTTTCTCGAGTAATGATGAAGGCTCCAGCACGATGAGTCAAATTGCTCATGGCGATGAGAGAATGAGAAATCTACCGCCAGCATTTGCCAACAACAATGCCCAATTCGAGTATCAGTTGCTGGAAGGTTCAAGAGATTACCCAGATGATGAGCTTATTGCCCTCGTCAACCAGTTTAGGGTTGGCAGACGTCCCAAGCCGCGATCAGGAGCTAGTGAGTAAGGACTCTCAAACATCGGTCATCCACACCCGAACCAACACGAGACTAGCTGATTATCGAAGAGCCACAGGAGAGGCAGAACTGACCTTGAATAAGTGCACCTTTCATTTCATGCTTAATTCCCCTGCGTATGATATTTCCAGCTTTCTAGGTGACTAGATTTAATTCAGGGGCAATGGGGTAATTTGTTTTTTTTTATCTCGTCGAATGCGTGAATCCCTTTTTTATGCTAGATTTAGGGCGGATCAATTTGTGGCAACGTCGCTGACTTCTATAATGAGAAATGTTGAATGGCCTCACGTAGGGAAATTTCAAGTGAAAAGCCCAGGCGAACTCGAAGACGGGTAACTATGTGTCGTTCCAATTTACCCTCAATCGTTGCAAAATGCTAAATTGGATTTGTTCCATTCTCACCCAGGGGATTGCAAAGTGCCTCAAGAGTGTCGCAAAATGAAATGACCCAATGGAATGCGATAGGACTCATTCGCCTTCAAGGTAACCTTCAAATTAAAGGAGCCCTCCGGTCCACGGACCCGATGGCATGGAAAATGATGATGGTCCAAGGCAACCCGAAAGAAAACAAGGCCCAACTAAGCAAAGCACATATGTGGCAAGCTCAAAGTGAAGGGCAACTCGGGACATACAATTCAATCCAATCCAAATGAAGGAACTTCCTCAATTCAAATTCAATGGAAGTATACAAAAGGGTAAAACAGTATCGTTCCAATTTTTCTAGAATATGAAGAACATATACTACCGCATTCTCTTTCATTTTTGCAGGGGAAGTCTCTACTGGCCAGATTTTCCTGTCTACCATTCCCTATCAGTATCACCTCCGCTACTTGTCTCCAATCTCGAGCCAAGCAAATCCGACGTCTCTACGGAAAAGTTGGACGGAACGCCACTACTTTGAAAAAGAAAGGATAAAAAATAAGCTGAGTGGGAGACAAAGACATTTTCGGCAGAAAAGAGATACGACTCGTCTTTATTGAAGAACTCGCCAGCAAATTGACGGTGGAGACAGCAACAAGGGGCCCCCTTCCACGGAAAGATGGAAGGAGACGAGCTGGGCGAGAGATACGATGAAAAAAAAATCGAGAAAGCCAGAACACTCGAAAGAGGCAATGCAGTTGCTAAACCCACATCTAATTTTAAAGGAGGCATCTTCTTGATAATTCTCGTTCGTGCTCGAAAGAGAGACTCTTAAAACATACGCAGTCTCCCAGAAAAATCCAGAGAGTGAAAATACAAGAAGAGATATCAAACTTTGAGAAATCGTTAACCAAATCGAAGATGTCTCAACCCAACACACTTGAAAGTTATCGTTACTTGCTGAATATGGGAGAGGAAGAGTTCGAAGCCATATTTGGGATCGAGCCTATGGAGCCCGGCCCTTCCACCGACGACGTCCAAGAGCCCGGTAAGGACAATGACAACAACGGTAAAGGTCAAAAGAAGCGTTACCGTCGCCATACTGAGGAGCAAGTACGAAAGCTTGAAGCTTTCTTCAGAACGTGCCCTATGCCAGACGGCAAACAAAAAATGGAACTGAGTCAAGAGCTAGGCCTTGAACCTTCGCAAATCAAGTTCTGGTTTCAAAATAGACGAACCCGAATGAAGACTCGTCATGAGCACAACGAAGCCGAGTTTCTAAGAGTTGAAAATGAAAACCTCCGAGCGGAAAACAAGATGTATAAAGAGACTTTTGACTCCGCCACCTGCCCCAACTGCAATAGCCTCCTCCTCACCCTCAATGAAATGTATGATCTGAGGATCGAAAATGCACGTTTAAGAGGTGAGTTAGACCAATTTATAACAGGATCGAGTTCTATTGGAGCAGGGTACAAAAGGACCAATGATACTGGATCAGTATCAATACCTCCCGAGGAAGAAGGGACAGATCACCACCAAGCGGACATTGACGATGATCTTTTCGCCATAATCAACCAGTTTGATATCGGTAAAGCATCGGGACTGTGATGCACTTGTTCAGCCAGTGACCACCAGACCTTCTATATGGCCGATGCATACCTAATTTGGGATGAAGCCAGCTGATCATGGGAGAGCCTGTAGAGGAAGCAGAACTGATCCTGAATGAGTGAATGTGTTTTATTTCCTTGCGTGATATGTTTTTCTGCTTTTGTGAATGTGTAAAAGCAAAGAGTAATAATCTGACTTCCCCCTATTAAATGCTCGAATCCGCCATCTCACCAACCTCGCGACGAATTGATGGCGAGTAAATATCTGGATAAACCTGAAGGGTAACTCCGTATCGTTTCAATTTACCCTCAGTTGCTCCAAGTTTTAAAATTAAGCCCCTTCTACTCTCAGGAAATTGCAAATCGACCCGAGAACGCAATCATATCCGAATACAAGTTGAACAAAATTTGGGGGCAAATCGACTCATGGGCATTACCACGGGATGGACAGCTTCGGACAGAGGAAAGTACAAGCGAAAGACGCGAACAATCTCAGAAATGGGTAATTCTGTATCGTTCTAATGTGCACATAATTATCTCAAGTCTTGAATTGTCTTATTCCATTCTTAACAGGGATTGCAAATTACCTCGAGAAATACCGTAACATGGCATAAGGTGATACAACAAGGCTGCTTTATCCCCAAAGATTAACCTTTGAAAGGATAGCCCCATGGACACCTATGGTCCAATGGACCGAATGGTATGGGGGATGACAGTAGGTCCGAAATATCCCGAGTTCGATCCCCGAGGGTGGGGAATGTTGTATGTATTATAAATAAATGAAACAACTTTTTGTGCATTTCTTTTTGCAAGCAGGAATACTCGACGAGTAATACCGAAGTCAATATTTTGCTACATTCTCGGCTTAATGGTGAAGCATCCAACAAAAGTCGAAGAAAACTCAATCCAGCAAAATTGGTAAAGGACTTGTCCAAGGCATTCAAGATGAAGGGTAAATCAGTATCGTTTCCAATTTATCCCTTTTAATACTGGTTGACATGTCTCCTTTTCTTTTCACAGGAAATATTTATACTAACATTTAACATGTTGAAGGAGACAAATCCAAAAGAAAAGTATGATCACATGACAAGATCTATTCTGGTGAAAAATGGGGCAAATTGATCGCAAGCTCTGAAACGAAAAAGCAAATATGTCTTCCTTATCTCGTTTGGTTTCAAGAATAATTTCTCTGCTTCTTGCAAGGGCATTAAACAAACCAAAATGCTCCATCGCCCATATGCTTCATCGCGCAGGGGTAAAGTTTGAGACAAACCACCCCTCGACATAAGGAGTAGGCTTCCCAATTTGTTCGGTCCGCCCACATACCAGGGGCAATTTACATTCGCCCATATTTGCACATTATATAAACACACGTGATGCTAAAAAATTGTCACATCTGCATTGTGTTTACACAGTTCATGAATTATGTATGACTATTCCGTGTGTTTAACTTACCAACTCCAACTTAGAGCATAAACTGCACAGGAGATATCAAATGTGCAGAATGGGGCACGACAGGATGAGGAAAGGCAAACCATTTCCACACAGGTCTAACATTTTGATCTACAGATAAACAGCTTTTCTCCAGAGTGAGAAAAAACCATTTCGGAATGAAGTCCCCCATTCAGATTACATTCGAGGTGTTCATACTATAAGAACCTCCTTAAACAGAAGTGGTAATGCAATACATGATCTATATGTTGATCGATTGCATCATGAGTTATTACATAGACTGCCTTTAATCATGGCAAACTTAGCTGAACAATTTTGTATGAACCAATGAACGCATTGATGAAAATGCTTGCACATGTTAGCTCTGACATTGCCCGACAGGCAACACATTCCCGGTGTTTGAGTTACCTTCCAAAGTCTTGAAATTCATTCGGCGATTATTGAATGAACAAGCCTGGTTGTCCAGAAGCCACCAAGCATTTCTTCCAAATTCTCAGGTAAGTATATCTTCAACCAGAACCTTTCAAGAGAATGAATTCTGACGGTTGTTGGGATACTCGAATCCATTGCGGTATATACAGGTATCCACATTCTTCAATAAAGCATGATTTGTCTCAAGGACAGAAATGTTCGAGACCTTTTGATCTCTGCCTCTTTGGTTTATTCCTAAAACGACAGGAGAATATAATTTGGGTTTGAGCTTCTGCAGGATTCCTGGTCTCCCCAGATTTCAGAATGGCACCCTTTGAGGTACATAAAGTCCTTCTTACAGGCATAAAGTCCTTCTTACAAGCAAACCAAGTCCTTCTTATAGGCAAATCAAGTCCTTCTTACAGGCAAACCAAGTCCTTCTTACAGGCACCAAGTCCTTCTTACAGGCACAAAGTCCTTCTTACAGGCAAAGTAAGTCCTTTTTACAGGCAAATCAAGTCCTTCTTACAGGCACAAAGTCCTTCTTACAGGCAAATCAAGTCCTTCTTACAGGCAAACTAAGTCCTTCTTACAGGCAAACAAAGTCCTTCTTATAGGCACAAAGTCCTTCTTACAAGCAAACCAAGTCCTTCTTACAGGCAAATCAAGTCCTGCTTACAAGCAAATAAAGTCCTTCTTACAGGCAAAGCAAGTCCTTCTTACAGGCAAATCAAGTCCTTCTTACAGGCACAAAGTCCTTCTTACAGGCAAATCAAGTCCTTCTTACAGGCACAAAGTCCTTCTTACAGGCAAACAAAGTCCTTCTTACAAGCAAATCAAGTCCTTCTTAAAGGCATAAAGTCCTTCTTACAGGCAAATCAAGTCCTTCTTATAGGCAAACTAAGTCCTTCTTACAGGCAAACCAAGTCCTTCTTACAGGCACAAAGTCCTTCTTACAGGCAAATCAAGTCCTTCTTACAGGCACAAAGTCCTTCACAAAGTCCTGCTTACAGGCAAATCAAGTCCTTCTTACAGGCACAAAGTCCTTCTTACAAGCAAATCAAGTCCTTCTTACAGGCAAATCAAGTCCTTCTTACAGGCATAAAGTCCTTCTTACAGGCAAACAAAGTCCTTCTTACAGGCAAATCAAGTCATTCTTACTGGCACAAAGTCCTTCTTACAGGCAAAGTAAATCCTTTTTACAGGAAAACAAAGTCATTCTTACAGGCAAATCAAGTCCTTCTTACAGGCAAAGCAAGTCCTTCTTACAGGCACAAAGTTCTTCTTACAGGCAAAGCACCAAGTCCTTTTTACTGGCAGCAAGTCCTTTCTACAGGCACCAAGTCCTTCTTACAGGTATCTCCATGTGGTGACCTACCATACGGGTCAAATCTCAATCAAAATTTAATCAGTAGAATCCTTTTATTAGGAATCTACCATGGTACGACCCACCATACGGGTCAAATGGTATGACCCACCATACGGGTCAAATTTTAATTCAATTTTTAATCAGTAGAATCCTTTTATTAGGAATCTACCATGGGTTGATCCACCATACGGGTTCAAGTTCAACCACCCTAAAGTTTTTTTATATAACGAATCCTTAGGTTCTCATTTCATTTTCAGTGGAACAATCATGTCACGACTCTTTTTATTTCCTTGTATTGAGTCGATAAGAATCCAGGTGTCATCTCGTCTTTGAAATGAACCTCTACCGAGCTTCCTTTCAAAGAGGGGCAGCTGTTGACACCTCATCTTTAGTCATTTTTTCTATTGCTAAAGTAATAAAAAATCCATAAAAATTCATAAAATTGAAAAATCAACTTTGGGGACCTTAGCCAAGCTTAGGGAACCAATTTTGACCAAAAAACGATTTTTCATATTTTCAGTATTTTTACGTATTTTTTATTTATTTATTTTCAAAAATTAATAGAAAATCCATAAAAATTCATAAAATTGAAAAATCAACTTTGGGAACCTTAGCCAAGCCTAGGGAATGAATTTTGACCAAAAAATAA
Organism: Psidium guajava; assembly: GCA_016432845.1. Lineage (NCBI taxonomy): Eukaryota > Viridiplantae > Streptophyta > Magnoliopsida > Myrtales > Myrtaceae > Psidium > Psidium guajava. Next base: position 8,273,349 of record CM028228.1, on the reverse strand, counting down.
TTTTTCATATTATATATATTTTAATTTTTTAAAAAAAAATACAAAAATATTTGAAAATTTTGAAAAAATAACATTTGAGGCCAAAAAATACACAAAGATAGTTAATATTTTTATTTTAAATCTATTTTCATATTGGCCATCGCAAATTCAGAAAAATCCAATTCGAGTCACGTGTTCCTTCACGAGTATAATCTCGAATCGGGCCTAAAAAAATTTAATTTGAGTCAACTTATTTTTAACTTTCACTTTTTATGAGTTGTGACATTGTCTTCTAATATTTTAAATTTTCATCTTGGCCCAATTATACCCAGAATGACTTAATTTTGCAAAAGGGCTTTAATTAAATTATGCATTATTTTCAGCGACAAGAAATGAGCTTAAATTTGACATGTGGTAAATTTTGGTGTGTCAAAAATTGTGAGGAGATTTGGACTTAAAGAAATATATTTTTTTAGTGACTGAATTGTAAATACTTAAAATTCAAGGACTAAAGTGTAAATACCTAACTCTTGAAGGATTATTTTACAAATAATAAAAAGAAAAGTTAGTGGATAAATTAGAATAGAGAAGGGAAGATGAAGAAGAGGAGATGAAGAAGAGAAGTTGGAGAAGAATGGATGGAGAAAATAAGATAAGAATAGAGAAGGGAAGATGGAGATGAAGAAGAGTTAGTAGAGAACTTAGAATGGAAGATAAGAATAGAGAAGGGAAGATGGAGATTAAGAAGAGTTAGTGGAGAAATTAGAATGGGAGATAAATATGGAGAAGGGAAGATGAAGATGAAGAAGAGTTAGTGGAGAGATTAGAATGTGAGATAGAGATGGAGAATGGAAGATGAAAATGAAGAAGAGTTAGTGGAGAAATTAGAATGGGAGATAGAGTTAGTGGAAAAATTAGAATGGGAGATAGATGAGTAGGTTATAAAAGGAGAAAGAAGTGAGCTTGAGAGAGGATTCTTGAGAGAGAAAATTTGAAGTGTTTGGGAGAATTTTTTGGAGAGAAAATTTTGGATGTTTGAGAGAGTTTTGGGAGATTGAAGAAAATTTTGAGAGAAAGAAAATACCAAAAGAGAGAGAATTTTGAAGATGATGGGAGTTTAAAGCTAGGGGTTATCATCACAAATTCCTTCATCGATCAATATAAATCAAGAGTTCATCCTCGTCAACGAGCAAACAAATTCAAGCTAAGTGTTTTTATTTATTCATTTATTTATGGTTTTACTCGCAAATTAGCACAAATTGTATACACTTTCTCCATCTCCTTTTTCTTCCATATTTTATGTCAGGAGAAGGATATCTCTACGTCAACAGCAAAAATCTCGTCGAGATGCAAAAATCGGCCCAGACAAGCTCCTAAGCTGTCCACCGATTTCTCAACTGATCTGTGACTAAAAGTCCCTCTTAATTCAAAAGAAACTCTCTATATTGGGAACATAGAGAGCGAAAATCAATTATAGAAATCCCTCCCAAAAAAATGGGAGATAAGTACTCTTTCTACTCTTCTGGTTTTAGGTGCAGATTAGCACATATTTTGTATACTAACATTTCACTCTATTTTATGTCAGGAAGCCGCAGCTTTATATCAATGGTCAACCCTATGGAAGCACAAAATTGGCTTGGAGGAGTCCTCAAGCGCGCACAAATTTCAAATTGTTGAATCAATTCGTTGTATTTTATTTTAAAGAATTCATACCCCAGAATGGAGAGGACAAAGTCCATCTGCAATTTAAATACCTGCACCATAAATCCCAAAGGGAAGAGCCAAGCCAATGCTTAGCCTCCCATTGGAGGTTTTTACTTACAGTAGTTAAATACCTGCAACTTAAATACCTGTACCTTAAATCCCAAAGGGAAGAGCCAAGCCAATGCTTAGCCTCCCATTGGAGGTTTTTACTTACAGTAGTTAAATACCTGCAACTTAAATACCTATACCTTAAATCCCAAAGGGAAGAGCCAAGCCAATGCTTAGCCTCCCATTGGAGGTTTTTACTTACAGTAGTTAAATACTTGCAACTTAAATACATGTACCTTAAATCCCAAAGGGAAGAGCCAAGCCAATGCTTAGCCTCCCATTGGAGGTTTTTACTTACAGTAGTTAAATACCTGCAACTTAAATACATGTACCTTAAATCCCAAAGGGAAGAGCCAAGCCAATGCTTAGCCTCCCATTGGAGGTTTTTACTTACAGTAGTTTAAATACTTGCAACTTAAATACCTGTACCTTAAATCCCAAAGGGAAGAGCCAAGCCAATGCTAGGCCTCCCATTGGAGGTGTTTATTCACTGTCATGTACTTCCTATAATTTAATTTTTGAATCATCAGACCCAAAAGATAAGTAGGTTGTAATACTGCACAGAAGTCGTTAACACACTCCTTCTTTCGGCTTCAGGGAATCTTTAACACTTAAAAAAATATAACAAATAAAAATATATACCATCCATGCATCCTATTTAAAAAGTGAAAACACAAAAGAGAATACCCTACTATAGCCTTAGGAATAAACCAAGCCTGAGTTGCCGAATTAGGATATCCATGAAATTAAGGTACCGAAAGGGCATTAGTTTTAATTAACTAGTGTAACCAAGTCCCCGAGCTCATAATCTCTGGTTCGCAGGAATAAATTAGTTCTCCCGCTAATTTATTTAGGTTTCTAATCGACCTTCCAAGAACGATTAGTGGCGACTCCAAATTTCAAAATCATTTAAACAAAAACCAAAGTTGCGATTTGGTAGGGCTTGGGAGGGTCCGCGTTAGGTTAGTCAAATCTAATTAACCTAATAATCCGTTAACCCCCTTTAAAATTTAAAATTTTTTTAGAGGGTCGCGACAGGTGCCTATCCGTTACTAGAGGTTTCCCCCTGATGCGAAAAAGCGCAAGATCTGTAAGGGGATGTGTCCACTGCATCTCTTCGAGTGGAGTCACATAGTTTCTTTCAAGATCATTAGAGCTGGTCCTTAATGATCTGAAAGGGTATCAAAACCATAAGAGCATGTCGATTATGGTTTTTGATAAAATTTGTCGAGACCACGAGAACATGTCGATCATGGTTCGCATAAGCATCCAGACACAAGAGCATGTCGATTATGAACTGGATGGATAAGATCAAGAACATGAGAGCATGTCGATCATGAACTAACGTAATACGGACCCTCCCAAGTCCTATCGAATCGCAATTTTGGTTTTTGTTCAAATGATTTTAGAATTTGAAGTCATCACTAATCATTTTTTGTAGGTCAATTAGAAACCTAAGTAAATTAGTGGGAGTACTAAATTACTTCTAAGAACCAGAGATTATAGTTCGGGAACTTGGTTACACTCGTTAATTAAAACTAATGCCCTTTCAGTATCTTAATTTCATAGATATCCTAATTTGGCAACTTAGGCTTGGTTTACTCCTAAGGTTTTAGTGAGGTGATCTCTTTTTATATATTTATTTTTTTGATGGAATGCATGTGAATAACATTTTTTTTTATATTTTCAAAGCATTAAAAATTTTCTGAAGCCGAAAGAGGGAGCGACCTAACGACTTTTGTGTAGTGTTGCGACCTCCAGTAAGTGGCTCGGTCTACTTATTTTGGGGTCTGATGATTCAGAAATTAAATTGTGAAAAGTAAATTTAGCAAATAAAAGACCTCCAACATGGAGGCTCTGCCTTAGCTTGGCCTACTCTTTCTGGGGTTTAATGGTGTAAAAATTAAATTACAGAAATTAAATATGGTAAATAAAGGACCTCCAAGGAGGGATTCAGCCTTGGTTCGGCCTACCCATTCTGGGGTTTGATGGTGTGGAAATTAAATTACAGAAATTAAATGCGATAAATAAAAGACCTCAAACGGGGAACTCGGCCTTGGCTTTGCCTACCTATTCTGGGGTTTGATAGTGCGAAATTACAGAAATTAAATGTGGTAAATAAATGACCTCCAATGAGGGACTCGGCCTACCCATTCTGGGGTTTGATGATGCGAAAATTAAATTGCAAAAATTAAATGTGGTAAATAAAAGACCTCCAACGAGGGATTCAACCTTGGCTCGACCTACCCATTCTGGGGTTTGATGGTGCGAAAATTAAATTACATAAATTAAATACGATAAATAAAGGACCGTCAACGAGGGACTCGGCCTACTCATTCTAGGGTTTGATGGTGCGAAAATTAAATTGCACAAATTAAATACGATAAATAAAGGACCTCCAACAAGGGACTAGGCCTTGCCTCAATTTGTGTTGATCGATAAAGGAATTGGTGATGATAACCCCCTAGTTTTAAACTCCCACCATCTTTAAAATTCTCTCTCTTTTTGGTATTTTTTCTCTCAAATTTTTCTTTAATCTCCCAAATCCCTCTCAAACATCCAAAATTTTCTCTCACCAAAACAATCCCCCCTCCCAAGCTCACTTCTTCCTCCTTTTATAGACCACTCATCTATCTCTCATTCTAATTTTTCCACTAACTCTTCTTTCTCTCATCTTTCCTTCTCTATTTCACTCTTATTTTCTTTATCTTCTCTTTTCCATATCCTCTTCTCCAGCTTTCCTTCTCCCTCTCTTCTTCTCCATCTTCCCTTCTCTATTCTAATTTCTCAACTAATTTTTCTTTTTGTTATTTACAAAATAATCTCTCAAGTGTTAGGTATTTGCACTCTAGTCCCTGAAATTTTAAGTATTTGCAATTCAGACCCTGTAGAAATATTTCTTTAAGTCCAAATCTCCTCATAATTTTCGACACACCTCCCCTATGCTTGGTCGAAATTTACCGCATGTCTAGTTCAATCGCTTGTCAAATTTAAGCTCATTTCTTGCCGCTAAAATAATGCAAAATTCAATTAAAACCCTTTTGCAAAATTGAATTATTCTGGGTATAATTGGGCCAAGATGAAAATTTGAAATATTAGAGAACAATGTCACGACTCTAGAATTGCAAAAATCGAAAATCACAGAGCTAAAATGAATTTTCTATTATTTTTTCAATTAATATCAAAACGAGATTAACAAAGTAATTCCCAATTCAAGATTAATTTTTAGAGATTTTCTTTGGCCAAAATGAAGAGAAGATTAAAAGAAAAATACTAACTATTTTTTCATAGTTTTGTGGCCTCAAATGCTATTATTTATTAAATATTTTTCTAATTTCTGAAAAATATTAAAAATATATATAAAATATGAAAAATTATTTTTTTATTCAAAAAAGTTGTCTAGGCCTAGCTAAGGCTTCCAAAGTTGATTTTGTAATTTTTTTTCATTTTTTTCTTGATTTTCTATTAATTTTTGAAAATAAAAATACCAAGAAATGTTGAAAATATAAAAAAAAATTATATTTTGGTCAAAATTGGTTTCTTAGGCTTGGCAAGGTTCCCAAAGTTGATTTTTTAATTTTATGAATTTTTATAGTTTTTCTATTAATTTTCGAAAATAAAAATACCGAAAAATATTTTTTTTGTCAAAATTGGCTCCCTAGGCTTAGCCAAATTTTTCAAAGTTGATTTTTTAATTTTATAAATTTTTATAAATTTTTTATTAATTTTAAAAGAGAAAAGATGATTAAAGATCAAGCGTCAACAGCTGCCTCTCTTTAAGAGAAAGCTCGATAGAGATTCATTTCAAAGACAAGGTGATGCCTAAATCCTAATCGACTTAACCTAAGAACATACAAAGAGTCGTGACATTTGATCTCTAATACCTCTCTATGTAAGTTCTAATACAGACCTGGCTTTAGGAGGCTCCTATGAAGTGAGGGAGAGATAGAGAGGCAAGGGATTTAGCTGAAACTTACCAATTTGTCTCGCGATTGTTGACTGCTCTGCTGAAAAGGGAATGGAAACCTAAGGATTCGTTATAAGAAAACCTCAAGGTAATTGAACCTGGACCCCTATAATAGGTCATCCCATGGTAGTTTCCTAATGAAAGGATTCTACTGATTAAAATTTAATTGAAATTTGACCCATATGATAGGTCACTCTATGGTAGATTCCTAGCGAAAGGATTCTACTAATTGTAATTTGATTGAAATTGACCCGTATGGTAGGTCACACCATGGTAGATTCTTAATGAAAGGATTCTACCGATTAAAATTGGATTAAGATTTGACCCATATGTTAGGTTGCCCCATGGCAAAGTTCCTAATGAAAGGACTCTAGTGATTAAAATTGAAATAAGATTTAACCCGTATAGTAGGTCACCCCATGATATATTCCTAATGAAATGATTCTATTGATCAAAATTTGATTGAGATTTGACTCGTATAGTAGGTCACCCAATAGTAGATTCCTAATGAAAGGATTCTACTGATTAAAATTGGATTAAGATTTGACCCGTATGGTGGGTCACCCCATGGAAATGCCTATAAGAAGGACTTTGTGCCTGTAGAAAGGACTTAGTGCCTGTAAGAAGGACTTTTGTGTGCTTGTAAAAAGGACTTTGGGTGCTAGTAGAAAGAACTTCGGTGCCTATAAGAAGGACTTGGTGCATGTAAGAAGGACTTTTGTGTGCCTGTAGAAATGACTTTGGTGCTTATAAGAAGGACTTTGGGTGCCTTGAAGGGTGCCATTCTAGGATCAAGGGAAATCAGGGTTCCTGCAGAAGCTCAAACCCAATTTCACTACCTCAAAGGGTGTCATTTTGGGATCTGAGAAGACCAAGAATCATACAGAAGCTCAAACCCAAATTATCTTACCTTAAAGGGTGCCATTCTAGGATCTGGGGAGACCAGGAATCCTATAGAGGCTTAAACCCAATTTCACTTACCTCAAAGGGTGTCATTTTGAGATCTAGAAAGACCAGAAATCCCGTAGAAGCTCAAACCTGATTTATTTTACCTTGAAGGGTGCCATTCTGGGATCTGGGGAGACCAAAAATCCTGCAGAAGCTTAAAGCTGATTTATCTTACCTTGAAGGGTGCCATTCTGGGATCTGGAGAGATCAGAAATTCTGCAGAAGCTTAAATCGGATTTATCTTACCTTGAAGGGTGTCATTATGGGATCTGAGGAGACCAGAAATCCTATATAAGCTCAAACTCGGATTATATTCTCTTGTCGCTCAAGCATAAGTCAAAGAGGCAAAGATCAAAATATCTCGAAAATTTTTGTTTTTGAGACGAATCATGCTTCATTAAAGAAGGTGGATACCTATATGTGCCGCAATGGAATCGAGTACCTTGACAATCGTTAGGATTCATTCTTTTGAAAGGTTCAAGTTGAAGATATACTTACCTAATGATTTGGAAGGAACGCCTAGTGTTTTCTTGACAACTAGGCTTGTTTATTCAAATTTTGTCGAATGAATTTCAAGACCTTGGAAGGTAACTTGAACATCAGGAATGCGTTAGCTGTCAGGCAACGTCAAAGGTAGCATGTGCAAGCATTTTCATCAATGAGTTCATTGGTTCATGCAAAACTTGTTCAGCTAAGTTTGCAATGATTAGAAGCAGTCTGTGTAATACTAAGTTTGCAATGATTAGAAGCAGTCTGTGTAATAACTCATGATGCAATCAATCAAAATATGGATCATGCAAAACATATTCTATCAAGTTTACATTACCAATTCTGTTCAAGGAGGTTATCATAGTATGAACACCTCGAATGTAATCTGAATGGAGGACCTTAGTCCGAAAGGGCTTTCTCTCACTATCGAGAAAGGTTGTTTATCCTGATTGCAGAATTGAAAAGGAATCACTCAATCTTACCATCATCGTATTTGGCAAGGGTCTAAGTAATCTCGAAATTGGTATAATCACGCCGATCTAGAGGTCTTGATTAGGACCATAATGTAGGCTGAGTCAAAAGCTTACCAAAGGGGACTCTTTTGAGTCAAGGCCATTGACAAAAAGGTCTTCATTACCTGCTCCGAGTTTACAAGTCAAGAACCTTACAAGAATGAGAGAGAAACAATCTTGCTCGTACCTTTTCGAGTGATGCTTTGAATCATTCAACTCTACGTTAACTCAAGTGCCTTAATCAGAAAAAACTTTTATGGATCGTAACATAGGTTGGGATTAGGGATCAGGGAAGTAAAAGGCTTATTTTTGCCCAGGAAATATATAAGGTGTGTTTGAGGTTGGTGATCAATGTATCCTTATCACTAGTCTCGGCCCACTAGAATTGTCCTCAAAAGAACATCATCATTGTATGGGGATGGTGCCAATTTCTACTGATATCGTCGTTACTCCCGAAAGGTGTAAACTTCAACTATGTATGTTTTACAATCTGGCTCTTTTGAAGAGTTTTCTTTTGCAACTAGATCCCATCGAGGATTTACATTGATTTGAATGGGCATTGGCCTTGCTTTTGCCTGGCACTTTACTTTTTACGCCCGAAATTGACTTTCTTCCTTTTTTCCTCTTTTGTTTTGTTCTATTTAGAAAAAGAATTTTCAAAGATTGTGCCTTATGCATATCAAAGGTCTAGCACACTTGAATAGTTGACTCGGGAACTCTATGTAAACCTTAGTTCTTCTGATTTCGTCTACTTTGAGGTGATGCCATCTTCGTCTTGGACTGGGCAATGATTACCAACGGGGTTTTAATAAATGAATGTGTCGGCTCAATTGGGCGATGCAAAGGATGTGAGTGAATCGGATAGGGAAACGAATGCTTTTCGTCATCCTAGGACATTTGAATTATCGTGCGAGATCGAAAGCAAAGAATCACTTGAAAATTAATGTTAGCCCGAGTAAGAAAATTTCTAGCTATTTACCTCATGTTATTGGTGGGACAACCTCCATTCGGCCCTGATGTGGGGTGGTTCTTGACAGGGGTTATAAAATGAAATCGCCGCTCAAATGGGTTATCAATGGTCACCTATAGTGTTTAGAATAGAAAAGCGATCGCCTCCTTCCCTTCAACTATTGTACCTTTCGTGAGAAAACCCATTGCCTTGAAGAACGCGGAACTTATTTAGCACTCGACTCGCTGTGGATTAAAATGTAGGACGTGTGTGAAAATGACTTGCCTTTCGTCATCCTATCGTTCCCCATTCCACACATTCAACACATCATATGAAGTTTATGCTCCAAGTCAGACTTGGTAAAATAAACATATAGAAAAGTCATGCATAAATCATGGAATGTACAAACACAATGCGGATGTGGCAATTTTTAAGCAGCATGCATGTTTATAAAATGTGCAAGTGTATCAAGAATGGGAGAATTTGAATTACCCTTGGGTATGTAGGCAAATCGAACAAATTGGGAGTCTCATTGTTAAGTCAAGGAGTAACTTGTCTCTGACTTTGCCCCTGCATAATGATATGCATGGGTGAAGCGAAGCATTTGGGCCTTTTTAATGTTGACAACCATCACGGTAGTCGGTCGAATGCCCCAATTTACCCCCACTTTCATTAGAACGGGTCTCTTTAGATGAGCGTAATTTTGCCTCTTGGGGTTGTCTCCTTCAACATGTTAAATGTTAGTGTAAATATTTCCTGTAAAAAGGGAAGGAGATGTGTTAGCCAGTATTGAAAGGGATAAACTAGAAATGATACCGGTTTTCCCTTTATCTTGAGTGCCTTACACGAATTTTTTACCAGCTTCGCTGGATTGAGTTTTTCTCGACTTTCATTGGACGCTTCACCATTAGGCTAAGATTGCGGCAAAGTACTAACTTTTGTATTGTTCGTCAGGTATTCCTATTTCTTACTGCAAAAAAGAAACGTGCAAAAGATTGTATTATTCATTTACAATATTTACAATATTCTCCGACCTTGGAGATCAAACTCGGACTGCCTCGAACCATTATCATTCCCCATGCCAGCAGGCCCATTAGACCGTAGGCGTCCATGGGGTTTTCCTTTAAGGGTTAATCCTTGGGCTACCACGGCCTTATTGTATTGCTTTGGGCCATTTCACGTCACGGTGCTTTTCAAGGCAAATTACAATCTCTGTTAAAAATAAAATAAGTCAATTCAAAACTCGAGACGATTATGTGAAAATTGGAATGATACAACATTACCCATCTTCGAAATTGCTCGGGTTTTTTGTTCGCATTTTTTTTATTATTTGAGGCTGTCCATCTAGTGATGATGTCCATGAACCGATTTGCCACAAGTTCTGTTTAACTAGAGAATTTCGTATTTGGGTACAACTGTATTCTCGGGTCGATTTGTAAATTCCTGAAAATAGAAGGGTTTCAATTTAAAACTGGAGCAATCGAGGGTAAATTAGAACGATACAGAACTACCCTTCGAGTTTACATGAATTTTTTCTCGTCATTAATTTTTCCTGAGTTTGGTGTAGTAACGGGTACGAGTATTTAATAGGGGAGAGGGAAATTACTACTTCTTACTTAGGCATTAATTTCGGACATCGATAAAAGTATAAAATATCCCCTGCAAGGAAATAAAACACATGGATTCGTTTAGGATTGATCTTTCTTTCTTTGTAGGCTCTATAGTGATCAGCTAGCTTCATTTCGAATCAGGTACGCATCGGTCATGTTGAAGGACCCATGATCACTAGCTTCGAAGTATAGGCTCCGTGTGCACATTACAGCCCCGGTGCTTCATCAACATCAAACTAGTGGATCATGGTGGCGATCTTATCGTCAACGCTGCTTGCTCGGTAGTAATGCATCCCCTCTTCCTTAGAAGACATCAATGCTGATCCCATAGGCTCGGTCTTTTCGTACCTCTCCTCAACAAAACTTGATCCTGTTATGAATTGATCCAACTCAACTCTTAAACGGGCATTTTCGACCCTCAGATACTGCCTTTCATCGAGAGTGAGGAGGCTATTGCAGTTGGGGCAGGTGGTAGAGTCAAAAGCTTCTTTATACATCTTGTTCTCCGCTCGAAGTTTTTCATTTTCAGCTCTTAGAAACTCGACCTCGTGGCGCTCATATCGAGTCTTTACTCGGGTTCGCCTATTTTGAAACCAAAACTTGACTTGCAAAAGTTCCAGTCCTAGCTCTTGGCTTAGTTTCATTCTTTGTTTGTCGTCTGACATAAGGCACGTCCTGAAAAAATCCTCAAGCCTTTGTATTTACTCCTTAATATAGTGACGGTAACACTTCCTTTTACCCTTGTTGTTGTTGTCCTTATTTTTTTCGAGATCTTGGACGTCGTTAACGGAAGGGCCAAACTCTATGGTCAGAATTCCAAACATGGCATCGAACTCTTCATCTCCCATATTCAACAAGTAGCAATAGCTCTTAAGTGTGTTGTGTTGAGATATCCTTGCCTAGATAATGGTTCCTCAAAGTTTGCTATCTCCTCTTATATTTTTACTCTCTATGAACTCTCTATGAACTTTTCTGAGACATCCTTGTCTCCTTTTTAAAATTTAGGCGTGGGTTTAGAAACTGTATTACTTCTCCCGAGAGTTCTGTTTTTCCCAACTTTTTTTTTATCATATCTCTCGTACGGTTTGTCTTCTTTCGTCTTTTCCATAGTGATAGGGCTCATGTCGTTATCTCTGCTGCCGGTCTCGAGCGTCGGCTTTACAGGTGAGCTCTTTTCTCTATCTACAAATGAATACAAAGCTTCTCTTTTTTTTTGTTAAAGTTTGTCTTGTCTCACACTTGGCTCGTCTTTTCCTTCTTTCTTTTTTGAAGTGGTGGCGTCCCCTCAAACCTTTTTGCAGAGATTTCGGATTTGTTTAACTCGAGACTGCTGACTGATAGGGATTCGAGCCAACGGAGGTGACGTTGAAAAGGAATGGCAAATAAGAGAATTTGACCAACAAAGGATGGCACTATGAAGTCAATATTTAATGAGAAACGGATCACCATCTTCGCATTCCACTAGTCTGCTCTAACTCTCTTCTTTAATACTTTTGTATTTCACTTATCTGCCTTGATTCCCTCCTTGATAATGGCCAATCTTCCTTCACACATCTTACCGGCTGATGTTATGTTCAAATGGAAAAGACTTTATCATCTTTTTGGCCGAGGCTATATTTACATAGCCCATCATCCGAGTGTCGAAGCTGAGATCCTTGGTTTGTTTAGGGAGATAAATGCTTCTTTAGTCGAAGGCATCAACTTGGAGAGGGAATATAGGACGCTCCCACAAGCCTTCATCGACTTTCTAGAAGCTTGTCGGAATACTCAGGAAACAGTCACCCTAGCCCGCATCGTGAGAGCTCGCTATCAAGATTGATCTGAATGCTTGGAGTCTATAGAATACACGGTTGCCCGATACAAGAAGGCCATCAAGTCTGCTAACGAACGAATCTCATTGTTGGTTCATGAGAGAGAGAAGCTAGTGGAGCACCTAGCTTTGAACCAGATTTACTTTGAACAGGATCTATGTGATATCGCGATGAAGTTCAGATGTGAGTGGCTGGAGGAGAGGCTCAATGATCTAACAGCGGATATAGCTTTCGAGAGAAACTTGATCGAGAGTCTAAAATTCGCCGTTGAACATCACGAGATCAATATAGCTAGGCAAAAAGAGAAATGTACCCACCTATTTTTCAAGCTTGTGGATCTTGAATCCCAGATCGCTCAGTGTAGGCAGAACATTAATTTCATGGAGAGCCAGTTGAGCTCTTTTATTATGCTTATTAGGGCTGAGTTTGGTTTTACTTTTCCACCTCAATGATTGTTGTAAGGCTTGTTGATGTATGGAATTAGGGAAAAACTTCACGTGTTGGTGCTTTAATCTTCTTGCTATCTCTTCTTTCTCATAGCATGACAGAACGATTTGAGGTACTGAGAACATCAAGGCTTAACATTCTTCTTAATGCTCTTGTTAGCTACTGTAGATGATGATATCGAGAACATTGGCGAAGGATTCGGTGGTGGCCCCCACTGTCTGTCTTGAGATCGCGATCAATCAAGCTGTGATAACTCAATCAGCACGCTAATAAATAATCCGACTACCTGTTGCATGCCCCACTTCACTCATGCTTGTCTCTTTCGGCGCCCACTTGTGTGTGTCGGTCGCCTGTAGCATTGGGAGAAATGTATGTGGGCCATACTTGATAATAAAACACTGGTCCTCCATCAAATGTTCTGTCTAATTTAGCCAAGAATGCGTTACAGGCTTGCTTCGTGAGTTATTATTATAAATCTAAAAACAAGTATAGGGACCCCCAATATATTAAGAATCTCTCCATGCCTGATCCGGATACATTTACTATCCCTATCAAAATACATGGCCCATACGTGCCTACTAATTGACACGTTTCTGACTCCGAGAAGATCGATCTCTTCGCTTGCCCCCCAAGGTTAACAATTAACGCATCTGCATTTTTTGTCCTTTCGTATTCCTCATGACATGTTTCTGACTCCAAGAAGATCGATCTCAACTTTTACTCCCGCCTAGGGTACCTATAATTCCCTGCAAAAGCAGAGGAAATAATGAATACGTGATCCAAGAGAGGTCGGTTCGTGGCTCCTATATTAGTCCAATTTTATTTTTTTATTTTGTTGAGAAATCAGATGAAATTTTCTTAGAAGGACACAGGAGAATTTCTCAAAAAGAATTTTTTTGCAGGTTTTTATAGATTGAAAAATATGATAAAATCTCTTGACGTTTACCAAATTTTTCGAAATTTTTTTTCCTCTTTTATCAAAATGAATTTGCAGGCGTAAATTTGTTAGGAAAATCTTGTATTCATTGAAGCATTAAAGAAAGATGTAACAAAATCTTTCATTGGCCAATGAAATTTCCCAAAGGGATTTTTCTGCATTTATTATTTTTTGAGAAATGGGACCCCAATTTTGATTTTTATTTTCCATTGTAAAAAATGGTCATGATGCGAAGTTCAAAATCTGACTGACACCTAGCATGGACCGGCCAAAAATAAATATAAGATAAAGTTAGAGAACTTACTTTTACCTTAGAAAAATGTAAATCACATAGACATGCGCATGATTCATGTAAGGAGTGGACTTTAGAAAATAAAAAGGAGAAACACAGTATGGACCTAAAAGGCCCCCACTATTCAAGTCGACAATTTTACCCACTAGCTCCCCCCATAAGCCAGTACCCTCCAAAAGACAAAATTATCTGGACAAGCAACAAAAATGGAACTTAATCAGTAAAAGGAGGCTACAACAAGTTGCAAGGCCAAACTCTGTAACAGACTTCTAAATAAGCCTCGTCCTCATACCTTCCCCCCAGAAAACCTATAGACCAATATATGGTAGATGGACTCCTACCCAAAGCTCAAATTTTTTCTTTGGAAAATTTGCAACAACACTTTAACAACTAAGAAAAACCTCCATCAAAGGAAGATAGCTCTGGATCTCCCCTACCCCTTATGTTGTTAGGCCCTCGAAACAATCGAATACATGCTTCTACTCTGCAATCAGATAAAGTACATCTAGTCATATCATCACTTGAACATAGACAACAACTCTACCAAGATATCAAGATTTGACATTTGGCTACAATAAAAAATAACTAGCAAAGATCACCCACTCTCTGGTTCCACTTCGAGGATTCGACTTCTGCCAAATGTGCTTTAGCTCATAGGAAGGCCAAAAAAGAATTTCTCTTCCAAGGATGAAAGCCAAGTCCGATAAGCATCAAAGAAGAAGCAGTAAGTACGTCAAGGATTTCCACAAGTCGAGATCAGCGAAATCAAAAAGAGTTATCATAGGAAAGGTAACCCTTACCAAACCATTGGTTAACCCTAGCCAAAGATTGGTCCAAATTGAACATGGATGCTTCATGTTGCCATGAAACCATGGAAACCGCAGTCATTGGAATCCATCAAGAAAATAAATATAACATCTTTGCTGGTCTCGTATTGAGCTTCAAGGCCCCATCAACTCATTTCATAGAAACCCTAGTTGTCAGCGAAAGACTATTGAGCTTGGGGAAGACTCTTAACACTTCAGAGAGAGTTAACGCAAAGTACAGAGATAAAGTATATCTGAAGATCTTCTTAGAAATTGACTGCCTATCATGTTGCCAATGGATCTTGGGTCGAGAAGAAGCAGCATGGCTAGCAAGAGCTATAGCGAACGACTGCAAACATCTGCTAGGCCAAATTAAAGAAGTCTCATTAGCCTACTATCAGAGAAATGCCAATCATGCTGTGGACTGGGTTATGTGAGACCAACGCACAAAATCTCTCAGCCCAAATTGTCTTTTTAAACTACCTCTTGAGCTATAGACTCTGTTATGTTTAGACTTTGATTTTTCATGTAATTCGATTTTGTATTATTATAAGGACCGTAATTTCTAACCAAAAAAAAAATCGAGATACTATTCTCATTTTACTTTGCATTTGCAGAATCTTTTCTTGCACAAGCAAAGTAAGCATTGTGCTGTGGGTCAGTTTCGGGGCGGGGGGCGAAGAGAGACCAGAAGAATGATTCATTTGGATCGACGAGCTTTTTCAGCTCCAAAACGAACGAATCAATGGAATGTCTGTCTATCCATGAACATCTATTCTATCTGTATATCTAGGGGATTCTCTCTATCAAAAGCTTTATAAATACCCAAGGGAGGGGGAGGGGGAGGGAGGCAATCACTTTATTGTATAATGTGTGGACCAGTCAAATGAGTAGGTGAAAAAAATGGTCCGACCCATATTGACTCATTTTAACCTATTTTCATGCAATACAAATTTAGTAACTCATATTTGACTTGACTCATATTTATAAACAAAAAATTTACATTTTATCCAATCTATAAAAACTTGATAGCTAGGAAATTGCCAGATTTCCTTTTTCCTTAGCCAGCAACAACTGGTGATTGGCCAACCACCGATGACAATCAACAGCAGAGGCAGAATTCGATCACTAGCGACCTGCAGTAATGACGAACGGCTTACCAGATCGTAGAAGAAAAAAAGAAAAATAAAATATATAAAAACATAAAACATCGTATAATTGAAAATCATGGAACTTACTTATGACCACCTTAGGATAGTTAGGAAACTCATTTAAAACTCATTTAAGCCCAATTAAGTTGTTAAGTTATACATTTGTGATCCAACCTTGTTTTTTAAAAATAAATGCAAACCATTTATGAATAAATATGGGTTAAAATACAAGTTTTAGACCCATTTTGCAACCTCTAGTAACATTCTGAGGGAATCAACTTTAGTTTTCTCATCCTCTCAAGTAGATTATTCATTCTTATGGTAAAAGCTTCTTGAAACTTACTAAACCTTGAATGTGAATCACCACAAACCAAACCTGACAAGAGTAAAACTCGCCATTGATTAGTTTGCTACGAATTTACAAGTTTTCCACCAATAGTACACTAGTTTTATTGATAAGTAAAGTAAAGCGTGTATATGTTAGAAAAAAGGAGTTAACTTGTTAAGATGCACATTTGAGTTACCTTATAGAAGTCTCACATCGTATAATTATTATGGTGTTAAGCAGTTAATATATCATAATTGGCCCATGACTCATTGGCTTAAACTTTTAATGAAAGTGAATCCAACTTGATACATTTATGGCCTCGGACTTGGGCTCTTTTTTGACAATCTTACCGGGTGAAGGTATTGGACTTCTACTACATGCTTCCAACAAATGGTATCAGAACCGATAGTTGATTGGTAGAGCTCCAATTTATTTTGGTTTTTGGTGAATATCTCAAGAAAAAAAATCTCATGATTGACGCTTGTTTGGTGAATAGCTCAACGAAGGAAGAAATCTCATGATCGACACTTGCTTGGTGAATATCTCAAGGAAGAAATCTCATGATTGGAGCTTGTTTTAGGTGAAAAATTGGCATTACCGTTGGCCTGGCAAGAAGAGACCATGGACAATTAGGCTTGTAACGTAAGTCTTGGCAAGAAAAGATGATAGATAACAATCCCAAGTTAGCAGTTGATGTTGGTTGAATGCGGTGCATAGTTATGGATGCATTGCAATAACTTGGAGATTCAAGTTGTGATAAATTGATGCGGAAGGATACTTGGATTAAAGGGAAGCAAACTTAACATTGGAGCTTACAAGTGAGAGGGAGATTATTAGGATACACATATGTTTTGTGTTGGAAAAATCTCATATCGAATAATTGGTATGGTATTAAGCAGTTAATATATTATAGTTGGCTCTTAACTTATTGGCTTAAGTTTTTGAGTGAAGATGATTTCAAATGGATATGATGATTAGCTCGGAGTTGGGCTTTCTCTTGATGATCTTCCCAAGTGAAGGTATTGGGCTTCTGCTATGTGCTCCCACCATAGCTAAGTCTGCTTGGATTCCTAACATTGGAGAGCAAAAATCGACCGAGCAATGAATCTTCTCATGCAATTAGCCTCTCTATTCAACGTGGACACCAGGAAATTTTTTATTACTAATGCACTAGAGCAAGTAATGCCCACAAACTTCAGCATTTTTAATCTTTGCTGGTTGGGATGGCAATGTTAGCTGCAGAAGATGGTCACCAGTGTCTAATAAAGGTGTTCACCTAAAAAGATTAGTTTGGATTATCCTGAGTGACGGTCGGAACGTAATTCAATAGCGACTATTTTTTCTTGAGTCATGATACGTTTTAAAATGTTTTCCAAAAAGAAGATTCATCGAAGCAACCTACCCCGTCCACATCAGGCATGTTCGTGTTAGGTGGGTGTTACATTTAGGTTTCTTATATCTTAATGCATGCAGACAAATGCTACGTCCTAAGCAGTAGTAGGGGGACGAGGTTTAAACAGATACATTGAACGAGTGATGCTAGGTTATCATATAATGCATTCAAAGTGATCTATGTGGTAAATTTTAAAGAATAGGACACAATGAAGCCTTCATGGGGGGAGAGACTTATTTGTGCTTCCCAACATACACGGCAATCGTCCTAAATCAAAAGCTTAATTACAAAACATTGTCAAGTTTAGTAATAAATAGTAGCTGCGGATGATGAGAGGAATACCAAAAAGTACTTCGAAGATGTTATAAGATATCTGAATGTTGTGTATCGAAAAATGTCAATTTGACCGAGTGAGACCTATACACACAGCAATTAACTTATTAAACACCCGATAAATTTGAAAAAAGGAGCTAGCTAAAGCCTTTCCGGATTCCTTACATAATTTGGAGAGCACTAATGGAAACAGCAATATGAATCTTCTCATGCAATAAACCTCTCCATTTAACGTTATCACCGGGGCTGGTTCGAAGCTGCAGGGACAGCGCGTGGGGGACGTCTGGCACTCCGCTACTTCCACGGTGGGCATGCCACCGTCGCCGGCTGCCATGAGGTCTGGTCCTTGGGCAATGACAACGGCGACCAACGAGTGGTGGCTCGGTCCCTTGCTTCTCCTTTGTCTGGTGTTTATTTTCTCTTTCTGTCCTCTAAAGATCGCCCTCCCGGAGCTCCGTGATTTTTTTTTTAATCGAGAGAGACGTCGTTCTCCTCTTCTGCCTCCCTTTCTCTCTATTTTATTGTTTTTGTTCCCCTTCTTTTATGTTAAATCCCCCTCCACCGGTCTTTCCTCCAATAATTACACTTTTTTTTTTCCTCTTCTTATCCTCGACCCTCCGACATCTTTTCTCTCCAACCTTATCTCTTCCCCCTTTTTCCGCAATTTGATTGAGTGATTGGACCGGGCCACCCACTTTTTCATTTTTTAAAATATATTTTCCTATTTTTTTCTCTTTACTTTTACTTTTTCCCATTTGCAATAATAAGGGGAAAATGCAAAATTAACCTAATTTGTCCTATCTCATTTCGCATAAAATTAAGGTACGGACTGACAAAATTGGGTGTCAGATCTCCCATCCCCGCCGAGTCTTATGTAGCTGTATTAATAACCCTTCCATCTGGAGTTTTTCCCTCACTGCCTCGACCATGACACCCTCCCAACCTTCCCAAGCAATGTACTTGCGAGAAGATGACATCTCCCAAAAATGCCGAGACCTCCTTCCCTCGCTTCCTTATGAAAAAGGCTGGATCACCCCCTCTCTCTACCAATACCAAGGCTTCTGGGTTGCCCCGAAGCTCATGAATGGCGTCCTCGCTTGCCAAGACCACTTCCGAGCCCAAGAAACCGATGTCCTCCTCATCACTGGCCCCAAGTCCGGCACCACCTGGTTGAAGGCCCTCCTCTTCTGTCTCTCGAACCGGGCCAAGTACTCGTGTTCAATGCAACAACACCCTCTCCTCAACCAAAGCCCCCACGACCTCGTGCCATTCTTGGAGCTCAAGCTCTACTTTGGGCAAGAGATCCCCAACCTCACATCACTACCACCCCCGAGGCTCTTCGCTACCCACTTGCCATATCAATCACTCCCGCAGTCGGCCCAGGATTCCAGGTGTAAGCTGGTGTACCTGTGCAGGAACCCCAAGGACACCTTCGTCTCGCTCTGGCACTTCGCCAACAAGCTGAGGCCCGAAGCCGCAGGCGGGATGCCACTTGGAGAGTGCCTCGACGCTTTCTGCCGGGGCGTGAGCCCGTTCGGACCCTACTGGGATCACGTGCAGGGATACTACAAGGCCAGCTTAGAAACGCCCGAGAGGGTGCTGTTCTTGAGGTACGAAGACATGAAAGAGGACCCGCATGTTCATGTCAAGAGGCTCGCCGACTTCTTAGGGTGTCCGTTCGGCGAACAAGAGCTGAGAGATGGGACCGTGGACGGCATAGTGAGGATGTGCAGCTTCGACAGTTTAAGCATGTTGGAGGTGAACAAGAGCGGGAAGTTATCGACCGGACAAGAGACCAAGTCGTACTTCAGGAAAGGCGAGGTCGGGGATTGGGTGAACTACATGAGTGTCGAGATGGGGGAGAGAGTTGACCGTGTCATGCAAGAGAAGATGCGCGGTTCAGGGTTGAAGCTTTGACCTCGACTTGAGTTTATGATGGTGGCAATAATAATCTCCACGGCCAATGTACGGTTGGCCTCAGGGGGGCCTCACGGCGATGAGGTTCAGATATGTGCATCGCAATGTTAAAATTTTAAGAAAGTACTCGTGCTTATATGAATGTACCGCCCTTCCTTCTTCTAGTGAGAAGAGTATGGTCCTTAGTTCTTTTTAGCTGACATGAGGAAGATTTGTATCATAGTAATGAACTCCACTAGATAAAATGATAGAAATGTCAAAATGCACATGCTAACTCCCCAAAGTCGAGCATTTAGCTAGATTACAATATTACATGACTATATCATGTACAATATCTTGGAATTCTCACATATTACAACCCCTTCAACCAAAATAAACTTGTTCTAGTCAATCTTACAAGGAATAGAAAGGTGAGTTTTGCGAATCATGCATATCTAATTAGTTGTGATAAGAGTTGAAGCGGATCAGAAGTAGATCCGTAGAGCATGCCCCCTTCAAATACACATTATGCTATTAAAATTTTATTCTTCAATTCTTATTTGAATTGTTGGCAGAATCAAATTAATCGACGTGAAAATGGGAACATAGAGAGGATCCTTCTACTGGATTTTCTTTGTATGGAATTATAGATGAGTAACGCTAGACCTGCGTAGTAAGAATTTTTCCACCAAATTATATTGACCTAATCATATGAAGAACCAATAGGGGTTATTTAAACAAATTAGGTATCATCCTTTGCCGTTTCTTCTTTGTTTAGGTTTCTTGTGAATATTCATTGTGAGTCCTCACCTAACAAGTATTAGGCTATGTAGTCACGTGATGTGCAGGTCGGTTAAGTTTACATGTCCTAATTTACGTCCCTAGCAACTTGGGAAACAATATTATATTAAATTATAATATAGCCGATGCAATGCATATTCATCAAAGCTGAGTGCGACCTGGAAAAAAGATATATTAAAGCTAAGAGGTTTGGTTGAAAAGATCACAAACACCCCCACCATATTGTATATTATATGTCATAAAGTTAGATAATATTCCCATTATACAAATTATTAAAAAAATTGCATTGAATTTAAGATAACTTTTTTGGGATTTTCTCTTGTTAAATGTAATGCAAATGCAACCTAAATATATGACATGTGAAATGTAATAACGTAAATGAATGACATGATAATTATGACATAATATAAAACATGCATGAATGACGTAACAAGATGACATGGCATAGTGACGTGGCAAATATAAATGACACAAAAAATACAATTATATGACATTAAATGCGAGTGACGTTTTTGGTATTTTTTAGGCATTTTCGGATTTATGAAAAATTGAAGTAAAATGCTATCCTAAAGTCAAATAAATCCTAATTTAATTCAAGAAATTGATTTCTCAAAGTCTTAAACTTTATTATATGTTCTTTTATGTAAAAAGGTGAAGAAAAACCATGATTTAACTTAGGAAAATGCCACATATTTTTTTATATATTTTTTCAGGAATTTATTCAAGCCATAAAATGTGAAAATTTGAACAAAAGTAAACAATATTGCCCATAAAATACCTTTATATCTGAAATTCCAATTTTATTCACAACATTCTCCATAATTGGGGCTAGTAAGTGAATATATATTATAGAATTTCCATCGTCCCTGTATACATAGGGCAAACCATAAAATTCTATTTAGGAATTAGCAATTTATTCCTCGAGATTGAGGATTTGATGTCTAATTTACATGAATGGATACAATCATACTTCAAGATTGAAGTCATATCTTGCCTTTAATGTACATTTTCCAAGGGACAAGACACAATTGGGAGCATATGTTATGGGTAGTATTATCCGATAATGCGCAAATTAAATCACAACTCATAAAGGCAAAGATGAAATAAGATGCAAAAATAAAATTAATGAGCTAAGGATAAGTGTCTAATTATTTATAAGGCAATATTGCGTTATCTTTAACACATTATCATCTTATTTATGAGATTACAATTTCCAAATTTGTTCGATAGTATTTGCAAGAAATATGATTAGATGCGCAATATTTGAATTAGGCAACAAATATTCAGGATATTCTCGAATAAAGTTGTAACCTAATTTGCAGATTTGCTTTCTAAATTTGAACTTCGGACGAGACTTGCGGATTTCGAATCGATGGGCGCGACTGGTCTGCGGTGGACGATGGAGGGATTCCTTTTACGACGAGTTATCTATTTCTATTTTTTCCTTTGCCTTGTCAGTTCCTTGGCTACTTTGGAGAATCCTGGACTTGTCCATAAACCCACGTTGGATATTCCTTTGCTGACCGAGACTGCACTTCAGATCTCCCACCCTTGACGTTTTTACTTTTTCAATCAATCACTCCCTTTTGACCACCAATTAAGTCCTCACGTATTACGGATGAATAATGCCACATGAAAGTGCTGGACACCGAATCAACTTCTAATTGCTTTGCTGGGTGTCGTTGGCCAAGAACAACCCGAGTTGATGAATCTCCTTCGGGACTGGGCAGAGGAGATCGCGCACAGAGAAAACACATAGGAACAGCTCGACTTGACGGCAAACGATGAGAAAATTTGCAAGCGACTGCTCCTCGTGGTGAATTGGCATTTGCAAACTAACGGAGTATGACGGGAGCAACGATTCGCTTTGCCGAAATAAGCCTGCAAAGAAACTAAATTAGATGCAATGACTTATGGACTTGATTGACTTCATTGAACAGATGAACGAGAATACATATTGCCACGTTGGAGTCCAAGAGTTTGACTTGTCACTACTCAATTGAGAATGCTACCATGGCGGCATCGCATCAGGACAAGCTGGATGGTCAAGGGTGCGCGTGCCATCACTAGAGGACCTGAAAAAAATAAGAAAGGACAGCAGTGAAGGAATTCAACCGCGGTTATTGGAGGGAGTTTCGTCGGGACAGCAACTCCGTGGGACTCGCTTACATCGAGAGGCCGCTGAATGTGCGGCAAGTGCCTGTAGAACTTGATGATTCGCGACGAGGCACGGATGTTTGGTGTCGAGATCATCACAGGAAAACGTTGGGGGCAGCAGCGGTGTCGGACTCGTCTTGCATACATGTAGTAGTACGGGATGGCTTAGAACAGAGCAAGGGTGGCAGCCGAGACTGAATACCCGATGAGGCGCAGCTGCAACTTGTCATCAGTAAGGCGCGATCACCGTGGATCTGGTCTGGCCGTGTTAGGATCACCGTGTGCGGCTGGAGTAACACCGGTGCTTGGCTGGAACGATGGCAAAAACTCACGAGGAATCCGACTGTAAGAGAACTCGTTGATGCAGGATCCGTCGGGGAGGGTTGCTGGGACCTTGCAGAACGTGTGTGGTGGGAGCCCTTCACTGGTCTTCTTCTTCTTTCGCTCTTTTCTCTCAACGATGGCCGTATATCAATTGTGTGGCCTCCAATTTTCTGCCGTATCTCCATGAATTGGCCTTACTCTTCTTTATACAGGCTAGGATAATGAACTTTGGGCAAAGAATTATATTCCGAGATTCAACTTCACTTCTTCCCTTATTGCTCGTAACCTTTTCAAGTTCAGAACAATCCACCCGCATGCAATTTTAGCCAACATGATGTTTTACAGGCTCCACCGAATTTTCCTCGTCACGGGTTTAGTTCAAACTAGCTAAATTAAGCTGTCACTCAAACCCTTCTTCTGCAGATGCAATGAAACCATGAATGCAAATACGAAGATTAAATATCTTTTCTAGTGGCGGGATGGTCTCTAATTTTTATGCAATTAATGATAAAATAAAAAATCAAAATTTAGGTATCAACAAACATACTTTAAAGATATTTGTTAGTATAAAGCCGATGTATTGTCTAGTTCGTTGGAGAGGCTGTCCTAGAATTGAAGCCGTGACAAGATTTGAGGACAAGTCTTCTCAACCTAGGGAGAATGATGTGGGAGCATTGGACTTTGTCAACAAGTTCATGTTGAATATGTCAACTACATAAGACAGTTCTCGATTCAATGGTCAAGTTGTCGATTTCACGGTTAACGATCAACTACCTAGATACTGATATATAAATTTATTGCCAATGTCAAGACTCCCTATTGTTGATATCTAAATTTTGACTACCTCTTCTTAATTATTAATTTTTAAATTAGGGACTAATGTTAGTCCCTACCCAAAATATTTAAATCATTTTCATATAGCTTCGCATTTAGGATAGTTTAATTTTAGCATTAAGGGCATTGCATTCGCATATTTTATCGGACGGACCGCACATTAATCCAAAAAATTCACATAGTTGTAGAGTGGAGGCACAAACGGCGACTTTTCTAGGGGAGCTCGGATGCATAGAAAGAACAGGGGAAAAGTTTCTTGGCTTTTATGAGAAGGACAAGAAAATTTTCTCCATCTAGAGCTACCTATAGCAGCCACCAGCATAGTCCTAGGATGAGCTTCACCGAAAAAAAGAGTAGTCCATCTTCAACTAGTGAAATTCCTTCATTCTGCAGGTCAATTTAGACACCGTCCACCCAAGTGTCAAGCTGCGATTAGCACATAGATTGGGATTGGCATTCATATAATCCTCATGCGGGACATCCACCGAGGACCCAAGAATCACTGGCTGTCCAGCCATACGTTGCCAGTTAACTTTGTTGCGCCGATCCATGCCGAGGTGACATCGATGATGTGACTCTCTAATCCTTGCCACAATGACCATGGCGGTTACCACACGCTGTTCTTGCCGCCGCACCATTCGTGGACCCGATGAGCCCTCTTGAGCGAATTACCATGACTCGATACCATTGCTTGCTGTTTGTTATGTTTGGTTATTTTGTCACAGGTTTTCTCGGTCAACTTTAGCCAAGCAAGCCCCCACTATCACTAACAAAGCATCGTCATCAGTCTGTTGCCCAAAGAAGGGAGACTTGGGTGAAGATTACAAAACGTGGGGACGAGCAATTATAATCAGATCCTGGGGATTTCTCATTCGGTGAAACTTGGAGTCTAGTGTAAACTTGACTCATTCTTTTGCAATTGTCCAATCATGTTTGACTTCTCAAGCTAAGCGGTCAATCTTTCCACGAGATCACTTTTGGTCAACATTGCTGCAGGAGGGTATGCACAGAATCATGGAAATCTTGACTCCATGCATGGTCACATGAAAAGAAAGGATAAAGTAGTGAAGAATTTGGAGAAAAATCTTGGTCGGTAAAGAGATTCATGCACACAATCAAATAAAATATCTGATCGGATTTCTTCCTTCGTAAAAAATCTTAGCTGGTTGAGTGAAAATATCAATATAATATATTTGGAGCAAAATCTTGGCTGGTAGAGAGATTCATGGAGACAATCAAGTAAAATATCCGATCGGATCTCTTCCTTCGTAACAAATAAAGCCATGCTTGCCTATAAAAGGAGGCTTCATATTCTATAGTGAGGGGAGGAAAAGTGAGGTTTCGTAAAGAGAGATCAAAAGGTGAGCTCAAGTCTGATTGTTAGTGGCCTCCTCATCATCACGTCCTCATCTTTCTGCAAAATTCCAGTGTTTATGGCGATCCTTATTCAGTCCAGAAAAATCGCTTGCAATTTGGCGAGTACTGGGAAAATCCACTAAAGGATATAGCGGTGCAAAAAAGAAGTGGGAGAAATAATATCTTTTTTTTTTCTAAAGACGAAATCATTTTCCTCACTTTTAAAGATATTTTGCCCATTGGCTCAAATTTTTTTCCTTTATTAATTTATTTTTGTGGATCATGAGCCAAAAAATTCGAAAATAATTTTTAAAATTTATTTGTCATGGAATAAATAGAGCCTTGAAGCAATCCACTTTATGTAACTATTTAGCCGACAGTCACCGGCCAACTAACTAACGTAATTATGCCAATTGCAATCGTGCAAAAAGAAATCAGATATAAAAGGTGAAAACTTGTGGGCTTGGACATAGACCTTAATTTGCCAAAGCCGACACATGATCTCTGATTAGACAGGCGTCGTGATTCACGAGCGGCGGACGCTGTCGTACATTCCGGACGACACGAGCAGGAGTAATGAGTTGTTGAGCATCTCGTCACTTCGTTTAACATGAATTGCAATCACGTTAGGTTGGCCATTAAAAAGCAGCCTTCCTTCTTCTTTTTTCTGTGTGAAGCTTTGTGGCCCATGGACTTGTATATGTAATGAGTATGCTGGTTCTTATTTGTGCAGATTGAGTTGAAAAAACCACCAATGAAAAATTACCAAAAAATTTTTAAATTTATTATAATTATGTTAATTTAGTCCTAAATTTTTTTAGCTACTTTTTGCATTTACGTCAATAAAGCCTATTTGACTGGCCAACGCTAAGGTGACACTGCCGGTAATGACGTGAAGAATTCTTAATAAAATGTTAATATCATTATTCTTATAAAATGTCAATATTGTTTTTACTTATAAAATGTTAATATCATTTTCACTTTTTTTTATTTTTTTTAGTAATATTTTTCTTTTTTAAGGGCTAGTAGGAGGCTGCCAACCACTGGACAAGGGCCTACGAGCCCTTGGCAGCTGTGGGCAAAGGTTGCGAGCCCTTCACCAAATTAGAGCTCTCGCGACGCTCACGTAGCAACTAGTGAGGACTCATAGGCCCTCAATCAGTAGGTGATGGCCTCCTTCTTGCCCTAACAAATAAAAATATATAGTAGATTAAAGATATTAATATATTATTAAAAAATATCTATATCAGTGACGGTCGATCAAATGGATCGAATTTATCCACATAAAAATTTAGGATTAAATTGACAAAATAAAATTAAAATTGAATTGGCACAATTTAAAAAAGAAAGCTGCTAGCTTAATAATACTGGCAGTTATTTCTGACCGCACAATCTCTCAATCATTAATGATTTCTTTACGCAAAAAACATGATGATGGTATATGGGTCTACGGCTGAGAATATATCGTCCTTGATAATACTGTCGGGAAATCATTTCCCTTTAGAAAATTAGGAGCTTCCTCCAATATGACTGGATCATAGTTTTCACCAGAACTTGAATTTTGATTCTGCGGCATGGTATCGTTGATAAAGAAATATGTGGATTCTTGCTCGAACTGCTCACTTTTTTTTTTTTTTTGAGATTATGGTTTGCAATAACAAGTAGAAAACTCATTCGAGGCAATCTAGAAAATTTTTGCGGAAACTAAGCTAGGAAAGAATGCTTTGGTGCCATGATAAAATTTGAAGAAGAGATGATGGAAATCGAAGAATGCTTTTGTGTCGAAAAAAAAAACCTTTGCACTTTCCTTGAGTGACACAAATATCACCAATTCGTTTTGTGTCATGAAAAGATCCAAACATATATATGTGTGACACATGTATTGCATTTTTATATTCCGTCTAGAGTATATTTATCATATTGGAACGTGTTTGGGTTTTTTCATGACAAAAAGAAAAGGGCGTTTGGGATATTTTTATCAGAGTAAACATAATTTGTGATTTTTTTTTGTGGTATTAATCTTAAAAACGATTTCATTCTCTCTCCATTTGTAAAAGATGGGGGGATCCGGATCACACTTCCCGCGGCAGACCCGCCATCGTGATGAACCTGCCCGTGAACACGTGGCACCCAGTTCTGCGTTTCGAATTGATCGGGAAAGATTCTGCGCACTAGAGTTCTAATGCAAATAGACAAGAAGATCCTGTGAATTTTTGGTTAAATTGGATTTCTTGCCTTTTTTGTGGTTTTACATACAATGCAAAAACCTAGTACTAATGACTAGTGACCAAACGCCAATATTCTTGAAAAATTGAAGTACGAAGAAGTCTTCGCTGTTCCTAAATCTCGAGATGCGAACCCCATATGTTATATTCTAATAACAACATCCAACCTTCATTTTCACAGCAATGTTACACTACATGTATATAAATACCATCAGGCCAAAAGCCTCAAACAAGCCCCCCCCCCCCCCCCCAACCTCCTTCTTCAGCCGGGCCCTAGAGCTAGCTTGAGAAACCATCCACTGCACAACAATGGCTCAAACTCCATCCATCCCAAAGTACTTGCAAGAATATGACATCCCTCAAGAATGCAGAGACCTCATTCCCTCTCTCCCCCGCGAAAAAGGCTGGGTGGGTGGCTCCCTCTACTTATTCCAAGGCTTCTGGGTCTCCACAAGGAACCTAAAGGGCGTCGTCGCTTGCCAGAGCTACTTCCAAGCTCGAGACACCGACATCCTCCTCATCACCAACCCAAAGTCCGGCACCACCTGGCTCAAGGCCATCCTCTTTGCCCTCCTCAACCGGGCCAAGTACTCGGGCTCAGGTTTGCAATCGCAGCACCCTCTGCTGAGCCAAAACCCTCACGACCTCGTGCCCTATCTGGAATTACAGCTCTACCTCGAGCAGGACCTTCCCGACCTCGCCTCCCTCCCGCCCCCAAGGCTCTTCGCCACCCACTTGCCTTACCAATCGCTCCCACAGTCAATGAGGGACTCCAAGTGCAAGCTGGTGTACTTGTGTAGGAACCCCAAGGACACCTTCGTCTCGCTCTGGCACTTCGCCAACAAGCTGAGGCCCAAGGACAAGGTGGAGGACTCGCTGCAGGAGATGCTCGACAGGTTCTGCCGCGGCGTGAGTTTGTACGGGCCTTACTGGGATCACATGTTGGGGTACCACAAGGCGAGCTCGGAGACACCCCAGAAGATGTTGTTCCTGAAGTATGAGGACATGAAGAAAGACCCGAGCGCAAACCTGAGGAGGCTGGCCGGTTTCTTGGAGTGTCCGTTTGCTGAAGATGAGCTGAGAGATGGGACGGTGGACGAAATACTGAGGCTCTGTAGTTTTGACCATTTGAGCGGGTTGGAGGTGAACAAGAGCGGCAAGTTGGCTACAGGGAACGAGAACAAGGCGTTCTTCAGGAAAGGCGAGGTTGGAGATTGGGTAAATTACTTGAGTGTTGACATGGCCGAGAGGATCGACCGGGTTGTGGAGGAGAAGCTGCATAGTTCTGGGTTGACGTTTTAGGGGGGTGTGTGTGTGTGCGCGTTTGATAATAAAAAAGAAATATTGGTTAATATTATGCATGGTTAGGGAGGTCAATGCCCAGTTGGCTGCTGAAAGGGTCGTTCTCATGATATTAGCCTTATTAGGCGAAAGATATCATGGTTCTTATCCTATCTTCTCGCGTCGTGTTGTACTTGCAAGATCGCGACTCTTCTCAACTTGGTTTGGATTTCGATTAAGGTGATTGTCTCGTCCTCCCAAATCATTTATGAATGTCTACTGCATATCAAGGAAACCCGTCAATCGAGAGGGTCGGGAGTGGGTCGGGCTGGATTTCAATCGAGTCATACCCATTTAATCAATTTGCAATGCCTCAAGCTCACCATGACTCATGAAGCCTCAAGATTGCCACCTCCTCATCGAGCTCACCACAACTCAACGACCTTTGGAGAGACTCAAGCTCACCAATCTTGGGTGAGCTCATCCCTTGCCTATGGCAAATCGACAGCGACCAGCCAAAGAAGGAAAAAGAAAGGAAAAGAAAAGAAAAGAAAATTTTGAAAAAAAATAAAAAGAAAAGGAATGTGAAGGAGTCCAAAGAGGAAAAGATGAAGGCAAAATGATTTCCTCTGCTTTTAAAGTTATTTTTTTTATTCATGAAATATGTTTTTTTATTGATTTATTTTTTGCTAACCAAACGCTGAAAAACCGATGTAACCTTAGTTGGCCAGAAAGCTTAAAATAATCCAATTGATCCAACTATTTGGCCGACGGCCACCAGCCAAGTAACATAATTACGCCGATGTTCTCATGTCGTGTTGTACTTACTCCGTTTGGGTTTAAATCATAAGCTATAATTGTCCCCTCCACGCAAATAAAATATTAGTCTCTATTGCATACCAAGTTGTCGCATCTTTAATTGTGAATTCAAACTATTTCCCCCCTTAAATTCCATGGAAAGCGGGGCCGTGTCACTTTATTTAACATGAATTGCAAATGCATTGGTGTATGTAATGGGCAAAAAATGTCAATACATAAGATGAAAATGGAATCGTCAAATCTAGACCATGATTTCCTCATCCATAAATTGTAAGAATCGAAACCTCTAAATCCTCTTGCTCTATATATGCTGAGGTTTTGTTTAATCTTTTATCGCACAGATAGAATGAGCGCCGGTTCTTCTTCTAGCTTAGAATGAACGATTATTTTTTATCAAGCTACGTGTTATTTTACATGAAAGATGCAAATCAATACAATGAACCCAAACTGCGTTTGTAGTAGGGGTGTCAAAACCAAACCGAAAATCCGAACCGAATCATTAACCGAACCGAACCAAACCGAAAATCTCATGCATTTTGGTTCGGTTCGGTTTTTGGTTTGGATAATGAAATAAAAACCATTCTTTTTTTTTTTGGTTTGGGGTGCTTGGGCTGGGTTTGGTTCGGTATTTGGGTATCTACTTTTTCTTTTTTCTCGAAATCTATCTTCTCTTTCACGATCTCCTTTTACATCCCTACCAAGAGAAGGAACCCTAGACTCTTTCGCGGCTGAGAATGAGAAACTGCCCCCGACAGAAACGAAGATCGAAGTGGCGGACACCATCATCTGCTCCTTGAGCGCGTACATGGCGAAGCTCGGATCGGGCGACGACTGGACCACGGAGCAAAGGGTCTCCAAGAGGCAGCCCAGGAGCTGCTGCGGCCGAGAGGCGGGGTCGAAGAGGGCGTCGGCGAACTCCTCGAAGAAGACGAGGAGGGCGTGCTTGAGGGCGAGGGTCTAGCTTTTGTGGAGATGGGTTCTGTTTCAGCTTTCAATGCATAGTAAGACGATGAACAGGGGTCTAGCTTTTGTGGAGATGGGTTCAGCTGAGGAGGCTCTTGCTGCTCTCAACACTCTCAAATCGTCCGTAAGCATATTTCTCTCTCTTGTTTATGCACCTGTTATCGTGATTGGGCGTTGAATTTCCTTCTTTAGTAATGGTTTTGTTGCCTGATGTTCTATGGTAGTGTAAAATAATTTGAAGTTAATTTGACTACTGATCGTGCGGAAGTTGAATCTATATGCAGCGTCAATGTAATTCATGTATGTATATCTGGCTTTTGAGTTCCTTAGCGCCTTGAGCTACACTTGAACCCTCATAAGATGAAATCAAGTGGTGCGAGATGTGATTCAAGTGTATCGTCATGGAAGTGTTTTATCCCGGGCTAAAGTTTTAGTTCTTTTTATGAATATTTTGTAGGAATTCAAGGGTAGAGTGTTGAAAGTCAATTATGCAAAACTGCAAAAGAAGAAATCTCTCCCTGCACAACCCAGACCGATCGCAACATTCAACTTGTTCGGTGCTAATCTGGTGTATGATGCTAGAGCGAAAGACCTGAGGGAGTTTTTTGACTCGGGGAGTGGTAAGGTTGCCTCTGCGGAAGTCATATTTCATGACAATCCAAGAAGGTCTTCTGGATATGGATTTGTTTCCTTCAAATCCAAGAAAGCTGCTGCGGCAGCGTCGACAAGCGTTCAAGGCAAGGTGAGTAGTCTATGTTGATACACAATTAATTCATTAGCTGCTGATTTGTGCATGGGTGTAAGCAGCATATTTTAATTCATAGAAGTCTGGTTTCTTTGTTTTATATCTGAAATCTCTGATAACTTGAGACGATCTTTTGCGGCCACATCAGAACTCACTTATTCTGCATGCTTTTATGGATCTCTTTTGTTCATTTGTCCGTGTCAATCTCTTCTCTGAGAAGGCAAGTTTTCTTTTGTGATACCTATTAGCATTCTCTGCTTGATCTACTTTACTTGACCATATATTGTGAAGTTATATGCATTTCTTCCTGGAATGTCCTTTCTCACATGAATCTCATTCTCATCTCATTACAGCTACCCAGAAAAATGATGCTGCAAACGTACAACCTTGTACACTCATTGGCAAGAAATGAGCGAGACCGTGACTTTTACTATAGGCTGAAGTTCTTCTTGAGAGTTTTCAGAATGATTCGGAGCTACTTCTGAAAACACGAGCAGCAATTATGGATACTTATGCTGAAAAGGGTTTTTGGGCTGAAGCTGAATGCATATTTTTAATGAAAAGCATTGAGCAGGAGAAGGATGTCTTGGAATACAACGTCATGATCAAAGCTTACGGTAAGGTAAAGCTTTATGATAAAGCCTTTTCCCTTTTCAAGAGCATGAAAAATCAGGGTACATGGCCTGGTGAGTGCACTTATAATTCTCTCATTCATATGTTTGCTGGGGGTGATTTGATAGAAGAAAAAGTCTCTTACTTGAAATGCAAAGACTTGTCTCTAAACCCCAAACTATGACTTATTCTGCTGTGATTGCCTGCTATGCTCGTCTGTGCCAGCTTTCTGATGCATCTGACATGTATGATGAAATGGAAAATGCAGGGGTTAAACCAAATGAAGTTGTATATGGTTATATAATAAATGGATTTGCTAAAGCTGGAAGAGTTGAAGAAGCTCTTCATTATGTCCGTTGGATGGAACGATGTGGAATTCCAGCAGATAAGATAGTTTTGACTTCTCTCATCAAGGCTTACAGCAAAGTAGGATGCTTGGAAGGGGCAAGGTCTTTGTACGAAAGGATGAAAAATATGCCGGATGGTTTGGACGTCATTGCATCAAACAATATTATCACTCTTTATGCTGATCTTGGCATGATATCTGAAGCAACGCTCATTTTCAATGGCATGAGAGAAGAAAATATGGCAGATGGGGTTTCTTTTGCAAACATGATGTATCTGTATAAGAGCATGGGTATGCTTGATGGAGCTCTAAGTGTATAGTGTCACGTTAATTTTGGAAGGATTCAAAGGAAGCTCTAAATGACAGCACCATATTAATGCTAAAATGAATATAATGAATGAGAAGCTTTTCATCTTACTCGTGCAAGGTTACATTGGGTGATGATGATTTGCCAAAGAGGGATGACATTGGAGAAAGACGAGGAAACGTGAGCTTCAATTAATATAAGTAATTCGGCTGCAAAAAGAGGAAAACCGAAAAACCGAACCGAACCGAACCGAAAATTCGATTCGGTTCCGTTTAGTACGTTTTCGGTTCGGTTCAGTTTATTTGTTCACCATAGCAGTTCGGTTCGGTTTGGTTATTTAAAAAAACCGAACCGAACCGTACCGTTGACACCCCTAGTTTGTAGAACATTATATTCTCTTAGATGTTAATCTATTATCTCTTTCTTCGCATTATAGTTGTGATGACCCAGGCCTCGCCACCTAATTAACTTGCTTATGCGCTCTGCTTTAATCTGATATCATATATATATATGAATATATATAAGTATGCGGAAGCTTGATAAATAAAAAATAGTCAGCAGCCATACGAAATTATAAGTGCATACAAGACAAACAACTGGCATGCTTAAAGGGTATGATCTTATAGGTTTCATTAACTTAACAAAACACATGAGTCAACATGTCCAAAAACGACTTATTTTACATATGTAGTAGGGCTGTCAAAAAGGCCCGCGCCGACCCGGCCCGACCTGGCTCGGCCCAAAAATTTAAGGAATTTTCGGGCCGGGCCTTGGTACTGTTTCAAACAGTACCGGCGCTGTGTTCAAACAGTACCGGTACTGTTCTGAAACAGTACCGACACTTAAAAGAGAGGACTGGCATGTGTACTGGTGAAAAGAGACTCCCAAGACTCTTGAACTACGATGACTGTACGAAGCGCCTCCTCGGCACTGGCTATGGCGGTTGCTTGCTGAAGAAGACATCGTTTGGTCGAGCATTGCGATCGGGCTCCGACGGCCGCGGCGATGTCCACGTGCTTGCTGAGTCGGGGGCCGAGTGGACCGAGCCGGAGGGACTCGAGCTTCCCGCAGTCCTTCGCTTCGCCCGCCTCTCACCGCCGAGTTCTCCCCGCTTCTTGCAAGATGCGGCAGCGCGGTCCGAGGTACATGGCACCGTCCATGTAAACCCCGACGTCCCTGCAGATCACCCTGCAAGTGTCGCACACCGTGGGACAGAACACGAGCTTGTAATCCTTGTCCATCTTCACGATCTTGAACCAATTGCTTACGGTCTCACGTCCTGGGTTCCCCAGGACCCCACCGCTCATGATGAAATACTGCTTTGATGTCCCGTCGTAAGGGGCGAGCCTCCACGTCGTGGACTGCACGCAGATCGTTGCCACCTCGAACCAGATGTTGAGATCGGTCGAGAGGCGGACGACGTCGGCGTCCGCAGGAGAGAACTTGACGGGGAGGCCGTTGGAGACCTCGAGCTGCTCTTGGACGACCGCGAGAGGGCAAGTGCCGCTCCTCGAGGCGCCTAGCGTGAGGCCGCTGCCTCAGCCACGGACGACCGGGAGGATGTAGTAGCCGACTCCAGTCCGGAGCTCGTGGCCGTCGATGTCGAGGACCGGGAACGATGCGTTGGAGGGTTTGGGGGAGAAAGAGAGGAGGAGGAAGAGGAGGAGAGAGAGTGGGGTGAGAAGTAAAGCTTTCGTGTCCATGGTGTGATGTGATTGATGGGCGTGGAGAAAGTTGGAGACAAGTTCCTTTTTGAGTTTTTTTTAGGGCCGGCCCGACCCGACCCGGCCTGGCCCGAACATCTTGAACGTATGAAGTATCGGGCCGGCCCGGGCCGGACCGAGCTTGGTACCGTTTAGTTTCGAGCCGGGTCGGGCCTATGTGAGACCCGACCCGACCCGGCCCATTGACACCCCTAATATGTAGATGACTATTTTATTATATCTTTCCTTGTCGAAATACAACAACCAGGATGCGATTAATGGCTTCTCCTCCGATCCATCATCTCCTCATATTTTGGTACTACCATGGCCACTATAACACGTCCGCTATTCTTCTCCACTGTCTTTACTGGCTAGTTAAACCTGTAAAATAGTTAAATCCACGAGGGTGAGCTTAAAAGGTCTGCAAGTAAAGATCTAATACCACGACTATTGGCCTATTGATCAATCAGCAAACCAGCAACACATTTCAATCATAATAGGGCGCGCAAAACGATCAGATCGACGATAATGCGAATCCATCAGGCAACAATCAAAACAATCAATTCATTGAGACCATTATCGCACCCCCATAAAACTACCGCAGACCTTCTCTCACGAACTTATCCATAAGCCACCGGTCGTCTTGTCCAATCGATCCCGAATTTCACCAATCCAACACCAATAGTACTTCAATCAACTCAAAATAGAGACGGGCAAATCAACTTGGGGTGTGTTTGGGTACAATTCATCATCTACCACCTCCCATCGTGATCACAATTAAACATGGGCCCTGCAATTTCAAGACCAACAAGGACAATCCATATTCAAATCCATAACTAGCAAGCAATTTAAAAGCTCGGCGCTTGTACAGCCAACTCATCAATCAATATCCGTCGCCCCTCCCGACAATCCATGCACAGATTTCACAACCCAACAGCGAAGGATAGCCGTTTTTATTTTTCACTTTTTATGAGTTGTGACATCCCCTTATAATATCCAATTTTTTTTTATCTCAGCTCAATGGTGCCTGAAATTTTTCAATTTTGACAAAAGGGCTCAGTTGGAATTTTTGTTTTTTAATTTGACCCCCAAATTACTAAAATGAAATTAAAATTTTTTCGAAACTATTCATGAAAATCAAAATCCATCACCTTATACTTTTCAACATTCTAAATCTGTTAGTGAGGGTATTTTGATCCATTTTCATCGTTTAGGATTTGAAATGCTCGAAATGAGGTTTCGGGTCAAATCGAAAATTTGGGGTTTTTGTCCAATTTTAAGCAAATTGTTCATAAAACCCTCATGTTTAGATGTAATTCATGATGGGAAGCTCATTTTTGGCCTTTATTTCATGAGAAAATGCCAATTTTTAGCCCAGTTTAGCCTTTTTGTGGTCGGTCGGGTCGTCAGGTCGGGCCGACCCGACCCATAACCCGATACTATTCATTATCTCGAACCTCCAGCCCACCTACATACACAACACACTTGCACGCATTGTTCGGTTTTCTCCTGCCCGTCCTCGAATAACGCCGTCACGCCCTGCGTCACTGAATCTCCCCCATTTGTCATCTTGCACACATGCTCGACGTACGAGCGCGCGCGTCTGTTATCTGAAGCAGAAGTCGAACGAAGGTCGTTAGGAGGTACGAGCTGAACTATCATGGCCAACCGAGAAGAATCATAGATGACAAAATGAAAAATTCCAGAACATCCGGGAGCAGATATAGAGAACGCGCGAGAGGAAAAAACCAAGGAGAGGTTGGGCGAGCAGAAAAAGGAAAGAGAGAGCTCCAGGAACAATTTTTTTTTTTACGGAGAGTGGGTCTTCTTTTGCATTTTTTTGTCAGGTGCTCCTTCCCTACAGAGAACTCGTGAAGTTTTAGAGAGGTCACAAGAGAAAGGGGCCAGCCATTCGGAGGCGAGGAGCTATTGCATTTTTTTTAGCGGCCATGGGAGAGGTTCGGTGATGAACTCCGAAAGCTTCGTCGTCGCCAACCAGACATCCTTGACTTGAAAACTAGTCGGCAAGCTTCTTGGAGCCAAGACGAGTAGCCCGAACTCCTTGGTTCGTTGTTTCGTCGACGAAAACCGTGAGTGCCATTTCTGAGCTCTCGGAGGTCCGTCGATTGCGGATTTCCGTAGCGACGATCATTCTTCATAATTTTTAGTTTGTATTACTCTTCATGTCTCACTGATCACGCACGTACTCTCGCTTTTTGTTTTCATTGCATAAAAATACTCAAGTAAGCCGTAAACCCCCTAAACCTACCTTGAGCTCGCAAGCTCATTTT
Organism: Psidium guajava; assembly: GCA_016432845.1. NCBI lineage: Eukaryota > Viridiplantae > Streptophyta > Magnoliopsida > Myrtales > Myrtaceae > Psidium > Psidium guajava. The sequence continues at coordinate 8,236,925 of CM028228.1, read as the reverse complement.
CAACATCGATTAGAGCGATCGAGACATGAGACATGAGATAAGTACCTATAAACTCCTTACATTCTTGTGGTGTGATTAGTTTTGATTGATATTCTGCAAAATGTGAGATAGAATTTTGCTATGATCAGACGTTTCGAGCTCCATAAGTAGTGATTATACCGTTAGATGGGGCTAGATTTTGGATATGTTATAGCATGTATCGAGACGATTCCAATGACACCAACATCGCTCAAATCGGATAAAATCTCACCATTGGATGTTGCCATGAAGTTCTCGGCCATCTGCGGTCGTCTTCAACCTTGGGATGTTGACTAATCAATGCACACTGCCATGTGGCATGCCACGTCATCCAGCCATTTTAAAAAAAAAACAATAAAAAACTATTTTTAGAAATTAAAATTTATTTTTGAAAATAAAAAATATTTTGTGATCGTGTGGCCTAAGTTTGGCCACGCATCACGATCTCGGCCATTCATTTATTTAAAAAAATGTAAAAATTAATTTTGATCCAGTGACCGTGATTATGCCATTTGACGAAGTCTCGTGCATCCATTTGAAATTCAAAATTTTGGACGAAAATGAATAAAAAATGCGAGAAATTAAAAAAAATTGAAATTTCGAAAATTCAAAAGAAAATCCAAAACTACGTCGTTTTAGACCGACTCAGCACCCATATGGTCCTGGCTAAGTGCCCTTAAGGGGTAGGCCGGGTTAACCCGACCCGATCAGAAAATATTTAAAAAATAAAAGAATCGAAATATTAAAAAAATCAAAAAATGAAAAATTCCCAGAAAATTCTCAAAAAATTGTACAAAATTCTAAAAAATTCCAGAAAACAAAACATTTTCTCAGGTGATTACCTCAATCCTCATGCACAACCAAGGTAAACTATTCATACCATTTGAAACTAGGTAGAATTAGGCTTCCTCGAGAAATGATCAACTGAGTGCGCCCTAAGAGTATTGTGAAAATTGTGACTCATAGACTAACATGGATTTGCAGCTCATTCGGGCACTTTCTCGGGTGGTTATCTCAATGCTCTGGCACAACCAAGGAAAATCGTTCAACCAAGGCTACAACTCACTGGCCTCGGGCGAGCTCAATCTCGTCGAATCTGGCAAGGTGGAGCCTCGCCCGAGGCGAGCGAAGCTTGAGCTGGATGAGATCATCATTATCTGTGATCGGTCGAGGAAGAATTAAAAAAGAAAAAAAAAGAAAAGAATAATAAAAACGGGAAGGAAAGTGAAGGAGCGCACAGAGAAGAAAGAAAGGAAACGATTTCCTCTTTTCAAAAAGAAAAAAGAAACACCCACTTTTAAATGTGCTTTTTCCATTGATTGATTTTTTTTTTCTTTACCAGTTTGTTTTCCGTAAACCAAACGCTAGAAAATTCAAAAAAAAATTAAAATTTATTTTTCGTGAAATAAATGAAGCCTTGAAGCAATCCAATTGTTGCAACTATTTAGCCGATGGTCACAGGCCAACTAACATAATTATGCTATTTACACATCATTTTCGCAATCATGCAAAAAGAACTCAAATCTAGAAGGTTAAAACTTGTGGGCTTGGACATAGACCTTTGCCAAAGCCGATACATAATATCTGATTAGGCAAGCGTCGTGATTCACGAATCGGGTAAACTGTTGCACATGTCGGACGACACGAGCAGCGGTAATGAGCTGTTGAGCATCTCGTCACTTTGTTTAACATGAATTGCAATTACGCTAGGGTGGCCATTAAAAAGCAGCCTTCCTTCCTTCTTCTTCTTCTTCTTTTCGTGTGAAGCTTCGTGGCGCATGGTCTTGTATATTTAATGAGTATTTTGGTTCTTGCTTGATAAACGATATGAGGGAAAATTACCAAAAAAATTCTAAATCTATTATAATAATGTCAATATAGTCCGAAACTTTTTTTTGCCAATATAATCCTAAAAGTTTTGCGTATTTATGCCAATTTAGTCTATTTGACTAACATGTTAATATTTTTCAAATTTTATTCAATTATTTTCCTTTTTTTCTTTTTTTGAGGCCTGCAAGAGGCTGCCAGCCATTGGACGAGGGCTCACAACACTCGTCCAGTGGTCGGCAAGGGCTCACATATCCTAAATCGGTGGCCAGAAGCCTCCCGGCTACCCTAACAAAAAAAAGACTTAAAAAATTAAAATTATAATTAGTATTTCTAAAAAATATTAAAATATAACTAGAAATGTCCATGTCATCGTCAAAAGCTCAAATATATTTAATTGACACAAATACAAAAGATTTAAGAATGAATTGATAAATAAAAAAGATTTATGATTGAATTAGCATAATGCAAAAAAAAAAATTGGGAGCTTCCTCCAATGCAGGTATGTTTGAATCATGGTTTTCATGGGAACTTGAATTTTGATTCGTCAACATGGTGTCGTTGATAAAGAACACCTACACTACTAACTTTGTTTTGCAGATTATGGTTTGCAATAACCAGTTCGAAAACTGACCGGAGGCAATCCAAAAGAATTTGCGGAAGTGAAAGATATGATATGTATTGAACGGCGCCGTATGGCTAGCAATGCTTCTGTTTGTAAAAGAGGGGGATCCACGCCAGCTTCCCGTGGTGGACCCGCCAACGTAATGAACCTGGAGAAAATGTTGGGTGTGCCGGGATCAATGCACCCCGACCCACTTGTCATCTCCTGATTGGAGAGAGACAGAGGAGATGGCCAGCGAAATAGGGGACACGACACGGGATATAGAAGACATGTGTCTTCTCCTTATTGGCCAGGGTGCATTGATACCGGGCCTCCCATTATTTTTCCGATGAACCTGCCCGTAACCCGTGGGAGAATACGTGGCACTCGGTTCTCTGTTTCCAATTAATCTTGACGGATTCTGCGTAGTAGAGTCCTACCGCAGATCAGTCGACAACCGTGACGACACCTTCAAATGGACAAGGAGATCCTGCGAATTTTTGGTTGAATCGTTGGTTTTACAGACAATGCAAAAACCTAGAAAGAATGACTAGTGACGAAACGCCAATATTCTTGAAATATTGAAGTACGAAGAAGTTTTCGCTGTTCGCAAATCTCGAGGTGCGAACCCCAAATGTTTTCTTGTAATAACAACAACGATTATAATACACTGTATCCATAATCGAACCTACATTTTCACGGCAATGTTATCCTAAATGTAAATAAATACCATCCGAACGAAAGCCTCAAACCAACCCTCCTCCTCCTTCAGCCGAGCCCTAGAGCTAGCTTGAGAAAATATCCACTGCACAACAATGGCTCAAACTCCATCCATCCCTCAAGAATGCCGGGATCTCATTCCCTCTCTCCCCCGCGAAGATGGCTCGCTCGTCAGCTCCCTCTACTTGTACCAAGGATTCTGGGTCTCCTTAAGGAGCCTAAAGGGCGTTGTCGCTTGCCAGAGCCACTTCCAGTCCCGAGACACCGACATCCTCCTCGTCACCAACCCGAAGTCCGGCACCACCTGGCTCAAGGCCATCCTCTTCGCCCTCCTCAACCGGGCCAAGTACTCAGGCTCAGGTTTGCAACCACAGCACCCTCTGCTAAGCCAAAACCCTCACGACCTCGTGCCCTATCTGGAATTACAGCTCTACCTCGAGCAGGACCTTCTCAACCTCGCCTCCCTCCCGTCCCCAAGGCTCTTTGCCACCCACTTGCCTTACCAATCGCTCCCACAGTCTTTGAAGGACTCCAAGTGCAAGCTGGTGTACTTGTGCAGGAACCCCAAGGACACCTTCGTCTCGTTCTGGCACTTCGCCAACAGGCTGAGGCCCAAGGACAAGGGCGGGAACTCGCTGCAGGAGTCCCTCGACAAGTTCTGCCGCGGCGTGAGCTTGTACGGGCCTTACTGGGATCACGTGTTGGGGTACCACAAGGCGAGGGTGGAGACACCCGAGAAGGTGTTGTTCCTGAAGTACGAGGACATGAAGAAGGACCCGAGCGCAAACCTGAGGAGACTGGCCGGTTTCTTGGAGTGTCCGTTCGGTGAAGAAGAGCTGAGAGATGGGACGGTGGACGAAATACTGAGGCTCTGTAGTTTTGACCATTTGAGCGGGTTGGAGGTGAACAAGAGCGGCAAGTTGGCTATAGGAAGCGAGAGCAAGGCGTTCTTCAGGAAAGGTGAGGTTGGAGATTGGGTAAATTACTTGAGTGTTGACATGGCCGAGAGGATCGACCGGGTTGTAGAGGAGAAGCTGCATGGTTCTGGGTTGACGCTTTAGGGGTGTGTGTGCGCGCGCGCGCGCGTCCGTTTGATAATAAAAAAGAAAGATTGGTTAATATTATGCATGGTTAGGAAGGTCAATGCCCAGTTGGCTGCTGAAAGAGTCGTCCTCATGATATTGGCCGAAAGATCTTGGTGTCATTTGCCAATCTTGGTTCTTATCCTATCATCTCGTGTCGAGTTGTACTTACAAGATCGCGACTCTTATCAACTCCGTTTGGATCTCAATTATAAGGTGGTCGCCTCCTCCTCCCAAACAATATATGAATGTCTAGTGCATATCAAGGAAACCTGTCAAATGAATGGGTGTGGTTGGATTCGAATCAAGTCATGCCCATTTAACCCATTGACTACAATGCAAATTTAGGGTGCGTATGGTAACGTTTCTGTTCCTGAAATAACTTTTGAAACAAAAACACTTTTTTATGTTTCTGTTCCTGGCAACGATTTATGGGAACAGAAACGTGTTTGGTAACTGCATAAAGTTTTTGTACTCGAAATAAAAAAAAAGAACAAAAAATGCATTTATTAACTGTAAAAAAAATATCATATTTCTAATTTTTTTCATTTAATTATATTCCTAATTTTTCAATATGGATGAAATCAACACTAAAAAAAAATGAAAGAGAAGACAAATTAGAATTGAACAATGAGAACATGAAATATATCTTTCATGAATAGGAAAAATTATGATTATGAGTCATACATAAATGATTCCAAGTAGATAAACATATAATTACATAATTAAATACAAATACTGTTTGATAAACTGTAATTGAAAAGTATATTTGGATACAACTTTGACGTAAATGTCGTTTAATAAAGAACACCCTTTGTAAATGATTCAATTTCTCAATTAATTTTTATTATTTAGAATATTTTTTTATTTTTAATTATTTTTATTTTATTTATTTATTTATTTTTTGAAAAAACTATTTTTTATTTTTAATTATTTAATTAATTTTTATTATTTTTATTTTATTTTATTTTTATTATTTTCAAAAATTATTTTTTATTTTTAATCATTTTATTTTAAATTAATTTTTTTATTATTTATTTTTATTATTTCGATTTTTAATCTTTTTTTCACAAAATTATTTTTTATTCTTTAACTATTTCGATTTTTTATTTTTATTTTTATTATTTCGAAAAAAAATTATTTTTTTATTTTTAATCATTTTATTTTAAATTAATTTATTTGATTATTTATTTTTATTATTTTGATTTTTAATCTTTCTTATTTTTTATTTTTCGAAAAAAATTATTTTTATTTTAATTATTTTATTCTTTAATTATTTTTATTTTTAATTACTTTCAAGAAAGTGTTCCCAATTATTTCCAAAAAATGTTCCAAATGTGTTTCTAAAAATTGTTCCGAGAATACAGAATCAAGTTTTTTTTGTTTCTTATTTCTGCTCCAAAAGTGTTTTTGTTTCTCAAAAGTGTTCTCGGGACACTTTGGATCACTTTTTTTACCATACGGGTTTCTGTTCCCAAAGTGCTCCGAGAACACTTTAGGAACAGAAACATTTTTTCTGGAGCGTTACCATACGCGCCCTTAGTGATCCATACCCGATCCGACACATTCCCAACCATACACGACCCAATCCGATTCATATTCTTAAAACACTTTCATATTTAATTAAATTTAGGAAAACCTATGTTCCAAGAAAATGACAACAAAATGCGGTGTTTGGCTAAAATATGAAAAAGAACTAAAAAATATTTCCCATCAATTAGTATGAAAAATCTGATTTGATTCTTGTTGACACCTGATTTTTAATCATTTTTTCTATTGCTAAAGTAATAAAAAATTCATAAAAATTCATAAAATTGAAAAATCAACTTTGGGGACCTTAGCCAAGTCTAGGGAACCAATTTTGACCAAAAAACGATTTTTCATATTTTCAGTGTTTTTACGTATTTTTTATTTATTTATTTTCGAAAATTAATAGAAAATCCATAAAAATTCATAAAATTGAAAAATCAACTTTGGGAACCTTAGCCAAGCCTAGGGAACGAATTTTGACCAAAAAATAATTTTTCATATTATATATATTTTAATTTTTTTAAAAAAAATACAAAAATATTTGAAAATTTTGGAAAAATAACATTTGAGGCCAAAAAATACACAAAGATAGTTAATATTTTTATTTTAAATCTATTTTCATATTGGCCATCGCAAATTCAGAAAAATCCAATTCGAGTCACGTGTTCCTTCACGAGTATAATCTCGAATCGGGCCTAAAAAAATTTAATTTGAGTCAACTTATTTTAACTTTCACTTTTTATGAGTTGTGACATTGTCTTCTAATATTTTAAATTTTCATCTTGGCCCAATTATACCCAGAATGACTTAATTTTGCAAAAGGGCTTTAATTAAATTATACATTATTTTCAGCGACAAGAAATGAGCTTAAATTTGACATGTGGTAAATTTTGGTGTGTCAAAAATTGTGAGGAGATTTGGACTTAAAGAAATATATTTTTTTCAGGGACTGAATTGTAAATACTTAAAATTCAAGGACTAGAGTGCAAATACCTAACTCTTGAAGGATTATTTTACAAATAATAAAAAGAAGAGTTAGTGGATAAATTAGAATAGAGAAGGGAAGATGAAGAAGAGGAGATGAAGAAGAGAAGTTGGAGAAGAATGGATGGAGAAAATAAGATAAGAATAGAGAAGGGAAGATGGAGATGAAGAAGAGTTAGTAGAGAAATTAGAATGGAAAATAAGAATAGAGAAGGGAAGATGGAGATTAAGAAGAGTTAGTGGAGAAATTAGAATGGGAGATAAATATGGAGAAGGGAAGATGAAGATGAAGAAGAGTTAGTGGAGAGATTAGAATGTGAGATAGAGATGGAGAATGGAAGATGAAAATGAAGAAGAGTTAGTGGAGAAATTAGAATGGGAGATAGAGTTAGTGGAAAAATTAGAATGGGAGATAGATGAGTAGGTTATAAAAGGAGGAAGAAGTGAGCTTGAGAAAGGATTCTTGGGAGAGAAAATTTGAAGTGTTTGGGAGGATTTTTTTTTTGAGAGAAAATTTTGGATGTTTGAGAGAGTTTTGGGAGATTGAAGAAAAATTTGAGAGAAAGAAAATACCAAAAGAGAGAGAATTTTGAAGATGATGGGAGTTCAAAGCTAGGGATTATCATCACAAATTCCTTCATCGATCAATATAAATCAAGAGTTCATCCTCGTCAACGAGCAAGCAAATTCGAGCTAAGTGTTTTTATTTATTCATTTGTTTATGGTTTTACTTGCAAATTAGCACAAATTGTATACACTTTCTCCATCTCCTTTTTTTTTTCTTTTCCATATTTTATGTCAGGAGAAGGATATCTCTACGTCAACAGCAAAAATCTCGTAGATATGCAAAAATCGGCCCAGACAAGCTCCTAAGCTGTCCACCGATTTCTCAACTGATCTGTGACTAAAAGTCCCTCTTCTCCTCGTTTTCATTGGGTCACTCGCCTACAGGTGAGAGAAGAAAGAAGAGTTCACAGCTTATGAAACCATAGCTATTATTGTTCCCACGAAAGCAAGAGTGAAGAGTCGACAAAAGTTCACCACAGAAAGCATAGTCACAAGGGAAAGCGAACCACAGAGACCATTTCACAAGAGCTGAGCTGAGGAAACTCTCTATATTGGAAACATAGAGAGCGAAAATCAATTATAGAAATCCCTCCCAAAAAAATGGGAGATAAGTACTCTTTCCACTCTTCTGGTTTTAGGTGCAGATTAGCACATATTTTGTATACTGACATTTCACTCTATTTTATGTCAGGAAGCCGCAGCTTTATATCAATGGTCAACCCTATGGAAGCACAAAATCGGCTTGGAGGAGTCCTCAAGCGCGCACAAATTTCAAATTGTTGAATCAATTCGTTGTATTTTATTTTAAAGAATTCATACCCCAGAATGGAGAGGACAAAGTCCATCCGCAATTTAAATACCTGCACCATAAATCCCAAAGGGAAGAGCCAAGCCAATGCTTAGCCTCCCATTGGAGGTTTTTACTTACAGTAGTTAAATACCTGCAACTTAAATACCTGTACCTTAAATCCCAAAGGGAAGAGCCAAGCCAATGCTTAGCCTCCCATTGGAGGTTTTTACTTACAGTAGTTAAATACCTGCAACTTAAATACCTATACCTTAAATCCCAAAGGGAAGAGCCAAGCCAATGCTTAGCCTCCCATTGGAGGTTTTTACTTACAGTAGTTAAATACTTGCAACTTAAATACATGTACCTTAAATCCCAAAGGGAAGAGCCAAGCCAATGCTTAGCCTCCCATTGGAGGTTTTTACTTACAGTAGTTAAATACCTGCAACTTAAATACATGTACCTTAAATCCCAAAGGGAAGAGCCAAGCCAATGCTTAGCCTCCCATTGGAGGTTTTTACTTACAGTAGTTTAAATACTTGCAACTTAAATACCTGTACCTTAAATCCCAAAAGGAAGAGCCAAGCCAATGCTAGGCCTCCCATTGGAGGTGTTTATTCACTGTCATGTACTTCCTATAATTTAATTTTTAATCATCAGACCCAAAAGATAAGTAGGTTGTAATACTGCACAGAAGTCGTTAACACACTCCTTCTTTCGGCTTCAGGGAATCTTTAACACTTAAAAAAATATAACAAATAAAAATATATACCATCCATGCATCCTATTTAAAAAGTGAAAACACAAAAGAGAATACCCTACTATAGCCTTAGGAATAAACCAAGCCTGAGTTGCCGAATTAGGATATCCATGAAATTAAGGTACCGAAAGGGCATTAGTTTTAATTAACTAGTGTAACCAAGTCCCCGAGCTCCTAATCTCTGGTTCGCAGGAATAAATTAGTTCTCCCGCTAATTTATTTAGGTTTCTAATCGACCTACCAAGAACGATTAGTGGCGACTCCAAATTTTAAAATCATTTAAACAAAAACCAAAGTTGCGATTCGGTAGGGCTTGGGAGAGTCCGCGTTAGGTTAGTCAAATCTAATTAACCTAATAATCCGTTAACCCCCTTTTAAAATTTAAAATTTTTTTAGAGGGTCGCGACAGACTGGCGACTCCACTGGGGACGGGATTTTTAAATTTTCGAAAAAAGATACCAATTGGAATACTTGAATTTTTTCGAAATTTTAAAAGTCTTAGTGGACTTAAGCCAATGAAAATTTCATGGATATCTCGCTTCTGGCGATCTTGTTTGGGACTCATTCTATAGGTGTTATATGTTTTTGCAGGATGGGAGTTATAAGGGGCGGAGTGTTTAATTAACCCCTTTGTTTTGCAGGCTCGGTGTTTGGTTTATTTGTTTAATTTCGCATATTTTTAGAAGCGCTGTTTTGATATCAATTGTTGTGCATGTCTTGCATACTCTGAGGATCACGACACCTGCACACACAAGCGTCTAAACCCAAGTCGCGAAATTCTTCCTAGAAAACCATAGATAGGGATCGAATATGTAAAGCTCTTGCGTCGATTACGCTCGGGTTGACCATATTTTATCCCGCTCATTATCTGAATTGACAATTCTTCCCATTGTGATTTGATTGCGCGGAGGGTAAGGTTGTCAATTCAGATAGTGGGGGCTTTTTAGGTCCATACCCTGTCTCTCCTTCTTTTATTTTCTAGAGTTCACTCCTCACTTGAGTCATGCGCATGACTATGTGATTTGCATTTCTCCAAGGTAAAAGTAAGTTCTCTAATTTTATCTTGTATTTATTTTCGGTTGGTTCATGCTAGGTGTTAGTCAGTTTTTGAGCTTGATATTAGGACCATTCTTTTAAAAGAAAATAAAAATTAAATTTGTCCCTCATTTCTTTTAAAAAGATTTTGAAAAAATGATGTGAAAAATCCCTTCATGGGAATTTTATTAACCAATAAGGGATTTTTGTCATGTTTTTATTGCTTCAATAAAAATGAAATTTTCCTGAAAAAATTTTCCTCTGAAAATTTATTTCAATAAAAATAAAAATTCCCTAAAAAAAAAACTCTAGTAGACATCAAGTGATTTTATCACATTTTTCAAATTATAAAAACTTGCAAGAAAATTCTTCTCGAGAAATTCGCTCATGTTTTTCTAAGAAAATTTTCTCTAAATAAAATTAGACTAATGTCTCAGGGGAATTGTATTGACCAATAAGAGATTTTTGTCATGTTTTTCTTGCTTCAATAAAAATGAAATTTTCCTGACAAATTTTCCTCTAAAATTTTATTTCGGTAAAAGAAAATTTCCTTCAAAAAAAAAACTTTGGTAAACATCAAGTGATTTTATCACATTCTTTCAAATTATAAAAACTTGCAACAAAAATTCTTTTCGAGAAATTTTCTCATGTTTTTCTAAGAAAATTTTCTCTAAATAAAATTAGACTAATGTCTCGGGGGAATTTTGTTAACCAATAAAGGATTTCTGTCATGTCTTTCCTGCTTCAATAAAAATAAAATTTTCCTGACAAATTTACCTCTGAAAATTTATTCTGATAAAAAGGAAATTCCTTCAAAAATTTTAGTAAACGTTAAGAGATTTTGTCACATTCCTTAAAAAATAATAATAAAAAAAAAGAGAGTAATAAATCTGCAAAAAAATTCTGTATTAACCCATTTCTTCCTAAGGGAATTTTTTTTTTCTGATTTCTCTATAAAATAGAAAAAATCAAATTGGACTAATATAGGAGTCATGGACCGACATTCCTTATGTCGCATACTAATTATATCATTTTCTTTTGCAGGCAGATTCTAGATACCCTAGACGGGTGTAAAAATTAAGTTCAAAATATATCAAGAATCATCTTCAGAAATACCAAAAGACGAAAAACACCGAGGCTTCAACCGTTAATTCCGGGGGGCAAACGAACACTGTCCATCTTTGACAGACAGAAGGATCCCGCGTCTTTTGAAAGACAATATGGATTATATAATCAGAACCCATGAAACAAATACCTTTACCTGATTAAATCAACCAGAGACCGATCTTAAAATTTCCTCTTATCCGAAACATGCGGAGGGCTTTAGAGGACCGAGGTTCTATTAATGAACGTGGCCCACAGGAATTTCTCCCGACGCTACAGGCGACCGACACGAGCAAGTGGACGCCGAAAGAAATAAAATATGGATAAAAGTGGGCACACAACAGGTGGCCGGATTTATTACCAGCGCACTGATCGAGTTGTCATAGTGTTATTGTTTGTGATCTCAAGATGGATAGTGGGGGCCACCGCCGAACCCTTCATCAATGTTCTCGATATTATCGTCTGGAGCAATTAAACAAGAACATCAAGAAAAACATTAAGCCTCGACATCTTCGGTACCTCAAATCGTTCTGTTATGCTATGCGGAAGAAACGATAGCAGGAAAATTAAACAAAAAAAACACGTGAAGCTTTTCTTTCATTCCATTCATCAAAGAGCATTACAGCAGCTCACTGGGGAGGAAAAGTAAAGCCAAACTGAGCCCTGATAACCATTACGAAGGAGCTCAACTGACTCTCCAAACAGTTGATGCTCCGGGTACACCGGGCGTTCTCAGGATCAAGCTCCGCGAGCCTAAAGAAGAGGCGATCGCGCTTCTCCTTAGCCTGGGCCATACTGGCCTCGTAATGCTCGACAGCAAACTCCAAGTCCGAAATCGCCGCCCTCTCGAAAGCAATATCTGCCGTAATGTCATCAAGTCTCTCCTGCAGCCAACCGCATTTGCACCTCATCATAATATTGCTCGGCTCCTGTTCGGCGTAAGTTCGGACCAAGGCCAGACGATCCACTAACTTTCCCCTCTCACGAACTAGCCACGAAAGCTGATCATTGGCAAACTTGAAGGCTTTCTTGTGATTATCAGCCATAAATGTGACTATTTCCAGACGCTCGTGCCGGTCTCGGTAACGAGCTTTCACGACGGCAGTCACAATGACCGTCTCATAAGCGCGGTTATAGGCAGCCAGAAAATTAATGAAGAGGGTCGGGAAGTTCCGATACTCCCTCCCCAGTTGGGTACCCTCAACAGAAGCAGCGTCTAGGGTCCTGAATAAACCGAGGATTTCAGCCTCAACGGTAGAGTTTTGGGCTATATGAGCGTAACCTCTACCAAGAAGATTGTAGAGTCTCTCCCACCCAGCCAGGATTTCGGCGGAGAAGGTATGGTTAGGAGAATTGGCCATTTTTGAAAGCAGATCACGAAAGAAAGGAGGAGAGAGGCGAGGCAGATGATCGGAATGCGAAGGTGATAATCTGCTTCAATTTAAATAATGATTTCACAGGGGCAGTCCTTATTGGTCGAGTTTTTTCTATCTACCATTCTCTGTCGGCAACACCCCCGCTGGCTCGAATTCCAGTCAAGCGGCAACCTCAAGCTGAGCAGACCCGACGTCTCTGCAGAAAAGTTGGACGGGCTGCCACCACTTTGAAAAAGAAAGAATAAAAAACGAGCTGAGTGGGAGACAAAGAAATTTTCGGCAGAAAAGGAGATACGACTCGTCTTTATTGGAGGACCCGCCAGTAAATCGACGGTGGAGATCTTGACAAGGGCCCTCTACCACGAAAAGAAAAAAGGAAGACGAACTGAGCGAGAAACAAGGATTTCCCCTTTGATCAAAAGCTGAATATCAGATTTTCTCCCTCGAAAAATCTAATAGCACTGCCCGTGAAGAGGGAAGTCGTTGCTATTGCCAGAGAGAGAACTTGTCCTCATTTGATAGTGAGAGTTCATTCGCAAGAACTCGCAGGAGAAAGATAGAGAGGAAGGAATTCTCGTGGGAGAGGAATTCAAAACCTTCACCATCAAAGCATCGGCTTTCAAAGCCTGTTACGAGAAACCATCGACGATCCCGTGATCCCTCAAGTCCAAGAAGACATCCTGAGGCGGTCTCGAGTCGGCAGTCCTAGATCCAGAAATATGTCGAGCATTAGGGAAACGGGCGCATGTTCAACCCTGGTCGAAGCTAATGAAGTTCCTTACCCCGAGGGTCTACTGGTCATGGCCATTGACGGTAATCCAGTCTCTCTGTCAATCCTTGTTACCGTATTGAGAAAATGCCGGTATAAGGTTGTAGCTCAAGCAAAGGCGACAGAGGCCTTAGAGATATTAAGGAGGAGTGGTGACCAGTTTGATATCGTCCTCACCGCCATGGTAGGGATTGACATGGATGTTTTCACTCTCTTGGAAGTCATCAATTCTAAATTAAACATGCCAGTCCTCGTAATATCGGCAAGCGATGATCAGCAAGCCATAATGAAGGCTGTCTTAAATGGGGCCCAAGACGTCGTAACGAAACCAGTTAGGGTTCAGATGCTTCAAAACATATGGCAGCACGTGGTAAGGAAGCAATTGCACGACCATGAGAACAAGCATCAAGCCTTCAATTTTGTTCCAAGCAACTGGAGAAAGAAGATGAGTTGGTCTCCCGAGCTGCATCGTATGTTTGTTAATGCAGTTCAGCAGCTAGGAATAGATTCGGCACGGCCGCAACATATACTGGAAATTATGAAGGTAGATGGACTCACTAAAGCAAATGTTTCAAGTCATCTTCAGAAGTACAGAAAAAGGGTGAGAGAACACAATGCAGCTCAGAATCAAGAAAACCAAGGCGGGACTGATCCAAGCCTGAACGTCGAGTCTCCTCGCCACCATAAGTTCCCCAGGTTAGCATGGGGCGAGCCACTTCCCATCATCAACCAAGCTAGTAGCCATGCCATCAATCCCCCAGGCATTAATCAAAGTATCCCTCAGAATCACCCTAATGCTCTTCAAGAGTATAGACCGCAGGGGCAGTGTATTCAGACTCCTTGGTCTGAGCACCAACCCGTGGCTAGAATTCATCCCATGATCAGCGCGCCTGCGCAGCCAGAGAATCAGACAAGAAATTATCCTGAGCACTTCCACTTCTTTAATCCTTGAATGGAAGGAGTTTTTGGCAGCAGGACAGTTGGTGATCCCCACACTTTCTCGATTAATGATGAAGGCTCCAGCACGAGAAGTCAAATTGCTCATGGCGAGGACAAAATGAGAAATCTACCGCCAGCATTTGCCAACAACAATGCCCAATTCGAGCATCAGTTGCTGGAAGGTTCAAGAGATTACCCAGATGATGAGCTTACTGCCCTGGTCAACCAGTTTAGGGTTGATAGACGTCCCAAGCCGCGATCAGGAGCCAGTGAGTAGGGACTCTCAAACATCGATCATCCACACCCGAACCAACACGAGACTAGCTGATTATCGAAGAGCCACAGGAGAGGCAGAACTGACCTTGAATAAGTGCACATTTTATTTCATGCTTAATTCCCCTGCGTATGATATTTTCCAGCTTTCTAGGTGTCTCGATTTAATTCAGGGACAAGGGGGCAATTTATTTATTTTTTTTATCCCGTCGAATGCGTGAATCCCTTTTTATGCTAGATTTAGGGCGGATCAATTTGTGGTAACGTCGCTGACTGCCATAATGAGAAATGTTGAATGGCCTCATGTAGGAAAATTTCAAGTGAAATGCCCAGGCGAGCTCGAAGACGGGTAATTGTGTGTCGTTCCAATTTACCCTCAATCGTTGCAAAATGCTAAATTGGATTTGTTCCATTCTCACCCAGGGAATCGCAAAGTGCCTCAAGAGTGTCGCAAAATGAAATGACCCAATGGAACGCGATAGGACTCATTTGCCTCGAAGGTAACCTTGAAATTAAAGGAGTCCTCCGGTCCACGGACCCGATGGCATAGAAAATGATGATGGTCCAAGGCAACCCGAAAGAAAATAAGGCCCAACTAAGCAAAGCACTTACGTGGCAAGCTCAAAGTGAAGGGCAACTCGGGACATACAATTCAATCCAGTCCAAATGAAGGAACTTCCTCAATTCAAATTCAATAGAAGTACACACAAGGGTAAAACAGTATCGTTCCAATTTTTCTAGAATATGAAGAACATATACTGCCGCATTCTCTTTCATTTTTGTAGGGGAAGTCTCTACTGGCCAGATTTTCCTGTCTAACATTCCCTATCAGTATCACCTCCGCTACTCGTCTCCAATCTCCAGCCAAGCAAATCCGACGTCTCTACGGCAAAGCTAAACGGGACGCCACTACTTTGAAAAAGAAAAGATAAAAATAAGCTGAGTGGGAGACAAAGACATTTTCGGCAGAAAAGAGATACGACTCGTCTTTATTGAAGAACTCGCCAGCAAATTGACGGTGGAGACAACAACAAGGGGCCTTATCACGAAAAGATGGAAGGAGACGAGCCGAGCAAGAGACACGATAAGAAAAGAGGATTGAGAAAGGCCGGACCCTTGGAAGAAGCAATACAGTTGCTAAACCCACGTTTAATTTTAAAAGAGACGCCATGCTCGGAAGAGGGTCTTAAGGCATAGGCAATCGCTCAGAAAAATTCAAAGAGAGTGAAAACACCGGAAACGAGTAGCAAATCTTGAGAAATCATCAACCAAATCAAAGATGTCTCAACCCAATACTCCCGAGAGCTATCATTGCCTGCTAAATATGGGAGAGGAAGAGTTCGAAGCCATGTTTGGGATCGAGCCTATGGAGCCTGGCTCTTCCGCCGACGACGTCCAAAATCTCAGTAAAGATAAGGACAATAACGGTAAGGGTCAAAAGAAGCGTTACCGTCGCCATACTAAGGAGCAGGTACAAAGGCTTGAGGATTTCTTCAGAACATGCCCTATGCCAGACGGCAAACAGAAAATGGAACTGAGTCAAGAGTTAGGACTTGAACCTTTGCAAATCAAGTTCTGGTTTCAAAATAGGCGAACCCGAATGAAGGCTCGTCATGAGCACAACGAAGCCGAGTTTCTAAGAGTTGAAAATGAAAACCTCCGAGCGGAAAACAAGATGTATAAAGAGACTTTTGACTCCGCCACCTGCCCCAACTGCAATAGCCTCCTCCTCACCCTCGATGAAATGCATGATCTGAGGATCGAAAATGCACGTTTAAGAGGTGAGTTAGACCAGTTTATAACAGGATCGAGTTCTGTTGGAGGAGGGTACAAAAGGACCAATGATACTGGATCAGCATCAATACCTCCCGAGGAAGAAGGGACAGATCACCACCAAGCGGACATTGACGATGATCTTTTTGCCATAATCAACCAGTTTGATATCGGTAAAGCATCGGGACTGTGATGCACTTGTTCAGCTAGTGACCACGAGACCTTCAATATGGCCGATGCATACCTAATTTGGGATGAAGCTAGCTGATCATGGGAGAGCCTGCAGAGGAAGCGGAACTAATCCTGAATGAGTGAATGTGTTTTATTTCCTTGCGTGATGTGTTTTTCTGCTTTTGTGAATGTGTAAAAGCAAGGAGTAATAATCCGACTTCCCCCTATTAAATGCTCGAATCCGCCACCTCACCAAGCTCGCGACGAATTGATGGCGAGTGAAAATCTGCATAAACCTGAAGGGTAACTCCGTATCGTTTCAATTTACCATCAGTTGCTCCAAGTTTTAAAATTAAGCCCCTTCTATTCTCAGGAAATTGCAAATCGACCCGAGAACGCAATCATATCTGAATACAGGTTGGATAAAATTTGGGGGCAAATCAACTCATGGGCATTACCACGGGATAGACAGCTTCGGACAAAGGAAAGTACAAGCGAAAGACGCGAACAATCTCAGAAATGGGTAATTCTGTATCGTTCTAATGTGCACATAATCATCTCAAGTCTTGAATTGTCTTATTCCATTCTTAACAGGGATTGCAAATTACCTCGAGAAATACCGTAACATGGCCCAAGGTGATACAACAGGGCTGCGTTATCCCCAAGGATTAACCCTTGAAAAGAAAGCCCCATGGACACCTACGGTCCAATGGACCGAATGGTATGGGGGATGACAGTAGGTCCGAAATATTCCGAGTTCGATCCCCAAGGGTGGGGAATGTTGTATGTATTATAAATAAATGAAACAACTTTTTGTGCATTTCTTTTTTTTACAAACAGGAATACTCGACGAGTAATATCAAAGTCAGTATTTTACCATAGTCTTCCCATAATGGTGAGGCGCCCAACAAAAGTCGAGGAAAATTCAATCCAACAAAACTGGTAAAAGACTCGTGCAAGACATTCAAGATGAAGGGTAAATCAGTATCGTTTTCAATTTATCCCTTTTAATACTGGCTGATATGTCTCTTTTTCTTTTTACAGGAAATATTTACACTAACATTTAACATGTTGAAGGAGACAAATCCAAAAGAAAATTATGATCATCTGACAAGATCTATTCTGGTGAAAAATGGGGCAAATTGATCACAAGCTCTGAAGCGAAAAAGCAAATATGTCTTCCTTATCTCATTTGATTTCAAGAATAATTTCTCTACTTTTTACAGGGGCATTCAACCGCTAAACCGTGGCGGTCGCTGTCATTAAACAAACCGAAATGCTCCCTCACCAGGGGCAATTCAAATCCGCCCATATTTGCACATTATATAAACACACGTAATGCTAAAAAATTGTCACATCTGCATTGTGCTTACACAGTTCATGAATTATGTATGACTATTCCGTGTGTTTAACTTACCAACTCCAACTTAAAGCATAAACTGCACAGGAGACATCAAATGTGCAGAATGGGGCATGACAGGATGAGGAAAGGCAAACCATTTCCACGCAAGTCTAACATTTTAATTTACAGATAAACAGCCTTTCCCCAGAGTGAGAGAAGGCCATTTCGGATTGAAGTCCCCCATTCAGATTACATTCGAGGCGTTCATACTATGAGAACCTCCTTAAACAGAATTGGTAATGCAAGCTTGACAGAATAGTTTTGCATGATCCATATTTGGATTGATTGCATCATGAGTTATCACACAGACTACTTCTAATCATTGCCGACTTGGTTGAATAGTTTTACATGAACCGATCAACTCATTGATGAAAATGCTTGCACATGTTACCTCTGATACTGCCTGACAGGCAACACATTCCCAATGTTCAAACTACCTTCCAAAGTCTTGAAATTCATTCAGCGATTATTGAATGAACAAGCCTGGTTGTCGAGAAGCCACCAAGCATTTCTTCCAAATTCTCAGGTAAGTATATCTTCAACCTGAACCTTTCAAGAGAATGAATTCTGACGGTTGTTGGGGTACTCGAATCCATTGCGGTACATACAGGTATCCACCTTCTTCAATAAAGCATGATTTGTCTCAAGGACAGAAATGTTCGAGACCTTTTGATCTCTGCCTCTTTGGTTTATTCCTAAAGCGACAGGATAATATAATTTGGGTTTGAGCTTCTGCAGGATTCCTGATCTTTCCAGATTCCAGAATGGCACCCTTTGAGGTACACCAAGTCCTTCTTACATGCAAAATAAGTCCTTCTTACAAGCAAACCAAGTCCTTCTTACAGGCAAATCAAGTCCTTCTTATAGGCACAAAGTCCTTCTTACAGGCAAATCAAGTCCTTCTTACAGGCAAATCAAGTCCTTCTTACAGGCAAAACAAGTCCTTCTTACAGGCACAAAGTCCTTCTTACAGGCACAAAGTCCTTCTTACAGGCAAATCAAGTCCTTCTTACAGGCACAAAGTCCTTCTTACAGGCAAATCAAGTCCTTCTTACAGGCAAAACAAGTCCTTCTTACAGGCAAATCAAGTCCTTCTTACAGGCATAAAGTCCTTCTTATAGGCAAACCAAGTTCTTCTTACAGGCACCAAGTCCTTCTTACAGGCATAAAGTCCTTCTTACAGGCAAACCAAGTCCTTCTTACAGGCAAACCAAGTCCTTCTTATAGGCACCAAGTCCTTCTTATAGGCAAACTAAGTCCTTCTTACAGGCAAACCAAGTCCTTCTTACAGACACAAAGTCCTTCTTACAGGCAAATCAAGTCCTTCTTACAGGCACAAAGTCCTTCTTACAGGCAAATCAAGTCCTTCTTACAGGCACAAAGTCCTTCTTACAAGCATAAAGTCCTTCTTACAGGCAAATCAAGTCCTTCTTACAGGCATAAAGTCCTTCTTACAGGCAAACAAAGTCCTTCTTACAGGCAAATCAAGTCCTTCTTACAGGCACAAAGTCCTTCTTACAGGCAAAGTAAGTCCTTCTTACAGGCAAACAAAGTCCTTCTTACAAGCAAATCAAGTCCTTCTTACAGGCAAAGCAAGTCCTTCTTACAGGCACAAAGTTCTTCTTACAGGCAAAGCACCAAGTCCTTTTTACTGGCACCAAGTCCTTTCTACAGGCACCAAGTCCTTCTTACAGGTATCTCCATGTGGTGACCTACCATACGGGTCAAATCTCAATCAAAATTTAATCAGTAGAATCCTTTTATTAGGAATCTACCATGGTACGACCCACCATACGGGTCAAATGGTATGACCCACCATACGGGTCAAATTTTAATTCAATTTTTAATCAGTAGAATCCTTTTATTAGGAATCTACCATGGGTTGATCCACCATACGGGTTCAAGTTCAACCACCCTAAATTTTTTTTATATAACGAATCCTTAGGTTCTCATTTCATTTTCAGTGGAACAATCATGTCACGACTCTTTTTATTTACTTGTATTGAGTCGATAAGAATCCAGGTGTCATCTCATCTTTGAAATGAACCTCTACCGAGCTTCCTTTCAAAGAGGGGCAGCTGTTGACACCTGATTTTTAATCATTTTTTCTATTGCTAAAGTAATAAAAAATTCATAAAAATTCATAAAATTGAAAAATCAACTTTGGGGACCTTAGCCAAGTCTAGGGAACCAATTTTGACCAAAAAACGATTTTTCATATTTTCAGTGTTTTTACGTATTTTTTATTTATTTATTTTCGAAAATTAATAGAAAATCCATAAAAATTCATAAAATTGAAAAATCAACTTTGGGAACCTTAGCCAAGCCTAGGGAACGAATTTTGACCAAAAAATAATTTTTCATATTATATATATTTTAATTTTTTTAAAAAAAATACAAAAATATTTGAAAATTTTGGAAAAATAACATTTGAGGCCAAAAAATACACAAAGATAGTTAATATTTTTATTTTAAATCTATTTTCATATTGGCCATCGCAAATTCAGAAAAATCCAATTCGAGTCACGTGTTCCTTCACGAGTATAATCTCGAATCGGGCCTAAAAAAATTTAATTTGAGTCAACTTATTTTAACTTTCACTTTTTATGAGTTGTGACATTGTCTTCTAATATTTTAAATTTTCATCTTGGCCCAATTATACCCAGAATGACTTAATTTTGCAAAAGGGCTTTAATTAAATTATACATTATTTTCAGCGACAAGAAATGAGCTTAAATTTGACATGTGGTAAATTTTGGTGTGTCAAAAATTGTGAGGAGATTTGGACTTAAAGAAATATATTTTTTTCAGGGACTGAATTGTAAATACTTAAAATTCAAGGACTAGAGTGCAAATACCTAACTCTTGAAGGATTATTTTACAAATAATAAAAAGAAGAGTTAGTGGATAAATTAGAATAGAGAAGGGAAGATGAAGAAGAGGAGATGAAGAAGAGAAGTTGGAGAAGAATGGATGGAGAAAATAAGATAAGAATAGAGAAGGGAAGATGGAGATGAAGAAGAGTTAGTAGAGAAATTAGAATGGAAAATAAGAATAGAGAAGGGAAGATGGAGATTAAGAAGAGTTAGTGGAGAAATTAGAATGGGAGATAAATATGGAGAAGGGAAGATGAAGATGAAGAAGAGTTAGTGGAGAGATTAGAATGTGAGATAGAGATGGAGAATGGAAGATGAAAATGAAGAAGAGTTAGTGGAGAAATTAGAATGGGAGATAGAGTTAGTGGAAAAATTAGAATGGGAGATAGATGAGTAGGTTATAAAAGGAGGAAGAAGTGAGCTTGAGAAAGGATTCTTGGGAGAGAAAATTTGAAGTGTTTGGGAGGATTTTTTTTTGAGAGAAAATTTTGGATGTTTGAGAGAGTTTTGGGAGATTGAAGAAAAATTTGAGAGAAAGAAAATACCAAAAGAGAGAGAATTTTGAAGATGATGGGAGTTCAAAGCTAGGGATTATCATTACAAATTCCTTCATCGATCAATATAAATCAAGAGTTCATCCTCGTCAACGAGCAAGCAAATTTGAGCTAAGTGTTTTTATTTATTTATTTGTTTATGGTTTTACTTGCAAATTAGCACAAATTGTATACACTTTCTCCATCTCCTTTTTTTTTTCTTTTCCATATTTTATGTCAGGAGAAGGATATCTCTACGTCAACAACAAAAATCTCGTAGATATGCAAAAATCAGCCCAGACATGCTCCTAAGCTGTCCACCGATTTCTCAACTGATCTGTGACTAAAAGTCCCTCTTAATTCAAAAGAAACTCTCTATATTGGGAACATGGAGAGCGAAAATCAATTATAGAAATCCCTCCCAAAAAAATGGGAGATAAGTACTCTTTCCACTCTTCTGGTTTTAGGTGCAGATTAGCACATATTTTGTATACTGACATTTCACTCTATTTTATGTCAGGAAGCCGCAGCTTTATATCAATGGTCAACCCTATGGAAGCACAAAATCGGCTTGGAGGAGTCCTCAAGCGCGCACAAATTTCAAATTGTTGAATCAATTCGTTGTATTTTATTTTAAAGAATTCATACCCCAGAATGGAGAGGACAAAGTCCATCCGCAATTTAAATACCTGCACCATAAATCCCAAAGGGAAGAGCCAAGCCAATGCTTAGCCTCCCATTGGAGGTTTTTACTTACAGTAGTTAAATACCTGCAACTTAAATACCTGTACCTTAAATCCCAAAGGGAAGAGCCAAGCCAATGCTTAGCCTCCCATTGGAGGTTTTTACTTATAGTAGTTAAATACCTGCAACTTAAATACCTATACCTTAAATCCCAAAGGGAAGAGCCAAGCCAATGCTTAGCCTCCCATTGGAGGTTTTTACTTACAGTAGTTAAATACTTGCAACTTAAATACATGTACCTTAAATCCCAAAGGGAAGAGCCAAGCCAATGCTTAGCCTCCCATTGGAGGTTTTTACTTACAGTAGTTAAATACCTGCAACTTAAATACATGTACCTTAAATCCTAAAGGGAAGAGCCAAGCCAATGCTTAGCCTCCCATTGGAGGTTTTTACTTACAGTAGTTTAAATACTTGCAACTTAAATACCTGTACCTTAAATCCCAAAGGGAAGAGCCAAGCCAATGCTAGGCCTCCCATTGGAGGTGTTTATTCACTGTCATGTACTACCTATAATTTAATTTTTGAATCATCAGACCCAAAAGATAAGTAGGTTGTAATACTGCACAGAAGTCGTTAACACACTCCTTCTTTCGGCTTCAGGGAATCTTTAACACTTAAAAAAATATAACAAATAAAAATATATACCATCCATGCATCCTATTTAAAAAGTGAAAACACAAAAGAGAATACCCTACTATAGCCTTAGGAATAAACCAAGCCTGAGTTGCCGAATTAGGATATCCATGAAATTAAGGTACCGAAAGGGCATTAGTTTTAATTAACTAGTGTAACCAAGTCCCCGAGCTCCTAATCTCTGGTTCGCAGGAATAAATTAGTTCTCCCGCTAATTTATTTAGGTTTCTAATCGACCTACCAAGAACGATTAGTGGCGACTCCAAATTTTAAAATCATTTAAACAAAAACCAAAGTTGCGATTCGGTAGGGCTTGGGAGAGTCCGCGTTAGGTTAGTCAAATCTAATTAACCTAATAATCCGTTAACCCCCTTTTAAAATTTAAAATTTTTTTAGAGGGTCGCGACAATTCTCTTGAAAAAAAAAATACAAAAAAATGAATTTTTAATTATTTTATTCTTTCTATTTTCTCTTTTTATTTTTCTTTCTTTTTCCTTTTTTCCTTTTTTTTTCTTTTACCTTCTTCCTCGATCGATAGTCGGCCATGGCAATAGCTGGCAACCAACCACAAGTGAGAAATGAGGTCACCCAAGGCCGGCGAGGCTCAACCTCGCTAGATATGGCGAGCTTGCCACCTCCTCGTCAAGCTCGCCACGACTCTCAAAGCCTTGAGCGCGCCATCTTCTCCTCAAGCTCGCCACGACTCTCGAAACCTTGAGCACGCCATCTTCTCCTCGAGCCCACCGCAACTCGCGAAGCCTCAAGCTTGCCGCCCCCTCCTCGAGCTCACCACAACTTGTCGGCCTTTGGCAAGGCTCGAGCTCACCGAAGTTGGGCAAGCTCGTCCATTGCCTATTGCAGGTCGCTAGCCATCGCCAAGGCTAGTGACCGGCTGAAGAAGAAGGCAAAGGAAAAATAAAAAAAATAAAAAATGAAACTAATTAACAAGAAAATGAATGTGAAGGGGTGTAGGGAGAAAACATAAAGGAAAATGATTTAAAAAAAGGAAATCATTTTATTTACTTTTGAATGTGTTTTTTCTATTCGTGAAAGATATCTTCCTTGATTATTATTCTTTTGTGAAATCAAACGCCAAAAAAATCTAAAAACTTTTTTCTGAAAATTATTTTTTAAAAACAAATGTAGCATTATTTGGCTAGAAAGCTTAAAATAATCCAATTGCTCCAACTATTTGGCCGACAGTCACCAGCCAACTAACATAATTAGGCCTACGTGCTCATGTTGTGTTGTACTTAAAAGATCGCAACTCTTATCAACTTCGTTTGGGTTTAAATTATAAGCTAATTGTACCCTCCTCCCAAATAAAATTTGAATCTCTACTGCATGCCAAGTTATCGCATCTTTAATTGTGAATTCAAACTCTTTTGCCAACGTAGAATGAGAGCTCCTCCTTCTAGTTTTTCTTTCTTTCTTTTTTTGGTCGAATGGTTCTTCTAGTTTTGAATGGACTAAAATAGTAATAGCTAGAAGCCTAGAACAATTATTTCTGCATTAAACTACTTACAATTGGTTTAAGTGAAGGAGAGGCCACGAGAAGCGGTGAAGAGATTGGGTGAGTTTTTGGTAGTGCGTCACCAGATGGCGGCGGCGGCGGCGGCATGGTAGACAAAGACACTAAGACTGGGCAACCTAGTTAAAAGGCAAATCGGAGCATGGTGAAGAACGAAGCTTTGTTCCGAAGAGGCAAGGTTGGAGATTGGGATGAACTGTTTGAGCGACGAGATGGCTCGCGGAGGTTTGATTTGATAACTGAAGAGAAATTCCATGATTCGGGACTCAAGTGTCTAGTATAGATCAAGAAATCCTTAGACGTGTCTGGGGGCAATCGTTTAAGGCTACATGGTGTACATGATGGATCATAATATTGGGATTGTCCTCCATCGACTGTGGAAAACGTTGGCGGTAAACATGAGGAAAAATTTCATCTTTTAAGTTAACTTTTAAGATAAAAGAGGTCCAAGACTACCAAACATTGATATTAGAGTTCAGCTTATCGGCAAATCTAAATTCGATGTTTGAGGGGGAGATTGTTGGGATTGTCCCACTCTAACTCAGAGTCCGCGATGTGTGAGGAGGACTTGGCAGGAGGCGGGAAAATTGTTAGGATTATATCATAATTCGTTGTGGAAAGAGCTGGTGATCGGTTTATAAGTCTTGCACTTATAAACCGACAACCAGCTATGTCAGATAACCCCAATAGATAACTTAGTCTATCAACTCTCATTAATCACGTGAGAGCGAATCATCATGCATGATTTTGAAAAGAAAGCATTTAAGTGGACTATGGGTGCGTTTGTTTCACCGAAAAATCGAGATTTGAAAAATATTTTTCAAAAAATGATTTTTTATCATTTACAAAAATGAGTAAATGAAAGATATTTTCATCGCCCGCGAAAATAATTAGTACTAAGTTATGGTCGATAAGAAAAATATTTTCCGTTGACTAACTTTTCTAAATGATATAATCAATTATTTTTTGAAAATATTTTTCAGATTTTGAGCGGTCCATAAAACAAACACACCCTAAAGAGGATTCGTGTTTCAATTTGCAACGGTTATGTTAGGTGGCAAGCACCTTGTAATTACTGCTTCATCTTCATCTCATAAGTTTTTTTTTTTTTTGGGGAGACACTTTTGGTGCCTGAAGTTATATATGGAAATCACTTTAGTGCCAAAAGTTTCATTCGAATCACTTAAGTGCTAATTTTTTTGAAAAAAATGATCGTTTTAGTGCCAAGTCCAATTTAATCCGTCGAAAATTTGATGTGACATTATTTTATGTTGACGTGGCTCCGGCAAGGTCTAGTCGACAATTAAAAAGGGTAAACATTAAAAGAATAATATTTAAAATAAAAATACAAACTTAATTAGTTTGCAAAAATAAATAAAAATCTATAATTTGGAAAAAAAATCAAAAAATACAAATTTTATTTAAAATAAATTGAAATTTTCAGTTAAAAATTTAACAAAATAAAGTAAAAAAAAAAAAGTTACAAGCGACAAGGGCTATGCAAGCCCTCGCCGTAGCCGCCCCGCCATCACCAACAATGGCCAGCGAGGGTGGGGTGTGGCTAGTGGGGGTCGTTGAGCCCTGACCAGGGTGAGGGACTATAAGCCCTTGCCTAGATCAAACGAGAATCGGCCCAAGTCTGGCCGAGGGCCACCACCAGCTAAATTTTTTAAGATAAGAGTCCACTAAATTGGCTGAGATGTATTTTCCTTTTTGTCTCTTTTCTTATCTTTCCCGTCTTTCTTTTTCCATCTTTCCGTCATTTTCCCTAATGTTCTTCTCTACTACTAGCTTGTTGATACTTTAATTTTGACTTTTTCTTAAAACATTTGTTTTATATTAAAAAAATGAGAATTAGCTTTAGTTCTCACTAAAAATAATTAATTAGTTTTTAAGAATAGCATATTTAAGTTAATTATTCATATGTTGCATTTTAGATTTTGACCAAGGACAAGAGTAAGCATCGGGGATTGGATGGACTCTCCAAATTTCAAAATAATTCAAGAGTTTTAATAATTTGGGGATCCTATCTAGTTAGAGTTTCGATGGATATGGTCTCTAATGATCTAATAGCTCAAAGTAAATTATAATCTAGTTAGGATTACTAATCCTATGGCTCAAAATAAATCTCACTCTTACTAGAACTAGTAATCTAGGTTCTATATAAGCAAGCCATAGCTCAAGGTTGGTGGGGAGGTTCAGATTTTCAGAACAAAAAAAAATAGAGAAACACACGAGGGAAAATCGAGAACAAAAGAGAGAGGATAAGGACCAGCTTCTTTCTCACGGCAAAAGAGAGACAAAAGACAAAGTGTTGACTTTCTTTTGCAGGTTCTGGAGGGACGTCTACAAGCTAGAAGGAGAATTTTCAGCTGCTGTGCCAAAGGCAGATGCATCTTACCGTTCAGTCCACGTCCTTTTTTGACTGTGGCACCGAAGACCCAGTTGTTGCACAGAAGACCAAACAGCTACTCCAGATTTCTGTGGACTCGGAGATGATTTTCGCCATAAATCGAAGTGAAACAGTGCTGTATTTAGAGCAAAATTCCAACTTGCACGTGTGCAGTTTTTTAGACAAATCAATGTAATTTCTTTTACCCTTAATAAGATCAATCTGTCGCTGATTTGTGGTGAAAAAAGCATGCTATTTTGATGCTATTTTAATGCCACCCTACACTGTTTATATGCTGTTGGTCTACATCATAGCTGTTTTTGTATGTTCATGATCACTAACTTGTGTAGATTTTTGCGGGAGCGTAGAGGTAATTCACTAGACTTTTGATTGTGAAACAATGCTTGTTTGATTGAAAACTTGCATATATGTTTTGATGATTCAATGACGCATACGATTGCAAATCGAAAACAAAAGAAATCAGAATTTTTTAACACAAAAAAAAAATCTGATTTTTTTGTGCTTAACTCCTAAGGCCAAACTTGACACAAATTTTTTGATTTAAAAAATCCTAAACCCAAACCGGAACATGTTCTATCAGTGACCATATGGATACGATTTTTTTGGATCAATAAAAGGGGAAAGTTAGTCAATTTGATCTATAATCCAATTCGCTATCCTCTCAAATTAATTCTTGGGTTTAAGAAAGTAGAATTTTTTTGAAAATAATTCAAGAAAATGTCCATGGTTTGCATCGTAGTTATCGTGTTTTGGATATTTATTTGATTTGGTTGGATCATCATGTTTATTTTGGAAATTACCTTATCTTGTTTGAAATTTCATAAAAAATTTTGAAAGTTTTAGTAAGATATGGTTTCTATCCGTTTGTTTCACGGAAATTGACTTCCTGAAAAATGTTTTCCGGATTTTCCGGTGTTTGGAGGCGGAAAATAGGCTAACCCTGGAAAACATTTTCCTTTTATGGAAAAATCTCTTTAAAAAGTGCGGAAAACGTTTTTCTCATTTTGAAAAAGGAAATCATTTTCCGCCGGTCGCCGACATCAGTCCTTGACCGTCGATTGCCGCCCACGACCACCTACCGCCATTGATCGCTGCTGCCGCCACCTCTGCCGACCCACCGGCCGCCGCTGCTGTCGGTCGCCCGCCCGCTGCCGCCGTCGGTCACCGTCGCCGGCCGCTAGAAAATCAATTGCTTGCCACGGAAATTATTTTTCAGTTCATTTTTAAGTATTAGTCAAACACCAAAAAATATTGTTATTTTCTTAGAAAATGACTTCCTGGAAAATGTTTTCCCCTAGGAGGTCATTTTTCGTGAAACAAACGAAGCTAATTGAAATTTTAGAAAAGATAAGCTTTTTAGAAAGCTTATTTCATTGGAAACTTAGAATAAAAATCAAGATAAGAAACTATCCAGACATATCCTAAAAGAATTCTAAAAATTCTTTAAAAAAAAATACAAAAAATTCTACTCATTACATTATCCTTGTATGCTTGTATATCCCACATCATCCTCATATGCTCGCATATCTCGTGTTATTCTCGCATGCTCATATGTCTCATGTCTCCTCGCATGTTCGCATATCCCATGTCATGCATACCCATGCACATGTTGCATATGTTTGCATATCCTTGTTCGCATATCCATGTCGTAATCGTGTGTCACATATTCGCATGTTTTTATATGCCATGTTTGCATATCAAATGTTATTCATACTCATAGTCTTCGCGTATCACTCATGCATTGCATTCCATATTTTAAAAAAATTATTTTTCTTTTTTGCATACATCACGCATATTTTCACGTGTTTCGTATGTTACATGTCCATGTTGCATTTTATTTGCCATGTCATTTGCATTTTTAGTCTAATCGAATGGATAAATGTCTGCATGTTGCTTATTATCAAACATTGCATTTTTATTGTTGATTCATTGTTATTGCGTTCACATCATTCATACACCCCATTTAAAAAAAAGTGAAAATACAAAAAAGAAAACCTCACTTAAACTTAAAAGTAAATCAAGCCTGGTATTGACACCTGATTTTTAATCATTTTTTCTATTGCTAAAGTAATAAAAAATTCATAAAAATTCATAAAATTGAAAAATCAACTTTGGGGACCTTAGCCAAGCCTAGAGAACCAATTTTGACCAAAAACTATTTTTCATATTTTCAGTATTTTTACGTATTTTTTATTTATTTATTTTCGAAAATTAATAGCAAATCCATAAAAATTCATAAAATTGAAAAATCAACTTTGGGGACCTTACCCAAGCCTAGGGAACCACTTTTGACCAAAAAATGATTTTTCATAGTTTCGATATTTTTCGGTATTTTTATTTTCAAAAATTCATAAAAAAAAAATTAAGAAAAATGAGAAAATTGCAAAAATCAAGTTTGGAGCCTTGGCCAAGCTTAGGCAACTATTTTCGAACAAAAAAATAATTTTTTGTATATATATATTAGAAATTATGAGAATATTTAATAAATAATAGCATTTGAGGCCACCAAAATATATAAAAATAGTCAATATTTTTATTTTAAATCCCTTTTCATGTTGGCCATC
Source organism: Psidium guajava (assembly GCA_016432845.1). Classification (NCBI taxonomy): domain Eukaryota; kingdom Viridiplantae; phylum Streptophyta; class Magnoliopsida; order Myrtales; family Myrtaceae; genus Psidium; species Psidium guajava. The sequence goes on along the minus strand of CM028228.1, from coordinate 8,207,910 downwards.
ACAAATTTAAAAAAATCCAATTCGGGGTCGTGTATTCCTTCACGAGCATAATCTCGAATCGGGCTTAAAAAATTCAATTTAAGTCAATTTATTTTTTCACTTTTAGGAGTTGTGACATTGTTCTCTAATATTTCAAATTTTTATAGTGGCCCAATTATACCCATAATGACTCAATTGTGCAAAAGGGCTTTAATTAAATTCTGCATTATTTTCAGTGGCAAGAAATGAGCTTAAATTTGACATGTGGTGAATTTTGACTAAATATAGGGAAGGTATGTCAAAAATTGTGAGGAGATTTGGACTTAAAGAAATATTTTTTTCAGGGACTAAATTGTAAATACTTAACATTCAGGTACTAGAGTACAAATACCTAACTCTTGAGGGATTATTTTGCAAATAACAAAAAGAAGAGTTAGTGGATAAATTAGAATAGAGAAGGGAAGATGGAGAAGAGGAGATGGAGAAGAGAAGATGGAGAAGAATGGATGGAGAAAATATGATAAGAATAGAGAAGGGAAGATGGAGATGAAGAAGAGTTAGTGGAGAAATTAGAATGGGAGATAAATATGGAGAAGGGAAGATGAAGATGAAGAAGAGTTAGTGGAGAGATTAGAATGTGAGATAAAGATGAAGAAGGGAAGATGAAAATGAAGAAGAGTTAGTGGAGAAATTAGAATGGGAGATAGAGTTAGTGGAAAAATTAGAATGGGAGATAGATGAGTAGGTTATAAAAGGAGGAAGAAGTGAGCTTGATAGGTGATTTGATTTTTGGAGAGAAAATTTTGGATGTTTGAGAGGATTTTGGGAGATTGAAGAAAAATTTGAGAAGAAGAAAATACCAAAGAGAGAGAGAGAATTTTGAAGATGATTGTCGCGACCCTCTAAAAATGATTTTATTATTCCTAAAGGGGTTAACGGATTATTAGGTTAATTAGATTTGACTAACCTAACGCAGACCCTCCCAAGCCCTACCGAATCGCAACTTTGGTTTTTGTTTAAATGATTTTGAAATTTGGAGTCGCCACTAATCGTTCTTGGTAGGTCGATTAGAAACCTAAATAAATTAGCGGGAGAACTAATTTATTCTTGCGAACCAGAGATTATGAGCTCGGGGACTTGGTTACACTAGTTAATTAAAACTAATGCCCTTTCGGTACCTTAATTTCATGGATATCCTAATTCGGCAACTCAGGCTTGGTTTATTCCTAAGGCTCTAGTAGGGTATTCTCTTTTGTGTTTTCACTTTTTAAATAGGATGCATGGATGGTATATATTTTTATTTGTTATATTTTTTAAGTGTTAAAGATTCCCTGAAGCCGAAAGAGGGAATGTGTTAACGACTTCTGTGCAGTATTACGACCTACTCATCTTTTGGGTCTGATGATTCAAAAATTAAATTATAGGAAGTACATGACAGTGAATAAACACCTTCAATGGGAGGCCTAGCATTGGCTTGGCTCTTCCCTTTGGGATTTAAGGTACAGGTATTTAAGTTGCAAGTATTTAAACTACTGTAAGTAAAAACCTCCAATGGGAGGCTAAGCATTGGCTTGGCTCTTCCCTTTGGGATTTAAGATACAGGTATTTAAGTTGCAGGTATTTAACTACTGTAAGTAAAAACCTCCAATGGGAGGCTAAGCATTGGCTTGGCTCTTCCCTTTGGGATTTAAGGTACAGGTATTTAAGTTGCAAGTATTTAACTACTGTAAGTAAAAACCTCCAATGGGAGGCTAAGCATTGGCTTGGCTCTTCCCTTTGGGGTTTAAGGTACAGGTATTTAAGTTGCAGGTATTTAACTACTGTAAGTAAAAACCTCCAATGGGAGGCTAAGCATTGGCTTGGCTCTTCCCTTTGGGATTTAAGGTACAGGTATTTAAGTTGCAGATATTTGACTACTGTAAGTAAAAACCTCCAATGGGAGGCTAAGCATTGACTTGGCTCTTCCCTTTGGGATTTATGATGCAGATATTTAAATTGCGGATGGACTTTGTCCTTTCCATTCTGGGGTATGAATTCTTTAAAATGAAACACAGCGAATTGATTCAACAATTTGAAATTTGTGCGCGCTTGAGGACTCCTCCAGGCAGATTTTGTGCTTCCATAGGGTTGACCATTGATATAGAGCTGCGGCTTCCTGACATAAAATAGAGTGAAGTGTCAGTATACAAAATATGTGCTAATATGCACCTAAAACCAGAAGAGTATAAAGAGTACTTATCTCCCGTTTTTTTTAGGGATTTCTATAATTGATTTCCGCTCTTTATGTTCCCAATATAGAGAGTTTCTTTTGAATTAAGAGGGACTTTTAATCACAGAACAGTTGAGAAATCGGTGGACAGCTTAGAAGCTTGTCTAGGCCGATTTTTGCATCTTTACGAGATTTTTGCTATTGACGTAGAGATATCCTTCTCCTGACATAAAATATGGGAAAAAAATGGGAGATGGAGAAAGTGTATACAATCTGTGCTAATTTGCGAGTAAAACCATAAATAAATGAATAAATAAAAACACTTAACTCGAATTTGCTTGCTCGTTGACGAGGATGAACTCTTGATTTATATTAATCGATGAAGGAATTTGTGATGATAACCCCTAGCTTTAAACTCCCATTATCTTCAAAATTCTCTCTCTTTTGGTATTTTCTTTCTCTCAAATTTTTCTTCAATCTCCCAAAACTCTCTCAAACATCCAAAATTTTCTCTCCAAAACAAATCCTCTCTCAACCTCACTTCTTCCTCCTTTTATAATCTACTTATCTATCTCTCATTCTAATTTTTCCACTAACTCTATCTCCCATTCTAATTTCTCCACTAACTCTTCTTCATTTTCATCTTCCATTCTCCATCTCTATCTCACATTCTAATCTCTCCACTAACTCTTCTTCATCTTCATCTTCCCTTCTCCATATTTATCTCCCATTCTAATTTCTCCACTAACTCTTCTTCATCTCCATCTTCCCTTCTCTATTCTTATCTTCCATTCTAATTTCTCCATTAACTCTTCTTCATCTCCATCTTCCCTTCTCTATTCTTATCTTATTTTCTCCATCCATTCTTCTCCAACTTCTCTTCTTCATCTCCTCTTCTCCATCTTCCCTTCTCTATTCTAATTTATCCACTAACTCTTCTTTTTGTTATTTGTAAAATAATCCTTCAAGAGTTAGGTATTTGCACTCTAGTCCTTGAATTTTAAGTATTTACAATTCAGTCCCTGAAAAAACATATTTCTTTAAGTCTAAATCTCCTCACAATTTTTGACACATCAAAATTTACCACATGTCAAATTTAAGCTCATTTCTTGCCGCTGAAAATAATGCAGAATTTAATTAAAGCCCTTTTGCAAAATTGAGTCATTCTCGGTATAATTGGGCCAAGATGAAAATTTAAAATATTAGAAGACAATGTCACTACTCATAAAAAGTGAAAATTAAAAATAAGTTGACTCAAATTAAATTTTTTTTTGCCCGATTCGAGATTATACTCGTGAAGGAACACGTGACTCGAATTGGATTTTTCGGAATTTGCGATGGCCAATATGAAAATAGATTTAAAATAAAAATATTAACCATCTTTGTGTATTTATTTTGGCATCAAATGTTATTTTTCCAAAATTTTCAAGTATTTTTGTATTATTATTTTTAAAAAAAAAATTAAAAACTATATAAAAAATATGAAAATTTATTTTTTGTTCAAAAATGGTTGCCTAGGCTTAGCCAAGGCTTCCAATGTTGATTTTGTAATTTTTTCATTTTTTTTATTTTCTATGAATTTTCGAAAATAAAAATATTAAAAAATACTGAAAATATGAAAAATCATTTTTTGGTCAAAATTAGTTCTCTAGGCTTGGCCAAGGTCCCCAAAGTTAATTTTTCAATTTTATGAATTTTTATGGATTTTTTAAAAAATAAAAATGCCGAAAAATACTGAAAATTTTTAAAAGAGAAAAGATGATTAAAAATCAGGTGTCAACAATGATTGGAGTTTAAAGTTAGGAATTATCATCACAAATTCCTTCATCGATCAACATAAATCAAGAGTTCATCCTCATCAACGAGCAAACAAATTCGAGCTAAGTGTTTTTATTTATTCATTTATTTGTGATTTTAGTCACAAATTAGCACAAATTGTATACACTTTCTTCATCTCTCTATTTTCCTCATATTTTTATGTTAGGGAAGAACAATTCCATATTAATGGCAAAGCCCACAAATGTGCAAAATCGGCCCAGATGAGCTCCTAAGTACCTACCAATTTCCTAGCTGATATGTGATTAAAAGTCTCTCTTAATTCAAAAGAGACTCTCTATGTTGAGAACAGAGAGAGCGAAAACCAATTCTAGAAATCCCTCCCAAAAAAATGGGAGATAAGTACTCTTTCCACTCTTCTGGTTTTAGGTGCAGATTAGCACATATTTTGTATACTGACACTTCACTCTATTTTTATGTCAGGCAGCCGCAACCCTACATTAACGGTCAATCCTACGGAAGCACAAAATTAGCTTGAAGGAGTTCCTAAGCGCGCACAAATTTCAAATTGTTGAATCAATTTGTTGTAATTTATTTTTAAGAACTCAAACCCCAGAATGGAGAGGCAAAGCACATCCACTGGAGGTCATTTAAATACCTGCACTTTAAATCCCAAAGGGAAGAGCCAAGCCAATGTTTAGCCTCCCATTGGAGGTTTTTACTTACAGTAGTTTAAATACCTGCAATTTAAATACCTGCACCTTAAATCCCGAAAGGAAGAGCCAAGCCAATACTTAGCCTCCCATTGGAGGTTTTTACTTACAGTGGTTTAAATACCTGCAATTTAAATGCCTGCACCTTAAATCCCAAGGGGAAGAGCCAAGCCAATGCTTAGCCTCCCATTGGAGGTTTTTACTTACAGTAGTTTAAATACCTGCAATTTAAATACCTGCACCTTAAATCCCAAGGGGAAGAGCCAAGCCAATGCTTAGCCTCCCATTGGAGGTTTTTACTAACAGTAGTTTAAATACCTGCACCTTAAATCCCAAAGGGAAGAGCCAAGCCAATGCTAGGCCTCCCATTGGAGGTTTTTACTTACAGTAGTTTAAATACCTGCAATTTAAATACATGTACCTTAAATCCCAAAGGGAAGAGCCAAGCCAATGCTAGGCCTCCCATTGGAGGTGTTTATTCACTGTCATGTACTTCCTGTAATTTAATTCTTGAATCATCAGACCCAAAAAATGAGTAAGTCGTAATACTGCACAGAAGTCGTTAACACACTCCCTCTGTCGGCTTCAGGGAATTTTTAACACTTAAAAAATATAATAAATAAAAAATATATACCATCCATGCATCCTATTCAAAAGGTGAAAACACAAAAGAGAATACCCTACTAGAGCCTTAGGAATAAACCAAGCCTGAGTTGCCCAATTAGGATATCCATGAAATTAAGGTACCGAAAGGGCATTAATATTAATTAACTAGTGTAACCAAGTCCCCGAACTCATAATCTCTGGTTCGCAGAAATAAATTAGTTCTCCCGCTAATTTATTTAGGTTTCTAATCGACCTACCAAGAATGATTAGTGGCGAATCCAAATCTTAAAATCATTTAAACAAAAACCAAAGTTGCGATTCGGTAGGGTTTGGGAGGGTCCGTGTTAGGTTAGTCAAATCTAATTAACCTAATAATCCGTTAACCCTTTAGAAGAAATAATCAAAAAAAAAATTTAGAGGGTCGCGACACCTGGGTTACTGATTTAAGATATTTCATGAAATTCAAGGTAGCGAAACGGCATTAGTTTTAATTAACTAGTGTAATCAAGTTTCCAAATTCATTAATTTCTAGTTCGTAGAAGTAAGGTATTTCTCCTGATATCTTACTTAGATTTCTAGTCAGCCTACCAAAAATGATTAGTGACGACTCCAAACTATTTGAACATCAATATAAAATCAAAGTTGCGAATTAGTAGGGTTTGAGAGAGTTCATATTAGGTTAGCCATTTAGTAAACCTAATAATCTATTAGCTTGAGCAAACTTTGGTTTTTACAAGGTCGCGACATAGCTTACCCATACATACAACAATTGGTGGAGTTAGGTTCTTCTAATTTCGTGATGATACAATAGTGGAATTCAATTCACGAAACTAAATTGTGGTAACAAATAGAATTTCTCGTGTCCTTAACAAGTAAAACATTTAGGCTATACTTGATAATCTAAATATCTAGTTGAGATCAGACTGAATATGATAGGATATGAAATATAGAAATTTTACTATATCTCATTCTATGTTTTATGAATCGCAATAATGAAGCCATGTCTTTTCATATCTTATCTTGTCAATTGTTTGATATTAACAACAAATGGTAAGAATCTCTTATAATTTATTGCCAAAAAAATCATAAATGTACAAATGAAGATGACTTCCATCAATTGATCTATGATTATCGTACAATCTAAATCTTAAATGGTAAAGGATCTCATTGCAACATTTTAGATCTATAAGTTTGACTATGGCAAAAAAATGTAAATGAGTTGTAATACCATCGATGAGCTAAATCAGTTAGCAAATGCCGAATTTAACGAGAGAGAGAGAGAGAGAGAGAGAGAGAGAGAGAGAGAGAGAGAGAGAGAGAGAGAGAGAGCATATTTATTCACCTTTGTGATTCTGAAGAGTACAATGCTTCGACTCTCTCACCAATTTCATTTTTATTTACTTTTCTTTTTATTATTTTCCATCCATTTTTTAATTTCTTTTCTTTTATTATTTATTATTTATTCTTTTTATCATTCCATAGTAATGGAAAGAAGTTCAATTATATAAATAAAAATTGGAAAACAATAAAAAAAAAGGTTATTATTTTTATATTTTGAAATTTTTATAATATTATACAAATGTCAATTTATATTTAATTATTTTTAATCTTTTTAATTTTGCAAAGTTTTTTATTCAAGAAAATTAGTTTTTATATCATTGATATGTGTAGTCTTATTCACTTTTACCCCACCTCCCTAATGAAATATTTTTATCTCGGTTATACCCCTCTTATATCTAGCTTAATCATGTGTCGGGTAGGAACAAAATACATGATAGGATATGTTTTATCCTAACTACCAAACGTAATCTTAAATGTAAATTTTTTTCCCAAACATCATGGCCAAAAGCAAAAATTCTTTCCACATATGATAGTTCCTAGGGAAAATTCCGAAAAAAGAGGCCCAAGTGATTTCATTTTCTCAAATAAGAGCCTGAAGTAGACTTTATTTCAAATAAAGATTTGAAGTATCATATTTATCTCAAATATGGGCTTGAAATGTCATATTTATCTCAAAGAATACCCTAAAATGGCTATGGCTGTTTCAAATAAGAGCTTGACCTTGCTGGCTGGTCAAATTTTCTGACCGATCAAGATAATTTTGTCGCGACCCTCTAAAAAAATTTTAAATTTTAAAAGGGTTAACGGATTATTAGGTTAATTAGATTTGACTAACCTAACACGGACCCTCCCAAGCCCTACCGAATCGCAACTTTGGTTTTTGTTTAAATGATTTTGAAATTTGGAGTCGCCACTAATCGTTCTTGGTAAGTCGATTAGAAACCTAAATTAATTAGCGGGAGAACTAATTTATTTCTGCGAACCAGAGATTATGAGCTCGGGATTTGGTTACACTAGTTAATTAAAACTAATGCCCTTTCGGTACCTTAATTTCATGGATATCCTAATTCGGCAACTCAGGCTTGGTTTATTCCTAAGGCTTTAGTAGGGTATTCTCTTTTGTGTTTTCACTTTTTAAATAGGATGCATTGATGGTATATATTTTTATTTGTTATATTTTTTTTAAGTGTTAAAGATTCCCTGAAGCCGAAAGAGGGAGTGTGTTAACGACTTCTGTGCAGTATTACGACCTACTCATCTTTTGGGTCTGATGATTCAAAAATTAAATTATAGGAAGTACATGACAGTGAATAAACACCTCCAATGGGAGGCCTAGCATTGGCTTGGCTCTTCCCTTTGGGATTTAAGGTACAGGTATTTAAGTTGCAAGTATTTAAACTACTGTAAGTAAAAACCTCCAATGGGAGGCTAAGCATTGGCTTGGCTCTTCCCTTTGGGATTTAAGGTACAGGTATTTAAGTTACAGGTATTTAACTACTGTAAGTAAAAACCTCCAATGGGAGGCTAAGCATTGGTTTGGCTCTTCCCTTTGGGATTTAAGGTACAAGTATTTAAGTTGCAGGTATTTAACTACTGTAAGTAAAAACCTCAAATGGGAGGCTAAGCATTGGCTTGGCTCTTCCCTTTGGGATTTAAGGTACAGGTATTTAAGTTGCAGGTATTTGACTACTGTAAGTAAAAACCTCCAATGGGAGGCTAAGCATTGGCTTGGCTCTTCCCTTTGGGATTTAAGGTACAGGTATTTAAGTTGCAGGTATTTGACTACTGTAAGTAAAAACCTCCAATGGGAGGCTAAGCATTGGCTTGGCTCTTCCCTTTGGGATTTATGGTGCAGATATTTAAATTGCGGATGGACTTTGTCCTCTCCATTCTGGGGTATGAATTCTTTAAAATGAAATACAACGAATTGATTCAACAATTTGAAATTTGTGCGCGCTTGAGGACTCCTCCAAGCCGATTTTGTGCTTCCATAGGGTTGACCATTGATATAGAGCTGCGGCTTCCAGACATAAAATAGAGTGAAGTGTCAGTATACAAAATATGTGCTAATCTGAACCTAAAACCAGAAGAGTGAAAAGAGTACTTATCTCCCGTTTTTTTTTAGGGATTTCTATAATTGATTTTCGCTCTCTATGTTCTCAATATAGAGAGTTTCTTTTGAATTAAGAGGGACTTTTAGTCACAGATTAGTTGAGAAATCGGTGGACAGCTTAGGAGCTTCATGGGCCGATTTTTGCATCTCTACTAGATTTTTGCTGTTGACATAGAGATATCCTTCTCCTGACATAAAATATGGGGAAAAATGGGAGATGGAGAAAGTGTATACAATTTATGCTAATTTGCGAGTAAAACCATAAATAAATGAATAAATAAAAACACTTAGCTCGAATTTGCTTGCTCGTTGACAAGGATGAACTCTTGATTTATATTGATCGATGAAGGAATTTGTGATGATAACCCCTAGCTTTAAACTCCCATCATCTTCAAAATTCTCTCTCTTTTGGTATTTTCTTTCTCTCAAATTTTTCTTCAATCTCCCAAAACTCTCTCAAACATCCAAAATTTTCTCTCCAAAAAATTCTTCTCTCTCAAGCTCACTTCTTTCTCCTTTTATAATCTACTCATCTATCTCCCATTCTAATTTTTCCACTAACTCTATCTCCCATTCTAATTTCTCCACTAACTCTTCTTCATTTTCATCTTCCATTCTCCATCTCTATCTCACATTCTAATCTCTCCACTAACTCTTCTTTATCTTCATCTTCCCTTCTCCATATTTATCTCTCATTCTACTTTCTCCACTAACTCTTCTTCATCTCCATCTTCCCTTCTCTATTCTTATCTTCCATTCTAATTTCTCTACTAACTCTTCTTCATCTCCATCTTTCCTTCTCTATTTTTATCTTATTTTCTCCATCTATTCTTCTCCAACTTCTCTTCATCATCTCCTCTTCTCCATCTTCTTTTCTCTATTCTAATTTATCCACTAACTCTTCTTTTTGTTATTTGTAAAATAATCATTCAAGAGTTAGGTATTTGCACTATAGTCCTTGAATTTTAAGTATTTACAATTCAGTCCTTGAAAAAATATATTTCTTTAAGTCCAAATCTCCTCACAATTTTTGACACACCAAAATTTACCACATGTCAAATTTAAGCTCATTTCTTGCCGCTGAAAATAATGCAGAATTTAATTAAAGCCATTTTCAAAATTAAGTCATTCAGGGTATAATTGAGCCAAGATGAAAATTTAAAATATTAGAAGACAATGTCACAACTCATAAAAAGTGAAAATTAAAAATAAGTTGACTTAAATTAAATTTTTTTAGGCCCGATTCGAGATTATACTCGTGAAGGAACACGTGACTCGAATTGGATTTGTCTGAATTTGCGATGGCCAATATGAAAATATATTTAAAATAAAAATATTAACTATCTTTGTGTATTTTTTTGGCCTCAAATGTTATTTTTCCAAAAATATCAAGTATTTTTGTATTATTATTTTTTTTAAAAAATTAAAAATATATATAAAAATATGAAAATTTATTTTTTGTTCAAAAATGGTTGCCTAGGCTTGGCCAAGGCTTCCAAAGTTGATTTTGCAATTTTCTCATTTTTTCTTTATTTTTCATGAATTTTCGAAAATAAAAATACTAAAAAATACTGAAAATATGAAAAATCATTTTTTGGTCAAAATTAGTTCTCTAGGCTTGGCCAAGGTCACCAAAGTTAATTTTTCAATTTTATGAATTTTTATGGATTTTTCAAAAAATAAAAATGCAGAAAAATACTGAAAATTTTTAAAAGGGGAAAGATGATTAAAAATCAGGTGTCAACAGCTGCCCCTCTTTGAAAGGAAGCTCGGCAGAGGTTCATTTCAAAGACGAGATGACACCTGAATCCTAATCGACTCAACACAATGAAATAAAAAGAGTCGTGACATGAATGTTCCACTGAAAATGAAATGAGAACCTAAGGATTCGTTATAAGAAAACCTTAGGGTGGTTGAATTTGAACCCGTATGGTAGGTCAACCCATGATAGATTCCTAATGAAAGGATTCTACTGAATAAATTTTGACCCGTATGGTAGGTCACCCCATGGTAGATTCCTAATGAAAGGATTCTACTGATTAAAATTTGATTGAAATTTGACATGTATGGTAGCTCAACCCGTGATAGATTCCTAATGAAAGGATTCTACTTATCAAATTTTGACCCGTATGGTAGGTCACCCCATAGTAGATTCCTAATGAAAGGATTCTACTGATTAAAATTTTGACCCGTATGGTAGGTCACCTCATAGTAGATTCCTAATGAAAGAATTCTACTTATTAAAATTTGATTGAAATTTAACCCGTATGGTAGGTCAACCCATGGTAGATTCCTCTACTTATTAAATTTTGACCCGTATGGTGGGTCGTACCATGGTAGATTCCTAATAAAATGATTCTACCGATTTAAAAATTGAATTAAAATTTGACCCGTATGGTGGGTCGTACCATGGTAGATTCCTAATAAAAGGATTCTACTAATTAAATTTCATTGAGATTTGACCCCTATGGTAGGTCACCCCCATGAAACTGCCTATAAGAAGGACTTTGCGCCTGTAGAAAGGACTTGGTGCCTGTAAAAAGGACTTTGATACCTATAAAAAGGACTTGGTGCCTGTAAAAAGGATTTTGTGCCTGTAAAAAGGACTTGTGCCTGTAAAAAGGACTTGCTGCCTGTAAAAAGGACTTGGTGCATGTAAAAAGGACTTATGCCTGTAAAAAAGACTTAATGCCTGTAGAAAGGATTTGATGCCTGTAGAAAGGACTTGTGCCTGTAAAAAGGACTTGTGCTTGTAAAAAGGACTTGTGCTTGTAAAAAAGACTTAATGCCTGTAAAAAGGACTTTGTACCTATAAAAAGGACTTAATGCCTGTAAGAAAGACTTGGTGCCTGTAAGAAGGACTTGGTTTTCCTGTAAGAAGGACTTGGTTTGCCTGTAAGAAGGACTTTATGCCTGTAAGAAGGACTTGATTTGCATGTAAGAAGGACTTTATGCATATAAGAAGGACTTATTTTGCCTGTAAGAAGGACTTGATTTGCCTGTAAGAAGGACTTTATGCCTGTAAGAAGGACTTGATTTGCCTATAAGAAGGACTTGTTTTGCTTGTAAGAAGGACTTGATTTACCTGTAAGAAGGACTTTGTGCCTGTAAAAAGGACTTGATTTGCCTGTAAGAAGGACTTAGTTTGTCTATAAAAAAGACTTATTTTGCCTGTAAGAAGGACTTGATGCCTGTAAGAAGGACTTTATGCCTGTAAGAAGGACTTATTTTGCCTGTAAGAAGGACTTAATTTACCTGTAAGAATGACTTTATGCCTGTAAGAAGGACTTTGTGCCTGTAAGAAGGATTTGCTTTGCCTGTAAGAATTACTTGATTTGCCTGTAAGAAGGACTTTGTTTGCCTATAAGAAGGACTTTGTTTGCCTGTAAGAAGGACTTTATGCCTGTAAGAAGGACTTGATTTGCCTGTAAGAAGGACTTTGTGCCTGTAAGAAGGACTTGATTTGCCTGTAAGAAGGACTTTGTGCCTGTAAGAAGGATTTGATTTGCCTGTAAGAAGGACTTGCTTTGCCTGTAGGAAGGACTTTGTTTGCCTGTAAGAAGGACTTAGTTTGCCTGTAAGAAGGACTTAGTTTGCCTGTAAGAAGGGGCTTGGTTTGCCTGTAAGAAGGACTTTATGCCTGTAAGAATGACTTGGTTTGCCTGTAAGAAGGACTTAGTTTGCCTGTAAGAAGGGCTTGGTGTACCTCAAAGGGTGCCATTCTGAAATCTGGGGAGACCAGGAATCCTGCAGAAACTCAAACCCAAATTATATTCTCCTGTCGCTTTAGGAATAAACCAAAGAGGCAGAGATCAAAAGGTCTCGAACATTTCTGTCTTTGAGACAAATCATGCTTTATTGAAGAAAGTGGATACCTGTTTGTACCGCAATGGATTCGAGTACCCCAACGACCGTGAGAATTCATTCTACTTATCTGAGAATTTGGAAGAAATGCCTGGTGGCTTCTCGACAACCAGGCTTGTTCATTCAATAATCGCCGAATGAATTTCAAGACTTTGAAAGGTAACTCGAACATCGGGAATGTGTTGCCTGTCAGGCAGTGTCAGAGGTAATATGTGCAAGCATTTTCATCAATGAGTTGATCGGTTCATGCAAAACTAGTCAACCAAGTTGGCAATGATTAGAAGTAGTCTATGTGATAACTCATGATGCAATCAATCAAAATGTGGATCATGTAAAACTATTCTGTCAAGTTTGCATTACCAATTCTGTTTAAGGAGGTTCTCATAGTATGAATGCCTCGAATGTAATCTGAATGGGGGACTTCAGTCCGAAAGGGCTTTCTCTCTCACTCTGGGGAAAGGCTGTTTATCTGTAGATTAAAATGTTAGACTTGTGTGGAAATGGTTTGCCTTTCCTCATCCTGTCATACCCCATTCTGCACATTTGATGTCTCCTGTGCAGTTTATGCTCTAAGTTAGAGTTGGTAAATTAGACACGCGGAATGGTTATGCATAATTCATGAACTGTGTAAACACAATGCAGATGTGACAATTTTTTAGCATCATGTGTATTTATATAATGTGCAAATATGGGCGGATTTGAATTGCCCCTGGTATGTGGGCGGACCGAAAAAAATTGGGAAGCCTACTCCTTATGTCGAGGGGCGGTTCGTCTCAAACTTTGCCCCTGTGCGATGAAGCATATGGGTTAGTAGTTGAATGCCCCTGCAAAAAGCAAAGAAATTATTCTTGAAATCAAACGAGATAAGGAAGACGTATTTGCTTTTTCGCTTTAGAACTTGCGATTAATTTGCCCCCTTTTTCACCAGAATAGATCTTGTCAGATGATCATCATTTTCTTTTGGATTTGTCTCCTTCAACATGTTACATGTTAGTACAAATATTTCCTGTAACAAGAAAAGGAGACATGTCAAACAGTATTAAAAGGGATAAATTGGAAACGATACTGATTTACCCTTCATCTTGAATGCCTTGGACAAGTCTTTTACCAATTTTGCTGGATTGAGCTTTCTTCGACTTTTGTTGGATGCTTCACCATTAAGCCGAGAATGTGGCAAAATATTGACTTCGGTATTACTCGTCGAGTATTCCTGCTTACAAAAAGAAATGCACAAAAAGTTATTTCATTTATTTATAATACATACAACATTCCCCACCTTGGGGATCGAACTCGGGATATTTCGGACATACTATCATCCCCAATACCATTCGGTCCATTGGACCGTAGGTGTCCATGGGGCTTTCTTTTCAAAGGTTAATCCTTGGGGATAACGCGGCCCTGTTGTATCATCTTGGGCCTTGTTACGGTATTTCTCAAGGTAATTTGCAATCCCTGTTAAGAATGGAATAAAAAAATTCAGGACTCGATATGATTATGTGCAAATTAGAACGATACAGAATTACCCATATTTGAGATTGTTTGGGTCCCTCGTTCGCATTTTTTTTTATCTGAAGCTGTCCATTCTGTGGTAATATCCATGAGTTGCTTTGCCCCAAATTTTGTTCAACTTGTATTTGTGTATAATTACGCTCTCGAGTCAATTTGAAAACTCCTGAAAATAGAAGGGATTAACTTTAAAACCTGGGTAGTTCGAGGGTAACTTGATTTACCCTTCAGATTTACGTAGGATTTCTTCTCGATATTAATTTTTTCGAGTTTGGTGCGGTAACGGCTCCGAGCATTTAATAGGGGGAAAGAGAAATGATTACTTCTAGCTTGTGCATCAATTTTGGACATCGATAAAAGGTGAGAACGTGTGATGAAACCAAGTAGATGTATTCGTCTAGGCTTCATTTTCTTCACTTTGCAAGCTCTTGAATGATCAGCTAGCGTTGTTCCGGATTAGGTACGCGTCGGCCTTGTCGCAGGTCCCATGATCACTAGTTTTGAAATACAGGATCCGTATGCACATTAAAGCCATGGTGCTTCATCAGCATCAAACTGCCTGATCATGGCGGCGAGTTCGTCGCCAATGTCACTTGCCTGGTGATGATACCTCACCTCCTCCTCAGAAGGCATCCATGCTAGTCCCATAGTCTCGGTCTTTTCGTACCTTACTCCAACAGAACTTGATCCTGCTATGAATTGATCTAACTCACCTCTTAAACGTGCATTTTCGATCCTCAGATAATGCATTTCATCGAGGGTGAGGAGAGTATTGCAGTTGGGGCAAGTGGCGGAGTCAAAAGCCTCTTTATATATCTTGTTCTCCGCTCGGAGGTTTTCATTTTCAACTCTTAGAAACTCGGCTTCGTTGTGCTCATGACGAGTCTTCATTCGGGTTCGACTATTTTGAAACCAGAACTTGATTTGCGAAGGTTCAAGTCCTAGCTCTTGACTCAGTTTCATTTTCTGTTTGCCGTTTGGCATAGTGCACGTTCTGAAGAAATCCTCAAGCCTTCGTACTTGCTCTTCAGTATGGCGACGGTAACGCTTCTTTTGACCCTTACCGTTGTTGTCCTTGTCCTTACCGAGCTCTTGGATATCGTCAGTGGAAGGGCCAGGCTCCATGGGCTCAACCCCAAACATGGCTTCGAACTCTTTCTCTCCCATATTCAGCAGGTGACGATAACTCTCAAGTGTGTTGGGTTGAGACATCTTCGATTTAGTTAACGATTTCTCAAAGTTTGCTATCTCTTCTTGTATTTTCACTTTATGGATTTTTTTCTAGGAGACTGCGTATGCTTTAAGAGTCTCTCTAAGGATTATCAAGAGGATGCCTCCTTTAAACTTAGACGTGGGTTTAGCAACTGTATTGCCTCTCCCGAGTGTTCTGTTTTTCTTAATTTTCTTTTCATCGTATCTCTCGTCCAGCTCGTCTCCTTCTATCTTTTCGTGGTAGGGGGCCCTGTCGTTATATCTACCGTCGATTTTGCTGGCGAGTTCCTCAAAAAAGACGAGCCGTCTCTTCTTTTCTGCCGAAAATTTCTTTGTCTGCCACTCGGCTCATTTTTTTTTTCTCTTTTTCAAAGTGGTGGCGTCCCCTCAATCTTCTTTGCAAAGATGTCGAATCTGCTTGTCTCGAGATTGGAGACGAGTAACGGAGGTGATACTGATAGGGAATGGTAGACAAGAAAATCTGGCCAATAGAGACTTCCCTTGCAAAAATGAAAGGGAATGCGGCAGTATATGTTCTTCATATTCTAGAAAAAATTGGAACGATACTGTTTTACCCTTGTGTGTACTTCCATTAAATTTGAATTGAGGAAGTTCCTTCATTTGGACTGGATTGGATTGTATGTCCCGAATTGCCCTTCACTTTAAGCTTGCCACATAAGTGCTTTGCTTAGTTGGGCCTTGTTTTCTTTCGAGTTGCCTTGGGCCATCATCATTCTCTATGCCATAGGGTCTGTGGACCGGAGGGCTCTTTTAATTTAAAGGTTACCTTCAAGGCAAATGAGTCCTATCGCATTCCATTGGGTCATTTCATTTTGCGACACTCTTGAGGTAATTTGCAATCCCCTGGGTGAGAATGGAACAAATCCAATTTAGCATTTTGCAACGATTGAGGGTAAATTGGAACGACACACAGTTACCCGTCTTCGAGCTCGCCTGGGCTTTTCACTTGAAATTTCCCTACGTGAGGCCATTCAACATTTCTCATTATGGCAGTCAACGACATTGCCACAAATTGATCCGCCCTGAGTCTAGCATAAAAAGGGATTCACGCATTCGACGGGATAAAAAAACAAATTACCCCTTTACCCCCGAATTAAATCTAGATACTTAGAAAGCTGGAAATATCATACGCAGGGGAATTAAGCATGAAATGAAAGGTGCGCTTATTCAAGGTCAGTTCTGCCTCTCCTGTGGCTCTTCGATAATCAGCTAGTCTCGTGTTGGTTCGAGTGTGGATGACCGATGTTTGAGAGTCCCTGCTCACTGGCTCCTGATCGCGGCTTGGGACGTCTGTTAACCCTAAACTGGTTGACCAGGGCAGTAAGCTCATCATCTGGGTAATCTCTTGAACCTTCCAGCAACTGATACTCGAATTGGGCATTGTTGTTGGCAAATGCTGGCGGTAGATTTCTCATTCTGTCCTCGCCATGAGCAATTTGACTTCTCATGCTGGAGCCTTCATCATTACTCGAGAACGTGTGGGGATCACTAACTATCCTGCTGCTAAAAACTCCTTCCATTCGAGGATTAGAGAAGTGGAAGTGCTCAGGATAACTTCTTGTCTGATTCTCTGGCTGCGCAGGCGCGCTGATCATGGGATGAATTCTAGCCATAGGTTGGTGCTCAAACCAAAGAATCTGAATACACTGTCCCTGCGGTCTATACTCTTAAAGAGCATTAGGGTGATTCTGGGGGATACTTTGATTAACGCCTGGGGGATTGATGGCACGGCTACTGGCTTGGTTGATGATAGGAAGTGGGTCGCCCCATGCTAACCTGCGGAACTTATGGTGGCGAGGAGACTTGACGTTCAGGCTTGGATCAGTCCCGCCTTGGTTTTCTTGATTCTGAGCTGCATTATGTTCTCTCACCCTTTTTCTGTACTTCTAAAGATGACTCGAAACATTTCCTTTAGTGAGTCCCTCTACCTTTACAATTTCCAGTATATGTTGCGGCCGTGCCGAATCGATTCCTAGCTGCTGAACTGCATTAACAAACATACGATACAGCTCGGGAGACCAACTCATCTTCTTTTTCCAGTTGCTTGAAACAATATTGAAGGCTTGATGATTGTTCTCTTGGTCGTGCAATTGCTTCCTCACCACGTGCTGGTTTTGTTACGACGTCTTGGGCCCCGTGTAAGACAGCCTTCATTATGACTTGCTGATCATCGCTTGCCGATATTACGACGACTGGCATGTTTAATTCAGAATTGATGAATTTCAAGAGAGTGAAAACATCCATGTCAATTCCTACCATGGCGGTGAGGATGATATCAAACTGGTCACTACTTCTCCTTAATACTTCTAAGGCCTCTGTCGCTTTTGCTTGAGCTAAAACCTTATACCGGCATTTTCTCAATACGGTAACAAGGATTGACAGAGAGACTGGATTACCGTCAATGGCCATGACCAGTAGACCCTCAGGGTAAGGAACTTCATCAGCTTCGACCAGGGTTGAACATGCGTCCGTTTCCCTAATGCTCGACATATTTCTAGATCTAGGACTGCCGACTCGAGACCGCCTCAAGATGTCTTCTTGGACTTGAGGGATCACGGGATCGTCGATGGCTTCTCGTAACAGGCTTTGAAAGCCGATGCTTTGATGGTGAAGGTTTTGAATTCCTCTCCCACGAGAACTCCTTCCTCTCTATCTTTCTCCTGCGAGTTCTTGCAGATAAACTCTCACTCTCACTATCAAATGAGGACAAGTTCTCTCTCTGGCAATAGCAACGACTTCCCTCTTCACGGGCAGCGCTATTAGATTTTTCGAGGGAGAAAATCTGACATTCAGCTTTTGATCAAAGGAGAAATCCTTGTTTCTCGCTCAGTTTGTCTTCTTCTTTCTTTTCGTGATAGAGGGCCCCTGTCAAGATCTCCACCGTCGATTTACTGGCGGGTCCTCCAATGAAGACAAGTCGTATCTCCTTTTCGCTAACGTTTGCCGTGTCTTCCACTCAGCTCATCTTTCCGTCTTCTTTTTCAAAGTGGCAGTGTCTCGTCAAACTTTCTGCGGAGATTTCGGACTCGCTTGGCTCGAGGTCGCCATCTGATGGGAATTCGAGCCAACGAGGGTGGTGCCAATAGAGAATGGTAGATAAGAGAAATCTTGACTGGTTGATACCGTCACTATGAAATCAATATTTACTTCAAAGCAGATTACCATCTTCGCATTCCGCTCATCTGCCTCACCTCTCTCCCCCTTTCTTTCGTATTCTGCTTTCAAAAATGGCCAATTCTTCTAACCATACCTTATCCGCCGAAGTCCTGGCTGGATGAGAGAGACTCTACAATCTTCTTGGTAGAGGTTAAGCTCATATAGCCAAAAACTCTACCGTTGACGCTGAAATCCTCGGTTTATTCAGGACCGTGGACGCTACTTCTGTTGAGGGTACCCAACTAGGGAAGGAGTACCGGAACTTCTCGACCCTCTTCATCAATTTTCTGGCTGCCTATAACCGCACTTATGAGACAGTCCTTGTGACTGCCGTCGTGAAAGCTCGTTACCAAGACCGGCACGAGCGTCTGGAAACAGTCACATTTGTGGCTGATAATCACAAGAAGGCCCTCAAGTTTGCCAACGATCAGCTTTCGTGGCTGGTTCGTGAGAGGGGAAAGTTGGTGGACCGTTTGGCCTTGGTCCGAACTTACTCCGAACAGGAGCCGGGCAATATTGTGATGAGGTGCAAATGCGATTGGCTGCAGGAGAGACTTGATGACATTACGGTAGACATTGCTTTCGAGAGGGCGGCAATTTCGGACCTGGAGTTTGTCGTCGAGCATTATGAGGCCAGTATGGCCCAGGCTAAGGAGAAGCGCGATCGCCTCTTCTTTAGGCTCGCGGAGCTTAATCCCGAGAGCGCCCGGTACACCCAGAGCATCAACTGTTTGGAGAGTCAGTTGAGCTCTTTCGTAATGGTTATCAGGGCCCAGTTTGGCTTTACCTTTCCTCCCTAGTGAGCTGTTGTAATACTCTTTGATGAATGGAATGAAAGAAAAGCTTCACGTGTTTTTTTGTTTAATTTTCCTGCTATCGTTTCTTCCGCATAGCATAACAGAACGATTTGAGGTACCGAATACGTCGAGGCTTAATGTTCTTCTTGGTGTCCTTTATTAATTGCTCCAGACGATGATATCGAGAACATTGATGAAGGGTTCAGCGGTGGCCCCCACTATCCATCTTGAGATCACGAACAATAACGCTATGACAACTCGATCAGTGCGCTGGTAATAAATCCGGCCACCTGTTGTGTGTCCACTTTATCCATATTTTATTTCTTTCGGCGTCCACTTGCTCGTGTCGGTCGCCTGTAGCATCGGGAGAAATTCCTTTGTTCAATTTAATCAGAAAGGCATTGCACGGTCGGATCAACATACTGGCTTCATGGGTTCTAATTATACAGGAATCCCTCGAATACATTAAAAATGTCTTCATGTCTGACCCAAATACATTCACGGCCCCATCTACATACAAAGCCCATAGGTGTCCACTGATTGACACGATTCTGTCCCCGGGACTTCTTCACTTGCCCCAGTGTAATTGGCTAAGGCATCGGCAATTTCTGATTCTTTCGCATTCTTCAAGTTTATTCTCAGTATAATGTTGAACCCGATTTTGTTCCCTTCTGGGACACCTGGGACTTCCTACAAAAGTAAAGGATATAATTAGTACATGACGCAAGAGAGGTCGGTCCATGATTCCTATATTAGTCTAATTTTATTTTTGCAAAATTAGAAAATTTTCTTAGAAAAACATGGGCGAATTTCTCGAAAAGAATTTTCTTGCAAGTTTTTATAATTTGAAAAATGTGATAAAATCACTTGATGTTTACCAAAATTTTTTTTGAAGGAATTTTCCTTTTTATCAAAATAAATTTTCAGAGGTAAATTTGTCAGGAAAATTTCATTTTTATTGGAGCAGGAAAGACATAACAAAAATCCTTTATTAGTCAACAAAATTCTCCCGAGACATTAGTCTAATTTTATTTAGAAAATTTTCTTAGAAAAACATGGGCGAATTTCTCGAAAAGAGTTTCCTTGCAGGTTTTTATAATTTGAAAAATGTGATAAAATCACTTGATGTTTACCAAAAATTTTTTTGAAGGAATTTTTCTTTTTATCGAAATAAATTTATTAGGAACATTTCATTTTTATTGAAGCAGGAAAGACATGAAAAAAAAATCCTTTATTGATCAACAAAATTCCCCCAAAGGGATTTTTCACATCCATTTTTTAAAGATTTTTTTTTTAGAAATGGGGGACAAATTTAATTCTTATTTTCTTTTGAAAGAATGGTCGTAATGTCAAATTCAAAAACTAACTGACACCTAGCATGGTCCGACCGAAAATAAATACAAGATAAAATTAGAGAACTTACTTTTACCTTGGAAAAATGCAAATCACATAGTCATGCGCATGACTCAAGTGAAGAGTAGACTCTAGAAAATAAAAGAATGAGAGACAAGGTATGGACCTAAAAAGCCCCCACTATTTGAATTGACAACCTTACCCTCCGCGCAATCAAACGACAATGGGAAGAATTGTCAATTCAGATAATGAGCGGGATAAAATATGGTCAACCCGAGCGCAATCGACGCAAGAGCTTTGCATATTCAATCGCTATCTATGGTTTTCTAGGAAGAATTTTGCGACTTGGGTTTAGACGCTTGTGTGTGCAGGTGTTGTGATCCTTAGAGTATGCAAGACATGCACAACAATTGATATCAAAACAGCGCTTCTAAAAATGTGTGAAATTAAACAAATAAACCCAACACCGAGCCTGCAAAACAAAGGGGTTAGCCAAACACTCCGCCCCTTATAACTCCCATCCTGCAAAAACATATAACACCTATAGAATGAGTCCCACACAAGATCGCCAGAAGTGAGAAATCCATAAAATTTTTATTGGCCTAAGTCCACTAAGACTTTTAAAATTTCGAAAAAATTTAAGTATTCCAATTGGTATCTTTTTTCGAAAATTTAAAAACCTGATCCCCAGTGGGGTCGCCAAGCTATCGCGACCCTCTAAAAAAATTTTAAATTTTAAAGGGGTTAACGGATTATTAGGTTAATTAGATGTGACTAACCTAACGCGGACCCTCCCAAGCCATACCGAATCGCAACTTTGGTTTTTAGTTAAATGATTTTGAAATTTGGAGTCGCCACTAATCGTTCTTGGTAGGTCGATTAGAAACCTAAATAAATTAACGAGAGAACTAATTTATTCCTGCGAACCAGAGATTATGAGCTCGGGGACTTGGTTACACTAGTTAATTAAAACTAATGCCCTTTCGGTACCTTAATTTCATGGATATCCTAATTCGGCAACTCAGGCTTGGTTTATTCCTAAGGCTCTAGTAGGGTATTCTCTTTTGTGTTTTCCCTTTTTAAATAGGATGCATTGATGGTATATATTTTTATTTGTTATATTTTTTTAAGTGTTAAAGATTCTCTAAAGCCGAAAGAGTGAGTGTGTTAACGACTTCTGTGCAGTATTATGACCTACTCATCTTTTGGGTCTGATGATTCAAAAATTAAATTATAGGAAGTACATGATAGTGAATAAACACCTCCAATGGGAGGCCTAGCATTGGCTTGGCTCTTCCCTTTGGGATTTAAGGTACAGGTATTTAAGTTGCAAGTATTTAAACTACTGTAAGTAAAAACCTCCAATGGGAGGCTAAGCATTGGCTTGGCTCTTCCCTTTGGGATTTAAGGTACAGGTATTTAAGTTACAGGTATTTAACTACTGTAAGTAAAAACCTCCAATGGGAGGCTAAGCATTGGCTTGGCTTTTCCCTTTGGGATTTAAGGTACAGGTATTTGAGTTACAAGTATTTAACTACTGTAAGTAAAAACCTCCAATGGGAGGCTAAGCATTGGCTTGTCTCTTCCCTTTGGGATTTAAGGTACAGGTATTTAAGTTGCAGGTATTTAACTACTGTAAGTAAAAACCTCCAATAGGAGGCTAAGCATTGGCTTGGCTCTTCCCTTTGGGATTTAAGCTACAGGTATTTAAGTTGCAGGTATTTGACTACTGTAAGTAAAAACCTCCAATGGGAGGCTAAGCATTGGCTTGGCTCTTCCCTTTGGGATTTATGGTGCAGATATTTAAATTGCGGATGGACATTGTTCTCTCCATTCTGGGGTATGAATTCTTTAAAATGAAATACAACGAATTGATTCAACAATTTGAAATTTGTGCGCGCTTGAGGACTCCTCCAAGCCGATTTTTTGCTTCCATAGGGTTGACCATTGATATAGAGTTGCAACTTCCTGACATAAAATAGAGTGAAGTGTTAGTATACAAAATATGTGCTAATCTGCACCTAAAATCAGAAGAGTGGAAAGAGTACTTATCTCCCGTTTTTTTTGGAGGGATTTCTATAATTGATTTTCGCTCTCTATGTTCTTAATATTGAGAGTTTCTTTTGAATTAATAAGGACTTTTAGTCACAAATCAGTTGAGAAATCTGTGGACAGCTTAGGAGCTTGTCTGGGCCGATTTTTACATCTCTACGAGATTTTTGCTGTTGACATAGAGATATCCTTCTCCTGACATAAAATATGGGGAAAAATGGGAGATGGAGAAAGTGTATACAATTTGTGCTAATTTGCGAGTAAAACCATAAATAAATGAATAAATAAAAACACTTAGCTCGAATTTGCTTGCTCGTTGACGAGGATGAACTCTTGATTTATATTGATCGATGAAGGAATTTGTGGTGATAACCCCTAGCTTTAAACTCCCATCATCTTCAAAATTCTCTCTCTTTTGGTATTTTCTTTCTCTCAAATTTTTCTTCAATCTCCCAAAAACTCTCTCAAACATCCAAAATTTTCTCTCCAAAAAATTCTTCTCTCTCAAGCTCACTTCTTTCTCCTTTTATAATCTACTCTTCTATCTCTCATTCTAATTTTTCCACTAACTCTATCCCCCATTCTAATTTTTTCACTAACTCTTCTTCATTTTCATCTTCCATTCTCCATCTCTATCTCACATTCTAATCTCTCCACTAACTCTTCTTCATCTTCATCTTCCATTCTCCATATTTATCTCCTATTCTAATTTCTCCACCAACTCTTCTTCATCTCCATCTTCCCTTCTCTATTCTTATCTTCCATTCTAATTTCTCTACTAACTCTTCTTCATCTCCATCTTTCCTTCTCTATTATTATCTTATTTTCTCCATCTATTCTTCTCCTCTTCTCCATCTTCCCTTCTCTATTCTAATTTGTCCACTAACTCTTCTTTTTGTTATTTGTAAAATAATTATTCAAGAGTTAGGTATTTGCACTCTAGTCCTTGAATTTTAAGTATTTACAATTCAATCCATGAAAAAATATATTTCTTTAAGTTCAAATCTCCTCACAATTTTTGACACACCAAAATTTACCACATGTCAAATTTAAGCTCATTTCTTGCCGCTGAAAATAATGCAGAATTTAATTAAATCCCTTTTGTAAAATTGAGTCATTCAGGGTATAATTGAGCCAAGATGAAAATTTAAAATATTAGAAGACAATGTCACAACTCATAAAAACTGAAAATTAAAAATAAGTTAACTCAAATTAAATTTTTTTAGGCCCGATTCGAGATTATACTCGTGAAGGAACACGTGACTCAAATTGGATTTTTCTGAATTTGCGATGGCCAATATGAAAATAGATTTAAAATAACAATATTAACTATCTTTGTGTATTTTTTTGGCCTCAAATGTTATTTTTCCAAAATTTTCAAGTATTTTTGTATTTTTTAAAAAAAAATTAAATATGTATATATAAATATGAAAATTTATTTTTCGTTCAAAAATGGTTGCCTAGGCTTGGCCAAGGCTTCCAAAGTTGATTTTGCAATTTTCTCATTTTTTTTCTTTATTTTTCATGAATTTTCCAAAATAAAAATAGTAAAAAATACTGAAAATATGAAAAATCATTTTTTGGTCAAAATTAGTTCTCTAGGCTTGGCCAAGGTCCCCAAAGTTAATTTTTCAATTTTATGAATTTTTATGGACTTTTCAAAAAATAAAAATGCCGAAAAATACTGAAAATTTTTAAAAGAGAAAAGATGATTAAAAATCAGGTGTCAATAAATTTTTGTCAAAATAAAATTTTAGCCTAAATTTTTGTAAAATTAAATTTTTAAATAAATAAATAAGTAAAAAAATCACAGGTTGCCGCCCCCACCAAAGGCAGCCATATGTGAAAGGTCAGTCCTCCCAACTATGTTTCTTTTTTTTACTTTTTGTTTTTTTTCAAAATCTCTTAAAAATAGAAAAATAAAAAATAAAATAAAATAATAAATTATCAAAAGGCTCCTAACTAAAGTGACTCGAATCTTTTTTTAAGACTAATATAGTCGCTTCAAGCCTTATTTATAATAAAGTGTATTTCATGCCTTTATTTGATAAAATAATGACACTTGAGCCTTTTTTTCTTTTTGGAAATTT
Source organism: Psidium guajava (assembly GCA_016432845.1). Classification (NCBI taxonomy): domain Eukaryota; kingdom Viridiplantae; phylum Streptophyta; class Magnoliopsida; order Myrtales; family Myrtaceae; genus Psidium; species Psidium guajava. Next base: position 8,183,122 of record CM028228.1, on the reverse strand, counting down.
TCTCTAGTTCTTATCCTACTTGATAGTAATTCGATTCCGTGTGGAACCAAACAAGGCATATCGCTTTAGTTAATTAGTATACTAATTAAGTTATTTACTTGAAATAGCTGTTCAGGGAATGTCGCGACCCTCCCGAGATTTTCCGGGATCCCGAGGGAGTTAATGGATTGCTGGGCCCATTGGGTATCTGGGCTTAGCTCGGGCCCTCCCAGGCCCATACCAAATCGCGCCAGGAAAATTTAAATCGAGGTCGACCTTAGTGTGGTCGGGTGACATGTGAATAGTGTGCATGCCATCGGAGTCGCCACCAGTCATTTATTGGATGGTATGACTAGAAACCCCATCAGACGATTGGGAGAGATCGTCTGATTCTACGAAAACCAGAGATCTAGATTCGAGGACTTAGTTACGTCAACCCGCAAGTCGACGCTCTTTCGGTACCTAAGTTGAATGATTTCCTAGTCTAAGGAATTCATGCAGGCGAGATTGGACAAGGTAAGCTCTAAAAGTCTAAGGGGTTCATGCAGGTGGGATTATCTGTCCTATCCATCACAATCAGGGAAGTAAATGTGCAATAAAAAAAAAATCAATACGCGGAGAAAATAGACCAAGTCAAGTCAAAGCGGGCCTAGGGGGTTTTAGAAAAGCCTAGAAAACATGCCAATTTGGTTCAAGGTTGATTTGGAATGATTTGGGTCGGATTGACCAAAAGGGCGAAATGGTCATTTTGGAAGGCTTGGAAGTCAAAACCATGAAAATGGGTCAAACCAGTTGAGTGTGGTTTTTCCCTAATTTTCACGATTTTTAGGAATTTTTTGGTTTTTTTGAAGATTTTTTATAATTTTTTTTGGACTTTTCTAAGAATTCCTAAGAATTTTCCTATTTTTTAGAATATTTTTTTATATTTTCTGGGATTTTTATTTTTATTTTCTGAATTTTTTAGGATTTTCTAAGACTTTCTAGGGATTTTCCTATTTTTTAGGACATTTTCTATATTTTCTGGAATTTTTATTTTTAATTTTCTAATATTTTTTTAATTTTTTAAAACATTTTTCATATGTTCTAGCGATTTTTCTAATTTTTTTTAGGGTTTCTACGAATTTTCATGATTTTCCTATTGATTTTTATTTATTTATATTTTGTTTATTTTCCTATATATTTTCTTATATTTTCCGGATTTTTCTAAATTTTTTCGTTAATTGTTATCATTTTTGTTTATTTATTATTATTATTATTATTATTATTATTATTATTATTTTAAAAAAAATTTAATCCTATGGACTAAAACGGCATAGTTTTCGCAGATTTTTTATTTTTTATTTTTTTTTATTTTGTTAATTTCCTATTTTTATTGTTATTATTATTATTATTATTTAATTAAGTTATACGAACCGGGTCGAATGGACCCGGCCCACTGAATCTAACCCGGCCCAAGGTAGATCTTCCTAAATCTAAAACGAAAACGACGTAGTTTTGGACATTTTTTTGAATTTCTTTTTTTTTGAGATTTTTATAGATTTTATTGCATCTTTCTCCAATTTCAATCTAACGGTCCGAGGTTTGCCACGTGGCACCATCCCGATCGCTCTTTCCTTATACTAGATTCACGGTGGAGATCAGATCTAGGATTAAATCTCAACCGTCCATTTATTATTCCTATGAATGATCATAAAAATTCGAAATCAGATTTTATATTTCCCTGAAATTCTACAATGATGACACGTGGCCTATTCTCACCCGTACGATCAAATTTCTAAGCCTTCTATTACGGCGGACGAGCTGACATGGCACGGCCACATCATCGTCACGTCACCGATGACCGGGTCAACGCGTGACGTGGCGTCGTCTTCTCCGACGAGCCAGAATTGCGTGGACGGCCGAAGTAACTCCGACCTTGATCGACGGCGAAACGACCTCCGAATGAGACAAGATCACCACCGTTCAACTCGTCTGATCTAACCATTCAACATATCCAACGATTATATCATTTCATTCTCTATAACAGGAGTATTTGAGTTCGCACAGAGCTCGATCGAAATCATGGCAACTATTGAAACAGGGGCTATCACAGCAATTAAACAACACAATACTCTCAGAGCGAGCTCGGGTTACTTACCTGCAGGTCTGATTGACCTGGTTCAAGCTAGCCTGAGTTAGGGAAGAACGAGACCACCTCGGGGAATTTCAAGGCTCGGCCGGGAGGTTTTATGCAACGGCAAGGCGAAAAGGAAATGGGAACGGGGTCAGGAATACTCACGGATGAAAACGCATACATCAATTAGCAAGATAATTAAGAAAGGATGGATTTGCCATTGTTGCAGACCTTCAAAACCCTGGCAATTACCTTTCTGGCGATCCAACGGCTCCCCGAGTTGGTGCGATCGATTTCTGGGCACTCAAACAGGCTTACGGAGACAGTTTCCAGCTTCGACTTGCTCCAGATCGTTCAAGCCGAGCAAATCACAGTAGGACCTTTTGCTTAAAAAATGGCGTCCTCTCCTTTTATCCGAAAAAAAAGTCCCCCCCCCCCCCCACCTATGAACTTCTTTCCCTTCGTCCTTTTATCACGCCTTCCCCAAAATCTTTTTTTTGAAATTCCCTTAACCGAATCCTCAAATTCCCCCGTTTGATTTTCACCAAAATCTTCGTTCAAAACTCACCCCAAATCTCTCATGATCTCTGATCTTCAACAAACCCCTCTTTTGAAAATGAACATGTGCGCCAGAGGCTTGGGGAAGAGGATGACCATTTGGGTCGGGTCGGGTCGGATCCAGTCCGACCTGACTGACCCAAATCATATATTTTCTTCAAATTGGGCTGTCTAAATTCATAATTTCTCCAATTAAACCCAAAAATCAGATTCTATGACGTGAAATACATTGGAAAAGTGAATTTCGGGGCCGATTTTCCCAGGAATTGGCATAGAAACCCAATTTTGAAATTTGACCCGGGGAGCCAAATTGCAAAATCCAAAGTCCTAATGGCCTTTTTTGCAACAATTGAAGCCACCATTGGATCCAGAAGGTCAAAAACTAGGGGGTGACGTCGACCTATTTTCAATTTGGTCCCTAGAAGATTTTTAATTTCATTTTTAGTGATTTTAGGGACTAAATTGAAAAATCAGAAATTGCATTTCGGTCCTTTTAGCGAAATTGGACAATTCTGAGGGCTTTTGGACTCGATTTTAATTTTATAAAATATAGGAGGATGACACGACTCTAAAATGTAAAAAATGGAAAATTAAAAGTCTAAAATGGAATTTTTAGAATTATTTAAATATTCTGAAAAATAAGATTAACAAGGAAACCATGGATTCCAGACTTAATTTTTCAAAATTTATTCACCCAAAATGAAGATAAAATTAAATTAAAAATATTGACTATTTTGTGGTAATTTTCTGACTTAAAATGCTATTTTTTTATTAATTTTTTTTTTATTATTTTCCTATTTTCTGAAAATATTAAAAATGCGAAAAATAAGGAAAATTATTTTTTGCTCAAAATTGGTTCCCTAGGCTATGATGAGGTTCCCAAAGTTGATTTTGCAATTTTTTCATTTTTTATGAATTTTTGAAAATAAAATGCAGAAAAGTACAAAAAATAAGGAAAATTATTTTTTGCTCAAAATTGGTTCCCTAGGCTATGCTGAGGTCCCCAAAGTTGATTCTGCAATTTTTTCACTTTTTATGGATTTTTTGTGAATTTTTGAAAATAAAATGCAGAAAAATACAAAAAATAAGGAAAATTATTTTTTGCTCAAAATTGGTTCCCAAGGCTATGCTGAGGTCCCCAAAGTTGATTTTGCAATTTTTTCACTTTTTTTTTATGGATTTTTTTAAAAAAAAATTGAAAATAAAATTAGCCAAAAATCGAGTGTCAACAGGGAAAAGCCATTATTTAGGTTTATTAGAAGATCCATAGATCCTTTCATTGAGGTTAGGACTAATATGGTGATTCTTTTTTATTCTTTTGATAATCATCCCTATACAAATCTATCTCTATCTATACAGATAAAATAAACCTAAAACAATATTCAATCTCGTACTTCTGTAAAAAAAAAAAAGTCTACCTCTATCTATACAGATAAAATAAACCTAAAATAATTATCAATCTCGTACTTCAGTCAAAAAAAATGTTGATATAGTCTCAATCTACATAAACGAGTAATAGCACTCTATTAAAAAATGATTAATAAAGTGGTAATATACAAATGACAAATGATATAATTTCTTATTTCTTAAATCTTCCCCATTTTGCAACAGCTTAAACTCTTATTCAAGCCTAAATGAAACCAAAATTTTGTTGCCTTCATAGTTTTTCTTCTTCTTCTTCTTTTCCATTCCTTCCAACACGTATGAATATGTGTGCAATTCTGTCTATGGAAAGAAGAATAGATCAAAATCTGTAAGCAAAACTAGGGATACATAGTAAAACTATTTTAATAAAAGTTGGTACATTAATTAACAAATTACATAAGTCAATTTTTGATACGTTTGATGTTTCTCATAATTGCTTTATCAAAGTGAAGGTAGAGATGGTGGGCAATAGCTAAGAAAATACGACAGAAAGACACCTTAAGTGATAATACTTGTGTACACCGCTCACTTTGGTGCTAATATTTTTTTACCTTTTCACTTAAGTACCAAATCGAAAAAAAAATTCACTTTAGCTCCAACGGCGAAAGATTCTGACCAAACAGTCCACGCGGTATTTTGTAATTTTTTTTAATATTACATTGATTTTTTTTTTCAAAATGTTAGTCGACATGGCAATTTTTATTAAAAATAAGCCCATGCGGCAATTTTTATTTATAGAAAATTCAGTCCAAGTGGGCTGAATTTTTACAAATCAACCTAATTTTTTAAAATTTCAATTAAATTTAAAAAATAAGCTTCGAAAAAGAAGAATTGCAACTTGTATTTTCTTTTTTATGAGTTTTATTTTTTTAGCTTATTTTTTACTTTTTTGACATTACATGAAATTTTTAACTAATTTTTAACTTTTTTATTACTGATTGAATCCTCCAATGAGTCACATAGATGTCACATCAGATTTTCGATGAAACTTACCAGAATTGGCACGTAAATAATCATCTTTTTCAAAAAAAAAAATTACCACTTAAGTGATTTAAAAATAAATATTATCACCTGTAGTGTTCTTTTGCAAAGAAAATACGTCCATGTGGGCGGTGGCCGAGTTCGAACCTTCCTTTGCTACCTCCCAAGCGGCGGCTCGAGAAAGGAAGGAGAAGCCAAAGCTGCGGTCGCCAACTGAAAATGAGGCTGCCCACAGCACTCGGCGGATCACTTGCTTGACGAAATTTCCATGCTTTATTGATTTTAGTTGCACTTACGGAGATCGATTTCGTAGGGCACAGCGCAGGCAATAAAGAAAGAAGAAGAAAGAAGAAGGAAAGAGCGAGAAATGGTGATTCTTTTGGTGGCCACAACCACCGACCCTGCGTCCATCAATCCCGCCAATGCCCTCTTGGCCATGCCCGGCTGGACCCCTGGTCCCTCCCTTCAGGTCGTCCACGCCTCTATCGAGTCATCAAAATCAGTTTTTGTTTCAGCCTCTCTTCTTCAACTTGGGATTGTCTTGAACAGTGTTTGATTTGAGTGGTTTTTTTGTCTTTTTTTTTTTTGGGCGATGTTCTGGTTTTCTGTAATTTGAGGTTTGAAGGGTATGAAAAGTTTCGCCAATCAACAAGTGAGGCTGCTGCAACAGGACAAAGGCATCGTGGAAGAAGATCATCTCGACGTGCGTTGGGAAGAGGCCACCGGCGAGGGGGTGGACGAGGTGATCTTCTTCAGCAAGCACACTGCCGTCTCCAATCGCCCGGCTCTCACTGTCCACCCAATTGGTAATTTTTTTACTGCTTTTCGTTTTCGAGTATCGCTGTCGGCGGACGTTAAATTTTGCAAATGGGAGAGAGAGTTTTGTGATTCTGACTTCTATTGGTGTGCGTGCGTGTGGTGGTGTTGTTGTGGTAGGTGTACCTCATCTGCGTGAAGGCGAAGTTCCACCGCAAGGAGGGAAGCCGGGGTGGGCCGCGCCACCGAATCCGAGAGTAGGGCCTTGGCTGAGATTGTTGAAGAAGATTGCTCAGTCCTATAATTTGGTTCCTGAGTTTGAGGTATGTTCTTGTTTCTGGGGCTCCTTTTATGATGTCTTTTTCGTCAATATGTTGGGTCTATTTCGTAGCATGGCGTTGCATTGTAAGAGATTATTTTGGATATGGTTATTGATGGTTGTTTGTTTTCATGGATTATGAGTAGATTACTTTGGAGGGCACTCATCATGGACCAGAGACCAACAAGCCGGCAATGTTTGTGGAGATTGGTATATCCACCTCTCTTTTCATAACTAGATCAGCATTATCCCTGTTCCTTATAATTTGCTTTAGCGTTATTTCAATCCATATTGGAAGCCCATGGAAATGATTCAATTGAGTTCCCCGAATATGGAAAAACCAGCATTTTACTCATATTCCAGTTTCCACATGTTATGTCCTGCTAACTAAGATGGTCGCACTTTCACCGTCTAGACTTTCCATCTATTTGCCTTGGTCATCCATCAATTAATGACTTATGTATAAAACCTACTCTTTCAAAATGATGGACATTTCATTAAAATGAAGGGCTTTGGACCATCCCATTCCATAATGACTTCGGTTCAATAGTAGGAAAGTATCTAACATGCAAAAGCTTGTCGTTCATATGGCTACTGCATCATTGTAAAGTTGCCCCTCCCCTGATAGATGATCTAAATGTGTTTCCTGTGGTCTAGTTTCTCTGAACTGTCCTATTCCATATGACAAGACTATCAAATTGATTTCCACGTCATATCAAGCAACCAAGCTTACAGCAAATATCTCCTTTCTTTTTGGGGTACAAATAGCTGTGATTAGTTGACAGTATGTATATTCTTTCTGCTTTCCTTTAACTAATTCTTCATGTAGATTGCTGTGAAAATGCTCATCTTATGGTCGACTTTAGCTTCGACTGTGGACTTTGTAGTCTGTGTGCTGCACTCTTTTCTTTGCCTATTGATGATGTCCTTAGCTGTGAGAAATAGATATGATCTGCAGTGGTGTTTTTGTGCTTGATATAGGGAGTACCAAAGAATACTGGATGAGGCTGGATGCTGCTAAAGTCATTGCTCAGGTTGAGTTCACAGCTATTTATATATCGAGTACTATTGAGTGGCATGTTCCTGCTTATAATTTGCCTCTTGTAGTGATTAGTTTGCACACTCCGGTATGTCATTTGCAGTTATCATGGTGGTTATGATGCAATAGTAGTTTGACTGACTGTAAGGATTTTTTTTTTTTCTAGTGTAAATCACGATGACAGGTGCCTTCACCATACTGATGTTATACTAACTGATATATTGTTTGTGGATCTGTGTGAACAAACCCTATGACAACCCCTCCTTTCGTTACTCTCACAAAAATTAGTTCTTTATGTGGCAAAATTCTGTACTGATCCAATAACACTGGAAAAACAATCGGTTCATCATTTCAAACTCTGGGAAAGATAATTGTACACTGGGGTATCAGGGGGTGTTATTATTAATTCCTTTTGTAGTTGTGTGAAAGTACTGGTCTTCTTGCTCTGTAATATTAGAGGGAAAAAATATCTCTGGCTCCTTAGTTCATGGGACTTTAATTTATTTGAAAGGAACTTCTTTTCACTTGATAACTTTCCTGTTAAACTTCTAAGTCACCTCTTTTAAATGTTTGAAAAGGACATGTAATTTTCTTAGTCTGACATATCACTTGTCCCAATGAAGTTAGCTTGGGAAGGTCTTGGGCTTGGAGGAGAGCCTGCAGTTGGGAACTGGAGCAGGTATAAACTCATACTTTAACTGGTGTTGTAATAAATTAGCCTTTCTTTATCAATATTATTTCAGGGCTATTTTTGTTATTTTGTGAATGAATTCAGTACTCTGTAGATGTGTTTTTTCCCATTGAAAAACTATTCAGGAAGCAGTATAACTTCTGGGTTTCTTTACAAAAGATATTCACTTCTGTTGTAGATGTGAAATGCTGAGTACAGGGAACTGAGACAGCACAAGTGCTTATGACTATAAATCATTTCTTGCTCAGGACCATGGAATAATACATTTGCCTCTGATAATGTCTCAGGGATGTTGCCAAGAAAAAAGTCTTGCTTGGGATAGGTGGCGGACATTACGCGCCTCGGCATATGGAAATTGTCCAGTAAGATGTCTTTTAACTTTTTCTGTCCTCCTTGATGCTACAATCTCACATCTTTTCGTGGGGTTGATATCTATAAATTTGCTACCTGTTCTGATTAGAGTTATAGACAGAAAAAAGATAACCATCTTTTCAAGTTACAACATCCCAAGTTTATTAGGTGCTCTCGAGGTGTTTGAAGTTACATAGCATTTTCACGATAATTTCAGGAAAGATGATGTGTGGGTGGGGCATCTACTTTCTGGATATTGCTTACCCATGGAAGATCCTAGCCAGTCAAAAGCAGAAGCTAATACGGCAGTTATCGGGGGGACCTGGAGGCAAGCGATTGAAGTGGCATTCGAGACTACAAAGTCGGCTTTCCCCGGTGGCAACATTATGGCGCATCTCGATCATAAGTAAGTCATCCAAACAGAAACAGCCTATTTTTCAGGTTCCTGATGTGCACCGATTATATGATAGAACTAGGGGAAACAGAGCATCAGGCAATTTTTAAGAACATATGACCCAACAGGCTTAGTTCTAGCAAGGTGCTGGTAACATTCAAGCCATGAATTGACCATTGCTTATAACATTGTCTGCAGGAGTTTCAAGAGCTGGCAGAAGAATGCGATCACGGCATTCTTAGCTGACCAGAACATCAAAATTGGCAAGCCAAATGACTTCTTGTGAGTAGAAATTTTGAATTACTATCTCGGTGTCTTGGTGGACGTTCATGCCTTATTAAGCCTATTGACTCTTGAGAACTCGGTAGAATGCTCTGAGTTATAGTAGATAGAATTTATTTTTCAGTATACAGATCTTACCTCCAGAGGTGTTCAGCTGATGCTGACTTAACCCGAGTGACTTACGTCAGGGGTGAAAATAGGACTCGCTAGCGGTGAATAAAGTAGATTAACGGTGTCGATAACACATGAATAACCGGTACGTCGAAATAACGAAAGCATTGCGCTGTTGTCGCCGATTTTGTGCCATTTTGGCTTGTTTTCCACAAGAAAGAATTCTGGATGTTCTGATACTACTTCGGTTTTATGAATTTGGGTTCTGTTCCGTTCTGTCCTGTGGATTAACGGTGTCTGGAAAAGGGAATGAGAAGCCAAGTTGACCACGGCAAACGTGCAAGTGCCGGCCCAAATCATGCCAGCCCAAAATTCCGTATTGACAGCTTTTAATCATTATATTAAAGAAAATGTGCAAAAAAAAAATTGAAGATATTACAGGTCGTGAGATGATGTGAAGATGCATAATTCATGGGGCATTCGTCACGTCACAATTTGTCCAGGTCAAATAAACTTGAATAGATGCAGACTAGACACCACGTCTGCTTTTGCATTGTTGTTTGTCCGATCAATCTTAAATTTATTGGATGCTAAGTCAGTTCTCATGTAATTTTTGAGTGTACAGAAATTTCAAATGCAAGTGAGCACGAGGACAAGGACCTAAAATAAAGTTACTCTTACAAATCGTCGCCTTTGACACGGATTGTGCCTCCAACTCCATTGAATGAGAGATGTGGGATATTACAGTATTACGTGGACAATTCGATTCATCCTTAATTAATGTCCCGTTGAAAAAGATAGAGTAATCGATTGTCTGTTTGCATGTTGAATTCGAGACGTTGAAAGATACCATGTTTGTCAAATATGCTAATGAAGTGATTCATTTGAAGCCCGTATCCATTTATGCCCATGTTAATGTCCATCGAACGACAGCTTTTTAAATTCGTGTCATGCCTTTGTGATGATGAGAGATTTTTGGGGAACAAAAAGGATTAATTATGAGAGAAACTGAAAATTTTCTTAAGGATGATAAATTTGCTGACCAAGACCCGCCAAGTTTATTATGATCGGTGATTTCGTGGGACCCGCATGAGAAAATGAGGTGAGATCCACAGAATCAACGGCAGTGATTCATTTGGTCAAGTGGAACCAGGTCAAACTAATCCGCAGAGTGTCATTCGCTTGTCCGGTTCAAGCCTTCGCAGGGGGGAACAAATACTGCTCTCCTTCCTCGTTTGCAGTCGCTTTTTCTGGCCAAATAAGGTCACCCTCCTGTCGCAGCACCACCAAATGCAATTACTCTTCGTCCTCTCGTCTCACCTCATTCGCATGGCTCTGTTTCTGCGACGTTACTGTCTTTCAATTAACGTCAAGGGAGAGAGAGAATCACATGCCTGTAAATAAACCATTAATGGCCACTGAAACAACGGGGAAAAAAAAAAGAAATGGCCGCCATGAAGTATGAACATGCTCTCTCTCTCTCTCTCTCTCTCTCTCTCTGATGTTTTCTGCTGTGGAAGTAATGGATTGGAGGGTCAGTGAACGTCCTTCGCGGCTCTGTTTTAGCGAAATGATTCTCTGGAAAGAGAGGAAGTAATCGATATCGACAGAACCCCACCCACTCAAAAGGGCACTTCCACCTGCTGATGAATGATGATTAGTGCTTAATCTCGGGCGCTGTGATCGAGAACCCAGCTGGGAAAATCCGATATGAGGGGAGTCACGAAACGGGGTTGGCGTGGAAAGTGACCAAAATTGGGCGGTGAAGTTTTCAGAATACAAGGAAGGAAGGTGGGACGAAAAAGTAATGGGAGGATATGGTGGGGGTAACAAATTACGTAAAGCTGTAAACTTTCCATGTGACAATAAACAAACAGCCGAAAATTTGGCAACTTTCCTTTGGGGTGGGAGGGGACAAAGCAGTCTGATCTGTTGTTTTGCTGGGTTCACTGTAATTTCAATTCCATTCGACGAGAAGGAGAGGAGGGAGAAGAAGAAGCCCAGTTGACTTTCTAGGATATTGTTAGCGTCTGGATGCACTTGTTAAAAAAATCTTTCTCGTCGACTATTTAAATTTCTCCATGAATATGCCTCAATAAATTACGAGAGGCGCCTGTTAAGAAGAGAGCTGTTGCTTATTCATGAGTGTCCTTTTTGTTCGAGCAAAGATCGTTTGACAACTAGTCATCTCTCTTTTGGGCATTTGTCACTTCGCCTCTAAATCACTTCTCTTTTTTTCTGTAGCCGCCATTCTCTCTCTCTCTCTCCCCTCCGCGCTACAAGAACAGCCTAGACTCACGTAGAGATGGATCAGAACACACGAACGTAGAGCCATCTCTCATCAAGCAGCATGTCTCCTCTTCCTTCTAAGGTCTCTCTCTCTCCCCATGCACGTTTTGGCTTCTTTTTGGTTTCTGGGTAGATATGTTCTGGCTTATTTTCTTGGTAAGTAGCGTACTTTGAGCATTGAGAAGATATATACAGCCCAGGAAAGAACTGAAAAAATGGAAGAGGAAAAGGAAAAGGGGAAGACATGATTTGCATTGATATTGGATCTCATCATTGAGATATCTGAATCATCATGTTCTACTTGTCTTGCAGCTTTCTTTATACTCATTCTGCTTCATATTTTCAATGAACATATCGTACTTGTGGATTAAAATCCAACCATGGCTGTTGGGTATTTTTTTTTCCCCTTTCGAAAAATCAGTACAAAGTCCTTGATTATGATCTTTAAAAGCTTATTAGAGAGTTGCTTTTAAACTCTTTTCCTTTTCATTCTTTTTTGACCCGCTTAGGTTGCTTTCTGGAAAGCTAACAAAGCCATTATTCCTTTGTCCTGTTTAAGTCTAGAAAAACCAGTTTAGTCTGCAAACTTGAGTTCAGGTATATAGTTTGATTTGTAATGGTGATGATCAGTTTAAGCCCTGATATTCCTTTAACCACCACTAAATTTTCAGGCTAATGGATCTTTTTTGAGTTTATTTCTTTCCAACATTTTTGCTGAAAATTGGTTGGTCCCCGTCCTTTTGTTCTTTTTTTTTGCTTTTTTGAAAGTCTTCCTGCAATCTGCATTTTTCTAATATACCAACTATTTAGTGTCAACCTGCACAATCCAAAGAAAAGGTCAGAAGACAGTGGGATATTGCCTGATGAGTGCTCTCTCTCTCTCTCTCTCTCTCTCTTCACTTGAAGTTGATGTTCCCTCTTGTATTAGAATTGAGTTTGAAGTTCTAGAGCAGTCTCTGGTCTTCGTTGGAGCGCATGTCTGCAAGGTGATGGCTTCAGGATTTGGCATTATCTACTTATTTGCAATTTAAAAAAAAGAACTCCTGCACGTCGTGTTTTCTTTTTTAAACATAGATAGTATCAAAACATACCTAGTTTATAGTGCCTTTTGCTGGTTTCGAAGGATCGCCTTATTTTCTATTGCTCTAACCTGCCTTCACGGTTGATCAACGGAGTCGCGATATCTTCTGTTGCTCTGCACAATTCTTCCTGAATTTCATTGTCTATTTGAACCATGAATTTTGTTGTTTTACTTTGTTAATTTTTGCTCTGGTGGTTATTTTTTTCTGGACTGTCCATTGTCTAAGATCGACACCCTCTTACTCCATGCGTTCCTGATATTGGTGTCTCAATTCGTTCTGGAAATGATGTGTTTTGCTGCATCCAGTTGGCCTTCTCTTGAGAGCCCGAGTTTGGTTAATTTCCCATCATTTTGATTCTAAATTTGGGGCATCTGGCATATTGAACCGTGTTTTGAAGGTTGATGGGCGGTTCACGTTTCATCGTAGTTAAATAGTCCGGACAACCATTCAACTCCATAGAATGAAGTCTTCAACAGCAATGCTGAAAAGAAGATGAACCAGGACAAGAAAGAAAATCACGATGGCAAGCGCTCGAGAAGTCCCGCGTGATGTCGAGGGCAGTGAAAGAGGTTCCATTTTATCGATTATTGACAGCAATGGGCATGGCTTCAGGTCAGTGTTGAAATCAAGTGAGTCGGAGCAACTTGACATGCTAGGTAGAAGTGGGCTGAGTGGTCCCTCCTATGCAGAAACAAGGTTGGTGAAGGACATGGATCATCTCGTGGATAGAAATGATGAAGATTTACGAGTTCCTGAGTTGATGATCTGCTACAGAGAGAGCTCTTTCCTCGAAGTCAAGGACATCTGCATTGACGAAGGCGTGAATTCTCATGAAAATGTTTTGTTCGAAACCGACAGGGACAAAGGCCCGGGCACCAATCTTCTCCTTGGCGAGGATAAAGAGAGCAATCTATCTTATGGAAGGAAGGATGATCATTTCTCCGCTGCAAGCTGTTTGAACTGTTCAGAATATCATTACTTTGAGGATGCTGTTAAGCCGCATGTTCATGCAAATTTAGTACCGACCGAAATCAAGGCAGATGACAATGCGGATGCCAAGTCCAAAGTGAGAGATGTTGCCTTGGAAATTCTGCCCTGCCATTCATCTGACGATGTCTGCTATGGAATCACACAACCTTCTTCTGAGGTATGTAGTCCTGTAGTCCTTGGAGAAAAACTTCTGCAGCATCTTCACTGATGTGATGGTGCTCGGATATGGAGACTATTTGCAAGGAAAGAGCAAGACATTCACAAGATTATCACTTGCTACTCTTATTATTCTGGTCCAAAGATGCAGTGTGATCGCCGCTTTTCTCCTAAAATATTTATATGATCTCATGCGGGAAGCCTGTTCAACACCTGATGTGACATAAATCATTTGTTATGTTGTTGTGATAATCTAGTAGTAGGCTTATTTGGAAGGCATGATCTCTAAATCCTGATACCGAGAATCAACACCTTACCTTTTAACTATAGTTGTCCTTTGTCGAGCGTTCTAATTATAACAGTTTAGGCTGGCGCTCCTGCAGGAGTCAAATTCAGAACAGATCATGGATGCCGCCGCCCTGGCATTGGCAAGTGAAGGAATTCGCGGTAGCTTGGGAGATGCAAGTGCAACCCCTGGAGACCCCTCTTCAGCTTCTAATTCGGAAGATTCTCCAAACCACAGCCACTTCGAGAAACTGCCTGATGATCGCGAGGCCGACAAAGTGGCATGCCCGTCTGTTTCCAGAGGAACTAACAAGGATGGTCCCGATGCTAGCAAGGTAGAATGTAGGAGCACTGCCTCCAACTCCGATGCTTTGGCCCCTGCATCCACGAGTGGAGAGGAAATACACACCACCGAGACTCGAAACAAGATGAAACATGACGGGGTTTCCGATAGTCAAACAGAACGTCAGGCTGAAACCTTTAGCGGGGAATCGAGTTTCTCATTGGCAGGCCCCGTCTCCAGCCTTATAACTTACTCGGGGCCAATTGCTTATTCAGGCAGCCTTTCCCTAAGATCCGACGGCAGCACGACCAGCAACAGATCTTTCGCCTTCCCCGTGTAAGCATAGTCTGCAAGTCGCACAATTTGTTTTGTTCTCCTTTCGGCTCATTACTAGAGCCATGACTAATCTTTCTAACGCGCTAAAATCGTTGGGTGCAGATTGCAGAACGAATGGAACAGCAGTCCGGTGAGAATGGCAAAAGCCGATCGGAGGTTTTTCAGGAGGCACAGGAGCTGGAAGCATGGACTTCTCTGCTGTAGATTCTGAAAAGCTTGTTACATACTTTTGAGGTTTACTTGTAGATAATCACATACGCCCCGTCTTTTGTTTATCCCTTTTCTTGTCCACTGGGGATGTCAACATTGGCTCCTGCTGGAATGAGATGTAGAAGATCGTGTCTAGGTCGAATTCTTTTTTGGTCCTTCAGGCGTCCTCTATTCATCAGTGATTTATTCATCAATCTAGAGAACAAGTTCTCCTTCTCTAACTGCATATGTGGTGAACATTTCAGACATATTTGTGCTGAAAATTCTCTTTCATGCATCTGGCGCCCATGGGTTCAACAGACCTCGGCCAATGAAATCATGTGGGTCTCAAAGAGGACTCGAACAATCCAACCATTGATACAAGATCCAAGCACTCGAGTGTCCGATAGGGTAAACTGAGCTAAAGAGAGAATGTGCCTAATCCGTGTGCCATTCTCTTTTCAACAGGGCAGAAGTGAAGTGCCTGAAGTTAATATTCTGCCGTTGTCATGATCTATTTTGATACGTAAACAAGTGTAGAATTATTTCATATCACTTTTAGGATTTGAGTAAAATCGTAAATTTTGCCATGAAAGTAAACAAGTAACCTTTTCTCCTTTCTGAAGTGAGGCCCACATCCGCCGGGGTTGTTCCAAGGTTGGGCTTGACTTCAGAAAGGAAAAAAGGATAGTAGATCATTTTCTTCACGGCCCAATTCCCTTGAAAGAACACCAATTTTAGTTCGAATCTTAATTCTATCCCGAACTTCTATTAGCTTTCGCTCTGTACCTAAATTTGATCCTCATTAACCGGCTGTCTAAAGTCGCGGTCAGAGGACCAACGCGGCAATTCCGTATCAAATAAATCTGCATTGCATATCGAGTGGATTCTAGGCTATGTTCATTGGCACTTCTCGTCATCTCCACCCTCACCCACCAACGCCTCCTCTAGATCTTAAAATCTCGGACGAAAAGAGCAAAGCGTGTACTTAGAAAGATAGGACAAAAGGCATTGCTTATGCAAAACCTCATGACTTATATTTGTGGTCTAAATAGAGATAGAGAAACAAAACACCCAAAAGAAGGTTTACTATTGAATTGGTACGATTGCAACAAATTTAGGAATTTTTTGATAATTTTCTTGGGATATTGCTCAAACTTCCGAATGGCAAAAAGCGCTTAATCCATCAATCGTCCAGTTCATATGATCCTTCTTAAACGGACAAGAAGCTGCTCTCTCTTTATTTTCCAATGTAATTGGTAATTAAGCTATCCTTAATCCCTCAATAGTCTCGTTCATTGTCCCTGGCATCAAATTTCTACTACTTTTTCCTAAGTTGAATCATTTACGATAGCTAAGCCAGCAGCCTCGTGGCGAGTAATGATTCTCCATTTCAATTTGAAAATTCAGTACCATTCCTTCTATTTTCTTCTTGTGATTGCTCCTGTTCCTGGGTTCAGCGCCATTCCACAAAGCAGAGCTCACTTTGCTTCCAGGGTTCATCGGGTCGGGTCCACGATTGAAATTGCACGAAAATGGACACGGATTCGACCAAAGCCCTGCTGAAGTGTGAGGTCACTCCAGTTGGTAAGGGACCGAAAAGTCTCTCTATAGACACAGCTGGAATTATTAACCTTTTGATGGACACGGCTTGGTCCCGTCTATGTGGTCCTTCGGAAAGAGCGCCGTAACCATCCTCACATTCTCTTTTAACCCTGTTGCACCCTTTTCATTTTGAAATTTCGGGTTTTGCATTCTCCATTTTTTTGTATTTTGGACTTTGGATTTCACCGTGTCGTGTCGCGCAGAACAGTTATCGAATTGGCACTTTCTTTCTTGAACATGCCCCTCCCCTTCCACATCCTATGCCCCGACCACCTAAACCTCTGAACCAAAATGTCCAAACCCTTGCTCATCTCCTATTGCCTCACCTCTACGAGGGACATGTGTGTGTGGGTGCGCATGCACGGGTGTCTAAGAATAGAGCACCACCAACGACCTCGACAATCTAAAGGTCGCCACAGCGTCCATCACCTTGATTCGAGATCAATGAAAGCTTACAACCTCAAATCAAGGTCGCGGAAGCCATGGACGGCCTCTATCCGAGGACTTCGACGGCTGTGGCAAGATCTATCTGATCATTCTAGGGAGAGAGAGAGAGAGAGAGGGGTGGTAGTACGGGTCACATTCTCTAGAGCTATTGGCAACGCGAAGGGGGTCATTTTAGGTCACGTTTTTGTGTCTACATATAAAAACACATACAAATAAATAAAAGTAAACAATCAGATATTTTTTGCCCCTAAAAATGAGAGGATGCTGATACATTACTACAAAAAAAAAAAGGGGGGGACTTTTACCCATGAAAAATTAGGAACGAAATATAATTCATCGCTAATTTGCGACGAAAATAGCAACAAAAATAACTTTCGTCGCACATTTGTTGCAAAATTCTTCGCAAAATAACAAAAAGCTTTTAGCCATGAAAAATTAGCGATGGAAAATGACTCGTGGCTAATTTGCGACGAAAATAGCGACGAAAATAACTTTTGTCATAAAATTTGTCGCCAAATTCGTTGCAAAATAATATATGGATTTAGCAACAATCGTTGCTAATCCGCGACAAAAATAGCAATGAAAAAAATTTCATCCCACATTCATTGCTAAATTCATCACTAACTAGCAACAACATACTTTTTAGTCGCTAATTGGCGACAATATTTGCTACAACTTAGTTTTGACGCTACTTTTGCAACAAACCTTTTCGTCACTAAAGTCTACCGACACTTTTTCTTTTCTAATTTCATGGTCAAGTAAAATTATCCCTTTTCAAATCCCTTTTCCCACTTTTTTCTCCACTCTTTTTTCCCTTTGCCTACTCTCTTCCCTCTTCTTATTTATGTTATATGGTAAGCATGGAATAAATTTTTGTTTATTTCACCATTGTCTTCTATGTGAGACATTGCAATTCTCATCAAATTGAGCACTTTTCACTACAAAGAATTCAATTGCTTGAGTAAGTGCTCTTGACTTGGTAATTTTTTCATTTTTTTCACTTGAAATTTTTTTTTGGTATGTATATATTTGAAGGAGTGCAAGTATTCATCGCTAAATTCATCACTAATTAGCGACGACACTTTTTTCGTAGCTAATTGACGACATTGGCGAAATTTTTTTGTAAATTTTTAATATAATAGGTCGTCGCTAATTTTGTCTCAAAATTAGCAATGAAAATTGTTGGTCGTTGCTAATTAGCGATGATGCTTTTTATTTCATTGCTAATTGACGACATTTTTTTTTGCGAATTTTTAATATAATAAGTTGTCGCTAATTTCGTCACTAATTTGAGTCCTCTCTAATTGATGACATTGGTAACATTTTTTTTCTAAATTTTCAATATAATAGGTCGTCGCCAATTTTGTCACTAACTTGAGTCATTGATAATTTCATCACCAAGAGTTTTTATCGCTAATTTAAGACGTTGCTAGTTTTGTTGTAAAATTAGCGATGACCAAGAGTTTTCGTGTTAATTTGAATCATCACTAATTTCATTGCAAAATTAGCAACAAAAACTATAGCGATAACACTTTTTTTTGTCGCTAATTGACAACATTGGCGACATTTTTTTTTGAATTTTTAATATAATAGGTCATCGCTAATTTCATCACTAATTTAGATCGTCGCTAATTTCGTCGCAAAATTAGCGACGAAAACTCTTGGTCGCCCCTAATTAGCGACAACACTTTTTTTGTCACTAATTGATGACATTGTGAATTTTTAATATAACAGGTCGTCGCCAATTTCGTCGCAAAATTAGCGACGACCAAGAATTTTTTTCGCTAATTTGAGTTGTCGCTAATTTTCATCGCAAAATTAGCAACAAAAACTCTTGGTTGTTGCTAATTAGCGATGACACTTTTTTTCGTTGCTAATTGACGACATTGATGATATTTTTTGTGAATTTTTAATATAATAGGTTGTCACTAATTTGAGTCATCGCTAATTTTGTCACAAAATTAGCGACAAAAACTATTGGTCATTGCTAATTAGAGGCGACGCTTTTTTTCGTCGCTAATTGACGGCATTGGCAACATTTTTTCTGAATTTTTATATGATAGGGCGTCGCTAATTTTGTTCTAATTTGGGTTGTCATTAATTTCTTTGCAAAATTAGCGATAAAAATTCTTGGTCATCCCTAATTAGTGATGATGCGCGTCGTTAACGCAACAAAAATAAATCCTTATCCGACCTAACTAAAATGTAGCAAGGGCAAACAAGGGTCAAATCCACAGGGAATTGTACTACGAAATTCTCTTAACGTTATTCTCGGTAATTGTCTTGAGGTCAAGTGGAAAATAAAATGGGTATTCTTGAATTAAAAGCAATAACAGAAAGTAATACCGCAAACTATCAATAATGAGAGATCTAGGACGCTCGACTTCCCCTCGTGACCTTGTATCTGATTCCGCCTTCCCTAATGCTATTGAATCAATCAGATTTGTTAACCTAGGATCCTAAAATCTCCTCATACTTCTCCCGAGGATATGAGAACGTATCAACTGGTATCATATCGCTCGCTCTATCCCTAGGCTCGCGACTAGTGGTGACCCGTTATGAATCGATCCTAATTGATTACCTAAGGTGACCAGATATATCCATATTCTGCTCACTAATAACCTGGTTTTCTAACTCTTAGGTTAGCTTAGGTTGTCTTGTTCGTTAATCTGAACCTAGACTACTCTCCCAAGTCTCCCTAGGTTATCTGATCTATACTAATCGGTGATCAGGCGATTAGTACGCATGAAGAACAAAACAGACAAACAGAACTGATAAACCAAATTGCATTAAAAAGGTAGGAGTTCACAAATACATCGAAACACTAGGTTCCGTCTAAGCCCTAGAAAAGGAATTTAGTTCATCATTTCGAGTACAATAATCCGAACAATACACAACGACATAATACAAACGAAGGAAATAGAAAAAAGAGAATCCGCTGAAACCCTCACCGTCGCTTCACGTTCTTCCTCTGTTTGTCGACTCTGAACTCTGTTGTGTATCCACTGCCGTCCTCCCAAAGTATCAGCTGCTTTCTGCCCTTCTTTTTCTCTCAAAGATGAATATATATCTCCCGAGTTGTCCCACACGAAAAAATATCCCAAACAGATAACCTTCCTAATTTAACTCAACCCTAGTCTAAAATATTTCTTAATTTACGAAAACGCCCTCCAATCCCCGACCGAATCGTTGAAAGAGTTCTCCGCGTGCTTGGTGACTTCTGCGAACAACACGTATGGACCGACGCATCTTTGGATTGAACGGACGCGTCTTCATTGCTTCTGGAGAGCGACGGACGCGTCTCTATGGTTATACAGACGCGTCCGTCTGGCTACTGTGAAGAGACGGACGCGTCTCTCATGTTGGACGGACGCGTCCGTGTTGCTACTGGATTGATTTTGTGGAGACGGACGCGTCTCTCATGTGAGGCGGACGTGTCTGTCTCGCTACTGTGCTTTAGGCTTCTAGGTCGGACGCGTCTCTCCTTGACTTGGACGCGTCCGTCACCTGTAAATAATCCTTTAGCCATTAAATAAATTGGAGATAGTAGAATCACTTAAATAACCTAAAATTGATGAAATAACTTCAGCTAGTTGCACATTTTGCTTGCCTAAAACGGGCCTTTTAGCTCTACTTTCGTAGAGTCGTCAAGTGACAACACTTTTTTTCGTCGCTAATTTGAGTCCTCGCTAATTTCATCGCAAAATTAGTGATGACTAAGAAGTTTCATCGCTAATTTGAGTCGTCGCTAATTTCATCGCAAAGGGACTGAAAGAATGAACAAAAAAAGAACTCTCAGTTCTAGGGAGGGGTTTTGGAGAACTCAAGAGAGAAAAAAAGGGATTGAGAGAGAAAAGAAGAGGAGGGAATATATTTGCAAGAAGCAGCTCAGTCGCACCTTCCTCAGCCGAGCGTAAGGCCGAGCAGAACTTTCCCCTCGACCTTTCTGCTCAACTCGTGCTTGTCGGTGCAACCATTCTTGTCTCGACTGAAAACAGAGTTGAGAAAGACAAACAGAGCGGAGCAAGTAAAGCAAAAACAAGCGAGTTGAAGCAATGAGCTTGTGGAGCCTAGCTACGGAAAGAGACTCGATGTTGAGAGAGCTCGGGCACATTTTTCTAGCGGGAGCTCCATTAAAAATGCAGATTTGGGCTGGAGGGAAAAAGATGGTGCAAGGGGGAGCTTCATTAAAAATGCAGATCTGGGCTTGAGAAAAAAAAAAAAGAGAGTGAAGGGGGTTCTCCATTAAAAACTCAGATCTGGGTAGGGGGAGCTCCATTAAAAATGCAGGTTTGGGCTTGAGTAAAAAAAGAGTGTAGGGGGGTCTCCAACGAGAGGAAGAGCTCTCAGTTTTGAGAGCAAAAGAAAGAGGTTATACCAGAAGACCAAATTGACAAAAGGAGAAAGCACACTCCTCGCAGATCTTTTTTCTATTCCTCCCTCACCTCAGATTCTCACCCACAAAAAAAAAAAAGAAATAAAGAGAGCTCGAGGGAAGGCTAGTTTTGAGCTCTAAAAGAGATAGGGAGGAGGGTGTGATTTTGGAGGTTCTCGGTTGTCAGTGGACAGAGGTACTCACTTCGCCGACCAGCCACCTCCTTGGTTTCGCTAGACCAGTTGGATGCCACCACAAACAGACGACTGCCCAAACCATAGCTCTCGCTTCAAAGCAGGTAAACATCTCCGAAACCGTAACTTCACCTTTTTCATTCGTCATAGAGGATATAAATCTTGCTATGAATAATTAGCTAAAGGTTTTTTACGTGAATCATTGCCTCATAATACTGCATCACCCTTTCTCTGTTTGGGTCCCTGTTCGTGTGGTCATTAATGGTGTTTATTGGCAAAGTGTGTCGACACTGAATCTGGAGAGAAAATGAAGTTGCGATGAGTCTGCTTTCTCTTTTATTTGTTCGCATTACTTTATTTTGACTGGTATTCGAGGAGGACTGATGCCAATAGATAAATCTGGTGATCTGATGAGGCTTGTTGAGGATTCGGAGGCCAACGGGGGAGACGTCACTAGCGTTAGTTCCGTGGAGACCGTCGAGGGTGGCTGGTGATGATGGGAGGTCACAGCAGGGTCGACTGGTTTGGCCGTGTGGGGATGATGGGCATTGCTGTGCATTTTTGAGTCAAAGGCGCAACATTTAGCTGAACTTGTCTGGGTTAGTTTTGTTTTTCGTGTTATTTCGCCTTGTTGCTTTAGTCTGGTAGTCAAAGATCCTTTGAAGGCCCTTCCTCAAGGTATTCTGAGCCAAAAGGAAGTAAAGAGATATAAAATGAACGACAAGCAACAGATTTAAGGTTGTCGACTTCATTCATGAAACCAAGTGATGTACTAGTTTCCTGTTGATATGTTCTATGCTAAATTTTTTTAGACAAATGCATTTTAAAGTTGCGGACTTCCTCAAGGTATTCTGAGCCAAAAGGAAGTAAAGAAATATAAAGTGAACCACTGGCAACTTATTTAAAGTCGTCGACTTCATTCATGAAACTAAGTGATGTATTGCTTTCACATTAACATGTTCTTTCCTTTTTTTTTTTTTCTGCCGAATGCATTTTGTGATTAAGTCCTGTTTCTTCTTCACCTGTGGACATTCTTTTGGATAGAATTGGCTTCTTCCTATGAACTACATAAATGAGGGGGCATGATGACTGACTCGGTTTCTTTTCTGAAACAGATATATCTTCCCATCAACGTACTTCCATGACTTTCTCGACTGATGAAAGTAAGGCAGTTTTTACAGGATTTAATCTTCCTAGTTCCCTTTGGATTAGGTTCAGGTGTTTGATCTCTACCCATTACCTTGCAGAGTGCCATAGTTGAGAGAATGACTAGTAGAGACCATGCTAACATCTCCAACCAAGTTTTTTTTTTTTTGTAAAATAGTTAGTTTAATCTTTATAGAAATGCTGGTAGTTAGTATTAAACTTTTACTGGTTTTTCTGTAGTTATGTGCAAATTATGCAATTAGGATATTTTATGATTAATTTTTATAAACACCCATTTTCAATTTAACCTTTGAAATTCATCTCATTTAATTTAAAATTTCAAAAAACTCGCTATCAGTTTGCACCACACTTTGAGTGTATTTCTACATTTAGGTATTCCGACTTCTATGTGTTGCCATAGAGAATCGCTCTATAAAGAAATGGAAGATTAACGCATTGTGTGTCTAAACAGATATTCCATAACTAAAATTGTCATTGCCTTTCATTCCTGAGATGGTTGCAAGAGGGTATGTGGAAGGCTTTTGACCAAGGAAGCTACTTTAAGCAAGTGGCCAGCGGGTTTGCCCAATAGTAACTCTTGCTCATCGAAGACGACGACGGCGACGACAAATTCAAGTAACTGTGCTTAGCCTTCTTTTGAAATGGCAACTTGAAGAGCTTTGTCTGCTCATGCTTCATGCTCTTCAATGTCTCTGTTGGGACCCATGGTTCACTATTTGAAAGAAACCCCATTTTCTTGTGGCTTCCACGACGTCCTCCTTGCACTTCGCTCCCGCAACTGATGACCCTCAAATTTGTAGATGGCTCAAGTCAATGAGAGGTAACTCATAGTGCTCAATAAGCATGAGTTGTGATTATTGTTGTTGGTCATCATTTTCATCATCTAATCCAAGTAGTACGGATTGTTAGCTTTCATCGTTTAAGCTGAAAAGAAGAAAAATCCGTATGTATAAATACATTATTGACTTCTTCAGGAACATTACATTTTTCTTGAGATATTATAAAAATACTTCTCTCGGGTTTTGATATTTATGCATGTTTTCTGTGGAGAAAAGATAAAATTATGGTTAAGCAAGTATAACTAGAATCCTCACTCATTTTATCGTCAGGAGGCCCTTCCAAATATATGAAAGCTAATTTCATTGCTAAATTATTTTAATTTTCAGCTAATTGGCAATAATTCTTTTTCCACGATTAGTGTTTATAGCAGAATTTTCACCGCAATTTAACGGGGAAAGTTAAAATTTTTTGTCGCTAAATTTGTGACCCAAGTTGGCGATGAAATTATTTTCATCAAAACTTTCGGGGCAAATGTCATTGCTATAATTAGCAACGAATTTGGCCATGAAATATGTACATCGCAAATTAGCAACGAATTCATTTTTGTCGCAATTTAGCAACGAAAGACAAAAAATTTTGTCCCTAAATTTTGTGACCCAAATTGGCGACGAAATTATTTTCGTCGCAAATTTCCTGGTAAATGTCTACCATGAATATTTTTCGTTGCTAATTAGGCACAAATTTTGCCATGAATTTTTTCAATAATATGTTTCGTCGCAAATTAGCGATGAATTTTGTCACGAATATTTTTCGTCGCAAATTAGCGACAAATTTTCCCACAAAATAGTCGCAAATTAGTGACGAAAGTTTATATTTTTCGTCGCTAAATTTTGCAGTGCCGAATTAATAACGAAATCTTTTTCGTCGCAAAATTCGTCGTAACTTAATTTAACGACGAATTTTGTCAAAATTTTCGTCACAAATTCTTTCGCTAAAACCTTTTTTTTTTTTTTTTGTATAGCATGGCAATATATCCGTGGACAGCATCCTAGAATCAAGAGAGAATATGACTGGCCCACGGAATGTGACGT
Source organism: Psidium guajava (assembly GCA_016432845.1). Classification (NCBI taxonomy): domain Eukaryota; kingdom Viridiplantae; phylum Streptophyta; class Magnoliopsida; order Myrtales; family Myrtaceae; genus Psidium; species Psidium guajava. Next base: position 8,158,854 of record CM028228.1, on the reverse strand, counting down.
AACAAACGTTGGCATATCGCGTTGATAGGGAAGTGTGTAGGAAAAATATGTCGGGCGTACCTAAGGGCTAAGGCCACCGACCCCACAATGAGCTGGGGACAAAACACCACTCAGAACTGCGTGAAACCTCCTAAAAAACCAAGCTAAGGCGTAGATTTTCTTGTTCTTCTTCTGGAACTCTGCGTTTTGTGTTCTGTGCAGTGTTGTGTTCTGGTCTATCTCACTCTCTCTCTTATACCATTATATATTCAAACCAGACGTCTGCTTAAGAAGCTCTCTCGTATATGCAAGTCCGCCGTTGAGACAGAGATGGGGTCGATGGTTGTTCCCGCGAGGCTTTGCTTTCTCAGCCTGTGGATGCTTATTCTAACCTCGTCCTACGCTTCTCACCATGTTCATGCACTGCCTTCTCTTCAACAAGGTCTCTCTCTCTCTCTCTCTCTCTCTCTCTCTCTCTCTCTCTCTCTCTCTCTCTCTCGATCTCGATGTGAACATGGGTTTGCTTGGTGATATTGTCCAGCACAAGAAGCTCGGCTGCTTCCTCCTCTCAACTCGCCAAGAAAGCTCAGACCCTTCGAGCAAGTCACTGTAACTGTAAGAAGCAATCCTGCCAAACTGACTGAGGAGCTCATTGTCCACAGAATTTCCTTTCTCCAACTTCATTAATCGTGCTTTACCATATGCAATCTAAAACCTCTAACTTCCATCTTTTCGTCTCGCCTTCCAATGGGAACAGATAAAAGGACGTGGCAAAGAAGTTCCCGCGGCGGTGCCAAAGCGGAAAGAAGATAAATCAGGTAACTAGCATTTTCAAGGATCGCATCTCTTCATATTGCTAACTTCCATTTTGTGAAGCATCTCCACATGTTCTCCTCCCATTACTTTCACATTAGAATCACTGAAGAACCCTAGGGACGCAAAAACACATCGACCAACCAAGTCGATGTAGCAAGACTTATTAGATTATCAAGCAAGACTCGCCTGTGAATACTCTCCCTTGCAATGTAGCATACCACTATAGAAAGCAATCTATTCACATATTTAGGGCTCAAGATTAGGCATCTGTATGTGTCGTTGAATGACTGTATGCTTTGAGCCTAGCCATCTCTCCTAATTAGAGCATGATTAGGATATATTGAAATATATTGAGTCGACCACACACGCGAACTGAGAGAGAGGGATTTTTATGCCTTCATCCTTATAAAGAATCATGTAACACTTGCTCCTATTTAGATGTCGAAGAGTACTATGACCGTGTTTCAGTTACAAACATGACATTGACTGTTTTCCTTCAAAGAGAAATCAACCATCTTACGGCATGTCATCCAAAGTCCATGTCTAGCTTGTGAATATAATAAGTTTCTATCTAGACCTAATTCATTATTTTACAATCAATGCGAACCACAAATGCTAATTTTTTTGTTGTCTTTTCCTCAAAGAAATAAAAACAAAGTTGTTATGCATTAACAAATGACATGTGTGGTTTACCAGAATAAGGAACAACGTGATATAAGCAAACGCAACAATTAAACTGCCTACACGAAAAAGGTTGTCGTGCTCTCATCATCGGTCCTTATCACTCCGTATCCATGATTAGGGTTGCAGACAGATATAGATTAGTTTAACCTACGAATAAGGCAATGACTTGGAAGATCTGCATGGGGATAGGTTGGATGGATTAAGAGCACACTTCCGGTACAACAAGTAATTAACCAAACTTGGAACCCGGGAAACAGTTGCTGCGATCGAAGATCACAGTGTTTTATCATTCTTTTTAGCCGGCGAGGGTTCCTTCTAAGGACAAGTGAGCGAGAACCAGAGACTACGAACGTAACATGAGGAACATGTTTCGAGCGGACCTCATCGTACCAACTCCCCAACACCATCTCCATCGATATCATTAACTTAATGATCCGGTATAGATTAGAAGATGAGCTAAACGAGTCTTTTTTTTTTATGGGTTTCGATGTGATATGTCCCAGGTGGGGATGGTGTCCGCGGCAGAGAACCAGGCCCGGCGACGATGCGTGGAAAGGACAAGAGAGGGACATGGAGAGAATGGGTGGAGGGGACCGACCCGACCCAATATTTTACCATGGATTATTCCCAAGTTCGAAGACGACGCCCAATTCACAACAAGTCCTTGCCGGTTGGTCCATGAAAAAAAAAAGCCTTTGCCCCCTTAAATTTTTTTGCCCTAGGAGAACGTATATGTTTATATATCGAAACAAAACGACCCCTCGGTCGCCCTACGAAATTTTGTGAAAGACAGGAAAACCGTGTCTTTTTCTGCGAGTAGGGAAATGAGGGAAGTCTCTCAACATCATCTCTCTTGTGGCCGACAATGTCGAGCAAAACCGTAATGCTTTGGACTCCCCATCCCGACCACTTGAGCATTCCCATGATGGGTGGCCTTTTCCTCTTCGTCTCGTGCATGAAAAAGTTTCCATAGTCTAATTAATTTAAGGGTACAGATTAGGTACGGTCCGAGCCCAGTCAAGCACCGTCGAGCGTTCTTTGGCTTAGGGAATTACGAGAATGGATCGAATTTTGTGTTCGTTTACCATCTTTTTGTGCAATCTATGCATGCCGTACGGTTCGGAACGTGTGCGTGGGGAACTCCAGTGCAAGAATGCTTGACACGAAGCGATGATGTTTTTGAACATTCCGATGATTGTGCAGAGCCCATTGCTGGTTTGATTCTCAAACGCAGAGTGGGATTCATGTTTTTGAGAGTCCTTGGGACTTGCAATGTAGAATGTTAGGATTGGTTAAAGAAAGTAATGCTTGGAATTTGGAGTTTTAACCGAAGTTTTGTTCATATAGAGATGCGACCGTTACTTTTATTTTGATTATCAATAGTCGATGTAATTGCATTGTTTGTGAATAAGTATTCGCAGAGAAAAAAAAAACTATATATCTATGAGGAAAAATTACTAAAAAAGTCTTACAACTATTACAATTATATTAATTCAACCTTAAACATTTTACATTCATGTTAATTTAATCCTAAACCTTTTTGCATTTGTATAAATCGAGTTCTTCCGATAAATTTTGATGGAAATCACTGGTGTGGCAGTGATATGGTCAATTTTAGTAATATTTTTTTTTCAAATATGTATTTATCTTTTTATTTTCTTTTCTTTTTTTTTTCTCTTTTTCTTCTTTCTCCTCCAGTCAATCATAGAGTCCAGTGACCAGCCACAAGCAAGGGCCAACCTGGCGAGGTTGGCCTCACTGTCACTAGGCGAGGTCAAGCCTCAACCTCACCTCTAGCTTGTTACCGAGCCCTGGCGAGGTTGGCCTCACCGTCACTAGGCAAGGTCGAGCCTCAACCTCACCTCTAGCTTGTTGCCGAGCCTAATGATCGGCTGAAGGAGGAAGAAGAAGAGCAGAAAAACAATAAAAATATAATTTTGAATAGATATATAAATTGGCCAACAAGTTATATCACGTCAATGATTTCTAGTCGAAATTTGCCGAAATGATTAAATTGATACAAAGGTAAAAGGTATAGGATTGAATTAGTACAAATGCAAAAGACTTATGACTACATTAACACAATTGTAATAGGTCTAGAACTTTTTTTTTTTTTTGCAATTTTCCCATACCTCTAAGGCTACTAGCGTTTTGTTAATTTTTGAACATATGATAATCCTACGCTGTCCCTCAATGGCTTTCTCCCGACCTGAAAATTAGTAGTTTTGCGGTTTGAACGCGGACAAGAAAGGAGTTGGTAATTTTTGTTGCGTTCTTGATTAGTTGAGATCGACCGGGCAATTTCAAGGGACAACGTCATCAGTAGTTTTTCTGCTTTATGTCCAAAATTCAAAATCGTCCATCTGCTTCTTTTTTTATTCAAAAACATTCTTATACTTTCTAAATGTTTAGCTCATCCATTAAATTTTTCATTTTTTTAGAGTAAAAATAATATATTATTCAAAGTCAACAGTCAAATTTTGATAACATGGATCGAGATTGCAAAAAATGAATGTCGAAGTCACGTGTGATGTTATAATTCGCTCAAACTTATTATGTGCCACACCAGTCGACATAAAAACTACCAAAAAAACAAAGCACGATTGAGAAGTCATATCGCAGCACCAGCTCCAAAATAAGTAGCAATGAGGATTTCTTGATGGTGAGAGGGAAATTGATCGGTCACAAAGTGTTTTCCTCACGGCCAACCTGGTCAATGGTCACTCGAGCTCGAAAGCTCACGGCCATGAACATGTCAGCTTGAAGGTCGTGCCCAAAAAGGCCAGATCAGGGCTCGAAGCCATCTGTCGCCACTTGAGCTTTTGAGTCACGGCAGCCATGGCCGCAGAGGGTGGTGTGCGTATTAAAGAATTACACGTTAGAAGAAGAAGGAGAAGGAGAAGGAGAAGACGAAGAAGATATTTCAGAGTGTTCACTTCAGGTCATCAAAGTCCATCGCTGAACTGTCCAGGTCAGAGGGCGAGTCAACATAAAATGGAAAGAAAAAAAATCCAGGTCTGAAAATATTGAAGGGTGATAATGCCATGTCAGCAAAGTCCGTCTGCCTCCAAGTCAAAAGAGAGAGTCAACGCTAAACAACAAAGTAAAGACATGCCAACCAAATGCCGGAAGCGACTGCAGTGGTGATGGCGTGAGTATGCCACTGCCGAAGAAGCAGCTCCAGAAAGGAACTTCTCAGTTCTATCATGCAGAACAAAATGAAGAAAAACTATTGCAACTGCTTATGACGAAGTTAATTCATCCATAAGAGCATATTCCGTGATCCCAGAATTTGCTCACATTCATCAATCGCCTCTTGAGCTCGATTGCTTCATGTAAAGCGAATCCCAGAGCAACACTTGGTTCATGGTTGGGAACAAACACCCAGAGATAAGCATATCCCTCAGTCTGCATGCCTGTTGCAGCATCGGAGGAAAGCCGAGAGCTGCCTACCCGGCTCATATTGTCTCCATTCAATTCAAGAATGAGCAGAAAATTGGCCCGGATTGATTGGAACAGTGGGGGAGAATGCAGATCTGAACACTTGTCCCCTCATGCGAAGGCCAGTGAGATTCCAAAAGGAAAAAGCATATGCAAATCAACAATGGAAAGAACGGAATTACACTTCCTTTGTTAAGCTTAAGCTAATAAATCACGTGCACTTCGTACTACACACATTAGTATGTTGGAACATGTCGGACTCTCACACGCTTCCTTTGCTGTTGGCACCCCGGCTTTACCATCCGAGAGCTAAAAATACTGACTTCCTTGACATTTCATAGCAGCAGAGTAAGAGTTCTATTTCGCAGTCAGGTCAGAACTACAAAAGACTGCCTTACAACAAGAACTGGTTAAGACATTAATGCGGAAAACATATTTTTCTTCCTTAATAATGCGTACTTTCCAATCGAAGGAACACAGCAACATCAAATCAGACAATGGTTATGGACTATTTGGATGTATAGCTCTTGTCTGCTAACACAAACCTGGATAGCCACAAGACCTTATCCGTGAGAAAACATGTATGACTGTGTAATGCAAGTGTGAATTATTCTACGATTCACTGCAGGAACATATCTCAATTTTTCATCGCATTTCATGTCCTAACAGGAAAAGGAAAGAAAGCAGAGACCTAAAATGCAAGCCAACATCTCCAAAGGACCGTGAGAAAGAAAAACTAGTAGTCTTATTCACGTAGTTCATAGGCGCAAATGAACAATTCTATCTACCACCATTGGTTATTAACACTTCCAATCCACAGCTCTCCACAGAGTCCAGCCATATCTCAACATTGCTCGAGCAATAGAGCAGGGATTAGTACCAAAAATTTACACATCGAAGTGATTACCCGAGTTCAGAGGCAGCAGCTATAGCACCGAATCAACCCATTCTCATTGCAGTCCAGGCACCTCCGAGTCTGCCCTTCGTCCTCATCAAATATCTTCCTGCTACCATCACAGCTCGAGCAGGGCACAAATCTCGCATCCCCACAAGTCTCACAGACCGATCCTGAATCTTTGGCGGGCAATCCGTCCAAGAGCTTCGCCATCTCACCAGCCTCATTGAGTTGCTTAATCTCCTCCGCCCCACCGACATGTTTCCCCCTAACAAAAACTTGAGGCAAGCTAAGCGCCTTCCTTCTAAGCGCGCTCTGCAGCTCGCTCTTGTACGAAGAATCCATCGAAATGTCCCTCTCGTCCACATGCACTCTGAATCCCTTAAGTATCATTCTCACAGCACAGCAATCCTCGTAAGTCTTCCTAATTCCTCTCAAACTCGTGAAATAGAACAAGACTTTATCCTCTGCGCCTCTCAACCAGTTCTGATCGTCCCACGCCGAAGTGTCAACAGTGGCCGGTCTCGCAGGCCTAACCGTTCGTGTTTGGCTCGGATTGCCCTCCGATTGCCTAGAACACAACGCACGCCTGTAACTATAGACCACGTTGGGGTCCATCTTGGCCAGCAGAGCTTCCTCAGACAAATGCTTCCACAGCGGCTTCGTCTCCGATGACGGGCTTATCGTCAGCACCTCCGACAACTTGGCCGGAAAATCGCGCACATTCCTAATAGACCCATCAAAGCTCGTGTACCTACAGGAACTGGGTTTCGTCGCAAAGCCGTATTCCGAACAACGCAGCTTACCGGAGGGGTTCTCGGAGACGAAATCGGAGTCGTCGAGACCGTCCATGAGCTCCCAAGTGTTGATGACGGAGTCCGGCGAGAGCGACTCCATCGCCTGGCCGTCGGCCGGAGCGCCGTCGTCGTGGCCGGTCTTTCGACCGGAAAAATCGGGGCTTTCGGAGGCGAGGGCCGGGGTTTTAGCCGGATTAGTGAGGCGGAGGGAGCCGTAGGTGGTGGAGGTGAGACAGACCAGGTGGTGGGTGTCGCCCTTCCGGAGAGGCGGGTGGTGGACGAGCGGGGAGGGGAGGGAGAGGGCTCGGGGCTTCATGAGCGGCGATGAGTCCAGGGAGAGAGTGGTGGCGTTGGACTCCACAGAAGAAGAGGACGGAGACTTGCGGTCTTCTTCTGGGTACTTGCTGAGGATAGCTTCAAGCCTTGAAGCAGAGCAGCCCATGAATGAAACGAAGATGGAAGAAAATGCCTCTGCTCTCTCTCACTCTACTGATCTCCTTTGGAAAAGTTCGCTTCTTTCAAGGCTTCTCCTCCCCTCTCTACTGATTTCTCCCCGGAAAAGTGTGTTCTTTTGGCATCGATCTTGACAGAAGAGAGAGAAACGGAAAGAGGGTATTGATTTTCTTGGTTGGGAGGAGCATTCAAGAGGGGTTGGGTGGGGGAAGAAGATGAAATGAATGCAATAAAGGCTGCTTTTTTACCGTGAAATGTTAGCGTTCATGAAGATCTTTCGCTTAATCTATAAAAATAGGCCTAGATATGTGGATCGTGTTTTGGACCCCATTCCCGGACTTTCTTTCTTTTTGTCTTTTTGAGTAAATTACAACTTACTTAGTAAGTTTTTGGAAAAAAAAAAAACTTGTCAAATTAAAACGAAACTATAGTCATTGCTTCCTAAATCAAGTATGGTCCTGCCCCACAAATAGGATTTTATCTTGTCTGTATGTTCATCGCAGCAGCCCCATTTGTCTCGTGACCACGACTTAGACTTGGAAAAAGCCTATTCCCCATCAAGTGATTTGTGACCATGCCTTAAGAAAAACTACAAGAGGAAGACATTTGCCTGCTCTTGTTTCCTACCGCGAAAGAAAATCCTGAGAACCAGCTCTTGCTCTTAAAGCGACTCGAATCGGTTTATCATGGGTTTTGGTACCTTTCACGCATTTGTTAGCTTACTGTTTATCCTTTTCTTTTCTTTTTTCTTCTTTTTCTCTGGTGTGGATATAATCCATAGCTTAAAAATGTTCGATAACATTTCTTTACAATGTATTATTCGCGATCTTTCATGTGAAAAAAAAAATTCAACGAAAATAGCCAAATTTAATAGACATGCACTCAAAATTATGCAGGGGCTGCTCCCACAAAAATTCTCAAATTGGTACATCCAATATTAAACTAATTTTTGTGTTATGAAAAAAAAACCCAACTAATACACAAGTACCGCATTCATCCAATATTAGTTTTCGCGCCACAAAGAATCTCAAATCGATATATTTATGCTGTATTTATCCCAAACTAGTACATACATGTCACATTTATCCCAAAATTTAAGATTTTTTTGTGATAAAGAAAATAGTTTAGGATAAATGCAACACAAATATATTATTTTGAGATTTTTTTGTAACACGGAAATTTTTCTTTTTAATGTGTCATGATCAAGCTGAGACCGGAGGGGAGAATTAATGTTACCCTACCTAAGTTGGCACGTTGCCTTAAATTCATGGGGAGACTAGAAGCCAGTCTTGTTGGGCAACAGCCGTCAACAATTGCCCGCACGTTTAGGGAGCATCAGGCGAAGAAAAACAATCCATTATCACATGTTTTAATTTCTAATATGCTATTTCAATAAGTTGTTATTTGAAAAGCCATCTATAAAATCTTTTCCATATCCTACTCTATAAAAAGTTCAATTTTCGAATTTCTCGATATCGCGACAATAGTAATACGTGAACTGCAATTCTATAGCACAATTTGTATTTTCTTTCGAAAGAATAGCCGAATTTGTGCTCTACGCGATAGCAATGGAAATTTTACGGGTGGACAGCATCAAGTAATTGCTCGTGCGAAGCTTCAACATGTGATTTTTCTATCGACAAGTGTGTCTAAGCCATGCAATCTTCCAACGATTTAGGATTCTCAAACATTAAAACATAATTAGTAACTAGAGATTTAGGATTTTCAAGCATACATGCATATACATGTACATATACTAGTCTAGTTCGGGGTATTTGGAATCGAGAGCGGGGCCGGTGCCGGGCAGTACGATTCTTTTGCCTACTATCTCTAGGCAAGGGTGGATCGGAAGGGATCTAGGGGGGGCGAGAAGGTACGAATCCTGGCAGAGGCAGAAAAAAGATGAAGTATGGTTTCAGGGGGGATCCCATTCACATCCAGCTAAACTTTCAACCCACATAATTAAATACCACATGGGCCTGCGACGCAGGTAGAAGGGGACCAGAGATGAACCGGGTGGACCATCCGGGTCCTACCGCCGGATCCAAGTCTTTTTCATGAGCTGGTCCGGTCGCCATCACTCCACTTTCACTGTCTCTCTCTTCTCTCTGGGGGAGGGGCAGATCACATCGTCGCGACCTATGCGTTCGACGTCGGGGATGGCCGGCACGTGAACGGGTCTTGATCGATATTAAACGCACTCGTCGTTACGTAAGTGTGCGGAAGAACAAGTTTCCCCTGGCGCGACGGATTTATAGTGAATAGCATGTGTTATAAATAAAAATAACCATACATGTTTTTCATCGAAATATTATTTTTACGTACTGACCGCGTTTTCAATACATTAGCCAAATCCATATTAAAGCCGATGAAGTCGAGTGACGAAACTTAAGGTGCAAAATTGCAAGCATTCGAAGTGTAGCGTGCAAATATGTTGACCAAACTCGAGCAGGGCATTCCACACTTTGCTTTTGGTTTATCTGGACTTATGAATTTTAGGAATATTTTCTTTACCAAAAGAAAAAATTAGGAATGTTTAGACTTCCTAGAGTTAGGGGTTGAAATCCGTCAAGTTAAACATCATCAACAGAAAAAGATAATCAACGCTAATTTTTTTTTTTGTCATTAGAGAATAAAGACATCGGAAGCTCTTGATTTTTTTTTTTTCAAAATGTTCAATCAGGCCTTACGGATATTTTCTTTTGGTACAAGTGGCTACCTAAAGTATGGATATTATTCTGTTTAGGTTGGTCCTTCCGGCAAAGTTGCGGACTAAACGCAGAGGCGATCGGTTAAGTAACCGACATTGCATTCCACGGTGCATTTGAAAAATAAATAAAAAATAGATCAGAAATAAAAAAAAATGAAAATGAAAATAAGTGAAAGGAAAGATAGGGAGGAGGTGAGGCAACCGCTAGGGTCCGGCCGGCATTAACCGGCTGGCGACTGCCGGCTAGCGGTCGGACAAGGGTCGGCGGCCCCCCGCGACGGCGGACGAGGGCTCCTCGGCCTCTTTTTCCCCTTCTTTCCAACTTTTGCGAAGCGGGGGGAAAAATTCACAATTATAATCCCACTTTCGTTTAGACAAGCATGCGATAAGCCCACTAAAACGGCCCAACTGCCCAAAAGCATGTAATAAGCCCATTACCACTGAGGACGAAGATATTTGTCACTCACTCACACGGAGCCCCCCCCCCCCCCCCCTCCTCGGGAAAATCTGCAAGCTGGCCGAAAGCGAGGCGAACCGATTCGTGTTCTTCTCCGAGCGATTCTCTCGAGCTGATCGCGTTGAGAATTCAGGTTTGAGAATCTTCAGTTCTTCCTTCCTCTCCGTGTCTTGGTCGTATCGATTCATCGTGATTTCCGTGGTATGATGGCGTCGCGGTTTCTCGAAGACTTAGATCGATTCGTTGGATGTACGAGATTTCTCATTTGGACGATTTTTTCGCCTTTTTTCTTGTCGTTGAATTAGTTTTCGTTTCAATTTAATCAGCAAAATCTCGAGTTAGGTTTAAGGTTTTTTCCTCTCCTGAATTCAAAATGGTTCCTTTTTTTTTTTTTTTGGCTCGATCGCTTGTGTGGGACAATTGAGCTGCGTTTCCTGCTTCTGAAGCGCACGAGTGACGTTTCTTAGTTGCTTGGTGTTTGGTTGGCTGGAAAATGCATAAAGGCGAAATTTGAGTTATTTACGTTGATAGGTATGATGAGAGTTTGGAATCCTGACAGGACTGAAGTGTGCACGTCAGTTTGTGTTGTGTCCTTTCATGGGCTTATGCTAAGAATGGTGACCATTTTACTAGGTGCTGCTATCGATCATGGACACCAAAGCTGAGTCTTCGCCTCCAAATAATGCTGATGTGAAGGCGGCATTCCACAAGCCATCGAATGATGCGTCTAATAGGAACTATCGACGTCATTCTCCGGCGAGCAACTCATCTTCATCTGATGGTCTGTTCCTTTTCCTTCTTTCGATGGGTGGCTTGTGGTGCTGTGAGGTCTCGATAGTTGTATTTTATACATGTAAATTCTTGAACTGCTCGATCTTGACTATGTTGGAATTAGTGGAGAGTGGCCTGTGCTGTGGTCATGACGAAATTTTAGTTTGATTGAAGCTTCACTGCTGTATATCACTTTTTTAGTTCAGTGTGGCAAAGGGTATTGGTCTGAGATGTCTCTTACTAATGAGATTACATCACTTGAGTTTGTATTGTTGCTTGTGTGATATTTGAAATATGTTGGCACAACTATGGTGGGTTGGCATTTGATCGTTCATGGCTCATGTATGCACTTCATTTTCAGCAACATTAGGATATTATCTAATATGTTGCCCCAAGAGGCATAAGTAGGAAAAAAAACTTGAGTGGTTTGCATAAAAATCTACTGCCAAGGGCAGTGTCTACATTTGGCAAAATAGAGGAAAGCTTGTGAGAAGAAATATTTGTTAAAAATCTGGTGGATATCGTTTTCCTTCAAAAGAAAATCTGCTTTCTGAAGCATTGGTGCACATTGTTCACCGGATATGTCAGTACTGAATTGTTTCTTTGGCTGATTATTCTGTACCAAAATTTAACCCAAGTGAAGTATTACACTGAAAAGAACACTTCTCTTGCTGTAGCAGTTTGTTACAGGCAATTCTTCTAATGAGTAATTTGTGTTTTACAATATTTTTTTAGTAATTTCCCTTGGGTACTTGTCTCTTCATGTTCTTCAGGAAGTCCAGAGCACAACCGGGCATATAGCCCAAAGTATGGAAGGAATGATGCTTCTAAGCCCCCTGAATATCGAGAAAGAAGGAAGGTTGATGATAAGGATTTATACAAAGATTCTGGACAGAGCCACTACAGCAGGGGTGGTGATTCATATAAGTATTCTGATCGTCGTGTCTCCAGGGGTTCTCGTGGTTTCTCTAGAATTGACGAGCAGACCAGACATCGCGTGGATGAAAAAGAGAGGGATCATCACAAGTCCACTCATGGGGTTCGAGAATCAAAAAGGGGCTCTTATTCTGATCGTACAAGGCGAGACAGTGATTATAGCAGATCGAAGGACCGTACGCAGGATGGGGACAGATATTCCCGAGATAAATATGATGACTTAGGTCACAGAAGTAAAGATAGGGAAAAGGAATCTGGGAGGAGAACCGATAGTTTTGAAGAGTCAGAGAGGGATCGGCGTAAGCAGGATGTAGATGATCGAAGTGAGAGAAAGGATTATCACAGGATTTCAGGAGATCACCAAATTGATAGGACTACATCTAGAGAAGAATCCAGGGGGTATCATAGTTCTTGTACAGGTAGAAGGGATACTGATGGACATCAATCTAAAGAAGGTTATAGAAATGATCTGAGGGATAGGGACAGTCAAAAGCTTGCCAAAGAAAAGAAGAGTTCTGATGATTGCAACGTTATGAAGGACAAGGATCAGCAGAAAAGAGGAGCAGAGAAACATTTAGATGATTCAACTGTCTTTAAGAGTGACAAGAGTTCCTCAACCAAAAGACCAAGGCTTTTCAGCTCCGAAAGGGACCCTATCTTCGACAGGGATGGTAATATTTTTGTCAGTTGTTAATTGTACATCAATTACCACTCTCCCTCAAGATGGTCTGATATCATTAGGTTTGGTGAATGTGGGTTTTTCCTCTTTGCTATTACTTATACTGCCTTGTTGCTTTTTTTTTTTTTTAATTTGTCATGGTAGATAATGCAAAACACTCATTGGGTCTGAAGGAATCTCAGGAGACCAGTGTCAAAGCAAATGAATCACAGCCCCATTCCTGTGGACCTGAGGCTGCTAATGATCTGAGTGCTGCAAAATCTGCTGCTATGAGGGCTGCTGAAATGGGTATGTTTTGTTCATTGTTTTGTTTAACATATAACTTCATTTGTTCAGATCTTTTTGCCTTAATTTGTTACGAGCTAATGCATCCCACTTTGGTTAGCTATGATGGTCCTGTGTTCCACTTGTTGCATTTCTAAGTTTTTCTGGTTGTGACTTATCTAGCTGAAGTATGGCTGCGAAAAGGTTGTGTTGATGTGCATATGTTGGCTTCTTATGAACAGCATTAATTTCCTGTTGGAATAACCTCTTACAATTACGTCTCCTTGAGGCAAGCTTCAGTTATTCCTCTCTTAATATTAAAACTAAAACTTTTCTCTGTTTCTGTATTGTTGAAGGGGGGTGGTTGTTGGTTATGACTTGGATCTAGTTGAGATTGATACGTTTTTGAGGCAAAAAATGCTTCAGCTAATTCTCTCTTCTAATGAAATACAAAATTTCTCCTCTATTCTCCTCGCCCTGGGGGATGGGCATTGGCTGTCGTTGATTCTTTGTCAAATCAGGTTTGTGATAACTGGCGTATGCTTTGTCAAGGAATATAATAAATGTGATGATGAGTTCAAGGACATATATGCTCTGTTACTTGTTCCACTATTTTTCTAGTAAAATTGATCTTCCCCTTTATGTTTCATTTTAGTAACATTCATGAAAAATTGCATTAACTTGTTTTGAAACTTTTTGGGAGATGATTTTGAAGCATGATTGCTTTGTCTTTGACCTTTGTCCAAACTGACTTGTCTCTTAGTTTTATTGTGCCCTCATCGGATCTTTCTCTTGATGCTTGTTGTCATTCTGTATTTTTCTCATCTTATCGATCATATAGAGCTCGACTTGTTATGAGCCTTTTCAGGTTTCTTCTGAAGGCAAGGTTATTCTGGGGGCCTTATAACTTAAGTTGCTTTTCAATGATCTAGGAATGTCTTTTCCTGCACAGTTTCCTTGAACTGGGTAGGTAGTGAAACACGCAACCCCCTACAAAACTTTTGAAATCTGATTCATTTGTCATGCCCTCCTGGAAGCAGGAGTGGTTTATCAGTCAAATAATTTAGGAAAACTGTCAGAAGAGTGGAAAAGCAATCATCGGCCCCATCTTGTAGCGGAACAATCCCATCCCTGCCTTCTATATAAAGATATGCACTTGTTGATTTCTTCTGTTATTTATTTAAGGATGTTATCTGATGATAAGTTCCTATTTGCTATCCTCGGTCACATTAGTTGAATTTTCTGTACTCGGCGATCAATGTGCATTGAAATGCCTAGCAATTGGGATAACATATGCAGTGCTCCTTTCCAAGTTGATGTGTTGTTATGATGTTTTGATCTCTGTAATTATAATTGCTTCTGCGGTGATTGTATCGTCTCTTTGAATTCAGTCAACAAGAATCTTGCTGGTGGGTTTGGACCAACTGGCTACTTATCTACTGAACAAAAGAAGAAGCTACTTTGGGGGAACAAGAAAAATACAGTTACTGAAGAGGTATGGCGATGATTTCATATGTTTGGATCTTGCCCAATGGATGAAATTTTACACCTGCTTTTGTTACTTTCGTAAATTCCATACTCATGCCTCTCAGTCTTTGCAGTCTGCTCACCAGTGGGATGTGTCTCTGATTGCTGATCGTGAACGGCAAGAAAAATTTAGCAAGCTCATGGTAAACCCCATTCTCCTTCTTAATGTAGATTTTGTCGTAAATTTCCAGTAAGGACTATTAAGAATCTCGTGTTGCTTAGCCTTAGTAAGTTAATTCTCCTTCATAGAGTTCACTTACTAACACTTTTTTAGAGTCTGAGGTTGCCTTGGTACCTATGGCCAATTGTAGGGTGTGAAGGGCGAGCTCAAGGCGGAGCCACAAGCAAACAGCGAAGATGGGAACAGCCTTCTGCGAGCCGAAAAACAGAAGGAGCTGCAATTGGATTTAGAGAAACAGTACACTGCTGGACTTCGAAGGAGGGATGGCCGAACGGTTGGTCTGGGACTCTAAGGGCATTTAGATTTACTATGTATGACTTCTTGCTGCGGTTTTTTGTAAAAGTTATGCTTCTGGTACCTTTAGCTTGTGGTATGACTAAGAAAGATGCCGGCTTGCATCCCGGAATTTCAGATTTTTGCTGGGAAGATTTTAAGTGCAGCTTTGCCGCCAAACTTGGTATGCCTTGCACACTTTCTAAGCACTTTAGCGCTGGTCGGCCAACTAATCTTTTGCTTGGCTCGCAATAACAGTACTATGACCAGAAGCAGGCTTATCCGACAGATTGATTCATGATTTCTTCAGCTATACAGAAATCTTATCGTGCTCGGCTACTATTGGTCTGAGCATTGGTGAGTGTCCGTGTTAAAAGAGGAGGTGACGCGAGTAGGTGAGAAATTTCGAGGTAATGAATTGCCTATTCATTGGTTTCTTGGATAATTTCGTATCGTATGCAGTAATTTCATCTGGAGGAGAGAAATGCTTTGTTATAACAAGGTCTCTGTGCTGCCCTCTATTTTCTTGGTTAGGGGGCTTCGTTATCCCTGCGTGGCTACAATTTTCATTTATATCATCTAATATAGTTAGCCAACAAGGATAAATTCATTATTTACAAAACTCGTTGGACATAAATTGTAGTTAATAGGGGAAGTCTTTGTTCTAGCTATTAATGCATGGTTGTATTGCTCGACTCCTGGTTAAGAAGAAATCTTAGGAATGACTGCTAGATGGGATCGACCATCGGGAATATTTCTCTTCTTAACGGGCAAAAATAATGGTAACGGCTCAATTCGTCTGCCTGAGTAAGATGTTTATATTTTAAAGGGATCTAATCTCATTCCATTTTCTCTATCCCAAAATTGTCAATTGAAATCTTATTGTAAGAAAATATATGGTTAACAACAATTTAATCAAGAACTATATGGTTAACATTGGGATAAGAACAGCAAGAGTGTTAGCTTTTGTACGATGGTCATTTAAATGACACTTTTTTTTTGGCTTACTTAAGTGACACATTAGATTAAAATTGATCATTTGAGTGTTATTTTCAGCAAATTATCCTATGTAAATTTTTATTTGATTTTCCATTTTGATGCGGATTTTATTTTTTATTTATTTGATTTTTTTTCCTATTCTAGCGAGGGTCACTGGTAACCCTTGTCAATATAACCCTTGCCCTTAGTTAGTAGGCCTGCAATGGCCCTAGGTGAGATGGCACTTGCCTGGTTTGACAAGGGTTGTCGTGAGCCTTGCTAGCATAGAAAGAAAAAGAAAAAGGATAAAAAAAATAAGTAAGGTTACAAAAAATTGTTCATGTCAAGTTTTTCAACAGGGCAGATTGTGGATGGTACTTAAGTGATAAATTTTTCAAATTAGTGCCAAAGTTAGCAAAAAAAAAATTATATGATTTAAGTGAATGCAGTACGAAAATTATGGTACTCGCGCAATTCTTTAATCTTTGTTGATCTACCAGCTTGAGTTCGGTGAAGTCGCCACTCTTTTCGCAATGGTAGATGACTGTTCTAAAGAAATCCGTCTCGCTCTCAAGATTTGAACTCTTACTCTCGTGTAAAACCGGGGAGCACGAGCATTTCCAGTGTTAGGGCCTGTTTGGTTCAACATTTCAAATGAGCTTTGGGGCTCTAAAGTCCATTGGCCAAATGCAAATGTTGTTTGGCTTTTTTTTTTATTCACATTGGGCAGATGCAAGTGCATTTGAAATGCTCTCCAAACCCCTTTGGCCCAATGTTCTTCAAGAGGTACTTTGAGAAGTAGCATTTCGGAAATGCTACTACAAATTTTTTTATTTTTTATTTTTTAATTTTTCTTTTAAGAAAGTAATCAAAAATAAAAATAATTAAAAATAAAAATTATTTTTTTCGAAAAATAAAAAAAATGAAACGAAAATAATTAAAAATAGAAATAATGAAAATAAAAGAATTAAATTAATTAAGTTAAAAATAAAAATATTTTTAAAATAAAATAAAATAATAAAATTTTAAAAAATATAAATAATAAAAATATTTAAAAATAAATACAAATTTTTCCAAAATAAAAAAATAAAAGAATAGAAATAATTAAAAATAAAAATTAATTAAATAAAGTAATTAAAAATTTTAAAAAAATGGGAGAATAAATAAACTAATTTATAAAAATATATAATAAAAATAAAATATAAATAAATAAAATAATTAAAAATTAAAAATTTTGGAAAAATAAATAAAATAATTTAAAAAATATAAATAATAAAAATAAAATATAATTAAAGAAAGTAATTAAAAATAAAAAATAATTTAAAAATATAAATAATTAAAAATAAAATATAATTAAAGAAAGTAATTAAAATAACATAATATTTTTTAAAAAAATAAAAAAAAATTGAAATAATTAAAAACAATTAAAAAATCGAATCATTTACAAAGGGTAGTTTTTACCAAACAACATTTACGTCAAAGTCGCATCCAAATGCACTTCTTAATTATAGTTTACCAAATAATATTTGCATTTCACCAAACCCCTTTAACTCAAAGGTATTTGCATTTTTTCAAAGTCCATTTGCCAAATGCTGAACCAAACAGGTCCTTAGTCATACCGCTCCTTTTGAATGGTCAAGGCCGCATCGTAGGGCGAACGTCGCGATGTGCGGGGACAGGTACCTTGGTCCGACACAAAGTGCTAGTTAAATCCCGAGCGGTATCAAACATTAGTCCAACACGACGGAGCTCATCGTCAGGGACACGCACTTTCTTCAGTTCAGTCCTCAGAGCCGCTCTCATTTCCCTTTTCTTGAAGGGGACTCCTCCGCCTTCTTCTCTCGACGCTCTCTCATGGCGTTCCCCTCCATCCGCCGAACGAGGGCCTCCCTCATCCTCACCATCACCCGCTCGTGCCGCCGCCGCCGCCTCCTGTCCACCGTTTGCAAAGAAACCTCTTTCGCTCTCCCTCGACCACCCCCTCCCGTCCCAAAGCGAATCCCTTTCGCCGTCTCTGCCCACGGTCGGACGTGGCAAGACCCTTTTCACTGGATGTCCGACGTCGACGACCCCGAGTTCGTCGAGCACCTCCGCCGAGAGAACTCCTACGCTCAAGCTTTCATGGCAGACACGAGGGAGCTACAGACCCAGCTGGTTTCCGAAATGAAGAGTCGAGTCCCCGCTGAGATTCGTACTCCGCCGGAGCGATGGGGTCCCTGGTCTCTTCTTTGTCTTTTCATCTGTTTTTTTTTCTTCTTTTTGTCTTTTATGGATATTGATTACTCCGTCGTTTTTCCAGACCGGTTGTTCGTCATGGTTTTGATCTCTTCGTTTTTCTTTTTTAACCATTCGGTGCTACTGATGCTTTAAAGCGGGGATTAAGGGCTTTGGGCGACCAAGAAGTGTTCTTTATCATGGGCTTGTACTTCTGTCTGCTTCGTTTGGGTGTTTTGGTTGGTTAGTTGCTTGATCCTATACGCGAGCTCATGGACAAACGTTGCTTCTTGTTTCCCAGGGCATAAATGCGAATTGGGAAGCTTGCTTTGAAAATTCTGTTTGTGTTTGATCCCACGTCCCACCTATAAGGTTTAGTGGAAAAAAAAAATCAGCTTTCTAGGCGATGATTCAAGCTCATTGACGTGTTTTGTAGTATTATGATCGCCCGACGTACAAGGTACATGCTTTTCCAGATTTCACTGCCTTCCGCAAGCTTCAAAATTGCATGTTTTTCTACGAATTTTTATGGGTCGATTAACATTCTTCACCTCGTGCTAGTCGTTTCTGAACATGCCTTTGACTATTTCGACTGTTTGGGTGGTTCCTGGTGTTGTTGAAATGGGAAGCTACAAAGCTGAATAAGTGAACTCTACTTACATCATTATTGTGGTCAAACAGGCTATATTACCAATACATACCCGAAGGGAAGGAGTTTCCAGTGTTATGTAGGAGGCTGGAAGCTGAAAAAGGTTGGGCTGAAGCAATTCTTAGCTATGCGAGAGGACAACAAGGAAGAGAGCAGGTCCTTCTTGACTGGAATGAAATAGCAGAGCGACATGGCAAGTTTTCTGTATACTCATTAATAGCTTATAGGAAAAGATTAGTTACTTAGTCTGTCTAACCTTGCTTGATACAAATTTTGATTAATAGAATGTCAGTCCGTTGGGATATCTCCTTTTGATTATCAACTTGTTTAGAGCCTGCTTCTTTTCTTTTTGCAATGATTAACTTCTTTAGGGGGTCTAGCCTATTGGCTGTAGTTTTTTGACTTATGGCTTTCTGCATTTGGTTTTTAAATCTGGGTGGCTTTTAGTAGTGGTAGTGTTTTGAAGGTGTAATATTGGAAGTTAAATCTCTATTTTTGGGAGATTGGGGAAAATGGGGGCTATGAAAGTTTGAGTGGAAAGTTTCAATTTTTGTGAGATGAAAAAAAGTTGAAATTTAATTTTTTGAGTATTTTCCTCCCAATTTCTTCACGTAGGAGCTCCCGAATAGAGCATAAAAGTCATTTTTGGCAGTACTATTAAGTTAACTGAAAACCCAACAAAGCATTAGCCAAAAGATGGGGGAACAGTTGTTGCTTGTCTTTTACAAGCTGGCTCGGTAATTTTATTTTGATGCCAAATGGCTGGTGTAAACGCACCTTCAAAGGAGCTCTATAGCACAGGGCCAGAATTTTATTGTTTTTCTCCCGCTGGTCCATGAAATAGAAGCTACCTGGAGTATATATGGATGGAAAAGAGGACAGACAACATATATATTTACGAATGTAGTGACTCCAGCAAAGATCCCCTTTGTATCTTTTTACTTTGACTCAGTGTTGGGTGATATCTTCCCCTTGATGCATTAGATAATTTAATTGATACGAGTTCTAAGTTTCAGCAGGGACCAACTTCTGGAGTAAATGAAACATAGTTGTGAATAAGATTATTTAAGTTGGAATTCGCCATGTTTTTCTTACGGATAGAGTGTGTCCTTTTCCCACAGCAAGCATCTCTTTTAAAATTGAAATGATTTTTCTATTCATCTTTAGGTTATGTCCATGTGGGCATGTGTCGAGTTTCCCCGGACCATAGGTTTCTAGCTTATACCGTCGACACTAATGCAAGTGAGTGGTTTAAGCTTCAAGTCAAGGACATTAATAGGAGATGTATACTTCCAAATATCCAAGTTGAAGGGGTTGTTAGTGTGGCATGGGCTAAGGATGGCTCCACTCTCTTCTATACTCTTTCCGATGAGCATCAACGACCCTATAGGTAGTTATATTGATTTTGCTGAAGTTTTTCAAATTTCCACAGTGTCCAAGAATTTTATTATCAGTTTTTGCCTGCAGGGTCCTCTGCACTAAATTAAGATCGAGTAATCTGGAGAACGCAGTGATTTTCACAGAAAGAGATTCTAAATATTGTGTGGACATCACAGGAACGAAAGATGGCAAGTTTATAACTCTTAATTCAAGCTCAAGGAATTCATCTGAGGAAGGACCTTACCTATTCCATTTACATTTAATGTGCTATTTCTAAGAATTTATAGAGATGTTAGTAAGTCTTTTGTTGTCAACAGTGGTTGTCAATATAGCCTGTCACTTTTCTACAGGTTTATGTGATTGATGCTGAGAACCCTCTTGATGGCTTGAGAAGAATATGTAAGCGTGTATCTGATGTGAGGTTCTTTGTGGAGCATCACTGTGGTTCCTTCTATATTCTCACAAATGCCGCTCTATGTGAAAGTGTGGAATGGAATGGTCATGGTTATTACTTGGCAAGATCAATGGTTGAGGATCCAGAGCTGGGCAAGTTTCAGGTGACTGTTTGGTGGTGTGCTACAAAGTTAGATTTTGGATGTTATAATATTTAGCATCAGAGTACGTTATTTCTTTCCTTCTTTCTGTGGTCTGCAAATCTTTTATCTTTTGCTTTTGGCTCCTAGCAGAATGTCATCCTTCCTGGAGAAAGTATCACTATAGAAGACATGGATGTTTTCAATGGACATCTGGTGCTTTCCATTGATAAGCAGGGTGTACCTATGTTATGCTCCATCGATTTGCCCGTCAATGTTAATTCTGAGGTCTGTCACATCTTTTTACTGCATTTAAACTCTTTCCTAATAGAAAACATCTCTCTATATTAAATTTATTTGACGATGTCTCAATTATATGAATTTTTGTTCAAAAAGTGAAAGAAAATGATTTTTTTTTTTGGTCGAAAAGAAAATGATTACACTCAATGTATATTCGCTCATCTCTCTAGTACAAACAAGAAGTATGTTTTAATTATAGATAGCTGCAAAATATCAAACATTTTTGGACAAACAATAGAAATATGAATATGTTGCGTATCTATTATCTTCTCCTTTCCAAATATTTATTAAACAATAGAAATATGAATATTGGTAGGAAGGGGAGCCTTGGCGCATCTGGTTAAGGTGTTGCCGTATGACCTGGAGTTCACGGGTTCGAGCCTTAGACGCAGCCTCTTGCAAATGCAGGGTAAGGCTTGCCTCCATTCACCTTTGTGGTGGGGCCCTTCCCCGGACCCCCGCTTTGCGGGGATGCTATCGTGCACCGGGCTGCCCTTTTATTGTTCATGGTACAACTTTTAATCTTAGTAAAAATTTGGCTGAAATAATTGTATGTGGTACTATTCTCATTCTTCCGTAGGCACAAGTTTATCACGTGTATAAATGATCTTGTGTAGGCTTTTCTCTTATGTTCACCTTAATCTGCAAAAAATATCTTGGATGGGAATACAAAACTGGTTATTTTAATATCGTCATTAGAGCTTGTTTGGTGCGTCTTTTCTTTTTGTGGCCTTTTGCCTTGATTGAATTCTTTTGGCAATTGTTTGTCTTTCTTTGTTTTGACAAGCTGGCTTTTACTTCAGAGTTGCATCTTTTTAATTTGATGCCAGTGCCCTGCCTCTTGAAATTTTTCTTTTCAATTTCTTTCTTGATTTGCGAAGTGTGCTTGCTTTTTACTTGATTTAGGTTTTCCTCTGTGCCAAAAAGCTTTGTAGCTTCTGTTATTGTCAGGATCTATAGTGCATTACAGACGAGAAAAAATCATGATGCTATTTCTAGTTAAAGCACTCCTGCAATTAGTTGATATAGTTATCTGGATCTCATTTAGCAAGTTCGTCAACATTGAGTTGTTAAGTACTAATACTGCATTTCTAGTATATCATGCAGCTTACACGCAATTAATTATCGGAAAATTAGGGGCTTTTATAATTATCTCGCATTAGCTATTGTGGGGGTGTAGCATATAATAACGACAATGACCATAACAACATCAACAACAATGACAATTATGTTGCTGTAATAGAGTAATTATTATTTTTAATATTTTCATGGCCATTAAATAACTAGCTCAGTATCTATTGTTGAGATGGACAGTTCTTGTCATGCGGAACATGGATGGATATATTGACTTCTACTGTTAGGTTCTTATTTGTCATGATTGTAACACTTTTTATACTAATATTCAAATCATTCCCTGTTGTTTTGCAGCATGCAATGACCCTTGAGCATCTAAACCCGTGGTTTTTTCCTGTCCCTTCAAATTTCTGCAGCATTCTTCCTGGTTCGAACCATGACTTTACAAGTCAATCATACCGTGTCGTGCTATCTTCTCCTGTGGTATACTGTCTTATCTTATCTCAAGAGGAAACTTGCATATTCAGTATGGATTCTTAACTTGAGGAATGTTTGTTTTGTATCGACTACTTTTATGCTAGTCAGTTTATGTTTTCTTTTCCATTCCTCGCTACTCTTAAACAGCTTCGCTTTGCTTCCTCTAGATGCTGATGTAGTCAGATATTTCACCCTTGTATGATTTAACTTCCGAGTAGCTAGTTATCTTTTGATATGAGCACATTCTCATTATATTATGCCTTGTTAGTTGAAATTGAATCATAGCGAGTTCCTCAGCCTGTGCTCGAACCTTTCCTGGAATTTAGCTGCGAACTGAAATTGTATAATCGTTATATGTTCGCTGCAGCAATAGGCTGAAAGAGATTTAATTGCAAATGTGGATTCTCGACCTGTTGAGCAATATTAGTTAATAATTACCAACAAGGCGTTGGCTTAGTTGGCAGGAGGAGTTTGTTCCTCTCCTTATGATCTTGGGTTCAAGTCTTGTTGAGAGCACTCTAGAAGTCAAATTCTGAATGCACGAGGACAATATGGGGAGTGAGCCCTTAAAATCACTCATGGTGGTGGATGTGAAAGATGGGCTAGACATTACCTAATTGCTAAACTCAAAAAGAAGTTAATGATACGACATATGCTTTATCATGGTAATGTGTGTGCATTTGAAGATCCTTTATTCCCCTAAAAAGTAAATTGAAAAGAATTTCCAAGTGGGTGTATGTTTCCTACATAAATTAAGCATTCGTTATTCTTTTTGGCATAATGTGAGAGCAAAAGCGATGACGACATTTCTTGGCTAACAAAGATCTTTTAATTCTTTTCCACTCAAAATATTTTTGACAATCTTTCAGTATCACTAAGTGCCTTAGACTTGCAATTGTGGTGCCAAAACAAAGGCCTAAGGTATGTTGGATTCCTTGAATATGATTCTTGTCCTGTTTGAAGTGCAGATGCCTGATGTAGTTGTTGAGTATGATATGTCAAGGCGTACTTTTTCCACCATCCAACAGGAGGAAGTGAGGCATGTTTCATCTGACATTAGATCGTCTACCACAGACTGTGTCAAAAAATTTGTGAACCCTATAAATGGAGAGAACATTAAGGAGGAACCCATTGAAAACAGTGTAATGCAGGGTTGGAAGGACTTTTCGGATGTGTACTGCTGTGAAAGGAAGGATGTTATTTCCCATGATGGTGTCAGGGTTCCTCTGACCATTCTTTACTCTAGAACATTGTGGCAGAAGGGAAAGTGTCCAGGCCTTTTGCATGGATATGGAGCATATGGTGAAGTTCTAGACATAAGCTGGTGTCCAAATCGTCTGAGTCTACTCAACCGTGGTTGGGTTGTTGCTTTTGCTGATGTGAGGTTGGTTCAACCAGACTTTTGTTCATCGATTGTCTTTTTTGATACATATCCATTAGGAGCAACAGCTCTTGTCAGGATTGTTGACATGGCTAGTCTAAATGATTTTGAAGGTTTAAATTTTCTTCCCGGCAGAAACATTATGGCTGGTCTGGTGATCATATAGGATGTGCTGGTTTATGCCAATCAAAATACTAGACAAAGCACAGCGACTAGCCATCCTAGAAAAATATGAAAGAGGATATTTTTTCCTATAATAGATACTTAAAAGGGAAAAAGAAAAATTTAAGGAATAAGAACTCTTTCAAAGTTAATTACTCCCTTTGTTATCTGCCGAAATTTATATTTTGGATTAGGGATGACAAATATAGTTTGCTCAATCTGTTTATAATCTGTTGTGGTCCAGGCTCTGATTTTCAGTAAGTTAGGTGGCATCTGAATGATCTGCTTAACAATTGTGTTTGTCACATATTGTAGTTTAATATATCTTTTGAATACCATTTTCTATGTAGCAGAGGCGGGGGTGGCGTTAATTCCATGTGGCATACTTCTGGCCGTGGGGCATACAAGCAGAACTCTATTCATGACTTTGTATCATGTGCTAAGTACCTTGTTCATGAGGGTTATGTTCGTGATGATCAGCTTTGTTCTGTCGGACATAGTGCGGGCTGTCTTCTTGTGGGGGCTGCTATAAATATGTATCCAGGTCTCTTTCATGCTGCCATTATGAAGGTAAGCACTTTCCAGTGCGGTTCACAAATCATACATCTAGTCTATTGTGTTGTTTATGTCTACAGGGGTTTATGCACGTTGCTTATAGTTTCAAAGTTCCTCGTTCAGAATTCCTGAAGAAAAAAGTAGTGAATTCTATGTGAGTTATGGACTTCAGACGACTCTAACAATATTTATCTTTTCATTGCTTGTGGAGTATCAGTTTCCCCTGAAAGACATAGTTACTTGTAACAATGGCAACAAAGGTTTAACATCATTATGTGTGATTCGTAATCCTGTCACCTGCTGCAGCAGCTTCACAATTTTAAATCTTCTTCTTGAGTAATCGTCTCTTGATCTGCTTCAAACTGGAATATTCTGCCGAACGCTGCTCATTATTGCGAGTTTGAGTAATCAGATCATACTGAACCTTTGCTTTGATTACTTTGGAAGGATGACACTAAGATAATGTGCCCCAGGTACCTTTTCTCGATATATGCAATACACTGTTGGATCCTACTATGCCGCTTTCCATATTGGACCATGAAGAGTTTGGAGATCCTCGTATCTTGCCGCAATTTGAGTCCATCATGAGTTATGCGCCCTATGATAACATTCGGGAAGGGGGATGTCATCCATCAACCCTTGTTTCAGCATCATTTCTTGACTCAAGGTAGCATGTCTTCATTATTGTACAAATGCATTTGTTCGCGATTCCACTCATTGGCTTGATGTGGCTTTCTTTGATTTTGTTGATCCAGGGTTGGAGTGTGGGAAGCTGCAAAGTGGGTGGCTAAAGTGAGAGAAGTTGGGTGCGCCCGCTGTTCACATTCAGTAATTTTGAGAACAAATATGAGTGCAGGACATTTTGGTGAAGGGGGACACTATAGGCATATTGAGGAAACGGCTTTTGACTACGCATTTCTGATGAAAGTTACTGGGGCTTTCAACAAGTGATTTTGTAAGGCTTGAAAAGTTAATCCTATTGGTGAGTAAAAACGTGTTAAGGTTTGCGCTCAACTAAAAAATTCCTCCTAGATGCTCTTCCTCCGTTCATCACTGGCATTAAGGGACTGGTGCATGCTGTTACGGGGTTTTGGCACTAGGGTAAGCTATCCTCTTCTAGTCGGTTCTCACTTCTCGTTACGTTACGATATTTTCATTCCTGTGAATTATTTTCCTTCTAGGCAAAATTTTCAGTTAAGTGTATTCTTACTGGAGAAACTTCTCTGGCTAACATGTCTTGTTATTTGAAGTGTATTGATTCGATTAGTTGATTGTCACAATGCAGATAGTTCTGTATGTGAAGATACCCGGGAGTTCCAGTCCCTTTCCAGTATGTAGGGCTGCTTGATATACAGTCACCCGGAACTTCTGAGCAGTTGCCCGCCCTTAGTGTACTGGGAGGTAGGATTGTCATGTTCGAAGGCTTATGGAATCTTCAAAGCCCGTTGTCTTTTACGTACTAATTTCTATGTGAGATTACAGGCCTCAAATCTCACACCGATTCTTGGTCTGAACTTTGTAGTTTGTTCCGAGTCTGTGGCATAATGTGCACAGTCACATGCTAGTCCTGCATATACAATGCATCCACCAACTTTTGGCCTGGGGAACATTCGCAATCCTTAAGGCTGTTTTTTTTCCTTGCACCTCGTCGCTCTTATTTGCACTTTGCTGTCCAAGCTGTGGCCGTAATTACAGGGACGGTTGATTTTCAATTGCCGAATCAACTGGGTATCATTTTTGCAGCGATCAAGTTTTGGTAAACAGGCCAGTCAAACGCTCAAATGCCCTTTTTATATGTGATTCCGTTTCCCCGCACCCCTTGCTGGACTGGCGGTGGCCAATATGTTTTCTTGTTCGTCCCCTCAAACCTCAAAGGAGAGCTGCATTTAGCAAATACTTATCTCGTCACCACCTGTCGCCGGAGCTTGTTCTTTCGCAGACAGTCCAAGCAAAAAGGTCCCCAAGAAGCCGGATATGCCTCCTGCATATGC
The DNA here is from genome assembly GCA_016432845.1 of Psidium guajava. Taxonomy (NCBI): domain Eukaryota; kingdom Viridiplantae; phylum Streptophyta; class Magnoliopsida; order Myrtales; family Myrtaceae; genus Psidium; species Psidium guajava. The sequence continues at coordinate 8,132,297 of CM028228.1, read as the reverse complement.
TTATTCCCATGCCCTCATCGGCTGTCTTCCGATGGCGAAATCCACCATCTATTAGCCCATCACCCTCTTTATGTTCAGTCTTCAATAGTGAATCATCATGGATAAGTACATGGCCCCCCAGCTATTGAACTCATCACTAATCAAATTAACCCATGCTTTTTCAGTTATTATAAATGCAAATGAGTTTGCTAATGTTGTATTTGTTTTCGCAAGGCATTGAACCCGGGATCTATCATAGATAAAAACCAAATTCCAACCCTCCAAACCCTTTTGCCACCAGGCCGATATTGGCCGGTGTTTAGTTCAAATATTACTCATAGTCTCAACACCAAATTATCACCAGCACATGCAAAGTTAAAACCATATACGTCCTCTGAATAAGTAAATAGGGTCAAATGCAAGTTACTTCATCTTCATTGCTACGTAGTATCTCGAAACTTGTCTTTCTGTCTCGTCAAATCGGCTCCGAGCGTGAAGGGCCAAGAGAGGGGGGATAACATTTAAGGATCGAAAATGGATTTGATGATACAAAAATTCTCGAGCTTTGGAGCTCTCGAGCCGAGTCCGAGTCTGAGTCCAACGTTTGTCGCGTTCTTTTTTAAAACACTAATTGAACTGAGAAGAAAGTAATTGCAGAAGACGCGACGAGTGAGAGCAACTAATGTTTGCCGTAATCTATTGGGATGCAACGTATAAAGAGATTGGCCTTGCCTCTCGATGTTTGATGAATCAGTTTCGACGAGACTTAGGAAATGGATTCTTTTCTCCCACAGCTCGAACGTTCGAGTTCAGTCTCGGAGGTCGGCGCGACTTCGATCTCGTCGGTGATCGTCTAGCGCAATCGCAACAATCCCTTCAGAATCTATGAGAACTGTCTCACGTTTGATACAGCGTGCGTTGCTGCTCGCTGCGATGAGAAATGCGCGCGGTCGAGAATGAATACGTGTTGTGGCCTGCATGCAATTTCTTTTCCTTCATAGGAGCGAGGTTGATGGTATTCTCTGTAACGTGGGCTTGAGTCCAAACTCATTAGAACTTACTTTTAGTTGGACTCTATTCGTGATAACTCATTTCAACCCTTTCATAAAATCCCAACTGACCAATTTGGACAAAGGTAACAGAAAAAAAAAATTCTTAAAACTATTGCATTGATATCAATTCAGTCATAAACCTCGTAATGAGATCAATTTAATCCTAAACCATTTTGCATCAGTACTGATTGACCGAAAATTCTTGATGTGCCTATATGACATGATCGGCGCTAACAATGACATTTTTAATCATATTTTAAATTTTATTATTATTTTTTTGGTTTTCTTTCTCTTTTTTGTGCGTCACTCTTTTTTTTCTTTATTTTGTTGTGGGCTGACAAAAACTTCTATAGTAAATGGAATATATAGAATTGTGGTCTTCGTGGGCATCCTAGCTTTGCTTGTGGCCATCGAGGATGTCTTGGCCCATGGCTCTTACATAGGCGAGGGCCAAAACACCCTTGTCGGCCCTTAGCCCAAAAAGAAAAAAAGGAAAAAAGAAAGAATATTATTTAAAAATGTCTATGTCATCATTGACCGTGCCATATTGACTGACATTTACTCAATAATTTTCGACCTAAATTGACTAGACGGACTCAATTGATATCAATGCTAAAAGATTTAAGACTAATATGATCAAATTAAAAGGTTTATAACTAAATTAGTGCCAATTTAATATGTTTAAGATTTTTTTGGTACTTTTCCCACAAATTTGAAAATCGATCCAACAAATGTGAGTGAGAAAATGAGTGAAATGGACCCATTCTCCTCTGCACTGGAACCAGGGCCGGGCTCACCCCCACCAATTCAAATCAAATGTCAACTATGTAATGCATCATTGCTATTATCAAATGCCATCAAATCCGGCAAAAATTGTGGATCGATGAAGGAGCAGTTTCTCATCTTTCTTGTTCTACGAAAAATACCAAAGTAAGTGATTTCGAGTCCCCAATAAATCAGTTGATGCCTCGAGCTCCTATTCTTTCGACAGCATAACCCCCCACCAGCCACATTCCGACAAACTGCCTCGTAAAACTCGACTTTGGTCCTCGTGGTTCGCTCGCGTATTTATATGCTGGTAGACACGGAAGGGATACGTATGGTTCCTCTCTCGTTTCCTTATAATGCAAAAGACAGTTGCTTGACAAGCATGCACAACTTGGTTAAGAACTTAAACGAGCGTCCGACTGCTTCACCTCTACCTTAACAGCTCCCAACACTTTACACCCTCTCATCACTCGCTCGCCATTAGTTTCTGTGTCCCATATTTAGTGATATGTTCTGCAGAACGTGGGTCTGATAGCCGTTCATACAGGCTCCTCGGCGACTGTTGTTTAGCGTTATAGCGAACCGCATTCAACCAAGGAGGACCATGTAGCACCCATCATGGAATTATCTCTGAACCATTAGCCACATCAAACAGCGAGGATCCGATGCCATGTCAGATCAAGAATATCCACAAGAGATGACAAGACGGTATCCTCCACCCCCCAAAAGAAAGAAAGAAAGAAAGGGGAAAAAGAAAAACAAGAGCCGGAGAGAGACGAGAGGTCAAATGGAAACAAAGTAAAGTAGTAAAAATGGATGGAAGGAATATGTAACTTATCATGTCTTCTGGCGCTTCTGCAACTGATCCAACCCTTCTTCACCTCTCGCATCTGTAACATGGGCCATTGTTGAATTGCCAGGATTGGGACTGCCGTGATCCTGAGGAGCAAACCAGAAAAATTTAGTAAACAAAAAGCAGAACCAGAAGGAAGGACAGTCAAGACAGAGAGAGCAAGAGCGAGATCGCTAAGGTAAGTGAAGGTGACAAGACAAGCATAACCACCAGTGTGAAAGAACCAAGTCTATTGCCCGCATCATACCATGGGAATGGAAGTTCCAGTCACAAGCCCCCCTCTATCTGCCCGCTTTCCAAGGTCAATCTGGACGGAGATTCTGGCCTGAGATAGATCCACACCAGCGGTTTGTAGTGCATTCGTCAGCGAATTTAATAACCTGCGGAGAGCATTATAGAATTTGAAATCAACTTCTCAACCCATAAATCTAAATCCAAGAAGATGGTGCTATTACAGTATGCCAAAGAATCAGCCTCAACTCAGCTGATAATGATATGATTAGAACATTCAGCTGCTATGGAGTAAGAATACCACTTTGTATGAGTGAGCAGATAAGATAAGTTTTGGTAGTCTAATTGACATACAACTGAGTGAATACAAAAAACACCAAATAAGAAGGATCAACAGTTTGGCAAAGTAAAATATAACATCATAATTCTATGGCTCAAGAGTACCACTCTAATAATCAACAAATGACGTGCATATTCAGATAAAGTACTCGCTCCAAGTTCGAGTCACCGCAATTGCAAGCTCATAATGAATAAAGCACAAATTTGATACCTAAAGGAGAAGTTGGAAGCAATCGCATAGGAACATTTGAAATGAACCAGGACATGGAATAGTGCACATCCTCCAAACCAGATCGCTGACAATGTAAAATACAAAAGCAACTGTCCATGTCGAATAATGCAGCCTATATAAGTTTAGCGGATAAAATAGTAACTGCAATATTAAAGCCAACATAATGCCACCGATATAAGTTTTTTGGTAAGGAGCCGCCAACACACACAGAAATTAAAAACCCAATACCGGAATCGCATAAAATGTCAAGTCATCATAAACCTAAATTTCCAAGAGGTCTCTTTGACAAAATCTCGACATCAACCAACATTGGGAAATAAGAGAATTGGAAGAACAAATCATAGAAGATTTCTTTTATGCGGGTTGCTCGTAGGATATGAAGAGGGAAAACTGATCATGAAGAGGCACAAATATTCAACAGTTTCTTGACATGAAGAAGGAAAACTGATCATGAGACCCAAAAGGAAGGAAAAAAAAAACTACCACCATGGAAATCACTGTGCTGAGGAAAAGCGATGTAATGATATAGCAGGAAGATAAGGCCCATTTTGCTAACTTACAGATAAAAGAACCAGATCTATACTCACCCCTGAGAGTAAACACTTGAAATGCTGATTGTCCCCCCTTCAATAGTCAGATCTTCCTGCTGATCAGGTGCCGTGTCTGCAGTGCACTCTGTTGGTTGAGCATCTGGAAACGGTCTCTGAAGATGATTGGAAATCAAATCATCACTTCGGACTGACACAGGTACAGGAACAGTGACGTGCATTGCCTGTTTAGCTACCTCCGGTTGCTGAACCATGAATTTGCTTGTGAGATCTCTTCCAGGATCAATTTCTGATGTATTCTGTGAGCTTGCAAGCATGTTTGAGGTTGTGCCAGTGCTATTTTCCTCCAACTTTCCAGGATAAGATGACACAGGACCAGAACCATTTTTCATGGCTTGAGGTGGGCTGACAACACTTTGAACACGCCAATGGCTATTTCTCTGCTTTGAGGAAGAACCAGAGTTACCAAGAGGAGTCTACTCAGTAAGCAAATTAAAACACACGTGTTCATAATAGAAAACAAAATTTCCTATAGATATATTTTTTTCGGTTGAAAAATTTCCCGTATGTTGATGTGCTGCTTTTTCACACAATAGCGTGAAAAGACTGATTACTAGATATTCAACACATAGTTCAGGAAATAATTTCCACGTGTCATTCTGTTTCTGGAGTAGTACACTTCCGGTAACTTTTCTCATTGCATTGTGTGGCAATGAGCAAGATGAAGAGCAGTCCCTCTAATTTAATGAAACATATTCATCAAGAAACTATATCAAAAGCTGCCTTGCAGAAATTCAACAAATGATGCAGTTAATGGAGACAACTCGCAAAATGGGCACAAAACCCCAACTATTAAACTTACCCATAAGAAAAATTGTAACTCAAGTTCAAAGAGAAAGACTTTGACCAATAAAAAAAAAAAGTTCAAAGAGAAAACTTTCATAGAGGAAAAACTTTCCAGAATGAGGTGCATCAACAGATGCCCCACGCACTTGTCTTGTAGAACTATAAGACCCATAACCAACTGTCAACAGTAATTGGGTGCAGGATTCTAATTGCGGTAGTGAAGAGATACAATTCTAACAAAGAAATGACAGAAAACAGAAAAGTGAACACACAGAAGGCATGTCCAGATAATAATATATATCAAAACAGAACACCATGACGAAGCACACCGAAGGAAATGCACACTAGCCCACAAATAAATACATCAATAAACTACTTGGTTAAATACAACAGCCAGAACAGTGACTGACCCAGGGCATCAACTTGGTGGGCTCTGAACTCCACCCCTGGTAGGAGTCTTCATACTTATGTACCTTACCCTGTAAATAGCGGACGTAGTCAATTACCTGCAGGCAGTGAGAATCAACCAATTAGGCAAACCATCTTAAGGAACCACAAGCAACGGGCAGTCTTCAAGAGCTCGATTTACCTCTAACAAAAAAGATGCTGTATCTCTCTTTTGGTCACTATGGGGTATGAGATCTCTCAATATCTGAAACCTGAAATCAAAGTTCCATCATGAAAATATGCCTCCCTATTGTTCCGAAAGTTATCATTCATTCATGGAAAGATACTTGTATGTCATGGGATAGTAGATGAGCTGACAATAAATCCTGACGGAGTAAAAAAGGGAGAGAGAAGAGAACAATACTCGATAAGGCAAAGAAATTTGAACGTCTCAGAAAAGTAGGACCAAGATTATGTTTGACCCTATTTCTGTGCATAACACAATACGACTTCATCTGCTATCACCAATCGAACACAGTGCATCATGGTCAAGCTGTCGACAAGACCACGAGGCTCTCACAAAATTCGCCAGCGAAGTTGATCATACACAACATAATCAAATCGAGCACTCTGATAAGGATGCAAAAGGACATACCTCTCATTGATTTTGCTCCTCCTCCTTTGCTCTGTGACCGAATGCTTCGATCTTATGGCATTTGCTTTATCGGTGCTCTTATCTGCAGTTCAAATTGCAAATCTCCACAATGAGTGGACCAATACCGCTTGCTAGAACTATAATTCAGCAACGGACCAAGCTCAACATCGAAAGAAGCCAAAAAAAAGAAAAAAGAAAAAAGAAAAAGAAACTATTTCCAGCAAGTGAAGTGAAAAATGAAACGCATATCTCCAAAAGGCCCAAAGTTGAGCCATTTCTGCATCAACAAGTCATTAGCAACGCAAACCGAGTTACTGGGTCCGAAACCGGTGGAACAAGCAAGCGTCTACTAACACGTTGAACAAGAAATTACCGTCCCCGAAAAATTAATCCAACTGGGGAGCGAAAATCCCAAAACAGTAAGCGATACGATCGGAAAAGCCCGTACCTTTGGGATTCGCACTGTTGCTACTGTTCGAAACGTTCAAGGAAGGGCCATCTTTCTTGGAATTGAGATCTTCCTCCTCGTACTCTTCGTACTCCTGGCTTCCTTTGCCCGATCTCATCCTCCCACCGAGCTCGAATTCGCGGGAGCCACGCAGAAACAAAAAGAAGAAACTTCCACCGCCGTGATATCGATGAAATTGATGTATCGGCGAAGACACACACACACACACAGGGCTCGATAGGTACAAGAAATGGGGGAATTGCGCACGCTGTTGGGACAGAAACTGTTAGCACGAAAATTGCGTTGCAGGTGCCATGGCTGGCCTTGTCTATGGAGTGGGTAATTGCGGGGGAAGAGAGAGAGAGAGAGAGGGGGGGGGGGGGGGGGGGGGGGGGAAGGTGGTGGAGCGGCGATACGGTGCGGGTGAGCTCACGTGGTGCCTGTGAGCTCACGGAGGTTTTGGGAGAAAAAGTTCGATTTTTAAGCAGCCGGCCGACTCGTCGTGCCACGAAGGCATGCCGGGAAGCCGCCCTTAGAGGACGGGGGCCCAGCTTCATATCACAATTGGGCGCATGGATCAAGCGATGCACACGCAAAGTAGTCTCAATATTGACATCATGACACGTCATTCTCAAAAAACAAAATATATGTTTTTATATTAAATATATGTTTTTATATAAACGTATTGAGGTGAACCAAAAAAAAGTTGAGTAGAGTCGGATCTAAATGTTGGCTAGGTAAGCGTCCTGTAGTAAGAGAAGTGGTTATGAACCCTGTAGACCATCCCCATGGGAGTGGTGAAAGGAGAGCCCCAACTGATAGAAAAAAAACCCGCAAACCCTTTACATCAACGATGACTTTCTTCTTCTTTTATTATATCACGATTAATTTTTTTTGCTAAGTAAATTAATTTTAGGGTTATATATATTTTTGACAAATTTACATTTTTGATCCCTAATTTATTGAAAATGCTCAAAATTGACCCATGCTTGTTAACATGGCATGTGGGGATACTAAACTCGCGTGTCACTAGCGTGTTTGGAACGCTGAGCACTGATCGGTCGCATGTTGAAAAGTATTGAAAGAGTATCAGACACAATTTGTAGAATCCTAAAATGTGCCGGTGCTTCGTAGTGCATACATATCGAGTGTGCTGTTTCTCCATCTCCACTCCGATCGTTCCAAAAGAAAAGACAATATCGAGCCATGGTCGGATACTTCTCGGGGGCAGAAGGTCCCTTAAGATCGTGCCATGGAAGGTGGCTCTCCGACGACCGGCGTTATCCCATTCGGTGTCGGTCCTAACCAACTCGATCATTTTTATGTCATTGACTATGTTATGTAGTTGTTCGTGAAATGTCGCGCGAATATGGTGCGTACGGCGACCCTATGCGTCAGTTGTCGTTCATTGCAAGATTTCTTAATTTGAAATAGTAACTGGATTCGGCGGGCATGGGCATAATATATTCTCTCTGACAAAGCTTCCGGTTGGCATTTCTTTCATAAAAATTGTCTTCTATTGTTGCCTGTTGGCACTATTAATAGTCAAGGCAGTTGACTATAACTAACGGGATTTTATTAAAAAGTAATTTCAAGTACCTCGTCATGTAAGTACAACCAAAAAATTTCACAATTTTATGCTCTCGCCACTTGAAAGTGATACTTAAAACATCAAAGGCTTCATTAACACCGGCCCGTTAAATGGACATTAAGGATCCATTTGTTTCGCGAAAAAAAAATGATCAATTTGAAAAAATATTATCCTTAAAAAGTTTGGTTATATCATTTGGAATGAATCAACCAAAAAATGATGTTTTCGTCGTCAACAATAATTTATGCTAACTTTTTTCATGACAAATGAAAGTATTTTTCATTCATAGATTTATGTAAGTGATACAAGCATTTTTTTTTTTTAAAGAATGTTTACAAAACATGCACTAGTCGGAAGAACTTCAATTGCATCGCATGATCCGCTGAACAAATTTGGGTAGAAGAATCGGCGTTTTTATTAATTTAACTAGCACTTCCATTCGAGCAACGAAAAGAATAAAGAGCGGTCTATCTTGTCGGGTCCTGTTGCCGGCACGAATCGATGGGCCATGGGCGCTGCGCGTTTTTACATGGGACGACAGCATTTTTACATGGCCGGTGTTCCATGAAGATCATATAACTTACTTCAGATTCACAGAGTTGGCCAAATCCTCGAAAGCAGATCCCTCGTGTGGGGAAAAGGAAGATGGCAACCTCCCGCCGACGCGGTTCATATATGCCGCCACGGCCGTTCGGCTAAGTTTACGCACTCGTCGTACCGGTAGCAGTCCACGAGATGGTCGATCGTCAAGCCCGCGGCCTGCATGAAGGAGTACACGATCACGGGGCCGACGAGCCGGAACCCTCGCCTCTGTAGGTCTTTGCTTATGACCTCCGCCTTGGGAGTCCTGAGAGGGACGTTCCTCGGGTGCTTGAACCGGTTGATCGTCGGCTTGTGGTTCACGTAGCTCCACATGTAGTTGCTGAACGATCCGAATTCGCTCGCGACCTGCATTAGTTCCAGCCGCATGTCCGGCTAATTAATCCGATAATCCATATAATGCGAACCGGCAATAGTACATGACCAAAATGTACATGTTCTTCAATTGCTTGCCTTCAATATGCATTTGGCATTGTCTATTATGCACCTTACTCTGCCCTCTGCTAACGTCATTGCCTTGTTGGAGGATATTTCTTCAACCTCGGCATCTCCCAATTTGGCAACAGAGTTAGGATCAAATTCAGCAAAAGCTTCTCTGCATCATTGACACCACAATTGCTCAGTATAATTGAATTTGAGTCCCATAACGAGCTAATCCTCGATGATCATCACCTGTAAAATTGCTTTCTCTTCAAAATTTCTGTCCAATTGTAGTCCATCAGCATGCCCGACATCGCGAGTAGCTCAAACAGCTGACTGCGTAGCGTAGGGTACCACGATAAGCGACGTAGCGAAAAGTGTTAGCCGGCAATGGAATCGAGAGAATGGAGATGGTTCGACATACCGATCGTCATAAACCGGGACTCCCCAGCACTCGTCATGAAACGATACGTAAACTTCATCTGTATCCAAAGCATGTTTGTCATTCAAAAGTTTTAATTACCTCCGAATCAAGTCTAGTATACTCGCTATCATCTGTAAGATGGATGCATACATTTGACACCGCGAAGTAGGTGCAAGAGAATATATGAGAACGACCTATCGGTGTTTGGTATCTTGTCTAAATTTAAGACTAGTCATTAATCATTATGAATCATTGACAAAATTTAAGATGCTACTTGGTTGGTGGCATTGTGCAACGACGTTGCAATATTCCTATCAAGATGAGGGTTACAAGACAACAGATAGAACACTGCTTTGTAAAGAAGGCTTGAAAACCCTAAATTTGGGTAAGTTGTCGATTCTATTATAAGGTTGACCATCACTTTCCTCAGTGCAGTTGATTGCTCATCTCTAACGACCACAAGCTGCTCTACAAAGTCACAAAAAAAAAAAAAGATAATCATAGGCCTCATGACTCCTTACATTTTGATAAATTTGTCATAAGTAAATCAGTTTAACGTTTAAGTGATCTTAACCCAAATAATAAAAGCATATCTTTTGTGCCAAAGGCTTAGATTTTGCATAGAGGAACAGTATTTTGTCATCCCATTTTCGTGCTCTTCTTAAAGCAGGTTCAGCTGACCGAAGAGGGTTGTGCTTCTTAATCGATAACAAGTGATTAGGAGACCAAATCTACATCTCCGAAGTACAAAAACTAGGAAATAGCATAATAAGGGCCTTTTAATGGAGTGAAGAAAGACTTCGACCAAAAATTTAAAAAAGAAAAAATAGGGTGAAGAAAGATGTCTTTAAGCTAGGATATATTTAACATAATGAACTCATCGAAAACACTGTATTGCAATGAGAAATGCTTCACTAACAGTACCATAGAGACGATACAATATCAACTATTGACTCACATACCATTACCGTATATTTTGCATAAAGCACTAATCGATTGGAAGATTTTATAATAAAAAATAGCTGACAGTACTCTCAGACTGTGATGCAACCAGCTTTCTATTGTAATAAGGTTTTCATTGAATAAAAATGGTGATAATGAGTATGAAGTTAGGCATGCAAAGCTAATCTCTTCTCATGCATTATTTTTACTTCCAACATGGAGTCTGTGTTAACACGTAGCCTGAGCAATGTCAATGTTTCGGCAAGTAAAAAACTTAAAAACTTCCCAGGTCATCAGGTGCGTTCTCATGAACAATGCTTACACGAAAACATACCGCTGCTCTTTGTAATCCAGTTGCATCTCCTCACCTCCCCACCATCACTTGGAGTCGGACTTCCGGGCTGAATGTTCGGGTTCTGTGCTGACCGAACATTCCTAGGGAGCGGCGTAGTTACTCCTGATCTTCTCTCCGGTGGGCGTATGAGGCGTAGCGCCAATGATATCTTGTGATCCAGTGGGGAAGTCGGCTCCGTGAGGAACGAGTCGTTGGAGTTCTGGGACAAGGACAAGGACAGGGACGAGAGCGAGAGGGACGAGTTGCTTCGGTTGAGGCCGATCGGGTATATCTTCTTCAGGTGCCTGGTCAAGAAGCTTTGGCTTGACTTATCCTTCTCATGGAGATATTTGTTCGTCTCCAGAACATTTTTCCTCACACTAGCTCTAGACATTGTTCTGATGGGAAAAGGAAAGTATCCGGGTTGGTAATCAATGGGGGACTTATAAAGGGCTTTGGGGGATTTTAAGTGGGAGAAGAAAGGTGGGTTGCTAAAATCAAACCATGAGCAGGTTGGTGAAGGGTATGTTTCCTTGTGTATGAACCCTTTTTGCTACTTAATGTTCAAGCAAAATTAACATAGCTGGAAGATGCTGGGGAACCTGCGTTTGGATTGAATCAGGACTCGCCAACCATTGCACCTACGCTATGGTTGAAGATTCTAAAGATCACCATGGAAAATGCAGAAAAGAATGCGTGACATCTGACCTCTTACGTTCGAATGATGTCGTGTCGTCAATGGGATATGTAACAGTACTACTAATGCGTATTTGAAGAAGCCGCTTTCTTTTGCTGCTACGGTTCATCAGCTGGGCACCTGCCGGGATTGATTATTGAACTACAATCACGGTTCAAACTTCCAGGTCCGACCTTTTGGTTGCACGATCTCATCGTATTTTGCATCCTAGCTCGTTTAAAGTAACGCTTCTTCATCGATTTAATGTGTCGTGGAACGCCGTATGACTAAAATTTTTGGTTCCTCAGGTTAAAATCCGTAGTTCGCCCGAGTGATCTTATTTCGTTTCTGGGTTTTGAATTGTTGGCTAATTGTTGTCCAGACTGAGATAGAGTAATAGCTGAAGAGGGTGAAGAAGATAATGAAACTAAAGGTGAAAGGTGCAGGGGGTGGGAGCTGCAGAATTTAGTTGCTGTGTTAGCTGCAGTTCCATTGTTCCGAATGACAGGTGAAGTGTAATTAGGGAAGAGAAATTTCTAGTTGCCTTGTTTGTCTCAATGCGAGCGAACTGGGTCCGTTCGGGATTCTTAACCCCTACTCATAAATTCCAAGGTCCACAAACGATTGAGGGATGCCTTTTGCCTGCGCAGACAAAGAAATCTCATCCATCAGCATTGTTTCCCAGATTCCCTTTGCCGTCATGTCGACCATTTGACCGGGACGGGATTAAAAGACAAAGGGAGAACAAATAAATGAGAAAAAAGAAAATAAAACAAAATAATAATCTAAATTTAAAACTATCTTTTAACGGAAATGCTCTTGAACATGCAAAATATATAGCTGGCATGCGAGTTCATACTCTTATTGAAAAACCATCACACCGCTGTTGACAAGCGAGTGAGGCAACCCTCCCCAGATTGGGTGATCATCCCCCATGCAAAGTCTTTCGAGGGCGGCCTCGCTCGTCCCTTACCGACAGACCCAGCTCTCTTTGAGCATCGCCGCCGGCCGACTATCACATGGGACCAATCACAACGAAAAGTAAATAAAAAAAATGAAAAAGGAAGAAAAAAAGGGGAAAATCTTCAAAAATGTAAAAAGACGAAAATGCTCTCGATCAGTGGAAAGGTCAAGCGACTCAAGCCCTTCTTGAAGATAAACATGGCCAATTCAGGTATTTATTTATAATAATGTCCACTTCAAGCTTTTATATGAAGTAAGGTTTGCTACAAGTCCATTTATGAGAAAATGAGCTCATTTCATATCCTTATTCGAAGTTTATTTTCATTGTCGACCATTTGACCGCAACGGGCTTCGTGAAGTATCGGATTTCGGCAGAAGCCGGAGCCATAAATCCGAGGGCGGCGCGCGGGTGAATTCGCCGGTTCTCCTGCGCAGCACAATTTCGTCGCAGCCATGAGCTTCATGAACATTTCTATTTTCTACGCATGGAATTGGACTTTGGCGAAGGCAAAATGACTGCTGAAAAGGAGAATCCTGGCAAATTTTTCCGTTCCAGAAAAATTTGTCGTGCGGGGCCAAGGCCTGTTGGTTGGGCTAAATGCCAGATCTTTCTCCACGTTCAGGCTTCCACCGAACTTGAAGATTTTTAGGATTGACGGTCCACCGTGGATCCGGGCAAAACTCGACCCGATTGGGCCTCCTCAAAGTGATGGGTAGACCTGTCTGGACCCATTGCCATGGTTTGGCCTAACTATTAAGTGCGTTGATTGAGACACGTTCCGCCGTAAGAAAATGTGACGACGGCCGCAGCTCAACTGTCCCGACGCGAATTCCTCGTTTGACCGGCTTGTGGCTCTCCGCACCCGACACGCCCACAGACAAAAAAAAAAAAGTCCTCCGGGCATGGATTTTGGGACCCTTCGATGCTCAAGTCGGTCGGCCCTTTAGAGAATAAAATCGACCGAGTTATGATCCGGGGGGGGGTGTTAATGGATTGGTTCGGATAATTTGTTCGGGTATTGTCGACTGCCCTAGCTATGGTTAATGTGCGTTAGAGGTATGTTGCGTCGAATGGTCGATTCTAGGCTATTTTGCTCTTATTTTGATAGACTGAGATTTTCAAATTACAAAGATGAGTCATCGTGGAGTGGCCTTTCCTGAACGTGGGTGTACATGTCGGCTTGCTGTCCATTTGTTAAATTATATGTCGAGTTTTGAGCTTGGACGTTAGTTAGTTCGTCGAACTGAACCTGTTCAAAAGATAAGAATTTCTAGCGGACGACTAATCCTAATTTTGGATTAGCATTCTTATCTTGAACGACCCGCCCAAAGATCCCGTGAAAAGGCTTTCTTCCCCACGACAGGACAAAGAAGGGACCGACTTTCTCAAATTAATTACGGGGGTAAAATCGTCTTTGGGCTAGGTGAAAGAAACGAAAGCGAAACACAGGATTTCGCTTACTTTAGCGTCAGGCGTACTTTTCTTGGAAAAGAGGTCAGGGGGGTTCTTTTTGTGCAGAGAAAGAGAACCGCACGCTTTGATCCTCTCAAGTGCAGGAGCACGAAGCTACTTCGGACACCCAAAGTGGCTGCGGCACGCGGTGATCTGTTCGTGAGCTTTATATTCATTTGAGTTATTTTATTTATAAATGTTTTGATCTTGAATATAATCTAGGTATGAAAAATGCGAGCGATTGAGCGATTATATGTCCAATTCCCCGATTATAATAAATTGTTCTTTTCGATTGGATACATAAATATCGGCGTTCGAATCAAACCACGTTAATATCTAATGTCTTTTTATCGTTTCTCGTTATTTTTATGGGCTTTGCGCATTGATTTAATTGTGCATATTAAATTAAATTTCAACACGCGTTTCTTCCGTTTTTGTTGAATAATCGGAGACATAGCCGTTATAGTCTAGACCAATGTTTCATATTCACATCAAAATAGGCCTTTGTTCTAAGAACTAGTCTTCCACCTAAACCGAACCGATCCAACTCGAGAACCCGACCGGGACCGAATTGGATTGGTCCGGTTCCCGTTCTAGAGTGAACGGACCCAACTCAAAAACCAATCACCCCTATCTTAAACGGCACCTAACTTTTGACTCTACCTCACCGATTCGACATAACCTTCCTTTCTCGGTAAATTTATTCTTTCAATCTGTTGGGATATCATACACACAAAGAAGCTGGAGGACACACTCAAGAGGCTGGAAGTAAAAAATTCGCCTTTCCTAAAAGCCTTACCTGCCCATCTATCTGAATCCATTCGAGCAAAATTCGCCCTTAGCCGAAACTCAAATCTCTTCCATTATCGGACGAGGAAAATGAACCTTTTAATCCCACGGAAAATTAAGTTTTGACACTTATCGTGCCAGCATCCCGCTTTCAGGCAATCGATGTTCTCGTTCGGCCGCGGTGGAGACGGTCTCCTTTGTTTCTACCGACATGCACAAAGCTCAACCATCACATGGACAACATCCTGCTCGATGTGATGAGTAGCGGGGTGTAGCAACTCGATTTTCGACGCCCATTTGCGGTGTTACAATCTCTAGCCTTGATTCGTAAAGATGCCGACTATGATCTCTATCTTTTAAGGGTCATCAGACTTGAGGAAGTCGTGCCGTGCCATCGAAGGCAATGGAATGGGGGCGTGAGTCCCTAATACGATCCCGTGCCACTGTAGGAACTCGCATGCATTCTAGGATCTCCATTTCATCCAAGCGAAGCGGCGGACGAGACCATCGCAATGTCTTAGCGCCATTCATCTACCGCCGTCCCATGAATATAGGGGGAGCTCCAGCTCCGTAAGGTTGCTCGCTCTTTCGAGTTTCCGTGATACGGAAATTAAGGTTGAGTGCGCTAAAAAGTCCTAAAAAGTTTATCGTAAAAGTGCAATCAAATCCTAAAAAATGGTATAATTAAGCCTTCCATTAGTTCTGCTCAATTTGGCTAACGAAAAGTGGAACGGACGTGGCATCTTTTAATTACCTTACGAAAAGAGAGACGCTCATGTGGCATTTTCTTCCTTGGTCTTCCTCGTGCAATACCACCGTAGCCCCCTTGCCCTCGATCTCGTCCCTTCTCGTCTCGCCATCAATGGAATGGGTTTGCTACTTAAATCTCTGCCTGGACGGCCCCAAAAAATGACAACGAGTTGAAGGCTTCTGGGAATTAAAGCATCTTATCATACAAAATAGCCCCTCGATTCAACGCAGAATCTTCCACCGCACTACATTTTCGAGCATGTAAACGTTGTTTTTTTTTTTTTCGAGGGCGATAATAAGTTGGAGAAGATTTCCCAAAAGCTGTCGCCCTACAATCCTTCAGCAAATCAAAAGGTTGCGAAAGTCGATAACTTCAATGAAAATTATGAACATTTGTGCTTTCTCATGAATTCATCCTCCATCCCTGTGTAGATCCGTTCATTTGATGAGATCTAATCGATCTGGTGTTCTCCCCGACCTCCCTTGGTTCTGATCCGCCCATCGCTGCACATCTACCGCCCAACCGCGATCTTAACCCCTCCCAGTCCCAGCAACGCCATTTGATTCCGTACCAATCAAATCCTATCTGCCCCTGCTCTCGACCCTCTCCCTCTATTTCTCTTCACGGAGGCGGATGGCTTTGCCCCCGTCGATGGAGGATATAAATCTAACTTCATTGCCTTTGGGCAAGCCTTTTCCGACTTGATCGAGCTTCGACGGACGAGCTCAGAGCTAGATCTAACTCCACCATGGTCGACTTGACAAAGGTACCAAACCCGGTTCTATGGCCTTCGACCAAGGTGGATTTTGGCTTCGTCGACAAGGGTAGAGCCAAATTTTGGCTCTACCAAGTCCGAGTTTATTGTGGCCCGACTTTGGGTGGAGGAGCGCAAATGACAATCAAAGTCAAGGACAACCTTGTTAGCGCGAGGGGACACCACCACCGCCCCCATGTCTTAAGAAAGTAATAATAGAAATCACTTCAGCTTTTTCCATTAGCCAAATCAAACGGAGTTAACCGACTCCATTGCATTCGATACATCGGGATAGCAATGGACAACATAACCTCAGTGTGAGAATCCTAACCTGCATAGAAAGACATTCTGTTTCCTTTCTTGTCCGACCCGACATTGGCGCCGCTTTTGGTAATAATTCAAGTTTTTGCTTGTTATCGAATCGGATACGGGGCTAGGAATTGGCATAGATCATCCGAGACTCTGTTCATACCGAGCCCTTTATATGTTGCTTGTATCCAAAGATGGTGAGACTGACTATAAAACATGAAACGCTCCCTCGACAGATCTAACCGTAAGTGGTGGTCCAATACCATTGTAAAAGCTATGATGCAAGAGAAGGCAATCGAGAAGAAATGGTCAGGCGAGGTGCGTTGAGTGACTTGAACGGCAAATCACCATACTCAACGCTGACATGTTATTTTATGATTGCCGAGCTTTAAGGGGAAATTTTTTTTTTTTTATACTTTTCAACCAACTTATACTTCTGCTGGCCAAAAAAGAAAAAAACATATGTATAATTGCTTCCAATTCTAAATGTTGCTGACAGATTTCTTTGAGATTAAAATTAATTTCCAACTAAACTATCTGTAATACGGATTAGTAAGTTTAAGAAGAGGTAACTTGCAATCCATCAATCACTGCTTGGTAACATCTTCACCTGGCTGACAATATTTTGATGGAAATCGAGTAACAGCATACTAAGTAATTGTAGTGATTACTGAATAACATTTTCACCATATTAGTAGCATGTAAGTTTGTTTAAGTAGTTAATTATTTTTGCATGTGATTTAATATCTTTTCAACTGGAATAAGCACACCCCAAATGTCATAACTTTTGTACGTCACTCACTTGAGGGCTATAACTTTTTATTCGATCACTTGAGAGCTATAACTTTTAAAAACATTTGACATTCAATCAACTACTTAAGTAAGAAAACCATTTTAAAATTGTTCACCCAAGTGCTGAATATCTGACTTGACATAATACTTGCAACAAAACGTTTTTAAAAAGTTATGACACTCGATTGATCGATTAAAAAGATATATAGTGCTCAAGCGACAATTTTTTTTACAACACTCGAGTAAGCTCCGCACATAAGTTTTTTTTTTTAAGATCGAGGTGTCCACGTGGTCGGCGAACCTGCACTCAAACTAGCAGTGAAGCATGACTAGTTCTCGAGAAGACCCACAGATCCCACAATTATGGGCCCCCAGTTAAGTCATTTAGGGTCGAGAAATTTTGAAACCAGAATCTCTCATGAAAGGAATTGAATGCAAACCAACTCGGCCACCAGATGATGGGTAGCTCTATACATAAGTTTTTTTTTTTTGGTAAGGATAGCTCTATACATAAGTTAGGCACTCAAGTGATTAAAAAAAAATTATGATACCCAAGCGAGCGTCGTATGGAAATTATGACAATTATAACGTCTGTTTTCTTTTTTTAACTAGTATTCAATACGTTGGGAAGCAGGTAATTACAGCAATCTCTTTTTTTTTTGGCTGTGATCGATAAGTTTTTCATATCGGATACGTGTGTATGTGCCTTCTAGTAAGGAGGGATGGCACTTTTTCCTTTTTTTTTTTTTTTGGTAACTTTGCATTATGAATGGTAAATGGCGACCTATCTATGGTTAGCAACTTCTCGAAATCGAAAATAGCCTTCTCATGAAATTGTAAGCTCGACCCTCACAACAACTAGAAAATAGCTTTTGGGGTGTAGATCATAAAATAAGCTTGGCATGGATCATTTTCCTCTACTATCTAAAACTAGAGATAACCGGAATTACATTTTTTATTAGAAAAAGCAAAAAAAAAAATTGTACATATGAAGCTAAGGCCCGGTTCTAAGTTGTTCAAGAATAGTGGAATAGTGGTGTTGAATTTCTCGACCCTTTATCTTTTAGTATTAGTTCATTTTATTTCTTGATGGGAGCATGGAATGGATATAACTCAGCGGTAGAATATCACTTTGACGTGGTGAAAGTTGTCATTTCGAGTCTAATTCTCCCTAAAATTATTATGATTTTTTCTATTTTAACTTAGTTCCTACCGCGATAAAATGAAAATAAATAAGAGGCTCGTGGGATTGATATGAGTGGATAAAGATGGCTATATTTTCGGGAGTGACCAGCGAATATGAAGCATATGGACATAGATTATGCCTTGAAATGAAAGACTACGGTTTTGGAGGCGAGGAGGCGATAGAATTAAACAAGTAATTAAAATAGCATCCAATGAAAAATGGAAAAAAAAAAAAGGTCATTAATGTAAGAACTAAGGAATGAGAGGACATTCCTAACTCTGTCGGCCTTTAGGACCACATTCATGCTTTAATTTATTTGGGTTTCAAAGGGAAGACGGGCCCCATCCATCAATTGTAACGGCAATAAAATCTCTCTCTCTCTCTCCCCACCCAACGTTTGTTCATTAAATTTCTC
Organism: Psidium guajava; assembly: GCA_016432845.1. Classification (NCBI taxonomy): domain Eukaryota; kingdom Viridiplantae; phylum Streptophyta; class Magnoliopsida; order Myrtales; family Myrtaceae; genus Psidium; species Psidium guajava. Next base: position 8,113,560 of record CM028228.1, on the reverse strand, counting down.
GAGCCATGTCGCAGTCGAATGTCATGTTTTGGAACAGTTCCACTTTAGCCCACATTTATTTCGCGCAAAATAGATACTTTAAAAATAAATTAAATACCCACGAAGGTATTTTAATATAAATTATTATCGATGATAAAAATATTTTTTATTAACAAATTATTTCGAGTGATAAAATAAAAAATATTTTCAATATCCACGAAAATATTTTGGCATAAATTGTTGTCGATAAAAAAAATACTTTTCATCAACTAATTATTTCAAGTGACACAATCGATTATTTCGAAGAAAAAATTCTTTTCGAATCATTCATTTTTCACGAAACCATTTGAATCTTAATACATTTAAGCAGGTGTTAGCACAATCAGTTCTTCACTTTAAGTAATTCGAGGTATATAGATTTTGACTCGGCTATTCTTCAACATTGCCCTTTTTTTTTTGCATGCCTTGTATAATATACGATGTCTTTGTCCCTCCAAACAAATTGTGCGCTCTATATTATGTTAACTATACATTGTCTTTTCCCATTCGAACCAACACCGGATACCGAGTATTAATGAATTTCCGTTTTCACTTTCGAACCAAGTAATTTTCATCTTCATCGATTGGTTCGATTAGATGAAATTGCCGTGCTTTACCAATTTGTATATCCTAAAAGCTCCCAATAGATATATGTTACCACCCAATCGATGTGCATTCGGAAATTGTAAACGGTACTCCCATGTTGTGGCTAATGACTTAGTTCCTGGGAGAAAAAAAAAAGAAGAAGAAAAGTCAAAAATCTAATAAGAGAGGAGATTTTAACAAGATACTAGATTTTAATTAGTAGTGAATGGGCGATGTGCATAATAGGGGCCATGACCGGTGATGGGTCAAAGAAGAAAATTCATTTTGCCCCTCTCAAGTGCAAATTGTAAGATATCTTGCTTTTGAGCTTGGTCTGGATAGGTAGGTTTTAGACTTAGAACTCGAAATCTACTCTATTATAACAGATTCTCAATTTTTGAAATCTGAAACCTACCTCTTTTGTTTTGGAACCTATTTTGAAACTTATCATATCTTTTCGCTCCAACTTCAAGGCCTACCTAAGAAACCGTTTTTCTTTTGTTTTTTTTTATTTCATTTTTTTCAGTAAAATAATATGAGTAGCAATAAAACGATTCAAAATAAAATATTGAATAATAGAATTCATTACCCGTCAAAAGTAAAAATCTCTAATATAAGCAATATAAATTACAATCTACCAAAAATAGAAGAGATGAGGCGAGTGATACTAAGTTTTTTTTTTTAAGTAACTGAAAATCGATTCTAAAATCAGTTTCGTTCCTAGGTGGGTTTTCACTTGGAACTAGGAACCATATCAATTTCAACCAGTTCCTAGAATTAAAACCTGTACTTAAACTGATTTGAATAGGAATCAATTCCTGGATTTGTTTTTTGGGTGGTTCGGTCCGGTTTCCTAATAAACTTAATTCGGTTGTACACTTCTACCTAATAATCTCATGATCACAGTATGGTCAGCTATTTCTGACCATATAATCTCTCAATTGATTAGTGCTTTATGCAAAACACGATGGTATGTGGATTTACGGTTGAGATTATATAATTCATGACCATCCGATAAGAAAATCGTTTTCCTTTTACTTTATCTCGTCTTAATTTTTTAATTTTGCAAAATTGCAAGGCTTGTCAATTGATATATCTTCAATGAATGAGAACCGGATAACATTCTTATTGTTAGAATGAGAGCCGCTCTTGGATATGTTGAAATATTTTATAAGCAGTATCAATGGAAACACTGGATGATTATTCTCTTGATATTAGGCATAGAAATTACACTATGATTTCAACTGCGGGAGAGAAAAGAAAGAAATAGAAATAATTCATTGCCCAAATGCTGAGCTGGAAAATAGGGACGCAATCCCCTTCCAGCTCCCTAACAATTATTGTGCCGGAAATCACTCCCTCCGACAAATATTCAATTCCTTCTCTCTCTGTCTGCACCAAAAAAGTTCTCATTTTTTCTCTTCTGCTCAACCCACTGTCCTTTCTCATTTGGATTTGAAAACGGTCCACTCCGCTGGTTCAGTAACACAAACTCACACACGAATCGCAGACGTCAATCATGCTTCGTCTTCGTCCTTCGACTTTTCCAATCCAACCCAACTAGGATCACAACCCCAGAAACTCTCTCTCTCTCTCTCTCTCTCTCTCTCTCTCTCTCTCTCTCTCTCTCTCGGTTCTGAGAATAAATGGGTTCTGCAACGTCGTCAATGGCGGCGAAGCTCGCCTTCTTCCCTCCGACGCCGCCGTCGTACGGCGTCTACGCGGACGCATCGACGGGGAGGCTGAGGATGAGCGATGTGAGCCAGAGAGACGACGTGGACGTGATGAAGCTGAGGACCAAGAGAGGGAACGAGATCGTCGCCATGTATGTGAAGAACCCGTCGGCGTCCATGACCCTCCTCTATTCCCACGGGAACGCGGCCGATATTGGCCAGATGTACCACATCTTCGTGGAGCTCAGCCTCCATCTGGGCGTCAATCTTCTTGGGTACGTCGAAAAGATTTCATCTTTTCTATCTTTATAGAGAGAGAGAGAGAGAGAGAGAGAGAGAGAAGCGGACAAAAATTTCGAGGGAAGTGATGAGTTTCTTGTTCCAAATTCAGGTATGATTATTCAGGGTATGGACAATCTTCGGGAAAGGTACGATTTTTGTCTTTCAGCTCAGAGTGCATGGTGATGTGATGGACTTATCTGTTTTCCCAAGAGAAAACAGTAGTCTTCCGAGTACGTCAAACCTTCTGATTTGTCTGTCGTCAAATGATAGACGAGGGACTTTGACTTTGTAAATGCTTGGATGATCACCCATTCATCTGTTGCCACTATTGACATTTTAGCGGTCAGATTTTCCAGCATTCCATTTCCATGGCCATTTTAAGTTACTCTTTCTGCTCAAAGCATAGGTCGACACGAGTATTGTGGTCCACTAGTGTGGTGCTTGAGTTGTAATGCGATTTCTCTTTGTTCTGCTGAGATTTATTGAGATCTGAATGCCCGTTGAGCTGATTCAGTTTAGTATCTGTTGAATTAGCCAAGCGAGCAGGACACATACGCTGACATAGAGGCAGCTTACAATTGCCTTCAAGAGACGTACGGGATGAAGGAGGAAGACGTAATATTGTACGGTCAGTCGGTCGGAAGTGGACCTACTCTAGAGCTTGCGATCCGGTTGCCTTGTCTGAGGGCTGTAATTCTTCACAGTCCAATCTTGTCCGGTCTTCGAGTCATGTATCCCATGAAGAGAACATTCTGGTTTGACATATATAAGGTTGCCTTTGTTGGTATTTGATTTCTTTTCTCGATTACTCGTAAGAGAGTCTCAACTTGCCAAGATAGATCGCCTCGTCTGTTTGAGAGCTACTAATTTTACTCTGTTGCAGAATATTGACAAAATTCCTCTGGTTAACTGCCCGGTTCTGGTCATTCATGTGAGTTTATACAGTGCTTTCGATTTGTCAATGCACTCCACAATACACGATGCAGTGGCTCCAAACTTGTGAAACAATTCACTTGTTCAGATATTCATATCTACTCTCTTAGATAAGTACTCACCAGTTTTATGATTTTTATCTCGTGGATACGTCAAAATCATCCGAACCTTGTCTGCAAATTAAACGGTGCGACATAGACACTGAGGAGTGTTTTCTGTGTTCCTCTTTTATTTTCTGATGTGCCGTAGCAGTGAACACAAACATGAATTCATATGAATGACATCTTGCTGAAGCATTATGACTAACTTGCCCGTTTTGTTTTATATGTAGGGAACTGACGACGATGTAGTAGATTTCTCCCACGGCAAGCAGTTGTGGGAGCAGTGCAAAGAGAAGTATGAACCATTATGGCTTAAAGGAGGGAACCACTCTAATTTGGAGCTCTTCCCCGAGTACTTGAGGCATCTCAGGAAGTTCATAACTGCCATCGAGAAACTACCTCGCTTTCGCGATGTATCTGAACAAAGTACAGATAATTCTGAACTTCCTCTAATTGCCATTGAAGTGAATAGAGATAAGTCCAGGCTAAGCACCGAGCATAGGGAGAAATCAAGGCTGAGCACTGGGCAGCAGGATAAGGCAAGGCTAAGCACGGACAGCAGAGACAAGTCGAGATCCAGCACTGACAAGAGAGAAAAATCGAGAAAGAGTGTGGATCGGCTGCTGAAATCAAGAAACAGCACAGATCAGCCAGAGAAAGCTAGGAACAGCTTTGACCGGTTAGATTGATTTTTTCTCTTGTTTACCGTGAAATGGCGTACCTAGCAGTTAACGGCTACTGTTCACGACTGTTCTTAACCGTCTTCGGGGTTTTGAAATTGATGATGCAGATTGGGAGATATGGTGAGGTCGGTCGGGTTGTGCAATGCCGATTGCTTGAAGCCAACAGCTTTAGAAGCCTGAGCCTGAGGGAAGTGCCAATGCTTGTGACAACCTGTGTACAGAATACAGATACCCCTTTTCCCGGTCAAGTTTATTTAGCTGGTTCCATTTGATATTCCGATATCTTCAGGGTGCTCCAGCGCAAAAGAATAAAGAGTGGAAGGATTAGATGATTATGCACATTGTCGCTAGTATGGTGATTGTATTTTCATTTTAAGATTGGGATCCAGAGATCGGGCGACCTCTAGATTCTCTACTCATTTTGGGTACTTGATTACCACGTATTTGCGTATCTTTTGTTGATGCGAGTACTCGGCATCTTTTGTTTATACACCTACTTGGCATTTTTTTAAAAACTGTTTTCCACTTCTTTCTGCTATCTGCTAGCTGGAAGTTCTGTCGCGGGAGGCTATATCGAAGAATGCGGCATTCGCTACGTTAAACTGTACGAGGTAGCTGCCACGCACTTGGTTCTCTTCCATAGGAAATGTGAAATCTGCCGACATACCCACACGCCAGTTGCCACTGGGTTGCCATTGTTATGCACAAAAAGCTGCGAAGAAGATGAGTCCCGTGCATCCACAATATGAAAAAGCTTTCTGCAACCTAATGGAAAACAGAAGTAAAAACAAACAGAGAAGACGTTTTGTGCGAGCTTCTTCTCCCTTCCAGCCAATTTTTTTTTTTCAAAGCGTTACCTCTTTTGGTCTTTTGGCCAAAAACCAATGGTAATCAATCTCGTGAGCCAATTCATTCGTTGGGCAAACACAAGATGAGGATAGAGCCTGACATATGCCATAGTTATGACTGGATGACCATCAATGATTCACTAACTACCAAACTCCTTCCAAATGAACCTTTTTTTAGTGCAATGATGCAAGCAAATCCTAGGATATAGCAAAACCTTGCACTTAAAAGAGAAAAGCAGAAAAATAAAAAGCAAACAGTTTATCTTAGACATTATTGACGATGAAGTGAGATCCACATGATTTAATTCTTGATGCAATGGGCTGACATGTATTGATTATTCTAGTAAAGGGCTTTTATCTCCACTCAAAAAAATATAGAGAGGAGCCAAATAGTTCTTTGGGAAAATTTCAATTTAGGATATGAAGTATCCTCATATTCTCAAAAAAGGACCTAAGCGCTCAAATTGTTTGAAAAAAGTGCCTGCCTGAAGAACATTTCATCCTTTACTTTTTTGAGTTTTTTTCTATTTTCCTTTTTTCTATTTCTTTTAATTTCCTTTTTTTTCATTTGTTTCTTTTTTTCTCCCCTCCCCTCCCCTCCCCTCCCCTTCCCAAGTCATCACTGACCTCCAACCCTCATCTGGGCTAACATCAAGCTACCCTTGCTCGAGATAGCGTTGAGCAAGTGCTACCCTTGCCCAATGCCGGTCTCTTGGGATGCTCAGGAAGGGGAGAGGAAGGGGAAAAATAAAAATAAAAAAAGAAAAAAATGGAAAAATGGAAAAATGAAAGGAAATAGAAAAGGAAAAACAAAAAAGCAAAAAAAAGAAGTGAAGGACGAAAATGCTCTTTAATTAAGTCCCTTTTTAAAAATAATTTAAGCATTTTAGATTTTTATTTAAAATAAGATTTATTTTAAATTTTTATTAGTGAAACTGAAGACAAGATACTTAATTGGAATTTTTCCTAATTCTTTTGTTACCAAAGTGGAGAAAACAAAACTTTCTGGAGGATATCGTCGCTGCTGAAATGGCAGAATCTAGGCCTTACAATTCTCCGGACATGCTGCCAAGCAAAGCCTCCCTCTCTCCAATGTCTCAACTTCTAGAACCCTCCTCTTAAACCCTCTCTACCCTCCTCCTATTTCTTCACCCTCTCTCTCTCTCTCTCTGTCACACCCGCTTCAGAAGATAAGAACTTTGCAATTCCTGAACCGTAATCTCTAGGGTTTCCCAGTGCCAAATGGCTCCAGCACTCAGCAGAAGCTTGGCCAATGCTTCTCTCGCTTCGCTCCCATCATCTTCGTCTTCGTTTTCACTGAAGAACAGCAATAAAGTTTTGAGCTTGAGGAGCGCTTTTTTGCCCCGAAATGGGCTTAGAACGGGGTTCTCGTGCGGCGGGTTGAAGTGGAAGCTCGAGAAGAGGAACAATCGGATTTCAATCCGTTGCGAGGCCGCGGTCGCTGAGAAGGAGGCTGGTGAGACTTCGGGCGAGCAGTTTCAATATCAAGCTGAGGTGGGTCTCGCCATGTTTTTCGATTGATCACGCAGGATTCTGAGTTTTTACAGTTGTTTGGTGTGAGCTGAGTAAGAATTGAGGTTTAATTTCAGAGCTGACTTCTCGAGTCTACATGTCCGGTTTTTCTGACATTGAGAGCATACTTGATGACTGAAAATGGGAGCTTGGTAAATTTTTTGGAATGATTGTTGCTGAACAACGTGAAATATTGAAGGAGATGGGCATGTACAATTTTTAAAATGACGAGAGTAGTACACAAGGATTTCTCTGAAAGGTATTATGATTGGTTGGTTGTTTCGAAGAAGTTGTAATTTCATTGCATTTGTGACATTGAGTGTGACTTCCAGATTTTATTATAATTGTGTAGGACTGCACCCTCCGCTTCTGTGCTGATAAATTTAAACTTCGCATTTTTTGCAGGTCAGTCGTCTGTTGGACTTGATTGTCCATAGTTTATACAGCCACAAGGAAGTGTTTCTTCGAGAGCTTGTCAGGTGAGCATTTCACTCAAACGTATATCTCCGTAATGCCTTCTAAACTCTTGTTGAAGATTTTAAGTTCGCCTTTATTTGTGATTTATGGCTGAATTTGGTTTCCTTTTTTTCCCTCTTATCAGCAATGCTAGTGATGCCCTGGATAAGTTGAGGTTCTTGAGTGTTACTGAGCCTGCACTTCTTGGAGATGCTGGTGATTTGGAAATAAGAATCAAACCAGATCCTGACAATGGAACCATCACGATAACGTAAGTCTATTATAGCTCATAGTTCAATAGTGTTTTAATTTATGATAACCAAGGAATTCATAGGATGTGGATGGTGATATATGAGATTTCAGAGATACTGGTATTGGAATGACAAAGGAGGAGCTCATTGACTGTCTTGGAACTATTGCTCAGAGTGGTACCTCAAAATTCTTGAAGGCTCTGAAGGTTCTTGTTTCTTTTGCCACGCCTTGAATTCCATCATATGATAGTTTGGTTGGTATACAACTGATATCCAAAAATTTGAACCTAACTCATTAATCGTTTACTTTCAGGAAAATCATGATCTTGGTGCAGACAATAGTCTGATAGGTCAATTTGGTGTTGGCTTCTACTCTGCCTTTTTAGTGGCTGAGAAGGTCTCCTTTAGCTAACCATTAATAAACCTTTGTCTTTATATAATTCTTCTACACTGGCATGGTGATTTTTACTTTTCATCGGGATGATTTTCCTGAGGCTTTGCTAATCTTCCTGACTAATAGGTTGTTGTTGCGACAAAGAGCCCAAGATCAGATAAGCAGTATGTGTGGGAAGCAGTAGCTGATAGCAGTTCGTATGTGATCAGAGAGGAGACAGATCCTGAGAATCTTCTTCGTCGTGGAACTCAAATTACTCTTTACTTGCGGGTATTGTGATAGTTTGATTGCACACTTTGTTTACTTATTGGACATTAAAATCAACGTATCCACCTTAATTAGTTTCCATTAAATTTTGGGCCTGTAGGATTTACTGCGGTTATTGCAAATAATTTTGTAGAGTTCGACATTTGAATCTAATATGTGTCCATAAATCACCCTAAAGCCTAAGGAGCCAACATAAGAGATTACCATACTCAAGAGTCAAGAGTCAAAGCATATCTTATGCGAGTAGAACAATTGATATTCTGACTTTTCTTTGCAAATTAATTTCTTGGAGCATATTTGGTGCGGTAAAACCAACTATTTTGTCATTTTTCGATTTGGCTTGAACTTTTATATTTGTAACTAGGAGAATTACTTTGGTAAGTCACATGCTTGTGGTTTCAAGTTTCAATGCATCCTCCCTTTATCCCAGACATTTGATCTTTTTCTGTCTTTGAGAAAGACCTTGGTACTAACTTTTATGTCAATAATAGATGGCATGTTGGTTCTGCTTACTAACTTTTATGTCAATAATAGATGGCATATTGGTTCTGCTTTTTCTTAATTCAGTTAATGATAGAGTGTTCTGCCTACTATTTCATGTCCCTTGGGAACTATATGATACTCCCATTGTTATAATTTTTAACAATCAGCTTATTAGCTCTCGAAAAGTATTCGTTGAGTTTCTGCTGATTGCAATGGTATCTTAACACTATCAATTTTGTTGTTGTAGGAGGATGACAAATACGAGTTTTCAGAGCCGACAAAGATACAGAATCTAGTGAAAAATTATTCGCAGTTTGTTTCCTTCCCCATCTATACATGGCAAGAAAAATCAAGGACTATTGAGGTGGGTCCCCCTTGTATGCAAATTGTATTTTTTCTTTCTGTGATTTTGCTAGGGCTGAAGTCTGTGAATATATGCTCTTTATGTTTTTGAGAGCTGTTTGGAAATTAAAGGTTACGGAGCTGAATGTTGGCTAGTATAGAAGCAACATGAACATAAAATGGGGGTAGCGGAAATGAGGATGTTAAGGTGAATGTGTGGTCATACAAGGATGGATAAGATAAGAAATGACGATATTCGACGAAAAGTTGGAATGGTACTGGTGGCAAAGAAGATGAGAGAACGTAGGTTGAGATGGTTTGGACATATTCTTCATAGACCCTTAGATGCTCCGATAAGAACAGAAGTTTGTTACCACAAACATGATATGAAGAAAGGAAGAGGTTGGCCGAAACTTACTTGAGGGAAGGCAGTAAAACAAGATTTAATGGAGTGAGAAATAGATTGGCGTATGGTCTGTCTTAGAATAGAGTGGAGGAAAGATATTCGTATTATAGAGGAGGGAGATTTCCTATGTTCCAAATTGCCCTGTTTAGTCCTTATTTATTCATTTATTTATTTATTTTTTTGTGGTATCAATGTCTTTGCTTTTATTTTAATATATTTTATGTTTCTTACTTCGGGTTCATTAACCGCCGACCCCAACTAGTTTGGGAGAAAGATGATGTTGATGTTGATGTTGTTTGGAAATTGAAGGTTAGAACCATGAATGCCCAGTCAATTCTTTGTTTGTTCCTTATTTGGTACAATACTAGGAATTTTCTGGTAGTAATATCCTCTGAAATCGGTTCATTAGCCCAGATAATTATAGGCGTGTAAAGTCAACAACGCATTTGTTTATACCATGACAACTTTCTGGTGGACTGCCCAGTATTTTCCAATTGAGCAATTTTCTGGTTGACCATGATGACTAAAAATTGAACCTACACTGATTAATTTATGCGGGTTTTAGCATAGAGATAGGTAGGGATGTGCTATTAGGCTAGAAGGCGCTGTCACTGGAGTACTTTCGTGTGAGTTCTATTTTTCATTCATTTAAATGGTGGCATTCAGTGTACTGATGTCAACATCTGAATTTGGCCAGGTTGAAGAGGAGGAGCCACCCAAGGAGGGAGAAGAAGCAAAGCCAGATGTAATACATGCGGCATTCATTCATGTTACATGGTGTCATTTTCTGCTACTATGACATTTAAGTGGGTTTGTTTCTTTGATGCAGGAGGAGAAAAAGAAGAAGAAGACAACTAAAACTGAGAAGTACTGGGACTGGGAATTGGCCAATGAGACAAAACCAATATGGGTGAGTAGTGTTAATTGTTTTTTCTTCTATTACTTCTTTTGATAATACATTTTGATTCTATTGAAATTATTCTTTTCTGCTGAAATTTTCTGTGAGTGCGGTGTTGTTGCTTTCTCTTGTGTCGTGTCAACATGTGCTTGAAAATGATGTCCTGCTGAACTTATGGTCCTTTGCCTGCTGTAGATGCGGAACCCCAAAGAAGTTGAGAAAGAAGACTATCAAGAATTCTACAAAAAGACATTCAATGAATTTCTTGATCCCCTTGCATACACTCATTTTACCACTGAGGTACTGCATAATCTTCTTCCTTCATTTAGCATAATGCTGTCCTTCATGTGGAGCTTGACTCAAAATATGTACAGGGTGAGGTGGAGTTCAGGAGTGTCTTATATATTCCAGGAATGGGACCTCTCAACAATGAAGACGTAGTAAACCCCAAAACAAAGAACATACGCTTGTATGTGAAGCGTGTGTTCATTTCTGATGATTTTGATGGTGAACTGGTAAGTTTTAACGCAGCTTCAAACTGAATAGAGACACTCTTCTTCTTCTCAGCAAAAGTTTGCTTAATGAAACATAAACAGCTCGTGAACATTCTCGCTATTTTTCATGATTCCAGTAGTTTCAGCACGTGGCCGCTTAAACACACATGCAAACCCCCACTACTTTATACCTTCCTGTCTGTCTCCATGTTTTTAATTAATGAGCTGATTGGTCCTAGGTTTACTATGTTGAGATGTGGTGTTTATTAAGGACTGTTTATGTGTTGTCTAGTAAGTAGCAGAGGTTAATCTTATATGCCACAATTTAGATTAACCAAGCCATCCTGTATGCTGGACATAAAGCCCCATGTTTTCAAGATACGGCTAGTAATTGATAACCACATTAGAAAACTATTCTGGATCTTTGTTCTGATGATATGTTTCCATCATTGCCTGTCTGATGTGTCTAAATATATTCTGTTCGGAAGAATTATTGTACTTAAGTAAGTTGTATCCTGTATCTGCAGTTTCCACGCTACTTAAGCTTTGTAAAGGGAGTGGTGGATTCAGATGACCTTCCACTCAATGTTTCGCGAGAAATTCTTCAAGAAAGCCGAGTCGTAAGTTTTAAGTTGTCAATTCTTTTGTTTCCTCGTATTGTTGTGTTACATATGGTTTGTCAGTTCTGACTCACTCAATAGACATTAGCATACACGTCATTTGTTTGGTTGTGCCGCTCCTACTTATTCAGTACAAAGTCACGCTTGCATAGTATTTTGTCAATTACTTGTTAAAACAAATGAGCATTATATTCTCCAGACTGGATCATTTTCAGCATCTATAAGTTGCCATCTGTCTCTTTTGCTATGTTTGCAGGTAAGAATAATGAGGAAGAGACTTGTAAGAAAAACATTTGACATGATTCAAGAGCTTTCAGATAGTGACAATAAGGAGGTGGGAAGCATTTAGAGATTTGTCGTGTCTATTTGTTTGATTTGCTTGCTGCATTTTGAAAAGTTTGATTCGTGTGCTTTCAGGACTACAAAAAATTTTGGGAAAACTTTGGGAGATTTTTGAAGTTGGGATGCATTGAGGATTCAGGGAATCATAAACGCATAACACCACTGTTGCGATTCTACACTTCCAAAAGTGAGGAGGAGTTGACGAGCTTGGACAATTATGTTGAAAACATGGGTGAAAACCAAAAGGCCATTTATTATTTGGCAACAGACAGCTTGAAGAGTGCCAGGAGTGCTCCGTTCTTGGAGAAGTTGGTTCAAAAGGATATTGAGGTATGTACCTGGTCTTTGCTTGTAGTGTCATTGAGCCTTATCTAGTTCCTTTGTTCTGATGCAGTGGACTTGATAAATGAAGTGGCGCTGTATAAATAATAAGATAAGGGGGGTGGGGAGGGTGTTCAGTCTTCGCTTAATCTCCGGTTGACCGACTCATATGTTTACAAGAGTAGGAAAGAAATATTTTGTTTCCTTCTTTTCTGGCAATGCTGCAGTGTTGATTTAAGCAATATCAATTGAATAATCTGGGCAGCAATTGGACGTGAAATTTTTTCCCCTTGATAAGTTAGGGAACTTTATGAATTGAATTGCAGTGTTTTCTGGCCTTGGACTGCCATAACGGTAGTGGGGACTACGTGTAAGAGTTATGGACCTGTGGTAACACTCAGTAAGATTAAAGTAACGATTTCAGATATTTCATTATAAGTGGAAAGTCTAATGCTCAAGAAATGGATAGCTACTATGAGCAGGCATCTTCTATTCCTATTTCATTGTTCCCTCCTCCTCCTCCTCCTCCTGGGCCCTTCCTCCCTTAGATTTTATCGTTTCCTTGAATGTAAATCTGTCTCCCTCAGTTTGTTCCTTATCCCATCTCCTTTTAGAGATTGCTTATGCTTTTTTGGCTGCAGGTTCTTTACCTGATTGAGCCTATTGATGAAGTTGCAATTCAGAATCTGCAGACCTACAAAGAGAAGAAGTTTGTCGACATTAGCAAGGAAGACTTGGAGCTTGGTTAGTGCTTGCCCTCCGCAACTTTTTTTTTTTTGGGTGCACTTTCTTTGTTGTGGCTTCTCTTTCCTAGGTATTAGATTCTTTGGTGTGATATCAACTCCTACTTGTTGTAGGAGACGAGGATGAGGTTAAGGAGAGGGAGACCAAACAAGAGTATAATTTACTGTGCGATTGGATAAAGCAACAACTTGGGGATAATGTGGCTAAAGTACAAGTGTCAAAGCGGTTGAGTTCATCTCCTTGTGTTCTTGTCTCTGGAAAGTTTGGATGGTCTGCGAATATGGAAAGGTTGGTGTATGATCTGAAAGAGTCAACTCTCAATATCATTGTATATGAGGAGGTGGGCTGATTCTCCGTTCGCAGGTTGATGAAAGCTCAGGCTCTTGGGGACACTTCAAGTTTGGAATTCATGAGGGGCAGAAGAATATTGGAGATCAACCCCGATCACCCCATTGTTAAAGACCTAAATGTAACACCGATCTTTTTTTGAATGCTCATACATCCTGAGGACTAATTCAAGTTAATGCCAAAGAATCAATCTCTCTTGCCGAGATTTTTGAAGATCAAGTTTTCATTGAAAACGACTCTACTTGTTATTCTCTCTCAATCTAGTAAAACAAGAAGGAAGAGTAACCACTGTTTTCAATTTTCTTGTATGTGAGATTAGTCTACATGTGGGAAGACCGGAAATTTGATGGTGGTAATTTTGATTGCAGGCTGCCTGCAAGAACGCACCAGACAGCGCCGAGGCCAAGAGAGCAGTGGACCTCCTATACGATACCGCATTAATCTCCAGTGGATTTACTGTAAGCTCGTATTCCACGATCCTTTTGGACTATGTTTTAGACATCATACTTATGAACTTGTAACAAAATACGAGTCATTCGGGTATTTCACTTATCTTTTAACATTTTCCAACCTCTTTGCTCCCATTGAGCAGCCCGACAGCCCAGCAGAGTTGGGGAACAAGATATACGAGATGATGGCGATGGCTCTGGGAGGGAGATGGGGGAGATTGGAAGAAGAAGAAGCAGCCACGGAGTCGTCAGAGGAAGGTTCTACTGAATCGAGCATGGAAGAACCTGCAGTGACTGAGGCTGAGGTGGTAGAGCCCTCAGAAGTAAGGGCGGAGAGTGATCCTTGGAATGACTGAGAGAGGATCTCTAGATTGACGAGATACTTGGGAAGACCACATTCTTAGGCAAAATTGTGCCACTTTGGGCCAAAGTGGTGTGGGATTGGAAAAGCAAACAAGAGATTTATACACTTTATGGGTTGGCAAAGACTAGTGAAATTGTCACGCCCTGCACTTGTACTCCCACAGACTAGGTGATCGAATGGCCTGTGAAATTTTGCTATTGATGATGTGTTTTTAAGGAACTTTATGCATCTTCTTTAGGTACTTACTGGCCAATTGGAAGAATTATATTGCCATGGTGGTCGAGACTATAGATGGTTCACCTTAAGCAAAATATGGTTCTATGCACTCGGCAAATTATCGTTCTTTCTCCTATTCTTAATTCAATTGAGAATTGCATCGTAAGGCTTGTATGGTAATTATTCTTATTCTTTGATTTTATTTTTTGAAAGAGTGAAGAATGAGAATCATGCTTGAGAATATAAGTAATTTTGATTTTGATTTTGTTTTTAGAATCAGTTTTATATAATTGAAATTAGTTTTAGAGAAAAACAAGAATAAAAAAAATTAGTCTTAGAAAAGAGGATTTCTTTGGAAAATAAAAAAAAATGAAGTCTTGCATTTCTCACTTTTCCCTCAATCTAAAATTGAAAAATGATGTTTTATTTTAAAAAGATAATAAAAGTAAAATAAAAATAAAGAAATTCAAAAAGAAGATTGAAAAATTTCTAAAAAATTGTAAATTTTTTAGAAAATTCCTAAATATAGAAGAAGCTTAAAAGTGGGTTGGTTTAATTTCATTTTCATAATTTTGGGTATAAATTTCTAGATTTTATAAATTTTGTTCTTTTTTAGAAAAATCACAAATATTTATGAAATTAAATCCAAATCACATTTTTCCAAGTGGGCTTCATTAAGATTTTATGATGCAATTCATCAATGTCATGATTTCTTGATTGTGTATTTGATTTCATTGATTGTAATTTGCCTATGTTTATGTATTTTAGACTTTGTCTAGTTTTAGAAAATTCTAGAAAAAGACAAAATACTAGTGTGAACACTTAGTAAGTTCTCATTCTTAAGTTTTGGATAAATTAAGATTAAGATTTGATTCCTTGAATAAAAAATGTACACCAATGCAGGATAGTGCAATGCATTTTCCTTACAGAAATAATGATGTTGCTCGTGTTGATTATCTACTCGCTCAAAAGAGTTTGATGAAACCTCGTAATAAATGGCGAAAATAGCGTGATGATTTTTTATATTTATTTTTTCATTTCAATATACAATATATTATATAAGAGAATCAATATGAATTAATCGAAGATTAATTCAAAATTTGAAAAGAAATTTTATAAAATAACTACAAAATTATTTGATTTAAACGAAAAAATTTAAGAAGAGAAATTATTTTTAGGAATAAGAATTTTATGTAGTTATCAAACGCGTTTCTATTCTATAAATAAAAATATTATGCAGTTACTAAGGCTGCATACGTTAACTATTCTAATTTTATGATTCTGTTCTCTGGAACAAAAAAAGATCAGAATCCTATTTGGTAACATAAATGATTTTGATTCTGTTCTCGAGAATAATTTTAGAGCAAAAATAAGAATAAAAAAATTGATTCTGAAAAAAGAATCGATTGTAAGAATCACAAAATATGATGAAGTGTCGCATCTCTTACTTTTCTCTTTTAGTTCTCTCGTTATTTTTCCCTCAACTTAAAATAGAATAAGGTCTCATTTTAAAAATAAAAAAAAATTGAAAAACTTCTAAAATTCTAAAAAATAAAAGAAAATTAAAAAAATCCCTAAAAATATAATAAGCTTAGATTAGGCTAGTTTGACCTTTTTTCCCTCATAAATTTGGATCTATTTTCTATAGATTTCATAGATTTTATTCTTTTTTTTAGGAAACTCATAAATACCTTTGAAATTAAACCTCAAATCATATTCTCTAAACCCTTAAGGCTTTGTTCAGATTTTATGATGCAATTTATCAATGCCATAATCTTTAATTATGCACTCAATTTTATTGATTGTGATTTGTCCACGTTTATATGCTTTAGACTTAGTCTAGTTTTAGAAAATTTTGAAAAAAGACAAAAATAACCGACGTGAATACAACATCAATATTTTTTGTTGAGTCACGAATGAGGACAATGTTTATTCTTAAGTTTTTGATGAAATAAGAATGAGATTTCATTTCCTAAAACCAAAAAGTAACTACATAATTTTTTTTGACTTAAATGACAAAAATTGGAAACAGAATCGGAAATTTATATAGTTATCAAACGCATTTCCGTTCTAGGAACAGAAATTTTGTATAGTCATCAAATTCGTTTGATTCTAAAAAAACTCATTATGAACAAAATTAAAAAAAAAGTCATTTTAATCAGATTTTGGGATCATAATCGTTATTATACGTAGCCTAAATACATTCTGATTTTCTAAAACTTATTCGAAAACAGAATTAGAAAAAATCATTTTAATTAGAATCACTTTTTTAGAACAAAATGATTGCAATGCATGCCTTTATTTACCAATTTTACTATATAGAGGATCACCTTTCATGTTGACTTATTTGTGAAAGTAAAGTATTTTACCTTTGATTATCAAGACGTTATAGATAAAAGAGAAAGTATTTGACTTCTTACTAAAGATGACAGGGTGAATTTACGAAGGAGAGTGAGAAAATAAGGTCAGTAATTGGATTTTCTTAATTTTTTTTTTACATATTTATCATTATTTTTCAATTTAATAGGGAATGGTTTTAGAAAATGAAAATTCTAATTCAAGCTATTTTTCCCCAGAATTATATTTATATTCTAAAAAAAGGAAAATCAATTTAAATTTAGAATTTTTTCACGAGAGGCTTAAGGAATAAATCTATAGAGAGATTGCCAAACGACGTCGCGTGGCGTGTGCTTCTTACAACGTTCGAAGAGAAATGAAGAGGAGGAGAGCATAGGTTTATGCCGGGTTTTAGCGAGGCGGCGTCACAGCCTCCCTTCTTCTTCCTCCTCCTCCTCCTCTCGTTCCTTCGACCAGTCTCGCTCTTGATTTCGATTTCATCCAATCTTCTCTCGCTCCATCTCCACAATCTTCTTCTCCTTCTTCGAGCTGCTTTCAATTTCGATTCGTCGACCGTAATAATAGGAAAAACAGGATGTGGAGGAACTTGGGCAGACGAGCTCCTTTCAGGAAATTCAACTCCACTCCTGCCTACGCTTCATTGTTAGCTCCTAAAAGCTCCAATTCCTCCGATAAACTCGCATTCGAGGCTCAAAAGGGTCTGAATTCATGGCTCTCGTCGTCGCCGCTTCTTCGGCGGACGGCGTCGCCGACGCCTTTGCGGAAGGACGATTTCGTAGCGCCTGAGCCTTTTGGTTGCTGGAGGAACTATGCCGGTGCTGCGGAGGCGATCGTCTCGACCACGGAGGAGGAGCTCTCGGGATCCGAGGAAGTCCAGGAGCTGATGGAGGAGATGAAGAAGCACATTGAGGTTCCTCCCGATCTTCAGAGGTGGATGCTGCCACAGCCGCCGCCACCGCCGCCGCAGAAGAGGATTGGTGGGATGGCAATGTCCAAGTACTTCATGCTCAAGAAGAGGCAGATCAAGATAGAGACTGAGGCGTGGCAGCAAGCGGCGAGGGAGTATCAAGAGCTTCTGACGGACATGTGCGAGCAGAAGCTGGCGCCCAACCTGCCGTACGTGAAGTCGCTGTTCCTCGGTTGGTTTGAGCCCTTGAGGGATGCGATAGTGGCGGAGCAGGAGCTTTGTAGAAAAAGGAAGGTGAAGCCATCTCATGCTTCATTTATCGATCAGTTGCCGGCAGATATGATGGCTGTGATCACAATGCACAAGCTTATGGGACTCTTGCTGTCTACCAATGGAGGGAATGGCAGCTGCAGGGTTGTTCAAGCTGCTTGCCAGATTGGTGAAGCCCTTGAAAATGAGGTGTGTGGGAAATAATGTTATGCGACTTTATTAGTGTTGAAGCGATGAAATGAAAAAACTTCGGTACAAATGAATAAAATTCACTCTGGCCAAAAAAATAGAATAGGAGATAGTTCTCCACGAAATTGCTATATCATACTTATATACACAGGTTCTCACTGTCTAATATTTCTGCATTCAAAATCTGTTGCATGAGACTAATTGATATTGGGATATGTTCAAATGTTGAAAGGCAAAGCTTTGGTGTTTACAAGCCTTATCGCTTGGCAGTCTCTAATTCTTCAAATTTTGTCTGTATATCATGATAAGTAATTTAGGGGGCATCACAATAATTAGATTCATCTATCGAACCAGTCAAGGAGAAAAGGCCCTTTTCTGCCCTCTAGTTTGCTATCGTTTCATCTTGTCATCATCAAATCATGTTAAGCTGTCGGAATGCAAAAGACAAGTCATATTCCTTCTAGTTGGTTGGAGCTTAATTCTGACACCCAGGTGCCTTTATGGTTTTTGGATGTTACTTTGGTCATCCTCGTGGGAACAGGCTATGCTGCAAAAGTTTTTGGAGAAGACAAAGAAAAAGTCCACAAAGAGTAAGGATCTTGAAGGCAAATCTGATCTTCAGACATCTCAAGGTCAGCCTACTGAAGAACAGGAAAAGCTAAGAAAAAAAGTTTCTACTCTGATGAAAAAGCAGAAGGTGTTGCAAGTAAGAGGGTTAGTGAAGGCACAGGATGAGTCGAAACCTTGGAGTCAGGAAAACCACGTCAAGGTCTGTGTAGTTCCATCCAAAGAATCTCTTCTGTTTAAGTACTTACTGTGAAGGTCCTTTTCCTTAATAATGGACGCTGGTTATTGTGCTTTCCAGATTGGCTGTCGTCTAATTCAGTTATTATTGGAAACTGCGTATATACAACCACCAATAGATCAATTAGGAGATGGGCCACCTGATGTGCGTCCTGCATTCACCCACGTCCTTAAGACGCTAACAAAAGATGCTCAGTAAGAATACTTTCATGTGCGCGCGCGCATATACATACATATTATACATGTTGCACGTGCCTGTACTAATAGTTGTACTCATATTTTGGATGTCCTTTCTCTAGGAAAGGTAGCAGGAGATACGGAGTTATTGAATGTGACCCGCTGGTTCGTAGGGGTCTTGAGATAAGTGTAAGAACAACACTACCTATAGAATTTTTCACATTGCTGCGTATCTTTCCTTCAGTAATTTTGAATGTGAAGCTTGAAGTGTCTTTTAGTAATTGAAATTAGTGACGCCTAATTTTTCACAACAGGCGAGGCATATGGTGATTCCTTATATGCCGATGTTGGTGCCACCAGTACAATGGACAGGGTAAGATTCTATAATCCTGTCATTTTCCCTTTCAATTTTGTAGAAGGGGAAAGGAGTAGATTTCTCCTTGCCCTTTCTTAGGAACGACAAGCCTATTTGGACATTATTGTTTTATGCAGTAAATTTGTTTGCATGGATGTATTTGTTGAGAGTTCTGTGCTGATTGTTGTTTGTTAATTGTTCTCCCTCTAAATGCCAATGTTTCTCCAGTTATGATAAAGGAGCATATTTCTTTTTACCATCCTATGTTATGCGTACGCATGGGGCAAGACAACAACGTGAAACTATCAAGAGGACACCAACAGATCAGTTACAACATGTTTTTGAGGTAGGAATTAAAAGACATCTTTTTTAGTCTCTTTCAGGAATATTCTTTCTACAAAAGCCAAGCCTCATATCTGTCATCTGAGAACCTCGAACACTTCCGCTTCTGTTTTGCTTGGCAAATGCCAAACTTTCACTAAATACCTTTATCATCCCCCTTTGCGGAGACAGCTACTCTTTTAACAAAGTTTTAATCTGTGGAGATATCTCTTTAGATATTGTTTCCTCTTTTAATCCCGTGTATCAGGCCTTGGATACCCTTGGAAACACCAAATGGAGAGTAAACAAAAGAGCACTTGCTGTCATTGACAGGATTTGGGCTAGTGGAGGTCATCTGGGAGGCCTAGTTGACCGTGAAGATGTGTGTTCCACTTGTTCACCTTTTCTATCTACCTTTCTATGAGCATAATCATATTTAGATATTAATTTTCCCTTTTCATTTCCCTGGTGAAGGTTCCCTTGCCAGAAAAACCCGACACGGATGATGAAACAGTATTGCGAAAGTGGAAATGGAAAGTAAAAACCGTGAAAAAGGAAAACAATGAGAGACATTCACAGCGTTGTGATATTGAGCTGAAATTGGCGGTAAGAATCTCACCTGCAAATTGAGTTCACCACTCATCATTGATTATCTAGACATTTGGCTTACTTCTTACCATGTTGCTTTTGTTGGGAGAAGGTCGCACGCAAAATGAAGGATGAAGAGGGTTTCTTTTACCCGCACAGCCTCGATTTCCGTGGTCGTGCATACCCAATGCATCCATATTTAAACCATCTTGGCTCTGATCTGTGTCGAGGCATTCTTGAGTTTGCTGAGGGACGCCCTCTAGGAAAGTCTGGCTTACGCTGGCTAAAGATTCAATTGGCAAATCTGTATGCTGCTGGTGTGGACAAGCAGTCATATGAGGATCGAATTGCATTCACTGAAAAGCATTTAGATGAGATATTCGATTCTGCAGATAGGCCTCTTGAAGGAAGACGTTGGTGGTTGAAAGCAGAGGACCCTTTTCAATGCTTGGCAGTGTGTATTAATCTTACAGAAGCATTACGAAGCTCCTCTCCTGAGGCATATCTTTCACATATGCCCATTCACCAGGTACTTAATTAAGAAGGGATAACATATTGCTTTAATGAGTATTGAGGTTCAAGACTTCGTATACTGCACATTTTTATGGATATATGTAATCATGTGTGTAATTGGGTGTTGAGTCATGATCGTTGTAATTTGTCCATGCAAAAGATTCTATAGCTGTGCATTGAGTTTAATGAACTCTTCACCATGCCAGAAGTAAAATTTTAATGCAAATTATTTGTTTGTCAGTGGGAATGGTTTTTTTTTTTTTTGGTAACTGAAAATACTGCAAACTTTTAGATCTAGCCTTTCTTTTGATGCAAGTTCACTTCAACAGAGATGGATCTGATCGCATGTGCAGATGTGATCTGTGTAGCGTCTAGAACTCATTAGAGTGTTTCATTATTGAATCTTGGAGCATGAATAAAGCAAAAAATGTCCTTGAGATGGAGAAATAGTGACACCATATGTATAATTCCAAAATATTGCTTTGTACGACAGACCTTATTCAAACTGGCATGACACATGCCAAATAATAATTGTCGCTGTGTATTAGATCTTCATATGAGTCTGGTGCTAACGGATCTTGGTAAATTCTATTTCAAGTCAATGTTTTTTGGTACATACCAATGGAAAAAGGACCCCCAAGGCACTCAATTTGATTGTGTAAATTTTTTAGTGGGGTAGGACAATGCGTCCCATAGTGAAGCATAAATCCTTAGGTTTAAACCCAAAGCTTTCCAAGCATCACACCTAGGATTTCTTAAGCATCACGCTTAAGAGAAGAATTGCATCATTCAATCCCTAAGCAAATTCTTGCAAAGTTTAATTGTACATATTCTTTATTGAACCGAAAGAATATATAGACTCCCTAGCATTCTACTCCTAGTAGAAATAGAGGATCTATAAGAAAGAAACGTAATTGAAATAGGAACGTAATGTCCTACTAAAACTGAAATTGGAAACTTAACTCCTAATAATAATAAAGACTTTTGGTCAATTATCCAATCAACCTTTCCAAATTTAACACTCCTTCCTAATGTCTTCAAACCATCTATTAAGCATTCTGCATCAATTCTCTCCAGTCTGGAGAAACTTAACCCCATATTCAATGGAGTGGGTGGTTAATTGAGATTTCAATCAGACTTGAGAAAAAATCTGGTGCATGTTGCTGAATTGACATACAATAAGGAGTATTAGTTCAGTAGTGGTTGTGGCAATTGCTATTAATGGGCTTTTCGTTCAAAATGAAATAGCACACTAATTTGATATCACGAGGCCATGGGATCATTATTATGTATCAAGCTGCTTACTGCATAAGCCATCTAGAAACCGTCACCATAGAGCCACATCTCTCTATCTTGCTTAAGCATCTTGAGATCTAAGTTTCATTTGACTGAATATCCTTTTTTTTTATTAACTAGGTGTTGGCATTGTCTGTTTATTCTTATTGTGGCTACCTTCATCCATATTAATATCAGTTCTTATATTTCAATAGTGGAGAATATTCTCGACTTGACCATTCTGACTGTATTGACATCTGGATGCATATGCTGAAATTTCATGAGAAAATTTTGTGCAGTTCTATATTATGCTTCCTAAGCTTAAGTGCATTCACTATTCTGTTCGTGGCGTCAATGTTTCCGTTACATTCAAATTCACGTCTGTCTTTATACAATTAATATGTTGTCAGTCTGTTCACTGAAGTTGGAAGTTGATCTGATTATATAGTATAGTATATGCTTTTGTGATTTGATACATATATAGTGCAACTTAACCTGGGATGTTGTTGGTACAAGGATGGTTCATGTAATGGCTTGCAACATTATGCTGCACTTGGGAGGGATAAGGTAACAAGATCTTTTAATGTTCTTTGCTTAAAGACTGCAGTATTTTTCATGCCATACTTCCATATTGTCCGTGCCTGAGACCCACTAGTGTTCATGCGTTTCGGTTTTCATGGCTGGCACTAGCTGTATCTCTTTTTAATGTGAATTTGTGTGTAGTTCTAACTTGAACTGTTTGTTTGAGGGCACTGTACCATGTATGCTTCTGTGCAATTTATACACTTCAATTTTGAAGTTATCTCGAGTTTGCAATTGGATTTATCACGTGTAGGCACCTAGTTGTATCTCTTTCAAAGTGAATTTTGTATGTAGTTCTAACTTGAACTGTTTGTTTGCGGGCATTGTGTTGTATATCTCAAACTGTACCATGTATGGTTCTGTGCAATTTATGCACTTCAATTTTGAATTTATCTGGAGTTTGCAGTTGGATTTATCATATGTTGGCGCCTAATGCAACAAACCAAGAGAAATTCCTAAATGGAAGTACACACACATGCGCTTTCCATGATAACTCCTAATGCTATTAATACATTATGCATCTACTTGTCCATCACAATCAGCTTCAGAGATGATTCGGAAATGTCTTACTTGATATTCTTATTGGATTTGGAGTACCACATAACCTTGTCTTCAGTCCAATCTTCTTTCCCTTAAGTATGTAGTACCTGTCGTATGAAACAAGCTCATTTTTGTGGAAGTTGTGCTTATTCTTTTCCAAATTTGGAGAAGTAGCCAATGACTGATACAGTAAATGCTTTGATTTTTCCCTATGCGATCTGTATAATATGTTATTTGGTCCTGTTCATCTGGATGTGTTTCCATGAAGATATACCACTTTATTTTGTAGTTGGGAGCTGCTGCAGTGAACCTGGTTGCTGGAGACAAACCTGCTGATGTTTACTCAGAAATTGCTTCCAGGTTCTCTCTCTCTCTCTCTCTCTCTCTCTCTCTCTCTCTCTCAACAATGAGGTTGATGACAACTGTAGAAATTTGCCAAGGTCAGTGAGTTAGCATGATGTTCAGAACCTTCATCAGTGATTGAATAAGTTGGAGGTGCTATTTCAGGGGCCCTTGAACTTGGCAATCTTATAGATAGGACAAGCAAAAACCTTTTTAAAGCATAATCTTGTGAGTATGACAAGAACCACATCTACAACTAGAGTTATCTCAGATGGCAATATGAAGATCTAAAATGAGATTCCTTTTGCCAACGGTGGTGACATTGTGGAAAGGAATGCATTCGGGATTCCTAAGATATCTTTGATGCTTTGTTTTTTTTTTTTTTTGGGTAAGGTAAGAATCTTTGATGCTTTGTTGTGCTGTATGTGTGGCAATAAAAAGGGTTTAGCAGATGATATTTCAAAATGCCGTCGTTTTAAAAAGTGCTTTCATGATGATCCGCTTGTAATGCAATTGTGGAGTGGGAAATTAACCACTCCCAAATTGTTTCTTGAAAATTAACGTATTATTTTGGCTTCCCAGTGCTCTTTCTTTTGAGACTTTATAGATACTGTGCTGGAGCTGTTCTATCTCTTCAGAAGAAACCCACTTTCTTTGGAAGCACTCCCAAGCATCACTGAAAATGCCTTTATTGATGTTGGTGTTGCTCTTATTCTGTTTGCTAATTTTTCCCTTTTCTGGTTCACCTGAACATTCTGCACTTTGTCTAACTGTTGCTAAGTATTTTTTCAATATGAATGTGCCATAATCGAAACAAAATTTTAATATGATTTACAACCTATTCTCTTCATGTCTCAGGGTTGTTGATATCATGAAGAGGGATGTGGAGAAAGACCCTGCAACAAATCCAAATGCCCGTCATGCTAGGCGATTAATCAATCAGGTATCATGGGTTCATGATTCTGAAATGACTGGACTAAGGTTTTAGCAGGGAATGCTAGTTGAAGCAATGCGCTTGGACAAACTAGAAGTTAGATTGATAAGATCATGGTCCGGTCTCTTTGATGTATGTGTGGAAATTCATATCACGCAAAAAAACTCAATCTTCTATTTTCATCTGGTGGATCTTTTTATTCATGTTTTAAGATAGGTGGCAATGCAAACAGTTGCATACATTGTTGAAAAGAAACCATAATCCAACAACAGTTTCTAATGGAAATCTGGGGACCAGATGTCAGCTGTGCCATGAACAATTAGGCCAATGGACTCATTGAAAACCAATGCAATATTTAAGGATTTCGTCACAAGCTAAGCCACGGAGCTGTCAAGAGGCGGGAAAGAGACTGGGAAGTCTGGGGACAGCCTGATGTGAAGTTAAGGGTTCAAATCCCAACCTTGCAAACATTTGACGTAGTGGAAAATGAGAAGAAAATAGTTAATTGTAGATATTCCATTATGACTCTGTGAAGGAATTCCCTGGGAGACCTTTATCAATGAGTTGCCAGACTGGATGCCTCTCTGCTTATAGGATCAGGTCACACCTGTTGAAGTAATTGCCTGAAATGATTGTTCAATGATGTTTAAGAAGGCTATGAACAAGCTATTCTCGTTTTCTTATTTTATTGGTCTCATTCTGTTAAATGCTAAGACTACCATGACTTGAATTATTTCAGGTAGACAGAAAATTGGTAAAGCAGACTGTGATGACTTCAGTTTATGGAGTCACCTATGTTGGTGCTCGTGACCAAATCAAGAGGAGGTTGATGGAACGCAACGCTATTGCAGATGATGATGAGCTGTTTGCCGCATCTTGCTATGTTGCAAAAGTAAGTAATCTCACACTTTAGGGTTGTCTTTTCAATTAATCTTCAATTTCGCTGAGATTTTATCCATGAGCAGACCACACTGACTGCCTTGGGAGAGATGTTTGAAGCTGCAAGAGGCATTATGGGCTGGTTGGGGGAATGTGCTAAGGTGTGTGTGCTGCATGCAGATTTCACAGCTTTCATTGCCATTTAATGTCTGCTTGAAGTCCGATGGAGATTAAAATGCAAAGTAGATGAAGTGGGCTTTCATGAGCCAAGATGCGATTGATGTAAAATAATTTGGTCGGTGGTTTAAAGACTTCTCTTTCTTTTTTTGTCTATGCTGAACAAACTTTTCTTAGTGTTCTTATGTTGAACTGATATATCGGTCATCAATGCGTCCATTAGAGCAATCAATTTAGTTGGTTGTTAAAAGCACTAGTAAGAACTATAAGAGAAAAAACGACGACTGTCAATTACAAGCAAGTTGTAAATCACAGTAGAAGATCTCCCTCCCTACCTCTCTCTCTCTCTCTCTCTCTCGCTCTCATTTTCATGTTGCATTTCTTAATCAAGACTTTTTCTTGCTTTCGGTACTCGAATGTTTTTGTTAGTTTGTGTGGTATTTCTTTATAGTGCTGATGGTGAAGTCCAATTTAACAGGTAGTAGCCTCAGAAAATAAGCCAGTGAGGTGGACCACTCCTCTGGGACTGCCTGTTGTACAACCCTATAGACAGCTGGGAAGGCACTTGGTAATCTTATGAAGGAATGTTGTATTACAGACAGTCCCATAAATATTGTATAAGTTACGAATGATCCAACTATGAATTGCCTGCAGATTAAAACTTCCCTCCAGGTGTTGACGCTACAAAGAGAAACTGACAAGGTAATTGAGGTGTAGCGTTTTCCTTTTCTTTTGAATTAAGTGGCTTACCACTAGTAAATGTATGTGAGCCGCTTTTTGCATCCAGCACCATTGTGGATGTTGACCTCACATGTCAAGCATGCTATTGTCAAGCATGCAATAGGTTGTTGCAAAAACTCCTTTTCAACTGTGATAATTAAGGACCAGTAGAAAATAACTATCTGACGAAGACATGTGTGAAGCAAAAGTAGTTCTTAGGATAGGCTGCAATTTGACACCCAGAGGGAAGGTGGGATCACCACCGCCCAATGGTGTTTTTACAAAAGTACGGTCACCAGTCATATGAAACAATCTGTAGTGAAACGCAACGTTCTTTTTTGTAATTTCCCCAGGTCATGGTAAAGCGGCAGAGGACGGCTTTTCCTCCGAACTTTGTCCACTCCCTTGATGGTTCACACATGATGATGACTGCTGTTGCATGCAAAGATGCTGGCTTAAACTTTGCAGGTCTTACATATTTACTTTTTTTTTTGTGGGTTTTTGAACTTCTGTGAGAATTATTCTTATTCTTTACCCGTGATCTGGTGACAGGAGTCCATGATTCTTACTGGACGCACGCATGCGATGTGGATGAAATGAACAGGATTCTGAGGGAGAAGTTTGTTGAACTGTATGAGGCACCTATACTTGAGAATGTAAGTACCTTTTTAATTTCAACAAGCCTGAAATGCTATCTTATAATGTTTATTAGGTATTGGCATTTCTTCCCTTTTGTTTTTTGCGGTTTTCTGTATGTCGTATGAATAAATGGTGCTAAAATCAAGATCATTCCATTGACTACTTAAATGGGCAGAGTACCCTGGCACAAAGCACAACTAAATTGGTCACGATATTATACATATAAATTCCGGTAGGTAAAGAAAAAGAAATAAGTCAGAATGTCAAAAAATCGAATTTCTGTTGATCCAGGGTGGGTAAAGCTCACTTTGCCATCTTATATTTGCAATACTATTATGGGGTTCCAAACAATTTTAGCATTTTTTAGTTATGTCATCGTGAATAAGCGGTTTAAACGAAAGCTAATGGACCAGTTAAGCATATGGTCTATCAATTGAACAGTCCATCCACCGGTCCTGTTTTTCGAACTCTGGTAAACAATCCTTACTACATGTAAGTGCATGTTCGTTGATAGATAAAAGGTAAGTACATGTTCGTTTTTGTGCCTTCATATCTGTCACTCTCTCTGGAATTATCAGCTATGCTGAAATCAGATATCAGTTTAGAAATTTGAGAAAATTAATAGATATAACATACAGCACAACAATAGTAATGTCATGTAAATTTTTTGAGGAAAGAGGGATATGTAGCTATTGATTATCAAATTGAAAGACAACTTAGATGGACATTTGGATAAAATTGCAAAAACTATTCTTCCTCAGCATCTTTTTATATACCAAGACGCCACGGGTACAGTGGGGAAGTTTGGTACCAGGATCTGACTATACTTTGTCTTTCCGTTTTCGGTTGGGATAAACTTGGTATCAATGACTGACATTGATGTGTTTAGAAGGTTTCTTTTGAGATATTATTGCAGGTCCTTTTACAACTAGAACATGCTGTTTATCCGTTTCATTTAACAATAGCATATTCTCATTTAGATCTTTTGAAAGTCTGGTGTTTCGGGCTTCTAGTTTTCTGAATAGTAAATGCACCCCCGATTTGTGGGTGCATTACTTTTGGTTGAGTTAAAGAGCATATTAGATGCATGACTAACCCCTTGTGTATACTTTATGATGATTCTCGTTTTGTTCTTTGGCTCTGTGGTTGCAGTTGTTGGAGAGTTTTCAGAAATCTTTTCCCGAATCGCGTTTCCCTCCATTACCTGAGAGAGGAGACTTTGATCTGAAAGAGGTCCTGAAGTCCCCCTATTTCTTCAACTAAAGCAACGCACGTGTAGTGGTATCACTTGTTCTCAGCAACTGTGTCGTTCAAGCGAAGGTGACAGCAGTTTGGCATTTGGTTGAAGGCCTGTGATGCAATTTCTTTGCACATAATTGAGGTGGTGGAGAGGAGATGGGGCCAAAATGTGGCCTCGTGAAGAATGTACATGATGACTTCCTTGTACATATGTCCAGGAAAAAACACAGATAATGCGCGTGAAGGATCTTCAAGTTTCCAGCTTGAATTTTGAAGTTCACATGTATCCCTTTTGGACCTAAGGTTCTCGGAGGCTTGAGGAATGCAAGAGGATGCATATACCGGAGGGGTTATTGGTGAAGAACTCCAGGGCCATTTTGACATGCTTGGTCTGCAATAAGAATTCAAGAAAATCAGTCTTGAGCAACTTCAAAGAAAGCTCATACTTCTCAAAGATGATTGTGGTTTTGCAAATGACAAGAATTGAACCAGATGGACTTGATTGAAGTATCCTACTGGTATGTAAAAATCGATAACTACTATGGATGGTCCTATACTTGTTTCCTGCAGATGATGACGGAAAACAACTGGTGGATTTCTCACCAAGTCGTAGGGGATGTCTTAGAAGTTTTCATCATCGTACCATTCTTTTAATTGAAAACTAGATTACCGACTTTCGATAGGTACCTGTAATCTATGTTCTTTGCAAACGTTCCATTGCCTCTAAATTTTGATACGAGGCAATTGTTGCCATGCACAGAAAATACAAGAACGTCGTAACCCATTTTGATTTGTTTCCACTGTGATATGAGAATTTGATTAGTCTTCAGTTTTTGTTTCAACATTACGTAGAAAGCTGTCTCCAACTACATTGCATGCGGATGTGCCAATTGAATTGGCTATCGCAGTGTGATTCTTGCACTCCAGATCTACAAAAGTAGTAAGCCTCGTTCGATTCAAAATATTTAACCTTTGCACGTCAAAATCTTCCAGTTTCGTGAGTGAGGAAGGAATGACGAATCCAAGTCCATGAACTTCCATTAGTGGTTAAATGTTGTCCATGAATCTCCTTGTTCAACTAAATCACCGACCAATACTCTTTTTTAATAATCATTTTGGTCCTTAAGCGACCGAATGCCAAAAAAATTATCAAGGCAAAGTATTGTCGGAACTGCAGGATCACGTAAAGACTTGCTCAAAAGTGTAAAGATTCACAAAATAGAGCAAGGGTTACTTGCCCTCAGGTATGGGCAAGGGCATTGGACTCCATTTTAAGCAGATATGGGCGATAAATTATGCCCAACCTTTAGTACCGTTCAATCCTGTGAACTGAAATGCCATTTTTCTTACTCTTTTGGGGGGGTGGGGGAAGTGGCATTGCACTCCGTTGACATTTCAAGTTACCATTAAGGTCACCAAGCGTAAACC
Organism: Psidium guajava; assembly: GCA_016432845.1. Classification (NCBI taxonomy): domain Eukaryota; kingdom Viridiplantae; phylum Streptophyta; class Magnoliopsida; order Myrtales; family Myrtaceae; genus Psidium; species Psidium guajava. The sequence continues at coordinate 8,084,272 of CM028228.1, read as the reverse complement.
CAATTCTCAATGCGGCTATGTAGATATTAAAAATAATAATCATCCTCATTATAGCAACTTTATTATTATTATTATTATTATTATTATTATTATTATTATTATTACAACCAAAGTAAATTACAACTCTCTATAGCTAGTCAATTTTGCACCCAAGCCCCAGTAAGTTAAAAACAAGCTTTAAGTCCGAATTAAGAAAAGCATTCATGGCAGCCGCCACGGAAATGGTTGATAAAAACCAATTCAGACGCGGCTGTGTTTGGACAGTGCAAGTCCCGCTGCGACGTCGGTATATAAATCCCTCTCCAGATTCTTGTAATGTTGGGAACCTCGTCTCTTGGGATGCCCATTTTAATTTTAAGGGAGCGTGAATGAAAAAGGACCTTAGCTCAAGAAGTCGCTTTGACCAAACAAAGTCCAAGCCTCCAAGAGAAATTGAATAATTGGTAAGAGACGACAATGAATAGTTGGTGAAAGTTCGGGGATCTGTGGGTGTCATTGTACTGAAGTAAGCAATGCGAACCATGTTCCAACTCACAGAAAGTGACTGTAAGTCCACCATAAAATTGAACTGACATATCCAACTAGTAATCTGAGCGGTTTCAGCGATACTGATAATCAACCATGTTCGAAATGATAGAACAGCAGCACAAGTTAAAATCACTGGTCAAGAAATTCGGTACCACATTTTGTTTCTTCTTGTACACTTTTATTCATCTATATCGTGACTCTCCTGGAGAGACTCAATAATGAGAGACAAAAAATCTCGCTTATGGTGTTGCCTCTGCTTGGTGCACTATAAGAAACCCAAAATTGTGGTGGTTGTGGCATTGCTAGGTGGTCATCTTTGCAAGAGTTGCTGAGTGTACTTCTGCTGCACATTCCCAAAATTGTGGTGGTTGTGGCATTGATAGGTGGTCATCTTTGCAAGAGTTGCTGAGTGTATTTCTGCTGCACATTCTTCTGACATGAAAGCGGTAGATTGCCTCATTGACTCTCAGTTATTGTCTCTACAATCATTCTAAACCTTGGACAAAGGAGAGGAACTCCAAAACGTGAAGACCTCTGACCAAACATTCCCCTACAAATCAGCCTGTGATAGTTTATCTCATCCGGAGGAAAAATGCCATGACCAGCAAAAGCCCTTTATTTTGATCTGCTCGTTCTATGGCTTTTGTGTTTTCAGTGACATGGAAATGAATTTCCACAGGTTAAGCAGCTATTGCACTTCAAAGTGATTTCTGAGTCAGCCTTTAACATCCATAAGGAGTTCAAGGAACACCGGTGTCCATGTTGTAAATCAATAATCTGACAAAGAACAATAATCATCACTGTAGCTGTCAATGAAAGAGTTCAAAAGAAAATGCAAGCAATTTTGATTTGAAAATAATGACCTCTTTCCTTAGTACCTCCATGTCATGAGAGAGCAAGTAGCCAAAACTCTGACTGAAGAAAGTAGTTCTGTCCTCTTTCTCAGCTCGCCTCCTGATAAAACAAAGAACTTTCTACAATTTATGCACTTCCTTATCAAATCAAGATGAATGTTCATTATCAAGGTTTCCTTTCACACAAAAGGTTACTTTGGTTTACTGAGATCAAGTACTTCCCAGGGATCTTGCAGAAAAAACCCAACTTTGGCATCAAAGCCCTGGAAATTTTCTTGGGAAATACTCACTGCCCTCGGCATGATAGCTATGAAGATGATGCTGAAGAAGCTAAATGCTTTAGTAACCTTCTTATCCATGCAAGACAAAAATCTCTGCCGCTCACAGTAACATGAAAGGTATTCTTATCCCTTGAACAAATATCATACCGAAAAGATATCACCAGAAATCTCCACATGAACATGTTCCATCTCTAAAAAGATGGAAACGGACTGCATCTCTCACGATTATTTCTCTGTGAGTGACTTTAGATATGTATTTTGTTGCATTGTGGCAATCTCCACAAACCCTAAGATTCTTGAAAATTCGTATTGGGAGGCCTGAAGGAATATATATTAATCCAAAAGCAATTGCAAGCCTTTCACTGTGGCGATTTAGCATCTTCAGTTTCTCTGACTCCTCAACGTCATGGAGAACTGGGCTCATGTCTGGCACATAACCCTCTTCTATAATTCTAGCAGTCAACTTGTCCAGCTCAGCAGTTATAAGTTCTGAATGAGGACTCGATTGATCATCAGCTGAAAAGATATGTACTCGGTTCTTATACTTGATCCAACTACATCCTGGTTCCTTTTTTATTGATCTCTCTTTCATACCCCGCCTTAATTGGGCCACAAATTCCCATTTCCCTCTTGCTGCATAGATATTTGTGAGTAACACATAGCTCGCTGGGTTCTGTGGCTCTAATTCTAACAGTGACTCAGCTGCCCATTTCCCAATCTCCATATTACCGTGAAGTCTGCATGAGCTCAGCAGCTGGGCCCAACCAATTGCATCAGGAGGGAAGGGCATGCTGTGTATAAAATTTTTGGCTTCTTCTAACCTTCCTGATCGGCTGAAAATATCAATCATGCAAGTATAGTGATCAGCAATTGGGGTAATTCCGTAATCTTCAACCATTGATTCAAAATATATTTGTCCTTTCTCAACTAATCCTGCTCTACTGCACGCTGAAAGAACGCCAATGAAAGTGACAGCATCTGGTTTCAATCCCTGGGCCAACATCTTCTCGAACAAATCTATGGTCTCCTTAGCTTTCCCAAACTGAGCATAACATGACACAAGTGCTGTCCAGGAAACCTCATCCCTGATTCTCATCTCATTGAACAGCTGATCAGAGTCCTCTATGTTTCCACATTTACCGTACAAGGTGATGAGAGCATTTGAAACTGTCAAAAATGAAATAAAGCCAGAAGCGAAGGCTCTACAGTGAAACTGCACACCCTCTTCTACGCTTGCTAGGTTCGCGCACGAGCTAATCACACTCCCAAGTGTGAACTCATCGGGCTCAATGCCATTTTTCTGCATATCGCAGAAAACCTTGACAGCATCCTCACTCAACCCATTCTGACCATACCCCACAAGCATTGCTGTCCATGTTATAACGTTCTTAATGGTCATTCTTCTGAATACTTTTTCAGCGTATGTGATCCTTTTACACTTGCAGTACATGTCAACGAGAGCACTACCTACAAAGATAATGTCGGTGTGATCAGTCCGGATTGCGTATCCGTGGATTTGCCTCCCTTCTTCCAAAGCCACCAGACTCCCACAAGCAGTAAGCACACTCCCAAAAGTAAACTGATCAATTGCCAAGCCTTCAAAACTCATCTTTCTGAACCAGTCAATTGCTTCTCTTTCTAAACCATTCTGAATATATCCCGTAATCATCGTCGTCCATGAGATTGAATCTCTTTCCTTCATCCCACAAAATATGCGCTCAGACTCCTCAACCATCCCACATCTCAAAAGCCCTGTCATCACTGTATTATACATGACTACGTTCTTTTCAGGAATGCCATCAAAAACCCTCTTTGCATCGTGAATCAATCCCGCTTTCGAGTACATGTCCACCAAAGGGCTACCCACGAACACATACTCCCAAAATCCAAACTTTATCACGTGGCAGTGTATCTGCCGGCCCAAATCCACACGACTCTTACCTGAAGACAATACGAGCATCGTCGAGAGCGTGATCCTGTTCAAATTCGCGCTTCCACCTCTCAACATCTCATTATAGGCCTTCACCGACTCAATCACCAACCCTTTGTTCGCGTACCCCGAAATGAGACAGTTCCACGACACTCCATCCCTGTTCGGCATCGATTCAAATACCTCCCGCGCCCCGGTGATATCCCCCGATTTCGCATAAGCAGAAAGGAGGGCGTTCCAGGAAAAGAGGTTCGGCTGCGGGATATGGTCGAACACATGGCGTGCGTACTTAAGATCGCCGACTTTAGCGTAGGTATTGACGAGGGTGTTGGATAGGATGGTCTCGGGAGTGGTCAAGCTCTTGATGATGAGACAATGAAGCTTCTTGGCTTGGTTTTTATTGCGGTTGTCGAAGCAGAGCTTCAGTAAGGAACAGTAGTGGTCGGAGCTCCGGGACATTTTCTTTGTCCGCTGGAGTCCGGCGAGTCATTTCATTGCACGTCGAGGCGGCGGAAAAATGCTTACGCCGCGCAGAGCGGGAAAAGAAATTCAGGAAAACACACCATAAAAGTCAAATAACAAAAACCTTGGAAAATGTGAAGACTAATTAAACAGCCTAATACTGTTTTATGATTTCAAATTTGAAATCAATTAATCATTCAATGCTGCACAATTCAGATCATTTATCCACGCTCTAACAAGTTAAGGTCGTCGAGATTTGTCTCCTTACCTTTTTATGTTGCGAAATAACAAAAACAAAATGGCGATGATGAGGCCACATTAAATATTTTTTTTCTTTTTATTGTTCGTGCGAGATTGAAATGAAATTTTTACCGAGTTTTTCCTGCTACCCAACTTAAGGATATGTCCATTCGAGAAAATCAAAAGATGGGACTTAAACCCAGGCTTTCGACACAATAAACATGATAACACATATAGCTATTTTAGTCTTAACTTTTCTTTCGACGTTAAAAGGCTGCATCATTATAACCTTCCAATGAATAAATTTAGTTCTGAGATGTCTAATAATCAGCAAAAATAAATCATTCAAACGTATTTCTTTTTTTTTCTTTTTCTTTTTCTTTTTCTTTTTCGTTCACAATGTGATTTGACGTGAAATATTGCTATCGCGAGCTGTATTATATTATGCTGAAGATTACCAACCATATAATAACGTAAATAATTACAAAAAAGAATGCGAAGAAAGTGCATGATACGGGGAGAGAATTGAAGACGGCAGGACGTTAGAGTGGCATAAGAAGCTTGCTCACCACCGATGTAGTATGATCAAATCGTTGAAACAAGATGCAGTTCAAATAGCTTTTTAAAAAAAAAAAAATTCGAGATCTTATTTGAAATTTTCCCTCGAGTTAGGAAAAATTTGGCCAAGTCGGTGGCCAGTGTATACAGACACTTCCAAGCATAGTCTCTCTTTTCCCCTACATTGTTTCACAGAAAGGATGGTTTTCTTGCACCTTCATTGTGCCTAACAAGGTAAATATCATCTTGCCAACATGGTTTGAGTCCCAGTATTCAATGGATGCTCTTTGCAGAGAAGCAGATTTACAGACATCCTCCATAAACCATACTAAAACATCTCCATCTTCATCGCAGTGTCGTAAACAATCATGTAAAAGTAATCAATCAACTTAATCAAAATGCATCTCTCATTTTATATATATATCATCATCATTTGACAATTAACAAGAGGGGCATGGTTTGCATAGCAATGTGGTAGAATTGGCCACAGCCCACTAAATTTAGTGTCGTTACCAAGGAGAAGAGAAGCCCCACACTTGAAAGTCCCGATTCTACCAAAGTCATCAGAAGACAAAACCATAACCTCTCCGGATCCACCCTCTGGCTCCCGACGGCAAATATCATTTGCATCAATGTAGGACGACCACCCAATCTCACGAATAATAAAAAACTTGATGCACTTTGTGGGGCTTAAGTATCGGAAACCACTTCACTGACAATCTGCTAGAGGCCGTATGCTTGAACTACATAGTGATCCTCCATTGTTTTGCGCGAGGCGACTTCAAAAGCTTGATCCTCCAATATGGGACTGCATAATGGTAAAGCCCCCATAGCTGGGAGGCCTAGCAAATTCACCAGCTCCTGTGGTTGCTGATTAGTGTAGGATAAGCTGTACAGGATGTTATATGGCATAAAATGTAGATGCAATCACATCACAGCTCTACTTTCGCGTGACTCGGTGGTGGGGAAGGCCCTGCAAAATGAAGATTGAAAACTTCGTAATTTGCTCAAAAGAGGTGAGAGTGATTAGGTTTAGCTGAGATGAACTCATAAGAATACCCTCTGCATCTTGACCACTTGGGGCAGCACCAGAACCACCACTACCCACAAAACCCATCTGGACGACATTGTTCAGCTCATCCTCCCATGGGTGTGGCAGCTGCAATAAAAAATGTAATGGAGTAAGACATACAGAATTGTGGTCATGGAGACTTCGGCGACAAGTACATTTTCAGAGTAACCTGAGTGGTTCAAACAAACAAGACTCCCTTGGAACATGGATATTGCTTTTTTCTAAACATGGATCTCATTGAAATGAGGGGCACAAATTTCTCAAAATACATCAAGGAGATGAAAGATTCTTAAGCTTAACAGGTGATTTTTGGCAGTTGAGGTCCTCTTACAATAGATGGACAGAGATTTCGCTATCGACTCAAAGCTACTCGTACATTCCCCATCTGCCTATGAACTTAAAACTACAGTGTAGGACACCTAGCTCTTTCGAAATAGACAACAACGATAAGATTCAAGTGCACAAAATGTAGTTGGGCATCTTCTGGTGGGAAATTAATTATCAAGCCTTTTCTACACTAGAAGAACAATATGGCGACAACAGCAATATCAAAGCCTTTCCCACTAATCAAGGGCTGACTTCAGGGATAATTTTCTTGACCATTGTCCCTCATTATACTCTATAGTCCACAGTCAGCACTCTCATGATTGCCAAGAAAAGAGAGTGCACGAAATTGAAGCAGCGCACCATGGAACTTCCTGAGAGAGTTAGTACCTGAGAAGGTTCCTTAAAACATCCAGCCAATGGTGTCATCTGGTTTTGCATGGCTCTCCGCAATGGATCAGGAGGTCTCCCAATACCTGTAGGGCCCCCTTGAATAAGTCCGTGTGGTGGTAAATGTATTGGAGGAAATGGCATAGGCATGTCATGTGGAAGTCCCAAAGTAGATGAAGGACCAGCTCTTGCATGAAGAAGCTGCATGGAAAATTCATATTCAGATAAGAGGAAAGAAGGTTATTGAAGAGAATTGAGTAGATCCCTGAATCACAGTAACAGTACAATAGCATCTGATATAGCATCACATACATCTTTAGCCAGGAGTTCTTCAATGTTAAAGTCCAGCCTTGGATTCACCGTGGCAAGTTTCATGGACAAAAACTGAAAAAAAGCACACGACCAAACGGATATGAGATAGGTAACCATAAAATTTCAGACAGTCAATTCATCTAAAGGACATTCATTAATCACCAATCATTTGCAGTAGCTCGAAAATTATTAACTTTCATCCTAAGAGCAAGCCACTTAACGCTTCTTAATGCAAAGGCAGATTAATCCTAAGAAATATGAGAAAACCAGATGTCAAAGAGACAACGGTAAACAAAATGCAAAAGCAAACTTATGTCAACATGTCCTCTTCCAGTACCTCAACCTGTCGTTGAAGTGATTGTACATAGTTGATTATTTCATCCAGCATCACTGCCTTGCCAGTGACCTAAAAAAATAAACACAGTTCTTTTGTCACAAGCTGGAATGGCAAAATAAGAATGTAGTGGCATTCTTTGAGTTAAATAATTGTTGAAATGACTTCCATGAAAAAATTTTACCTTACTGCATCCAGGTACCAGATCTTGGAGAAACTTCATCCTTTCACTGATCTTTTCCCTTCTCACCTTCAATCGCCATAAACACTAATCAGTCCAACCAAGTTTTAGAAAAAAGTTAGCTTTGATGGATTTACTTCATTGTTGGAAACTTACTCTTTCAGCAAGACTATGGCTATTAGTTGCCTGGCCTCTTCGGGCTCTGACATGAATGTATTCTTCCTTTTGGGGATCTGAACCCTGACTTCCCGGTTTATTATTCTTTGCAATGGCCTTGCTGGTGTTGGAGCTGGGGTTATTTTCTAGTTTCTGTTGAGTTCTACCGTCATACTTTGTGGTTTCAGCAAGCTGAGGGGCCCCTTTCCCTTTATCAAGTTCGGCATCCTATTTGCAGACCAATTAAACCATGCGGATGAGAAAACTTTCATATGAAACAAATCATAAGTATTAGTAGCAGAAATTACCTCTCCACTCCATTTTCTCTTTTTATGGTCAAAACCCTTAGCAGAACCTTCTCTCCCGGTACCCTCTAACATGGACGGATTATCTTGACCACCACCTCCACCGCCACTGAACTCAGCTTCATCAGACTCATTACTGGACCCAGCAGTGGCACCTTGTTTTGCTTCATCGCGTGATCTAGCAAAGCTTTCACTTTCACCCTCATTTATTAAGGGGCTCCCTTGAGGAGTTCCCCGAGTAGCAGCCAGGTGAGCATCTCTACAAGCTTCAACGTTCATCTCATTCTTCTGACTTTGTGCACCAGACACTGGCTTTGGGCAGCTAGCCGGCAAGATATCCCGTGATCCGAGCACCAAATCCCCAGCAATTTGGTAAAGACCAGCATTTTCAGGGATTCCAAAAGGGTTCACCATACTACTGAAATTTCCTCCACCAAAACATGAGAAACGAGCTGCACGCTCTATAAATCCAGAGTCGGTAGGAAAATGAGGTAAGCCCTCTGGGATTGGGAATGTTCCGAGTCCTCTTGGCACAAACAAGCCTCCTTTGAGCATTGAGCTCGGTGGATTGCATCCTATATCACCTCTAACAGATTCAGGACCAACTTTTCTAATTCCCAGAAAATTTGAAGTGTTTAAATTGTTTTGGGCACTAACATCGACAAAACCCAAGCTCTCCATGGTGGGGGGGTGGTCCCATAAGGCTTGGCCAAATGAGTCTGCCATTGGAGCAGAGGAACAAGAAGAGGAACCAATCAGATCTTCCCTACAAACAGCCATTGAATTGCCCGGTCTAACCAAATTCATTGGCGCGCTTGAAAGATTTGCACCGCAGAATTGCCAGTCTGAGGAAATGCTAGCTGAATTGAAGTTCATAGGGTCCTCATCCTGTTTAGCCGGCTCAATCTTATCCTTATCATCTGAGCCCATCATTGTTGGGCGATCAAATGAGGCACAGCCTGCGCGAGGTCTCTGTCCTTCCCAGGCTTTTCTAGTTAAGCAAACCTAAGTCTCTGAGGTGTCTCTTGTTAAGATAAAACCCGGAATCTGTTTCTTATCTCCAGGCCTCTACCAGAACAAACGGTGAACCTGGAAAGTAGACTAACACCCAGTTAACCAACGATCCGCGGAAAAAGAAATTGTAAGAACAACTAATTAAACTTCAACAAGACAACGGAGCAACAAGAAATTCGCGAAAAGAAAAAAATGAAGCTGGAAAAATGGGATGGACAATATTCCACAGAGACACAGCATACCCAGAACAATAGAACAAATAAGAAATGTAACCAGATGAAGCTAACCAAAGGGACAAGGGTTGTGAAGGCATATACATCAAAGTTACAAAGAGACACGACCGACTTGTGTAAGTAGAGAGATCACAGACTCGTTGCGAACTTTCGAGTGCAAACATCTTTGAAACGCCATGTACTGAAACATTGAAGTACCAAACGACATAAATGAAGCCCTCACCACGAAAAAGATAGACGAACTCAGAGAGAGAAAGATGATGAACACAGAGACCCAGAGCCTCTGCGAACACAGAGGAAAAATCCAATGAAGCAGTCAATCGATGAAAAAACAAAAGAAAGCCACGCATTGATTTCAGTACAATAAATGCAGCATTCAAAACCCTAGTCAGAATTTTAACAGAACCCTTAAAGCAGGGAGCCCCAAGAGCTTTTTTTTTTTTTCAAAAGAAAATCAGCCAAAAGTAGCCAGAGAGTGATACCCATTTCAGATTCTGCTCTGCTTTTGTTGATCTCTCCTCCATTTCCAAAAATCTTTTCACGGAACACTCCATCGAATTCGAGCTTTTCACCACTCAGAAACCCCACACTCCCTCCTGCTCTTTCTTTTCTTGCTCAGCTCCAGAGGGAAGGGGGAAAAAGCAAATCTGTCACAGACACTGTCAACACAAAAAAGAAAGTGAGAGAAAGCGGAGGAAGAGAGAGAGAAAGGGAGAGGGTGGGGGGGAGAGGAAACAAGCAAGAGCAAAAGTCCCTGCATTTATACCCACGCTTGCATCAAAAAGAGAGCTCTTGATGATTAACCACCGCCACTGCTACTGTAAATTAAGAATTGATCAACTGCAGTAATGCATAATTAACTATAGCCCTTCTTCACCACTCCCTACATTTGCGCTTCAGCTTTTCCTTTGAGGATGGTCCTTTATTTCTTTACTTTATCCAGTTACCAGTATAACAGCAATGGGGAATTCTGTTTTAAAACATGTAAATAGTAACAACGCCAGTTCGAGCTGGAGGAGCCACTGACATTGCCAACTCTGCCGATTAGGGGCTTTCCCTCGTTCATCTATCTTTTTCACATTGTTCTGCCATTAAAAAAAAACTTGTCTCGGGAGATGTGCAGAACAAAGCTGCATTTCGATTTTTAAATTGTAGGGGGGTTGTCCTTTGCTTTTTGCTCAGCTGGTCAAGAGGAACCGAAAATCTAGCTCTTCTTCGTTGGCTTATTAAATGAAAGCCCGATTGCTGACTTCAATTAATTGGAGAAGATCAGGTTGCCATACGGGTCACGCAGCGTGCCTGTACACTCTGTGAGCAGAGAGAGATCTGGGGGTATCTCCAGATATGGACATGATGATAGCTTGACTGTCTTATCTGTCCTCATTGCTGCGGTTTGACTGGAGGTGGAGATGGCATTTCGTCCGCGTGATTAGTGTCCCAAGAGCTCTTGCTAGCCGATGTGTTGTTTTCCCCAAGTTCAGAAAGAATCTTCCTACGTCTTTAGCTTAATCCATGCCTCTAAAGGCGTGTTTAATGGCCTTGGACAAGGATTGGTTAAAATTACATCCATCAAATTAATGAATCGAGTCAAATTGAAAATGATCCGATTTACATAGACTTATTTAACTCATTTTTTATCCTTTTTTCATGCAATGCAAATTCAGCAACTTCTCATCCAAAAAAAAAAAAAATTCAGCAACCTACACCCAACCCAGCACATACAAAGCATACACCGACCTAACAAATATTCCTAAAACACTTCTGCATTTAACCAAATTTAAAAAAATCCGTAACAAATATAAGACAAGAAGGGTGGGCCTCTTCGATGGAAGCACTTTCTTTGTCTTGGTCCCAAATCAATTACATCCACTATAGCATTTAACCAAAATTAAGATGAAAGTACTGAGTGAGTGAGAATGAGAGAAAATGAAAGAGAATCATAGAAGTGGGTTGGGTCTAAATAAGTTGTCAACCTATTTATGGTCGATTATTATCACGGCGAGGTCCCAAATCCGCCACCTTCTCAAGGCTAGCCACGTTATTTGTTTTTATCTGTTATTATATAGATAATAAAAGGCGCATGTGAAAGCTAACCAATCTAAAAGTAAGACAAGCAATGGGCCACCAAAAAAGACTTCAAGGGTATGTGAAAGAAAGAAAGCAAGAGATAGACACAATGCCTAAAGGATTTCGGCCTCATGGGTTTGCTACAGCTTAAAATAGATATTAAAAAAACCCATTAGATTTGCCAAATATTCACTTATACATAGATAGATATTAATACATCCTTTTTATATCAAAAGAAGACTAGCTACTGTGAAATAATAAAAAAAGGTACTCTACTCCGCTTCTTAAGCTACTTCAGGCGGTACTACCCTTCAACAATAAACTACAAACCTCTCACAAGTATGATAAAAAAAAAAGAGATAATCATATCTCTATCAGTCCAAAACCCTACCCGAACCTTTCAAGATCCACCCCGATACATCCTATTAGGAACCACCACATTTGGGAATGAACGGCATAGGTCCTACTAAGCTACCATCACCTCGTCTCTTGAATAGTGCGAAGAACTAGTAAGTAATGAACCTGTTGGGTTCCACTACGAGGAGTAAGGTAGTGATGAGTCTCCTAAGAGGGGTAGTTGAACCACCTGGCCTTATAACCTCCTGCCACTAGTATGAAAACTCGATGGCGGCGCCATAGATGAAGGTAGGCTCCGTTGATCTTATCGGCATGACTAAACAATCCGGTATTGTTGCCTGAAGAAAATGTGGACAAAAATGGTGATGGTACAAGTTCGGGCTTGTCACTTCTTGTCCACGAATGTCGTAGGTCGAGAGCAAGTGAGCACCGGCAGACGGCAAGGGTTGGCTCATAGGTTGGGGTGGCCATCGAGGTTGAGCTCTGCCAAGCTCGTGGGTGAGGCATGACCTTGGCCGAACTCAATTGAGCTCACTGTGCATCAAGCAAAAAAGAGCAAGGAAGGAAGAGGAAGAGTGTGGTATCCCGCGAAGGGGGTGCGCATAATTTCTTGTCTCGCATCACTTAGGAGGAGAGTCCTAAGCTAGCTTATAAGACTTGAGCTTACCTTTAACTTACAAGACGCATTTTCTGAGGGTCGTATGGGCGACCCTATGAGGAACAAAACTGTGAGGACTATGTATCCAAAGCGGATAATATATTGCGAATGGTAGATCCATGTTGTTATAATTGGTATCAAAACCGACTCCCAAAAGCATATGTGAACCGCAGTGAGTGCTCACTGGTGCACGTGGTGCACAATGAGGACGATGTGCTGCTGAGGGGGGGGAGTATGTGATATCCCGCAGTGGGGGCGTGCACAACTTCTTATCCCACATCGCTTGGGAGGAGTCATGAGCTAACTTATAAGGTTTGGGCTTACCTTTAACTTGCAAGATGCGTTTTCTAAGAGTTGTATGGGCGACCATTGAAGGAACAAAATCGTGAGGACAGTGTATCTAAAGTGAACAATATCTTGCGAGTGGCGGGCCTAGATCGTTATAATTGGTATCAGAACTGACTTTCCAAAAGCATGTGTGAACTGCAGTGGACGCTCGCTGGTACACGTGGTGTATAATAAGGACGATGTGCTGCTAAGGGGGGAATATGTGACATCTCGCGTAGGGGGTGTGCATAGCTCCTTGTCTCACATCACTTAAGGGAGGAGTCTTGAGCTAGCTTATAAGGCTTCAACTTGCCTTTAATTTGCAATACGTGTTTTGTGGGAGGTTGTATGGGCGATTCTCGGAAAAACAAACCGTGATGACTGTGTATCCAAAGAGAATAATATATTGCGAGTGATGGACCTATGTCGTTATAATTAGTGTCAGAGCCAACTCCTGAGAGTATGTGTAAACCACAGTGGACACTCATTGGTGCATACAATGCACAGTGGAGATACTGTGCCGCTAAGGGGGGGAGTATGTGACATCCCACAACTACTTGTCTCACATTGCTTAGGAGAGAGTCCTGGGCTAACTTATAAGGCATCGCTTGCCTTTAACTTACAAGACGCGTTTTCTAAGAGTTGTATGGGTGACCGTCAGAGGAATAAAATCATGAGGACTGTATATCCAAAATGACTAATATCTTGCGAGTGGTGGGCGCGAGTCGTTGTAAAGAGGGTGAGCTGAATGAGTGGAAGGGAGAAAGAAGAAAAAGTGGGCAGAATGCACAAGGTGGGAAGAGAGAGAGGGGGGATTCCATGGGAAAAGGGAGAAAATGAGTGAGGAGCTTTGAAAGAGAGGGAGAGAGAGGTAATCCGCCAATTGGTGTGGTGCCCAATTATAGTACTAAGCTAAAAGCATTTCGAATTCCAAATGGGACATCGTTTAATTTGTTCATGAAAATTTAGGCCGTCATAATTATGTTTAAATTCATTTATTGAATATGACTAATTCATATAATAATTTAGTCCATTATATATGGGCTGAGTTTTATAATTGATGATATCCAGTATTTAGCAACGCACTGAGGATGAGAAATGTCTCACTAAAATCTCAAATAGGTTATTTGGGTGTTTAAAAAATATTTCGAATAGAAATTAATTTTGTTGCCATAGTGAGTGACGCGACCTTCGTCACTTCTAACTACAAATGGGAAAATTGCCAACAAAGTTTTAAACCTTTTTCACTTTTATCAATTCGGTCCTACACCTCTTAAGTTTATCGTTTCAGTCTTAAACCTTTTCACTTTTCGCTGATTCAATCCTATTGGTTGAAAATTGCTAATGTAGATACCAATCATTTCATGTGGCACCGCCAACGTTAACGTGAATAATTTTAATAATATATTTTTTGAAATAATATTTTTTTTCTAGTTTTCCCTTTTCCTTTTTCCCCCTTTTTTTTTCTTTTTTTCCCCTTAACCCTTGGCAAGGGCAGTCCCGCCCAAGTGAGGGCAACTGTCGTCAAGGGCCAATGAGGGGAAAAAAGAAAAGGAAAGGCAAAAAGGTAAAAACAAAACAATAAAAATACATAAAACTATTCACTTTAGCATCAACTGTGTCATGTATGACGATCAACATCCACGTTAATGATTTCCAGCCAATAAAATTAAATTGGCAAAATATAAAAAGTTTTAAGATCAAATCAATAAACTTAAAATTTTTAGAATTGAATTAATAAAAATACAAAAGGTTAAAAACTTTTTTTTTTTACAATTTCCCCCACCGCAAGCACACAAATTAACCATCGTGGGACGATCATCATTATCGCCATTGGAAATACCCCCCCTCTCTCTCTCTCTCTCGTTGTTGGTTGGCGTCACTTTATGGTGGGGATTTCTTTTTCTTCTTTTAGGCAATTTTGCAATATTACGTTAACCCACTCTTATGCTGGCCTTCTCCTATTCAATTCTATTTCTTGATCCGCCAAAGCGATCAAGCAGAGCATCTTCCAAAATCTCTTGGCATCATGCCCTAGTGTCAATCTCCTCCGGGACATGCAAGGAAACATGTGGGAGCGGCAGAACTTTTGGATTTGACACAGCTGAATAGATATGAGGATGTGTGTTACAGGCCACACGATAGGTTCCACACTCCAAAATTCCACAACCGATAAGCACAAGTAAGTTTCAGGGTTTGGATTCGTACCACCACGTACCTTGTAGAAAGATACACGGTACCATGAGTACATAGCTGAATATATAAAAAAAACAAACTCCTCGTGATATTCTCTTTTCTAGATAAATTTTTGTAGAAACGTATAGAACGATAAGAAATATATTTATTTCTTTTACTTTCGATGTTATCATATCTTGGGACTATGTTATTATTAGATATGAATACGTAATTTTTTGTTAAGTTAAACGGTGAAAAGAGGCGAGGAGTGTTAATGATTTCATTTAAGTGTTAACATGCAGATCCTACACCCAATATGGAATGTATGTATACAATATTCAATATATATATATATATATAAGTCGACCTAGTGAAAGGGCATCCACCAATCAAAAGTCAGAATACTTGGAGGATTTCATATGGAGAGTACATGTTGCGATTTGGAAGCATCAATAAATGATGCACGGAGAAATTAGGTGCATATTTTGTGATTCTTCTTTTTTCCCATAAATTATTTAATCACATTCTCAGCGTCATTGTCAGGTGCAATAAACCTCTGTAGTAGACATGTAGGTCTGCTTGGATTACATTAATGTCCACTAATATACAGGTCAAACGCATTTTCTTTTTTCCTTTTTTTGGGCATTTCTAGTGAATCTGAACATGCCAACCCTTACGTCAGTTGTTCTAATCTAAAAAGAAAAAAAGGTAACCTACTATATTTGACCTGCCCAATCTATGAAAAATTTCATCCCACACAGCAAAATGGACACATCTGATGATGGCACAGTAGCTTGACTTGCAACTCTCAGGCTTGGCCATATTAATTCCTTTTTTTTTTAAATATAATTTTTGATTCTTTAAAGTAAGCTTTTCATGGGTGATTATTCCTCTCCATAATCACCTGCATTTTACATCTCATGCCACTGAAGGACCTGTCCCTTTCCCCCTCTCTTTCTCTCATGTCATTATTAGTTGGCATAGGGACTTGCAATCACGGAGACCTAAGCTTTTTAAAATAATGGAATCTCTCTCATCTTTCTCTTTCTCAAAACCCTAACATGTACACACGCGCTTTACAAAACTGAATAAGTAAGGACCCAAAATGATTTGTATTGATTGGGGTTGGCTTCACTAGGAGTATTAACAAAGAAATGGGGAATGAAGAAAGCAAAGTAAAGCTTTTTTTTTTTTTTATAGGAGTATTACACAAACCCATGCATGCAGTCTCATATCATTACACTTCTGTGCACAGTACAAGAAACCATGGACAGGGATCTTTGAGCAAAGAAGAGTCCAAGGAAGAAGACAATAATGATATAGGAAACCCATCGGCCCCCATTAAAGAAAAGAGGATGAGATTCCTTTTGTACCAATTTCTCCAATTAGATTATGAGGAAGCCACGAGCTTGGCCAGTGGGGCTTTGCCACGTGTGGAGGTGCGCCCTTTCATGGGAGGGCCCTATTGATTTGATGTCCTATAGGTAAACGAAGAGAGATCACAGAATTCTTTAGTGTTTTGTTTACGCAGGTTTTGTGCATATTTAAATTGGCGAGAGTTGGCTCGTGGTTGGCAAATGGCTCTGCTTTTTGGGGGAAAAGCTATGCAAAATAACCCAAGCAAAAACCAAATCACATCACCAAAACAAACATGGGATGGAGTTGGGGATTTGAGATCTCTTAACATGAGCTTAGTATTTCTTTAATCTAACTCCTTGATCATTACTCTATCTCTCTCTCTCTCTCTGCAATGAAAAAATAGGCAGTTTGGTCATAATCAACTCTTTAATCAATTGAAAAAGATGCACATTTTCCGCTTTTATTTATTTCAATCAAGCTAGTATTACTGTACTTGCTCAAATTCATTGGCATTGCTCTATTCTGTTTGAATCAGCTACGGCATGCCCATGACAAGGTACCACAACTGAAGAATTGAAACCAAGAACATAGAAAAGCTTTGCAAAGCATGCAGTCAAATGATCATGCATGATGTGGAAAATCGAATTAATAGTTTGGAAGAGTAATCATCAGTACGGGTTCGTATGATTTCGAGCTTCAAAATTTATAATCCAAACCGTCCAACCCATAATAAAAGAGAACCCCATAGTTAAACAAAAAGTGAATTAGCATAAGTTAGACTAAGATAAGAAAGGTAGGGAGACTATCATTTCAAGGGACAATTATATAATATAGCAACTGTAACTGTGGAGAGGACTCGGTCTAACTCTTATGGTTTTGATTTCTTTTCTCCCTAAATTTGCCCAAAACTTAACTATAGGGAGTACTACATATAGATAGTCTAATACTACTTTCCCTTTTCTATATTTTTCACCAAGCAAAAGGGTCTTTGAAAGCATGGTTAGCTCCTAATTATTTCTTAGTGATGCTAGGCCTACATTTTATATAATTACATATTCTTTGTGACCTCTTCAATGAGTTAAAACAAGAGTCTAGTTTCGATCATTCCTAATATATCAACGAGAGATTGCAAAGACATGTCGAATTGAATGGTAGAGAGGTGGAATGTCCGTTGGATATTAAAGAGATTGTATACCAAATTGCAATGATATCGTCTTCCTTTTTGCATGAATTTCATCAAAGCATCATTGCAGATCATGAGAAGATTTTGAAGAATGATTATTTACGTCTTGCAAGCTTTTGCAGTCTTTTCATTCCTCCCCTTCCCGTTTCACTAGCCAGCTTTTTCTTCATTTACCATATGATGTGTCCTTTTACCTTACTGCAGAAACGATGTTGCCTAATAGTGCATAAGGATCGTCCACTTTTTCCTCGGAAACCTAATCTTTTTTTTCCATCTCCCGTTTTATGGTGGCCACATGAAGCAAAAGATTAATGGGAGATCGCTATAGTCTCGTAGATAAAAAAAAAAAGGTCATAAATTTGTTATATTTGTGTCAATTCAATTATAAACCTTTTTTTTTTCCAATTCAATCATAAATCTTTTGCATTTGTGTCAATTCAATCTTAAATATTTTGCATTTGTGTCAATTCAGTCTTAAACCTTTAATTTTTTAAATTAATTTTTTTGGCGTTTTTCTTCTTTTTCTTTTCTTGCACTTTTCTTTTTTATTGGGGCCCGGCAATTCTTAAAAAAATCTATATTAGCGTCAGCTGTGCCAAATAGGACAAACGATTTTCACATTAGCGATTTTCGACTAAAATTGATCGGATTGTCTCAAATGGCATAAATGCAAAAGGTTTGGGATTGAATTGTTGAGGAAACTATCCCGCTAAGAATTTTGATTCTGACAAAACTCGTTTTAAGAAGTCTAGTTAATGGAAATATATCTTCCTTGCAGAAATTACGATGTGAAAAGAGCTTTGAATATTCCGCAAATGGTGTTTAGACTCAGGGAAGAGTCGTCACCGTAGTACTTCTGAATGGTTAGAAGGAGGAACTATGCTTGTGCCTCTAAAGGAATCAAAAGGAGGAGTCTGCGTCTGAATAATTCAGATGAAGTGTTGACTGCCTCAAATGGATTCAGATGGAGGACAGCATTGCCTTGGAAGACCTCAAGAAGACTCATGTGAGACGTCGACAATATGATCATTAAGAGCTCAGATTCACAGAGAGAAGCTGATCAAATTCAGAGAGACTTCACATGTTTTGAAAGCTGTTTCTGAACGGATTCAGATTCTGCAACTAGACTAAGAGGACCCATGATTGACAAAAGTCCGATTGATTCCGGAAATTATGGGAAGTGAAATGATTCGATCTACAGGATGTCTGTCCATCTTTATTAAGGCAGAATCCTTTGATTGGATAATATCTTTCTTTCCTTCCTCAGAAGATTCAACATGGAAACTAAAGATTTAGTTGTATGGGCGACTGAATCTGAAGTAACCAGAATCCTTCTTCAACGGCTACCTAGCATCTTTTCAAGTTTATCTCGCTCAATCAAGGTTGATTGAAGATTGACGAGTGATCCCGTAGAGCACCTTGACAACGGCTAGTTCAAGGTGGAAGGGGTATAAAAGGAGGGTGCTGGTATTCGTTCAATAAGGAAGAAATAGATATACGACAAGTGAGAGAATTGAAAAAGACGAGCAAAACTATTGGGAAAGTTATTTTAACTACTCGTGGGAATACTCTTGTGAGTGAGTTGAGAAAAGTTCATTGTAACATTGCAATCATCATAGTGAAATCCAGCCAATCGGCTGTTAGCGTGGGAGAGTGGACATAGGCTTACTATAGCCGAACCACTATAAATCTATGTGCACATTTCTCTTTCTGAACTCTTTTATTTCGTGCATACTTGATCTATTTTGTTTCTGTACTTGCTTGCGTTTATAACTCAAAAATTTCAGAAGCACCTATTCACCCCCCCTCTAGGTGTCGTTGCTAGCCATATCAAATTAATATCAAAACAAAAAAGTTTAGGACTGAATTGACACCAATAAGAGGTTTAGGATTAAATTGATACAAATGCAATAAGTTTAAGACTTTTTTGACATTTTTATCTTTCATTGACGTAACATAGAGTTAAAAGACTCTTTAGCGAGAGTATTTCTAAGTGTTAGCAACTGCTAATTTTAGAGGTGTCAATGGGCCGGGACTATTTGGGTTTTTAACAACACTCGAATATGAATGATGTAGAGTTTTCATTACCCTAACCAAGACATGGCCTGTTCAATTCTGTTTGGGTTTTTGGGTTTGTTTATTATTTTTTTGGGATAAGTGTATTGAAAATTCTAAAATTTATCATGAAAGTACAGTTGAGTCATAAGGCTTTCAAAAAGCGCAATCAAACACTAAAACTCATCACAAAATTACAATTGAGTCCTACAAGTTTCAAAAAGTGAAATCAAATTCTAAGAATTGTTAGCATTTTTCATTTGTCGAGTTTGATGAAGTTAATGGGAAGACTTGATTGCACACACTTGACAAGTT
Source organism: Psidium guajava (assembly GCA_016432845.1). Taxonomy (NCBI): domain Eukaryota; kingdom Viridiplantae; phylum Streptophyta; class Magnoliopsida; order Myrtales; family Myrtaceae; genus Psidium; species Psidium guajava. Next base: position 8,064,602 of record CM028228.1, on the reverse strand, counting down.
TTAGAGCTTGATTGTACTTTTTGAACATTTTAGGACTTAAATGTATTTTCGTAATAAGTTTTAGAACTTGATTATACTCACTCGACAAGTTTTAGAACTTGATTGCATTTTTTGAATGTTTTAGGACGTAAATGTACTTTCGTGACAAGTTTTACGACTTGATTGCATATTTAAAATTTTTACGATTTAATTACACATTCGTGATAAGTTTTAGAACTTTTGATATATGTTGATGCTGACTCCACCTTCTTCAAGATTTGGAGTGTCTCCTCGCAATTTGTAGGCGAGGATGCTCCATGTTTGTTAGCAGCAATTATCGCCAAAATGGCCAAATACATGAAGAAATCGAAAACAATCTCCCGTGAGGTCTCACTCATGGAGGTTTTCAAGACTCCTTAGCCACCAGTGTCCGAACCAAAGCCAAATCCCTAGCCTTGTAGCGCCTCCAAAGAGCCTCCATTGCCGACCACCATTGCACGCAGCTTGGACGCCTGATCTTCTCACTTGTCTTGCCTCTAGCTTTGAATATGTTGCCTCATGCCCCCAGACGGGAGAAAAGACGAAGAACCGATGGGAAGGAGTTAGGCATAGAGCTGTTCTAAAGCAAAGCTAAGATGTTGGTGGAGAGGGCAATGGAGAAGGCGAGGTGCTGTTGCAGTTGGCGAATACTTCAAAAACCTTTGTTTCCCACACCAAGCACGTCTACGTGAGCTTAAGAAAATGGAAGTGTGGGTCGAGAACATGTGAACCCTACGCATGGAATGTCAAGGGTTTGGCTTACGCACAATTGGAAGAGGGTTCTACTCCTTGGTGAGTGGATGGCGGCCCTACTCACCGATGAGCAAGCAAAGGCTCATGAAAAACGCCTTTAAAACAACATCGGGTTTTAGGCTTGTGTTTAAATCGGCTTGTTTGTTGTGGGATCAAAGGGATTTGGATATACTAAAGTTTTGAGCCAATTATAAATCTTATATATTATATTAGTATGAGATATTATTATAATGAGTGGTGATGGTTGAAAAAACTAAATATTTTAGTGGAATCCCTTTGTAGGACTTAACCCCATTTTGGGATGAATATGAGTAAATTCGTGTGTCATTCTTTTTTATTTATTGTGATTATTTTGATTCGGTTTATGATATAAACCAACAAATGCTGAAGGAAAGAGTTTGAGGTTTTCTTTTCAACATTTAACATATTTTGGTTATGTCTGGTTATATGACGCGAACTGAACTATTGAGATACCGATTTTTTAATGCCCTCATCAAGATGAACTCGATCTTGAAAAATAAAAAATTTCGATTGAGTTTTGGTCAGTTTAGGACATCCGTAATAGATGCTCCGGACTCGTGATCGCTCCTAAATAGAGAACGAGAGTCTACCCATGGCTACCGCAGCTTGTGAGAGGAGATGAAATTATCACGCGCTCTGGATAGGATAAATTCAACCATGTACAACTTTGCAACTCGAATAGAGCATTGGTTCGTACGTGAACCCTAACAGAGATGGAGCACATAGAGTTGTAACAAACCAAATTCCCGATCAAACGGGACGTGTCTTGCGAAGTGGGTATGAGTAAAACTCATCTTCAATCAATCACCATGTTACCAAACACTCCTAATTTGGAGGGCTTAATCCGTGTACAAGGTACCCACACTCGACCTATTTGCTTATCAATCGTGATATCATTGCTTGTACGAAGCAAAATCATGGCAAAACCCAACACTAGGTCCCTCAATCTATTTGAAGATACCACAGTACATGTTTTGGATTCCAAATATAGTCATTGGGAAAGTTAATGCCATGTGAAATTGGTTGCCCCGTATTTGTCCTCGTTTCTGATCTTCATCCGAGGGATTGCCTTAGCAAAAAAAATTTCCGTTCTTCTTTGTCCTTTCTTGCGTGTCACGATTGCCTAATCCATTGAGGACAAGCCCTACTGCTACACCGTCCCCTGCAGTGCTAATGATATGAAAATGAGACACATGGGCCGGTAAATGTCACTCGTCTGGTGAATTTTTTTTCTACTTTTTCTCAATCTTTTCCATTAAGGCGGCCATCATTGTTAGGCACCCATTTACGTCCACGCTATAAAAAAAAATTAAGGAAAATAAAGGCAACATAAAGTCAGTCTTTACGAAGAGTAACAAAGGGGAGTTTCCACTTGTGAATTACATCCCTAGTATTTGGAGCCGATTAAATCTTGTGAGTAAAATTTATATGATTACTTCATGCAATTGAAATATTATTTTGCGAGGAATTGTGAGATTAAACGCCATGTGAATTATTGAGTGTAATTAGGATTTAGGAAACACTAGGAGTACTTGAATAGCTCGAGTGTGATTATATCACTTGATCTACAGTGAAACTCTTTGTTGCTCTTTTTTGTGAATGTAGGTCACTATTTCTAGTATTTGATTTATTTTCTTGTTATGTATATTCTATTCTTCGATCGCTTGCTTCGCACGATAATAAATACCAATTGCCAAACATTATTTCATTTCAATCAAAACACTTTTAAGTCAAGGTTCCTTTTACTGAAAGCAAAGTCCAGACTCATCGTATTCCCAAACTCGAACTCGGTTCACCTCCTTAGTTTGCCAGTCACGCCGAAATTGGGACATCTTAAGTACTTTCTTGTGATCCGACCTCATCTAGTCGTACACAAGGAGAACCGCCTATCCATCCCAATGATCTGACCTCATTAGGCATGTCCTTTGTTTCACGAAAAACTCAATATTTAAAAAATATTATAAAAAAAAAATACTTGACTATATTGTGTAGAAATTAGTCAATAAAACATATATTTTTAGTTATGGACAACGGTTTATGACTAATTTTTTTCATGGTCGATGAAAATATTTTCCATTTAGTCATATTTGTGAGCATTACAAGCGATAGTTTTTCGAAAAATGTTTTTCAAATCTTGAGTATTTCATGAAATAAACGCGCCCCAAGCGAAATGAATGGACATACACGCATTAACTTTTAAGATATATGTTAACCATCGAGCGGGGCCCAAGGCGGAATTTGGACCGACCAAAATCTCTAGAGAGTCTTGATTTGGCGATGAGTATGATGTCCTTTTTCTTCAAGTACGAACCGCTTTCGGCCAATTTAGCCATGATAGGTGGGCGGGTCGAAGTTAAGTCACGCATCTACTCGAAGATTTTCTTTGGTGATGCATTTGAACTTTGGATAAACTTCGTGCGTACTTTCCTGCCGCATTGCATAGATCACGTACCATATTGAGTAAGGCCTCGGCCCTTTTCTTTTCCAGTTATTTTCTTGGCGGGTTCCTTTGATTTTTCGGGTGGAAAATCAGAGATCAATCATGGTAAGGGATAAGGTCCTTTATTTGGCACGTTTTTCTCGCTTAAAGGAAAAACCTTTCTCTGCCCACATTGGCAAATACCAAACTGGCCTTTACCATTGTCTGAGAGGGTTGTTTTGTCTTGTCCCCAAGCATTCTTTCCTCGGATGTCGGAGACGACCTTGTTTTGGGAAGGCCCTTGGAATGGCACTCACGTGAATCAAATCGAGGGCAAGATATCCCATTTATTGCTCCTCTAAAACGTGCAAAAAAGAGGGTTTGCTATGAGTCGATCGTCGTGAAAGTATGTGGGGGAATTTGCAACGATTTTGAGGGGAAAGATGGCATTTAGATTTGCGGTCAGTTTCGGCACGTTCAAAAGCCATTCATAATAATGCGTTTTTCCTTCTCTAGATTAGTCAGCATTTTATTAGGACAAGAATAACACAAAATTCTTAACATGGCGCTGAATTTCGTCTACCATTAGCTTCCTAATTCTATAGGGTTTTATTTAACAAATAATAGATTGCTGTAGGCGTTGAAAAAATTATCCGAAAGTCATAAACTTATTGCACTAAACCTTTTAAGTTAGCCAATTAAGAAAAAACCTTTTAATTTTTTTTTATTTGAGTCTATCTGATCAGTTTTGGCGAGAAAATCACTAACAAAGACGCTAGCCGTCCTACATGGACGGCTGATGACATGGACAATTTGAAATAATTTTTTCATTTTTATCATCCTTTTTCCCCTTTATATTTTTTTGATTTTTTCCCCCTCAAAGGCTAGGAAGGGTTGCCAGACTCTTGGCAACTGCTTTTTGCAAGGGTTGTGGCTGAAGGCAAGGCCGACCTTGCTCAAATCTTGGTGAGGCGTCACAATCCTCACTAGAGGCCGATGAGGGCGTCGCGGCCCTCACTCCCAGCCCGTGAGGGTTAGGTGATCCTCACTACCTTTGAGGAAAAAAAATCAAGAAAAGGAAAAATAAAAGAAAAATAATAAAAAAAATTAAAATAAATATTATAAATTAGGTTTAATGCAAAAAAAATTCATAAACTGATATACTTGTGACAAATTTATCATAAACTATTTTTTATTAAAAAAACCTCAAATTGGTATACATGTGACAAATTTATCCCAAACTGGTATATCCGTGATAAAATTATTCTCTGTTGATTTTCATTAAATATAATCATGAAATTGCTGAGTTAAATGGCACATGGTAATTCATGAGTGTACCAATTTAGATTTTCACACTTTGTTTGTCATAGGGTATTAATTTAAGATTTTTCATGATATTAATCCAATTTAATAAAGGGTAAATTTATCATAGGCGTACCATTTTAGAGTTTTTTGTGGTAAAAAAAATTAGTTTAGGGTAAAATTGTTATGGGTATATAAGTTTAGGATTTTTATTGGTCAAAAAAATAATTTGGGATAAATTTATCATTGGTGTATTAATTTGAGATTTTTTGTGGTCAAAAAGATAATTTGAAGTAAATTTATCATAAGTGTATCGATTTGCAATTTTTCGTGGTATTAACACTATAAATTATCTATGTCAGCGTCAACGGTGCCATGTAAGATGGCCCACGTCCACGCTATTGATGTCCTTCCAAAATGAAAATAGTTTATGACTCAATTATAAAAAATGAAGATGTTTAGGATTCATTTGGTAAACTTAAAACCGTTTAGAACTAAATTGGCAAAATTACAATAACTTTAAAATTTTTAGACAATTTTTCCATAGCTGTATGGGAGAATTGGGCTCTAATAGTAATACAAATTCAAAGCTAAACACAATTAAGCATACAAAGCCCTATGTTTGCCGGAAGTACATATGATTTGCCAAAATAAAATAAATTTATTAGTTCCTTTATTCGCCATAAACCATTTGATCTCTCTTTACAAGGTTTGGATGCCACCTCTAAGAGATACGATAAACTTGATAGGGTATGCTATTTGTGAGGAAAAGTGCCCAAAAAGTCTTAAAAAATTATTCTATTTTTGCCAATTTAATCTTAAATCGTTTAATTTTACTAATTAAATCCTAAAACTTTTTATATTTTATTAATTGACATAAATATTGATCGTCGACATGACATGGTGAATAATTTTTAATAACATTTCAATGTTTTTTTTTATTTTGTTTTTATTTTCTGTTTTCCTTCTTTACCTTTTTTTCCATTTCTTTCTCTGGCCTAAAGCGAGGACGACTCCAGCCTAGGCTGAAGTGAGGCCGGGGACTTCCGCCAAGCATCGTGAGCTGACAAAGGGAAAAAGAAAAAAGAAAAGACAGAAAACACAAAGAAAAAAAAAAGTAAAAGAATGAAGGAATAAAAAAATAAAAAAATAACTTAAAAAATTATTTAAATGTTACTAATAAAATATTTACATGAACTCCACTAGGAAAACAAAATTTAGAACTCAATTGGGTGTGAACATATCATGGCATGTTGTGCCTAATGATCGAGTTTCATGAACTAATAAAACAGAGTTCGTTTCCACCGATGACCCAGTCGCAGACATGATCAATCGTACTGCAGATGGTGTGTAAAATCCATTCTTTTCCGCCTCGGAACCATGTGACCGTCTTTGACGAATGGCATGGGACGATATTTCGCCTCCTTTCAGCTGATACGAAAATTTTCAGAACCAAATCAATAAAATGACACAGCTCCCTCTCTCTACATGTAAAATGTACAGGGACAAGGGCTTCGATTGACGCTTCGATTACCATCCTTCACAAAAGCCCATGAAGCAACACATAATACACCATTCACAAATAAGAATGTCCGGCCAATAGCCTCCACATCTGCTAACGGAGGAGTTAGAATCACATGCATTTGCAGTCACCACATCGCACCCGCACTTCCAGTAAGCCTGATGACCGTACACGCCTGATGATTGAAGGGAACATTTGTGTTCAAGCAAAGGCGCTCATTGTCCGTAAATGCTAATTATGCCGTCCTAACATCACCGCATGCGCACAGTGCTGTACAGTTATGAACTAAGTAGAAGCCACAAAATCATATCCTTGTCATGCTTTATGATGAATCTGTTCGAGAATCAATGTATAGACATTTCCAGTGTACCCTTCGCTTTTTTCATTCCTTTCCCCATGTTTGGGAATTTTTGACGACTTAGCAATGAAATTCGAAGTTTGACCCAAAAGCACATCCAATGATAGAAAAGAAAAATGCCTTAGAAGAGGCAGCATCTTTCCCAGCCGGTAGAAGAGAGCAAAACAAATAAATCCAAAAACGAGAAGTTAGAATTGTGACCATCCAGTGGGCAGAAAGACTTCCTCTACAGAGCGTTGTAAATGTCACCTAGTACCCAGAAGAACTACTGAGTAAAGCATAGTAGCATGCATGTTTGAAAGCGAAAACACGACAAAAGATGTGTTCTTCCCAGTTCTTGCTGCATCTGTCAGCTGATCGAGTGAGCAAAACTGACCTAGAAGGGAGACTCTTTCCTCTTGCACCATGCTCGTATAGCCAGTGAGACAAGTGCATCACAGACAATGAATAATGGTGCCTTATTTTTCACCAGAAAAAAGTCTATATTCAAATACCGAAAACACATGCTTGAGCAAATAAAGACTCTTTAGTAAGAAAATCAGTAGCTTGAACAGGTGTATTACTCAGTGGCGAAAGAAACAGTTGGAATTACGAAAATTACATGGAAGCAATCACATGACAGATGAATCTCATCAGACATTCAGCCAGAATTTCAGGTACTTAATCTGGATTCCACCCAATATTACACCAAAATTACAGGACACTCAAACCTCAATCCATACATACTAACCACCAAGAAGTGTGAAAGAGTCACACCAGTGGCACCAGCCACGAAAAAATGTTCTAGCTCTTACAGAAGCATGAGCCATGAGGATAGAAGATAGATAAAGCATCAGAGAACTTTGAAGACCATACGATGTTGATTTCCACATGAAATTCAGTTTCGTAAGCTCATCATTTGCTTGATTCAAGAGAGCCAAGATCTTGTGAACAAAGAAGTAAGAAATATAGCTTTTAGAACAAATACAGCATTTAGAACGTAGCCAAGAAAGACTTGTTAGCTTAGCAAGAGCTACTAAATTGACAGCAGCAACAAAAGATTGTAGATACAGCAACTGTGCATTGAACTCTAATTTGGACCAAAAAGGGCACTAGTATCACTTGGGAAGAAATGTTCATCCCCAACTCGATTACTCCCTATTTTCATTCAGGAACTTCTAGGAGCAACTATCTCTGTGTTGACGCTACAATAAATGTACTGAAGCCTCATCACAAGTCCCATTCCAAAAAGAAAACACAAGTAAAAAATTCTGCACATCTCGCATAAAAGCTCGTACAATCAACCTCCATTTAAGAAGATTATAAACATTTTAAAAAAGAACAATATGCAGCAAACAATTTCAACACGTCAAAAACATATCTCGCTACCACCACCAATTTACACATGAACTGACTACACTATTTCGTATCCCCATTACTCTATGAATGCAAAAACTGCTCATACATAGCAGCATATGACACTGTCAACTCAGCAAAGTACATATGATCGAGGGAACATACACTCACACTAAGAGAATTAGAAAGGACATAAAAAGAACTTTGAAATATTGAACCGACCCTGGCAACCACAGGCCGTAGACCAACATAAAAACATTAGGAACAACCATATATTCACACAAACACTCAAATGAAATGAATAGTGGGAAATTTCAGTATTTATGTTCACACAAACACTCAAATGAAATAAATATGGGGAAATTTCAGTATTTATGTTCACACAAACACTCAAAATGAAATGAATAGTGGGAAATTTCAGTATTTATCGTTAACTTCTGACATATCAAGAAAGCAATCAGAGAACTTTGAAGACCTATGTAATATGGGAATCCACACCATTTTCAGATACAAGAAACTCATCATTTTGCTTCAACCGCATCTGGTGCAACGAAAATACAGGCATGAAGCCAAACGATTAGTCAAGTTAAGCGACCCCCCAGCTTCAAAAAAGCACGACGATAATACGCGTCCGACTACATCATAAACTGCATCAATATTATCTTAGAAGCTTAACACCAAAACAAAAGTGGAACTTTTGACACTATTCCCCAATAGGACAAACAAAGAAAAGCGAAAGAAAGAAAACACTGCCCCGACAAGTTACACACTGCCGATCAAACGACATCATCCTCAATCGACTTGGCCAACATTTTGGAGGCGCATAACATGCACGGTGGCAAATAAAACTACGAAGACGAACAAGATAGCAAATATTTCCAAATCCAGGACAAAGACTTAGGCAAGCAAGGCAAATGAAGGGGAAGCACAAGCTTAAAGGAAGGGCCTTTGATCTGTTGGCAAAAGCAGAGTTCGTGCAAAAGATGCCAGCTTAATCCAATGCACAGCACATGCTCTGTTTCTGCCGATCTTTGAATTTTGCACCTTCGATTACACCTTCTCTCGAATTTTTCCTTGAATCCAGACAATAGAGAAACAAGGGGCTTGTGGGTGCATCACACTAGGACGGAAACTGAGTTATATGGACGCTCGAATCAGCAAATTTGAGGCCTATCGAGCCAGTGACCACGGGTGAGTGAGAATGAGAGCCCGAGCCCGAGCCCGAAGAGTGCGGAGGCAGATCTCTGTTTTTATCTCCGCAGCCGCCAGCTTGAGGCTGAGCCTTGCAAGAGAGAGACTTTTCTTTCCAACTAGGGCTGACGTGTCAACATTAAAATTTCAGGGTTTCGGCTCAGTATTTCTGCTTTTTCTTTTGCCATTTTATATTTTTGTGTGCTGAATATCGCACTTTCGCTTATTTGAATCGATTTATAGTTTCATCTTCTTTGAAACTTGCACCGTGCCTAATAAAGCATAATGGACAAATTGGAACGAAAGTCGTTCCGACCAGACCGGACCAACCAAACTGGCTGGGTTACTACAGTTCTAGGGAGCTCTGATCCTATTCTTGATTCTTAAACATAAAATCGGCGATCGGTTCGGTTGCCAATTCTAGAGGTGAAATTTTGATGGATTGTCCGGACTGAATGGACTATTTTTCTTTTTTAAATAAAAACCTAAGTTGAGGCTCTCTATCATGTTAAACAAATGGAACATAAATTCTTTCTCTATCATTTAATACTAATCACTAAGTTTTTTAGTAGTAAACAGTGAACTTCTTTTTATTTTTATTTTTAAATTCACTATATTTATGTTAAACTTTGGTTCCATTAGACCATCTAAGAACCGGAATGCATTGATCAATCCAGACCGGTTCGACTCGAAGGACCACAGGTCCTGTCCTCGATTCATAAGGGAATCGGACCAACTTGGATCATACTTATCCCTAGTGCGGATGCACCTTAACTTTTTTAATCGAAAGAACTAAAAAATTTCACAATAATATTTGTAGTAATTCTTTTCCTAATTTTTTTTTGGAATTTTGATAAATTTATAATTTTAATTGAAAAACCAGAGAGGTTTCGCTTACTATTAAACTTAAGCAAGAATAAACGGGCCCTAAAAATTTCAACTCTTGATCTGGCACTAAAAGTTTAAGGAAAAATAGAGTCTTTGATTTTGATTAGCAGTAATTGGTCATCCCTCATTACTCGTTAGAGTTGATAATTCATGTGATGCCTTCCTATTTGTATTTGATTTTCTTTTAGCTTGGAATTAATTGTGTAGTAATTGGTTTCTCTTCATAACGAAATGTCATGCTTGAGTTTTGTCGAAATTATATGGTGGTGTTGTATTGGGAATCATCATTTTGATAATTTGAGGACATGATCTATTTAGGATATGATCAAATAGTTTAGCCAATTTTGTTGACCCCTTCATTTTCGCCTTCTCTCCTTCCCTTGTAAAGTTGAAAGTTTGATGGGGCCTGTTTGGTTCAGCATTTGGCCAAGGAACTTTGGAAAAATGCAAATACCTTTGAGCCAAAGGAGTTTAGTAAAATGCAAATATTGTTTGGTAAATTGTAATTAACAAATGCATTTGAATGCAACTTTGACGTAAATGCTGTTTGGTAAAAAAAAAAAACCTTTGTAAATGATTTGATTTTTTAATTATATTTCATTATTTCGAATAATTTTTTTCAAAAAAATATTTTTATTTTTTAATTAATTTTATTATATTATATTTTTAATCTTTTATTTCTATTTTTAATTTTTTTTATTTTTTAAATTTTTAATTATTCTTTCAAATAAATTTTTTCAAAAAAATATTTTTATTTTTTAATTATATTATATTATATTATATTTTTAATCTTTTATTTATATTTTTAAATTTTTTTATTTTTGTCTTTTCAATTTTTTATTTTTAATTAATTTCTTTAATTATTTTGTTTTTCTAATTATTTTTTTATTTTATTTTTAGAAAATTTTTTTTATTTTTCATTATTTTATTTTTAAATTACTTTTAATTATTTCTTATTTCTAAATTACTTTGTTTAATTATTTTTTATTTTTTTTAAATTAATTTATTTAATTATTTTTATTTTTAAAATACTTTCTTTAATTATTTTTTTTATTTTAATTACTTTTAATTAATTATTTTATGTTTTTCATTATTTCCATTTTTCAATTTTTATATTTTTATATTTACAAAAAATTATTTTTATATTTTTAATTACTTTCTTTAATTATTTTTATTTTTAATTAAATTTAATTAATTATTTTTTTTATTTTTTATTGTTTCAATTTTTTAAATTTTTAAATTTTTATATTTTCAAAAGATTATTTTTTATTTTTAATTATTTTATTTTTTAATTACTTTCTTAAAGAAAACAGAAAATAAAAAATTGTAGTTGCATTTTGGAAATGCAACTTCCCAAAGGCCCTTAAGGAGCTTTGGAGATGCAATTGCATTTGCCCAAAGTCTTCTAAAAATTGAACCAAACGCTATTTACACTTGGCCAAACCCCTTTAGGGGTCTAAAGCTCATTGTAAATGCTGACCAAACAGGGCCGAAGTGGATAAGCTCGATCTCTTAAATTTCTTTGGGATTTGAGAAGCTAATAACATAACAAGATAACGGTACAATCTTAATCACAAGTGTCATGAATGGCAAAAAAAAGTTTAATAATCATGGTGAGACTCACATTTAATTTATGCTTAGTATTTCACCGTTATACTACTGTCATATTAGCTGGATCCAACTTCTTATAATAATTTACGTCATCCCTCAACTATATATATATTCTCAAACTAATTAGGAAAATTACCCAAAAAAATAAAAAAACTAAACATGTTGCTATAATGCTAATTCAATCCTATTTTTTTTTATTGATTAAGTTATAAACCTTTTGCAATTATATCAATTCAATCTATTTGATCGGTACATCAGCCATCATTGACATGATAAATTTTCAAAAATAATTTTTAATAAATTTTTTACAATTTTTTAGGGTTCGATCGGTAGCCTTATTAGTCACCGGCCCCTCGGGCGAGGGTCACGAGCCCTCACCTAGGTGACGATTTCAGAGAGGGCTCGCAACCCTCACCAGCCACAGCGAGCCTAGTGGCCTAGTGTGGGCGGCAAGCCCTCCCCGAGCCGTGAGTGGGGCTAGTCACCCTCGCCACGGCTTGGCAAAAGTTGGGAGCCCTTACTGTGGCTAGTGGGCTCGCTGACCCAAACCCAAAAAAAAAGATAGAAAAAGAGTTATTAAAAAATTTGAATATTATTAAAAAATTACCACGTCAATGCTAGCCAGCCAAATAGATTAAATTGACATAATTGTAAAATTTTTTAGGACTTGATCGGTAAAAAAAAGTTTAGGACTGAAGTGACTCAATTGTAATAGTTTTAGATTTTTTTTTTTTGATAATTTTTCCAAACTAATCATATAAACCGTACAAAACTGATTTCACCACCATTAAGTGAATCTTTTGCTCCGAAGAGGCTATTTAAAATTCTAAAGATGATTTGTTCAATGGATCTACTTAACACAGTTGCGAAAACCCGAGCATGAAATATGAACCGGAAACTTACCACCAAGCCACCGATCATTTCTTTTACCATCAATTTTCGAACGTTGCGAATATTAACTGTAATTTATCCGCTCGGAACATTTTTACCTTTTCCTGGGCACTAATCATTTCAATTTTGCTCCCTTAATGATCAGATTTTTGTCCATTACAAAAGTGATAATATAAGCCTCCACCCTTTTTCACTCTTCCTCGACTTTTACAATGTCTTTCGCGCGACGTAAACGTTTTCCTAGACATACTTCTTTAGCAAATGAATAGAAAATTAGCTTTGGTCGCCCGAGTAGCACGTCCAACTTACATGAACATCAGCTCATGATACTTCTCCGACAATTTCCTCGGAAATTGCTAGACGGAAAGTAAGTCCACGCCCTATAAATCTACCGAACTAGCAATAAATATTCAACCTAGTCCTTAAAATTAAATGTTGTTTGATTAATTAAACTACTAGATGATGACTTGGAGTTTTAAAAATAATGATTCGACGTATCCATCTTTTCATTCATCTACTTTAGAAAAGGGAAAGGAAAACTAGGGCATCAACAAGTTCATCGTTATTTGATGACGTGATTTATTGATCTTGATTTGTGATGAATATCTTGGTTAAATAATCTACTTTTAACTCTCTTTTTATCCACCGTCGGACTCAACAAACTACGAGTCACCTCAGCAAATTTCATTAACTTGAATTCGTCCGAAGAAGAAATTGGGCAAGTTATCGACAGAGGCCCTTACCAAGCGACGAGGTTTGTCAATAGCTAGCTATTACAAATTGTCGCTGCAACATGTCTGAAAAATCACCCTAAAGAAACATAAAACGAGCCAATGGTGACAAAATTTTTAGTCCCGATAGCTTTTTTTCGGCAAAAGATTAAAAGGACAAAAGGCCACGGCGACAAAATTTCATCACTTAGAATACGCAAAGTTCACAAAATTTCATCGCCTCGGGGTACGCTAGGGCGACAAGATTTCGTCGCTTTTGAGTTGGCAAACGCGACAAAAGTTTGTTGCCCTAGACAGACCAAAAGGATATGAAAATTACCAAAATTCTACGACTTCAATAGCGCAATAATTTTGGGTCACCATGAAAGTAATACTATGTTATGATTCGCAAATTCTGGAAACAGTGGGCTCCATAATAATTTTTAATTATTTAATTTTAATGGTTCAAAATAATATTCTTAATCTCCCCATGAATCAAGGGCAATCACATAATTATTTCTCAAAATTTTATGGCCTTAAGCAAAGACGAGAGAGCAAATGGAAAAGGGATGAAATGCAGACCTAAGGCGACAGAAAATCGTGTCGCTTTTGGTCAATTTTTGCTCTAATCGTAGGTAAACTAGAAAGTACCCATGGTTGGATTCTCTCTCTCAAGCAAGTCGACGCGGCCATTGTCGCCCTTCCGACACCCGTTAAGGCTTTAGCCTTAAACTCAGACTCTTATTTTAACCTTTTATAGTAATACCATTTCATTTAAAACGTGTATATTTTGCACGTCGTTAGTAAGATCCAAACGTAGCTGGGCTTTTCTTTTCAAGACCCATTGGTTTAGGGTGTGTGTATGGCAATATTTCTACTCTAGAAATTAACTTATGATCAAAAGTTGATGTTTAAATTTCTGATTAGAGAAAGACTTTGATAACATGATAAAATTTATACTTTTAGAACATAATTAGCACAAAATCTTCTACGAAAAATTATTGATCATAAGCTAAAATGTATGTTATTAAAGAAAAAAAAATGCAAATTTCTACTCTTGTCTATTTATTGAATTCGTGCCGAATGTTATTCCACTCTGCTTTGTTGTAGGTATAGGTGGTTCAATTCCTTTTTAACCTCTTATATCATCAAGCCTATAAATAATTGGGTCAATTGCTTGATCCACTTTGCTATGATTGTGTCTTTGTGAGATGCCATTTAATCAAATTATGGAACATCTATTTCTTATAATTTGTCATTTATTTTTAAAATATTTTTATTTTTTTTATTTATCAGCTGGAGGAGACCGACGGTGGCGGCTGACAGCGATCACTTGCGGCAACGGACGATGATCACTAGCTATAGATTATCTCTTTCTGATAGCAAATTCTAGATAGAAGTAATTGTTTTTTTACTCCTTCAAGTAGCTCGAAAATTGCTTTTGGAGTAAAAAATGCTTCAAAAGTAGAAAAACAAAGTTGAGTAATTAATTAAACTTCTATTTCAGAAGTTGCGTTACTAAACAGATTTTTGCTTCATAAGCATTTCTGAAACAAAAAGTCTATTTGAGAAGTATCGTCATGTGCACCTTTACTTATCCATAAACAACCTTTTAACCTAATCAATTTGAGTGAAATTTTGTCGGATCATATAGATGATGCTCAGTTGCTCACATGCAAATTCAAACGAAGATGGCTGATGACTTCATTTGTAAACGTCAATGAGAGGTATCGTTGGAGTTTACACGCATCACTTTCGTGTCACCCTTCATCTAACCGCTCTGCCTTTTCCACAACTTTTCCAGCCATAGATAGACTCCTTCACTACGTCTTATCACGCTCGACATCGTCAACTACTTGGAAAGTTCCAATTTTTTTTTTTGTCAAAATATCTTTTCTATAGAAACGTAAGAAAGAAACAATGCTATCCAATACAAGCTCCAGATAATAAGATGAATTATCCAAATAATATTAGGGGTCACATGCTCAAAGAGCTTATATGCAATTTATTCAAATTAAAATTGATGGCCGATTACTGAATCCATCTTCAGTAATGAGCAAACACTGATATCTCTAACTGTTATTACGACTTTGCTTTTCAGTGGTGCGTGTCTAAGTTTGAGACCCTAACACCATCATTGTTCAAAGCAAAAGCAAAATCTTCACGAAGTTTCTCCAATCTCCTTTGAAATTGGACTTGTACACTAATGAAACTTGAGGGAAGCGAAATCCGAAAAATATGGACGCAAGAATTCCCAAATCTAAAACCACATTGGGGTAGAAATATCTCTGAAATGGAAAAGAAAAGCTTTTAGATTCAGATTATATCAAAAGAGAAAAATTTCTCAAAAGGGAAAAGAATACAGAAAATGAGATCAACCAAAGAAAAAGAAAACGGGAGGGGATGGAGAGATTGGAAATTGAAGAAGACATCTGTGTGAAAAGATGAGAGGGAGGGGAAAGAACGCTATAGAGGAGAGAGAAATATTGACAATTTCTTGGAAAGTTCAAAGAAAAGAGAATGCAACTCCTAAGACACGGTCGACTGAGATTTCCTTGACCAACTATAAGCCATCAAGAACAACAGAGGTCCAACTCTATTACTTGGAAAGTTCATAGAAGAGAGAATGCGATTCCTGTGAACCGGTCGATTGAGACTTGGTTGACTAACTTTTAAGTCCTGAAATATAAGAGATACCACACAATGCGAAAGTGAACGCCCTGGGATTTTTGCACCACCCCATCCAGCGTAGTTCCTCTGATCCGCACACGTTACCATGTCGCATGGCCCATCGACCCCTCATCAAACCACCAGGATCACCATCTTGCAGTGCATCATCTGGGTGTCCTTCACGACCGCCACGGCCCTCGTGCATCTGCCGTGGGAGTTCGTTGATGGGAACCCGATCCCGACCCTTTTCCTCAAGGGCCGTCTGTCCTCCTCGACTTTCCAAGGCTTCGTTCTCTCCCTCATGGCCGCCTTCGCCGGGGCTTACTCCTCCCTCATGGTCCACCACATCCCCAGGATCGCCAGCGCTTGCTGCTACTTATCGGTGATCTCCATGATGTCTGCGGTCGCCTTCTTCTGCGTCTTAGCTGTGTCCCAGGTCCACTCCCCAGGGGATTGATGGCGTTGTAGGAATTAATGTTTGCTAAGCGATGATTATTTGCGTCTCAAGCCTATACATGGGCGTATGATTGGCTCTTGTAATTTTGTTTGGTCTTGGATGTGTGTAACTACTAAGATACTGCGTTTATGATCAGACGTTAATTACAAGTTGTAACAATTTCGAAGTTTATACCTATAGATATGCGAATTTATGTCACATGTCGCACAAATCAGCATGTCTTAAGCGGGCTAAATCGCGTGTTATTTAACAAAGTTGGCACCAAAAACATACCCGCCAGCTCAAGGAGTCGACGAATACCTAGGAAGCTATCATCGAAAGGGAAAAGAGAATTTGAAGGTCTAAATGGAGCCATATCTAATCTAGTACTGTTAGCGTACGCTTATTACAGTTTGTTGCAAATTATACCAACTTTAAAGATCAATATTATCATATCTAGTACTGTTTAAGAAGGGCAAAAAAGGATTTTGGAAACAAAAAAAAAAAACAAGAAAGAGAGTGTCGACCGCGCACGACGAAGGCCATGGAGAACCACCTATTATAACCATCCGTGATAATGGCCAAGGACCTATCTTAAGTTTGGGGACACTTTTATTTTTTTTTTGGGGGGGATAACCCTCCGCGCATAAACTCAGCCACCCGAAAACTCATTTATGGAACGCTCGTCAAAGGCTCAACCCCCATGAACAGGTTAGGCTCAGGCTTTCGAGCTATAAAGATGAACTCCATTCAAAGTAATTTGCATGGAGTTGATGAGATCTGAAGAAATATTCCTCAGAGCTCAAGCTGGAAATTTTTGTTACTTCTCATTGCTGGAAACAAGGATGTGCAACCCTCCGAATGGAAAGTCCTATCATCTCCGATTATCCACTAAACTTCTCCAGTAGCCGTCCACCGACTACAGTCGAAAGTTAGTTCTGCCACCTATTCTTTACATCATAACTAGATTTGATTCCCTTCGAGACTAAAAACGACCTAATTAATGTCGTATAAATAGGAATCAGCCTGCCTTTCTCATCTTCACGAAGACTAAGACAAAAGCCGCAAAGGATACAACACCACAAACCCATCCAATGCCTATAGACAGTTTGCTCAAGAACATGCTCATCATTAGGAAGAACCCTAAGGCGGCAGAAGCGGACCCCGCTCTCTCAGCGACCAAAGCCATCTCTGTGGACACTAGTTCTCGCATCAAAACCCCAACCAGGGAAGCCGCGAACCCCACCACCACCGCGACCTCGGAGAAGTTCAGGAGAAATGAAAGAAGCGCCGAGTGGAGCAGTTTAGCTATTTCGACGGACGACGAGAAGTGGAAGACCATGAAGGCCACCATCGCCTGGTAGGTCAGCCCGAGGAACACCTTCCCCAGATTCACCGTCGGGAGCCTCCTCCTTCCCACCTCGTCGTCGTCATCGGCCGCTTGCGTTAGCTCAATGTCGATGGTGTGGGAGTCGCGCAGGGCTTCCGGAGGCGCGTTGATGTGGAACCTCACATGCCGAATGCGGAGAACTTGGTGCTGCGAAGGAGGGACGCGATCCAGACCGGGGATCGCATCGCTGTCGGCGAGAGGAGGTGTGGCTGCCTCGCGAACAGAGAGCGTCACTGGGGCCCCGTTGGGATCGGAGAGGGTCGACGGCACATCTTTCTCGGTCGCAGCCTGGGCCGCCGGTGCAGGTCCGGCATCGTCTCCCTGAGAAGAAGCAGAATCGGCTGGCCGCTCGACAGCCGCCATGATGGCAAGAAGGGCAAGGGCATGTGAATGAGGGAGCACGTGTCCTCGGAACATGTGAGACTGGGTGTTTTAAAAGCGACGTGTGTGGGCTTTGACTCTTATATAAGCCGTTAAGACGAGCGAGGGCTTTGACTTTTTTGTCAGAGGAGAACTCCCATGAATTTTCCAGGAAAGACGGAGTTGAAAGTTTACATCTGCGTAGGTTCCCAGAACGGTAGAGCGTCCTTTCCTAGTCCGACAAAGGAAGAACGGACAACAACGAGAAATGAGGGACCTTATTATTATTATTATTTTTTTTTAGTCGAACGAGGGACTTTATTTTGGCGGTCTATTTTTTTTTTTTGCAATCTTGTCTGAATAAATGCATTTACTCAACCTTGTCATTAACGAAAAGTGGATTTCAATCTTGATTAAGCCATCGTGTCAAAGTAAAACACATATTTTCCCCTCGTTCCTCGGCATCTGATCACTCTCAACTGTTTTTTTATTTTTAAAAATTCCCTACGGGAAATGTCCCCCTCCCTCCATCCCTCCCGACTCCACAGGTTTTCGATGATCTTTCTTTTTTGAGGTATTAGGCGAAATAGGCCATATGTCGAGGATGCTCTGTAGTATGGATCGGATAATATAAGTTTTTGAGTGGATGCGAGTTAAACTGAATATGGTGCTCGGGTTCGGGATTCCTCGTGAGAACATGGGCAAAGAGGAGGCAAATACGGGAGAACTTCAAGGAACCGGAACGGGGGTGGCCATTCATCTTTTGGGTGGGGTCGTCTTTTGGTTCTGCATTGGGGCACGCGGTTTGGCTTCTCGGTTCTTACTTTTTGCCGTGCGCAAGGATCCATAATCTCTCTCTCCCTCTTCTGTCGCTGAGAAGCTCTCCCTCCCAGAAGCATCGTCGCAATTTTCTCTGTAATACATGAGAAGGTGCACCGTGATAACTTCGGGCCTTAACAACGCGTAGATTTTGGTGTTAAGGGGCTCAAATTTGCAGATTGATATGGACGAGCAACGAAATTTCTGGGTACTTTAAAAGCAACTACAACGCCATGTTGGTCCTTATTATTTTTCTTTTTGTTGACACAAGGAAAAACTCTAAATTAATATATCTATGAAAAATTTGCCTTGAACTAATTTTTTACCTCCAAAAATCCCAAACTAGTACGCCCGTGACAAATTTACTCTCCGTTAGTTTTCGTTAAAATTTTGCCGTGAAATTACTGAGTTAGATAACGCATGATAGTTGATATATTTTGAGATTTTTATCATCTTTTTTTATCATCTTTTTTTATCACAGGTATACCAGTTTAAGATTTTTGGTGGTCAAAAAATTAATTGGAGGCAGATTTGTCACTAGTGTATTAATTTTGTTTTTTTGTGGTGTTAAGCATTTCTATTTTTGTAAGACATATACGAGGGGGTAATTTACAAGAAAGTTCTAAATCTATGCCTTGTGCCAACTTAGTTATAAACATTTTAATCTTGTCAATTGGGTCCTAAATTTTTTGAGGATTTGTCAAAGTAATTCATTCTATCAATTTTCGCTGAAAATAGTTGACATGGATGCCGCTCGTCCTACATGCTGTGATCGGGTTGACATTGACAACTTTTTTAGAATTTATATTAAAAAATAAAAATTTTTTCTTCTAATTTTTCTTTGTTTTTCCCTTTTCTTATTGCCAGTGGCCAATCACTAGGCACCATCCATTGGCCATAAGCGATGGCTAACAAAGGCTAGCCTCGATTGGCCAACATCGTTCTCGCCCTGCCAAAGGCGAGGGTTGGCCTCTCTAGCCTCTGCCTTGGTGAGAGTGAGGATCGACGAGACTTCACTCACCAGATTTGGGGAGGTCAACCCTCACCCTCACCTTTTAAGTGGTTTCTTAATTGGAATAAGTTCCTTAATTTAGGGTCTCAACTTCTGAATGATTTGAGTGAGATTTTGATTTCTATTGTATCGCTTGATTTATAATGAAATTGAGCATTGACCTCACTGTAAATGTAGGTTACACCAACTGAACCACGTAAATATGATGTTCAATTGCTTGCCCACACCACAATTAATATTATCATTTCAAATTTTCAAATAGGAACATTCATTCGTAATTCCTAAGTTAACCACGTCATCTATTGCTGTCGCTCTAATTTTCTTTCGATATATAGATACAATGTCGCAATAAATATTACAATTGGAATACCAATTAGAAAATCATAATTGAAATATCTAATACAAAAATATATTTCCATAATATTAAATAGTACTTTAATACTGAGAGCATATAAATAGTTAATAGTGTACTTAAAACAAACAATGTAATTAGTAAAGTGTGTAATTAGAAAAAAAAATCAAAACTATTAAACAAATCCTGTTCTTCCCCTTTTTGGTCCATTGATTCAGTATATTCATCAATATTTTCCCAGAGATAATAGTTATCTTTGACTAAATTACAAGTAGTAAAGTGTGGAATCAATAAAAAAAAATCATAATTATAAATTCCTCGAGAAACCACGTCCAACTTACTATTGATCTCCCTTTCATCCTAATATGTGTATTGCAGCGAAGTTGTGTGGCGATAGAATCAATGACAACAACACAAACAACACCAACAACAATAATTTACAAAAATCGTCATCGTACTACTACTCGAATCTGACCATGTATTGCCATTTGTTACAACTGGGTCCTCCAAACTTATCTCTGACAATAATTTAAGGACAGAGTTTAAGTTTTCGTCCAAAGACACGTAACAAAATATGCATCACAGGTAAATCGGCACGTCGTGCCCACTTGTACAAGTTTCTAGCGGAATACACTTTTGGTGCATTGTGTTATTCTTGTCCAAGGTGCAAAAGGTTGGGCTTTTGTTTGGAACGTTTATAATGTTACATTGTTTTTATCCCAGGTGGAAAAGGTTGGACTTTCTTCTTCTTTTTTTTTTTTAGGATTCTGTTGCTCCTTTTTTTTATAAACATTAAGTTCCATTTTGTTGTTCCAAATTATCTGATTTTACAAAATCAGCAAATCTCCTTAGCACGAAAGACAATGATCAAATCGAATTTTTTTTTTCTCTAACTCTCGTCTTTCCCCCAGAATTTTACTTTACCTCTTTGTAAAACATGGGAGTAGAACTCCACATCTGAAAATAAACGCCCACACTCCACCCACAATTTCCTTATAAATGTATGCTCCCTCATTTTGGTATATAGCAATTAATGACATGCTTCATGACCAAAACTTTTGACTGAGTTTCTATTTTGGTATTTGCTACCTTTCGTGGCATGCTCGTGGGACTGTGGTAATTGACTTGTTTCAACTAGTGGACTAAAAGTAACTATGGTCAAATCGAATATTCCATAGCGGGTATGAGACCCTTATGATGAAGCAGATAGGGTAACTGCATTGATTAATCCTCCTGCACCTTACTCTTCCGTATCACTCGAAATAATTAGTTTGTGAAAAATATTTTTATTATGTACAACAAGCTAAATTTAAATACTTTCATTTGTGATGAATATATTCTTTGTTTATTCATTTTTACAAGTGATATTTTTATGGAAATAATCTTTAAATAATTTATTCTTTGGGAAATAAATGTAGGGTGGGCCAGACATCTCTTGCCATATATTGACATGCTTTTGCCGGCCCCCAGTCTCCAAATGCCAAGTTTATTAGCACATTTGACATAACGGTCAATGTCGTTAGGTTGAAACTATAATTTGGGATAAAAAATAAGTTTGGATGAGTTAATTAAACAGATTGTTCTTAGGATACAAGATAGGCAACGATCAGATACCGACTTACTCGATCTACTTTGGTTGGATAGACCCTACGTTCCGTGAAGAGCGTGATCAGCTCGAGTGGCGTGTCTGCTAAAGAAAAATGCCACTAACCAATTGCAAGTTCGCTTTTTATTCCGAGTGTGAGATAAAATTAGGTCACTAAGAATTGAAGAGAAGACAAGCTCGATTAACTTTTGATGACCGAACCAAACCTTTATAACCAAACAAGCGCAAAGGGACAAGGTGACGAGAGAGACGTGGACGTTCATCTTGTCCAGAATCATTCAAACTGATGGGGACTGATCGGTGTGGGCACGTCGTTCACATGGTTTCATTGCTCATCAGCGGTCTTAAAATCATCTAGCTTCATGGATCCGTTCAACGGATGCTCGGTCTAAAGCATATAATTATTGTTTCTCCGTTTATTTTACAGTAAATGAATGATTTAAAAAATATTTTTTAAAAATGGTTGCTTGTATCGCTTGAAATAATTAGTCAAGGATAAATATTTTCATTATCGACAAATAATAGTTTTCATTCATTCATAATTGTAAGTAATACAAATGACACTTTTTTGAATAATATTTTTCAAATTGTTCATTTTCCTCAAAACAAATGCATCCTTAATGAGTTTCTACTCTTCAAAAATTACCTAGATTCTGAGAAGTGCAACAAAAAATCAAGTTTGAAAGGAATGAAAATCGAGTATTTAAGATGTCAAGTTTTTTAGATCTTAATAAAAAAATGATCAAATTAAATTAAACTAGACAGATCTTTTATGAAACTACCTAATTCCCCATTAGATAAGTAGGTTTGAGAGGTTATGTGAGAACAAAAGCATTCTAGTGACCAATGGAAGCCCCCCAGGTCCGATGGTTAGGGTGCACCAAGAAGATACTGTCATCGTTACTGTTGTGAACAACGGAAATTATAGCTTCTCAATTTACTGGTAAAATCACCTTTCTTCTTTGCTCTCTTTTTTTTTTTTTCCTTTTTCATCATAGAGGAGCTCACTCAGACTAGAAAATGAGATGCATAGTCTATCGGGCATATGAATTTTGTTTTCGAGCCAAACAAGAAGGCAAGATTGAATCGCGCAAGCATGGAGCGAGGCAGATGTGCAATCTATGGCATGATGGCCCGAAATATGTGACGTAGTGCCCCATCCAACCCAAGCAAAACTTCACTCAAATGGTCGTGCTTGATAGAGAAGAAGGGACACTCCGGTGGCATGCTTATAGCGACTGGACTAGAGTATCCATGCGTGGCGCTCTCATTATTTACCCTAAACCTGGAAATGAGCACTTGCATAGACATGACGCAAAGCGGACGATCATACTTGGTGAGACCTATGTACACCATTCGACCATCACTTTAAAGGTTCACGTGTACACAAACTATTGAGTGTGGTTCATACTCTTCTGTGATAGAAAAGCACGTGATTTTCAAGGGTGCAACGCCCTTTGGACATAAGAAGGCTTTTACGATTTAAGCTCATATTTTTTCATTAGTTGTTTGGAATTGGGCTCATAAATAATTGCCATTATATATGCTATTTTTCTCTTATAATTGAGGGATGTAATTGTTGGCGCGTGAGCCAAAATAATTATTAAGGGATTTTTTTTTGGCTATTCCAACTTTTTTTTTTGCTTCTAGGTTAAAAGCTATATATCTTGTATTAGCGATGTAAATGTGGTAGCTGTTGTAAGAGCAAAAAAAAGAAGTACAAAGTAGCGGATAGAAAGAAAAAGAAAAAGAGAAGCCATGACGGCTTTATGAGTGTTTTTAATCTCTTTGTGCTTTGATCTTGTAAGAAGATCATGAATTATATTCCTACTTTTCTCAAAGACTAGTGGATTTGCAGATTACTTTTGTACAGAGACGTAGCCCAAGTTTGGATGAACTTCGATAACAAATTCTCTTGTGTGTTCTTCTAATTCTATTCTTTTATTATTATATTATGCTACTGTGAATTGTTTGCTTGGGTTACTTTTTTAGAATTGGTGTGCAATTCCTAACAACTGCTATCAGAGCCTGAGTTGGATAATTGAGAACATTAAGGGCTTTTCAGTAATGTTAGATTGAAAGTAAATGGTATGGTAGAAGATAAAATCATAATCAATAAGTTTGATGGGTAGGATTTTGGATGGTGGAAACTTCATATAGAGGAATATCTTTATAAAAAAAATCTCTATGCACCACTTGAGGGTTGGAAACTTGAACTCACGAAAGTGGATCTGACGACAAATTCGAGATGGAGAATTCTTGATTGAAAGGCATTAGTGCAATCCATCTTGGCTCGACGAAAAATACAGGGTACCACATCGTAAAAGCGAAGATTGCCAAAGAAGTCATGGATATTCTAACGAATATCTATGAGAAATTGTCCACATCAAATCAGATATTTTTGCTGAAGAAATTGTTTAATATGAAGTTATCTGATAGAGGATCTGTTGTATAGTATATTAATAGTTTTACGTAGGTTACAAGTCAATTGGAATCTGCACGCATAAATCTAGATATGAAACTACAAGCTTTACTATTTTTATATTCCCTTTCGAAAAGTTACAACGCTGCAGTATAGGGAATTTCGAGTACCATGAACGATGATTTGACTTTGGATGATGCTGTGAATAGCATCATGGATGAAGAGATATGAAGGAAAGTCTTGGGTGGAAACAAGTTTTTGGCATATACATCTTTAACGACACTAGTAGTGGAGAACCATGGAAGAAGTAAAAGTAAAGGAAAATTCAGCGAGTGTGGTAGGTCACAATCAAGGGGGAAGAGAGAGGTTGCAAAAGATGAGTGATGGTTTTGTCACTAAATGGGACGCCACAGGTTTTAGTGTGAAGCCTAAAAAAGAAGTAGCGATATGAGAATTAAAGAGCTGATGTGTTAGTGATGAACCTTTGCTATAGAACTTGTGTTCATCTGCAGGGTTTGACTTGATGGCAGATAAATTGTTTCTTAACTCTAATGCTTCTTTCATTACACCTCGTAAAGAGATTATTGACTATGTCAGCTGAGATTTTTAGCTAGTGGTTGTCGAAAACGGCCACATATTTTCAATTGTGGGAAAAGAAACTGTGATTGTGAACATCTCAGGTGGATGACATCTAATTTTTCATGAAACCAGACATATTCTTGAGTTGAAAAAAAATCTAATTTCAATTAGTAAACTTAACCAAGAAAGCATGATACAAACTTTTGGATGCAGACAGTGGAAAATAACCTTAGGGACAAGAGTAGTAACAAAGGGAAAGTATACAGGTACACTTTACCATCTCCAGGGAGATAATATCAGTGATATGGTTGCAACTACAATGGTTACAAGTAATTTGTCTAATGTTTGGCATTATCGTTCGTGATATATTGGTGAAAAGGGCGTAAAGCAGTTACACTCAAGAAAATTACTTCCAGATTTGCATAAAGTTGAATTGAATTTCTATGAGAGTTGCATTTATGAAAAACAAAAAACTAGTAGTTTTCAATTGAATGGCCGACTAAATAAAAGGCAAAAGTTAGAGTTGATTAATATGGATGTATGGGATCAGCTCAGGAACTCTCTTATGGTGGTAAGAGATATTTTGTCACTTTTATTAATGATGCAACAAGAAAAACTTGGGTTTATACTTTTAGAGAAAAATCAAAAGTATTTGGGGTGTTCAAAATATGAAAGGCCATGGTTAAAAAAGAGATAGGTTATTAGATTAAACCTCTAAAGTCTGATAATGATGGTAAATACACAAGAAAAGAATTTACAGAATACTTGAGTTGAGAAGGCATACAAGAGTTGAAGATTGTCCCTAAGAGTCCTCAAGGGAACGATGTAGCTAAGAGGATGAACAAGACTATTTTGGAGCGTGCAAGATGCATGAGATTATATGCGGGTCTTCCACTACATTTGTAGGTTGTTACAGTTGATCCAAATGTATATTTGATTACCAAGAGTCCATCTAGTGTGTTGGAAAGAGGAACATCGCAAAAGCAGCGATCAGGTAAAAAAGTCAATTATTCATATCTAAAATTTTTTAGTTGTATTGTAAATGCTTTGACAAATAGAGAGGATAGGAAGAAACTTAATACTAAGTCCTTGAGGCTTATCTTTATTGGATATGACGACGATAAATATGAATATAGGCTTTGGGGTTATGAGAATAACAAAGTCATTCGCAGTCAGAATGAGGTGTTCCATTAAGAAAAGTTGTACAAAGATCATTAGACAGAGCATGAGACTGCAATAGAACCAGAATATGTTCAGCTAAACACAATTTCTATGAAAATGATTCCAGCAGATCAGAGTGCGCCTAAAGGGAAAGTTCAAGATGAACACTTTATTAATGAGTAGGTAGTTCAAGAGGAATGTAGTGATCCAAAATAGACTAACGACCCTGAAGTATTTATTTTGAGGAGATCTACACATGTGAGAAAGCCAAAGGTAATTTTTGATCTATTAGCTAATATTCTTTTGAACCATGTCTTGTATACAGATTTGGGAGAGTCGGAGACTTTTCATGAGGCAAAGAAAGACATATCTCATATGCAGTGGGAGCGTGCTATGAAAGACAAGATGGGCTCGTTACTTCATAACAAAAATTGGGAATTAACCGAGTTGCCCACTAGTGAAAAGACTTGTTAAAAAAGTGGGTACATAGGATAAAAAATGAAGCTGATGGTAGTATCACATACAATGCGAGACTTATAGTAAAAAGTTTTTCTCAAAAAGAATGGATTGACTACTCCAAGATATTTTCACCAGTAGTAAAGATGACATTAGTTAGAGTTTTGCTAAGTATAGTTGTAGCAGATAATCTTCATTTCGAGTGGTTAGATGTAAAAAATGGTATTTTTGCATGGTGATCTAGGTGAAAGCTATATATGGTGCAACCTAGAGGTTTTGAGGTTAAAGGTAAAGAACACATTGTGTGTCACTTGAAGAAAAACTTGTATGGATTGAAACAAGCTCCGCGGCAATGATATTTAAAGTTTGATGGTTTTATGGAAGAAAAAGGTTCTTCACACTATGAGGTTGATCATTATGTTTTTTTTTTGCAAGTATAGCGATAGCGATATTGTGTATCTCTCTTTATATGTTAATGACATGCTAGTGCCTAGTTCTAATATGAAGAGAATCGCACAAGTAAAAAAGATGTTAGCATTGTAGTTTGCTATGAAAAACTTGGGAGAGGCTAATAAGATTTTAGGCATGAAAATCATTGGGGACTGGAAAATTAAGAAATTATGGTTGTCGCAGGAAAAACTATGTGAAAAAGTTGTTAAAGAGATTTAACATGGATAATGCAAAATCAATGGCGACTCCTCTAGCGAGTCACTTCAAACTTTTCAAGGATATGTGTCCAAGTACTTGGATTTTGAAAGATGACATAGTGGTAGTTCCACACACATTAGCAGCGGGAAGTTTGATGTATGACATGGTGAGCACGAAACCAGACATCGCATAGGTAGTGGGAGTTGTAAGTCGATATTTGCAGAACACTAGCAGAGAGCATTGGAATGTAGTAAAATGGATATTGAGATATCTAGCAGATATATCAAATTACTCTCTTTGTTACATACGTACATCTGTAGAGTTGCAGGGTTTTAGTGATGCAAATAACTCAGGTGATCAAGATAGTGATAAGATTACCACTGGATATGTTTTTACAATTGTAGGTACAACAGTGAATTGGGTATATCAACTACAAAAAATAGTGGCTCTATCGATGATAGAAGTAGCGATCACAGTAGCCTCTAAGAAAATCATGTGGTTACAAGTAGACATGGCCACGGTTCCGAACCGGACGGTTCGCCCTCGGGGCCGAACCGGAACCGGCCCGTTTTTTTTTTTTACTTTGGGAATTTTGATTTTCAAAATCAAATCAAATTTTTAAGTAATAAAAATTCAAGTAAAATTTTACAAAATTGTAATCAAACTTAGAGGAAAAAAAAAGGGAGAGAGAAAGGGCTTGACTTAATGAATTATCATTAAGTGCCTACATATCTTCTTGGGGATAGAAGAATCAAAGCCCATGTAGTTCTTTTACCTTTGATAACCCCATACTTACCTCATCGTCAATCGTCGCTTCCGGCAGTGGTTCCCGTCACGGTGCTCGCTCCATCATCGAAAAATTGGGCTTCTACGTTGCGATCCATCTCTTGTTGTCGATATTGAGCCTTCGTCCAATTATCGACACAAGCTTGAGCCTCCACAGAGTGCGGAGATAATCTTGAACGGTGATTGTCCAAAATGTTGCCTCCAGCGCTAAAAGCTTGTTCAACCGCAACTGTTGAACAAGGAGTTGCTAAAACCTGTTTAGCGATGATAGAGAGAATTCGATATTGACTCGAATGCTCCTTCCACCACTCTAAAATTTGAAAATCTATGCCACTTGCAAATGAGTTAGTCTCAAAGTTAGTGCTTAAATAGTGATCAAATTCGGAAATATCCGTGTGCCCCCTTTGTCTTTTTTGCCTACTCATTAGCATTTTATACCCTCTACTCATTTTACCTCCGCTCTCGTTTTCTACGCGACTAAATTGAGAAGAAGATCCAATATCAGTGGCATTATATCTATTATAATAATCATTATATAATGCTACTATTGAGTTGTTAACCATCCCTTTTAATAAATTAATATCTAAATCCATTTCTATATGAAGACATCCATAATACATAGTCAAAAAATCTTTTACGCCTTCTAATTTCGTACGTGGATCGAAAACAGAAGCAACCAAATAAATAAAAGGAATATGTTTATAATAAGTTAGCCATTTTGATTTCATTGCCTTAATAGTTGCACCTAATTGTTCATCGTTTTCATATTCTTCAAAAACACCAGCAATATTAACACACTCTATTATAAATAAATGAGTCGTAAGATAATAAACACCGGATAAAGTATAAGTTGCATCATTGAAAACTTTTAAACAATCTAAAATTTTGTGGCAAATATTCCAATGTTGTGGTAATAACTCAAGTTGAGGAACATTAGTCGAAATAAATGCACATAATAAAACTTTATATTCAAAAGATTGATTAAGCAATTCGTACGTGGAATTCCAACGAGTTGGAACATCTCTTGAAAATCTTCTTGGCCTTTTTCCATTTTGTTTACAAAATCTACACCAATCTTTCATAATTTGGGGATGTCTCCATAAATATTGGACTGCGATTTTTATTGGGTCGAGAAAAACGTTAAGAGTTTGTAAACCTTCTTGTACACTTAAGTTTAAAACATGGTAAGCACATCTAACATGAAAAAATTCTCCACCAAAAGTGGGTTTACAAAGTTTTTCCAAGTCTTCAATAGAAGCGGTATTTGCCGCGGCATTATCAAAACCAATAGAAAAAACTTTTTCAACCAAACAATATTCTTCTAAAACTTGTCTAATTAATCTATAAATATTAATTGCCGTATGTCTATCCTCAAAAACTCGAAATGCAATAATTCTTTTTTGAATATTCCAATCGTCATCTATCCAATGACACGTAATACCCATATAAGAATGAATTTGCCAAGGATCGATCCAAATATCACTACCTATATGCACACGTCCATTATAATTCATAAAAAATATTTTTAATTCTTCTTTTCCTTTTTTATACAAATTAAAAATTTGGCGTTTAAGGGTATTTCTAGAAACGGGTTTTGCTTGTGGAGTGCATGCATTTTGTATAAAATTATTAAAACCAAATTTCTCACCAAAATTAAATGCTAAATGTTCTACGGCCGTAAATCTAGCTAATTCTTCTTTATAAACATTTTCGCTATAACGGAATAAAGGAGGAGCGTTAGTTTTGGCGTACCCGGAAATTTGTTGTTAACGAGTGTCGATCTCAGCTAGCGTTGGATGTTTTGACCTCAAATGCCGTTGAAATGTTCCATAGCCTTGACCACTTACGAATTTGTAATTTTTTCCACAATGTTTGCAAGTAAGTTGATATTTGTTTTCTTCAACGCGCGTCTTCGTGAAGTGCTCCCATATCGAGGAAACGGATGACCCCCCTCGTTCCATCGTTATTGAAGCTTATTCGGTGGGAGGATTCATGCTACCTTGTGTTGGAACGGGCTCCTCGACATTTGGAATATTGTCGATTTCAATTTCATCGTCGTCGAAGCCATAATATGCATAATCTTGAGGATTATGAGATTGAAGATAATTGGATGATCCCATCGGCGCCATCGGGCTCTTACCCCTCCCGCCACGGCTTCCACTTGCCATTTTTCGAGAATTTCCAACAACAAAGAAATGAAGAATTTCGAGAGAAATGAAAGTGGATCGAGTATCGCGACTTGAGAGAATTTGAGATTGAGAATTTGAGAATTTGAGAGAAGAAAATTGAGAGAAGTTGTGAATAAAATGAAGGGGGGAGGGGGGTATTTATAAGAAATTTTTTGATATTAAATTTAATTTAAAAAAAAAACAAAAAAAAATATAATAAAAAATAGCCGTTGCCCCCCCCCCCCCAACGGCTAGTAGCCGTTGGGCCGGCGGTTCGGAATCGTTGGTTCCGAACTAGGAACCGGAACCGGCCGTACGGGCCGGTTCGGCGGTTTTTACGGGCCGGTTCCGGTCCGGTCCCGGGCCGGAACCGGCCCGTGGCCATGTCTAGTTACAAGATTACATAGATGAGCTATATCGAAAACAGCTAGTGAGCACACTATAGAGTGATAGTCAAAGTGCAGTACACTTAGCAAAGAATGTAGATTATCACTCAAGGACAAAACATATCAAGAAGTGTTGCCACTTTATTAGGTTAGTGTTGAAAGATAATGAATTAAAGTTACATAAGATTAATAGCTCAAAAAATCCAGCTGATATGTTTACCAAGATAGTAGACAGAGAGAAACATACGTTCTATGCTACCATTATTAATATTACTCCATGTTAATTGATGAGGAGTATCGTAGAGGCATAAGTTCCAGTTACTAGTTTTTGAAGAAGATGGATGTAAAGTTGCTTAGTGCATCAGATATATTTATTTTCAAGTAGAAGATTGTTAGCGTGTGAAGCCAAAATAAATTATTAAGGGCTTTTCTTTGTCTTTTCTGCTTTTTTTGCTTCTAGGTTAAAAGCTATATCTCTTATATTAGCGATGTAAAGATAGTAGCCGTCACAAAAGGAAAAAAGAAGAAGTGCAAAGTAGCGAACAGAGAGAAAAAGAAAAAGAAAAGGCGTGACGGCTTTATGAGTATTCTTAATCTCATTGTGCCTTGATCTTGGGAGCAAATCATGAATTGTATTTCTACTTTTCTCATAGACTAGTGGATTTGTAGAGTACCTTTGCTAGGAGACATAGCGCAAGTTCGGATGGATTTCGATAACAAATTCTCTGATGTATTTGTCTGATTCTATTATTTTATTATTATATTATCTACTATGGATTGTTTGCTTGAGTTATTTTTTTGGAATTAGCGCGCAATTCCCAACAGTAATGAGAGGTACGAGTTGTTAATTATAATGGAATTCTTTGCTGGATGTAGTCCTAACTTTAGGATGAACTAAGATAAAATTTCGTGTTTCGATTTTTATTTCTCACTATTTTTATGTTTTACTTCGTGTTATTGCGTGCCAATCCCATCACAAACTAAAACAGCGCCCAATTCCATGCCCGATTATGCCGATGCAAGTGAATGGCATGAAAAGAACCTCACCGAGATGGTCATTAACGCGACGAGGACCGGTAGAGACGCGGACACATCGGGTGCCTACACCATCAATGGCCAACCCGGTGATTTTTATCAGTGCTCCAAAGGTATTAATTTGTTTAGTACTAAGTTTCGTTCACATGTTTCATTCGTTACAGTTGATGTCGTCTGTTTCATCGTCTAATAGCAATAAAAGCTACAACCACACGATATAAACGAAATACTAAGGATTCCATCAGAAAAGCTCGCACCTGGCTAACATCAATCACAGTTTCAATAAATAGGTAGGATTCCTAATTCTGCTAAGGATTTCTAATTCTACTACCCTTCCAGGCTCGACAGATAGGGATTCTGCCGAGAGCTTCATGCGGCTTTTGAAGGGTCTGGCCGATGACAAGCATTGTATCAAGGTCCCGTTGAACATCACGAAACGCTTGTACCTCACTGTCTCTGTGAATAACGTGGAATGCGCCCGCGGCGACACTTGCGAAGGTCCAAATGGTAACAGGCACCCGGTGAGCTTATATAACTAAAGCTGGACGGCGCCAAACATGGACATCCTACAAGCGTACTACCGGTATTTTCTTGTATTTGAACTCGAGCACCTTGGGTTCCAATAGCTTATGTAGCCAAGTCATCTTCTCGGCAAGATACATACCGTGCGTTTGAACTTACGCAATTAATTTGCAGGAAGCTACCGGGGATCTACTATACAGATTTTCCCCATCAACCTCCGGATTATTTCGACTTCACGGGAGACATTGATAATGTGATGTATCCCGTGGTGGGAAGAACAGTGGTGGAGCCAATCGAATGCGGTTCAGACATCGAAATAATCTTCTAGGGGACTAATGTCCCGGCAGCGGAGAACCACCTCGATGCACCTACACAGTTATAGCTACTATTTGATCGGTTTCGGACACGGAAATTTCTCTCCGAACACGAGCATGCCGGCATACAATTTGACCCATCCACCCAAAATCAACACCGTCGCACTTTTGAAAAAAGGATGGGCAACCATAAGATTCAAAGCTGATAATCCTGGTACGTTCACCAATCAAAACGACAACAATGCTTATGCATTAATAGACAATAGGCATTATTATATCATCAGGTTGTGTTTTTTAGGAACATGAACTAGTTTATAAACACACAGAAGCATAGAAAAGCGAAAAGCATATAAACGTACATCAATGTGATGGATAAAACTCTCTTTTTACCAATTTTGTTGACTCCTTCATTTTCGCCTTCTCTCCTTTCCCAAATAAAGTTAAAAGTTTGATGAAGCGAGTAAGCTCGATCTCTTAAAGTTAAAAGATAAAACTGATTCCGCCACCATTATTAAATGAATCTTTAGCTCTGAAGAGGCTATTTAAAATTCTAAACATGATTTTCTCAATGACGCGATTTAACACGGTTGTGAAAGCCCAAGCATGAAAAGTGAACCAAAAACTTTCCAATAAGCCACCGATCATTTCTTTTACCATCAATTTTTGAACATTGCAAATATTGGGCGTATTTGTTTCAAAGATTTAGAAAACATTTTGCAAAAAAGTAAACACATGTATTTTTTAGAAAAATTAATCTATGAAAAATATTTTTATAATTGATATTACTTTATGCCTAACTATTTTCACAGTGATGAAAATATTTTGCATTCATTCATTTTTAAGAGTAATACGAGCGCTTATTTTTTAGAAAATATTTTTCAAATCTTTAATTTTCTGTGAAACAAACACATCCTTTAACTGTAATTTATCCACTCAGAGCATTTTTACCTTTTCTTGGCCACTAACCATTTCAATTTTGCTCCCTTAATGATCAGATTTTTGTCCATTACAAAAGTGATGATACAAGCGTTC
Organism: Psidium guajava; assembly: GCA_016432845.1. Taxonomy (NCBI): domain Eukaryota; kingdom Viridiplantae; phylum Streptophyta; class Magnoliopsida; order Myrtales; family Myrtaceae; genus Psidium; species Psidium guajava. The sequence continues at coordinate 8,031,429 of CM028228.1, read as the reverse complement.
ACCACTTTTCATTCTTCCGCGACTTTTACCTGTTGGCAGCAGCAAATGTTTTTTGGGTGACGTACAAGTTTTCCTAGACAAACTTCATTAGCAAATGAATAGAAAATTAGCTTTGGTCGCCCAAGTGGCACGTCCAACTTATATGAACTTCAGCTCCTGATACATCTCCAACAGGTTCCTCGGAAATTGCTAGAAGGCAAGTAAGTCCGCGACCCAAAAACCCATACTTAATGCAATCCTCGAACGTAGTAATAAATATTCAATGTAGTCCTTAAAATTAAACGTTATTTGATTATGTAGACTACTAGATGCTTACTTAGAGTTCTAAAAATGATGATTCAATGTATCCATCTTTTCATTCATCTACTTTAGAAAAGGAGAAGGAAAATTAGGGCATTAACAAATTCATTGTTAATTGATGACATAGTTTATTTATCTTGATTTGCGATGAAATATCTTAGTTAAATAATCTACTTTTAACTTTCTTTTTATCTACCGTTAGACTTAACAGACTACAAGCCACCTCAACAAATTTCATTAACTTGAATTCGACTGAGGACAGACACTGGACAAGCTATCGACAGAGGCCCCTACCAAGCGATAAGGTTTGTCGATAGCCAGCTACTACAAATTTTCGCTGTAACATATCTGAAAAATCACCCTAAAGAAACATGAAACGAGTTAATGGTCACAAAATTTTTAGCCCCGATAGCCTTTTTTTTGGCAAAAGATTAAAAAGACCAAAGGCCACGCTAAGGCGACAAGATTTCGTCGCTTTTTAGTTGCCAAAGGCGACAAAAGTTAGTCACCTTAGACGGATCAAAAGGATATGAAAATTACAAAAATTCTACGGCTTCAGTAGCACAATACTATGTTATGATCGAATTCTTGAAGCAGAAGCCTCCGTAATAATTTTTAGTTTTTAATTATTTAATTTTAATGGTTCAAAACATGTTATTAATCTCACAATGAACTAAGAACGATCACATAATTATTTCTCAAAATTTTATGGCTTTAAGCAAAGATGAGGGAGCAAATGGAAAAAGGGACGAAATATGGACCTAAGGCGACAAAAAATGGTGTTGCGTTTGGTCAATTTTTACTCTGATCGTAGGTAAACTGGAAAGTACCCATGGTTGAATTCTCTCTCTCTCAGGCATGTTGACGCGGCCATTGTCATCCTTCGACACCAGTTAAGGCTTTCTTAAACTCAAATTATTATTTTAATCTTTTCTAGTTATGCCATTTCATTTAAAACATGCTTATTTTGCATCCCATTAGTAAGATCCAAACGTAATTGGGCTTTTCTTTTCAAGTCTCATTAGCTTAGGGTGCATAGGGCAACATTTCTGCTCCGAATTAACTTATGGTCAGAAATTGATTTTTAAATTTTGGATTAGAGAAAAACGTTTGATAACATGATAAAATTTTTACTTCTGGAACATAATTAGCACAAATCTTCCATGAAAAATTATTGATCCTAAACTAAAACTTACGTTATTAAAGAAAAGTTAAATGCAAATTTCTGTACCTGTCTATTTATTGAATTCGCACTGAACGTTGTTTCACCCTATTTTGTTGTAGGTATAGGTGATTCGATTTCCTTTTTAACATTGTCTACCATCAAGCTTATAAATAATTGGGTTAATTGCTCGATTCACTTTGCCATGATTGTGTTTTTGTGGGATTCCATTTAATCAAATCATGGAACATCTATTTCTTATCATTTTTCATTTATTTTTAAAATATTTTTTACTTTTCGGATGGAGGAGACTGGCAGTGGCTGACGATGATCATCGGCAGCTCGTCGTCAGCAGACGATCATCACTTGCTACAAATTGTCTCTTTTTGATATTAAATTCTGGAGAGAAGTAGTTTTTTTTTACTTCTTCAAGTGGCTCCAAAATTACTTTTGGAGTAAAAAATACTTCAAAAGTAGAAAAATAAAATTGAGTAATCAATTGAACTTCTACTTTAGAAGTTGTGTCATTAAACGGATTTCTACTTCAGAAGCACTTCTAAAACATAAATTCTATTTCCGAAGTGTTGTTATGCGCACCCTTACTTGTCCATAAACAACCCATTAACCTAGTCAATTTGAGTGAAACTTTGTCAGGAGCTCTATTTGCCATCGGATCACATAGATGATGCTCAGTTGCTCCCATGCAAATTCAAACGAAGGTGGCTGTTGACTTCATTTTTAACATTAATGAGAAGTATTGTTGGAGTTTGTATGCATCACTTTCGTCTCGCCCTTCACGTAACCGCTCTGCCTTTTCCACACCTTTTCCAACCATAGGTAGAATCCTTCAATACGTCTTATCAGACTCGACATAGTCAATTACTTGGAAAGTTCATTTTTTTTGTTGTTGTCAAAATATGGTTTCTATAGAAAAGTAAGAGAGAAACAATTTTATTCAATACAAGCTCCAAATAATAAGATGAATTATCAGAACAATGTTAAGAGTCATATGCTCGAAGAGCATGTATGTGACTTATTCAAATCAAAATTGATGGTCGATCATCAAATCCATCTTTAGTAATGAGTAGATACCGAGATCTCTAATTATTGCTACGGTTTTGCTTTTCAGTGATACATGCCTAGATTCAACGACCCTAATACTATCACTATTCAGAGAAAAAGCAAAATTTTCACAAAGCTTCTCCAATCTCTTTTGAAATTGGACTCGTACAACAATGAAATTCAAGGGAAGCAAAATCCGAAAATCATGCGCCCAAGAATTCCCAAATCTAAAACTAGATTGGGGTAGAAACGTCTCCAAAATGGAAAAGAAAAGCTTTCAAATTCAGATTGTATCCAAAGAGAAAAATTTCTCAAAAGGGAAAAGAATACATAGAATGAGATCAGCCAAAAAAAAAGGGAGGGGAGGGAGAGATGTAGCTCAAACCCCTCCTCCTCCATGGAAATTGTAAAAGACATCTGTGTGAAAAGATAAGATGAGAGGGGGAGAAAAGAACCCTAGAAAGGACATAGAAAAGGTGACAATTTCTTGGAAAGTTCAAAGAAAGGAGAATGCAACTCCTAAGACACGGTTGACTGAGATTTACTTGACCACATATAAGCCCCCAAGAACATCAGAGGTGCAACTCAATTACTTCGAAAGTTCAAAGAAGAGAGAATGCGATTCCTATGAGCTGGTCGATTGAGACTTGGCTGACTAACTTTTAAGTCCTACAAATATAAGAGATACCACGCAAAGCGAAAGTGAACACCCTGGGATTTTTGAACCACCCCATCCAGCGTAGTTCCTCTGATCTGCACAAGTTACCATGTCCCATGGGCCATCGACCCTTCATCAAACCACCAGGATTACCATCTTGCAGTGCATCATCTGGGTGTCCTTCACGGCTGCCACGGCCCTCATGCAGCTGCCATGCGAGTTCGTTGATGGCAACCCGATCCCAACCTTGGTCCTCAAGGGCGGCCCATCTTCCTCGACCTTCCAAGGCTTCGTGCTCTCCCTCATGGCCGCCTTCGCTGGGGCTTACTCCTCCCTCATGGTCCACCACATACCCGGGATTGCCAGCGCTTGCTGCTACTTATCCGTGATCTCCATGACGTCTGCGGTCGCCTTCTTCTTCGTCTTGGCCCTGTCCCAGATTGGCTCCCCGGGGCCTTGATGGCGTTCTAGGAATTAATGTAGCTAACCGATGATTATTTGTGTCTCAAGCCCATACATGGGTGTATGATTGGCTCTTGTAATTTTGTTTGGTCTGGGATGCGTTTAACTACCGAGGTACTGCGGATGCGAATTTACGTCACATGCCACACAAATCAGCATGTCTTAAGCGCGCTAAATCGCTTGTAATTTAACAAAGTTGGCACCAAAAACATACCCGCCAGCTCGAGGAGTCAACGAATACCTAGGAAGCTATCATTGAAAGGGAAAAGAGAATTTGGATACCTAAACGGAGCCTTATCTAGTACTGTTAGCGTACGCTTACTACAATTTATCGCAAATTATACCAACTTTAAAGATCAATCTTATCATATCTAGTACTGTTTAAGAAGGGGCAAAAAAGGATTTTGGACTTAAAAGAAAAAAAACAAGAAAGAGAGTGTCGACCGCGCACAATGAAGGCCATGGAGAACCACCTATTATAACTATCCGTGATAATGGCCAAAAGGACATATGTTAAGTTTGGGGACACAATTTTTCTCTTTTCTTTGGATAACCCACCGCGCATAAACTCAGCCACCCGAAAACTCTTTTGTGGAATGCTCTTCAAATGTTCAAACCCCATGAACAGGTTAGGTTCAAGCTTTTGAGCTATAAAGGCGAACTTGATTCAAAGTAATTTGTATGCAGTTGATTAGCTTTGAAGGAATATTCCTCAGAGCTCAACCTGGAAATTTTTATTACATCTCATTGCTGGAAAAAAAGATGTGCAACCCTCCAAATGGAAAGTCCTATCATCACCGATTATCCACTAAACTTCTCCACCGACTATAGTCAAAAGTTGGTTCTGCCACCTATTATTTTCATGGTAACTAGATTTGATTCCCGTCGAGACTAAAGTCGACTTAATTAATGTCGTATACCTAGGCATCAGCCTGCCTTTCTCATCTTCACAAAGACTAAGACAAAAGCCGCAAAGGATACAACACCACAAACCCATCCAATGCCTATAGACAATTTGCTCAAGAACATGCTCATCATTACGAAGAACCCTAAGGCAGCAGAAGCCGACCCCGCTTTCTCAGCGATCATGGCTATCTCCGTGGACCCTAGTTCCCGCATCAAAACCCCAACCAGGGAAGCCGCGAACCCTACCACCACCACGACCTCGGAGAAGTTCAGGAGAAATGAAAGAAGCGCCGAGTGGAGCAGTTTAGCTATGTCGACGGAGGACGAGAAGTGGAAGACCATGAAAGCTACCATCGCCTGGTAGGTCAGCCCGAGGAACACCTTCCCCAGATTCACCGTCGGAAGCCTCCTCCTTCCCGCCTCCTCGTAGTCGTCGGCCACTGGTGCTAGCTCAATGTCGACGGTGTGATAGTCGCGCAGGGTTTCTGGAGGCGCGTTCATGTGGAACCTCACGTGCCGAATGCGGAGAACTTGGTGCTGCGAAGGAGGGACGCGATCCAGACCGCGGATCGCATCGCTGTCGGAGAGAGGAGATGTGGCTGCCTCGCAAACAGAGAACGTCACGGGGACCTCGTTGGGATCGCAGAGACCCGACGGCACGTCTTTCCCAGTCGTAGCCTGGGTCGCCGGTGCAGGTCTGTCATCGTCCCCCTGAGAAGAAGCAGCATCAGCTGGCCGCTCGACAGCCGCCATGATGGTGAAAAGGGCAAGGGTAAGTGAATGGGGGAGCATGTGCTCTCGGAGAATGGGAGACTGGGCGTTTTAATAGCGACGAGTTTGGGCTTTGCCTTTTGCACAAGAGGTTAACTCACATGAATTTCCCAGCAAAGGAGGAGTTGATATTTTACGTGTAGGTTCCGAGAATGTTAGAGCGTGCTTTCCTACTCTGACGCAGTAGGAACTAACTATAACGAGAAATGAGGGACGTTATTTAGGTGGTCTATTTTTTTTTTGCAATCTTGTCTCAATAACTGCATTTACTCGACCCTGTTATTAGCGGAAAGTGGATTTCGATCTAGATTAAGCAAAACGCATATTTTCCCTCGTTCCTCAGCATGTGATCACTCTCAACTGTTTTTATATTTATATTTATTTTTAAAAATTCCCTGGAAACGTTTTTTTTGGTTTTCCAGCACCACAGATTTTCGATGATCTTTCTTTTCTGAGGTGTTACGCGAAATAAGCCATACGCCAAGGATGCTGTATAGTATGGACTAGGTAATATAAGTTTTCGAGTGGAGACGAGTTCAAACTGCTGAGGGTGCTCGGGATCGGGATTTCTCTTGGTTTCTGGCGGGATAACATGGGCAAAGAGGAGGCAAATACGGGAGAACTTCAACGAACGTGAACGAGTGTGGCCATTAATCTTTTGGGTGGTGTCGTCTTTTGGTTCTGCATTAGGGCACGCGGTTTGGCTTCTCGGTTCATACTTTTTGCCGTGCGCTACGGTCCATGATATCTCTCCCTCCCTCCCTCTGTCGTTGAGAAGCTTTCCCTCCCGGAAGCATCGACGAAATTTTCTCTGTACTACATGAGAATGTGGACCGTGATAAATTCGGGCCTACTATAAACAAGAGCATGATCTTAGGTTTAGCACATTGATTTTCTTCATCGTTCTCGTGAATAGTCGTAATCCATTTGAAATTAACTCTTTTTTTCTTTAATAATTCCCTTGATCCCAAATTTCATAAGTTAATGAAATGCATGGCCTAGACTGATCAAGGTACCGTATAGTTCGCGAACTTTATTGCTTCAATTTACATCAGAAGATAAGCTATTTCATTCTTTCTTAATTTATATTTGTTCCTACCCAATTTTTTCTCCGTAATCACCAAATCAAGATGAATAATTCAATTTAATTAGATTCCCAACTCTGCTTCCTCAGTGAGAACGATAACGTACCCACATTAATTAATGTTTTAGTTCAGACAAAAGCTATTAGGACAGAAACCAATGAACCTGGCCCCCAACAAAATAACAAGAAATAAAAGAAAAGGAAAAAAAAAAAGGCCAAGCTCCAATGGTGACGCAAGCATGACGCAGGTCTGACGTCACCACCAGGATCAAGGTCCTAAGCTCAAGGCCATGCTCTTATTTATACAGTACCCGAATGTTGGTGTTTGAACCTGTTGAGATAGATGAGCAACGAAATTTCTGGGTACTTTAATTAACGACAACGCCATATCGATTGGGAAAATTGTCAGAAAAATCTTAAAACTATTGCACTTTGCCGATTCAGTCCTACACCTTTCAATTTTACCGATTCAATCCTAAACATTTTTATATTTTTCCGATTCAGTCCTAAATCTTCTAATTTTGCGGATTCAGTCCTAAATTTTTTCATTTTTTTTGTAATTTAGTCTTTCGGCCAATTTAGCTTCCGAAAAATGCTTACGTGGATTCCTAGTCAACGTCGGCCATCCTACGTGGCTGGTCCGGCACTGACATGGACACCAAAAAATGAAAACAACAGCATTACACTCGTCGACACCAAATCATTTGGCGCCTTGACAACGGACGACAGGTGACAACTGTCGGATGCCCATGATGCTCCTCCATTTACGGCGAATCTCATGGACCATTTTCACAAGACCCTAATCTACTCCTCGAAGATAGCTAGCGGCCGATGACTTTGACGATGCTCATGACGCATCAGGGAATTTTCACGAGGATCTCGTGACGAACCTTGATGACGACAACTTGGCGAAGAGGACGAGCCACGGTGTTGCGGTTTGTGGAGATCCAATTCACCCATTCCTAGTACTGAGCCAATTTGATCTCAATGTTTTTGGGCGAACATTGGCACAAGGGTATGCTTCCTTTTGGACTTTTCACTTTGCGATGCATTCTGGAACGAGACTGCTTTGAGAAATTGAAATGTTTACCGGTGCTCAAATTGAATGAATGATGTTTGAACTAGATTGCGATTTTGATTTTGGAATGAACGATGTCTTTTCCTTCTAAAATTGTTGACGTTGATTTAATTGGTTAATGAGTGTCCTCAGCAGCTTGTCAAATCTGGCATGAATAGTCCTCTCTCATATGTTTGAGCTGTTTGAGTCAATTGCTCTCAAATTCTAATGTGCATGATTTACTCGAAAATGATCAGAACAAATTTCTCGCGATCATGTTGAGATGGAGAGAAAATTCAAGATCCTCTTCGATCTATTCTTTTGGGTGCTAGAACTTAATATTTATATGGTGTATGTGATCTTTAAAGCATGTGAAATGCTCAATTTAGGTGTTGAAATTGTTCTCTTTTGTAATTGATGGGCTTCTAGTTCAGAAGCTATACAATTAGAATTTATTTCTAGTCCAGTGGATCTATATGTCTAGGGCTAAGTAGAAGCATGTTTATGATGAGACTTAGCATAATAGAAGTGTGTTTGGGATGAGACATACTTGAAAATGCCTTTCTATGCATTTCTAACTTCTTACCAACAAGAGGTGAAATTTATGTAAATATTAAAGTTTGGTTGGTTCTTATTTTTGATCTATTTGCTCATTGTCTTGACAATTTGAAGTGTTCCTTTGGATTCTCTTTATTCTTATGCAATCCTCACCTTTTCCCTCGCAGATGGCACAATTAGTGATGTCAGTCCCTTCAATCGACAACTATACGTACTTGTTTTGACATTGTGGCCTCAAAGCTCCTATGCAAGTAGCAAAAAAATTGCATTGATCCTCGACCACCGGACCATTCCTCCATTATGCAAAAATCACTCCCCTGAGTAATGATTCTGCCATGTCATGGCTAACCGTGAACTATCTCTTTTGTCACCGGTTGTTCTTATGGAAAAAAAAAAAAGCAGAACTTTTATGCGTTATCGCTGTTGTTGCAGGCTCTTCTTATGGATGTGAGGGATAAACTTCTCTTTGAACATGAATATTCTAAAAATACAAGAAAGAAATCTTACATAAGTCATATTAGGATTCCATGGTCTTGGTTGCTTAGTGCTACTCTCTCTGCCTCCTTCAAGAGGTATATCTACATAAATTCTAGAAGTTAAAGCATTGGTGGTTGAGTAGCTATTCCTAATGTGGTTGATTTTCCCTTGTCATCTTGTAGTTTATTTTCTATTGATAATCTCAAAAGTAGTAGTCTTTGGATAGGAAAGACAAATGCCTCATATTTCGGTGATAGGTGCAATGTTGCCACTTTTATTGTCTATGCCTTTATATTGACTCTACATTAATATACGTTCTACTTTTGTACAGGGTCAATAGAGCGGTAAGTCAGCATTGGTTCGCCTTTTCCATAGTGGAAAATTTGTCTGACGCCCAATACTCGAGTATGTTAGGGGAAAGATGGATCTAGTATACGTAGATATCAACTCAATGAGTTATGAAAAGTTCATCATGGACATCAAAGATGGGGCAAAGGGTAAATTTGAAGAGCTTTATTTTAAGTATCCAAAGAAGTCTCTAGAAGATGAATTGAGATTCTTATTTGAAGATAGCACTCTTGTCGATCTACTTTTTTATTATTTACATTGGGAGTGTGTGGAGATTTATGGAGAATATTTTGATGATGAGGCAGGTCATGGTGAGGGCATTGGTGAGGCTAGTGAGGGCATTGATGTGGGTGTCGATGAGGTTTTGTCTAGGGCGATGACATTGGTGAGCTTGCTAGCGAGGGTATTACTGGTTAGGGTGAATAAATTGATTCAGATAGTGTCGCGACCCTCTCGAAAGGGGGTTAATAGATTGCCAGGCCCGTTTGAGATATCAAGAGGCCTAACTCAGGCCCTCCCAAGTCTATACCAAATCGTGTCGGGAAATTTTAAAATTAGGATCGACCTTAGTGTAGTCGGGTGATATGTACATCAGTGTACGTGCATTTGGAGTTGCTACTAGTCATTCTTTAGAGGGTATAACTGGAAACCCTATTGAGCAATTGAGAGGTATCACTTGATTCTGTGAAAACCAGAGATTTTAGGGTTCGGGGACTTACTTACATCAATATTGCTACTGACGCCCTTTCGGTACCTAAGTTGAGTGGTTTCCTGATCTACAGAGTTCATACAGGTATTCTTTGTGTAGGATAGGTCCTAAAAAAAATTAATGGGTTCATGCAAATGGGATTATTTATCTTATCAATCACAGTCATAGAAATAAGTATGCAGTCAAGGAATCAAAGAAGGAAAAAGTCACATTAGATCAAGTCAAAACGAGCTTAGGGAAGTCTTAAAAGCCTAGAAAATACACCAATTAGGTTCAGAGGTAGTTTGAGATGGTTTTGGTCAGATTGGCCAGAGGGGCAAAATAGTCATTCTGAAAGGCTAGGGGAGTCGGGAATTTGAAAAAAGGTCAAACCAGTTGAATGTGGCTTTTCCCTAATTTTCACAATTTTTGAGAATTTTTCTAGATTTTTCTGAATTTTTTTAGGATTTTTCGAATTTTTTTTGTAATTGTTTTAGACTTTTCTAAGACTTTCTAAGAGTTTTCCTTTTTTTTTGGAATTTTTTTAGACTTTTCTAAGACTTTCTAAGAGTTTTTCTTTTTTTTGGAACATTTTCTATATTTTCTAGAAATTTTTATTGAATATCTAGAATTTTCCCTATTTTTCCAATCATTTCCTACCTTTTATAATTTTTTTTAATTTTCCTAGAATTTTTACAAATTTCTATTTTTTATTTTCCTAGAATTCTCGAATTTTTCTGATTTTTTAAGATTTTTTTGAATTTTTTTAATGATTTTTTGTGATTTTTCTTATTTTTATCCCTTTTTTATTTCATTTTCTTATTTTCTATTTTTTTATAAATTTTTTTATTATTTAATTCTCCGGACCGAGTTGAGTCAACCTAGCTCGCCAAGCTCGATGGCCCGAGCTGACACCTACACGGGTCGGAACCGGATTCCAAAACGACGTCGTATCTATATTTTTTTTTCTAGTTTTTATAATTTTTATTTGATTTTCGGAATTTTTTTATTATTTTTTATTTGTTATACAAACCGGGTCGGCTTGACCCGGCTTGCTAACCTGAACTGGCCCAAGGCCCGTTACCCTAACCAAACGCAAAACGACGTAGTTTCTTTAATTATTTTTGAATTTTTTCGAATTTTCAGAATTTTATTCTATTATTCAATATTTCCTCCCATTTTCGATCCTACGATTATGAGTTCTCCACATGTCATCATCTGGACCATTCATACATCACGTTGATCCTACGGCCCTAATAAAATCCTAAGACTAAATCAAGGCTATCCATCATTTTTCATTTTCTGAAAATGACTAATAAATTCGAATCAAAATTTTATTTTAAAAAAAAATTTAAGATTCTAACACATGACTTGATCTCGACCGTCTAACCCAATCTACTATTTCCCTAACTGACAGGATGATGTGGCATGCCACGTGTTAAACACGTCGTGGCCATGTCATCGTTGAGTCAGTCAACGAAAGTTGACCGAGTCAACTTTCAACGGAAGAGATGATGAAATGCCAATGAAGGCATTGTTCATTGTCTTCTCCGGCGAAACTCACTGGAATTTGAAAACCGACACAAAAGATGCCGAGATCTCTCTCCAGATTCAGTCAAAAATCACCTCTTGACGTTCTAAAGTCAACACACTTCGATCTTGACCTCGAAACACCCTAAAGCTGGCTAAAATAACATTTGTAATACTCAGGTCGCTGGTGAAACTATTCGACCTGCTGCATGACCAAATCAGAATCTATATGCCTTAGTTTTGTAGCCATTTAGCATCAAACCAAACCTCAAAGCCCCTCTATTAGTATACACCGCAGTCGCAGCAAAATAACAAGTAAAGGTCCCCTGTTCGAGCTTCGATCGAAGCTATCCTCCAGCGAAGCTTCGCTCTAGCCATATCTAACGCACGGATGCTAGCCTAAACAAGCAAGCAACACAACGGGAGTATAGGAAAACTTATCTTAAGCAAAGATTGGCTCGGTTTCGTGAAAAATGAGCTCATGAACTCGATACAAGCCATCGAAGTTTGGGGGACAGACATAGGGATTTATGCAACAAAATGGAGAAAAAACAGGGAAAGAAGCGTAAAAAGGGAGGAGGAATGAGCCGAATCAACTCTCGCGTGGAACAAATGAAGAAACAAAGCTCAACCATTGATGACCAAGCTTTGAGTTTTGAGAATGGATCATACCTTCTCCAACGACGAAAGGCTAAGTTGCACGAGCTCCCTATAGTCCCGCGACGCTAGTCAGCCGAATCTTAGGGCTTGATCTTCTCTTCACCACCTTGGGTTCGAGCTTGAAGCTTCGGGAATCCTCTCCAATGGTGGAATTGCAGACTTCCCTTTCTGTCTCCTCCTTTGCGATTCTTTTCCCCCTCTCTGGTCTCTGTGTGTCTATTTTTGTGTGTTTTCTCCCCCTCAACCAAACGAGCCTCTTCCCATTTATACCCGCAATGCCTCTGTTAATCCATTCCCAAAAACCCCTAATAGAACCAACGTCTTCTGAATAAAGGAAACGTGCATCGAATGAATGAAGAAGAAAAAACCTAGGTCTGGTTTTCCAGGTCGATGGGTTGACCGGGTTGGGTCAATCCGACCCGGTTGACCTGATTCGACTAAGGGATGGAAATTTGCCCTAAATTCGTCAAAATTCTTCAAAATTAGTACCAAAATTGAGCTTAGGAGGGCAGATTCCATCAAGAAATGGGATTTTACTCATCTTCTTTTTGGCCCGGGTCGGGTTGACTCAACCCATGAACTCGAAGGCCCAGGCCAAACCCACGCGGATTTTGACCGAATTTAAAAACGACATAATTTTGGTATTTTTTCATTTTGAAAGTTATTTTTTTATTTTGAAAAATGGGCTGCTGACACGGCATCCCACGTGGCAGCCACATCAGCGCCACCTCATCCGTTGACCAATCAACGAAATTGACTTGTCAATGCATGAGAGGTTGAAGAAGATCACCGATGAAGAACTTCCCGGCGACATCCAACGGTAAGAGCTTCTTCAATTTTGGCGGTTTTGGAATCGTTGGAATCGTCTCGACGCAGGCTATAACATTTCCAAAATTCAGCACGATCCAACAATGGAAACTACTTCAAAAAAAAAGCAAGAACATATTTGGCCATGGCAAATTTTTGAGCAAGCATACGCAAGGTATCAAGCTATTCTTGACATCCAGCAAGCTTTTACAGAGTTAAAAGAAAGCTTACTTCAGGTCCCGATCGCTCCAATCATCATTGAAAATGACCTCGCGAGCTCAAGGTAGGTTTGGAGATTAACGAGATCCGCTCGACGGTTTTATGCAATGAAAACGAAAATCGATAGTACATACGGGATCAAGGAGACACAAGAAGCAATACAAATTAAAAATCACAATGAATGATTGCCGCTACGAAGATCCATCGTTAACGGACCGCCGAGAGTTCAAAAATGGCACTTACGATTTTTGTTGACGAAATGACGAATCAAGCAGTTCGGGCTACTCGTCTTGGTTCCACGAAGCTTGCCGACTAATTTTCAAGTCTTGAGGATGACCGGTTGGTGATGATGGAGCTTGAGAAGCTCGCGTCCGAGCCTTCCCCATGGCCACCTAAAAGAAAAAAAAAAGAGTCCCTCTACCCCCTCTCTTCTCTCTCTTTTTTATTTTTATGTGTGTGGCCCCAAGCCCCGTTGTCCGGAAAAAGTTGGACTCCCTCTTGAGAACTTTTTTTTTTTTAAAGAATCCCCCAAGACCCCTCTTTTCTCTCATTTCTTCTCTCTCTCTATGGGCGTAGGGTTTGGTCAAGTATCCTCTCATGAAGGAAAGCTCCCCTGGTTGTAGTGGATGATAATGATGAAGATGAAAATCGGAGTGAGAATTTAGTCGCAAGTAGAGATAGTAGCGCACCCAAAGAGATAGATTTACATCAAAGACTTGTCTCTAAGGAAAGTGTAAAAAAATGGAGGTACCTCCCTCTCTCATGCTTTTCTTTCCATCACCAAAAGTTTAGCCAACAACTTCGTGAAAAGTTTGGTGAAGTTGACATCATTGCAACTTGACCCTCGGTGTATGGGACCATCTATCGATGCAAAATGCAATGCAGAAAAAATAAATATGCAATACATGGAGAAATATTTTTGGTGAGAATTAATTCTCAATTTTTTTATAATATGAATGAAAAAGGAAAAATTAAAATTTAGGCGTCAACATCCGTGATTTGAATTTCTTTGTGTTTCGAGGCATATCTTTCGAAATATTCGGATTATTTTAATTTTGAATTTGAAGCAATCTAAATCTTGACCATCTGTTAATGCCTTGTAGATAAATATTGCTTTGAATTAAAAATGCCTTTCTAGTTTGGGAATTATCTAAAAATATTCTCTTCAAAACCCTAAGAGGTAATTTTGAAATTTGAAAAAGATGAGAATCTTTTGCATATAAGAAAAGATTGTCTACCAATTGCTATCTCCTCATGTGATTTTCAAAAAAAAAAAGATTTGGTAGTTGGTTTATCTAATCTGATAATGTTTGATTGTTCAGTGGTTGTTTAATAATCTTGTTTCAATTATATTATCATGTTTGTTTATTTCATGTTATGTCTCTTATAATATATTTTGTACATTTATAAACAAACAAGCCCATAATATATGCTCTCTTGTGCCTTGTCCCTTCGAAAAATAAATTGCACACCTTAGCCATGATCTTATGGAATGGGACGACAGTTTAGTCTAGAATTTCGTATTATGCCCTTTGGTAACGATGGATGATATTATTTTATAGACTTATCCACAAACAGGTTGGAATCCCTGAGGATGTAGAGGATAAAATTCTGCTCTAGCCTCGATCTTTAGGAATGGGTGAATATTTTGGAAAATTTGGAATCAAAGGTATATTATGGGCATTTTTGTTTATTTTTATTCAAATCTTTGCATTTAATCTCTTGTTTGATTAAATAAAAAATCTCAAAAAATAACTTTCATTTTTCTAAGGCTAAACATGTTAAGAACCTCATTTTATGTTATAAAAAAATATAATATTAGTTAAGATTTTGGGAAATCATTTTATTAATTAAAATTGGATGTTATCACATTTTAGAGCATTTTTTTTTCACTATAACCCTTCTTAAATCCGAAAAAAGGGTCATTTGCATGACATGTAGTTTAGATCATACTTTGCCATGTCATTAATTCATGCATATTGCCATGTCATATAGTTTAGTCACATTGCATCTTTTAAAAAAGAAAATAAAAAAAACTATTTTCATTCACAATCATCAATGGAAAAGGATTTTTCATGAAATTTGGTATTGAAAGGTGTCGCGACCCTCTAAAAAAATTTTAAATTTTAAAGGGGTTAACGGATTATTAGGTTAATTAGATTTGACTAACCTAACGCGGACCCTCCCAAGCCCTACCGAATCGCAACTTTGGTTTTTGTTTAAATGATTTTGAAATTTGGAGTCGCCACTAATCGTTCTTGGTAGGTCGATTAGAAACCTAAATAAATTAGCGGGAGAACTAATTTATTCCTGTGAACTAGAGATTATGAGCACGGAGACTTGGTTACACTAGTTAATTAAAACTAATGCCCTTTCGGTACCTTAATTTTATGGATATCCTAATTCGGCAACTCAGGCTTGGTCTATTCCTATGGCTTTAATAGGGTATTCTCTTTTGTGTTTTCTCTTTTTAAATAGGATGCATGGATGGTATATATTTTTATTTGTTATATTTTTTTAAGTGTTAAAGATTCCCTGAAGCCGTAAGAGGGAGTGTGTTAACAACTTCTGTGCAGTATTACGACCTACTCATCTTTTGGGTTTGATGATTCAAAAATTAAATTATAGGAAGTACATGACAGTGAATAAACACCTCCAATGGGAGGCCTAGCATTGGCTTGGCTCTTCCCTTTGGGATTTAAGGTACAGGTATTTAAGTTGCAAGTATTTAAACTACTGTAAGTAAAAAAACCTCCAATGGGAGGCTAAGCATTGGCTTGGCTCTTCCCTTTGAGATTTAAGGTACAGGTATTTAAGTTGCAGGTATTTAACTACTGTAAGTAAAAACCTCCAATGGGAGGCTAAGCATTGGCTTGGCTCTTCCCTTTGGGATTTAAGGTACAGGTATTTAAGTTGCAGGTATTTAACTACTGTAAGTAAAAACCTCCAATGGGAGGCTAAGCATTGGCTTGGCTCTTCCCTTTGGGATTTAAGGTACAGGTATTTAAGTTGCAGGTATTTAACTACTATAAGTAAAAACCTCCAATGGGAGGCTAAGCATTGGCTTGGCTCTTCCCTTTGGGATTTAAGGTACATGTATTTAAATTGCAGGTATTTAACTACTGTAAGTAAAAACCTCCAATGGGAGGCTAAGCACTGGCTTGGCTCTTCCCTTTGGGATTTATGGTGCAGGTATTTAAGTTGCGGATGGACTTTGTCCTCTCCATTCTGGGGTATGAATTCTTTAAAATAAAATACAACGAATTGATTCAACAATTTGAAATTTGTACGCGCTTGAGGACTCCTCCAAGCCGATTTTGTGCTTCCATAGGGTTGACCATTGATATAGAGTTGCGGCTTCCTGACATAAAATAGAGTGAAGTGTCAGTATACAAAATATGTGCTAATCTGCACTTAAAACCAGAAGAGTTGAAAGAGTACTTATCTCCCGTTTTTTGGGAGGGATTTCTATAATTGATTTTCGCTCTCTATGTTCCCAATATAGAGAGTTTCTTTTGAATTAAGAGGGACTTTTAGTCACAGATCAGTTGAGAAATCGGTGGACAGCTTAGGAGCTTGTCTGGGCCGATTTTTGCATCTCTACGAGATTTTTGCTGTTGACGTAGAGATATCCTTCTCCTGACATAAAATATGGAGAAAAAAAAGGAGATGGAGAAAGTTTATACAATTTGTGCTAATTTGCGAGTAAAACCATAAATAAATGAATAAATAAAAACACTTAGCTCGAATTTGCTTGCTCGTTGACGAGGATGAACTCTTGATTTATATTAATCGATGAAGGAATTTGTGATGATAACCCCTAGCTTTAAACTCCCATCATCTTCAAAATTCTCTCTCTTTTGGTATTTTCTTTCTCTCGAATTTTTCTTCAATCTCCCAAAACTCTCTCAAACATCCAAAATTTTCTCTCCAAAAAAATTCCTCTCAAACACTTCAAATTTTCTCTCCAAAAATCTCCAAACACTTCAAATTTTCTCTCCAAAAAATTCTCCTCTCAAGCTCACTTCTTCCTCCTTTTATAATCTACTCATCTATCTCCCATTCTAATTTTTCCACTAACTCTATCTCCCATTCTAATTTCTCCACTAACTCTTCTTCATTTTCATCTTCCATTCTCCATCTCTATCTCACATTCTAATCTCTCCACTAACTCTTCTTCATCTTCATCTTCCCTTCTCCATATTTAGCTCCCATTCTAATTTTTCCACTAACTCTTCTTCATCTCCATCTTCCCTTCTCTATTCTTATCTTCTATTCTAATTTTTCCACTAACTCTTCTTCATCTCTATCTTCCCTTCTCTATTCTTATCTTCCATTCTAATTTCTCCACTAACTCTTCTTCATCTCCATCTTCCCTTCTCTATTCTTATCTTATTTTCTCCATCCATCATTCTCTAACTTCTTTTCTTCATCTCCTCTTCTCCATCTTCCCTTCTCTATTCTAATTTATCCACTAACTCTTCTTTTTGTTATTTGTAAAATAATCATTCAAGAGTTAGGTATTTGCACTCTAGTCCTTGAATTTTAAGTATTTACAATTCAGTCCATGAAAAAATATATTTCGTTAAGTCCAAATCTCCTCACAATTTTTGACACACCAAAATTTACCACATGTCAAATTTAAGCTCATTTCTTGTCGCTGAAAATAATGCAGAATTTAATTAAAGCTCTTTTGCAAAATTGAGTCATTCTGGGTATAATTGAGCCAAGATGAAAATTTAAAATATTAGAAGACAATGTCACAACTCATAAAAAGTGAAAATTAAAAATAAGTTGGCTCAAATTAAATTTTTTTAGGCCCGATTCGAGATTATACTCGTGAAGGAACACGTGACTCGAATTGGATTTTTCTGAATTTGCGATGGCCAATATGAAAATAGATTTAAAATAAAAATATTAACTATCTTTGTGTATTTTTTTTGGCCTCAAATGTTATTTTTCCAAAATTTTCAAGTATTTTTGTATTATTTTAAAAAGTATTTTTGTATTATTTTAAAAAATAAATAAATATATATAATATGAAAATTTATTTTTTGTTCAAAAATGGTTGCCTAGGCTTGGCCAAGGCTTCCAAAGTTGATTTTTCAATTTTCTCATTTTTTCTTTATTTTTCATGAATTTTCGAAAATAAAAATAATTAAAAATACTGAAAATATGAAAAATCATTTTTTGGTCAAAATTAGTTCTCTAGGCTTAGCCAAGGCCCCCAAAGTTAATTTTTCAATTTTATGAATTTTTATGGATTTTTCAAAAAATAAAAATGCCGAAAAATACTGAAAATTTTTAAAAGAGAAAAGATGATTAAAAATCAGGTGTCAACAAAAGGACATTAATTTTTTTTTCAAATTAATGTAATCAAGTCTTCGGAATCATTTTCTTTGGTTCGTGAAAATAAATTAACTCTTGCATTAATTTATTTAGGTTCTAATCAACCTCCGAATTGAATTAACTTTTCATGAATTGAACCTAAGTTGCGATTCGGTAGGATTTGTGAGGGTTTGAATTAGGTTAGTTAAATTAATCCGATAATCTGTTAGCCTCTAATTTTAGGGTCGCGACAATCAGAACATAAGGGACTGTCTTTGGTAGAGCATCTGCAAGGATTGGAATTGTTTCCAGACCCTATGAGGCATGTATTTACTTCAGCTAAATGTGACTAAATCGTGAACAACATATACAAGAGCTCCTCATAAGGGTTTCTCCTCCTCAGAATGGACGCAGGTGACCACAATATTCCAATACATCGTGAAACTTTTGTTTCAAGAAATGGAGGGAATAAAAAATGTAGCCACCTAGCCAATAGGCACTTCAGCTGCTGCAGTTAAGATGAGTATATAAAAACATCACATGCTTGACCCTTTAAGGCATTCTATCAGAAGAAATTATAATTTACCATCTTTTCTGCAATAGCTCCACCATTTAAATCATCAGAATTTTTGAGGATCCCACTGACCTCATTTGGAACTTTACCATTTTACTTCGCAACACTATCACCATCACTAGAAGTGTGGTTCTTAGATGATGGATTAATGATTATATATTGAAAAACTTCCTGAGTGTTAGGAGCATCATCAAAGGCTTGAACAGTAGGGGAATAGCTAAACTGCACATCCCCAATGCATGGTTGACTATCCAATGTCTGAGGCAAGACATCTTTATCTTCATGTATATCTACAACTTCTTCTCTCTCCCTAAATTCTTCCTTAGAGTTGACTAAATCAAGAAAATCATGAGCAACTAAATTTTTGGCCTTCAATGTATCTAATTCCTACTGTAGCAGTTCTGTTTCCTCCTTGTATCTTTCCACTATTTGAGATTGGACGGCCAATGTCATCAGCTGCCAAGTTTCTTGCAGAAAGAGATCCTTCAATATGCATCTTTAGTGAGGTAATTTCAGCCATGCATTCATTTAGCTCCTCCCTTTGCTACTCCAAGGACTGCTTCAGAACTTGTACCCAAGGATACATGTGTGAAATATTTATCATCATAGGATTAGCATTAAAAGAACAAACAAGAAGTTTCAAGAAAAATGAAAATATACCTGGGTCTCCCGATCTTTCAGATCTTTCTGCAATGCTTTTACCGTTCTGGTCAATACAACTACTTCACACTTTGCTGCATCTTTGCTTCTCAACGGAACTTCTTTTGCATTAATCAAATTCTTTTACATAAAAGGTTTCTTGCTGGTATGGTATTGGTCCATGAAGAGGTTGGGATCGATCAAATTTTCGTTTAAAACTAGGGTTTTTCTTACTCTACTTAACATTCACATCAAGAACTGAAACATTTAGGTGTTTTTTCTTCGAACAAGATGATGTCTGTATAGCTACTCCGAAAGAAATCAAGCGCTATAAATTAATTCATGTCCATGTCGGGTCAAAAAGAGAAAAAGACGTTAGAGAGCAAATGATGAGTATAGCGGTATAAAATCATTTGGTCGAGTTCGGTAAGTTTTTAGGTACTATAGAACTTGTAACTGGGTAGCTACTAGGTTCCACAGTATGCATGAAAGGTTCTAAGTTTCAAAAAATGAGGAACCTATACTAGCAAATAGGTTCCAGGTGGAACCTACCCGGAACCTAGAACCCTCACCCCTAGTTTCACTTGTTTCATTTTTTTCAGTTGTGCCTTGAGAGCTTTGACCTTAGCAACTAGTGAACAACTATCATCCTCATCATGGGTTGATATTGGTTCTTGTTCGACATTGCTCCACTGAAAAATTTTGGACACTATCTAACGATTGAATGTTTTCCCCACCAACCCACATAAAAAAAAACTGCAACTTTCCCCTTTATTATTGTAGCTGTTGTTGACACCTGATTTTCAATCACTTTTTCTCTTTTAAAATTAATAACAAAATTCATAAAAATTCATAAAATTGGAAATTCAACTTTGGGGACCTTGGCTAAGCCTAGGGAATCAATTTTGATCAAAAAATGATTTTTCATATTTTCAGTATTTTTCGATATTTTTATTTTCGAAAATTAATATAAAATACATAAAAATTCATAAAATTAGAAAATGAACTTTGAGGACCTTGGTCAAGCCTAGGAAACCAATTTTGAACAAAAAATAAATTTTTGTATTTTTTTATTTTTTATTTTTATATATTTTAGAAATTATGAGAATATTTAATAAATAATAGCATTTGAGGCCACCAAAATATATAAAAATAGTCAATATTTTTATATTTTTTTTCATGTTGGCCATTACAAATTTAAAAAATCCAATTCGGGATTGTGTATTCCCTCACGAGCATAATCTCTAACCGGGCCTAAAAAATTCAATTTGAGTCAATTTATTTTCATTTTTTTACTTTTAGGAGTTGTGACATTGTTCTCTAATATTTTAAATTTTCATGTTGGCCAAATTATATCCAGAATGACTCAATTTTGCAAAAAGGCTTTAATTAAATTCTGCATTATTTTCAGCGGCAAGAAATGAGCTTAAATTTGACATGTGGTGAATTTTGACTAAGTATACGGAAGGTGTGTCAAAAATTGTGAAGAGATTTGGACTTAAAGAAATATTTTTTCATGGATTGAATTAATTCAGGGACTAGAGTACAAATACCTAACTCTTGAGGAATTATTTTGCAAATAACAAAAAGAATAGTTAGTGGATAAATTAGAATAGAGAAGGGAAGATGGAGAAGAGGAGATGGAGAAAAATAGATGGAGAAAATAAGATAAGAATAGAAAAGGAAAGATGGAGATGAAGAAGAGTTAATGGAGAAATTAGAATGAGAGATAAATATGGAGAAGGGAAGATAAAGATGAAGAAGAGTTAGTAGAGAGATTAGAATGTAAGATAGAGATGGAGAAGGGAAGATGAAAATGAAGAAGAGTTAGTGGAGAAATTAGAATAGGAGATAAATATGGAGAATGGAAGATGAAAATGAAGAAGAGTTGTTAACACCTAAATTTTTTGATCTTTCATTTCATTGCGCAAAATTTGAGAATTAGTTTTCACAAAAAATATTTCTCAATGCATTGCATATTTATTTCTTCTACGTTCGCATTTTTTGTGTCGTCGCCGGAGGGAATTTAGTTTAATACACGAGCAATGAACCAAGGCTTTTTTAAAAAAAAGAATGGGGGAGAAAGGCACTCAGAGAAGGGACTGGCCTAATGGTGTAGGAATCCAAGAAAGATAATGGCAGCCCACCTTGACGACGAGTCGGTATTTTTCTCGCCAACAATAATTTATCTCACGTCAAGGGGGCCATAACCTCATAGTTTATGCGAATTAGTTGGTGATGCTGATGGCAAAGGAAATATAAGAAAATAAGAGCTTTACCAAGCTCGTGTGACTCTCAAGGTGCCACGCCAACGAATTAAAGTCATGGACCATCCAGATTTGCAGGACGGGTTTAGCAACAAATGGAATCATAGCCTATTATCCAAGATCATAGAACAGGAAGTCCTTGGATCCGCAGCAATACGATTTGATTCGGGGTAGGCATATGCCATCTTTGAGCTTGTTCCAGTGAAGTCCAAATCAGATACCATCTACCTCCAAGCAAGCAGCATTTATCTTCTCTAGGAGTTGAGAATTTCGAGCCATTCTTCAATCCCCGTAACGCCGTTGCTCTATCGAACTTGGGTGAAATTCCTCTTTCAAGTTGATGGTAGTTCGTACGTCCCGATCAGTTACAACCTTGAAGGATCAGCGGTTGGGTTCTGCAATCTTACTAAAGAGAGCGAAAGACCAAATAAATCATCTCTGGGTGACAGAAGCAACAGAAAATGTAAACTATTTCCTTAGCTTCAACCTTCCCTACTATTGTCACCTAAAAGAAGCTGCTCTGTCTACTCACGAACGAGCAAAAGTCTTCGGATTGCAAGTATCAGAAAAGGACGTCAAAGTGATGCCTCGGATTCCATACGTGAGAATTCATGTTAGCCATGTGGAGCAGACAAACTTATTTTCGGTCATCACGACATTACCAAAAGAAAAGAGGGAACCAATATGCGTAGGACGTTGGAAGAACCATCATTCTGTTTGATAGGTGAGGCCATAATTAAAGGAAGTAAGGCATGATAAAAGAAGGTTCGCTTTCGGTGGAGGAGGCCCAAAAAAAAAAAAAACGTTCAAAGGGAGAAAAGAATGCATGAAAGGGGCTTTCCACGGTTTGACCGTATACTCTGATGCAGAGGAAGTTTATAAAAGCGGGGAACTTGCACAAGCAGATGGGGGGTTCCTCGGTTGACCCCCCACAAAAGCTCCAACACCCCTGCCGCTCCTGTTGTTGTTGCTGTCGTTGTTGAGTACCTGCATCAAAGGCCAACCGTAGCACTGAGAAGATCCCTGCTGCTGAAGACTTCACTGCACCCGAACCTTGCAGCACCAAGGGATCACCCTGACCATCACTATCTCCTCAGCTCACGACTACCATCCTTGCCCCGGCCTCTCGCTCTCCCTCATCACCATCATCTCCCGCCATCGACCGAGCAAACTCGTGAACTTCAACGTCAGATTTTGATGACCATGGGGTGCTATTAGCAAGCTAGTGAGTCCATAGCCAGATGCCGTAGCAGCTCGACCATTGCACGTGGTCGTTGCTGTCCAGCCTTTGTTCAACTACTTCGGTCGCAGGGCGTTGTTCAAGCAAATCCATGCCGCTGTCCAAGGAGTAGTTTTGCCGCTACTCGGGGGCGGTTCGAGCTCAAGTTCGCTGCTGCAAGTTGCCCACATCGAAACCTTGAAGAAGCTCCTAGGCGTGCGCAATCCTTAGCTGATCAGTCCAACCCCGAGCCCGCCTCATCCGCAAGTCCCACTTCGAAGGCAGAGCACCCCCAATTCTAAACTGCTTCCGTTTTTTTTCTTTTTTCTCGAATATAAGAATGGGATGTATGCGGATAAGCAAGTCCATCCTTCTCAATGATGTCCTTTGGATCAACAACCTTGTGTAGAGCTGGAACTCAAGGATTGGTTTTTGTGTTGACCAACTTGTCCGCAGAAGTCACTGATGGAGACGCGCCTAAGGCAAGTGAAGATGCCCATGAGAGAGCACTGAGCCCAAAAACTCCTTCATCAGTCAAACTTGAGGGTGCTTGAGGAGTATCGTCGTCTATGGGCTTTCTCGGTCATCATATCCACATCCCGAAAATAACTTATTGTTATGAGGCCGAGGACACTGCATGTGGATTCTCGTGGATATTTAGTTGTTCAAATAGTGTATTTGGCACCCAACGAACTTAGGCATATTGGGTTTCGGAGCTGCGACTTGTATTAAAAAGAAAGCTAAGTGGCTCCTTTCTCTTTTAGATTGGGTAATTTGGATTATAATTTTACTCTCTCTTTCGCTATGTTTCGTGCAGTTTCGTATCAGCGATAAGTCATTAAGGTGCAGGTCGAATTAAGGTGCAGGAGTCGACGTGCGTCTGAATCGTCGCGATCCACAATTTGGGTAACAAAAATCCATTCTGAGTATATCTTGAATATATTGTTGCCTATTTTGAATATTCGCATATCGAGTTTTGTATTGCAGATATTGTCGCACGTATTGGGAATAATGTAATGTATTAGAAATAACGTAATATCATGTTAGAAATAACTAATATTATGTTATAGATAATATCGTGCATTATTTATTATTTGCTCGGAACTTTTATCCACTCCTGCTCTTGTTAGCTGTGTTTTTCTTTTATTTATATATCGTGCTTGTCATGTTTGTTTATTTTGATTCAAATAATTTCATAATCTAGCTTGAGTATCGTACATGCTCCCCTTTGCGCCTTTGCCCCTCGGATACGGATGATCATCCGACTTCACCCTCGAAGTACGACGTCATTCAAATATGTCCGTCTCATCCCCTACCTTCGGGATCGGGCCGACAAATCTCATTAAAATTCACCATCCGACCCTACCTCCGGGGTATGACGTGAATAAATTCCCTTCCGACCCTAAACTTTGGGTACGAAGCGAATTCTCGGAAAACTTCGGATATTGAGGTGTACGATACTCAAGGTTTATTATATCGTTATTTGAATTTCTTTTCATAAAAAAAACACAAAAACACAAAAACACAAAAATAACATCAAGCCATGGTCTAAAATGGAAATGAATGTCAGAATACCTTTTAATATAAAATAAGACTTTGAGTAATCAATTTCTTAATTTATGTTAATTGTTATCAAACTTCGGACCATATTTTATTTTTGCCTTTTATTTAATCCAAAAAATACAAAAAAAAATGTCATTCATATGCATCTCATATAGTCTAATTCGCCATGCATTCTTATACATCATACATGCATTTTCATGTCATTAGTATAATATTGCATGTCATAATTTGTGTTTGCTTTGCATCAAATCCGATTTTCCCAAAAGCCATTCATGCATCATTTTCATGTCATTTTAATCATTTTATGTCATATAAGTTAATTTCATATTGTATGTCATATAGAATAGGATTCATATTTATGAGCATCAGAACCCAAGTTTTTTTTTTAGAGTCATCATGCATACTCATTATACTCGTCATGTAATTTAGAATGCATAAATAATGTAATTTCATGTTATAATTGCATTCATGTAGTTGCATTTGCATTACATGCATTTAATCAAGAAAATCCAAAAAAAAAATAATAGAGTTGCACCTTTTTTTTTTTTTCAAAGAAATCAATCGAATTCGCCAGTCAAGAAATTTTTCACAAGAATGGTACCGAAAGGGCGTTAATTGAAAGATTAGCGTAATCAAGTCTCTGAACCTAAATCTCTGGTTTGCAGAAAATAAAGTATTCTCCCGATACTTTATTTAGGTTTCTAATCTACCTACCAAGAAAAGATTAGTGGCGGCTCCAAAATTTAAATCATTTGAACATAAACCTAAGTTGCGAATTGGTAGAGCTTGGGAGAGCTCGGACTAGGTTAGTTAATTCAGTTAATTAATCTGGTAATCCATTAACCCGAAATTCCCGTCGAATTTTTAGGTCGCGACAAGAGTTAGTGGAGAAATTAGAATGGGAGATAGAGTTAGTGGAAAAATTAGAATGGAAGATAGATGAGTATGTTATAAAAGGAAAAAGAAATGAGCTTGAGAGGGGAACTTTTTTTGGAGAGAAAATTATGGATGTTTGAGAGGGTTTTGGGAGATTGAAGAAAAATTTGAGAAGAAGAAAATACCAAAAAGAGAGAGAATTTTAAAGATGATGGGAGTTTAAAGCTAGGAATTATCATCACAAATTCCTTCATCGATCAACATAAATCAAGAGTTCATCCTCGTCGACGAGCAAGCAAATTCCAGCCAAGTATTTTTATTTATTCATTTATTTGTGGTTTTTGTCGCAAATTAGCACAAATTGTATACACTTTCTCCATCTTTCTATTTTCCTCATATTTTTATTTCAGGGAAGAACAATTCCATATTAATGGCAAAGCCCACAAAGGTGCAAAATTGGCCTAGACGAGCTCCTAAGTGCCTACCAATTTCCCAGCTGATATGTGATTAAAAGTCTCTCTTAATTCAAAAGAGACTCTCTATGTTAAGAACATAGAGAAGGAAAACCAATTCTAGAAATCCCTCCCAAAAAAAGGGAGATAAGTACTCTTTCCACTCTTCTAATTTTAGGTGCAGATTAGCACATATTTTGTATACTGACACTTCACTCTATTTTTATGTCAGGGAGTCGCAGATCTACATCAACGGTCAATCTTACGGAAGCACAAAATTGGCTTGGAGGAGTCCCCAAGCGCGCACAAATCTCGAATTGTTGAATCAATTTGTTGTAATTTATTTTTAAAAAAACTCAAACCTCAGAATGGAGAGGTAAAGCGCATCTACTTGAGGTTGTTTATTACCTGCAATTTAAATACCTGCACCTTAAATCCCAAAGGGAAGAGCCAAGCCAATACTAGGCCTCCCATTGGAGGTTTTTACTTACAGTGATTTAAACACATGCAATTTAAATACTTGCACCTTAAATCCCAAAGGGAAGAGCCAAGCTAATGCTAGGCCTCCCATTGGAGGTTTTTACTTACAGTAATTTAAATACTTGCTGCATAAATCCCAAAGGGAAGAGCCAAGCCAATGCTAGGCCTCCTATTGGAGGTTTTTACTTACAGCAACTTAAATACCTGCAATTTAAATACCTACACCATAAATCCCAAAGGGAAGAGCCAATCTAATGCTAGGCCTCCCATTAGAGGTTTTTACTTACAGTAATTTAAATACCTGCACCTTAAATCCCAAAGGGAAGAGCTAAGCCAATGCTAGGCCTCCCATTGGAGGTTTTTACTTACAGTAATTTAAATACATGTAATTTAATTCATGTAGCATTAAACCCCAAAAGAGAGGGCTAAGCTAAGATTGGGCCATCTATTGGAGATGTTTATTCACTGTCATTTACTTCATGTAATTTAATTTTTGAATCACCAGACCCAAAAAATGAGTAGGTCGTAACACTGCACAGAAGTCGTTAACACACTCCCTCTTTTGGCTTCAGGAAATTTTTAACACTTAAAAAATATAATAAATAAAAAATATATATATCATCTATGCATCCTATTTAAAAAGTGAAAACACAAAAGAGAATACCCTACTAAAGCCTTAGGAATAAACCAAACCTAAGTTGTCAAATTAAGATATCCATGAAATTAAGGTACCAAAAGGGCATTAGTTTTAATTAACTAGTGTAACCAAGTCCCCGAACTCATAATCTCTGGTTTGCATAAATAAATTAGTTCTCCCATTAATTTATTTAGGTTCATAACCGACCTACCAAGAATGATTAGTGGCGACTCCAAACTCTAAAATCATTTCAACAAAAACCAAAGTCGCGATTCGGTAGGGCTTGGGAGGGTCCGCGTTAGGTTAATTAATCTAATTAACCTAATAATCCGTTAACCCTTTAAAAACAAATTTTAGAGGGTCGCGACAGCTGTATCTTGGGCTACGACGGTATCGTCTTCCCTAATTTTCCTTCATCCTTGTTTTTGCAGAGGAGCTTTGAGGCCACAATAGCAGAACAAGGACGTATCATTATTGATTGGAGGGACTGACGTCACCAATTGTGCCATTTGCAAGGGAAAAGGTGAGGATTGCATAAGAATAAAGAGAATCCAAAGGAACACTTCAAATTGTCAAGACAGTGAGCAAATAGATCAAAAATAGGAACCAACCAAATTGTAATTTTTACATAAATTTCATCTCTTGCTGGTGAGAAGTTAGAAACGCGTAAAAAGGTGCCTTCGAGTATGCATCATCCCAAATACTCTTCTATTATGCTAAGTCTCATCACAAAGATGCTTCTGCTTAGCTCCTAACATATAGGTCCACTGGACTAGAAAATTGCATAGCTTCTGAACTAGAAATAAACCTATCAATTACAAAAGAGAGCAATTTCAACACCTAAATTGGGCATTTCATATGCTCTAAAGATCACATAAACCATATAAATATTAAGTTCAAGTACCCCAAAAAGAACATAACAAAGAGGATCTTGAATTTTCTCTCCATCTCAACACGACTGCAAGAAACCTACTCTGATCATTTTCAAGTAAATTCTGCACATTAGAATTTGAGAGCAATTGACTTAAACTACAAGAGAGAACCATTCATGCCAGATTTGACAAGATGCAGAGGATACTCATTAACCAACTCAATTGACATCGACAATTTAAGAAGGAAAAGACAACATTGATTCCAAAATCAAAATCCCAATCTAATTCAAGCATCGTTCATTCAATTTGAGCACTGGCAAACATTTCAATTTCTCAAAGCAGCTGTTGACACCTGATTTTTAATCATCCTTTCTGTTTTAAAATTAATAAAAAAATTTTTTTATAAAAACTCATAAAATTGAAAAATCAACTTTGGGGACCTTGGCTAAGCCTAAAGAACCAATTTTGATCAAAAAATGATTTTCCATATTTTTCGTATTTTTCGGTATTTTTTATTTATTTATTTTCGAAAATTAATAGAAAATTCATAAAAATTCATAAAATTGAAAAATCAACTTTGGAAGCCTTGGCCAAGCCTAGGCAACCATTTTTGAACAAAAAATAAATTTTCATATTATATATATTTAATTTTTTAAAAAAAATAATACAAAAATACTTGAAAATTTTGGAAAATTAACATTTGAGGCCAAAAAAATACACAAAGATAGTTAATATTTTTATTTTAAATCTATTTTCATATTGGCCATCGCAAATTCAGAAAAATCCAATTCGAGTCACGTGTTCCTTCACGAGTATAATCTCGAATCGGGCCTAAAAAAATTTAATTTGAGCCAACTTATTTTTAATTTTCACTTTTTATGAGTTGTGACATTGTCTTCTAATATTTTAAATTTTCATCTTGGCTCAATTATACCCAGAATGACTCAATTTTGTAAAAGGGCTTTAATTAAATTCTGCATTATTTTCAGCGACAAGAAATGAGCTTAAATTTGACATGTGGTAAATTTTGGTGTGTCAAAAATTGTGACGAGATTTGGACTTAAAGAAATATATTTTTTCATGGACTGAATTGTAAATACTTAAAATTCAAGGACTATAGTGCAAATACCTAACTCTTGAATGATTATTTTACAAATAACAAAAAGAAGAGTTAGCGGATAAATTAGAATAGAGAAGGGAAGATGGAGAAGAGGAGATGAAGAAGAGAAGTTGGAGAAGGATGGATGGAGAAAATAAGATAAGAATAGAGAAGGGAAGATGGAGATGAAGAAGAGTTAGTGGAGAAATTAGAATGGAAGATAAGAATAGAGAAGGGAAGATGGAGATGAAGAAGAGTTAGTGGAAAAATTAGAATGGGAGATAAATATGGAGAAGGGAAGATGAAGATGAAGAAGAGTTAGTGGAGAGATTAGAATGTGAGATAGAGATGGAGAATGGAAGATGAAAATGAAGAAGAGTTAGTGGAGAAATTAGAATGGGAGATAGAGTTAGTGGAAAAATTAGAATGGGAGATAGATGAGTAGATTATAAAAGGAGGAAGAAGTGAGCTTGAGAGAGGGATTTTTTTTGGAGAGAAAATTTTGATGTTTGAGAGAGTTTTTGGGAGATTGAAGAAAAATTTGAGAGAAAGAAAATACCAAAAGAGAGAGAATTTTGAAGATGATGGAAGTTTAAAGCTAGGGGTTATCATCACAAATTCCTTCATCGATCAATATAAATCAAGAGTTCTTCCTCGTCAACGAGCAAGCAAATTCGAGCTAAGTGTTTTTATTTATTCATTTGTTTATGGTTTTACTTGCAAATTAGCACAAATTGTATAAACTTTCTCCATCTCCTCTTTTTTTTCC
Source organism: Psidium guajava (assembly GCA_016432845.1). Lineage (NCBI taxonomy): Eukaryota > Viridiplantae > Streptophyta > Magnoliopsida > Myrtales > Myrtaceae > Psidium > Psidium guajava. Next base: position 8,001,905 of record CM028228.1, on the reverse strand, counting down.
CCATATTTTATGTCAGGAGAAGGATATCTCTACGTCAACAGCAAAAATCTCGTAGAGATGCAAAAATCGGCCCAGACAAGCTCCTAAGCTGTCCACCGATTTCTCAACTGATCTGTGACTAAAAGTCCCTCTTAATTCAAAAGAAACTCTCTATATTGGGAACATAGAGAGCGAAAATCAATTATAGAAATCCCTCCCAAAAAAATGGGAGATAAGTACTCTTTCCACTCTTCTGGTTTTAGGTGCAGATTAGCACATATTTTGTATACTGACATTTCACTCTATTTTATGTCAGGAAGCCGCAGCTTTATATCAATGGTCAACCCTATGGAAGCACAAAATCGGCTTGGAGGAGTCCTCAAGCGCGCACAAATTTCAAATTGTTGAATCAATTCGTTGTATTTTATTTTAAAGAATTCATACCCCAGAATGGAGAGGACAAAGTCCATCCGCAATTTAAATACCTGCACCATAAATCCCAAAGGGAAGAGCCAAGCCAATGCTTAGCCTCCCATTGGAGGTTTTTACTTACAGTAGTTAAATACCTGCAACTTAAATACATGTATCTTAAATCCCAAAGGGAAGAGCCAAGCCAATGCTTAGCCTCCCATTGGAGGTTTTTACTTACAGTAGTTAAATACCTGCAACTTAAATACCTATACCTTAAATCCCAAAGGGAAGAGCCAAGCCAATGCTTAGCCTCCCATTGGAGGTTTTTACTTACAGTAGTTAAATACCTGCAACTTAAATACATGTACCTTAAATCCCAAAGGGAAGAGCCAAGCCAATGCTTAGCCTCCCATTGGAGGTTTTTACTTACAGTAGTTAAATACCTGCAACTTAAATACTTGTACCTTAAATCCCAAAGGGAAGAGCCAAGCCAATGCTTAGCCTCCCATTGGAGGTTTTTACTTACAGTAGTTTAAATACTTGCAACTTAAATACCTGTACCTTAAATCCCAAAGGGAAGAGCCAAGCCAATGCTAGGCCTCCCATTGGAGGTGTTTATTCACTGTCATGTACTTCCTATAATTTAATTTTTGAATCATCAGACCCAAAAGATAAGTAGGTCGTAATACTGCACAGAAGTCGTTAACACACTCCCTCTTTCGGCTTCAGGGAATCTTTAACACTTAAAAAAATATAACAAATAAAAAAATATACCATCCATGCATCCTATTTAAAAAGTGAAAACACAAAAGAGAATACCCTACTAGAGCCTTAGGAATAAACCAAGTCTGAGTTGCCGAATTAGGATATCCATGAAATTAAGGTACCGAAAGGGCATTAGTTTTAATTAACTAGTGTAACCAAGTCCCCGAGCTCCTAATCTCTGGTTCGCAGGAATAAATTAGTTCTCCCGCTAATTTATTTAGGTTTCTAATCGACCTACCAAGAACGATTAGTGGCGACTCCAAATTTTAAAATCATTTAAACAAAAACCAAAGTTGCGATTCGGTAGGGCTTGGGAGGGTCCGCGTTAGGTTAGTTAAATCTAATTAACCTAATAATCCGTTAACCCCTTTTAAAATTTAAAATTTTTTTTAGAGGGTCGCGACAGACTGGCGACACCGCTGGGGACAGAGATTTTTAAATTTCATGCATATCTCGCTTCTGGTGATATTGTTTGGGACTCATTCTATAGGTGTCATATGTTTTTGCAGGATGGGAGTTATAAGGGGCGGAGTGTTTGGCTAACCCCTTTGTTTTGCAGGCTCGGTGTTGGGTTTATTTGTTTAATTTCGCACATTTTTAGAAGCGCTGTTTTGATATCAATTGTTATGCATGTCTTGCATACTTTGAGGATCACGACATCTGCACACACAAGCGTCTAAACCAAGTCGCGAAATTCTTCCTAGAAAACCATAGATAGGGATCGAATATGCAAAGCTCTTGCGTCGATTGCGCTCGGGTTGACCATATTTTATTCCGCTCATTATCTGAATTGACAATTCTTCCCATTGTGATTTGATTGCGCGGAGGGTAAGTTTGTCAATTCAGATAGTGGGAGCCTTTTTAGGTGCATACCTTATCTCTCCTTCTTTTATTTTCTAGAGTCCACTCCTCACTTGAGTCATGCGCATGACTATGTGATTTGCATTTCTCCAAGGTAAAAGTAAGTTCTCTAATTTTATCTTGTATTTATTTTCGGTCGGTCCATGCTAGGTGTTAGTCAGTTTTTGAGATTGATATTACGACCATTCTTTTTAAAAGAAAATAAAAATTAAATTTGTCCCTCATTTATTTTAAAAAAAAATTTGAAAAAATGATGTAAAAAATCCCTTCATGGGAATTTTATTAACCAATAAGGGATTTTTGTCATATTTTTATTGCTTCAATAAAAATGAAATTTTCCTGAAAAAATTTTCCTCTGAAAATTTATTTCAATAAAAAGAAAAATTCCTTCAAAAAAAAAACTCTAGTAGACATCAAGTGATTTTATCACATTTTTCAAATTATTAAAACTTGCAAGAAAATTTTTCTCGAGAAATTCGCTCATGTCTTTCTAAGAAAATTTTCTCTAAATAAAATTAGACTAATTGACCAATAAGAGATTTTTGTCATGTTTTTCTTGCTTCAATAAAAATGAAATTTTCCTGATAAATTTTCCTCTGAAAATTTATTTCGATAAAAAGAAACATTCCTTCAAAAAAAAACATCAAGTGATTTTATCACATTCTTTCAAATTATAAAAACTTGCAACAAAAATTCTTTTCGAGAAATTCGCTCATGTTTTTCTAAGAAAATTTTCTCTAAATAAAATTAGACTAATGTCTCGGGGGAATTTTGTTAACCAATAAAGGATTTCTGTCAGGTCTTTCCTGCTTCAATAAAAATAAAATTTTCCTGACAAATTTACCTCTGAAAATTTATTTTGATAAAAAGGAAATTCCTTCAAAAATTTTAGTAAACGTCAAGAGATTTTGTCACATTCCTTAAAAAAATAATAATAATAAAAAAGAGTAATAAATCTGCAAAAAATTCTGTATCAGAAATTAACCCATTTCTTCCTAAGGAAATTTTTTTTTTCTTTTTTTTTCTGATTTCTCTATAAAATAGAAAAAATAAAATTGGACTAATATAGGAGTCATGGACCGACATTCCTTGTGTCGTATACTAATTATATCCTTTTCTTTTGCAGGAAGATCCTAGATACCCAAGACGGGTGTAAAAATTAAGTTCAATAATATATCAAGAATCATCTTTAGAAATACCAAAAGACGAAAAACACCAAGGCTTCAACCGTTAATTCTGGGGGGCAAACGAACACTGTCCATCTTTGACAGACAAAGTTGTGTCAATCCGTAAACTTGTATGGGTAGTGTATTCTGATATGACGGTGGATTTATACTGATTAAACACGGGGGTATATTTAATGTATTGCAGAGGATCTCGCGTCTTTTGAAAGACAATATGGATTATATAATCAGAACCCATGAAACAAATACCTTTACCTGATTAAATCAACCAGAGACCGGTCTTAAAATTTCCTCTTATCCGAAACACGCGGAGGGCTTCAGAGGACCGAGGTTCTATTAATGAACGTAGCCCACAGGAATTTCTCCCGACGCTACAAGCGACCGACACGAGCAAGTAGACGCCGAAAGAAACAAAATATGGATAAAAGTGGGCACACAACAGGTGGCCGGATTTACTACCAGCGCACTGATCGAGTTGTCATAGCGTTATTGTTCGTGATCTCAAGATGGATAGTGGGGGCTACCGCCGAACCCATCATCAATGTTCTCGATATCATCGTCTGGAGCAATTAAACAAGAACATCAAGAAGAACATTAAGCCTCGACATCTTCGGTACCTCAAATCGTTCTGTTATGCTATGCGGAAGAAACGATAGCAGGAAAATTAAAAAAAAAAAACAAAACACGTGAAGCTTTTCTTTCATTCCATTCGTCAAAGAGTATTACAACAACTCACTGGGGAGGAAAGGTAAAGCCAAACTGGGCCCTGATAACCATTACGAAAGAGCTCAACTGACTCTCCAAACAGTTGATGCTCTGGATGCACCGGGCGCTCTCGGGATCAAGCTCCGCGAGCCTAAAGAAGAGGCGATCACACTTCTCTTTAACCTGGGCCATAGTGGCCTCGTAATGCTCAACGGCAAACTCCAGGTCCGGAATCGCTGCCCTCTCAAAAGCAATGTCTGCCGTAATGTCATCAAGTCTCTCCTGCAGCCAACCGCATTTGCACCTCATCACAATATTGCCTGGCTCCTGTTCGGCGTAAGTTCGAACTAAGGCCAGACGGTCCACCAACTTTCCCCTCTCAAGAACCAGCCACGAAAGCTGATCGTTGGCAAACTTGAGGGCTTTTTTGTGATTATCAGCCACAAACGTAACAGTTGCCAGACGCTCATGCCGGTCTCGGTAACGGGCTTTCACGACGGCGGTCACAAGAACCGTCTCATAAGCGCGGTTATAGGCAGCTAGAAAATTGATGAAGAGGGTCGAGAAGTTCCGATACTCCTTTCCCAGTTGGGTACCCTCAACAGAAGCAGCGTCCACGATCCTGAATAAACCGAGGATTTCAGCCTCAACGGTAGAGTTTTTGGCTACATGAGCGTAACCTCTACCAAGAAGATTGTAGAGTCTCTCCCACCCAGCCAGGACTTCGGTGGATAATGTGTGGTTAGGAGAATTGGCCATTTTTGAAAGTAGAATACGAAAGAAAGGGGGAGAGAGGTGAGGCAGATGAGCAGAATGCGAAGATGGTAAGCTGCTTCAATTTAAATACTGATTTCATAGGGGCAGTCCTTATAGGTTTTCCTATCTACCATTCTCTGTCGGCAACACCCCCGATGGCTCAAATTCCAGCCAAGTGGCAACCTCGAGCCGAACAAACCCGACGTCTCTGTGGAAAAGCTGGACGGGACTCCACCGCTTTGAAAAAAGAAAGAACGAAAAGACGAGCTGAGTGGGGGACAAAGAAATTTTCGGCAGAAAGAGAGATATTACTCGTCTTCATTGGAGGACCCGCCAGTAAATCGACTGTGGAAATCTTGACAGGGGCCCTCTACCGCGAAAAGAAAGAAGAAGACAAACTGAGCGATAAACGAGGATTTCCCCTTTGATCAAAAGCTGAATGTCAGATTTTCCCCTCGGTAAATCTAATAGCACTGCCCGTGAAGGGGGAAGTCGTTGCTATTGCCAGAGAGAGAATTTGTCCTCATTTGATAGTGAGGGTTCATCTGCACGAACTCGCAGGAGAAAGATAAAGAGGAAGGAGTTTTCGTGGGAGAGGAATTCAAAACCTTCACCATCAAAGCATTGGCTTTCAAAGCTTGTTACGAGAAGCCATCAACAATCCCGTGATCCCTCAAGTCCGAAAAGACATCCTAAGGCGGTCTCGAATCGGCAGTCCTAGATCCAGAAATATGTCAAGCATTAGGGGAACGAGCGCATGTTCAACCCTGGTCCAAGCTGATGAAGTTCCTTACCCTGAGGGTCTACTGGTCATGGCCATTGACGGTAATCCAGTCTCTCTGTCAATCCTTGTTACCGTATTAAGAAAATGCCGGTATAAGGTTGTAGCTCAAGCAAAGGCGACAGAGGCCTTAGAGATATTAAGGAGGAGTAGTGACCCGTTTGATATCGTCCTCACCGCCATAGTAGGGATTGACATGGATGTTTTCACTCTCTTGGAAGTCATCAATTCTAAATTAAACATGCCAGTCCTCGTAATATCGGCAAGCGATGATCAGCAAGCCATAATGAAGGCTGTCTTAAATGGGGCCCAAGACGTCGTAACGAAACCAGTTAGGGTTCAGATGCTTCAAAACATATGGCAGCACGTGGTAAGGAAGCAATTGCACGACCATGAGAACAAGTATCAAGTCTTCAATTTTGTTCCAAGCAACTGGAGAAAGTAGATGAGTTGGTTTCCCGAGCTGCATCGTATGTTTGTTAATGCAGTTCAGCAGCGAAGAATCGATTCGGCACGGCCGCAACATATACTGGAAATTATGAAAGTAGAGGGACTCACTAAAGCAAATGTTTCAAGTCATCTTCAGAAGTACAGAAAAAGGGTGAGAGAACACAATGCAGCTCAGAATCAAAAAAACCAAGGCGGGACTGATCCAAGCCTGAACGTCGAGTCTTCTCGCCACCATAAGTTCCGCAGGTTAGCATGGGGGGAGCCACTTCCCATCATCAACCAAGCCAGTAGCCATGCCATCAATCCTCCAGGCGTTAATCAAAGTATCCCCCAGAATCACCCTAATGCTCTTCAAGAGTATAGACAGCAGGGGCAGTGTATTCAGACTCCTTGGTTTGAGCACCAACCTGTGGCTATAATTCATCCCATGATCAGCGCGCCTACGCAGCCAGAGAATCAGACAAGAAGTTATCCTGAGCACTTCCACTTCTCTAATCCTCAAATGAAAGGAGTTTTTAGCAGCAGGACAGTTGGTGATCCCCACACTTTCTCGAGTAATGATAAAGGCTCTAGCACGAGAAGTCAAATTGCTCATGGCGATGACAGAATGAGAAATCTACCACCAGTATTTGCCAATAACAATGCCCAATTCGAGTATCAGTTGCTGGAAGGTTCAAAAGATTACCCAGATGATGAGCTTACTGCCCTGGTCAACCAGTTTAGGGTTGACAGACGTCCTAAGCCGCGATCAGGAGCTAGTGAGTAAGGACTCTCAAACATCGGTCAACCACACCCAAACCAACACGAGACTAGATGATTATCGAAGAGCCACAGAAGAGGCAGAACTGACCTTGAATAAGTGCACCTTTCATTTCATGCTTAATTCCCCTGCGTATGATATTTCCAGCTTTCTAGGTGACTAGATTTAATTCAGGGGCAATGGGGTAATTTGTTTTTTTTATCTCGTCGAATGCGTGAATCCCTTTTTTATCCTAGATTTAGGGCGGATCAATTTGTGGCAACGTCGCTTACTGCCATAATGAGAAATGTTGAATGGCCTCACGTAAGGAAATTTCAAGTGAAAAGCCCAGGCGAGCTCGAAGACGGGTAACTGTGTGTCGTTCCAATTTACCCTCAATCGTTGCAAAATGCTAAATTGGATTTGTTCCATTCTCACCCAGGGGATTGCAAAGTGCCTCAAGAGTGGCGCAAAATGAAATGACCCAATGGAATGCGATAGGACTCATTCGCCTTCAAGGTAACCTTCAAATTAAAAGAGCCCTCCGGTCCACGGACCCGATGGCATGGAAAATGATGATGGTCCAAGGCAACCCGAAAGAAAACAAGGCCCAACTAAGCAAAGCACATATGTGGCAAGCTCAAAGTGAAGGGCAACTCGGGACATACAATTCAATCCAATCCAAATGAAGGAACTTCCTCAATTCAAATTCAATGGAAGTATACACAAGGGTAAAACAGTATCGTTCCAATTTTTTCTAGAATATGAAGAACATATACTGCCGCATTCTCTTTCATTTTTGCAGGGGAAGTCTCTACTGGCCAGATTTTCCTGTCTACCATTCCCTATCAGTATCACCTCCGCTACTCGTCTCCAATCTCGAGCCAAGAAAATCCGACGTCTCTACGGAAAAGTTGGACGGGACGCCACTACTTTGAAAAAGAAAGGATAAAAAATAAGCTGAGTGGGAGACAAAGACATTTTCGGCAGAAAAGAGATACGACTCGTCTTTTTTTAAGAACTCGCCAGCAAATTGACGGTGGAGACAGCAACAAGGGGCCCCCTTCCACGGAAAGATGGAAGGAGACGAGCTGGGCAAGAGATACGATGAAAAGAAAATCGAGAAAGCCAGAACACTCGAGAGAGGCAATACAGTTGCTAAACCCACGTCTAATTTTAAAGGAGGCATCTTCTTGATAATTCTCATTCGTACTCGAAAGAGAGACTCTTAAAGCATACGCAGTCTCCCAGAAAAATCCAGAGAGTGAAAATACAAGAAGAGATATCAAACTTTGAGAAATTGTTAACCAAATCGAAGATGTCTCAACCCAATACACTTGAAAGTTATCGTTACTTGCTGAATATGGGAGAGGAAGAGTTCGAAGCCATATTTGGGATCGAGCATATGGAGCCCGGCCCTTCCACCGACGACGTCCAAGAGCCCGATAAGGACAATGACAACAACGGTAAAGGTCAAAAGAAGCGTTACCGTCGCCATACTGAGGAGCAAGTACGAAAACTTGAAGCTTTCTTCAGAACGTGCCCTATGCCAGACGACAAACAAAAAATGGAACTGAGTCAAGAGCTAGGACTTGAACCTTCGCAAATCAAGTTCTGGTTTCAAAATAGACGAACCCGAATGAAGACTCGTCATGAGCACAACGAAGCCGAGTTTCTAAGAGTTGAAAATGAAAACCTCCGAGCGGAAAACAAGATGTATAAAGAGACTTTTGACTCCGCCACCTGCCCCAACTGCAATAGCCTCCTCCTCACCCTCGATGAAATGTATGATCTGAGGATCAAAAATGCACGTTTAAGAGGTGAGTTAGACCAATTTATAACAGGATCGAGTTCTGTTGGAGCAGGGTACAAAAGGACCAATGATACTGGATCAGTATCAATACCTCCCGAGGAAGAAGGGACAGATCACCACCAAGCGGACATTGACGATGATCTTTTCGCCATAATCAACCAGTTTGATATCGGTAAAGCATCGGGACTGTGATGCACTTGTTCAGCCAGTGACCACCACACCTTCGATATGGCCGATGCATACCTAATTTGGGATGAAGCCAGCTGATCATGGGAGAGCCTGTAGAGGAAGCAGAACTGATCCTGAATGAGTGAACGTGTTTTATTTCCTTGCGTGATATGTTTTTCTGCTTTTGTGAATGTGTAAAAGCAAGGAGTAATAATCCGACTTCCCCCTATTAAATGCTTGAATCCGCCACCTCACCAACCTCGCGACGAATTGATGGCGAGTAAAAATCTGCATAAACCTGAAGGGTAACTCCGTATCGTTTCAATTTACCCTCAGTTGCTCCAAGTTTTAAAATTAAGCCCCTTCTATTCTCAGGAAATTGCAAATCGACCCGAGAACGCAATCATATCCGAATACAAGTTGAACAAAATTTGGGGGCAAATCGACTCATGGGCATTACCACGGGATGGACAGCTTCGGACAAAGGAAAGTACAAGCGAAAGACGCGAACAATCTCAGAAATGGGTAATTCTGTATCGTTCTAATGTGCACATAATTATCTCAAGTCTTGAATTGTCTTATTCCATTCTTAACAGGGATTGCAAATTACCTCGAGAAATACCGTAACATGGCCCAAGGTGATACAACAAGGCTGCTTTATCCCCAAAGATTAACCTTTGAAAGGATAGCCCCATGGACACCTATGGTCCAATGGACCGAATGGTATGGGGGATGACAGTAGGTCCGAAATATCCCGAGTTCGATCCCCGAGGGTGGGGAATGTTGTATGTATTATAAATAAATGAAACAACTTTTTGTGCATTTCTTTTTGCAAGCAGGAATACTCGACGAGTAATACCGAAGTCAATATTTTGCCACATTCTCGGCTTAATGGTGAAGCATCCAACAAAAGTCGAAGAAAACTCAATCCAGCAAAATTGGTAAAAGACTTGTCCAAGGCATTCAAGATGAAGGGTAAATCAGTATCGTTTCCAATTTATCCCTTTTAATACTGGTTGACATGTCTCCTTTTCTTTTCACAGGAAACAAATTGATCGCAAGCTCTGAAACGAAAAAGCAAATATGTCTTCCTTATCTCGTTTGATTTCAAGAATAATTTCTCAGCTTCTTGCAGGGGCATTAAACAAACCAAAATGCTCCCTCGCCCATATGCTTCATCGCGCAGGGGTAAAGTTTGAGACAAACCACCCCTCGACATAAGGAGTAGGCTTCCCAATTTGTTCGGTCCGCCCACATACCAGGGGCAATTTAAATCCGCCCATATTTGCACATTATATAAACACACGTGATGCTAAAAAATTGTCACATCTACATTGTGCTTACACAGTTCATGAATTATGTATGACTATTCCGTGTGTTTAACTTACCAACTCTAACTTAGAGCATAAACTGCACAGGAGATATCAAATGTGCAGAATGGGGCATGACAGGATGAGGAAAGGCAAACCATTTCCACAAAGGTCTAACATTTTGATCTACAGATAACCAGCCTTTCTCTAGAGTGAGAAAAAGCCCTTTCGGAATGAAGTCCCCCATTCAAATTACATTCGAGGTGTTCATACTATAAGAACCTCCTTAAACAGAAGTGGTAATGCAATACATGATCTATATGTTGATCGATTGCATCATGAGTTATTACATAAACTGCCTTTAATCATGGCAAACTTAGCTGAACAATTTTGTATGAACCAATGAACGCATTGATGAAAATGCTTGCACATGTTAGCTCTGACATTGCCCGACAGGCAACACATTCCCGGTGTTTGAGTTACCTTCCAAAGTCTTGAAATTCATTCGGCGACTATTGAATGAACAAGCCTGGTTATCGAGAAGCCACCAAGCATTTCTTCCAAATTCTCAGGTAAGTATATCTTCAACCAGAACCTTTCAAGAGAATGAATTCTGACGGTTGTTGGGATACTCGAATCCATTGCGGTATATACAGGTATCCACATTCTTCAATAAAGCATGATTTGTCTCAAGGATAGAAATGTTCGAGACCTTTTGATCTCTGCCTCTTTGGTTTATTCCTAAAACGACAGGAGAATATAATTTGGGTTTGAGCTTCTGCAGGATTCCTGGTCTCCCCAGATTTCAGAATGGCACCCTTTGAGGTACATAAAGTCCTTCTTACAGGCAAATCAAGTCCTTCTTACAGGCAAATCAAGTCCTTCTTACAGGCATAAAGTCCTTCTTACAGGCAAACCAAGTCCTTCTTATAGGCAAACCAAGTCCTTCTTACAGGCACCAAGTCCTTCTTACAGGCAAACCAAGTCCTTCTTACAGGCAAATCAAGTCCTTCTTACAGGCAAACCAAGTCCTTCTTATAGGCACAAAGTCCTTCTTACAGGCAAAGTAAGTCCTTTTTACAGGCAAATCAAGTCCTTCTTACAGGCACAAAGTCCTTCTTACAGGCAAACTAAGTCCTTCTTACAGGCAAATCAAGTCCTTCTTACAGGCAAACTAAGTCCTTCTTACAGGCAAACAAAGTCCTTCTTACAGGCACAAAGTCCTTCTTACAGGCAAACCAAGTCCTTCTTACAGGCAAATAAAGTCCTTCTTACAGGCAAATCAAGTCCTTCTTACAGGCAAACAAAGTCCTTCTTACAGGCAAAGCAAGTCCTTCTTACAGGCAAATCAAGTCCTTCTTACAGGCAAACCAAGTCCTTCTTACAGGCAAAGTAAGTCCTTCTTACAGGCAAATTAAGTCCTTTTTACAGGCAAATCAAGTCCTTCTTACATGCAAATTAAGTCATTTTACATGGCATAAAGTCCTTTTTACAGGCACCAAGTCCTTTTTACAAGCACCAAAGTCCTTTTTAGAGGCACCAAGTCCTTTCTACAAGCGCAAAGTCCTTCTTACAGGCAGTTTCATGGGATAACCTACCATACAGGTCAAATTTCAATCAAATTTTAATCAGTAGAATCCTTTCATTAGGAATCTACCATGGGGTGACTTATCATACGGGTCAAAATTTAAATCAGTAGAATCTTTTTATTAGGAATCTACCATGGTACGACCCACCATACGGGTCAAATTTTAATTCAATTTTTAATCAGTAGAATCCTTTTATTAGGAATATACCATGGGTTAACCTACCATACGGGTTCAAGTTCAACTACTCTAAGGTTTTCTTATAACGAATCTTTAGGTTCTCATTTCATTTTTAGTGGAACATTCATGTCACGACTCTTTTTATTTTATTGTGTTGAGTTTATTAGAACTTATGTGTCATCTCGTCTTTGAAATGAACCTCTACCGAGCTTCCTTTCAAAGAGGGGCAGCTGTTGACACCTGATTTTTAATCATCCTTTCTGTTTTAAAATTAATAAAAAAAATTTTTTTATAAAAACTCATAAAATTGAAAAATCAACTTTGGGGACCTTGGCTAAGCCTAAAGAACCAATTTTGATCAAAAAATGATTTTCCATATTTTTCGTATTTTTCGGTATTTTTTATTTATTTATTTTCAAAAATTAATAGAAAATTCATAAAAATTCATAAAATTGAAAAATCAACTTTGGAAGCCTTGGCCAAGCCTAGGCAACCATTTTTGAACAAAAAATAAATTTTCATATTATATATATTTAATTTTTTTTAAAAAAAAATAATACAAAAATACTTGAAAATTTTGGAAAATTAACATTTGAGGCCAAAAAAATACACAAAGATAGTTAATATTTTTATTTTAAATCTATTTTCATATTGGCCCTCGTAAATTCAGAAAAATCCAATTCGAGTCACGTGTTCCTTCACGAGTATAATCTCGAATCGGGCCTAAAAAAATTTAATTTGAACCAACTTATTTTTAATTTTCACTTTTTATGAGTTGTGACATTGTCTTCTAATATTTTAAATTTTCATCTTGGCTCAATTATACCCAGAATGACTCAATTTTGCAAAAGGGCTTTAATTAAATTCTGCATTATTTTCAGCGACAAGAAATGAGCTTAAATTTGACATGTGGTAAATTTTGGTGTGTCAAAAATTGTGACGAGATTTGGACTTAAAGAAATATATTTTTTCATGGACTGAATTGTAAATACTTAAAATTCAAGGACTATAGTGCAAATACCTAACTCTTGAATGATTATTTTACAAATAACAAAAAGAAGAGTTAGTGGATAAATTAGAATAGAGAAGGGAAGATGGAGAAGAGGAGATGAAGAAGAGAAGTTGGAGAAGGATGGATGGAGAAAATAAGATAAGAATAGAGAAGGGAAGATGGAGATGAAGAAGAGTTAGTGGAGAAATTAGAATGGAAGATAAGAATAGAGAAGGGAAGATGGAGATGAAGAAGAGTTAGTGGAAAAATTAGAATGGGAGATAAATATGGAGAAGGGAAGATGAAGATGAAGAAGAGTTAGTGGAGAGATTAGAATGTGAGATAGAGATGGAGAATGGAAGATGAAAATGAAGAAGAGTTAGTGGAGAAATTAGAATGGGAGATAGAGTTAGTGGAAAAATTAGAATGGGAGATAGATGAGTAGATTATAAAAGGAGGAAGAAGTGAGCTTGAGAGAGGGATTTTTTTTGGAGAGAAAATTTTGGATGTTTGAGAGAGTTTTTGGGAGATTGAAGAAAAATTTGAGAGAAAGAAAATACCAAAAGAGAGAGAATTTTGAAGATGATGGAAGTTTAAAGCTAGGGGTTATCATCACAAATTCCTTCATCGATCAATATAAATCAAGAGTTCTTCCTCGTCAACGAGCAAGCAAATTCGAGCTAAGTGTTTTTATTTATTCATTTGTTTATGGTTTTACTTGCAAATTAGCACAAATTGTATAAACTTTCTCCATCTCCTCTTTTTTTTCCCCATATTTTATGTCAGGAGAAGGATATCTCTACGTCAACAGCAAAAATCTCGTAGAGATGCAAAAATCAGCCCAGACAAGCTCCTAAGCTGTCCACCGATTTCTCAACTGATCTGTGACTAAAAGTCCCTCTTAATTCAAAAGAAACTTTCTATATTGGGAACATAGAGAGCGAAAATCAATTATAGAAATCCCTCCCAAAAAAATGGGAGATAAGTACTCTTTTCACTCTTCTGATTTTAGGTGCAGATTAGCACATATTTTGTATACTGACATTTCACTCTATTTTATGTCAGGAAGCCGCAGCTTTATATCAATGGTCAACCCTATGGAAGCACAAAATCGGCTTGGAGGAGTCCTCAAGCGCGCACAAATTTCAAATTGTTGAATCAATTCGTTGTATTTTATTTTAAAGAATTCATACCCCAGAATGGAGAGGACAAAGTCCATCCGCAATTTAAATACCTGCACCATAAATCCCAAAGGGAAGAGCCAAGCCAATGCTTAGCCTCCCATTGGAGGTTTTTACTTACAGTAGTTAAATACCTGCAACTTAAATACCTGTACCTTAAATCCCAAAGGGAAGAGCCAAGCCAATGCTTAGCCTCCCATTGGAGGTTTTTACTTACAGTAGTTAAATACCTGCAACTTAAATACCTATACCTTAAATCCCAAAGGGAAGAGCCAAGCCAATGCTTAGCCTCCCATTGGAGGTTTTTACTTACAGTAGTTAAATACCTGCAACTTAAATACATGTACCTTAAATCCCAAAGGGAAGAGCCAAGCCAATGCTTAGCCTCCCATTGGAGGTTTGTACTTACAGTAGTTAAATACCTGCAACTTAAATACTTGTACCTTAAATCCCAAAGGGAAGAGCCAAGCCAATGCTTAGCCTCCCATTGGAGGTTTTTACTTACAGTAGTTTAAATACTTGCAACTTAAATACATGTACCTTAAATCCCAAAGGGAAGAGCCAAGCCAATGCTAGGCCTCCCATTGGAGGTGTTTATTCACTGTCATGTACTTCCTATAATTTAATTTTTGAATCATCAGACCCAAAAGATAAGTAGGTCGTAATACTGCACAGAAGTCGTTAACACACTCCCTCTTTCGGCTTCAGGGAATCTTTAACACTTAAAAAAATATAACAAATAAAAATATATACCATCCATGCATCCTATTTAAAAAGTGAAAACACAAAAGAGAATACCCTACTAGAGCCTTAGGAATAAACCAAGTCTGAGTTGCCAAATTAGGATATCCATGAAATTAAGGTACCGAAAGGGCATTAGTTTTAATTAACTAGTGTAACCAAGTCCCCGAGCTCCTAATCTCTGGTTCGCAGGAATAAATTAGTTCTCCCGCTAATTTATTTAGGTTTCTAATCGACCTACCAAGAACGATTAGTGGCGACTCCAAATTTTAAAATCATTTAAACAAAAACCAAAGTTGCGATTCGGTAGGGCTTGGGAGGGTCCGCGTTAGGTTAGTTAAATCTAATTAACCTAATAATCCGTTAACCCCTTTTAAAATTTAAAATTTTTTTTAGAGGGTCGCGACAGCAGCCTCATTCCAGAATGCATTGCAAAGTGAAGAGTCCAATAGGAAGCATACCCTTGTGCCAATGTTCGACCAAAAACCTCGAAATCGAATTGGCTCAGTACTGGGAATGGGTGAATCGGATCTCTGCGATCCGTAACATCGTGGCTCGCCCTCTCCGCTAAGTTGCCATCGTTGAGGTTCGTCGTGAGATGCTTGTGAAAATCCCCTGTTGCATCGTGAGCATCGTCAAAGTCATCAGCCACCAGCTATCTTTGAGGAGCGAATTAGGGTCTTAAGAAAATGGTCAACGAGATTCGCTATAATTGGAGGAGCATTGTGAGCATCCGAAAGCCGTTGCCCATCGTCTGTTGTCCAGGCGCCAAACGATTTGGTGTTGAGGAGTGTTTACGGTTCTGAGCTCTTTGTTTGGGAGAGTTTTCATTTGGGAAATTTGCCCAAAAAAAAATATGTCCTCATTTTTTGGCATCCACGTTAGTGTCGGACTGATCACGTAGGACGGCTAGCACTGACTAGAAATTCACGTAAACATTTTTTAGAAGCTAAATTGGTCAGAAGATTGAATTACAAAAAAAAATGAAAAGGTTTAGAACTAAATCCACAAAATTGGAAGGTTTATGACTAAATAAAAAAAATGAAAAAGTTTAGGACTGAATTGACAAAAGTCCAATAGGTTTAGGACTTTTTCGACAATTTTTCCATATTTATCCTTATTTTTCTTTTGATTAACACAACAAAAAGCTTTAAACTAATATATCTATGACAAATTCGTCTTGACCTAATTTTTTTACCTCCATAAACCCAAAACTAGTACACATTTAATAAATTTATTCTCTGTTAGTTTTTGTTAAATTTTATTATGGAATTACTGAGTTGGATGACACGTGATGATTGATACATTTTGAGGTTTTTAGCTTCTTTTTATCACAGGAGTACTAGTTTTGAATTTTTTGTGGCTAAAAAATTAGTTCTTAGTAAATATATCGTAGATGTACTAGTCTGAGATTTTTGATATCAAAAAAATTAGTTTTTGGTAAATTTATTGCAAATGTACTAGTTTATGTTTTTTAGTTGTCCAAAAATTAATTGGGGTAGATTTGTACAAGTGTTCCCGCTTTGATTTTTTGTGGTATTAACCATTTCTCATTTTATAACATATATACATGGGTAATTTACAAGAAAATTCTAAACCTATTGTTACTGTACCAATTCAATCATAAATCTTTTAATCTTACCAGTTGAGTACTAAATCTTTTGATGATTTACCAATGTAGTCCATTCGGCCAACTTTGGTCAAAATAATTGACATGGATGCTAATCGCCTTACGTGGCGTTGCCGGATTAACATGGAAAACTTTTTCAAAATTTATATAAATAATTATTTTTTCTTTTAATTTTTCTTTGGTTTTCCTTTTTCATTATGCCAGTGGGCAATCACTGGGCACTATCCATTGGACTTTTTTCCAAATTAGGATTAAGAAAATTATTTGAAAAATTTTGTTAAAAAAAGAATTTACAAGATTGGGGCCTGTGCGCGCGCCATAGTGCTGCACACGGGCCCCTTTTTTTAGTTTCATTTTTTTAATTTTTTTCTAATATTTATATAACTTTGTAAATACAATTTTTTCTTTTCTAGCTTATTTTTATAACATAATTATCAATAATTAATTGAAATTTTTTAAAAATATGTATGTAATTATTTTATAAAGTATGTAAAAAAAATTAATTTAAAATATTCACGAGGCCGATGCAGTAGCATCTTTTTATTTCAATTTTTTTTATGTTTTTTATTTATTATTTATACAACTTTGTAAAAATAATTTTTTCCTATTGAAGCATATTTTTATAACATAATTATCAATAATTAATTGAAAATTTTATTAAGATGTATGTAATTAATTTATTTACTATGTAAATAATTGATAAAAAAATATTCAAGAGGCTGGTACAGTGGTTTTTTTATTAATTTCTTATTTTTCACATGTTTTTATAATTTTATAAATAAAAATTTTTGAAGCTTATTTTTATAACGTAATTATCAATAATTGATTGAGAATTATATTTTTGTGAATATTTTTATTAATTATTTACATAGTAAATAAAAAAAACATACAAAAAATGAAATAAAAAATGCTACCACACGGCCTCGTGAATATTGTTAATTAATTTATTTATATATTAACAATTTTTTTCAATTAATTATTGATAATTATTTATAAAAACAGGCTACAAAATAAAAAAAAATTGTATTTACAAAGTTATATAAATATTAGAAAAAACTAAAAAAAATGAAATTAAAAAAATCGGACCCGTGCGCAGCACTGTGGCATACGCATGAGCCCGAGTGGCACTGTGCAAGTGCCTCTCGGCCCGTGTGGCATTGTGGCTACTTCACGAGCCCTAATCCTGTAAATTCTTTTTTTTACTCTAATTTTGTAAATAATTTTTTAATCCTAATTTGGAAAAAAGCCCCCCATCCATTAGCCATATGTGATGGGCAACAAGTGCTAGCCTTGATTTGGGCAACACTGTCCTCACCCACCATAGGCCAGGGTCGGCCTCTCTGGCTTCTGCCTTGGCAAGAGTGAGTACCGACAATGCTTCGCTCGCCAAATCTGGGGAGGTCGACCCTTGCCCTCACCTTTTAAGTGGTTTCCTAATTGGAATAAGTTTCCTGATTTAAGGTCTCAACTTCTAAATGATTTGAGTGAGATTGTAATATCCGTTGTATTGCTTGATTTATGATGAAATTCAGCATTGACCTCATCGTAAATGTAGGCTACACAGATTGAACCACGTAAATATGATGTTCAATTGCTCAACCGCACCACAACTAATATTGTCATTTTCAACTTTTCAAATAGGAACATTCGTTCATAATTCCTAAGGTAACCACGTCATCTATTGTTGTCGCTCTAATTTTCTTTCGATATATAGATGCAATGTCGCAATAAATATTGCAATTGGAATACCAATTAGAACATAATTAAAATATCTAATATAAAAAGATATTTCCATAAATAGTGAAATATTAATGGATAATGCCACGAAAAACCCCAAATTGGTACGCCCCTCACAAATTTACCCCAAACTATTTTTTTTATCATGAAAAATCCCAAACAGGTACACTTGTGACAAATTTACCCCAAACTATTTTTTTACCTCAAAAAACCCCAAATTGGTATACCTGTGACAAATTTACCCCAAACTAATATATTTTTGATAAATTTACCTTCCGTTAATTTTTGTTAAATTTAACGTCAAATTGCTTAGTTGGATGGCATGTGGAACTTCACAAGTATACCAGTTTGAAATTTCACAGGTTGATCAATTTATGATTTTTAATGGTACCAATCCAATTTAACAAAGGGTAAATTTGTCATGGATGTAATAGTTTGGGATTTTTCGTGGTAAAAAAAAATAGTTTGGAGTAAATTTTTCACGGGCGTACCAATTTGGGGTTTTTCGTGGTCAAAAAAATAGTTCGGGGTAAATTTGTCACGGATGTACCAGTTTAGGATTTTTCGTGGTATTAACCCAAATATTAAATAGTACTTTAATACTGAGAACATAAAAAATAGCATATTCATGAATATTTTCCCAGACAATAGTTATCTTTGACTAAATTACGAGGAGTAAAGTGTGGAATCAACAATGAAAAAATCGTAATCATTAATTCCTCGAGAAACCACGTCACCAGTTTACTATTGATCTCCCTTTCATTCTAATATATAGAATGTGACAATTTGACAGTGTGATAAAGATAGCGTGGAAAAACATGTGTATTGCAGTGAAGTTGTGTGGCAATAGAAAGAATGACAACAACACCAACAACAATAATAATTTACAAAAATCGTCATCGTACTACTACTCGAATCTGACCATGTATTGCCATTTGTTACAATTGGGTCCTCCAAACTTATCTCTGACAATAATTTAAGGACAGAGTTTAAATTTTCGTCCAAAGACACGTAACAAAATATGCATCACAGGTAAATCGGCACGTCGTGCCCACTTGTACAAGTTTCTAGCGGAATCCACTTTTGGTGCATTGTGTTATTCTTGTCCAAGGTGCAAAAGGTTGGGCTTTCGTTTGGAACGTTTAAAATGTTAAAGTGTTTTTATCCCAGGTGTAAAAGGTTGGACCCTTTTTTTTTTTTAGGATTCTTTTGCTCCTTTTTTATAAACATTACGTTCCATTTTATTGTTCCAAATTATGAGATTTTACGAAATCAACAAATCTCCTTAGCATGAAAGACAATGATCAAATAGAATCTTTTTTCTTTCTCTAATTCTCATTTTTCTCTTAAAATTTTACTTTGCCTCTTTATAAAACATGGGGTAGAACTCCACACTTGAAAATAAACGCCGTCAGTCCACCCACAATTTCCTTATAAACATATGCTTGCTCATTTTGGTATATAGCAATTAATGACATGCTTTGTGAGCAAAACTCTTGAGGACTTTCTATTTTGGCATTTGCTACCTTCCCTAGCACGCTCGTTTGACTTGTTTCAACCAACGGACTAAGTAACTATGGTCAAACCGAGCATTCCGTAACGGTATGAGACCCCGATGATGAAGCAAATAGGGTAACCACATTGATCAATCCTCCAGCACCTTATTTTTCCGTATCTTTTAAAATAATTAGTTTATGAAAAATATTTTTATTATTTACAACAATCTAAATTTAAATATTTTCATGTGCGATGATTATATTCTTGGTTTATTCATTTTTCCAAGCGAAATTTTTATGGAAATAATGTTTAAATAATATATTCTTTGTGAAATAAACGTAGGTTGGGCCAGACGTCTCTTGCCATATATACTATATAGACATGCTTTTGTCGGCCCACGGTCTCCAAATGATGAGTCAATTTGAGTGCAATATTTGTATTCTTCTATCGCAACTTACGCCCACAGAAGTATGGTAGGTCATTACACCAAACAAGTAAAACTTAATTAGCACATTTGACATAACAGTCAATATCGTTAGGTTGCAACTATAATTTGGGATAAAACTATGTTTGGATGAGTTAATTCTTAAGGATACAAGATAGGTAACGATAAGATACCGACTCGCTCGATCTGCTTTGGTTGGGTCGAACCTACGTTCTGCAGAGGGAGTGATCAGTTTGAGTGGCGCGTCTATTAAAAAGATGCTACCGACCAATTGCAAGTTCGCTTTTTATTCCAAGCGTGAGATAAAATTAGGGCACTAAGAATCGAAGAGAAGACAAGCTCGATTAACTTTTTGACGACCGAACCAAACCTTTATAACCAAACAAGCGCAATGGGACGTGTGGTGACGAGAGAGACGTGGACGTTCATCTTGTCCAGAATCATTCAAACTGATGGGGACCGATCCGTGTGGGCACGTTCACATGGTTTCATTGCTCATCAGCGATCTTCAAATCGTCTAGCTTCATGGATCCGTTCTTCGCATGCTCGGTCTAAGGCATATAATCATCATTTCTTTATGCTCCGTTTATTTCGCGATAAATGAATAATTTGAAAATTATTTTTTTAAAAATAATTATTTGTATCGCTTGAAATAATTAACCAATGATAAATGTTTTCATTATCAACAAATAATAGTTTTTGTTCATTCATAGTTGTAAGTAGTAGAAACGATTATTTTTTGAATAATATTTTTCAAATCGTTCATTTTTTTTTTCTGAAATAAATGCACCCTTAATGAGTTTTTACTCTTAAAAAAAATTTACTTGGGTCTTGAGAAATGCGATAGAAAATCAAATACTTAAGATGTCAAGTTTTTTATATCTTGAAAGAAAAAATGATCAAATTAAATTAAACTATACGGATCTTACATGAAACTACCTAATGTCCCCATTAGATAAGTAAGTTTGCGAGATTAGGCTTCCAAAAGATGAAGGGCCAGAGATAAGAATGGAAGCCGTCTAGACTTCAAATTAGCATGCTGGCCTTCAAGCATTTATTTTGTCAAGAAAAAATTATAGGGATAAGTATGCTAGAAATCCTAAAACTTATCACGAAAGTGCAATTAAGTACTAAAACTTTCAAAAGATACAATCAAGTTCTAAAACTTCTCACGAAATTGCAATCAAGTCCTAAAACTTGTCAAATTGATGAAATCAAATTATTTTGTTGATTGCACTTTTTGGAAATTGTAGGACTTGATTACGCTTTTGTGATAAGTTTTAGGACTTGATTATACTTTTTAAAAATTCTAGGACTCATTACGCTTTTTGATAAGTTTTAGGACTTAGTTACACTTTTTGAAAGTTTTAGTACTCGGTTGCACTTTATTAACAAGTTTTAAAACTTCCAACGCACTTACCCTAACATTATACAAATATATACTGTTGACACATTTCCTAGCAAATTAAGTTACTAGAAAAAGCCGGTTTGTCTAGTTCGGCGCACTGGTGAAAGGTTCAAATCCTTGCGCTCCCCCTCAAACTCATTCGCTGCTCCCGGCATCGGGTTCGCACTACTTGCAAACACAAGAACAAGAGCTCCCTCCATCATTAGGTAGAGCCGAGTCTCGCGGGGGGAATCGGACCGACCTACTTATTAACAGTCTAAACTGTTAGAGGAAAAACAGAAAAATAAATTTGATCGAGAGATCTTTGGGTCTTTTGGTGATCTTGGCTCGTGCATGTAGCTAGAAGAACTCACACACGGGGAACTACAGCCAGAGCCAGCGCCACACGTGCATGCATGGTCGCGGGAGACGAGTTTACAAGATAAGCGAGATGACTTTCGAATGCACGAGAAGCCAACTTTAACACCCACATCGTGAGTGGAGAACGTTCTTTATATAAACCAAAGTATGCTGATGCAAACCTGAATTTGCTTAACAATTCGAGCATCCCACCCTCGAATATTTAATTGAATGATTATCTGCATTGACATAAAGCGAAAGGGAAAGGTTATCCATGCCTATCCTATGATACGACCGAACATCATATATTCCCCTCCTCTTCGAGGAGAAAAAATTAATTTTCCCGCACAAGCGTCGGGCATCGGCATGCCTGCAATGGCTACTAACACGTGAATTGCATGAAGGATTTTTGTGCGCGTGCGCGTGTGAGACGTCTCGATATATACTATTTATCAATGATGGAATAAATATTTCTCTTTACTATAGTATCTCAAAGGTCCTACCCAAAATGATTTTCGCATCACAAATCATGATATAAATATTTGGAAAACAGGAATGGTGTTGGAGTGCCTATCCTCTTCGAGCCAATGGATTTGCAACGAAGCGATGACATCAGGAGAATATAAATTCCAATGATGACTAGAGAAAAAGGGAGAAGAAAAAAGTTGTGATTGAGTGTGTGTAGCTCAGTGGGACGCAATGGAGTGGAGACAACGCCCACATGTTGCAGTCCGATGCGTGCCCAAGTTGGGGCCAATTCTGATCGTGGGAAAGCTTGTGACGTGGCGTGAATGGAGACCACGCCGCGGTGGTCGGCGAGCCTCATGTAGTCCAAGATCGGCTGGGAGAGTGACTTATACACATGGAAATCCCATCATAAGAAGGAGTTGAAATTTCAATTCTGCATTTCTGCGCTAGCTCGGGAAAATAATTGGAATGACCAGATCGAAACTTTTGTACTTTGAGTTTGGTCTGATGAACGCTCTAGGAAGGTTGAAATTTGGAGAGGAAGTGGACAAACGTGAATGGATAGAATGAGGAAAAGATACGAATTTCGGTGGTTCCTCTTCTAGGCCTCTAAGGAAGTTGAAGAGGCATCAATTCTTCCATATTGATGGCTGCAACTTTTGAAGGATGCAGACTTTAAAAAGCTCCGAATATTCAAGAACAGAATGGACATTATTCTAGATTTTCAAGGGATATGAACTCTTTAAGGTTTAAGTGAATTGCACTAAGCAAATTTCATTAATCAAATTCGATGGTCTTCCTATGGAAACTTGATGGCCTTTCAAAGCAAAACAACAGAAAAGCAAAAGATTAAAGTGAAATCTAGAAACTAGAAATTATTAAAGCACATAGAAACGTTTGACCAAAAAAAAGCACATAGAAATTACGAGCTATTGAAAGTTCAATATTTCCAATGTTTGTCGCTGTCCCAAAATGTCTTGTTGTAAGTTTCCAATTCATGGAAGATGATAAAGGGAAAGATGACACGCTCGCCGATATCAATGTTAGGCTTGTTGATGAGAGTCTTCGTCAAGCTTGAATGCAGGTTGATCTTCTTGGATGAGCAAGTTGGTCTTGAATACGGGTCGCATCATAACCTAAGACGAAGGCAAACTGAGGAAGAATATGGGATGAAGCAAGGCTTCAATGATTGACTTTGACTCATTTCGGGATGAATATATATGTGCATTCGAATTTATTATCAAAGGACTAGCATTGTATTGAATCTTTTGCATTTATGTTGATTTAATATGTTCGGCCAACTTTGGCTAGAATTTACAGAAGTGGCGTGGCTAGTGTTGATGTAATAATATTTAATAATTTTTTCTTTTTCTTTTCTTTACATTTTCTTCTTTTTCCCTACACTTAAGGCCGGTGAGGGTAGCTGGCCACAGGCAAGGGCCGAATGCCCTTGCTAGGCCCTAAGCCTAAGGAAACAAGAAAAAAGTAAATAAAATAAATGAAAATTAAAAAATATTTTAAAAAAATTCAAAAATTATTAAAATTTGTCCATCTTTCAAATTGAATTGACATAACTACTAGGCATAGAATTTTTTTTTAATATAATTTCCACTGCATCATTATCTTGTCAGGAAGGAAATACGTCTATCAGATCATGTCTCTCTCCTCACGTGTGGCTGCTAAATTCAGTCTCCCTCCGTACTCATATGTCGCCGCGCCATTTCTATGCTGCTTCCTCCCTGTCTTTGAGTGGAGCATGATAGCCTTTACATATATTGGGGAAAAAGTGGTGGAATAGCATCGGATAGAACAGTTCCTCCCATGAAACTTTTCTTCCATGTCATTGGAAATTTAATTAATTCCTGCTCAGCACATGATTCTCGTATCGACGAATGTCGGGCGATCAATGAAAAAAGCACAAACTTGTGCTCTTAGAAGTGACATCAAAGGGGCACTCAGTTAAGGGGATTAGTAGAAGGGCAAGATTCTTAAAGCCGAAGTTGATTACTAGAGAAGATATGTACTCATATCAAACCGAAATTTATCAAATACGTGTATGTTCAATTGCTCATCGGGGTTCAAAGTAGGATGGATATTACATTAAGAACCTTACAGTTTTTTGGTTTTTCATTTGGACTTTTGACTCAACTAGTCTTCATAAATTAGATACACTAATGCACAACTTTTTAATCCTCTACTCACCCATCAATGGCTCAGCTAGTTTGCGCTCTAGTCCTTTCACGAGAGGTCCTGAGTTCGAACCTCGCTGGGTGCCGGTGAGTTAAGCGGAGGGTCGTGGCGGTAGGATGCTGCACTAGCCCTCCCGGAGGATTAGTCGAGGTGCGCGATCCATACGGAGGCTAGCTTGGACACCTTCGATACCAGAAAAAAAAAACTTTTTAATCCTCTCTCTCTCTCCCCACATTCAATGAACTTGTTGGAGCCAAATGTAGCTCGTTTACCATGGGCGAGCTTAATCTAACGTCACAATCGAACTCGCCGGGGGGTGGGGGGGTGTGAGAGAGACTGGATGTGAAAGAGAAAGAATGGTCTGTTAGTATTTATTTCGGTATTGTTGGATATTAACATGTCTGCAATTAACGAAACAAGCGACTAATTTTAACAGGTGAAATTATGAACTTATTAATTGATCAAAATTTATTTCATGATTTATAAAATTTGTAAATTAATATCCTCTTAATCATTAATCATGTCATTCGTATTGTTGAGCTTACACTAGATGAATGATTTAAGATGAATTTGATCAACCTAACCCATCTTGGGTCCCGTTATGTGACGTTGTATAAAGTCCAAATCTCGCCAACACCTTTCTCTACTTTTGAGAGTCCATGTTTGTAAGCTCGCAATCGAGTTGCTTCCCACGGGTGGAAAACGTGAGAACACTGCATAGGGAGAAAATGTCATCAACGACTGCTTCTTACGCTCACCTCAAATAAACAAAAATAAAAACAAATACAACTAATTATTCCCTCGTTTGTCATATCAAAATAAATTTGTTGTGCATAAGTAGGGTACTATCCTTATGTGCACGTCTCTAAAACGTTTTCCCCTCTACCTAATCATTAATTTAGCTTGTTGGAAATAAAGAGATTTTCTTTTCTCCTTCTCCTTCTCCTTCTCCTTCTCCTTTTCCTCGCGTTGCATGCATATAAAGAGACCTAATACCCTGAAACTCTCTGACTTCAACTCGAGTCCCATTTCTATCTTTTGTCTTATATAAAACCTTCAACTTTAAGTGCAATCCCAATTCTAATCTAAACTATTTTTTTTTATCTCATTAGGTCCAGTCTCAATTCTACCTTAAACTTTTTTGTTTCATAAAAAACCCTAACTCTTTCTCTGTCTCGTTAAAAAAAATCCCAACTCTAGGTTCAATTTCCATTTTACTCTAAATTTTTTTTGTCTCATACAAGACAACCAACTTTTACTAGTCCCAAATCTGCCTCCATGAAGCTTCTGTCAAAATCATCTACAGTGATTTTGATCTCGATCTCCCGTTTCTCATGCTTGGGAATGTTCCATCTCAAGTGGTCAAACAGCTCGTGCTCAGGACACTCGAATAGCTCGTGTTTGGGAGTATTCTATTTCTTGGTTGTCAAAGAGAAATTTCGGGTTGGGGGTTAATTGGGGCAGATTTGTAACTCAAGTAAGAGTTTGTGATTTTTTATGAGACTATAAAATTTTCTGGAAAAAAAAAATTGAGAGTAGATAGTAAAATCGGAACAAGACCTTAAGTTGGGGGGTTTTTTCATAGGACAATAAAGGATAGGGTAGAATTAAGACATGATCTTGTTAAGGGTTTTTTCACGAAACGAAAAAAAAAAATTAGAGTAGAATGGGAACTGGACCTAAAGTTGGACATCTTTTGCGAGACAAAAAAAAAATAGAGTGGGATGGGAACTAGACCTAAAAGGTAAAATTGAGACAATACTTAAAGTTTGTGAAAGAAACGAACTCATTTGATAGAATTATCTCTTTGTAAAGTCATCAATTGCCTATATCAAACTAAACCGCAATGATTATTATATCATTACTACTATGCACTTAAAAAAAACAGCACATTATGGTCATTGTATAAATCATTTCTTATTCTAGTTATAATAGTAATTTAAGGAGATTGCGCTTGACGGTGAAGGCCCGGTGGAGAGTGACCTAAACTGCCACTTTATTAGTGCGGCACTGCTCACCAATCTATTCATAATTAAACTTGGTGCGACCTATGCGTTTGCAATTTGCTGCGTGCCCTTCCACAAGTCCCCTGGTTGGTGAAGATGAATTAAGGTGACATCTTAGGGATGTTAATGAGGGAAATGCGTAGACAAATTGTTCAACGACTTAACTAAATCGAGAAATTAGTGATTTTAATCAACAGTGTCGCACGACAATAATATCAACCCGGGAAATAAAATAAAAAAAAACGAAAACGAAAACGAAAACGAAAAGAAGAGGCGACACGTTTCAAAATATGCATGGGAAGTTAGGTACGCGACAAAACAAAAACAGTTCAATATACGGGGATCGATATGCTTCTTCGACTTTGCCCTAGTTGTCTCAACTGAAGTGCCCCGTGACTAGGCTTGTGGTTATAAAACCAAAGGATGTTACCATCAAATGCGAATTCTATATTGCCAAGAGTCGCCCTTGGAGGTGACCTCCTGGCTTCGTTGTGTCGTCATCGTTCTCTCTATGTGGATGTTAATAGTTTAATTCAAAGCGAAACGCATGCAAGAGGAACATCATATGTACGAAGAAATGGTGATGGAAGTGGCCGGGCCCGGGTATCGGCATGACCAGGTTCAATTAGCAAAATCCTGAAAATTCTAGGGCACGTCACTATTTGTCTGGGCCAGACAAATGGTTGGGCATGTCACTATTTGTCTTATAGTTCGTGGTCGTACACCGTGGGACCGTGGCGCCGACGTCGGTGACCCCTAATCAAAGGTTTGGTTGTCCTGCTAGAGAAGAGGAGCTGCGACGACTAGGCGGTGGTTGGATACGGGCGGCAGCGCCGGTTCTTACGGTGGACATTTTAGAAAGAGGAAGGGGGAAAAGACGGAGAAAGATAACATAAACATCAGTACATAAGAAAACTCAGCCCTTCAAGATAATTGAGACTGATGTGTTCATCATATTAAATGGGGTAAAATTTATACTAATTTTATTCCCTAAGTTTAAAAGAGTCCTTATCCACCGGTGACCAGATCATCGAGGATACTCTTTTGTAATGCAAAAGCAAGTGATTTAACAATGGCTGCACATATTCTCGTGCACTAATCTTTATGAAGATTTTGAATAGCTAAATGTCCTTATTCATCACTTGAGAACGAACTTTTTAGAGATCCTTTCTTATCCTATGCCTAGCGTTATTGCTAGATTTGAATATCAGCTAACGTAAGCGCATGATACACAGTTTCTCCATAGAAGAAACTTGTCCTGTCTCTCCACTTTGATTGCCTTTCTCACTGTCATCTTCATCCTATAAAAACCCTCCGTTTCTTGATCTTGTAAAGCTTCTAAAACCATAAAAGAGAAGATCCATCAAAATGGTTCCACGTGAAGCAATCGCCGAAATGATTCGTGAACCTTGTCACGCCCCTTTCCCCGCCATGCAACACGACGCGCTGCCGTCGGCGTCGCCCTTCAACTTCGCCAGAGTCTTCGCCGACTTACCGAACCCTCACCAGATGCTCCAGCGAGCGATGCTGTCCGGCAAGACGGTGGCCACGTCGTGCCTCAGCAGCACCTCTGACGAGGCCGACGACCGCCAGCTCCGTCTCATCGACGAGCGGCGGCGGCGGCGGATGATATCGAACCGGGAGTCGGCGCGGCGGTCGCGCATGCGGAAGCAGAGGCACCTGGACGAGCTGTGGTCGCAGGTGCTGAGGCTCCGCGGCGAGAACCAGAGCCTCGTCGAGCGGCTGAGCGAGGCCACAGAGCGCCATGAGACAGCCGTCCGGGAGATCGTGAGGCTCCGGGAGGAGGTGTCAGACCTGCGGCAGCTGCTGAGGGACGTGAGGTTCGACAGCCCGTTCGACGACGCAAGTGGCGGCATTAGAGATCTGGAAGAGGTCGTCGTGTGCAATGGCGAGACTTAGTCCAGCGATCATATGCGAGGGATGAATTATCCTCAAAATAAACCGATGAGCCTAGCGATGTGTTCCCTGAATTGCTTCACTGACAGTCGTGGATTTTGATTAGCATTTCAACGTTGAGAATGAACTTATTGTCGGAAGAATAAAAATTAAATAAAATTCGGGGTATTCAAAACGAGAATCACTTTACTTTTGCTTTGTTCATTTGCAAGTTTCATTTGTCCTGTTTAGCACACGAATTTGGACGAAGTTTTCACAAAAATAATCATAAAAAAAAACATCTCTAAATTATTTTATTTTTTTGATAAATCTCGATTGCCTAGGGATATTTCCTTATATTACCATGCTATCCATTCACATTTTCGAGCAACCATTTTGTAACTCTCCCCGCCGCGTCAACCGAAGAGAAGAAAATGCACGATAAGAAAATGGTATTCCAACACAACACTCCAGAGACATGTTTTTTGTTGACCTAAGTTATGTGCATGCGATGGCTACACATCCTTGTTAATCATTGTGAGACCCACCACGCCAGGCATGTGTTTATAATAACACACTATATCCATAATAATGAATATGCATGTGCGGAGATTTGATTGGATCACTGCCATCCCAATTGTTCTAAAAATTTATAAGCTGGACTTTGACCTTAACCTAAGGCGTGGAAATATGCAATTGAGGAGGCAAATAGGAGTTTGAAAGATTTAAACTTGGGATCTCCTTACTATGATACCATTTGTTGAAAACGTACAAGAAAAGTCCAATTCCTTTGCCCGATGAGATCGGTAAGAGAGAACTCTCAAGTCTAAGTCTGTTAATATATTTAGTTGGACCTACTTTTACTCAAAATCTAAACATTAAACATATTAACTGCTCCACACCACACCATTTTTTCAAAATATAAAACTTGTCTAACACAACTCACACATGCATCTCTACAGCCTCCTCATAACCTGTGAGCTCTATTTTAGGTCAATCCCCCTTAATTCAGGTATCTCTCTATACTAACATATCTCAACTTGGATCTTCATCAATGCTCACATTCATCCCTAGTCTCTTTCGCTAGACCGAACCATAAAATATAAAACTACTGTGAACTATTTTAAAAGTTTAAAAAGATAAATAAATGCATGATTTATTATTTAAATATTAGAACAACTTGGATGGTGCAAACATTGGAACGCAATCGAGATCATCCACATGTTTTTTTCCTGAAAAAGGAAGCGAACACGAATGACCACAGTATGTCATCCATGAAATCCATACGAGGGACTAATCAATATGGCCATCATCGCCAAGTCAAGTAGAGAGAGAGAGAGAGAAGGTGGTGGAGGTGCTGGTGGTAGTGGCTCATCATTCAATACTCATAGTACTTTCTACTGCTGGAAATGGCGTCTCTATCCACTAAAACACTTCAGAGAAAGATAGAGTCTCTGTTGCTATTCTTTTGGCTTTATGTAAGAAAACGAAGGGCTGCCAAACTTGGTCCGGCCATTGTTCATTGTTCTTCTACGGTGGTGATGTTGTCACTTTGTTGGGATATTGCGCGGCACGACACACTTTCGCTTCAGGTGCTGCTTGAACAGCGACTGTCTTCGCTCGCTCGCTCGCTCTCTTTTCAGGAAGCATCAGCACCACCACCGCTCCTTTTTCTTTCATGATGCAAATGCAACCTGCAATAGCAACAGGAAACCCATGGATCCCACGTGTAGGAACCAAATAAAAAAGGAAGGAGGAATTTTGCGGAAGCTTGGAGGATTTAATTTGGAGAGAATAACAAAAATGCAAATGAGAGAGCAATACTACAAAATACCTTTGCCAAGGTTTTACACAAAGAAAATCAAGCTTTGCTCTAAGCTTGTTCTTACAAGAAAACTCTCTCTCTCTCTCTCTATTTCTTCTCCTCCTTGATATGAAACTTACAAGAAAACCACACATATTTATAGCCAATTCTATACCTAATTTTTGCCAAACTTAAATGTCTTTATTTGACTACACTTAATTTTATCAAATTCAAGCACACCTAAGTTGTCCATTTTTGACAATCAATAGTCAAAAATTGAGGCTTAAGCACACCTAAGTTGTCCATTAATAGTCAAAAATTGAGGCTTCTTCTTTTTTTGACTTTCTTCCAAATTTTATTTTAATATTTTCAATAGCCTCCCTTAAAATTGATTTTGGAAGTTCATAACACCAAGCATCGTCTTCAATCTTTCGAACAGATCAGCCTTCAATGGTTTTGTCAGGATATCTGCAATCTGGTCTTCTGATCTGCTTGTTCATGCATCAATTCACGCAGCATCCATCGAAGCCATATTGCCTGACAAGCCCCTGAAGCTAATGCCATGTATTCTGCTTCAGCTGTCGAGAGTGCAACAACCTGCTGTTTTTTCGAAGACCAAGAAATTACTCCTGATCCAAGAAAGAAAGCATACCCTGAAGTACTCTTTCGAGTCTCAGTGTCACCTGCCCAATCACTATCTGTATACCCCAACAGATCAAAGTTGTCAGTATAAGAATATAAAATTCCATGATCACGAGTTCCACTGACATACCGCAAAATTCTTTTTGCCGCCTGTAAATGTGATTGGTATGGTTTCTCCATGAGCCTGCTAATAATTCCCACTCCATAGGTAATATCTGGTCTTGTAGAAGCCAAATATCTTAAACTGCCAACAATGCTTTTGAAATAAGTGGGATTTACCAATTCACCGATTCCTTCTTTCTTCAGCTCCAAACGTTCAATTACGGGAGTTCGAATTGGTTTGAGCGATTCCATTTTTAATCGCTTCAGAATATCATTAGCATATTTCTGCTGTGAAATAAATATGCCATTATCTATCTGCTTCACTTCAAGCCCAAGAAAATAGGACATCAATCCTAAATCAATCATCTCGAACTGGCTAGTCATAGCCTCCCTGAATTCTGAAAACATTTTTTCACAGCTGCCTGTAAATATCAAGTCATCAACATAAAGGCACACAATTATTATGTCACCGTTAGTATTTGACTTGATATACAGTGTATGCTCATACGGGCACTTTTGAAAATCACGCTCTAACAGGTATGTGTCGATACGTGTGTACCAAGCACGAGGTGCCTGTTTTAGCCCATACAAAGCCTTCTTCAGTTTGTAAACTTGATTTTCATGCCCTTTCTCATAACCCTGTGGTTGCTCCACGTAGACTTCCTCTTCAAGAACACCATTGAGGAATGCCGATTTCACATCCATTTGATGGATCTTCCAATGATTTTGAGCTGCAAGTGCTAAGATCATCCGGATGGTATCCATCCGAGCCACTGGTGCAAATACTTCAAAATAATCAATACCTGGCTTTTGCTTGTAGCCCTTTACAACCAGTCTGGCCTTGTAACGGTCCACCTGACCGTTGGGTTTGTACTTCGTCTTGTACACCCACTTGACACCAATGGGTTTCTTACCAGGTGGTAAAGAAGTTAGCACCCATGTGTCATTCTTCTCAATGGAGTGAATCTCTTCATCCATTGCATGAATCCACCTTTCATCTGCAGCTGCTTCATCATAGGTTACAGGATCACATTCAGCAAATAAACAAAAGTTTACCAATGTTTCATCAGTGATTCCGTTATTATCACTGCCATCGCCTCCTGTGACCACGTAATCTCTGAATTTTGCTGGCGTCTCCCTCAGTCGTTGTGAATGACGTAGTGGTGGTTCTGAAGCTGCTGTTGGTGAAGATGTACCACTAGTTGAAGATGATGGAGGCTCTTCTATTTCTTTCTCCAATGGTTCATCTTCGATGGTGATGCTTTTCTGGTCACCCTTTTGGTTCCAGTCCCAAGCTTCATCTTCAAAAAACTGGACATCCCTGCTGATAATTACCTTTTCAGTGACTGGGTTATACAGCTTATAACCTTTAGTTGTGTCACTATAGCCAATGAAGATGCACTTCTCGCTTTTGTCATCCAACTTCTTTCTTCGTTCATCTGGTATATGGGGATATGCCATGCACCCAAATACTCGTAGAAACGAAACATCTGGCTTGTTGCCGCTCCAAGCCTCTTCTGGGGTTCTTCCAAGAACACTCCTTGTTGGACACCTGTTTAGTACAAATACAGCACAAGCAACCGCTTCTGCCCAAAAATTTTTAGGCAAATTTTTGGCTTTTAACATACTTCTTGCCATTTCAAAAATTGTCCTGTTCTTTCTTTCTGCTATACCATTTTGCTGAGGTGTATAGCTGGCAGTCAACTGACGTTTTACTCCATGAATTTTACAAAATTTGTCAAATTCATTTGAGGTAAATTCTCCCCCTCTGTCCGATCTCAACGTCTTTAGATTAAAGCCACTATGTTTTTCAACATAGACTTTAAATTCTTTGAACTTGGCAAATGCTTCAGATTTTTCTCTCAAGAAATATACCCAAGTTTTTCTGGTAAAATCATCAACAAAAATCAGCATGTACCTTTTTTGTCCAACTGATTCAACCTCAACAGGGCCACATATATCTGTATGTACCAGCTCCAAAGGTTGCTTTGCTCTTCTGGCTTTCCCTACTGGAAATGATTCTCGATGTTGTTTTCCAACGAGACATCCTTCGCATGGACGATCTGGACATTCGATTAAAGGCATGCCGGTCACCATCTTTTTCTGAACCAGTAGTTTTAGTCCACGAAAATTTAGATGACCGTATCGAAGATGCCACAGCCAGTTGTTGTCTTTCATCATCGCTTGAAAATTCAAGAGATTCTTCGTCTGAAGAGTCATGGGAAACATCCGGTTCTTCGTCATTTGCACCGTTGTGATCAACTTGTTGTTGACACCTCTGATGGTGCAAATTCCATTTTCAATGTGAACTTTGTGGCCTTTTTCGGAAAGTTGCCCAACACTTAGCAAATTCCAAAAAAGTCCTGGCACAAAGTAAACATCTGCAACAGCAACATTAGTACCATCTTTTGACTTAATATTAATGTTACCTTTGCCCATCACGGGAATTTTTGATTTATTCCCGAAGTTGACTTCACCACGACTCGTCTCATCCAATTGCGAGAATAATTCCTTCCGGCCAGTCATATGATTGCTGCAACCAGTGTCTAGATACCATATGTTGGTGTCTGCAGTACTTGAGTCATCCTTCGTACATGCTAGCACCATGTATTCTTCAGCATCGGTGGTATGTGCGTGCTCCGCCTGCTCGTACGTCGCCTTTGCATGGCATTCGGATTTGTAATGTCCGAACTTGTTGCACTTAAAACACTTGACTTTTGATTTGTCACGTGTTTTAAATTTCCCGGTGAAATTGGAATTTCCACCTCTTCCTTGGCCTCCTCCGCGACCTCGACCTCCTTGATAGCTTCCTCGATTTGATGGAACAATACGACTTTGCAAGGCTTGCTCGGGATATGAACCGACGGACTTCTGATTCATTCTTTGCTCATGCGAGCATAATGAACCCATCAACTGCTCCAACGTCATGGTTGATATATCTTGGCCTTCTTCAATTGCCGCAACAACGTAGTCAAATCTTTCAGTCAAAGACCTCAAGATTTTTTCTACGACTCGTACATCTTGGAGTGTTTCACCATTAACCCTCAATTGGTTAACGATGTTTTGTACACGATCAAAATACAAAGAGATAGATTCAGAATCATTCATGCGTAAAGACTCAAAATCACCTCGAAGTGTTTGAAGCCAAACTCTTCGAACACGATCGTCGCCCTTGTAGGATTTTTGCAAAATATCCCACGCTGCTTTGGCGGTCTCGGCATTCGATATTTTTTCAAATATCGTCTCCTCCACAGCTTGAAAGATCGCATATAATGCTTTCTGATCTTTTTTCCGGGACTCCACCAACGAATCCTTCTCCTCCTTTCTCATGGCATTGAATTCTTCATTATTAGCTACTTCGATGTAGCCATTCTCCACCAGGTTCCACAAATCTTGCGATTTGAACAAAACCTTCATCTGGACGGACCAGTTGTTGAAATTCTTTCCGTTCAACTTTGGAAGTTGAAATTGAACGGAACTTGTGGACGCCATAACTTGGCTCTGATACCAAATGTAGGAACCAAATAAAAAAGGAAGGAGGAATTTTGCGGAAGCTTGGAGGATTTAATTTGGAGAGAATAACAAAAATGCAAATGAGAGAGCAATACTACAAAATACCTTTGCCAAGGTTTTACACAAAGAAAATCAAGCTTTGCTCTAAGCTTGTTCTTACAAGAAAACTCTCTCTCTCTCTCTCTATTTCTTCTCCTCCTTGATATGAAACTTACAAGAAAACCACACATATTTATAGCCAATTCTATACCTAATTTTTGCCAAACTTAAATGTCTTTATTTGACTACACTTAATTTTATCAAATTCAAGCACACCTAAGTTGTCCATTTTTGACAATCAATAGTCAAAAATTGAGGCTTAAGCACACCTAAGTTGTCCATTAATAGTCAAAAATTGAGGCTTCTTCTTTTTTTGACTTTCTTCCAAATTTTATTTTAATATTTTCAATACCACGTACAGTTCCCCTGTACTTGTTGAACACAACTTTTTTTTTTGTGGCTTTCCGACGGTTGTACACCCAAAAAACTAAGGTGCACTATTCCCATTTTTTTTTCAATGAAGCTCGTATGTAACATTATTTTTTGGGTTAATACCACGAAAAATCCCAAACTGGTACCTGACAAATTTACCCCAAACTATTTTTTTGATCACGAAAAACCCCAAACTGGTACACTTGTGACAAAATTACCCCAAACTTTTTTTTTTACCATAAAAAACCCCAAACTGGTACACTTGTGACAAAATTACCTCAAACTATTTTTTTGACCATAAAAAACCCCAAACTAGTACATTTATGACAAATTTACCCGAAACTAATTTTTTTTACCATAAAAAACCCCAAACTATTATACCTATGACAAATTTACCCTTTATTAAATTGGATCGGTACCATGAAAAATCCTAAATTGATAAACCTATGGCAAACAGAGGGTAAAAATCATAAATTGGTATACCCGTGAAGTGCTATATGCCATCCAACTAAGCAATTTAATGTTAAATTTAACGAAAATTAACGAAGGGTAAATTTGTCGCAAATATATCAATTTGGGGTAAATTTGTCACAAATGTACCAATTTGAGGTTTTTTGAGGTCAAAAAAATAATTTGGGGTAAATTTGCCACAAGCGTACTAGTTTGGGATTTTTCGTGGTATTAACCCTTATTTTTTGGCCGAATTGACAATAGTATGTTTGAGTGCTGAAATTTGATAGAAACTTTCTTTAAAATGGCTTTACTAGCATAATAAATTCTTGAAGGAATGGACTTCACAATAATAATTTATTATGAGCGACAAATTCTTGAAGGAATGGACTTCACAATAATTTTTAATTGAAAGTTACTAGCCTAAAATTCTGATATTATTATCTTTTATTTCTAATCACACCCAATCAATGAGTGCTTTATGCAAAACACGCGGTAATATTATGTGAATATACGGTTGAGATTATATTGTCCACGAGAATACTGTCAAGAAAGCATTTTCCTTTTTAATTATTACCTATCTTTTGTGGCAAAATACATGCTATTAATATCGAATTAAGATTTTTCACGTAATCTTTTTTGTTTACAATTTATCATGAACAGTCGGGCTTTGTGCGAACCGTTTCAACTCGGGCCAGGCTCAAAAGAGCCAGGTCCATCCGTTCGGGTCGGTCCGGGCCGCATCTGCAATCTGCTGCCGTTGACCGATCCTCCTTCCTGCTTCGTCTCGTTCATTCCTCAGTTCGATTTCTCGCAGAAGCTTGGACTTTGAAGCATCGTTACGGAGCGTCCTTCCAAATTCCCGATGCCGATGATGGGCGTGAGCTTGCAGTGCGTAATGGATTTGGTGGTTGCGGGGGTTTCTCTGGTTATCGGCCTGGGTTTCTTCGCGTTCGTCGCCGCCATTCTCTGCTCCGCTGCTTTCTTGAACAACGTCAGGGACGTCTCCTGACAGATAATTGCCCCAGGTTCGCAAAATTCCGCTCGAAATTCATGGTGAATTTGGCTCGAAGCATGTGCGCTCGTTTGGGTTTTTCCGTCTTCTGGGTCAGCAATCGTGGTGCTTCTCCCGTTTTCGATGTAGGATTAAGGGGATCCTTCAGACTATCTTCTCTCAAAGAGAGAGGGAGAGATGATTTAAGTGATAATGCTCTGTTGGGAAAGAAAAAGGGGGCTTTTTTAGGTACTTCATACTCTCCAGGGAGCATACTTGAAACTGGATGATCCAATTAGCATTTGAGAAATGAGAAATCTGTGCTTGGCTGACCGACATTTGATCCAATTTAGCATTTGAGAAATGAGAAATCTATCCTTTGCTGACCTGCATTTGCTTCCGTTAGCTGCATCTTGGTAATGGTTTTACTGCCAAATCCAGTAATCCTAGCACCGTGTCACCGATCTGTCTCGCCTTGAATCTTTTTCCGTTTCTCCACCCCCTTTGCGCAGGTTCGACAAGGCAATTTTCTGGTTCTGTCAGCATGCAGGCTCTTGAGGCATCTCTAGATTGGTTGACCGCTCTCTAGCAAAGACTTCATTAAGACAGCTAATTTGGCTGGGTGCTGTGGACCTCAATCAAAGGAGGATGCACACACCAGACTGTATTGTTTCCAAGGACCGAGCAGAAGGGTCCTCTAAATTCATCTACAGATGCAAGGAATGGCAGCTCCGGAAGCTGTCTTTCCCTTTTTGAGAGAATAACGATGGATAACAAGCTTTCATGTGAAATTAAAGGAACACTCTTCTATTTGGCACTATAAGTGCAGAGGGATTAGCTTGAATGGGCATATGCATCAAGATTGAAGATAGTAGGGACTTTGGAATTATTGCTCTGTTTTCTAACTGTGATCTGCCTACTAAATTAGCTGCTTTTTTTTATTGCTTACCGGGTAAACTATTGTGTCATCATATGTCAAGTGGAGAACCTATTTAGATCAATTCAACCGCGCTTAAATTCAGTGTCTTCGATTGGATGCTGCTGTATGTTATCCATGTCCATTGTTTGGTTTTTGTAACATATATAGGCATCAGAGCAGCTTGAGGAAAGGACTGATTTAGGCAACGTCTGAAACATGCTTTTGCTAAAAAATCAGAATTGCCTGGTAAATGGGTTCGACCTCATCTTTTGATGGCATATATAACTTGTGTCAAAATAATGAAGCCCCTCATCCTTTTCTTGCTTTTTCTGATTGACAGCTGAAGTCTTCAACTGGATATGTTAAAATTATAGCATTCATACTTCAAGTTTGTCCATAATGGTGCAAGGAAGTAACCCTTTGTCCGATTTTATTATGTCTAGATATTCAAATGGAGCCATGCAGGAACAAGATCCAAACAGCTTTCCTGTGCTTCCGGGGAAGCAGTAGGCTATGTTGAAACCAACGCTTGTGTTCAGGTAGCCCATGGACTGTGGACGCTCTTTTCATGCATCCAACAGAGAAATGCTTGTGAGAACCTGAGTTTTGAGTTTCTGATGAAGTTTTGACGATTGTGCTGAATAATAGCCTTGCCAGCAAGCCCTCTCATGCTGTAACGTATCGCTAAGGAAAGTTCGATTGATGTACTTCATCTTTCTTTTTTCCATTGAAGAAGTGGCAGAAAGCATTTCCTGTTGTTTACACTGTAGTGAGTTTGTTGGTTCAGACATCTCTGTCTTCGAAGCGCTGTGCTCATGGTTGTGTCACTAGTCCAGGTTCTTGAGTCGCCGGTACAAGGCAACCATAACTTCTTTTAAGGGTTCAGTGATTGAATCTATGCACATGATTTGCTCATTTGGTTTTCTTTGCTTGTAACCTGCCCTGGTGGATTGGCACCTGCTTATGTTGCTGAGTCTCCAGGATTGTTCTTTCTTTATCTACCCATTACCTCTTGTTCTGTAATGGTCAAACTCTAGACCATGCAAATCTGAACGAGGACTCGTATCTTCAAGATAGTTGCTGTTTTTCTCTGCTGAAACGCCAGAGTTATACAGCAGTCTTCAGCATATTTAGAATTAAGTGGAGTTCGTATCTTCAAGATAGTTTCACTAAGCGATCCTTTATGTTAGTTCTATGACCTTGTGCACTCCCCGCCATCAGCACCGGACGAGAGAAAACAATACCTCTTGAAATGGACCGGGAAGCAAGTTCAATACTTACTTGAATTTTTGAGGTAGGTACGGTTAGCCGCGAGCATGCAAGTTCACTTAAAACCAATTTCGAGGAATATGTTGTTACATCATGCTTAAGGAAGGATATAACTACCTTAGCCCGGTCAGTAACAGTTTGTCGGAGGAAAAAAAGGAAAACGACGGTCCTAAACTAAATTAACCTTAACATGTACAAAAACGAAGTCATTCTGGAACAGTTTACTGTGAATGATTCTCGTAATAATCACGTTCCCTTTTGATCCTGAAGACTATTTTTTCTTCTTCTGCTTCCGCGAGTACACCATCCCTCGGATCCCATCCGGATCTGCAACGAAGCCCAATGGCCGGTAGAAACCGAGCACGCGGGGCTCCGAGTACAGCACGATGTTGCCTATCCCTCTGGCCAACAGGTCGCCGAGCAGCCTTTCCATGACCACCTTCCCGAGCCCGATCCCCTGGAACGAGGGGTCCACCACCACGTCCCATATAATGGCGTTGAACACGCCGTCGCCGGTCGCCCTCGCGAAGGCCACCGGCTTCTCCGTCCTCTGGTGCTGCACCCACACCAGGGCGTCTGTGTGCTCCAGGGCCACCCTGATCTTACCTGGGTCGCGCCGCGGGAACCCGACGGCCACGAACACCGCATTGAGCTGGTCCAGGTTGAGGGAAGCGGTGTCGCGGTGGAGGGCGAAGCCCCGGGACTCGAGCTCGGCGTCGGAGATGGAGAGGGCAGTGGCAGGGAAGGTGGCCGATGAGGAGGAGGAGGAGGAGGCGGATATGGAGAGGGATTGGGGTTGGTGGCGGGATGTGGTGGTGGTGGCGGCGGCTGTGGGGAGAGGGATGCAGGTGGTGCTACGTAGGAGCATCCTTTGAGAGAGAGAGAGAGAGAGAGAGAGAGATTGGCTACGGGAAGAAGTTGGAGAGCGTTGTGAAGTCGTGATTTTTGTGAGATATGTGTGGCTGACATTGCATCCAAGTTGAGTGGAAGGAGCCTCGCGGAGTGTCTTTCCATCTCTTCTAGTTTAGGAGCCAACGTCTACACTACGGAAATTGGAAACCATTTTCAAGAGTCAATTGCCAGGATATTGAAGCGCGAATATAACTGTTTGAAACAAAACTTGTGTCGCGAAAAATCAACAATTTAGATCACCATTGTTATCGCTTTTAAAAAAATGAGTGAGTGAGAAATTCTTCCATTATTAACAATAATTCACGTCTAAACATTTCTTTAGAAAAATTTCAAATAAAAATATAAAGTACTCTCATTTTTTCAAATAAGGACTTGAAGTCACCTTTTTATTTCAAAGAATGGCTCGAAGCACTAGGGGTGAGCATAGTTCCAAGGTAGAACTGGAATCTGAAAAACCGAACCGATGGAATCGGTCAGTTCCAGGTTCCAAGGAATAGAGGGTAGGTTCTAGGTTCCAAAAAGTAGGGAATCTATTCTGACTGGTAGGTTCCAGGTTATAGGTAGGTGGAACCTAGAACCGAAATCTGAACTCTGGAGCAAGTTTTTATATTTTTTCTTGGTATATGTCTTTGTGTCATCCTGCGGTATTCCATAATATTCAATGCTAAATGTGTAATACATAATCACTTTATCATTAAGACTTTTATTTTGTAATGTTTCATATTTTTCGTCTCTAAATATGAGTTGTAGTCAGTGAATTTTAACAGTTGGTGATGGTCATTAAATATAATTATTCATTGTAATCGTTTAATTAAGAATACATGTGGAACATGGAATCGACCATGAAACCTGTGACAGGGTAAGTTATAGGTTCCAAAATATGCATGGTAGGTTTCAGGTTCCACAAAATGAGGAACCTGTGTAGACGGGTAGGTTCCGTATAGGTTCTACCTAGAACCTAGAACCGCTCACCCCTACGAAGCACCCTCTTTGTTTCAAAGAAAGGCCTGGTTAAATGGCATTTTCTTCTTTTATCATTTTAAACTGTTTTTATTTTCTTCTTTTTTAATTTTCCTTCTTCTTTTCTTTTTTCTTTTACCTTTTCCTTTTCCTTTTCCTTTTCCCTTCCCCAATCATTGCCTCCCAACCAACGCTCAACGCCTCCCCACCAACACCGTCCTCGAGCGAGGGCCCGCCCACGCCACAATCGAGCGGGGGGTCGCCCTCGCCCAATGTTGGCCCAAGCGTATTGTGAGTGACGCCTTTCTCAAGTTCGGGAAAAGATCGAAGAGGTTTTCCTCGTGGAGGAGGTTGACATCACATGAGGAAACAAAGAATCTTTTTCTCCATGGGAAGCTGCTACAAGAACAACATTTTTTGATGACTGGGTCTCAATCTGTTTGAAAATTTTCTTCGAACTAACTCCGGGTGGGCCTGTGTCAATCCTCCGAGATGGAGTACTTGGTGAAGTATCTTCACTTCTATCTGTATGCTTCATGAACAGGCATGGAATGGAAACCATTAGAAAGACTCTAACTGGTCTTCCTTCGCCCAAAACAATAGAAAAAAAGCTTACACCGTGTATAATCCTTAACTGGGATTATTTGCTTCTACAAAGGTATTAGATGGGCGGGTTGAGTCGGATCGAATATGCTCCGATCCATATTGACCCGTTTAACCCGTTTTGATCTATGTTCAATGATCCATAATCTGTTTTGATTTATGTTCAATAACCCATAACCATACACAACCCACAACCAACCTATACCCGACCCGACCCTTTTTGATCCATCTTATCCATTTAAACTTTTTTAAACTCTTCACATATATATGTTACTATATACAAACTTTACATCAAATAAAAAATGAAAATTAAATAATAAAAAAAACTAGTAAATAAAATAAAAATGATATAATTTTGTGCAATA
Source organism: Psidium guajava (assembly GCA_016432845.1). Classification (NCBI taxonomy): domain Eukaryota; kingdom Viridiplantae; phylum Streptophyta; class Magnoliopsida; order Myrtales; family Myrtaceae; genus Psidium; species Psidium guajava. Next base: position 7,960,684 of record CM028228.1, on the reverse strand, counting down.
AAAAATCTAGTAATTTTTTTTGTTTTTCTAGTTTTTTTGTAATTTTTATTTTTTTGAAAATATTTTTATTAAAAAATATTTTATTATTAAATAATATATTTTTAAATTTTTTTTAAAAATTATTCTTATTTAATTTAATTTTTTTATTTTTCTCCAGCGATTGATAGACATTGGCGACCGATGATGGTCGACGAAGGGCGAGGGCAACAACCGATGGCTACTGGAGGTCGACCAACATTTTTTATAATTTTATTTTTATTTTTATTTTCTTATTTCTTTCATTCACTTATAAAATAGAAAATTAAAAAAAAAACAATAATGACCAAGTTAAACTTTTGAGGCCCTGGGCCCATTTGCAACTTGTGGAAGCTGGTCTATTCATCGTGGGTCGAAAATGGGTCCAATTTTTTGACTCATTTTTTTATCCATCTAATTCAATTTAAATTTTTGGATCCATTTTCATTCAGCCCTTTAAAAACTTAGAACCCATATACAATCCATTTGTCCAAAATATAGGTCAAAATGGATCATTGACCAATATTGATAACTCTATTCTGACTAGGCCAATTCAGTTTGAGAACTTTAGATATGCATTAGCTACTTTAGAAGAATCCGGTAGTGAAGTGCCTTAGGGCAGCGATAGCCGAGGAGGGAGAAAGAAAAAGGGAAAAGAAAAAAAATGAAATGAAAATAGGAAAACGACAAAAAGGAAAAAAAAATTAAAACTGTAAAAGATGAAAATATCATTTGGCCAAGCCCTTCTTTTAAACAAAAATAACATCCACTTCAGACCCTTATTTAAGAAAATGATAGCACTCCAAACCTTTATTTGAAAATTTTCCTTTTTCTTTTTTGATGATGAGCATATTGTCCATTAGTTCTTTTTCTAAGAGATATAAATGATTGAAATTTAGATTTTTTTTTTCAAATCATTAGTTTTCCATTAAACAATTGGAGCTTTAGATTATTGTGAAAATTTTAAGATTATCAATCTTATTTATTTTAAACGTGATATTTTACAATTTTGTAGGTTTTCTAAGTGGAGGTCTTGAAGGTTGTGACACGAAGTGTGGAAGAAACAAATCGAAGAAGAGAATTTCTTTGTATTCTCACTTGATGATCTGATTACATTTTTTTACATAAATTTTTAATACAACGAATGAACAATAGAGGGAAATAAAAGAAGACACAAGATCGATTGAAATCATAAATTGATTAAATCAATCAACCCAAATCATAAATTGTAATCATAAACTAATTCAATCTGTCAACCCAAATCCTAGGTTGATTTAATTGTGTCATCGATATCACAGCATATCTTCAACACTTCCCTCAAGTGGATGGCTTGTATATGTCCAAAACGCCTAGTTTATACAAGAGAAATGTGTGTTATCCCTAACATAAGGTTTGGTGAAAATATCCGCACGCTGTTCCAAGGTTTTAATTCCCTTTGTCTTAATTATACCTTCTTGGATCTTGTCTTAAGTGAAGTGACAATCAATTTCCATATGCTTTGTCATTTCATGAACTATAAGATTTGTTGCAAGTTTTAGTGTTGCATCATTAGTGCAAAACAGTGAAGTTGGTCCTTTAACCCACACGCCCAGGTCTAGAAGCATGCCTCACGTCCAAACTATCTCACAAATAGCCTTGGCCATAACTCAGTATTCCACTTCAGCTGATAACAATGATACAATTGATTGCTTCTTTGTCTTCCATGAGAGCAATGACTTTCCAAACTTAATATGGAATCTAGGATCTTTTGATTATAGGGCAAGTAGCATAGTTCGTGTCATAGTAAGCTATCAATACTACATTCATATGAGATTATTTCAGGTTATGCATAAACTGACTGAATGTTTACATTGCATGACATATATTAGGTCTTGTCATAGTAAGGTAAAAAAAGCTTCTCTACGAGCCTCTGATGGCTCAATGGATCTTTCAGTAATGGGTCATCACTCTAGGATGATGATCTCGAATCATAATCGATTGTCATTAACTTGGTATTCCGCTGGCTTTCACCCTAATAGACTTACTTTTGAAATGACCTTTACAGCAAATTTTCATTGGCTAAGAGAGATTCCTAAGTTTGGTTAGGCAATTTTAATACCAAGAAAATATTTGAGAAGTCTCAAATCTTTAATATGAAAAGTAAAATGCAGATATTCTTTGAGATTCTTGATCGTAAATTCATTACTTCCCATTATGAGCGTGTCATCAACATGTATCATTAGATAGATATATGACACGCTTTTTGTCCATGTAAAGAGAGCATATTTAAAAAAAAAGGATAATCATTTTTGGACTATTTAAAACCAGCATTCATGAGTGTAGTAGTAAACTTCGCATACCACTAGTGGAGATGGAGAGGGCATTGGCCTGGAAGGTGGTCGATGAGGAGGAGGCGGCGCCAGCAGATATGGAGAGGGATTGGGGTTGGTGGCGGGATGTGGTGGTGGTGAGGCGGTGGGAACTTAGGGAGAGGGCTACTGGGATAGGGATGCAAGTGGTACTACGTAGGAACATTTTGAGAGAGAGAGAGAGAGAGAGAGAGAGATTGGACATGGGAAGAAGTTAGTGAGTGATGTGACATTGTGATTTTTGTGAGATATGTGTGGCTGACATTACATCCAGTTAAGGGATCCTCGTGTAGTGTCTTTCCATCATTATTAGCATAGAAGCCAACATCCGCACCGTTGAAATGTTAACATGGTGCAAGGATCGGACGGATCGTGCCCGTTAGAATTATGCTAATTCAGTACTAATTTTTTTATCAATTCAATCATCAATCTTTTAAATTTATACCAATTTGATCCATTTAGTCAGTTAGTACTGACGTGATCAATTTTTAACAACACTTCAATATTTTTCAAAAAAAATTAATTTGACTTATTTATTATTTTTTTCTTTTCTTTCTCTTTTTTCTTCCTTCTTCCTCCAGCCAACTGCCCTTACGAGGCTCAACCTTGCCTAGATCTGACAAGGCATGACCTTGCTGTGTTGGTCCCACCTATGGCTAATCATCGAGCTCGGCGACCAGCTGGAGAAGAAGGAAGATATAAAAAAAAAGGAAGAGAAAGAAAATAAAAATAAATAAATAAATTTGAAAATTATTAACGATATTAAAATTGACTAGTCAAATGACTTGAATTGACAAAAATGCAAAAGCTTTATGATTGAATTGATTAAAAAAAAGTTTAAGATTGACTTAGCATAATTGCAATAGGTTTAAAACTTTTTTGGTAATTCTTCCATACGGAAATTGGAGACCATTTTAAAGAGTCAATTGCAATGATATCGAAGTGCGAATATAAATATAAAGAATAAAATTCAAGCTCCATTTGTTTGGTAAAAACTTAACAATTTGAATAATCTATGTTGTTGCTTACAAAAATAAGTCAATAAAAAATTCTTTTGTTATTAACAACATATCATGCCAAAATATTTTTTTTTTCTGATAATAGGCATATTGTCTATTACTTCTTTTCTTGAGAGATATAAATGACACAAATTAGAAAATATTTTCCAAATCATTGACTTTCTATTAAATAAACAAAGCCTTAAATTATTGTGGGCATTCTATGATTTTTAATCTTATGTATTTTGACTGTGACATTTTGCAATCCTATAGGTTTTCTAACTGGAGGTGTGCATTGAATTAATTTGGAGTAAAGCTTTTGTTACAAACTTAATATGATTATCATTTACTTAGTGTTTGGTATTTGTTTGTCGACTGTCCTACGTAGCACTGCCGACGTTGATGTACAATTTTTTATTTTTCTAAAAAAATATTAAATTTTCTTTTCTTTTCTATCATTTTTTCCTTTTTTTGTTGTTGTATTGTTAAGGGCTTGTTAACACCTCATTTTTAATCATTTTTTCTATTGCTAAAGTAATAAAAAATCCATAAAAATTCATAAAATTGAAAAATCAACTTTGGGGACCTTAGCCAAGCCTAGGGAACCAATTTTGACCAAAAAACGATTTTTCATATTTTCAGTATTTTTACGTATTTTTTTATTTATTTATTTTCGAAAATTAATAGAAAATCCATAAAAATTCATAAAATTGAAAAATCAACTTTGGGGACCTTAGCCAATCCTAGGGAACCAATTTTGACCAAAAAATAATTTTTCATATTTTCAGTATTTTTACGTATTTATTTATTTATTTATTTTCGAAAATTAATAGAAAATCCATAAAAATTTATAAAATTGAAAAATCAACTTTGGGGACCTTAGCCAAGCCTAGAGAACCAATTTTGACCAAAAAATGATTTTTCATATTTTCAGTATTTTTACGTATTATTTATTTATTTATTTTTGAAAATTAATAGAAAATTCATAAAAATTCATAAAATTGAAAAATCAACTTTGGGGACCTTAGCCAAGCCTAGGGAACCATTTTTGATCAAAAAATGATTTTTCATATTTTCGATATTTTTCGGTATTTTGTTTTTCGAAAATTCATAAAACAAAAAATTAAGAAAAATGAGAAAATTGCAAAATCAAGTTTGGAGCCTTGGCCAAGCTTAGGCAACTATTTTTGAACAAAAAATAATAATTTTTTGCATTTATATATATTTATATATTTTAGAAATTATGTGAATATTTAATAAATAATAGCATTTGAGGCCATCAAAATATATAAAAATAGTCAATATTTTTATTTTAAATCCCTTTTCATGTTGGCCATCACAAATTTAAAAAATCCAATTCGGGGTCGTGTATTCCTTCACGAGCATAATCTCGAACTGGGCCTAAAAAATTCAATTTGAGTCAATTTATTTTCATTTTTTCACTTTTAAGAATTGTGACGTTGTTCTCTAATATTTCAAATTTTTATATTGGCCCAATTATACCCAGAATGACTCAATTGTGCAAAATGGCTTTAATTAAATTCTGCATTATTTTCAGTGGCAAGAAATGAGCTTAAATTTGACATGTGGTGAATTTTGACTAAGTATAGGGAAGGTATGTCAAAAATTGTGAGGAGATTTGGACTTAAAGAAATATTTTTTCAGGGACTAAATTGTAAATACTTAAAATTCAGATACTATAGTGCAAATACCTAACTCTTGAGGGATTATTTTGCAAATAACAAAAAGAAGAGTTATTGGATAAATTAGAATAGAGAAGGGAAGATGGAGAAGAGGAGATGGAGAATAGAAGATAGAGAAGAATGGATGGAGAAAATATGATAAGAATAGAGAAGGGAAGATGGAGATGAAGAAGAGTTAGTGGAGAGATTAGAATGTGAGATAGAGATGAAGAAGGGAAGATGAAAATGAAGAAGAGTTAGTGGAGAAATTAGAATGGGAAATAGAGTTAGTGAAAAAATTAGAATGGGAGATAGATGAGTAGGTTATAAAAGGAGGAAGAAGTGAGCTTGAGAGGGGATTTTATTTTTGGAAAGAAAATTTTGGATGTTTGAGAGGATTTTGGGAGATTGAAGAAAAATTTGAGAAGAAGAAAATACCAAAAAAAGAGAGAGAATTTTGAAAATGATGGGAGTTTAAAGTTAGGAATTATCATTACAAATTCCTTCATCGATCAACATAAATCAAGAGTTCATCCTCGTCAACGAGCAAGCAAATTCGAGCTAAGTGTTTTTATTTATTCATTTATTTGTGGTTTTAGTCGCAAATTAGCACAAATTGTATACATTTTCTCCATCTCTCTATTTTCCTCATAGTTTTATGTCAGGGAAGAACAATTCCATATTAATGGCAAAGCCCACAGAGGTGCAAAATTGGCCCATACGAGCTCCTAAGTGCTTACCAATTTCCCAGCTGATATGTGATTAAAAGTCTCTCTTAATTCAAAAGAGACTCTCTATGTTGAGAATAGAGAGAGCGAAAACCAATTCTAGAAATCCCTCCCAAAAAATGGGAGATAAGTACTCTTTCCACTCTTCTAGTTTTAGGTGCAGATTAGCACATTTTTTGTATACTGACACTTAACTCTATTTTTATGTCAGGCAACCGCAGCCCTACATCAACGGTCAATCCTACAGAAGCACAAAATTGGCTTGAAGGAGTCCCTAAGCGCGCACAAATTTCAAATTGTTGAATCAATTTGTTGTAATTTATTTTTAAGAACTCAAACCCCAAAATGGAGAGGCAAAGCATATCCACTTGAGGTCATTTAAATACTTGCACTTTAAATCTCAAAGGGAAGAGCCAAGCCAATGCTTAGCCTCCCATTGGAGGTTTTTACTTACAATAGTTTAAATACCTGCAATTTAAATAGCTGCACTTTAAATCCCAAAGGAAAGAGCCAAGCCAATGCTTAGCCTCCCATTGGAGGTTTTTACTTACAGTAGTTTAAATACCTGCAATTTAAATACCTGCACCTTAAATTCCGAAGGGAAGAGCCAAGCCAATGCTTAGCCTCCCATTGGAGGTTTTTACTTACAGTAGTTTAAATACCTGCAATTTAAATACATGCACCTTAAATCCCAAGGGGAAGAGCCGAGCCAATGCTTAGCCTCCCATTGGAGGTTTTTACTTACAGGAGTTTAAATACCTGCAATTTAAATACCTGCACCTTAAATCCCAAGGGAAAGAGCCGAGCCAAGCTAATGCTTAGCCTCCCATTGGAGGTTTTTACTAATAGTAGTTTAAATACCTGCAATTTAAATACATGCACCTTAAATCCTAAAGGGAAGAGCCAAGCCAATGCTAGGCCTCTCATTGGAGGTTTTTATTTACAGTAGTTTAAATACCTGCAATTTAAATATCCGCACCTTAAATCCTAAGGGGAAGAGCCAAGCCAATGCTTAGCCTCCCATTAGAGGTTTTTACTAATAGTAGTTTAAATACCTGCAATTTAAATATCTGCACCTTAAATCCCAAAGGGAAGAGCCAAGCCAATACTAAACCTCCCATTGGAGGTTTTTACTTACAGTAGTTTAAATACCTGCAATTTAAATACCTGTACCTTAAATCCCAAAGGAAAGAGCCAAGTCAATGCTAGGCCTCCCATTGGAGGTGTTTATTCACTGTCATGTACTTCCTGTAATTTAATTCTTGAAACATCATACCAAAAAAAAATGAGTAAGTCATAATACTGCACAGAAGTCGTTAACACACTCCCTCTGTCGACTTCAGGGAATTTTTAACACTTAAAAAATATATAACAAATAAAAAAATATATACCATCCATGCATCCTATTCAAAAAGTGAAAATACAAAAAAGAATACCCTACTAGAGCCTTAGGAATAAACCAAGCCTGAGTTGCCGAATTAGGATATCAATGAAATTAAGGTACCGAAAGGGCATTAGTTTTAATTAACTAATGTAACCAAGTCCCCGAACTCATAATCTCTGGTTCGCAGAAATAAATTAGTTCTTCCGCTAATTTATTTAGGTTTCTAATTGACCTACCAAGAATGATTAGTGGCGACTCCAAATCTTAAAATCATTTAAACAGAAACCAAAGTTGCGATTCGATAGGGCTTGGGAGGGTCCGCGTTAGGTTAGTCAAATCTAATTAACCTAATAATCCGTTAACCCTTTAGAAGAAATAATAATAATAAAAAATTTAGAGGGTCGCGACAGGGCTAATAAGAGGCCATCAGCCACTGGGCGAGGCTCACTGCCCTAGCTCAAATAGACGATAGAGTCCTCCCAAGCCACGGGGGAGGGCTCGCAACCCCAACTCAAATTTGAGTGAGAGATTGCATGACTCGCCTAGTGGTCGACGGAGGTTGTATGTGGCCTCTTGCTTGCCCTTTACAAAAAAAATTTTAAAAAATGAACAAGAAAATAAAAATAATGTGATATTCAAAGAAAATGTAAAAAAAAATTATGTCAACACCGACAGTGTGACATAGGACGGTCGGTGTCCATGTCATCAATTTTTTTAATCAAAATTGACTGAATGGATTCAATTGACAAAATATGAAAGGTTTTGGACTCAATTAATATAGTTAAAAAGTTGATCACTAAATAGGCATAATTACAATAAGTTAAAGACTCTTTTGATAATTTTCCCGTGAGTTACCAAATGATCCAAAAAGAGCAATACAAGTCAAAAACAGAGCTAGCACGTTCTCTCTTGTCTGTTGTGTATGTTATTCCGTTGTTTTTTTTTTTCTTAACTGATATGATTTCATCCATGATCAAGAAAAATTAGGGTCCTCCCAATTTAGGCAGCAAATAATTAACATCTTCAATTTATCCCGTTAAGAAATTGAGATTAGCACCTTTAAATTCAAGGGCTGATGTGTCTTCATTTTGTTGATCCTTATTTATCCTTTTCTTCCTTTCCCTCATTTCCTTCCTATATTTTTACCCTAATGGAGCTGCGCTAAGCAACCTTTCTCATAAGTGCATCGAAATCACGCACCTCAATTTCTCAAATTGATGGGCAAAACCAAATCCGATCCTTTTGTATGTACCTAACTGATGGCTTGGGGTACAATCACAATCATTTGCTCTAATGATTGGTGTTGTGGCACGAACAGCCATACGTGACCTTCGATTCAAATGAAACCATTGATGGATAAGCTAACTGCAAATATTAACATTGCAATATGAATAAATAACAAACCAAAGATTGTGACTTTTTTTAAAAAAAATTTTGAGGTCCCATGTTCCCGCGGGGTCCTTTCAACATGGACGCGGAAACAACCATAAGAACTGGCAACTTCTGGACTAGAGAAACCGAAAAACAATAATTAAAAGAGGTAGGTCCCGCACTTGTCCCGTTCTTCTCTCACCGCAGACCCTCCTCTTCTCCTCCTTGGCCTTCTTTCTTTGGTTCCCGGCGTAGCAAGAAAAGAAAGCCAAAGAGCGAAGTCGGAGAGGCGCCGCCGCCGCCGCTTCGATTTCCTTTCCTCCTCTCCTCCCCTCTCTTCCTCTCTCTCTCTCTCTCTCTCTCTCTCTCTCTCTCTCCACCTTCTCTCACCCCCATGCTCGCCCACTCTCGCAGTTGGGAAATCTCGATCCTTCTCCATATGGGTCTCTTCGTCTCTTGATTCGCTCGCCGCCCTTTTCTTCTTCTGCTGCTGCTCCTCTTTTCAAACCATTTCTGCCATCAATCATATCGAGGTTTTCTTGTTTTGGGTGCTCTGTTTCTTCGTGGGGACGTTCGAGATTTCGCTGCGGGTGGTCGTCGCCGTCGTTCAGACAAATCTCGACTGAATTTAATTGATTTTTTCATTAATATTTTCCGTGAAGGTGTCGTGAGTTTAACGATACTAGAGCACATCGACATGAACACTCCCCCTGTAAATTTGCACCCATCTGTGCAACGTTAAGGATCGTCAAGAGAAAGAAATCAGGCACCAAAAAAAAAAAAGTTTCCTTTCTGTCGTGCTTTATGTTCGGAAAAATGGGAGCTTGGGAGGGGAGCTCTTGGCCTGTGTTTTTAGGGTTTCTCTTCATTTTCAGCCTTCTTCTCTGCATGGCCCAAGGAGACGTCCACACCTACACGCTCGTGGTGAGTGAACATCATCTACCATCTGTCAAGATTTGACACTGTCGTTTTGGGAGCCACTCTTCTTTTTTTTGGCGTTTACTTTGTTGTTATGACGTTCTGACCATCGTCATTACAAGCTTGCCCATCAACTGTGATCGCCACACTTACATGCTCGAAACGACATGACTCTTGATGCACGATGCAGCTGCAAGAGACCGAGTTTGAGAGGTTATGTGAGAACAAAAGCATTCTAGTGGCCAATGGAAGCTTCCCGGGTCCGACGGTTTGGGCGCACCAAGGAGATACTGTTGTCGTTACGATCGTGAACAACGGAAATTACGGCGTCACAATTCACTGGTAAAATCACCTATCTTCTTTGCTCTTCTTTTTTACTTTCCATCGCTCTAACTAGAAAATGAGATGTATAGTCCATCGGGCGTATGAGTTTTGTTTTCGAACCAAACAAAAAGGCATGATTGAATCGTGCACCACACACGTAGGCATGGAGCGAAGCAGATGTGCAATCCATGGCATGATGGCCCGGAATACGTTACGCAGTGTCCCATCCAACCCAAGCAAAACTTCACTCAAACGGTCGTGCTTGATAGAGAAGAAGGGACGCTCTGGTGGCATGCTCATAGCGATTGGACTAGAGCATCCGTGCACGGCGCTCTCGTTATTTACCCTAAACCTGGAAATGAGCACCCTTATAAACATGACGCGGAGCAGACGATTATACTCGGTGAGGCCCTTCTACACGTGTACACAATTCGACCATCATTTTAAAGGTTAATGTGTAAGCCAACTGAAGCAAAGCACAATTCCATTCCGGTTATGGCGATGCAGGCGAATGGTATGAAAAGAACCTCACCGAGATGGTCATTAATGCAACGAGGACCGGCGGAGACGTGGACACATCGATTGCCTACACCATCAACGGCCAACCCGGTGACTTTTATCAGTGCTCCAAAGGTATTAATTGGTTTAGTACTGAGTTCGTTCACATGTTTCATTCGTTACAGTTGATGTTGTCTATTTCATCGTCAAATAGCAATAAAAGCTACAACCACACGATCTAAACGAAATACTAAGGATTCCATCTGAAAAACTCGCACCCAGCTAACATCAATCACAGTTTCAATAAATAGGTAGGACCTTACTTGACTCTTTGACACTATTACGATGCAGAATCTACCTACCGGATGAACGTCGATCCCAATAAGACTTACCTTCTGCGGATCATCAGCGCTATTATGAACGAAGAGATGTTCTTCGGCATAGCCGACCACACCCTTACCCTTGTCGGGATGGATGGAGCTTACTTAGAGCAAGTGAACACCAGCTACATAATGATAGCTCCGGGACAAACCATGGATGTTTTAGTCACGACAGACCAAGAACCGGGTCGCTATTACATGCTCGGCAGTCCTTTTGCGGACACTCAAGCTCCATCCGATACGACTATGCCCTCGGCGATTCTCCATTATAATGGAGGCTACGAACCACGTGCATATCCTAATTCTACTACCCTTCCAGGCTCGACAGATAGGGATTCTGCCGAGAGCTTCATGCGGCTTTTGAAGAGTCTGGCCGATGACAAGCATCCTATCAAGGTCCCGTTGAACATCACGAAACGCTTGTACCTCACGGTCTCTGTGAATAACGTGGAATGCGCCAAGGGCGACACTTGCGAAGGTCCGAATGGCAACAGGCACTCGGCGAGCTTAAATAACATAAGCTGGACGGCGCCAAACATGGACATTCTACAAGCGTACTACCGGTATTTTGTTGCATTTGAACTCGAGCACCTTGGATCCCGATAGCTTATTTAGCAAAGCCATCATCTCGGCAAGATACATGCCGTGCGTTTGAACTTATGCAATTAATTTGCAGGAAGCTACCGGGGATCTACTATACAGATTTTCCCGATCAACCTCCGCGTTATTTCAACTTCACGGGAGACGTAGGTGATAATGTGACGTATCCTGTGGTGGGAAGAACAGTGGTGGAGCCGATCGAATACGGTTCAGAGGTCGAAATAATCTTCCAGGGGACTAATATCCCTGCAGCGGAGAACCACCCGATGCATCTACACGGTTATAGCTTTTACTTGGTCGGTTTCGGACGCGGGAATTTCTCTCCAAACACGAGCATACCGACATACAATTTGACCCATCCACCCAAAATCAACACCGTCGCACTTCCGAAAAATGGATGGGCCACCATAAGATTCAAAGCCGATAATCCTGGTACGTTCACCTATCAAAACGACAACAGTGCTCGTGCATTAATTGATAGACACTATTATATCATCAAATTGTGGTTTTTAGGAACATGAACTAGTTTATAAACACACAGAAGCATAGGAGAGCGAAAAGTATATAAACGTACATCAATGTGATGGTGGCTTTGAATATATCGAGTTGGATAAAACTCCCTTTTTACCAAACCACCACTTTTCATGTACAAGCTAACTTATTCGGCTTATTTCTCAGGAGTCTGGTTCATGCACTGTCATCTGGAACGCCATGCGAGCTGGGGAATGGCCACGGCTTTCATCGTCTCGAATGGTCCTACGAAGGAAACTAGCATGCGCGACATGCCCCCGGACATGCCCCCATGTCCGGGATCGTAGATCAATCAGCCTCTCTCTCTTTTTAACATCGATTTGATGCTTGGTGCTTATCGAGACACATATGCAGTCGATTTCACTCAAATTGGGTGCTTTGTGGTTAGTTGTGAGTTATGCTGTTGTAGCTGGAAGCATGCATTTGAACCCTTCAAATGAGGCCCATGAAGCTGATGCATCTGTGTCTTTCCATGAACAGAATTCCTTTTTGGGGGTAGACGTAGTACTCTTATTCACGACGACAAGAGATCTGACACGATTATCAAATGATCTATTAAACAGGGAGAAGACAAGAAAAGCAAAAACAAAAAAATATTGCATTACGTATCTTCTTCCTGAAAGAACAACACTCGCTCGTTTGAAATGCAAGATGAGGAGTTAAATTTTTTGTCATGGAAAGTAAAGACTACTCAAATTCTTTTTCAGGGTTATTAATGGCTGCTAATCACTCTGCTTCACCGTTTATACTTGAGCGTGCGCTCCTTCCCTCTCTATCCCACTCCAACAATCATTCAGCTTGTGATGAAATAGATGGGGGAAGTTCATCGCCTCTTTCGGCGCCGATGACCGTTGTCGATTCAGCGGAAATGGCCACTGTGGAGCTCGTCCCTTTCTCATAAATCTGTTCGTTCGTGGGTGGCCAAACCCGTCTGCTGGAGCTCGTGTTTGTCAATAGTTTTAGCAGTGGCTATAGCGGACTGAACAAGAGATAGAAGAAGAACAGGGAAAAGAAAGAGGGCTTTTTTTGAAATTAGATTTAAAAAAAATTATTTACCAAATTAGGGTAAAAAAAAATTATTTAGGAAATCTCGTAAATAAAAGTTTATGAAAGAAAGAAGGAGAAGCTACCTACAAAATCGAGACTTTTAAGATAGTCTATTCCAAGTTAAGTATACTTTTTGTGATAAAGATCCATTATTTTATGATTTTCTTACTTTACTCCTATTATTCACACCGATTCATTATTTCTTAAAATTAATATAAGACAGTCTATCTGGATATTTACATAAACAAACAGTTTTCATGATGTTCATTTTTAATAAGTTTTTCCCCACAAAAATATAAGATAATTTCAAGTTTTAAGACAAGAGAGATTGAGAATATATACCAAATTTGACTTACTGAAATTAACTAGTTGATCCATCAAGTCCAAACTAGTCACATTAATTTCTTTCATTCGCTTAAAATATTCGAATATATTTAGAAAGGATAATAAAAGTTGAGTTAAGCTAGGAACCAAATTCTATCGGGGTAAGGACAAACTCTTGGATTCATCTGTTAAATCAAGACTTGAAGTTTAATTTAGATGGTCCCTAGAAGGACAACAAAGGGGCAATAGATGTCATTGCACGATGGGATAGAGGTTCAATTGTCCAAGCATGGATAAGACGAGGAAAATGGAACTCGCCAATAGCAATGGAAGATACAATTTTTCTTCTTGTATCCAAAGTTACTCAATTTCTTGGCATCTATCAAGCGGTCTTTAAAAGTAATTGCATAGTGCTAATTGATACTATTCAACAAAATGGCTTTTGGCCTTGGTGTATTTATTTTTTCGTCTTGGACTCTCGTTTCGTAGTTAGAAACAATCTAGGATAGAGTTTGAAGTGGACCATTAGAACTAGTGATGTTGTTACTCATGAGCGTGCAAATTTGAAGTGGACCATCAGAACAAGTAATATTGTTCCTCATGAGCCAGTAAAATGAGTTTTTTTTTAATCAAATAGTATTTGTTATGATATTAGTGGGTGATCTTGAGCCTCTCTCATCTCAAAAACTAACTCAAATAATGAGACTTTCATTCATACTTATACTACTAATCCCTTCCATAACTAATATGAAATAGCTGCACTAATAAATCGATAGTTGTATCTACCCCGCGTGACTAGCTGCACTTAAAATCAATAGCCGTATTTATTCTGAGTAACTATTGGGTTTAGACTCGATAGTAATCTAGACTTTGATACTAGTGTTGGGTTGTCTTTAGCCTCTTTTATCTCAAAAGTTAGCTCAAAAGATAAATTTTTCCTCATGTTAATAAATTGATTACCAGTTTCTTCCACAATCGATATGGAATAATCCCAATAAATTCCTTTCTTTTTGATGATTTTCTGTCTAGAGCAAAAAAAATAGCGTTGGTGGAGTCTTCTTTAGTTCATCATCCTAACGAGGCTCTGGTTTCTCCCCATAACATTTGTCCCGCTTTGATAGAATGGAATGTTTGATCAGCCAAAAAAAAAAAAAGAAAAAAAAACTAAATGATAAAGTTAAGTTTAGTGATGATACTGTCAAATACTAAATTAAAAAGAAGTAAATATATATATATATATGTTTTTTCTAAATCATTTTCGCATGTTTCTTAATTTTGAAAACGTGTTTTGTTCGTGAAAATACGAACGCGTTCCATCCAAACGACAAAGGAAAAATTGGAAAGGGGTCACTTAAATAAAAATTATAAAAACTTTTCGCATTATCAAATGAGTCCTTGATTCAAAGTAGCTTGCATGCGATCGGTGAAATTCGAACAAAGGAACCTTCAGGCCGCGGCCGGTGAGGTTTGTCGGGCACTGGCCGGGAGGTTCGTTCGTCAATTCAGAAAGAGAAGGGAAGCGAGGTGCGTGTAAAAGTGCAACAAGCTAAAGCCAAAACTGTCGCGACCGCTTCCCCAAGCTCAGATCTCGTTGCGAAGTTTCGGCTCCAAAGCAGTGGCAGTTTCGAGATAACCGCTGCGATTCGGGGGCAATTTCTCTCGAACCCCGATTAAGATAATGAATCCCACCTCCGCTTCTTGGTCTTCAATGGATCTTTTGACCGACACCCCGTCCCTTTCCAAGGTCTCGAATTTCAACGCCGCACGCCCGGAGAGAGAAAGCATCGTCATCACCTTCAGCGTCGCCGGAGCGCGTTGTCTCGGCGTCAGAATTCGTCATCCGGGGGGGACCCACTGACGCGGGACTGGATTTTTGGGAATTGAATCGGGCATGGAGTGCATTGAGCAGCTGAGGCGCGCTGATTGGGAGCGAGAGTCGTATCCCGAGTATGGCGATTTCGCCGCCCTCCCCTTCTTCGCTCTCTTCTTCCCCTTCGTCAGATTCTTCCTCGACAGATTCGTCTTCGAGGTAAAGATTGTTCCTTTCCCCCCCCCCCCCCCCCTCGCCCCAACCCCGCATGTTGCTCAGTGGATGCGTATGGTTGAATTCGGGTCTACTAAATTAATGCCGTTCCTCGGCCTCGCGTAATGGCGAGCCCTGACTTTGATTGGAGCTGGTAAGTGACTTGCTTTTCCGTTGTAGTACGCAGTATCGTGTGTCGTGGCGTGTTGCGGTGGCTCCAGCGGGGGCGTAACAGTGTCGAGCTCTGTGTGCGATTCAATAATTATGCGCCGACTGGAAGAGCATTAGATAACGTCAACGGGTGTGTTACGTGCATTTATGCGGCGCAGAGATGGATGTTTGTAATGATCGATGGCCACTTGTTGTCCTTGCTGTGTTCTGACTTCGGCGTTGACTCGCTTAAGAGGCTGAATTTCATAAGTTAAAAACTTTTTGTCGGGGTGCTGGATTTTACCTAAAAGTTTGTGGCAGTTCAGAGGCTGTGGTCTTTTCATTTTGCAACTAACATGCACTTGCTCTGGCATTTCCGTTTCATGGCTCCGAGGTGGGAATTAAATTTATGTGATAGCGGATAATAACTTTGGTTGTGCAAACTGAACCATTATTTGGACACCATTTGACCCTAGTTTGCTCTTTAGCGGTTTGTAGAGAGGGGTTTGGGGGTGTTGGAGGAATTCGGCATTAGTTGGTTAATGAATAATGAGTATATCAGTCTCTATACAAAATTGGGTCTTTTTTGCATTTTACATACGGAAAATGCAATTAACTGCTGCCCTTAATGGTATTATAGCCTTATTTTCTGCACTCTGATAAGTTAACCTGCTTTCTAAATCTCTGTGCCTCATCTAAAAAGTTGATTATGTTGCAGACAGTTGGTAGACGGTTAATTTTGGGGAAAGGGAAGCAAATGATGGATGTAGAGTTGGACAACAAGAAGAAGTTACGAAAATTCAAGGAGTCAGCATGGAAATGTGTTTACTTTCTTTCAGCTGAGATTCTGGCTCTATACGTCACATATGATGAACCTTGGTTCACTAATACTAGATACTTTTGGGTAGGACCAGGAGATCAGGTTTGGCCTGACCAGAAGATTAAGTGAGTTCCATGTGTGTTATACTGTAAGGCTAATGGGTTTAATCCTGTTTTTCTCCAGAAAGTATGCTTACTGGTTTAATGACCTTTCTTTTTGGAATTCAGATTGAAATTGAAAGGGGTGTACATGTATGCTGCTGGATTTTACACATACTCCATATTTGCTTTGGTTTTCTGGGAAACACGAAGATCCGACTTTGGGGTGTCAATGAGTCATCATGTCGCAACTGTGATCCTAATTGTCCTATCTTACATATGTAGGTATGTTTTAAGATTTGATGGAGTGTTCACTCGTTAATTTGTGTGCATTGGCAGAAAGAGAGTAGCCGAAGGCTTATCTTATTTGGTAATTTAGATGCATTGGGTGCCCGTGCATAGCAAGGCGTGGTTCTTGCTTCAGGATAACACTTAATAGTTTCTTTCTAAAATTTTTCTTTCATAGCTCTTTAGAGGCATTAGGCACCTTTGATGGAGAGCATGCTTCTTGTTTCATTCTATATGAAAGTTAATTTCATCATTGGCTCTACGCTTTATTCAAATTAAGATGTATTATGACAGTTCTCTCTTTTTCTCCTAATTTATCCTATGCAGGTTTGCCCGGGTGGGTTCAGTTGTGTTAGCTCTTCATGATGCCAGTGATATTTTTCTGGAAATAGGGAAGATGTCCAAGTACAGTGGGGCAGAGATGATAGCCAGTGGCGCATTTATACTCTTTGTCTTGTCTTGGATCATTTTGCGTCTTATTTATTACCCATTCTGGATCATTTGGAGTACAAGGTAAACATTTATCACCTAGTGTGCTCATTGGTTTGCTTTTTCTTTTGCAAGATCTTAGCATTCCCATCATTTTCTATATCTGCAATTCTTGAGTCTTTTGAATCTAAGACATAGGTAACAAATTGGATTAGTCACCTATAGAATGATCATGTTTGCATGATTGATTGTTCTCAGGGTTGGTTTTGAAGTTCTGTAGTTTAATTGATACATAACCTTTCCTGTTGAGAAAATTTTATAAGCCAAATAGGAATTATCAGTCAGTGCGGATGTAAGTCCTGTTGTAAAGTTGCACTCATACCTGCTAGAAAAAAAATGCACGCCAGTCGTTTGACTGAACAGAATAATTAGTGACTCTAATTCACTGACTATATTCGTAACTTGTGCAATAATGACAAGCTAAGAGCTATGTGCAGTTAGTTGGGGCAATGAACTTTCTATCAGAAGAATAATTCGTAGTTCAAAATCCTTCAGAGACTACAGGATAAGGGGGTGGCACATGATGGGACGTGCTGACCATGAAACTTATTGCACATGATCACTCAACCACCCAACTTTAATCCCTGCTGAGGTTGTTTGTTATGCTATTTCTAGTTTCTCCTAAAAGGTAGCAACGTTGTGTATTCTTAAAGCGCAAAGCTTTCAGTATCTTCCTTCTTGAAAAATCTCATGGTCCTGACTCCCACCATATATCTTTCGTTAGAAGATGGCTCCACGCCATTGCTACGTGGTCCAATCTTCAAAATTTGTTTGCATCTTATCAAAGCAGAGTAGCCGACCCCAACTGGTTTGGGATAAAGGTGATGTTGATGTTATCAAAGCAGAGCAATCGCTCCGTGTCCTTTTTTCTGTATAACAAAGAAAATAAAGGCTGATTCATCGTAATTGTGCTAATCTCTGTGAGTCTTTGGCATTTTTAGATGGTGTTGACGTACACCATGGTGGAAAACCATCACTGTTTAGCGTAGAATTTAGCTTTCCCGGGTATAATCGATTATAAGCCTTTAGCCATCCACAAGACTGCCTTTTGATATGCAGCTGCCTCCTGTACGGGAGTCAACATCTGACTTTTTGTTTTCATTTGTAAATCCCAGCTATGAGGTTCTCTTGACATTGGACAAGAAGAAACACAGAGTGGAAGGCCCAATTTATTATTATGTGTTCAATAGTCTTTTGCTTTGCTTGCTTGTTCTTCATGTCTATTGGTGGGTATTGATATTCCGGATGCTTGTGAAGCAAATTCAAGCCAGAGGGCAGGTCACTGATGATGTCAGATCTGGTGAGTCGAATTGTGGGCCTTTTTAACAATTTCAATAGAGAATTTGCTGTATTATCATTCCCTTGGTGGAACTCCTGATTTTTTTTTTCCTTCTGCTTCTTGACTTTCATGACTTTTAGTCTTCTTTGATCTAATATTAAAAATGCCTCCTGATGGAAGAAAGAGAATAACCTGCTATATCGTATCATCTCCACCGTGAACTTTTCAGGAGTAGCATCCCAGTCTATCTGTGGAGATATATCTTCGCAGTACCCCTGTTTCATTTTCCATTTTGTTTCATTCATCCACTTACAATGACGAAGTTACCAGTCTGATGGAAAACTAATAATCAATATGTATGGATAGAGTTTGAAATGGAAGCCGTAATCTTCAAAGGCAGTTTTACGGAAAACATTGTTGTCATTCAAAGCATGAGATTCATAATTTTGTTATTAGTGCATGAAATGATAAGAGAGCATTGAGGAATTGGAAGACATTAAAGGATGGGCTTTTTTATGTTAATTTTGATCTTTGAAAAGCTTCACCATTTTGTATTTTCTATGCTAAAAGTTTTCTTTCGACAAAAAATAAATCTGAAGTTTTCTTAGGGTAAAAGGCACACAAAGCATATCTACCAAATTGCCAAGCCTAAATTACTTGTTCACTAGGAAAAGTATGCTTGCATATATGCTTACGTATTCATTAGTCCAAGCAGGATTTTGGGGCAGCCACTGACCTGTAGCATCCTTACGGCACTTTGTGTAGATTTCCATCTTTTCACCAGCTGTCATAATTGACTTACACACTGTAAGGGTCTTGTTTATAAGGAACCTTCTACAGAGATCCGCTTAGGTGGTGTCATGACCCATTGTCACTCCCTTCTTGATGCACTCAAACAGAAACTTCATTAGATTTTCTTTACCAAAAAAAAAAAAAACTTCATTAGATTTCCTTTTCTTTCTCCTTGTCTTTGATTACTGTTAGCTGATTTGGAACTTGTAAAGAACCAAGCAGAAGTTGACACAATTACGATTTCTGGAAATGTTGTAGACACGACGGTGGGTCATTTTCCCATAATTTCACTGCAGGGTGTTTTAGGATGATAGGAAGTTTTAAGGATCCATTATTTGCAAAGCCTATGCTTCTTGTCTTTGTGGCTTACAAAAGGCATAGGAGCTTATAGTACCTCTCTCAAAAGCTTTCATTCTTTGCAGATTCTGAAGATGAAGATGGACATGAAGATTGATCAAGTAACAGGTAAGCTGCTCCAGCATCCAAAGAAGATCACTGCAAAAGCCATTTGGATGCTTTGTGTGCAAGTTAATATTACATAAACATTATGAAGTTGCATATGAATTGAATGGTAAAAAATTTCAAATTTGTGGACAACTGTATACTAGAGTTATGCTAATGTACGGCAAAAACTTGGTTTATCATTTGTATTTTCTTTACAGGAGCGTTAAGCTCTAATGTGAGTGGGAATGCTGTAGACTCTCTTTTTGGCCACCGAATGCTATAGACATTAGCTGCATTTGGATATAGGATATGGCTGCTGGAATATATGATAAAATAGCTGAAGAAATCTCCACATTTCTCATGTCACGTGCATTGTTTGAGAAATCTTGGATAAGAGATAGGATATAAGTATTTACTATCCTATCCTATGTTTGGTTGGTTAGATACAATTAAGTTTGAAATTACAGAAAAATTAACATCATATAATTTGTTAAAAATGAGTCCCCCAACGAAATATTCAACATAACATATTAGTGTCAGATTTCAGATTTATGAAAGGGTTTCTACATGGTAAATTGCTGCTAAGTACAGGTACATGGTGAGCTCATAGGATATCCACTTTGAAACTCTTTGTAACATCAAATGAGACGATTTGTTCTTGAAATGTACAGTTCCCCTTCTGGGGTAAGTCCTTGTACGTTAATGGCTTGGTCTGTTGCTTGAATTTTTGAACGGTTTCAGGGCTTTATGTTTACCAGTTATTCAGGAATGGTGGCTACTGATTTTCTTGTTTCGCAGATGGGAAACAGCGGCCTACTTTATTTACTTGACATATTCATTTGGTGATACCAAGCACCTCTCCTTAAAGTTGATTTTTTGCAACCCGAAGGGATGTGCGAATTCTTTTAGGCCTGGATTGGAAGCATTTTTTAAGAAGATTTATTTGGATTGTCCATCAGAGAGCTTGATTCTTGGCCACTTCTCTCTTTTTACCAAAACTTGATTCTTGACTTGGATCCAATTCTTCTCTCAGTTGTATATCATTTGAATAAAGCGAATTCTTGAGGAAATGAATTCTTGTTGATGAATTCCAGCAAAAGAAAAAGGAGTTCTTGTTGATGCAATTTACCAAGCTGTTCATTGATTTGAAACCTTGTACGGAATCTAGGCTGAGATGTTCCCTGAAGAATCTCTCTCTCTCTCTCTCTCTCTCTCTCTCTCTCTCTGAGCTTTTGGTTTTGAACTCTTCTTGAGTGATCTCTTTTAGAGATGATCATTGGACGGTCTCGGGAAAGATCTAAATTCTTGCGCAAGGCTGCCCGGAAAAATTTCTGCATTGTGGATCTTTGGGTCATGAGTTTTCACCTAGAAAGCGTCTATACTTTTGAGGAGCTTTCGTGTCATGTCCGATACTCGTCGACATGCAATCCACACGTGGGTAGTGCTTTAGACACGTTAATGACATTCAAGTCCAGCATCCTGATATGTCATTTCGATACGCATATGGTTAATTTTAATCATTTTCAATAAATTACATGTCAAAATGTAGATTTATCACAAATATATATTTAAGCTATATATTCAGTCACTCCAAAATTTATATACCTAATCAATCAAAAAAACATCATAAATCCTTAAGAGAAGAAGAAAAAAATCACTGACATCTTTATATAATAATGCATATGTAAAAATATATATTTAATATACGTGTCTCAACATATCGAAATTATTTATTTTTTGTAAAATGACATGTTGTGTTGTGTCGTGCCGCATGTCGCGTGTCATGTGTTGGTATCAATGCTACTTAGGTTTTCACTGAATGCCCTTATTCACATCCCCTCAAGCATGATGGTCATGTTAATTTGTATAGAA
This sequence comes from Psidium guajava, assembly GCA_016432845.1. Taxonomy (NCBI): domain Eukaryota; kingdom Viridiplantae; phylum Streptophyta; class Magnoliopsida; order Myrtales; family Myrtaceae; genus Psidium; species Psidium guajava. Next base: position 7,939,281 of record CM028228.1, on the reverse strand, counting down.
GTGACAAATGTCCTATGCAGATTGACACTTTTAATTTGTTTGCGACACATTTAGACAGATTTCAGCTATATAAGTTAGGTAAACTGACACAAATGATCCATGAACTTTGACTCAATGTGTAATGTAGTCCCTAAACTTTTATTTTGATCAGTATGGTCCATGAACTTTAATTTAATATGCAATATAATCCTTGAACTTTTAATTTGATTGATATAGTTTTTGAACTTTTGAAATTTGCCCGACTTATAATCCTTGAAGCAAGAACTATTTGTATCCATGTCAGTTAGTACGTGATGCGTGTCAATGCACATGAGTACAATTTTTCACACATTTAGATATCATAGCTCAAACGTTCTAGTCAAAGATACATTTTTGGCACTTATTGTATGGTATGAGCCCTTCAACAATAAACTTAGGCTCCGTTTGTTTCACGAAAATTGGCTTCCTGAAAAATGTTTTCCGGGTTTTTCGGCGTTTAGGGGGCGGAAAATAAGCTTACCTTGGAAAACATTTTCCTCCAATGGAAAAATCTCTTTGAAAAGTGTAGAAAACGATTTCCTCTTTTCAAAAAGAGGAAATTATTTTCCGCCGGTTGCCGCCGTCGGTCCCCGGCCGTTGATCGCCACCCACGGCCACCGGCCGCCTGAAATTCAATTGCTTGCTAAACGACAGAAATTATTTTCCAGTTCATTATTAAATGTTAGCCAAACACCAAAAAATATTGTTATTTTCTTGAAAAATGACTTTTTGGAAAATATTTCCCTCAGGAGGCCATTTTCAGTGAAACAAACGGAGCCTTATTGTGAGTAAGGTTCAAAATCATGACCTGTCCACGTTGGGCCTAAGTCAAATACGAATATAGACATGAGAAGACAATAAAGCATTAAGTAGGCCGAGGCCAACACGTCACTATGCACCCCGGCCAATCACCTCAGTCCACATCGGCGGAATGGAGCCCGTAGGTTGTTTATGTCAGTCAAGTGGATCCCACCAGCTATGTACTCGGTTGACGTGGACCGAGGTGATTGGCCAAGGCGCACAATGACGTATTGAGCCCAACCCATCTAATATTTTTATCACGAGACAACGCAGAGACATGATGAATTAGAGGAAGAACCGTTAAACGGGGGGCAAGTTGGGCCGGGTCCAGGTCAATCGAATACGAAATTTTTATGGGCTTTACTCAGCCCATATTGATAAAATACCGGTAGAGAAAATTTTCGTGAGCAAGAAGAAAAATTGGTTTTGGGGGTTACATCTTTTGCTAGTTGCTCCGTCTCGAATCCTCTCTTTGCTCGCTCCACTGACTCTGCTTGCTTTCTTCAATCGGAGGAGGTCTCTCTCTCTCTCTCTCTCTCTCTCTCTCTCTAGCACTGCGTCATTGCTTAGCTTGGCCGATGCTGCGATGGTAGACTAGTTTCAGCCGGTGGTGGTTTTGTTCGAATTTTGGTTTAGCTCAAGCATCGCAAATTTGTCTCCTCGTACTGTTTGTTTCATTTTGAGCCGACCCTGATTTGCCGGCTTTCGCTGGAGCTCTGTTGACTGTGGCGGCTTTCCTTTGATAGATCTAGTTCTTCTGGTCTGCCTTGACGTTTATGGAAGTGTGAACGAGCGAGGACTCTTCGAATCAATCGGTCCCTTCGATGCTCCTCTCATTCTCTGTATTTCGTCTTCTATGATCAATGTTTGTTCAAGTGCAGATGTCATTTGTAGCGTACATTTACTTCACCCATACTTAAATAGGCAAAAATGAATGACAGAAAAAAAAGAAGAAGAGGTTATAGTTTTTCTCGTACGCACGATGCGTGGTATGGTATGGTTTGGCTCTCACAGTATGATCCATTCATTGGCCAAAGATGATGTTGCTCGCCGACATTCTACCAACTGCCGTACAACTTGAATTGCTTTAGAACCCCCTTATATTTTGCTCTCTAACATGTAGGGATAGATGCTACTGTTTCCTACTCTGTTATGTTAGGATAAGTACTCTCTTCTTTATTTAAAGGACTTGCGAGTAGTGACCATGGATATTGCATGATTCACGCACAATCATATGTGATACTATTTGAAGTTTGGTGGGGTTTTTTGTGGATTACAGCACCACGATCAAGGGCATTGGTGAGTATTGCATTGATTGATTGATGACATCCACATTATATGGTCCTCAGGTTTAGAATGACTGTTCAAGTCAAGCATAATCAAACATATAGACTCAGGTTATAGGTTTTGGAACTCTAAATGTGGTGTCTGGTATGGTCACTATGGTCCAACAAATTGTTGTGGTTTTCTTCTTTCCAAATGACTTGAGAGTTTGGTGTTGTGGTAATTGTTCAGGGTGCACAACTTGGGCAGGTATAGCCATGGAAGATGTACTCACTGAGATACCTCCACCATCAAGGTTTTTCCAGGAAGACCTCAACAACTTTATATCCCCATCGCCACCCCTTCCTACTCCTTTCTTCGTGTTCTCAAATCCTAAACTTGATGGACCTCTTCGTCCATCTCTCCTCATTGTTGCCTTATCTTCTCCGTCTCTCTTCATCTTCGACCAAATACCTTCGAAAAATCTAATTGGAACTCTCGTCCTCCCCGAGATTGCCTTGTCTGGCATCTCAGTTGAGCCTTCTCGTGGAGATAAGTCCTGCAACATCTATGCTATCAATGATGCTGCTGATAATTCGATACTACTGGTCACTGTTCAGTGTCCTGTAGCTGCAGAGAGATGTCACCTCGTTGCAAAGATGTTGATTGGTCAATGTATTATTGCTGAGAGGGTTCTAGTTTTTGCTTCAATTCAGAGCCAGAACTTCAGAGGAAAGCTCTCCCCCGATGAAACCTTCGCTTTCAAGCTGGAGACATCACCTGAAAGAAGTAGTGCAGATACTGGTTCTGGAGATTCATCTTTGCTAAAGGGCTTAGACTATTTTCCATCAGGAAGTATGATCGATGGCTTGGCTGCTGCTCTGTTGGGACGATGTGAGATGATGAATTTCAGAGGGGCACTGTGTGTTTCATGGCCTGAATTTGATGGCTCTGTCGTGGCCATGATAACATCTATCCTGCAGAGGAAAGTGTTGCCTCACTTTAAATTCCGCTTAAATTGCGATGGAGGGGTGCATTTATCAAGGTCTACTCTTTACAAAGACCAGCCATTTGATCCTGAATTGTATACCTGACACCTTCTCACTATAAAACTGAAGTAGAGATAAAAAAGAAGGGAAAAACCAAGCGACAGCCAAACACGAGCTATGGAAACAACAAAATAGGCTACTCTGGTAGGTTGGCTCCTCTCTCTTTACTTCCAAAAAAGTGCAGTGTACCGTTAATTGTCTTTGACATTGGACTGTTGTGTCAAGTGCTTTAATTTTTGACAGATGTGTCAAGTTTTGATTCTTTCTTGTATGGCCGAAGGGGTAATACTACAGGGTTAGACTTTGTGCTAGAGGATGCCACTTAGCCGGAAACTCTTCTTACACTTCTATAACTTGAATGAATCTTTCCTTCGACAGATTATGAAAGTTGAATCTGTTAACTTTTGCATCTGTTGGAATGGGTTTTGGTTCTTTTATTTCAGAAGGATTGGAGTTCATAATTTTCATTTCTTGGGAACGTAATGTGTGGGTTCATATTCATTCTATTACTGGCACGGTAGATAGAATCAACCACAATACAAAAATATGGAAAGTCCCTTGTCTTTTTAAGTGCAGCCCCAATGCAGTTTTTAGGCTTCATGTTTCTAAAGAGGGTTAATATCACCAAAAACTACAAACTGGTATACGTGCGACAAATTTATCTCGAATTATTTATTTGATCACGAAAAATCCCAAACTAGTACACATGTGATAAATTTATCTCTCGTTAGTATCCGTTAAATTTTATCATCAAATTATTGAGTTAGGTAACACGTGGTAATTGTCGAGTGTATATACTATCCTCTATTTGTTACAGGTGTCTCAATTTAGGATTTTTTCGTGTTATTAACTCAATTTAACAAAAATTAACAAAGAGTAAATTTATCATATGTGTATTAATTTCAATTTTTTGTAGTAAAAAAATTAATTTTAGGTAAATTTGTCACTGTTGTACCAATTTAATATTTTTGGTAGTAAAAAAAATAGTTTGAGGGTAAATTTGTATCGGGTTGGAAATTTTGGTGATCAAAAGAATAGTTTAAGATAAATTTATCGCAGATGTATTAGTTTGAATTTTTCGTAGTACTAACCCTTCTTAAAATTGCTATTAGTCCATTAATATGGGTTAGATTACATCCACTCATCTTCCACGTGGCCTTTGAAATGTAAAGCTATCAGCCAAAGTATTTGAATTTTATTGTTTTCATCTGCTTTGGGCTCATGTCAATATGAGTATTGGTTCATGTTAAAAATGAAGAAGAAGAAGCAGTAGCAAACGAAGAAGATAAAGATGACCTAAAACTAGGGGTGAGCAAATTAGATCGATCGGATCGAGATTATTCGGATCGGATTGGGACTGATGGTCCAATTCCAAATTTTAGAGGGTGATGGTCCGCTTCGCAATTCTTAAAATTGGAACCGGTAATCAGGTGATCTGGTTCTTGATTTTTGGGGCATAGGATCGGATTGGTCTTTTTTCTTTTTTAAGTAACCCTAAATTAATTTGCTTCTTTCTTTTGCACTTTCCACTTTCCCAGCATTGCCTCTCTCACAAGTCCCAGCAGAGCTCGACTGCTCAGCCTTCGCCTCTCACGCTTGTTTCTATGCTAGTTCAGGTTTATATAAAATGGCTAGCGTCTGAGTGTTTTTTAAGCACTGAAAAGAGTTGAAAATGGCGAATGCTTTGGCAACTATTGTTATTTTGCTGACAGGATCGCATACCACATTGGACATCATACTTTATACGCATATAAAGTGTTCCCTTTATATAATTGTGTGCAAGAGGTTGTAGTTTCTTTTTTTTTTTTGGGCATGTTTCGATCTAATGGAACCACTCGAGAACCGGTCTTGTTCGGTTCCCGGTTCCAGAAAATTGAAAACTGGGATAACTGGTCCGGTTTTTAGTTCTTTCGGGGAAATGGATCGAATCAGAAACCGCTCACCCCTACCTAAAACCCTTTGGCTATGCGGAGGATGGGTTCGGGTTAGATTATCTCTACCTCTTGGGTTACTTAGCCTCCATGTTTTGCCTTCATCATATGAATCTTGTGTACAGTTGTCGTGTTAATGTTAATCTTCCTGGTCTCAACTGTCGCTCATCTAGATATGAGTCATTGCTCTACCTGGTTTCTTGTTTCTTCCCTATTTGTCTGATAGCCTTCCTTTATGCCAAGCCAAAATGAACAAGATTGTTGCATCCACCATTGTTTAATCAGCTGGTCAAGCAATAGCCCTGTTGATATTGCTTGGAGCACACACAAGCATATGTGAATTCTACCTGCTTCAAGTTTCTCAACCGCACACCTGAATCCTTCAATCGGTCACGGGTGATATTGCTTGTTAGGGCGTCGTAACTCGGTACGCTTTTGAGGCCATCTGATTCCCATTTTCCCCTCATCAATGACTTTGCGTCGGATGCGAGTTTCTTTTGGCTAGCATTCAAAGGGATGGATTCGTTGGTTGTACCTCCGGCCTTCACGAGTTTAAGTTGTCGCTTTGATTTGTTTTGATAGGGAGTGTCGAAAAGAACAGCCACTATTGCCACGAGCACCCATCAAGCACAAATTACTTCCATACTGTTATTCATCTCTAATATGTTTTTATCGACGATCACGGAGGATTATCTCGATACCTATTGGTCGATTAATGAAATAACTTGCAATCCAATTTAATCCATACCAGAGGGTTTTCAGGAAAATTGTTAAAAAAAAAGCATTAAACGCATTGTAGTTTTGTCAACTCAATCTTAAATATTTTAATTTACCAATTGAGTCCTAACTATGTTCCCGTTTTGCTAGCTGAGTTCATCTGGTCAATTCCATACAAGAATTGAGGATGTAGACACCGATCATCCTATGTGACTAGAACCCCTAGATGTGGACAAACTTTAATAATAGCTTAATAAATTTTTTTATTTATTTTTCCCCCGCTTATCTTTTCTTCCCTCACCAACCAGTAAAGAAGAGGTAGGAAAAAAGAGAAAAAAAAAATTCATAAAAATTAAAATATTATTAAAAATTATTTGCATCAGTGCTGGCAACGTCGCATAAGGTGACCGGCAACACGTGAGCGATTTCTAGCCAAATTTCACCGAATGAACTCAATTGATAAGAAACGAAAATACTTAAAACTCGACTGGCAAAAATTAAAAGATTTAAGACTAAATTGGCAAAACTGAAAAAGGTTTTTGACTTTTTGAATAATATTTCCGGCGGTTTTCTACGGATGCGTCTAAAGCTTGGTGCTACAAGCAAGTTCTTACAAGCATTTGCCTTATGTTACTTGGTGGCTTTGCCTATGTTTATCCTTTTAAGCCCCCTCCCTCTCCCTCTCTCTCTGGGCATATGGTTTTTGGGTCACAACCAACCGGGCCAAATGTTAGTTGCATCTTCTCTTGACTCGAAGCATTTTCCTCAGATAGTTACTCAACGCACCATTGCAGAGCCCCGCATGCTCTTTCACTTATATATATATATCTCTCTCGGAGTCGCACCCATCTTCCTCCACTCTCCATACCAAAAGCCTCCACCGCGAAGCGCTAGAGACCACTACGCACCAATGGCGACTTCATCCCCTCGTTCGATTCCCCGATTTTCCCAATTCGTGGCTCTCTTTCTCCTGTCGAGCTTGGCCAAAACGTCCCGCGCCGGCGACCCTCCGTTGACCCTGGATTACTACAAGTCGTCGTGTCCGTCGGTGCTCGAGATCGTGAGGAAGGAGATGGAATGCGCCGTGCTCTCCGACCCTCGCAACGCCGCGTTGATCATCCGGTTGCATTTCCACGACTGCTTCGTTCAGGTTGATTTTTGATTGCTGCGCTAGTAGCCATTTCTGCAAGCTTGCTAAGATTTGAACTTTGAATGCGCAACGGGGGTATAGCTAGTTCAGATTTCGTGGAGACCTATGTGTCTGTATATCTTGGTAATTATACATCTGATTCTGCCCCCATGAATGGTTAATTTTCAAGAAGGGCTGCTCCCAATTTCTAAGTACTAGTTGTGCATTGAGCAGAAAGATTTGAAGGCGCGAGGCACGATCAATAAGTCTAAAGCTCGAGCTATGAGCCACAGTTAGAATAGTATTGAAATAATGAGTTACCATAGATATCGACTCATCTGATCTTTAAATGTTGGGAGTTCCTCTATTAACCTAAACAGAGGCTAAACCAGCGGATTAGAAGCTGTAAATGCTGGATGGATCCTTTTTTTTTTTTTTCACCTAACGATTAAGGCGACGAACGTAGGGATGCGACGGTTCGGTCTTGCTGGACGACACTATCACCCTCCAAGGAGAGAAGAAAGCTTCCATCAACGAAAATTCTCTAGGAGGGTTCAGGATCATCGACCGCATCAAGAACATGCTCGAATCCGAATGCCCCGGCGTCGTCTCCTGCGCCGACATACTCACTGTTGCTGCGAGAGACGCTACGCTTCTGGTATGTCCACGAACTTCGTCTCTCTTCAAGCACAAAAGCATGTATCATCCCTTCTCTTCTTTCACATCCTTGCGCCATCGCTAGTCGTGGAGCCGATCTATCATGACCTTCGAAACACCATTGATTCAATCTGTCATTTTACTGGCCAATCTATGATGGGGAGACTAAGTTCTAGTGCGATAAGTAACGCGGCGATTTTTCGGATTTCGACAAGGTTGGGGGACCTTATTGGGACGTTCCCTTGGGAAGAAAGGACTCGAGGACAGCGAGCTACGAGCTCGCCGCCGCCAACCTCCCGACGGCTGACGAGAGCCTCCCGTCCATCATCTCCAAGTTCCTCTACCAAGGCCTCTCCGTCACCGACACGGTCGCTCTCGCCGGTAAATTAACTAAACTCTATGATAAATTTTAATGTACTATGATTTGGGTAACTTAGTCGCGCTTCGGATAAATATGCTGACAGCTGCATAATAGATTTCATATCCTAGCTGCAGAGTGATGTTGTTAGTGAATGCGACTGATCGCGTCAGCTAAAATTGCCTAACTTTCCCCCGGGATCTAAAGAGTCTTAATCTCCTGTCCAAATCAAATTCCAAAATAATAATAATAACAACAACGTCCCTCGTAATTATAATGTAATTTTGACAATTGATGAATGTATATAATCGATAGGGGCTCACACGGTCGGGATGGCGCGTTGCGCGAATTTCCGGGCCAGGATTTACGGGGATTTTGAAGCGACGTCCGGGAAAACTCCGGCCTCGGAGGTGAACCTCGGCCACTTGAGGTCGATCTGCCCGCCGATAGGGGGAGCGGATGACAACATCGCGCCCATGGACAACGTGACCCCCGACCTATTCGACAATTCCTTCTACCACCTTCTCCTACAGGGGGAGGGCCTGCTCAACTCGGACCAGGAGATGTACTCGAGCATCCTGGCGGTGCAGACGAGGGGGATCGTGAAGAGGTACGCGGCCGACCCGGTCGCCTTCTTCAAGCAGTTCTCGGAGTCGATGGTGAGGATGGGGAACATCACGAACCCGGAAAGCTTTGCCAACGGCGAGGTGAGGAAGAACTGTAGGTTCATCAACACATGGGCTCCGGAGATCTGAGACATCGATTTTCACGCAACAGTGAAATCATGGAAGGCAACTCGTGTCGATGTCGAAATCATGGGAATCACAACTGTTTTGGATTTGTTTTCTTCTCTTTTTTGGATTTATCGATTTGATTCTCGGAAAGTTGGTCCGCCGAGGCTTGACCTTTCCACATCAAAATTAAAGACATGGTCCATCATGCCAAAGAGCATATTTGGATGTGGGGCTGCTGGGGGAAAGGGTCATGAGTCTGTTGACTAAGGTTGTTCGTGAATCATTTCGTGGAGGAGTGTCATTGCTCGGTCGGTGATTGGTTGGTGACGACCAGGTTGTCCAAATCAGATGACTACACCGGAAAGTTCTCAGGAAATTTCGTTGGCAGATTGACTTGTCGTCAACGGTAGCTTGTTTTCCGGATGTTTGTGAAATAATAAAGAATATTTTGATTTTCGGATTTCTAAATTCTTTGCTCAAGTTGTTCTCTTTTTCTTTTCTTTTTCCCCTCATCGGTATAAATCCAATCATTGTACAATTCATCGGATGCAAGACAGTTGATAAAGTGGGGGCGGGAAAGGCGGGGGCACGTAAGAAATGCTCTTTCTTTTCCATTATTTCAGCGTGCATAAAAATGTCACTGTGACGTGTCGTTTCTTACGGCAGTTTCGAATTGTAAGTATTTGAGCTACAAAAACTGAAACACATGACACGACCGTATTGCATTGGAAATTACAAACTTTTCTCAATCGGTCGATTAGCAATATCCGAGGGGCATTTTCTTAGTAATTCATTTTAACATCGAAGCCTATTTATAATGCGACGAGATAAGAGATACTACGCAAATGTGTTTGTACATAAGGATCACACTTAGTTAAATACTCGTAGCCTATTTGGTATGTCTGTTCTAAAGGCAAGACACTAGCTTTTGATTTTTTTTTCGTCACAGAGGGGAAAAAAAGAGAGTTAGTGAGGTTTATAAAATTAAGAAAATAGATTTTTGCAAAAAAAAAAAAAAACAAATGCTCGCGGAACACTTGTTAGGAAATTAAAGAAGGAAATATTACAATTTCCCGATGTACCGATTGTCCCCGATTTGAAACCAAATATGTTTCCACTAATTGTATCTGATAGGACTGTTATTAGAAATACGTTTTTAATTAGCTACTTACCAAGTGTCTTTAAGCACTTGTCGACAAATTCTGCATATATTAAACGTTTTACGTATTTTCCTAATGGAAAGATAATGCTCCTGATATTTCGTTGTCGGTAGACCCTAGACCAAAACTATGTGGTCCGGTTCCCACGGGAGACGGTCCTAGGTCCTAAAAATTGAGAACCGGCCAATGTGAGTCGCTATAAGTAATTTTAAGGTCGTCAAGTAAAACCTATGAAAGTGTACGAATAAGCTATTTGTTTAGTCTCATTTGAAAATAAGTTGGTTGTTGTGCCTCGGCGATGGCTAGCGACCAGCCACACAAGGTGGAGCCTCGCCAGATCCTAGCGAGGTTGGCCGCATGGCGAGCTCGATCCGCATTGGTCATCTCGTGTTGCCGATCATCGATTGTCACTGAGGCCCATCGATCGGCGGAGGAAAAAGAGAAATAAAAAAAATAAAAACATAAAAACTATATATGTAGAACAAAAATAAAAATAAAAAATCATTTAAAAAATTGAGTTTTTTTTTTTAGCCTTAGATAAAGGTGTGAGATTGATATTATTTTACAAATGAGAAACAAACACCAGAAAACGTTTTATGTGACATACCACCAAGCAAATGATTTTCGGGAAATCACTTTCCTTTTTCATGGAATTTTCCCCAACCAAACGCCCACGTAAGTTCAAATCAATTTCATTCACTCTCTCTCTTTCGTATGCTTCCTTTTTTTTCTTTCATTCTTCTCTGTAATTCCCCATCTTCTTTCTCCAATAATCCAATCTCTTCAGCAACAATGTATCCACATTGATTTCAATCGTCTTAACCAATCACTAATTTACTGCTTCTTCAATCACGCCCCTCTTCATTTTTGGCCAGTGCAGGTGGGTCTAGCCATAGCTGATTCAGTGGAGATAGGAAAAAGATACTGTCAGTATCAAAAATTATGTACGAAGATCATTTTGATATTCCTTTTTCTCGAGTAGAGATCATTTAATAAAATATAAATTTACATTATAAGCGAAAGTATAAGGAATGCTCATTATTGTTGTTTTTTTACTACCTTTTCTTTGATTCGCTACATTTAGCCCTATCAAAGAGCATTTATATTGGAATGCCTGACTATATAAACGTAGTTAACAAAATAAACTAAACCAACTTGGAATGAATATTGTTTTGCTGGAAGGACATCCTTCTATTTTGCAGAGTATATATTTAATTTATCCTCTTCTGAAACTATTGAAAATAAACCATTACAAAAAAAAAATGAGCGAGCAATGGGACGCTATAAATTTTTTGAGATTTCTTTTTTTTTTCTTTTTCGTTTTTAATTCCAACCATAGACCTAAAGTGGAAGATGCAAAGTTCCATTCATAATATTCTATTTTAATGCTGGGAAAATTATCAAAAAAATCTAAAATTTATTATATTTTTATCAATTTAGCTCTAAATTTTTTAATTCGACTTCAAAGATTAAGGTCCAGACGAAACTTCCATGCGTCGTGTAGGTAGGTGGGTAAGATATTTATTAAAAAAATATTTTATTTCTATTCCAAAGTCAAAGATATAAAGCTCCATTCGTAATATTATATTCTATACCTCTGCATAGGCATAGATTTGCTATTGTCAGCTCACCAATCACGGCTTTTATCATCTCACCAATCATGTTACTTGTTTTGCCGCGTTCGTCTTTTTTTTTTAGATAATCGCTTTTTCATGGATAGAGATTTCTGTAGCTCATCTCTCTCTCGATCGATCTCTCTCTCTCTCGCCATTTTCTTGCTCATATTATTTTGCCATAAAGGTTATTCATCTCGACTATACCAAAGGAAAAAGGGGGAAAAAAGAGGGAAAAAAGGGAATCGAACCAACACGACCCATCTCGAGGTTTCAAAAATTAAAAATCAATCATGGCGGGTGAGTCATGTGGGTTTTAAAAAGGATTAATATCACGAAAAACCTCAAATTGGTACGTCTGTGACAAATTTACCCTAAATTATTTTTTTGACCACGAAATATCCTAAACTCGTACACATGTGACAAATTTACCCCAAACTATTTTTTTAACCTCAAAAAACTCCAAACTGGTACATTTGTGACAAATTTATCCTAAACTGATATATTTGCGACAAATTTACCCTCCGTTAATTTTCGTTAAATTACTTAGGTGGATGGCATGTGACACTTCACGGGTATACCGATATAGGATTTTTATCCTCCGTTTACCACAGGTTTATCAATTTAGGATTTTTCATGGTACTGATCCAATTTAATAAAAGGGTAAATTTATCACAGGTATAATAGTTTGGGGTTTTTCGCGCTAAAAAAATTAGTTTGGGGTAAATTTGTCACAAATGTACCAGTTTGGAGTTTTTTATAGTCAAAAAAATAGTTTAGGGTAAATTTGTCATAGGTGTATTAGTTTTAGATTTTTCGTGGTAAAAAAAAATAATTTGAGGTAAATTTGTCACATGCGTATCAGTTTGAGATTTTTCGTGATCAAAAAATTAATTTGGGATAAATTCGTTACACGCCTATCAATTTGGAGTTTTTCGTGGTGTTAACCCTTTAAAAAAAAAAATCAACAATTGCCTCTTCTAGTCTCCGGCGGTGGCCAATTCCTTGTGGTTCGGCCAGAAAACATTCAAATGATTGTCTTCGCTACGGAAACCTAGGAGAAGCGCGCACGAATCAGCGCCGAACTTTTTGACCGGGCTCTCGTTTCCCGTGGATACGGACGGGCATCATCAGACCTCGACATCTTTTCCACAAAAGCACGGGCAGACCAAGTCAAGTGGGATTCGCCTTTACAGGGCAAATTTGCCAAACGGAAAAAACTATGGCCGAAAACACCCAGCAGAGAATTTCACTTTTTTTTTTCAATAGCTTTTCTCATCTCTTTGTAAACAGCTCTTGATTCTTAAAGAAATAAATTAGATATAACGGTAAATATTAATTATTCTAAATTCAAATTATCAATAAAATATTATTCGAACTATAAAAGCTCTCCCCGTTTTACCCTCGCCCGCTCGCTTTGGGAGCGGGGCCCCACGTGTCCCCCAAACCACACCTCAACTGTTCACACATTGAGCTATTCCAACTCGAGGATAATGCAAGGAATCAAACTTGTGTCGGAGAGAGGGTCAAACTTGCGAAGGAAAAGACGATTTTCTTTAGATCTATACATTTTGGCGAGGTGAAGTATCAAAAGAGTTATAAACCTATTATATTTTTGCCAATTTAATGATAAACCTTTAATTGTGCAAAGTTAGTTCCAAACCTTTTATTTTTATACAATCGAGTCAATTCGACTAATTTTGACCCAAAATAACTAACGTGAACATTAGTCGTCTTACGTGTCACGATCAGTGCTAATGTGAATATTTTTTTTCTTATAACGATAGCTCTTAATGATGGTCCATTCGATTTTTCAAAAAAAAAAAGAAAAGAAAAAAAGAAGAAGTTAAAACTCGCATTGATAATTCCCTCTAAGCATTTATTAAGCACATCTTGCATTCAAATTTTTGCCAAAATTTTTTGCAATCCGGGTGCTTTAATTTCATAAAAGATAAAAAAATTTAAAAAATATTCTTAAAAATTAAGCACTTATATCATTCATTAAAATAAAAAATAGAAAAAAAATATTAAATATTTTCATCACTATAAAAATATTTTGACATAAAATTTTATCAATAATAAAAATATTTTTTATTGATTAATTTTTTTGAATTTTTGAATTTTCGTGAAATAGACACTCCCTTCCAGTGAAGCCGTAATTTCTGCCAATGATTGTTTAAAGAGTAACGTTAAATAAATAAATAAATAAGATTATTAGCAAATCCTTTTTAAAAAATCAACCTTCCTCTGCCTTGTCTTCTCTCTCTCTTCCACAGGCTCTCTCTAGAGAGAGAGAGAGAGAGAGAGAGAGGAGAGAGAGTCTGAGCGAGCGTGCAAAATCCTCCAGAGAAAATCTGATATGCTTTTCAAAGCGAGAACGAAATCATCATCACCACCCTCATTGGAGTTGTATATAAAGCGAGTCGAGCTCGCTCCCCCAGAAATTGCCATGCTCGTTCCCTCTCCTCCTCCTCCTCCTCCTCCTCGACTCCCTCAGTGACTGGCTGCCGCGACTCCGGCAACTCCTGTTCCGGTTGCTTGGAATCGCCGCATTGCGATCGGTTTGTCTCTTTCACAATGCCTGTCCCAAGCGACTTGTTTTCGTGTCGTGGGGGAATTCGATTCGGTATCTGCTCAGTCGGCCGCCTGCCCGCGTCTCGTTGGCGGCGGATCGGACCGAATGCTTTTTGTCGGAGGCTTTAACCTCGTTTTGGTGGATTCTCCCTGCGTGTGTGTATATGAATATTGCTCTGCTCAACTTCTTTCGTTCATCGAGTGTTTTTAGTCGCTCGGAGTCTCGGAAGAGCTGATCGTGTTTATTTGCTGGGCTGTGTTGGATGTTCGGATTGTGCTCTGTTTTCTTAGACCTGTTTTGTGGTGTGATTCTCTTGAGAAAGTTGAATTAACGCTTGGACAAGTTGCGTAAGTGTTTACCTTGTTATCGAGTCTCCGAACCTTTCTTTTCCTTGCATCTATGTTGAGCTCGTGTCCCCAATGTCTCCATCGACTTGCGTAGTTTGCGAACGACTACTGCTAAAGGTGAAACGTAGGCGTCTTTTGCAGTTGGTGCTTGCAAGATGCTGTTTTTAGTACAACTTGATGTAGTTCAACGGAATCCGACGCAAACGAAGATGTTTGTTATAGTCTGCTGATTTTTTTTTTCCTTTTTGGTTCTTTTTTAAAGTTAATGAATTGCTTGATGATCACTTCTTTGTACTGCATGGAGTGGTCTCTGCAGCCAATTTCTTTTCCCATTTTGCAAATTTGTGGGAAATTTATGTTGCTCTGACCTAACTTTCAGAAGATTTGTTTTCCCCCTTGTCATAACTTTTATTCCATCAGCTTTTTCTCCATGGAGCATGTGGCGCTTGATAAGCGTTCTATTGTAGATTCTTGTTGAGAAGCATAATTTTGTGCTGATCCACGGCTATGTTGTTTATATTGTACTTATAAGTGGATTTTTTCAGTTGTGGACTCAGGATAATTGCAAAATGACTCAAGATGGTTCTGGTGTTGAATCACACCAACGAAAGCAAGGACTATTGAAAGATCAGGTCAGATTAGTTAAGAGGAAGGACTGTAACCGCCACGAGATAGTTCCCATCCAAGATCCTTTGTCATTTGAGAAGGGGTTCTTCGCAGTCATTCGTGCATGCCAATTACTAGCTCAGAAGAATGAAGGAATTATATTAGTGGGCTTGGCTGGTCCCTCTGGTGCTGGAAAGACTGTATTTACAGAAAAGATTCTGAACTTTATGCCTAGCATATCTGTTATATCAATGGACAACTACAATGACTCCAGTCGAATTGTTGATGGCAACTTTGATGGTAAATAAATTTTTCCTTCTTCTACGGCTTTGAGTGGGGCATGTTTTCACTCTGGGCATGGCAACTATTATGACCGGTGACCACAGTCACTACAACATGTTCGACACTTATGTTCCAGCTTGTGAAATACTACTCCCTACGAGCTTACATTAATGGCTTTTTTAGTACTTCCTCAAGTTGATGTTGTGGACGAGAGGCACACACAATTTTTAAACTTGTTGACTGGTAAATTTACCTCAGCATCATGCTTTATGTTGCTTCATATTGCTCATCATCTTCAGATTTGTGTGAAAGGAGTATAGAAAATATAATTGCAGTTCATCATGCATTGTGCTTGAAGAGATTTGGTGAATTTGTTTATTTATTATTTTGACAATATCTGTCCTCAGTGGAGAAAATCTGAGAACAAAATAAGTATTTAAAAGACGAAATTTCTGAAGAAGCACATTAGTTTACCCAGGATTATTAAGTTATTCCTAGTATGTTTTCACCGACAGTTGGGCAGTATGGTGTGGGAAAACTAATTGGAGTCACTTTGGATATTTATGTTTGAGCGTTCTGAGAGATGAAAAGGGGAATCACCAGTGCAGAAGGCTTCTTGCTATGCGAGGGCAGGGGAAGGGTCATCTACTGTGACTTATCACTTAACCTCCCACCCCAAATTAAAAAGAAAAAAGAAAAATATGTGTGCACAAATTTCTTTGATCATTGACTTCAATAAATCTGTGTTTTGAATTGAGTGATTACTAGCTTTTGGTGTTCAGGACATTTTAATATAATAACGGGACTAAGAAGAATGGTACTGGTATGGCTGATTAAAGGGAGTGCTGCGTGCTTGTATAAGCTGTCAATTGTTACTGGAGTTTTTTTTTCCCCCCTCAAAGCTGTGAATAATCCAACAACTATAGTGTGACTTGAAGTTGTAACTTGCTAGTTTGTTCACTATAGCTCCCTTTCTAAAGATGAATAGTGATTTCTTTTCATACAGATCCACGCATAACAGACTATGAGAGTCTGCTCAGGGATGTCGAGGAGTTAAAAGCCGGGAGACCAATCCAAGTACCTATTTATGACTTCAGGACTAGCTCTCGCATGGGATACAGGTGGAAAGATCCTCACTACTAACTTTTATGGCTTCTGGGTTTATATATGCCATTCCATAGAAGAAACTTTGGGGAATCAGTTCCTATAACCGTTGAAGTTTTCTGCAAGTGCTTAACATAGCGAATGACTGAAGGAGCTCTGAGTTTGTGGTGCCTGACATAGTTATGTCTTCATGTTGATGCTTTCACCTGTAGTCCACAATGCATTTTCTCTCTTAATCCATTGCCTTTTAGGTGAGCAAAATGATATTCCTCGCATTTGTCATGGTCTGATCATGATAGTTGGTTCTGTAGTTCTGCTTCCTTTAAGGTGTGGTGTCTTGTTGCAGCGCTTTATCTGTGAACATTTCTTGTTCTGCTTTCCCTTAATCATTTCTTCCTCTTCTTTACAAACCTTCTCAAACACAACCTACACCTACTTTATAAGTCATTCTATATGGAGCAATTTTGACAGGACTCTTGAAGTACCGAGTTCCAGAATTGCTATTATTGAGGGAATCTATGCACTGAATGAAAAATTAAGGCCTTTTCTGGATCTTCGTATATCTGTCACCGGTGGAGTTCATTTTGACCTAGTCAAGCGGGTTTTGAGGGATATACAGCG
Source organism: Psidium guajava (assembly GCA_016432845.1). Lineage (NCBI taxonomy): Eukaryota > Viridiplantae > Streptophyta > Magnoliopsida > Myrtales > Myrtaceae > Psidium > Psidium guajava. Next base: position 7,922,316 of record CM028228.1, on the reverse strand, counting down.
GGCTGGTCAAGAACCAGAAGAGATAATCCACCAAATATCTGAAACGGTTTGCTTTTCCTATGTCAAAACTTAATAGACTTGTGTATTTAACCACGTGTACATCTGCAACACTTCTTCATGATATTTGTGATTGACAGGTATATCCAATGTACAAAGCGTTCATTGAGCCTGACCTTCAAACAGCACACATTAAGATAATCAACAAGTTCAACCCATTCACGGGATTCCAGAATCCCACTTACATATTGAAGGTATGCATCTTCCTTATTTGTTTGTTATTTGATGACAGGTTTGTTGGCTACTCTCCGTCACCTTGTTCAGGAGGTGTTTGCTACTGTTAATTTACAAATTGAGATATCATATCATGTATTTGCTGCTGTTATAGTCATCGAGGAATGTAGCGGTGGATCAAATCAAGGCTGTAATTTCTGAAGAACATGCTGGGACGACCGAGCAGACATACGATATCTATCTTCTACCCCCCGGTGAAGATCCAGAATCTTGCCAATCGTATTTGAGGATGCGGAATAAAGATGGAAAGTACAGTCTCATGTTTGAGGTTTGTATTTAAGGCTGAGAGCTCTACTTTCATTATTATATTATTGAGCTTCGGCTGCTGGTACCATCAGCAAAAGAATATGTTTTGTGACTGTTTGTTAGCTTAATATGAGATATAAAGTTACAGTTGAGGCTATCATTTGATGAATCATTTGGGGCATCTGCTTTGATCTCCGGGCTTGTGAATTTTAGGCATTGAGCTTTCAAAACATGACTGCTTCCATCTCTCTTGATACCATCTTTTCCTTGAGATATGAATTCATTAGAAGTTCACTCCTCATTGGCTGAAATTAACACATGGTATTTTATCTGATAAATTTTTCTTTCAGGAATGGGTGACTGACAACCCTTTTGTGATATCACCTAGAATAACGTTTGAAGTGAGTGTCCGCCTCCTAGGTGGGTTGATGGCCTTGGGATACACAATAGCAACTATTCTCAAGAGAACCAGCCATGTGTTCTCCAACGATAGGGTGACTGTGAAGATTGATTGGCTAGAACAATTGAAACGTCAGTATGTGCAGGTAACTTTGTATATCCTGACAGGAGCCATTGTTCTCTTTGAGTGCTTTCGCATGTAAAACACAGTTCAAGCTTGCATGTCCTCTATTTGTTTTGTCTTGTCCTTTTTCCTTTCACACAATGTTGATCATTGGATGAGTTTTAATATCTTTATTTTCTGCCCACTGAGTTATGATATCTAATTGGAAGTCCTTGGTTTAACATCAACTTGCATCAGTTTGTTTGATGTGATTGTGTATTCTTTTCCGAAATGCATTTACGAGTACTCACAAGATGAATCCATCGAAATTGAACAATTGTACAAAAGAAGTTACTGGAGATTTTCCTTGGAATGAAACTGAAGTATTCAATCTGATTTAACAGTATCTCTGATAACTATACCTGCCAAGAATTTAGATATATTCTGTGAAATTTTAAGACAAGTAGGATGTTCTAGGGCTGTATTTGTGGATCTGGCCAATTTAAGAGATGGGGTCATGTGGAGTGTTTCCATATTCAGTTGTTTGTGGGTAATATGGTCTGGACATGTCAATTTTTTTCCTTTTGATATTCGAACTGAAACCGTAGGCATTTGTAAAAGGTGCAAGGAAAAGATCGCCAAGTCGTTCAAAGTGTTGCCGAGCAGCTTGGGTTGGAAGGCTCATATGTTGCTCGCACGTATATAGAACAAATACAACTGGAAAAGCTTGTTAATGAGGTCATGGTATGGAAACTTCCTAAGTTCACAATTTTTTTCCTTATGAATGGATACTAACCTAGGCATTTATAGGCACTGCCGGAAGACTTGAAGACAAAACTTAGCCTAGATGAGGATCTTGTTGCAAGTCCAAAAGAAGCCCTGTCTCGAGCATCTGCTGATAGGGTGGCTATGAGAAGTAAGCATCTGAAGAGGTGCAATAGTCTGATCCTTTAATTTTTAATTTTTAATTTCTCAGTCTTCTCCAGTTTGAGCTCTTTGCATCCTCAGAGATGGTTACTTTCTAAAGTCATATAATCTTCTGAGTAAACTTGTGCTTGGCAATTTCTCCTTGTATGCACTTCCACATTATTAAAGATCTGGGTAGTGCTTCCTACGGAGGCATCCTGGATAACTCCCTTGTTAGTAAACTCTTTATCCAATCATCACCTATCCATCTGATTGTAAACTCTTTATAAAAGTTTAGGGTTCTTTAGGAGTTACGGAATGATTTCATGTGCATGTTCAGGGCTCCAGTTTGATAGGACAGTATAAGGATTTCCCGAATTCCTGGATTGATTATCATGGTAAATGTGTAACAGTGAGAGGGAAAGATTTCAGAACACTATGCGATGCTAGTTGAAGTTTCTTTCATTGGATACTTTCATTGATCGTCCTTCTTAGATCAGTAAATTAATACATATATTCCACATTAAGTGGCTGTTGCTGCTGTATTTAAATTGACATCTTTATGCTTTCTTTTACAAAGGAAGAGACTTGGGTAATAGCTTGACAGATTTTTCCTAGTTGTCTTTTTGGACACCATATTTACATGCAGTACTCTGAATATGATTTACGTCATTCCGATGCACAAATTGATTAGATCAGCTGAAATCTGTTTTGAAGGAGGATAAACATGGTTGAATTTATGCGGCATAGGTAAAGCAAACTTCACAAAATAGCCCTTCTGTTATCCTTGCTAACTATTGGAATGGCGTAAATTCTCTGGGCAGTGGTATGTCACACTCATATTCAACCCAAAGGGACAAGAATTTGTCGAAGCTTGCTGGCTTCGCTACCAGCAATCCAAGATTTGATGACAGAATCTCAGGTGCATCAACAAAACTTCCTAACCAGGTGACTTTTCTGGAAATGTTATTCTCTTATGATTGTTGTAAAGCCTTACCTTATACTGATCTCATTGAGTTTCCTTTTCTTCTTACAGGGTATCATTACTCAGCTTTCAGATCAAATTTCCTCCCTGAACGAAAGAATGGATGATTTTACCACCCGTATTGAAGAATTGAATTCCAAGTTAACAATAAAGAAAAATTCCTTGAGCCAACAAAAAATGGCCCTTAATCCTGAGGCTTGCAATGGATCAGCTCCAACTTCTTATTTTATTTCTGGTTTGGGAAACGGTTCTTTGACTGGATCCATAATGCCCAATTCCTCCTCATCCTCCCAACTGGCTAAGGAGTCTTCTTTGATGGAAGAGGTAAGACTTTATCTTGTCTGTGTCTTATGCTATAGTTTACTCTCTTTCTTTGTTGGTATTTTGACGTTTGGGTATATTATTGAATGAACAAATATGTTTCAGTTTTCTGCCATCCAATATATCCTAGAATTTGAGACGGAGAGTTAGTTAATGTTCTTGATGTGCAAGTTTTCTGCCATCCAATGTAACCTAGAATTTGAGATGGAGAGTTAGTTAACGTTCTTCTTCTTCTCCTTCTTCATAATGTTTTCTGATCCCTGTTATACCTTGATTAGATATCAACAGTCGCACGTGGGCAGAGACAAATCATGAATCAGCTTGACAACCTCAGTAATCTTCTCCGGGAGACCTTAGGCGAGAGATCCCACCATCTAACCACGAGCAGGAAAAGTGTGCTTGACACAGACCGCGTGAAAATTCCTCTTATTTGCACCCTGGCTTTCGGCGGTTTAGGAATTCTCGTGTTCAAGGGTCTTTCAAACAGAAATTGATCTTCTTTTTTCCTTCTCTAATTGATTCCTTCAGATAGTAAATTTCAAAGTCCTGTTCTAACGTAGAGTTCAAGTGCCATTCAGTCCGTCGTTCTGTTCTGTCCTGGAAAGCAGTTGCTCGGGGAATGGAGGGTGCCCTGATCTTGAAGTTCCTTGTTGCAAAAGAGAAGGTTGGTCTAGCAATTTTTGTATCATTGCGGCTGGAGTTTTTGTTTTCTCTCTCTTCTTCCCCTTTCAGGAGAAGTAGCAATAGTTTACTTGCTACTTTCATTGACATTCTGAAAGCGATCGATGCCACAAATGAAAGTCCATAAATTCCTTCAATTGTTCTATGAGATGATAGCGCTGGAATATACAGGGAGTCCATTGTGCAATCTCATGCCTAGCTGATTGAGCTACTTTCTTATTTAATGTGAAGGTTCCATTGCTATCATGAATTGCTGTTGGAGTTCCAAGAATGAGGATCTAAACAATGAAAGCTTTTAGCTGACGGTGACAAACACCTTTTTGCCTTAATGTTTTCCCACTCCTAAAGCTGAAAGAGGGCAAGGAGTAGGTATTGGGATCGCACATAATATAAGAAATTTGAATTTTCCATTGTTGAGTTCAGGATCACGTTTAAATGTGAACCATAAATATTTATCTGCCATTTCCTGTTGTATTATTGCAATGTCGAGTGCAAAACTTAATTTCGGTCCTTTTGAAACTATCAAATTATAGCGTATATCTTCAAAATTCCACAAGATTACGTCTTTTGATAGATAAACATACCAAAAATTTGAGTTATGCTCGAATCGATAGATACGTATTAAAGGGCATATTTGGTGAATTGATATATTTGCTTGCAATTCAGTAGACTAACCATTCGCGTGATAAATAGATATCGGTTATACCTTGGATCGCTCACACAAATCTATACCTTGGATTTGCTCACACAAATCGAAAATCGAAACCATACGGTTTCTTGATCATGCTCGTCCATCAGTTATTAAATGAACCATCAGGGAAGAATAGACATAACGAAAGATGCAACTACTAACTCGTCCTTGAACAGTAATGTTCAAAATGTTATCATATTTTTTTTTTCATGTATAATTCGACGTGTACGATTAAACATGTTTACAACATGGATTCTACTCAATAAAGGAAGAAGAAAACAATTGGGTAATATTTATTGATGAAGAAATCACAAACGCAAAAATGAAGATAATATCCATCAATTAATTCATAATTATTGTAAGATTGACATTTTAAACATAAAAGGAGCTTATTGCAGCATTCTAGAGCTACATATTCGACTATGACGAGAATTGTAAAACTTGCATCCCAAAAAACATACTGTTTGGACTCTCTCAACACTTATGTGAAACTTCGACATAAACCATAGAATTATAGACAATAAGGATTCGACTTTTCTATAACTTTCATGGGCTTTTGACATGAATCAAAGAGCTATGAAGGAGCAATAGTGTCAACTGTTGTTGTTTTTGCGTAACTTTGACGTAAATAAAGGATTACGAATGAGTCATGAAACTTCAATATAAACGAAAAATACAAAGGAAAAGGAGACGAAGAGAATTAGAAATATCTGTTTCAAGTTTGAATTTGTTCATTTAAATTCGATACTCTTCTACTTCATTATTATTTACTTATTTCCTGATGTTTCTCTCTTTTTTTTTTATTTCTTTTTATTCCCTTCCATTGTTCCTTAATAAAAATTTTATTAAAAAAATAAAATATATTAATATACCTAAATTATATAATAAATATAGACAATATATATGTGTACATACATACAAAATATATTATAAGAATAGAGATAAATTCAAAAATAAAATGAAAGGGAAAATTGTCCATCATTTTTTTTGGTTATTGTGAATGATTATTTTTATGTTTAATGATTATATATATATATATTAAGTTAAGACGATTGTTATTTGAGAGAAATAACTTTTATACTATAGAGATAAGAAATCATATCCACCTTTATCATATCTTTATCACGAGATGTTTTTATTTGAGTTACATCCCCTTAATATCTAACTTTATACGGTCTTGGTCGGGAACCAAACGCAGGATAGGACAAATCCCAACCCGATTTTTATCTTGGCTACCAAACATAGCCGAAGTTAATTGAGAGATGTTGTGGGCCAGGCTTTCCACACCGGAGAACTACCTCGCTGGGCTTGGACATGTCCGAGCGGGACCAGAGAGCACCACGACACCACTGTGGTCGGGTCCGCACTGAATCGGGGCCTCCTTGCCGAGGTATGACATATAATCGACAAAACCTCATAGCGAGGACGTATCAGCAAAGCGCTCCGTCCCTTTCGGCGACGCACTTCTGGGAGCGACGTTCCGTCACAGGAGGCAGACGTCGCTAGAGGTAGCACTGGCGGTATTGTCTTTCGTGCGCTGCACTCCCGTCGATTCGCTTCCTTCGTCTTTTCGATTTCTCTTTTCTTTTTTTTTTTTCGCTCAGTCTCTGCTTGGTTGGTTCGTTGTTGATGTTGCCGGTGGTGGGTCGTTCTTGGCTCCCATCATGGCAGAAATCGCGAAGTTTGCATAGCTCGCGAGCGATCGTTTCCCTTTCATTGGTCTCTTGAGAATTCCGAGAAATGAATTGCGCGTCGAAATCGTTGGTCCGGGCGGCCGAAAGTTTGAGCATTTGGATGCACGATTTTCGGGAGAAGTATGAATGGGGTTTCCTAATTCTTCTTTCGTTTTCGTTTTCGTTTTTGGACATTCTTTTGAAAGTGGGAGTCCGATCGATCTACCTGCATGTGGAGTTGTATTCTCTCGAACTTTGTCAACTGTCGGTGCCTGTATTCACAATGCTGATGGTCTTTCTGCTGAAACTTCCCCGCTGATTAAGTATTTCTTAAGTTTCCTTTGATGTTGTTAGATGAAGTTGAGTGGATCTTAGATTGTCGAAGCATAACTTTGCAGGTTTTAGTTGATGATTTTTTTTTTTTTTGCCTTTGAATTTCCAGGGTATAGGGTTCTTGTTGATCTTGCTGGTTACGACACATGGATGATCTCATAAGCGATCTGCCACAGAGTATTCTGGAAAGCATCCTCACTCGGCTGCCGATTAGGGATGCTGTCAAGACTAGCATTTTGTCTACGAAATGGAGGTACAAATGGACTTCAATTACTGAACTTGTGTTTGATGACAAATGTGTCAGCTCGTATCACAATGAGAGCATAATCGAGGGGAGTCTCGTGAAATTCATTACACGGGCTTTGTTTCTCCATCAAGGGCCGATCAATAAGTTTCAGGTCTCCACTTGCCACTTGAAGAGCTGCCCAGATATTGATCAATGGATACTTTTCCTTTCCCGTAGTAGTGATGTCAGAGAATTGATTCTTAAGTTAGGGGAGGATGAATGGGTACGAGTACCCTCCTGTCTTTTTAGTTGCAAGAAGTTGACTCGTTTGGAGCTATCTTGTTGTGAATTGGATCCACCCCCTTGTTTTAAGGGATTCTTGTGTTTGAGGAGCCTCAGTCTTCATCGGGTCTTGGTTGCTGCCGATGCGATTGAGAATCTCATTTGGAATTGCCCTCTTCTTGAAAATTTGGCATTATCATACTTTGATGACAGTCTTGCTATTACTATCCGTGCTCCGAATCTTAAGCAATTGTATCTGGAGGGCGATTTTACAGACATCTTCCTCGAAAATACTCCTCTGCTCCGTAGCCTGTCTGTAGTTATGTACATGGCTGACGACATGGCTGAGCAATTTGAGCTTGGGCAAAGTTCGAATTGCAACTTTGTGAAGTTTCTTAGTCGTGTTCCTTGTCTTGTAAGTCTCACAGGACGTGCTTACTTTGCAAAGGTACTACCTGTTCTACAAATTTTCTTTTTCACATCATGTTTATTCAACTTCTAGCTAAGAGATTGAAGTGGGTTTTATAGTATAAGCCGGTTTGACCACTTTCTTGGTTGTTCTCTATTGCATTCTTATGTGTATTTGTTTGTTTTTTTTATATATGTTGCATAGTATTTGAGTGTAGGTGATGATCCTGGACCACTCCCCATCACATTTGACCATCTGAAAATTATTGAGTTGTTTGAGGTGAGCTTCGAAGACATGAAAGAGGTTCTTGTGCTTCTGCGGATGATAACGAGTTCTCCTAATTTAGAAGAATTTTGTATATCGGTGAGTGATCGAGTTCTTTTTAGCTGTTAGTCTTCGCACTGTATGCGGCAGTTTATTATCCTATTTCCTTATTATTCTTTTTAGGCTGGTGCGTGCACATCACCCGCAGAAGCACCCGATTCTTTAGATATTTGGGAGCGAGAATGCCCTGCGGATTGGACATTTAAACAACTGAAAGTAGTCATGATGACTGAAGTAGATGGCATGCCACATGAGATGGAACTTTTAAAATTCTTGCTTGGCAGCTCTCCGGTGCTCAAGACGATGACCATAAGCCCTTCTACATATTTTAAGCGTGATAGAATGGATATGCTAGTCGAGTTGTTGAGGTTTCGCAGGGCTTCTTCTGAAGCAGAAATCATATTTCTTCAAGAATGAGCTTTGGCGATGTCTTTTGCATTCAATTCAGCAACTGAGTATTGGTTCGTCCTTTCTCTGAGAAGATTGGGTTTCTGCTTGGATCCAATCTTGTTGGATCATTGGATATTCGTAGTATGCCTTGTGACATGTAAATAAGCACTTTAAACTTCCTAATTACGTGCCTTGAATCAGTTTTTCGATTCTTTTTGGAGAGTTTCTTCTGATATCTCGCATCCAAAATCAAAATCAATGCACTGGTTATGATGTCTTTCGGGTCTATGTACCCTTCTGTTTTGGCTGGGTTAGTGCGGGAGTCGTCGTAGCGTGCTGAAGAGTTTTTTTTCCCTTTGCTAAGGACAGTTTTGATCAGATCAGCATCTATACAGTGAAACATTAGTTTACTCTTAGTATTGGTTTTGATGTTGCTATACATGACTTTGCTATGAGCATGTTATTCAAATTCCTTCCATTCCTCCATAGCTCTTTGCCATCTTAAGTAACTTCTTCACCTTGGTCCTGAAAGCTCCATTGCCTGTATGAGCAAAGAGGAGTCATCGGTGAGATCGGAGTAACGCTCGGAGGAGGAGAACTCATTCGCCGCTCTGCACCTCGTTGATTCTGCTCTCTGAGAAGCTTCCCACTTCTCCACGAGACCATCGCCTTCCAGCATCCTGACGACTTCAGACATCTTGGGCCGATGAGTTGGAAGGTATTGGGTACACAAAAGAGTTACTTGGACCATTTCTTCGAGCTCGATTCGATCGTATTTATCTCTGAGGTCCTTGTCCACTAGCATCTCTATCTTCTTTTCCTGGTGAATCTTCCTGACCTGCGGTTAAAGCCTCTGAATCAGCATAGAAAAGAGATGAGACATAAATTTATCGGGACCAGTTTAAGAGCCCAAGACGGCTTTTCGAGCCTAATCATCATGATGCCAACCTCGTGCAGAACGTCTGACATGCTGGTCGGCATATTTTACCTTTAGAAATCACAAGGAGACTTAACATTATAGAGCGTAGAGTTACCAGGGGTGCTTCAAAATTTTACTCACCCAATCAAGCATGGCCCCTCTCTGGCTCGCTGCTTTGCCAAACTCAAGAGCTCTCAGGCCAGTAATCAGTTCGAGCAGAAGGATTCCAAAGCCGAAAACATCTGTTTTCTCGGAGGACTGCCCGCTTAACAGGTACTCTGGAGCAATGTGCCCTGCCGTGCCCCTCACGGCGGTGGTCACGTGGGAATCCCGATGATCCAAGAGCTTTGCCAATCCAAAGTCTCCTACCACAGCTTCGCAGTACTCATCTAGCAATATATTCGCTGCCTTAACGTCCCTATGTATAATTTTAGGGTCACATTGCTCATGCAGGTACAACAGTCCCCTTGCTGCCCCCAATGCAATTCTTTTCCTTGTGCTCCAATCCAAGGTTGGTTTGGCTGCAAGACAAGGAAACCGTCACACAAGCGAGATTCTAGGGTTTAGCTGATCCCCACGATTTCTTTCTTTCACATACAGTCATGGAAGAATCTTCTGCAGATTTTATGTTTAACAGGCTAACGAGTGTGAGTGATACCTTTGAGACGAGAAGCAACGCTGCCGTTGGACATGTAGGGGTATACAAGAAGCCTCTCTGTTGTGGTCATACAAAACCCGTAGAGCCGAAGAAGGTTGCGGTGCACCGCTAGGCTGATCATCTTGAGTTCTGTCTGGAACTGGGTCTCGCCTCCGATGGCATCGACATTTCTCAGTCTCTTGACCGCAACCACCATCCCATCCCTGAGACACCCTTTGTACACGTTCCCTGAACCACCCTTTCCAATCAAGTTCTTGCCGCTGAAATTGTTCGTCGCGCTCGCAAGCTCCCTGAAGTGGAACTTCTTTAAGTTTCCCAGGTTGATTTCTTCGTGATGTTGCTCTGATAATTCAGAGAGAGGGCAAAAGTTCAGGATCAGTGATCATGTCGGCATCAGTTAGTCAATGCCATTAGCAAGTTACTGTTCCTAATCATTAGACGCATTACGAACCGTTTACGTCGAAGAAGATCTGCTGGTTGTGCCTTCGCCTCCACCAGAAGAGGAAGCCGAATCCAAAGATGAGTAGGGAGATGCAACTGAGGGTTGAACCAAAGGCCAAGGCTACTTTGTGGCTTTTGGGTCTACCAGAAGGCTGAGAATCTTAACATGTGAAAAGAAGAAAATTATTTGTTAGCACTATGCCAAACCTAATGGTCAATAATCTTCTGAGCTTTGTCACAAGCTGATGAATTCAGAACTGAAGACAGTTGAAGCAAGCATAGTTCAATAGCAGAAGATTATCACGGAAGCTGATATTAAATCTTAATGGCAGATATAAAAGCTAAATAATTTGCTAAAGCAGGGTGTAAAATCCTTACTTAGTGAATTGTTTCCGCTAAACGTAACTGGTGTCGGTGCAGTCCGGAAACACTCTATCTCGCGTCCGAAGCCACACATTGGATTCCCCAGAAGGCTTTTTTTCAGTAAAACAAAAGGAGTGTTAGTAATTCAAACATGTCTCTTATAAGCTCTTTACACGATGGAAGACGTAATCGACTTACTTGTATGTTTTCGCGTGCAATTTTGGCATCGGACCGCTCAAATTGTTATAAGATAGATCCCTGGAATTCCATAGATAAAATTACCATAAGCTGCTTCTTTTTTCTTTCGTTTAGAAAGACTGATCGGAGTCTCGGAAACTTACAGAAGAGCAAGCTGGGTCATGTTCGTGAAGGATGCTGGAATTGCACCCGATAGGTTATTATGGTCCATTCTCCTAGTCACCAACACAAAGTTCAGACACAAATCATAAAACGTGTCTTAATGACTTCATAACTGAGCTGGTCTCTTTAATCTCTCTCTTTGTTTTTTTTGCTGTTTGATCTGAAATCTACTCACAGGTGTTGGAGGCTCTTCAGATGGGACAGCTCGCTAGGAATTTCACCGGAGAAGGAGTTATCGGAGACGTCGAGCATTTCAAGTTTCCGGAGCTTCCCAAGCTCTGAAGGAATGTATCCTGAGATGTTGTTGTTCTGAAGGAGCCTGCGGAGAAAAAAGAATTGCACCAACACCCTTATAAGAACGTTATACTTCCAACAGGAAGCTCGCAAATGAGATTCTCGTCCCCAGCAGCGGTTGATCACTCACAAACTTTTAAGATTAATCAAGGTCCCAACGCTAGGCGAAAGCGTTCCAGATAGGTTTTGGCTTGGAATCCCTCTGCATCAAAAACACCATCCTTTTATTTCAGTAAACCTCGAAATTTTCCCCTAGGGCAAATTTCTGATGGCCCGAACTCAGATAAGTTCGGTTCTTCTGACGGTCTTATGAGCTAGCGCTACTTACAGAGCAGTGACGAAACCACCAGCATCACATCCGACCATAGTCCAGCTACAAGGATCGACCGCGTTGTCGTCCCAATTGTCCAGGACATTGTGAGGATCCACTAGTGAACTCCTTATGTCCATCAAAGCGTAAACTGCGCGGCAACAGAAAGTGATCATTTCTCGAGCCACACGTTAAGCAGAAGATGAACATGATGCAGAGACTAGTTGGAGCGTGTGACCTGATTTACCTTCACTGTTGACCCCTTTAGGAGACAGCAACCCATGCACGCTCGCCCATAAGCCGAGCAAAACCGCGCCGCACAGAGAGGAATTCGCACTCTTCATTCCCATCGGAGCCAGAGGAGAAAATAACAGACCCGAGAAGCTAGAAACACAGCTTCAGGGTTGTTCTCTTGCAATCTGGTAATGCTTAGGAAAACTGGTGGTGCCTCCTGGGACAAACGATTCTTGCCTCTGCTCCTCCTTGCTTATATTGTCATATCATCAAGAAAGCAAAAAAAAAGAAAGATGAACCCACTTGTTGAGCTCTTTGTTGGGATTCAAGAGCCAAGAAAGAATCAGATGTGTTTGGCAGTGAACGACTTGAAGGGCGCCACCGTGCCTGCCACTAGTTCAAAAAGGCGAAAGAGGGAGAACATTAATAAAGCAAAGCTGCACTACACTTAAACAAAATCTAGATAATCTCCCAAAAGATGGATACAGGAAAAAATTCCTCCAATCATGCATGTGTGTTTAGAAAAGGCGTTGTTCCATCAGAGCATACAGTATTGTAAAGCAGGTGGGACGTGGAACGGTGGAAGTATCAAGCTGTTTTTCAAGTCCTTTTCAATCGATACCAGGAAGAAAAGAGAATAAAAAAATAACAATAAGGACACCGTTGGTCCCTGAACTTTTGTCCAAATGTGTGCTATGGCTTGCACGCGCTTTCACTTGATTCAATTTGGTTTCTGAAATTTTATCCCAATTATAATACTCATCCATGGAGTTTTGGTTGATTCAATTAGATTGCTAAATCATTTCAATACGTGCAATGACATCGATCAGTTAGGGAAAGCAGTCCAAATGGGGACAAATCCTCCCGTTCAACTCAAACGACAAAATCTCATCACTCACCCTCTCAACTAGGTTTAGCGTAATGGAGAGCGAACGGACGATTATACCTCGAAGGGAAACGCCCGGAATTTTCCTATCTCTGTCGTGTTGCTTTCTTTCTTCTTCTTGTCTTCAGGAGGACTTCTTAGTGAAGGCTAGTATTATCATGGCCATTGAAGACGGCCAATTGAATGATTCTAGGTGAAGTAAAAAGTCAGTTGTTTATAGCCAACGAACAATTCATATTAAAGCCGTCGCATCATGCGAACTTCGTATGAAGTTAAGGACACTGTCGATGTGATGCCTCGATCCAATTCGCAACGAAAATGTCCGCTTCGGCTAGAGTCCGCGCTATTTTGTTCTGCTAGGTTTTGTCCAAAAAAGACCTCATTGCAAGTTAAGAAAAGTGCCATCCCATATATAGCACTTCACCTCACCACATTTCGGCGACCCATGCGGATATCGAAGTGGGCGAGAATAAACTGAATCTCACATCGTTTGGGTATGGTAAGATGAAGTGCAATATATGAGATGAGTTTTGTCCTAACTTGTAACGAGGCATTTTTTGGGCGAAGCCCAAAAAAACAAAACCTCGAGGGCTCGGACCCCAAAGAGGACAATATCGTTGCAAGTGAAACCTGGACGTCATAGTTTCCAAATGTGTGCTATGTCATGCATGTGCTTTTTACTTGATTCAATTTGGAATGTGAACTTTTATCCCACTTATAATGTCGTCCATGGACTTTCGGCTGATTAAATTAGATTGCTAAACCATTTCAATATATGCAACGGACACCAAACCAGTTGGATAAAGCAGCAGTCCAAATGGGGACAAACCCTCTAGTTCAACTCAAACGTTAAAATCTCATCCCTCACCCTCTCAAGTAGGTTTCGCGAAATGGAGAGCGAACAAACGACTATACCTCAAATGGAAACGCCCAGAATTTCCCTATCTCTGCCGTGTTGCTTTCTTTGTTCTTCTTGTCTGATAGCGAACGAACTATTCATATTCAAAGATAGTTTAGATCATGCGAACTTCGTACGAAGCTAACATGATCCGAGCTCACACCGTTCGAGAGCTAGCACCCATGATTGTAGCGGCAAATGGTCATGCCCTGAGTCATGAGACTCATGACTATCGGGAATCCAACATCCCCGGGTCATGAGATCACAGTGCCAAAAATTTTCAAAGCTAAACGGTGAATTTGACAGTCGGGGGAAAGGAGGGCGAGAATCTCGAGACATCGGAGCTCGAGATTTGTGCAGTAATGGCCTCTCGTGAGATCTCTGTCTCCTCCAATTATTTCAAACCCTTTTTGCTCTACTTTTCGCCCCTCCCACAGGGATCAAATCTTAGTTGGATGGCATTATCCAACGTCCCCTCGGACGATCCGACGGTGACTGATTGTCCAACTAATAATGCATTAATTTATGTAAGAAAAGCGAAAGGGGAGGTGGGAAATTTCAAAAAAGCAGGAGAGGCCTCTCTCTCATGCAGCACAGGATCCTTCAAAAAGTTGAAGCGAGTTCTTCAGGTGGGCGACTCTCCACGGAAACAAGTGCGTTTTGACCGCCATAGTTGTTGATACAATAGCGTGATTGAACAAAGCTCCGTTAGGGTTGATTTTGAGCTTTGGTCTCGGAAGGAACCGCACATGATGAAGAAATGGTTGCCACAGAGATTCCAATCTCAGCATTGTTTGATGAGCCATTTGTAGATTTCCCTCGGAGAAACAAGTGAACACATTCTAGGGATACATGCATTGTGCGCATGCGCATGGTCGAACTTGAAACCGTGGTACGAAAGGAAATATCATGTCTATCGAGTCGTATGGGGTTCGTGGCTCTCTTGAGGACGGCTTTGAAGGAGTCGGCAATGGCGGTGGTTGAATTCGAATCTTCTCGCCTTCGGAGTGCCTTGATCACTGTGTCAAACAGAAAAGATTGTCCAAAAAAGTCTTAAACCTATGGCACTTTTACCAATTCAACTATATCCATTTTAATTTTTCCAATTCAGTTATAAATATTTTCATATTTTGCCAATTGAGTTCATTTGGTCAATCTTTGCTTGAAATCTCTGGCATAAAAGTACGATTAGTACTGACGCAGATAATTTTAATGATAACTCAATATATTTTTGGAACTTATTATTTGTTATTTTCTTTTATTTTCTTCTTCATTTTTTCTTCATCCCTGAAACCCTTAACCGGCCATAGCAAAAATAAAATAAAATAAATTAAAAATTAAAAATTTATCGCAACATTATTTAAAAAAATTCACTTCTGCGATTTTCGGTCAAGATTGGCTTTACAGACCCAATTGGAAAAATGCAAAAGGAATTTATGACTGAACTGACATAATTAAAATGTTTATAACCGAATTGATAAAATTGCAACAAATTTAAGATCTTTTGGATAATTTTTTTTTTTCCAAATCGTCACCACGCAAGGGGTCCAATGAAACAAGAGTATGTCATCGCGTAAAGCAATAGCCCGGATGTGGGGGAGAAGCCCGTGCGTGCATGAGCATGATTTCCTAGGGGACCCTCCTCAGTCCTCCCTCCAAAGAGGCAACAATCTTTGACGAGCTCAGTAGTGTACGTGAAATGCACGTGCAAATGCAGATCCCATGCATCGCCATCGTCGTCGTCGTCGTGCACTACATGTCGCCGTTGACTCCACATTCCACTGCCCTTGCTCGGACCAAACATTTCATCATTTGGTCAAACTGAGGCATGGTCCGACACGGGGACAAAAATGATTATATCATTTGCGGGCAGAACCCAAAGGATCATCGCCCCATATGTCTGACCTCTCGTTTTCCCTTTGGAAACCTACTGGAAGTATTGTGAACGACGTAAGTCTCTTCTTTAGCTCGTGGCCTTCCCATTTCAAAGCATCGCAAGAAGTCAACGCAGCTACATTTCTTTCGCTATAAAATGGAGAGATGGAGAATATATATTTCTTCAACGGCCCAAAAGCCAATACGATCGGGAACCTCAACGATTACGCGGATTCTTGATTCTCTATTAGAAGTTAGGCGAACAGTCACAAATTGTCGGAATAACCTTTGTGGCTCGATTCCAATAACGACATCTCCCGACCCTTTCCCCGACCCTTTCCTTCCTTTGCAACTTTTGATTGTGCTCTGACTGCCAATCAGCCTTGGCGCCCAAAGAAAAAGTCAGTCAAAAGTTAGAAAAAAGAAAGTGGGTCGAATTAGGGGTTGACCAAAACCAACTCCACCGCTTGCGTTACTACTTTCCCGCCGCTTGCGTGTTGACCGTGCTTTGTCTCCTTGGAGCGATTTGCGTTTCCTTAAACATGATTTTAGCACAAATTAAGGGGGAAAAAAAATTTTAAGGAGAGAGCAGTTAAAAACTTAAAAGCGGGAAAAGCCACGGGTTTTCTGTGGCTGCTGGGATTCGAGCCCAGGTCTCTACGGCCACAACGTAGAATTCTAACCACTAAACTACAGCCACGATTTTGACTTTGGGCCCCGAAAAATTTTTCTTAATGCTAATGGAGTGTGTAATGTCGGTCTGCACCAGGAAGATTTTGATTGGCTCCATTTATTCATTAGCGTGTGATGATGCCATGCCCCCACGAAATTAGACTCGTGTTAAATGGTAGTTGTTCCGAGACCGCCAAAATGAAAATTTCATGATATCGGGCCTTAGCGCCAATGGCGTCGTGGTGCGGCCAACGGCAGTGACTAAAGAGAGAGATCAAGCGAGGGTGCGACACCCCGAGGTCGATCCCCAGGACTTGCAATTTGAATCACCTCCGGACCGAGCTAGCGACCTCGATTTCAGAGAGTCAATTATGTATCCTCGTGAGATCTTCTTATGTTAGAGAGCTCCCTCCCGTTCAGCAAATTGAACCTTTCCTGGAGTACTCTCTCGACTGTGGTGGACCTGATAAAACGAAAAGGCTTAACAAGGAGATTTGGGATCCTTTTTGGCTTTTGGCTGGACGCTTTGAGCTATGCTGACTTAGCTTCGGCTCAACTAGCCTAGTGTGGTTAAGCGCTCTGTTTTATGGCTATTTACTACGTATACTCATCTTTAACGACAGGACAGAGAGCCATCAGTTCCCTGCCACACCAGCATAACAAATTGGTAAAAACTTTGTCCATGGCATTCCAACGATGGTAGAGAAGTATGATGAGTAACACAGCAACGCCAAAATACCCAGTAGGCTTGACAAGTATTTGACTAAGAAATGCAAACATAAAGTAGAACAGGAACCGTTCGTGACTCCTCCCTCCAGGCGGCGTTCAGATTTTGGAAACAATAGGCTGTGCACGGCAACCGGTCATTGTAAAACTCTGGTACATGATGGAACCGCCTGCTCCAAGCTCTTCAAGGCACCGCTGTCCACTGCGGTATCCCTTGACGTTCAGAGAACAGTTTTGCCCGAGTGACTTGGCTGCAACATCGGCATGCACAGCCACGGAAAACTCCTTTGGTCGGAAACAAGCCAGTGCCCTCCCAACCAACTGGTTGAAATCATTTGTCTTTGGGTCATAGTTCACTGCCTCAAAGCTGGCATAGCTATACCCGTCTTCTGGCGTGACATGAATGGTGGACGTTGCCAAGCCTTCAATAGCATTCATGGAATAACCACAAGGTTCGAAGTCGAAAGCACAAATCTTGGAATTGGGAAGAATCTTCCTGATTCCAGAAGTGATGGTCATAGCAGCTGCACTGCCCGATTGGAATTTGAAGAACACAGAAGACGACTCCTTGTTCAAACCAGTCATGCACATCTCCATGGTGTAAACAGGGGAAGCAGACTTGACTTCATCTGCAGAAGCAGAATACACGTGCCAATTTTTGGTTTTGTCCCTTCCGCCCAACAGATAGGCCTTGCTTCCCGAGCCAAGCTTTCCAAAATAACGGTCGAGGACAGAGACTTCTTCGCTGAAGTTACGGTGAGGATATGGCTGAGCTCCAGGGCATAGAAAACAACCGCGAGTGTACTTTGCAGATCTTACAGAAAGGGAAAGAGAGCTTGCCAAATTCAAGATGGGTGGAATGGACAGAAGTAGCTTCGTTGTCCCACAGGTTTTAATGATAATCTTATAGGGGAAGATGAAGAGGCTAGACTCTGATAACACGTAGGAATCGACATAGTCATTAGAGAGTGACGAGACTATGGTACATTCTGCTGGTTTCAGAATCTCGTCCAACTGAGCCCTAGAGAGTGACCGGAGACCTCTCCCATCTGGATCAACAAAAAGTCCGGGTTCATAAAAAGATATTTCTAGCCTCTTTTCATAACCTTCAAAGCCGATTGCAGAAACTTCAAGAGCCATTGCTGTAACAAGGACACCCTAGCTTGCAGAGAGATCGAAGTTGCAGAGACGAGGAAGAGAGGAAAAAGAAAGATTTTTTCTTGAGGAGAAGAAAAAATGAACTTCTTTCGAGAACAGAAAATTGACCAACTCAAGTGGTCAAGAAGCCGACTGGGGGATGTCAGGATGGTTTGCGAACGCACTGCATGGAGAAGAAAATGATGTCTGTCAATGTTCAGGATCAATGAACAAAAACTTAATAGCCCCAAAATATGTTGAAACTAATGTGAGGCTCTTTACAACTGTAAATACTTCCGACCAATGTGTTTGCAATTGAATTAGCACATACGTTGGAGTAAGCAGCTGATCGGAACTTCTTGATGCCACCGTTGGGTCTGATGTCTTCGATGCTGTAACCAAGAGGAGCTTCATAGAATGAAGATTTACTACTAGACATCTTCTTGCCACCTTTTGACTCCATTAGATCATTGAGTCTTGCCTGATCAAAGAAATGAAGCGTTATTTGAGTATTGGACAGTGTAGTTAAAAAGGACAATCAAACGAATGGATCAAGCGAACTTCTAACTTCCAAGATCCAGAGAAATTAAAAACAGATACTGTTCCTAGTTTCAGCCACAGCTAATTTTTATATTACGACGCAAAATGTTAAAACCTTCAAAATCTTGTCAGTCAACCTCAATTGATTTCCAGTGGCCAAAAAGAAAGACCTCATATAATTCCTGTAAAGTATCCCCAAGTATTTTCGACAGTCATTTGAAAACTGTCTAAATAGCTTCAGAGACCGCACACAACAGCCAAATAAACAAAGCAAGGACAAAGTATGCACAAGACAAGATACCAGCTGAATGGAAGATGTTATGGAAATGAAAGCACAAGAAAAGAGCAGGCAATAGAATGAAAATATTAGAACACCACTCCCAATGAAACGTAACATGGAAAAAGAAAAAGAAGTGTACATTCGTATCAAATCACCCTGATTACTGCGAAGAACGGAACACCAATAACGGCAGATTCGATCAACATCTCATAAACTAATCACAGCTCTGTCGAATATTAAGACTGTTGCGTCTAACTACCAAGATACTTTCGAATGCTCGTGAGTTGAGGTCGGTTTAGTTGGTAGCAAATGCACATAATTGCAACAAAAGATCTCGAATTTTCGGTTTCGACCAACAAAGAACCAATGAAGCTCTTCAAGGCCAATCCTTTCCAAGCCCGGGCATATCCACGAAGCCACTGTACACGCAAAACGATTTCCCCAGAGCCTCCCACATACACCAATGTCATCATAGATCTCAAACAATGCAAGACAGAAAAATGAAGATTAAAACAGAAAGTGACTCCCCCACACGACACAACAACACAGCCAGGAAACAAAATAAACAAAACAGAACCAACATCAACAATCGCCCAGCATCACGAAAGATCGGACCTCGAATCAAAAGTAAACGAAAGAACACGTACCGAATCGAAACCCCTGTAGCTGTCTATCAGATAGGACTTTCCCACAAATCCTACAACTGCGAAGAGCGCAAATTCTAACCCACCGCGGTAGATCGATGCAGGAGAGAGAAGACGTGCGGATTGGAAGTTCTGGGAGGCGAGAGGAGGCAGAGCAAGAGCGAGCAGGCGATGAAGGGTAGGTATTGATGGCGGAATAATCTGATTCTGGGTTTGCGTGGGAAGGGCGAGGATGGTCGTGTTGGCTTGAAGGATGGGTTGTGTTCTATATTTTGCTAGTAGTCTCGGAGGATGCGAGCGATTACGTGGGAATGACGAGGATGCTTGGTCCGCCACCCGCTGTCGCCTTCAACGACTTCCTCTCTTCCTCCCCTCTCGAGATATTCTAGATCCGGTCCCATTTGGTTAGAAATCCATACAAATTAGGAAGAATCTTAACAGTAATCGATTTAGAATTGACAAAGGATTTCTATTCGATCCCATGTCAAAATAGAAACTAATTTTCGCACTAACCATTAAAATGCATTTGCATTTCAACTACTACTACTTCTTTTTCTTCCACACTTACCATGAGAATGCACATGCATTTCTTCTCTTTTTAAGATTTTTTTTTGTCAAAAAAATATTTTAGGGTAAAATTATCATAAGTATACGAGTTTAAAGTTTATTATGGTCAAAAAATAATTTGTGATAAGTTCATCATAGATGTACCAGTTTAGATTTTTTTTTTGTAATAAAAAATTAATCTTGAGCAAATTTATCAGTACCAATTTAGGATTTTCGTGGTGAGGATGTGTAGATTGTGAATACATGCACATCCCTCCGAATTAACCCCAAATCGATCACAAGTACCCCATACATTTTGAAAAGCCATAAAAAAAAAAAATCAATCAATAACTTTATCTTAATCTTCATTTATTTCGTAGAAGATAAATGATTTGAAATTTTTTTTTCTTAAAAATGACCTTTAAACAGTCTATAATGAAACAAGAATCGAAACCGCGTCTACTGAAACTCGTGAATTTCAATATAATAAATTTCATTTAAACAGTCTATAATGCAAAGTCCCACACAGTTGCGGATCACTCTTTGCGTGCACTCAATTAAACTCTCTCTTTTTCGAAGCTTGAAATGGTAATTAAGAGGGATCAAATCACGGCTCAAGATGGGACGAGGGATGAATGATGCGGATTTTGTATCAATTATGTGAACATCCCATTCGTAAAAAGTGTCGCGTGTAGATCCCATAACGTAATTAAGCCAGGGCTAATACCCTTCCAATCGAGCATTTACAACCCAGTTTTCCCCCTTTCTTGCTTTGTCGTGTCATAAAAAAAACAAAAGGACAAGGCAAGAAAAAGAAAGAAAGAAACCCTAGCTACAATAATTCCTGAGATTGATTGCTTTGACATGAGACGTGTCAAAACTTCAGATCGAAAACCATGCAAATGCAGCATGTTTCCGACGGGAGATATGATCATCCACACACGTAAGTTCTTGCCCCCCCCCCCCCCCCCCCCCCTTTTTTTTTTTATAATGTTCTTAACAAGAACTTGTATTGCATGCACAAATTCATCATGTCAATGGCAAAAAAAAGGTTGGCATTTGATCGTTCTTTTCCTTTTTCCGACGACAAAGAACCTTTGATTTAATTGAAATGACAAATCGTCTTCGCATTATGGGCATTTGATGTACGAAACCAACATAGAAACCAGATTTTTTCGTGGAAGGGCACTAAGCTTTGGCAAAAGGAGGTGTTGAGACTGAGACGCGTTCAAAATGATCGTTATTCACTCGAGGCTTGAAGAGATAGATGGGACCGGGACTGATGGAAGCAACACAAGGTTAAATGAGTACGGAGTGTATGCCAGAAATGGCAACTAGATGTATAATCATTTTGGGTGGATTCTTCGATAAACCATGCACGAAGCCCACTTTCATTTTTGTCAAGGTGCACATGTGAAGGTGTCAAACAAAAGAAGTCTCACATGGGATGTGGTGTGAAGTAACAAACATAGAATAATTGTCCATAACTCTTAAGTGGTTTCAACTGGATATATCAAAGGATTCAGACTTGACATCTCTCTGGGTGATCTTCTGCATTAAAGATATCGGGATTCTATTCCGTTTGACAAAAGTTGTCCCACAAATAAGAAATCTACCAATAATATCAATCAGAATGGAAAAATAATTGAAAGCTCGCACCAATACTCCCAAACATTTGCTTAATGTGCAATTAAATCCTAAGTGCGAGAATATATGCAATTAAGTCCTAACTGATTCCGACCCGTGGCAAAGAAGTTCTTCTGGAGATTGCTGAGCCGATTTTGCTGACATGACACATCGGATCCAAATTGATATTTAATAAATACTTCCTATAACATGTGACACTAAAGTGATGCTAATACGGCGCCACATCAGAAAAAGTTTTTTTTTTTTTGATAATCGGGGTGTCTAGCCGTGCCGGTGAGCTGACGCTCAAACCGACGGCGATCGACTAATCCCCGGGGACCCCACCACCACAGTACTCCGGGTAAGACACCAGTGAATGTGGGCGAGTAAGTTTCGATCCCAGGACTGCGAGTACTACTCAGCGAGGTCCCAGGAGTCTACTCCTTACCACGTGACCACCTGATGAGTGGGTGGAAAAAGTTGATTCTCAAAAACAAATATAAACATAAAATAAAGTGTCCCTGAAGTTTTTTTTTTTTTTTGGGTAAGGAAGTGTCCCTGAAGTTTAATTGCCCTAAACGGCGATACTTAATACTAGACAGGACATATTTGTGACTTCAATATGTCTTCAATTCATGCTGAAAAATGATATTATTTCCCATGCTGAAAAATGATGCCCTAATCTTGACGAAATAAATGCGGAAAGGAAGGGTAGACAAAGCTTAGGGCATCAAGAAAAAACACGACCCTTTTTGTCATATTTTCGCAGGCGTCATTCCTCATCAAACGCAAAAGAGAATGGTCTCTAGAACCTAAAGAAGCTTGTCAAGCAGCACAAGCAAGCACATATAATTAACTTGTCAATTTCCCAATATTACTAGCATGCTTTCGTAATTGCACAAAATCTTAACATTATGACCGCGCTTCGTCCGGTGACAACGCTCAGAAAACATCGGTTGTAATTAAGCCTCAAAAATCATATCGGCTGCGATTAAACCTTATAAGCTTCGTTTGCTACGATTAAGCTTGAGAATAGAATCAGTACGTCAGCATAATCATAATCATATCTCAAGATGTAGGTCGATTATGAGTACTAATCCAATATTTCTATGTTATAATTTATCGTGAAATTTATGATTTGCAACTTCATCAATATAAATATTTGCAATGTACGTCCCAAATAACACCTCAGTCGAAAAATATATCCAATTCCTGATCCAATTTTAGAAAGTAGGGTGCAATTTTTAGCCACTTTAGGTTACCGATTACATTGGCAGGAATATTGCAAAAAAAAAAAAGGTTTAACCCCGGAATTCCATGTTTCAATTCTCATGTGTTGCCATGTAGTTCCATGTTATCACAATGGTTGTGATGATCCGAACTTTCACCTACTTAAGTAAAAGGTGAATTAATATTAACGGGTTCAAATTATTAAATAAGTTTAGAAGAGTTGGTATTGCTCTAGTAATATTTGTAGGAATGCTATGCATTTAAATTGAGTTCTATCAAGTCAAATATGTGCAAAATCGAGACGATTAGAGACAGAAAGTGACACATGGCTGCATGTGGACACGTGAGAGGCCACATGGCAGCATGTTACAATGGTTGTGATGATCCGAACTTTCACTTGCTTAAGTAAAAGGTGAATTAATATTAATTGGTTCAAATTATTAAATAGGTTTAGAAGAGTTAATATTGCTCCGATAATATTTGTAGGAATGCTGTGCATTTAAATTGAGTTCTATCAAGTCAAATATGTGCAAAATCGAGACGATTGGAGACAGAAAGTCACACATGGCTGCACGTGGACACGTGAGAGGCCACATGGCAGCATGTCACAATGGTTGTGATGAGTCGAACTTTCACCTACTTAAGTAAAGGGTGAATTAATATTAACGGGTTCAAATTATTAACTAAGTTTAGAAGAGTTAGTATTGCTCCAGTAATATTTCTAGGAATGCTATGCATTTAAATTGAGTTCTATCAAGTCAAATATGTGCAAAATCGAAACGATTGGAGATAGAAAGTCACACATGGCTGCATGTGGACACGTGAGAGGCCACATGGCATCATGTAGGGTTATGTGTCATCGCCATAGGACACGTGTTGCCATCTAGATGCTAACTTGTCCATTCACCTGCTTACCCTATATAAACCTACGACGTCAATTCATTTCTTCGTTCGTTTGTCAGAACAACTCTCTCTTTATCTCTAAAACCTCCTTTGCCGCATCGCTTGAGTCGTGCCTCTTACCGCATGCCTTGTCCGTGCGCTAATGCTCCAGATGAGCTTTGCTGCTGGGATGTCAATATGTAGCAGTGTTCGTACAAGGAATCAAGGCAAATCCAAGATTGTTCGTGTGTCATTTCTACGTCATTTTCTTAATATCAATGAAGGCAAATAAATATCTAGTCTTTATTGCTAACCTATCTATGGTTCGTCATTATGAATGTTAAGCACCGGTTGATCTTGGTTGCAATGATTTTGATTGTGATCAGCTTGGTTGTGATGACTTCAATATGATATGATTTCTGAAACTTTATGCCTTTGTGTACTTGGATCTAATGTTGGTGAACTTTTCCTCCAATCTTATGATTCTATAGGTGATTTAGTCATTTGGCCTAGTGATTTCTTGTTGGGTTTATACTCACTTCGTTGGTTGAAACACTTTCTCAGCATAATAGAACGTCAGATCCAGTGACTTCCCAATCCCATGCAGTAGCATCCTTGAGAATAACTTGTTCCGTAGAAGAATATATGGAGGAACGACTGAAAGATCATTATGGATGTATTACATAGTTGGTTGTTCCAAGTTCTATGTGGACGAAGGACTGCCAGATGGAGTGATCACACTCGAGTACAAGGTTGTTTACTGTCGCAATTAGGCTGGGTGGATAGGCCCTATTACACCTCATCAGTTTGATTTGGATAATTAGACGGAATCTATGGGCGAAAATCGTATTTGGAAATAGATTATCTTCTCTCGTATTCCTCCCAAAATGTTTTGAACTTTTTGTAAAAAACTAGCTAAAAGATATGTACATATGTGAAATGAAATGATGGGTTGAAATTGGGTTGTTGTTCATGCCTTTGTTAATGCTTGTTATCTTGTTAGTATAACTCATAAAGGCCATACCCCTCTTTAGGCGTGCCTATCATTTGATGTTTTTGACATGCACTTGTTTGTGTGGCTGCCTTGGTTTGATTTTCAATTAATCTTCTGCATGCACCATCTAATTAATGAAAGAGTAAAACAAGAATGCGCGAGTAGTAAGCCTTAAGGTGTAGTGGACTGGGACGTCACAATAGCCACAATGAAAACACTTATAACTTATTAGTTTCACTCATCGTATGGCTACTAATCGTATGGTGGGTGGTAGTGCTACAATATGGCTTCTTTATAGACTCATCAAACGGGTGGATCGGGTAAAAAATGATCCGATGCAAATAGACCTATTTAACCCGCTTTTAACATATTTTCATGCAGTGCAAACCTAGTGACCCATATTCGATATGACACGTACAAACACATAGTCGACTAACATATATTCTTAAAATACTTCTCTATTTAACCCAATACCAAAATTGAGGTGATAGTTCATAGTGATTGAGTGCGAGATTGACTGAAGGCGAGAGTTTTAGTGCAATGCCCCATTTCGATAGTTCTAAATATTTAGGGAAAAGATAAAATAGATTAGAAAGTTGATTTGGACGGGACGAATTATGATTCAATTTGGACGAGATTGTCAAAACGCAGCAGGCCGCGTATCGAACGGCGGCCTAGAAATAGCGAGTGGGACCAGCCATTTAAATTTTCTGCCCAATTAGCTGCCTTCTTTTTATATGGTAATAGCTTAATTTTTTTTTTAAATGGCCCACGTGAGGACCAAGAAAAGATCACTGAAGGAAGTTAATAATAGAAAAAAAAAAATCCTTGTGCTCCACCGGTGAAGAGGGGCCCTGCCCATGAGAAGCTACACTTATCTAGATGTAAGACTCAGCTGATTTTCTTTATCAGAAAGTGTGGCCCGAATCCATGTAATCGTTCTCCTTCTTCCCATCTGCTTCCCTCGCGGGTGATGCCAGCAAAGAGAGAGAAGTGCAACTCCTTGGTGGAGAAACAGTTCAAAGTGCTGGCCCATTTAGAGCAATTTTCATCCCAGAGCAGAGCCATTTTCACGAGGTATTCTCCAGGTGCTTTTCGTTGTTGTCACTAACGTTGTGAGCTTCTCTCTTCTCCGTTCCTTTCGTTGATC
The DNA here is from genome assembly GCA_016432845.1 of Psidium guajava. NCBI lineage: Eukaryota > Viridiplantae > Streptophyta > Magnoliopsida > Myrtales > Myrtaceae > Psidium > Psidium guajava. The sequence continues at coordinate 7,896,391 of CM028228.1, read as the reverse complement.
AGGTGCCCAACAGCCCACCTCAGCCAATAAGACCGAGAGTAGGGGAGACATCTTCGACAAATTCAGTGAGTTTAAGGCCTAGACGTGCGACGAACTTAGGGCAAGTTAAGCTCTCTAACTCCTCTACTAAAGTTACTTGATGGGAGAAATCAAGAACGTAGAGCACATAGGTGATTCTTGGGCAACGCATTGTTAGGTAGTTCTCGGTTTGGAACTGTAGGCCGTGGAACATTGAGGTTACTGCGGTACATAACAACGAAGAGATGGGTGAGAATGAAATTTTTGAGTTTAGGCGGAGGTAGTGCAAGATGGTAGCAGCGAACATGGAATAGAGGGTCATATAGGTCAAATGGAGGATTTTGGGGATGCTGGTTGAGGCGCAGACTTGAGAAATAGGAGGACTTGAGGAAATGACCTTCGGCCATGGGGAATGCGGGTTGTTGCTGCAGAACCCGAGCCGTGATTCTTGTCCTTCTAGGAAAGAGGATTGTACAGTGCAAGTCAAATGGAGGACTTCGGAGTGCTGGGCTAGGGTGTAGATTTAGGAAACCATGAGACTTTGTGAGAATCATTCTCAGCAGAGACGTGTAAGACGCGGAGAGAAAGAGAGAGAAAAAACAGGGAGAGTTTTCTCCATTTTGTTGATGTTGTGACCGGTCATTTAAGGCCACAACATGGAGTAATCTTCATTGATTCTATGAAGATGCCGAAATTGAAGAGACAGTAGAACGCACTGCCAGAGGAAAGATAAGCAAGTTTAGTTTTAGTTCTGTGAGATATGGCTTTAGTGGGGTTAAGTAAGGTTGAGAAAAAGGGGAAGAGCACGTGACTTAGTAGAGAAAGATAGGAGGAAGAGGACTAGTCTGTGTTAGTATTGCAAGCATTGGATAGTTAGGTAAATAGTTTACCTCCGCTGTATTAGAAGGTCACAGTTAAACCACTAATGGTTAATTCGAATGTGTCCTGTACTTAAGAAAAACATATAACAATCATGTGCTCTAGTATGGTCTAGCATTGACATGGAAGTGGATCAATTCGGGTCAATGGGCACGAGCTTTGCGCTTGAATATATTATATCCCATGAAGCTTATGAGAAGACCTTGCTGTGTAACTAGACCGGTCTCTGAGGCAGTACGAGACGATATCGAAATTGCATGACCGAAATGGTCGGGTTACGAAAATAACAATTAACATGCGTCATGCGCATATAGTCATGATTATATTTCATAGCATGACACACTTTCATGTTATTATTTATGGTGCGCCCCAGTTGATCGACAAGTTCTGATTATTTAGAACCCAGAGACTTATCTGTCTCATCATTGCCCGTGTATCTTATTGGATAGATTAATCGGTATTTTAGAGATTTAACTTGCTGACATTATTATCTCATTCTATTATTGTTGAAATTTTTATAGGTAAGTAGCAGGGCGAAGCACTCATCCACTTTTCATGGGAGTCTTTTGATTGAGATTGCAATCATTGATTTTTGTATAGTGGATAGGGTCCTTGGTGATTTTTTGATGCTACCCGACATATTTTCCGGATATATGTAAAATGAACCCGACGTTTATCGGCCATAGATAAATGAAGTATTGTACTTTTTATCCTAGCTAATTTAAATAATCAAGCTGATAGTATAAGTGGCGAACTTGGGATGTCATGACTCTGACAACGGTGCGGAATTAGGCCGCGACATTTAGACATGGATTGGTCTAACTAAGTTGTAAACTCATTTATGACCTAATTATGACCCATTTGGTCCATATTATGTTGGAACACATTTATGATCCATTTATTGATATAATCAATCAATAACTCAATTTATCATATATTGATTAAGAAATGTTTTTATGAGCTAGTTTGATAGATTTGCTTCCTTATGGGCTCTCTCTCTCTCTATCGATATATCAATTTTTTTTAGTTTTTATGTTGGTTTTTTTTTTTGGGTCGAAAGTTTTTATGTTGGTTGACATAGCACCTATTTGGCTTCACATAATAGTTTTGAACTAATCGCAGCAGACATGTGTACTTCGATATCTATATCGGCAATATGATAGCCCATGTCGGCAAATGTTGACCGGCACAAGAAAAAGAATTAGCGGAGGGAATAACGTGCGACATTGTTGAAAAATACAAGGAGGATATTAAGAACTCATTTTGAAAAAGGATAAGTGCACCATCCGTGACATTATCTAAAAAAATATAGGATGAACTCATACAAATATAGTATATATGCCAACTTCATGATTACGCAAACCAACTTTGTCGTTGAGGGCACGCATAGCAACACTTCTGTTTCAAAAATCAATTTCTGATTAGAAATTGATTTTTCTTATTTTATTGAAAAGTAAAAATTAATTTTTAATTAGAGAAATTCTTTTGGTAATGGTTAAAAATTTATACTTATGAAATATTATCAACGCAAAATCTTTTATGAAAAATTATTGTTAGCAGCTGAAAAATTTCTACTTCTTTTAAAAACTTTTTAAATTCCTTTTTAAAAAATATTAATTATTTTTTACTCTAGTGGCCTAGCTACGGCTAATGAAGGTTGGTGGTAGACTGCGGCGGCGCACTGCACGATGGTTGACAGTTAGTGATGGCCAGTAGTGAGTAGTGGTCGATGGTGGCAATGGTTGGCAGTTGGTGGCTAGGGGCGATGGTCACGAGCGGCGATTAGCGGTGGCCAGTGGAGGTCGACAGTGGGCAATGGTTGGTGTTGGCAAGAGGATAGCGATCGGTGGAGGTCTACAGCAAGGAACGATGGTTGATGGTCGGTGATAGTCAGGAGCGGTGACCGATAGATGTCAACGATTGGCGAATGCCAACAGTGGTCTATGGTCGGCAGCAGGGGGTGGAGGTCGACGAAGGCGAGCATGATTGAGAAGAGAGTGATAACATAATGAAAAAAAAGGGTAAGGCGTGGAAGAAATTATTTTAACTTCTCAAATTAAAAATAAAAATTTCAAAAATAAAAATCTTCTTTAAAAGTAAAATTTGTTAGCTTATAAATCCCTATTTAAAAGTTACGTCACTAAATAAATTTTTCTTTGAGAAGCATTTCCGTAAATGAGTACCATCATCGTTCCGAGCTCACTCTCAACGCCGTTCTGTCAAAGCTTAATCGTGGGGGTTCCGCTTTCGGGCGTCTCGTTGCCATGCGCAGTTCCTTGAGATCTCTTGCTTGTATCTCGAGAAAAGCCCTTCGTTTTCCGATCCGCCGCGACGTTCGCTCCCTTCTTCCCTCGAGAAGATCGAGCAAATGCCGCCTCCACTCCTTGGATCGATCCGCAAGACCGAGTCGCGCCAACCCTTCCTGCGGAGCGGCGAAGAAGCCAGTCCAGTCCATTGCCCGCCACAATGTCGACTCAGAGACCTACATGAGGGACAGAATCGCCAAAGTCTACAAGATCCTCAAGTATTCCACCTGGGACTCTGCTCAGGAGCAGCTTCAGAGGCTGCCCATGAAATGGGACTCGTACACCGTCAACCGGGTCTTGAAGACCCACCCGCCGATGGAGAAGGCCTGGCTCTTCTTCAACTGGGCCTCCAAATTGAGGGGCTTTAAGCACGATCAGTACACTTACACGACGATGCTCGATATCTTCGGGGAAGCAGGAAGGGTGTCGTCCATGGAGCACGTGTTTAAGCTGATGGTGGACAAGGGGATTAAGGTCGATGCGGTTACGTACACGTCGCGGATGCATTGGCATTCCAGTGCCGGAGATGTCAATAAGGCGGTCCAGATTTGGGGAGAGATGAAGGAGAAGGGGTGTCGTCCTACTGTTGTGTCCTACACTGCTTATATGAAGATTTTGTTCGATAATGATAGGGTGAAGGAGGGTACTGATGTTTATAAGGAGATGGTCGAATGTGGTTGTTCTCCGACTTGTCACACTTACACTGTTTTGATGGAGTACCTCGTGGGTTGTGGTAAGTGCAATTGGACTGTGTTTATGATGCCCTCGACGTGTTTGCTTCATTGCCTCTCTGCATTCTTTTCAACCAGGCATTCGTGTTTGTGGCGGCGGAGCATGTACTTGCAACCATACTTTTGGTGGCTTGGCCCATACTTTTGGTAGCTTGGCCCAATGACATTGCATTGTTGCGTACAATTTCCTATTTTCTGAACTATTGTGAAGACTTCTCTGAATTTTTCCCGTCATGAGTTAAGAGTGTCACATCTTAGTTCAATGCCTAGGAAACACAATATAATTCTGACTGTTTCTGCTATCATTATTGCTGTGCTGTGGCACATTTTTAGTTTCTGTCTTACTTCTCCCTTAGGAGCTTATCCCTGTGCATTCTTGTGAAAATTTGAGCTTTGTTTGCTGGGATTTATTGCTTTATACGCAATAAATCATCTCATCTTGATCATTCAAGGAAAATCTGAAGAAGCCCTCGAGATATTTAACAACATGCAAGAAGCTGGTGTTTCGCCCGATAAAGCGATGTGCAATATATTGATCGAGAAATGTTGCAGAGCAGGTGAAGTGACTATGATTATTAAAATTCTTCTCTTCATGAAAGAAAACTGTCTTGTTCTTCGTCGTCCTGTTTTTCAGGAAGCAATGGAATTCTTGAATAGTGCTGGTCAGAGTGATGAACTTATACGGCAAGTCAATCGTCATTTCTCTGATGAATGTGTGACAAAGGAAGAGACGGCTGAATCCTCGATAGATGCTTCTGATGTTTCTGTTTCTTCTGAAAATGGGATTCTCTTGCTTTTGTTGAAGAAGCAAAGTCTCATTGCTATTGATCTTCTACTCGCTTTGATGGAGGATAAGAATATGCACTTGAATGCGGCAATTACCTCCACTATAATTGAAGAAAACTGTAGACGGTGTAGAGTAGATGGTGCTTTATTGGCATTTGAATACAGTAAGAAGCTGGGGATTGGTGTTGAGAAAGGTGCATATCTTTCACTTGTAGGCTGCTTAATTAGATCGAATGAATTGGGGAGGCTGGTATTAGTAGATGCCATTGAGGAAATGATAAGAGCTGGACATTCTCCAGGTTCCTATCTAGCTTCACTTCTAATCTATCGACTAGGCCGTGCTAGAAGACCTACGTATGCTGTGAAGGTCTTCAATCTATTGCCACAGGATCTTAAAACAGTTGCTTCTTATACTGCTCTGGTGGGTGTATACTTCTGTGCTGGGGCTAGTGATAAAGCACTTAAAGTGTACAAAAGCATGAGAAAGAAAGGAATCCGTCCAACATCAGGAACTTATGATTTACTGTTAGCTGGTCTAAGAAAAAGCGGAAGAGATTCTGAAGTGGAGCTCTTCAAGAAGGAAAGGAAGAGTTGGTTAAGTGACAGTCGTGCAGAAGATAGTGTCTCCACAGAGGAAAAGATATGTGATCTTCTGTTTGCTCATGATGCTATCTCTTGAAATCCTACTCGGAAGGTACAAATTCTCATTTCACTTTTCACTTAGAAGTTTAGAGGATTATTTATTACTTCCCTCATAATACTCTTACTTTGCTTGATTGCATGTTGAGCATTGCTAATTGCTTCATCTGTGAAAAGATTTATCTGCAGCTAGCTCTCTCACAGAGCAGATACCAGCTTCCAAAGGATGATGGGTCACAAATGCTTTGGCTCACCCATGCTAAAATGCTCCCTGTCTAAGTACTCCCTGTCTAAGTACTCGCTGATTGGTCATGCTACCCTACTTAGCTCCGATCCCTGACCCTGAAGACACTCCAACTGCTTGCATAGACAACTGAAGATCGTTGGAACAAGACTCTCAGCCACCACCCTCCTGGGACTGTGGAGCTATATAACAAAGGTATGGCCCCATTTTCAGGTATTTATACATATTATCTAAAGCCAAATATATGTTAGTTGAATTTACTATTGAACTATATTAATAAATGGCACATATCATTGCAAAATATATTTGAAGTCTTTCGTATATTCTTTCAAGTTTAGACTCAATTATTCAGATTGTAGATAAAAAAGACAAGTCATGTCACAAAACTTAAACTTTATAAGCTTTGTCCTTCTCAATGATTTTGAAGTAACAAGTTTAATGCATTTCTTTATTCATTTAGATTTTGATGCGTCGAATCAAATTATAATGAGAAATGATAACTGTTCATTGATGAAGGGCCTGTTTGATAAAGCCGAATATTTAAGGACTGAATTTTAAGTGTAAAAATCCTTTAGAGTTGAAGATGAAAATATAATGCTATTTGAGGATGAATATGGAATATTAAATAATGATAGCTTCTTACCGAAAATGGAACGATGATTATTATTGTAGGTTTTAGGCTTTTAGTATTGTAATTGGCAGATTTGAATTCCTTTTCAGATATCTATTTCATTCAATGAAATAATTCACCCGACCTTACTTAGCTAATTAAACGATATTTTTTCACTCAATTGAATCCTTCAGGTCAAAACTGATTATATTGTCAAACACACTTAATTTCATCAAGTGATGACTATGAATTTTCAGCACTTATTGGAGTTATACCCCACGAACATGTCTTTTTCCATTTTTGGTCAATGCACAGGGCAAATGCCTAGAATATTTGTATTTAGTTTGTTCTACTCTTGTTTAGGTTTTCTATAGGGATATTTTCTTGTTAATTTATTTTATTTTATTCTTTGTCAAAGAGAATTTTATGAATCTACAAATCATATCACTTAAGTTAAAATCACATCATTAAGGATCACATTTAAACAATCATATTCGAAATAAAGCATATCAACTAAGAGTACAATCGAAGTGGCTGTATTGGACTTCTCTAGCACAACTTTCACCCCTTAGATACTTTCTCTAATTTGTCCATTTTCACGAGTTTAAACTAATGCAGAGATAAAGTATGATATATGAACCGGAACATACTGTTTTCCATGAGTAATCACAATCTAGCCACATCATTATCTACAAACAGTTGCTACCATCGTAGAACAATGTCTTTCTGGTGGGGGTTTGTGTTGGAGAATACCGAAATGATGATGCATCAGTATACACGGTAGCAAGTTGAAAAGAACTGCAAAATCAACAAACTAAAAGAATTAAAAAAGACAAAATTCTATCAAGAAAATGAAAGAGATTTTTGAAGGTAAAGGAAAAAAGTCACGGCTAGATTTTAGGAGACAATGGAAATAAAAAATGTAAGCTAGTGATTTCTGTGATTATTCACTCAAATCAGCAAGGAATGTTTTGGTCTATCTATTATTCAAGCTTCGTTGAGATCGTAGATAATTTATCGTGAGGAAATATGTCTATACAAGATGTGAAATTTGAGATGGTTGTAGCACTAACATTTTATAGTTGTGGAATTTCATCTGTCTTGTCTAAAATCGTAGGTTCTTAGAAATAATGTAAATCTGGTCTGATGATAATTTCAGCGATCTTCTGGTGTCGCCTCATGCACACAAGTGAGAACCTTAGCAGGTAATTAAGTACATCAGAGTAAAACGGAAAAACAACCAAGAGATGTATGTGACCAGGCCTATCTAGATGCCAAGGAAGTATTGTGGACACTGTGTTGCTGCCTCCAGAGGGACCGTACTCGGGCTATTTGATGATTCAACCACGCTGCTGCTGCTGCTGAGACTTGCTGTTTAGGGTGGCTTCTTAGTTAATTAGCCAACTTACCCTCTCTCGGAACAGGAAGCTCGCCATCCAGTGACAAGAACATGCAGCTTTACAGGGATGATGTCGTCTTGATTCCAGCTCTTAGTCGGCCGTCATCTTCTAATTGTTACCATGCCATTGAGATGTGCATATGGGGGGCGCGGTCAATCAAATCCCTGCACCACAAAAAAAAATTATGTTGTTGCGTTGCGATTGTTTCTATTTGCTGGTTAATTTGGTCTGTTCAATAAATGATAGGCACCTCATTGTGTGGAAAGTAATTTCCTCGCTTTAACTTGCTTAAATCAAACTCGACATATTTTAAATTTTGTCTGTAAATGATGATGCCTGTAGCCTCTGTTCTAGTAAATGAATGCCAACTCAACTTTATCGCACGGAGCAATTCGTCTTTGAAATTAGAATATGAGGGAGATACTTAGTAATCTTCTTGTGCATCTTTGAATGAACTGTTAGGGTTTTAGAGTGTAGGTTTTGGGGTTTTGTGGTTCAAAGATTACATTCAAGACAAATAATGTACGAGTCAAGACTATTGAACTGTGTTCTTCAAGCCCCCCTGATCAACCGAGGACTAAACAGGAAGGGCTAGGATTTGACTGATTTCACGGGGAACGTTATCTCAATTCGACATTGTTCATTTGATCATGCTGTTCCATTCCAATATATCATTTTTTTTGCAGGCAAAGGGGTAATCTCATTTTGTTACCCTCCAAAGAAAAAGGGACGGCCTCTTTTCTGAGCTTGTTCACAATCCATCACATTTGTTTTAAAATTATTGGTACAGCGATTGATCCCTGTGCTGGAATTTGATTGGAGGGTATACGCTCATTTGTTTGTAACCAGCCTTGTCGCTCGAATGATAAATAAAAAAATAAAAACATCAAAAGAAAAGTACGAGGAAACGAGGAACCGTAATTTATGACTGCTCATCCTGGTAGGACCCGAAAGATTTTTCCAAGGTCAGGGTGGATTGAGAAGAGCCATCTTCCTATCTGTTTCTGCATAAGAATGGTCTGTCAACAAACAGAGAAGAGACACCTCACCCCCCCCAAAAAAAAAAAAGCGGAGAAGAGATGGTCAAAGGGCTGACTGGTCAACAAGGGATACGGTTAGCTTGTTTGTGATGTATACGGCATTTGAATTAATTCAATCGTGTTCTGCAGTATAAATACCGAGCATCTGTGCTCTGAAGATGTAATTTCACATTTGATCTAAGCACAGTGGGGTTTAAGCCAAGAAGATGTACGTCACGAGGCCTTTCTCTCAGCTCAGGAAATTCCCGAACGCCCTGTCGGCACGTCCGGAGGGCCCGAACTCTGGCTACTTGGTGATCCAAGACGAAGAAGCCGTGAAAACTTGCTGTTTCGGGCGGTGTGAAGACACCTGGATCTACGAACTTCCCTTCCCTCAGGACAAGCACCTCACCATCGAATACAGGACCAGCGGAGGAGCCGGCCACAGTAACTCGAGCTGGACATACAAGGACGATGTGGTCTTGATTCCGGTTCTGAATGAGCCCCTGTCGTCCAACCATTATTACGCAATTCAACCGCATGGGAGGCATAAAGGGTACGAATTAAAATTGCTCCCTGAAAATGTTTCCTCTATGTGTCCTATGCATGATAACGATAGAATGTTCCCACACTGACTTTTAGTGCAGCGTGTGGTGAAACTAGAGATTGACTAGTATTGCGAATTGAATTTTGTAGGGAAGCATATGCAAATTCCAAGCAAGAGGACATGCCCTCCTTTTTATTTTTCCATTTGGTTAGAGATGCAGATCCGGCGCCGCTTCATCCCTTTGACCCGTATCAACAATTTGTGATTTATCCCTACGAAACTATGTTCGACTCGGGCCGGTTCTACGCCAGATCCGTCGCTCGGAATGGAAACCCTCCAAGATTCTTGGAGAGAAAGGGCTGGAAGATTTATTGGAAAACCCCAAAGAGCTTCTACTTGGACGACGCGCCAGGGATCGACAGCCGGCGGCGCGAGCTCCTTCCGAGCTTCGACTTCCCGATCGCACGAGCGAGATCAGACCCAGTGGTCGTGGGGAAGTGGTACTGTCCATTCATGTTTGTCAAGGACGGGACTGTAGGAGACCAAATAAACAAGTCCATGTACTATGGGATGTCACTTGAGCAAAGATGGGAACGGATATACACTCGCGAAAACGACGGTAAAGGCGCCGACAGGGTGACTGTGGACGTGGTTATCCAAGACGAGGTCGTCTCTGTGGCCGGGAAGGAAGCCGTGGATACGAATGTGGCCGACGGGGTGTTGTGGTGGAGGAGTGTCGGCGAGGGGAGAGGAGAGAACAGAGTTGGATTGAGCTTGGCGATTGTTGAGAGGATGAAGTGGGAAGAGAAGAGGGTGGGTTGGGTCAATGGAGATGCGAAACAAGTGAAGGTGAACAGGGTGGAGGACTTCGGTGGTGCTGGTGAATGGAAGAGGTTTGGGTGTTATGTGCTGGTGGAGAGGTTTGTGCTGAGGAGAATGGATGGGAGTGTAGTGCTCACTTGTGATTTCAAGCACCCTCATCAACTGAGGAATAAATGGGAATGATGATGACGAGGACTGATTGATTTTGTGAAAGCTTTGTACACAATAATACCAGACAAGTAGCAAACTTCTACGTGCTCTCCCCTGTAGTTCTGATTTCTTTTCCTGGGCTCCGTTGCATGACATAGTAAAATCCCAATATTTGTGGATTGTAATTATTGCTATCGCTCGTATTATGGATTGTTACTCTTGGTGGACAGTGAGTTTTATTATTTAATATTTTACTTTGAATCATCTTATCGCTACTCAAATTATTTTGCTAGAAAAATGAAATTTAAAAAAAAAAAGAAACAAAAGAAAAATAAGTTCTCGAATAGATGCTGAAACCGGATCCAAAAAATAGGGTAAGTTTCAAAAAACAAGTTTCATGATAAGAAAGGAGTTAGTTTTAGGTTTCAAAAATCGATAATCGATTATAATAAGGTGGATTTCAGGTTTTAAGTGGGAGTCTATCTACTCAGACCATGCTCACCCTTACAATGTGATTCTAATCAGAATTCGAGACCGCCAATCACCTTTCATAACCACTATATAAAGATCACAAGGACTGGGCATCTCAACTTTGCTCAAGGTTCTCCAATCTCAGTTGCTCCCATGGGGAAAATAAAAAAATCAACAGCGACATCAAAACCAAAGGATCGCCAAGTCAGTGGAAACCAGCCACGTGCAATCAGCAGCGTAATTGGGGGTCGACCATGGGGGTGAATTTCACTGGAAAAAGGCAATGACTGAAGCAAACATTCCATGAATTCTCAACGACCACCTTGGCCCAACATCCCATCAATTTCGCGGGGACAGAGCTCATCACAGACCGTCCACGCAATTCCTCGTACTGAAAGTCAACCGGTTTGATCACTGACAATGCAACCCCACCTTCTTCTAGATAGGGGCCAACCAATTCAAGAAAGTAATGTCAACATCTCAAGATGTATGCGGCGGAGCCTCTGTCCATGCACCGGAAGCTACAACCCTTCAAAGAGAGAGAGAGAGAGAGAGACCGCATCAGAAAGAGAATTTTCCTTTTTCTTCTTTTGCTGGATTATAAACATAATGTTACTCAAGTCCCTTCTATTATTATGTGTGGATTAGATTGAATAGAAATCAAACGTTTAGGAACTACATTGGACAAATTAAAAATTCTGGAATCATGTTGAATAGATTAAAAATATAAGAATCATATTGCATATTAAGTCTAAGTTTAAGAACCATTTGCGTCATTGTCCCAATAAAGAATAAGGCTTATTGTATCTTGGGAGGATTGCCGATAAAGCCTATTGCATTGAGTTTCATACTCTAGGGGTGGAATCATTCTTAAGACCAGACAGTGCCTGAATGCCTCGGACAATTAATTTTATTTTCCATATCTTTTTCAACATGTTTCCAACTATTCTCATTTTTAATATTGTATAAGATTTTTTTTCTCCAAAATCTCAAGGATAATCACCTTTTGGATTTCCAAACTGGAATTGTCGTTGCTACCATCGATATTGAAATTGAATGAGGACTCGAAGATGGTTTAAATGGATTCATTTGTTATTTCCTTTTGAATCTTAACCCTAAGAAAAACATCGCTCCACTTCTTTTGCCATTTCCAAAATCATCGCCACAAAAAAAAAACTCCAAAACTACTATCAGCCTCCACAATGATTCCGGCTCCAGTTGGGAATGGCTTTGGATGCTCAAAGTTCCTTGGGCCAAATTTCTAGTGCTTGGGAATTTTTTTTCTAGAATAGTCTTGAGGAAAATGAGCCTTGAGAAGGCTGAAAGCCCATAGGTAAGTCCGGGGTGCCTTGGGCTTTTAGCTTTCTTGGCACGCTTATACCTAGGGTTAGTAAATTTCCTTTCTTCCAAAACTACCCCCACCAACTTTTCGATTTCGCCCTCGTTGTTGTTCATCTTCTTTGCAATTTTCTTCTATGCATGAGGCAACCGACGAGGGAACGACGATAGGCTAGCAAGGTCGTACGACCCTTGCCAGAGGGTGTAGAGGTCGTGGGACCCCAACAAGGGTTGTCTTAGTCAAGCAACCTCAGGCGGCCCTCACTTAGGTAGCGTGACCCTCGTTGAGGGTTGTTTAGGGCCGCTTGAGGTCATGTGACCTCGGACGATGGCTGCTAGTCCTGCAAGGTGGCTCGAGCCCATGCCGGACCAGCAAAAGATTTGAGGGTTTTTCTTATTCAATAAAAAATTAAAAAAAATCATTTGCAAAAATAATTCTTCCAAATAGTATTTTATTCAAAGCTGCTTTACAATGGTTATTTGAATTGTAGTTTAACAAAAATAATTTTCATTTCAAAGAACTCCTTTAACCTAAAGTCATTTATAGTTTTCAAAGGCTTTTCTCGAAAGTCCAATCAAAGGCAGCCTCCATCCCCTGAGAGAACGAAACCGCGTCCTCGTCAACAAAGAAAATCAAATGGAAAGAACAGGTGAATTTCATTCTTCTTGTACGAATGTTCTTCTTCTTTCTTTCTTTCTTTTTCTTTAAAAGAATGGCGTCATCGACAATCGATCAGGATCGGCAATGGTTGCTGAACCGCTTGTAAAGACAAAAAGTCAATGAACAGAACCAATCGAGAATGAAAAAACCTTAAAGGACCAAGGAAACAGACCCTCAGGTTTTCTTGGAAGAAGACGAGTCCTTACTCTGTAATTAACAATAGCTACTCTGGTTCTTGATTGCTTGCTTGCTCGCCACAACATCCAATCAATTCCGCCGGGGTCAGCCGAGCTGATCACCACCGTACACGGGACTGAGAAGGAAATTTCTGCGCACATTCTCTCGGGATAGAAGTCAACCTCTTTGATCCTGGACGTTGCAACCCCACCTTCTTATAAACAGGGGCATTAATTCAAGAAACTCGTGCTTTTTGCATAAAGGAAAGCAACATATCTCCAACATTTCAAGACCGCGTATAGAACACTAAAGAATTTTTTTTTTTTTTGAAGATGTATGTGACTCGGCCTCTCTCCGGGTACTGGAAGCATCCCGAGGCCCTCTCCGTGGCTCCACCGGCGGGGCCAGGCTCGGGATACCTGGTGATCCAGGACGAGGAAGCCCAGGGCTTCTGCTGCTTCGGGCTGTGCAAGGACCGCCAGCTCTACGACTTCCCCTTCCCTCAGAACAAGGACCTCACAGTCAGGTACACGGAGCACCACGGCGAAAGGACGATGGTCTACAACGATGGGGTATTCATGATACCGGTCATCGGCCAGCCCTTGTCCTCCAATCAGTACTACGTGATCCGGCGGCGCGGGAAGCATAAAGGGTTATGATCTTTTTTTAAAGTACTTTGAACAGTTTCGCTTCCTCGTGTGTTCTTTAATTAGGTGATGAATATGTTGATAACTGCAAAGAGGACAAGTGAATATTATTGGAGGGCATATTGGAAGGGCGTGGAAAAAAATCTATCGAAGAACTCGCTCTTGTTCCAATACTCGAAGTTACACCTTATCACGCAGCCTGGCAAATAAGTTCTAGTAAAGTCTAGCTGCTTTTTGCATGTTTTATCATCATGCATATCTTAAATTCTCTAAATCATTCTTATCTTGAACGGCCATGAAGGGATGCGCACGCTAATTCGACAGAAGGAGACAAAGGCACCTGCTTGTGCTTCCCCTACGTTAAAGACAAGAAACCGAGGCCCTTGGATCCCAACGACATGTACCAGCAGTTCGTGATCTACCCGCGCGAGACCATATGCGGGTCTGGAGGCTTCCACGCGAAATCCGTCGCCCCTGATGGGTACCCTCCGAGTTTCCTGAGGAGGAAATGCTGGACCCTCCATGGCAAAACGCCCAAGAACTTCTTCTTGGACGATGACGCCCTGGGAGTCGACAACGTGAAGAGGTCAAAGCTCCCGAGCATTGACTTCTCCATCGACAGGAAGTGGTCGGACCCAGTGGTGGTGGGGAAGTGGTACTGCCCGTTCATGTTCGTCAAGGACGGGGAGGTCGAGGACCAGATCATGACGTCAGCGTTCTACGAGATGACGCTGCAACAGAGGTGGGAACAGGTCCATGCGTGTGACAATCACGCCAACGAAGGCAATGCTGTGGAAGTGGATGTGCTCGTCCAGAAGGAGGCCATCACAGTGTTTGGCGAGGAAGCCGGGGAGGGCAAAGCAAGTGACGGAGTGATGTGGTTTAGAAGTAAGAGAGGAGGGATAGGACTGAGCATGGCGATTGTGGAGAGGATGAGGTGGGAGGAAGAGAGGGTGGGTTGGGTGAAGGAGGAAGAGAAGAGGGTGAGGAAGTTGATGAAGAGCGGGTTGAGCGAGGGTTGGAAGAGGTTTGGGTGTTATGTGTTGGTGGAGAGCTTCGTGCTAAAGAGGATGAACGGGGCTTTGGTGTTGGCTTATGACTTCAAGCACACTCACCAAGTGAGGAGCAAATGGGCTTGACAGATTTCCTCATCACCGCTCTGTCTTTTGTGACTGGTGTCCATGAACGGCCGGCTAAGTTCTTATGCTGGTTTGAACTTGTTCCTTCAAGTTTCGTTCATTTTGTTTATGTTATCGTAATTATCCCACAGGTATAAAGCAAGGAGTGAACGTTTTTGTATTGGCTTTCAGCTTTTGTTGTTATCCATGTCCATCACATTTAGTTGAACATCAAGAATGATTTCTTAATCAACTAAAGGTTCGGCCACTGCAGACCACATGAAATCCACTTGAAATTGTTGGGCATTCTTCATATATATCTCAGAGGCATAGGCGTGAAGATGTGGCTATCTAGAGGCTCATGCAACACCCTGCAAGCACCATCAATTGATTAAGTTCGGACAATTGGCGTATGCGAGTCGCCCCAACACAGAGCGGTTTGCAAGTGGCTGGTGGGTTCGAAGGAACAACCTCCAATTTTTTTGTTAGAAGCTAGCACTCTAACCAATCGCACCGACTCTCGAATTGTTTGTGCACACTCCTCATCCATGCCTCTAAACAAAGACCTATAGTTTATAGGGTGCAATGTCTAAACATTTGAGTGAGTGCGTACCCTAGAAGCATCACTAATCTGTGTGAACTTAACTTGCATGATCGGTGTGATTACCTTCGTTTGCCATCCAGATCGATGAAATACCTTTCACCAAAATTGGTTCTTCAATTTTATTAAGAAGAGACAGGTTCTGTAGCAATTCCGGAAAGTAGTCTCAATAGATCATAAAGAATATATATGCTTATTGGAATTTAATTAACGACGCAGCAAAAAACACATCGCCGGAATTTAATCAATGATAAAGTGAGATGATAGATAAATAGAATGCCATAATTTAATAGATGAAAAAGTATCAAAAACTGCAACTAAAGTGCAGGAATTAAAAGGTGCTTTAATGTAAAGTTACAGAAAAGACAAATTGTGGTAAGTAAGTAAAGATAAAAGTAAAAAACCTTTAGTTCTATCATTGATTGAAGGGACTTTACAAAGAGTGCATTTGGGGTATTTATAATCCTTATAGACAATGGTTAGACATGGTGGTTACCAAATTAGAAAGAATAACTCCTTTTCGGTGGTTACCGAGAGTTAATGCACAAATAGATAAGATATAACCCACCAATAATTATCTTCACGTCAGTGATTATTGAAAGTAACTTCGTGAACAGATAAGCAATAACCCACCAATGGTTATCTTTGCATCGATGGTTATCTTTGCGTCCCTAGTTTTCTTCGTATCGATGGCTCATCGTCGTTACCAATGACTTTACGAGAAACTTCAAAACTCTCATCAAAAACTTCACATTGCATTGACAGTAACTTCACTAGCGACTTATCAATTCCCTTCAAGTTGTCGGTAACTCTATTCACTATTGACTAAGCTCTATTCTTGTCGGTTAGGTTTGACACTTGCCGATAACAGCCAAAAGTTGGTCACTTTTGAGTATCAACAATCTTATTTCATCATAATATACTTAATCGCACCACTCTTAAAAGGAAACAAAAGAAAACCTCAAGTGGTAAAATTTGTGAACGGTGGTCACTTTGGTGCCAAAAATTTTCGTCAGCTCACTTAAGTGCCAACGATGAGAGATTTTGACCAAAAAAATATGTGTATTTTAGTGCCACACCATTTATAATTAAGGAATAAGTCCATGTGGCAGTTTATATATATATATATATATATAAACAACCCACGTGGACTCTACGTGGCAAATTTATTAAAAAAAAGTCCACATGACAATTTTATTGAAAAATTCTTAACCTTAAACATAAACTAAAAAACAAAAAGAAAAAAAACATTAAAACAAGAAAAATAACATAAAAGGGTTGCTTGCAGTGGCGAAGGCTTGCACGACCCTCACCGTCGCTACTCCACTATCACCAGCAATGGGTGGGGGCTGGTGGGTGGGGGTCGCCAACCACTAGCTCCCATCGAGGATGGTGGAGGCGGTGGCGGTGAGAATTATGCAAGCCCTGTTGCTGTTGCAATCAACTTTTACTTTCTTTATTGTTGATTAGGATCTTTCGATGAGCCACGTAAATGTCACATAAAATTTTTAGCAAAGTTGACCATAGTTGGCACTTAAATAATTATTTTAAAAAAAAAATTCGCACTTAAATAATTCAAAAAACTTGACACCAAAACGAGAGCTTTATATAAACTTTGACACTTACGGATTTTCTTCGGCCCTTAAAAGGATATTACACAGAGTGAGAAAATATTAAGTACAGACTAGGAAAATCTGATACGGCACAAATCTCCATTTATTGAGTGACACGTGGTGCACAAGGGCCCACAGTCAGAAAAACCCCTCTCTCTCTCGTTGCTTCGCCTCCGAGCAAACCGGAAGACGTTGTCCGCCATGGCCATGGAGCTCGAGCTCCACAAATGTTGGCCCCCTCTCTCTCTTTCGCCCGACTCTCCGTCCCCGCCGCGGAACTCTAGCCTAAGGCTCGTGGCCGCTGTGACCATGGAGCTCTGTCCCCGAGCTTCGTGGACACCATGGCTGTCGAGCTCGAGAACTCGAGGTCCGTGGCCATGACGGCCGCGATCTGTGGGCTCCAGCTCCACGACCGTGGTGGCGAGAGCTCGTCAAATCGGCGTTCTGGTTGCCAAAGACACAGCCGCCATGGTTGCGGAGCTCGAGCTCCATGGCCATGGAATCCGACGTCTGCATTTCCCAGCGAGCAAGGGAAACAGTGGAGAGAGAGAGAGGAAAGAGGAATTTTCTGGTTTTTCTAACTGTGGGCCCTTGTGCGCCACATGTCGCTCAATAAATAAAGATCTGTGTCGCATCAAATTTACTAAGTCTGTACCTAATATTTTCTCTACACAGAATTGGTAGGCCCATCTTTGTTTGTACCAAATGTTAATACTTGGACGCATCATATTGAAATTGACAGAATGGTTGAATTTTCTTTCTTCGTGTAGGAATTTTCCTTTCCTTTCTTTTCCTTTTCCCATGAATGACGTCATCATGAGTCGATCAGGATCAGCCGTGGTTGCTGAGCCGCCAGCCCGAGACCTTGGACCGATGAAAATTCACTGGAGAAGTTAGAGTTTCCTTTGTGCTGTCGTATGGACAAAAGTAATCTAAAAATCAGAAACCTTAAAGACCACGCAAACATGCCATGGAAGTTTCAAGGGACCAGCTAGGAATAAGAGGCAGATGTCTTTCTGCTGGTTCAAGTCATCCCTATGGGCTATCCATTGATAAAAACTTTCTAGTTGTTGAAAAAATCAAGAATTTGAATATACATCATAAACAAAAATATCTACTCTATCTCACGATCCGCTTGCTGGCCAAAACATCCAATCGATTTCGCCGAGTCAAACCGAGCTGATCATGACCGACCACGAATCCGAGGAAGTAATTTTTGCCCATTTTCCCTCGCGGTACAAGACAACCGGTTTGATCATCGACATTGCAATCCCACCTTCTTATAAACGGGGCGCAGTACTTCGAAAAACTAATGTTGCTCACGCAGATGAGAAAATCTCCGACGTTTCAAGATTACGTACTAGAATACTAAAGTTCCTTTATTTACTTCTTTTCTCTTCTTGCAAGATGTACGTTACGCGGCCTCTGTCCATGTACCGGAAGCAACCCGAGGCCCTCTCGGAGGCTCCGCCGGCGGGGCCAGGCTCCGGATACCTGGTGATCCACGACGAGGAAGCCCAGAACTTCCGCTGGTTCGGGCTGTGCAAGGACAGCCAGTTCTACGACTTCCCCTTCCCTCAGAACAAGGACCTCACCATCCGTAACTCAGATAATAATGGCGATTTTGGCACGAGCGATGAGGTGTTCATGATCCCAGTCGTCGGCCAGCCCTTGTCCTCCAATCAGTACTACGCTATTCGGCGTCGTGGGAAGCATAATGGGTATGATCTTTCTGAGTACTTTGAATACTTTCACTTCCCGTCTGTTCTTGAATGAGGTGATGAATATGTTGATTCTTATAAATAGTACGGAGGAAAATCATTGGTGAAAAAATCTATGCAAGAACTCGCTTTTGTGGCAATAATTGAAGCTGCATCTTATTATGTCACTTAGCAAATACGTTTTAGTAAAAGTTTAGCTGCTTATTGCGTATTTATATTCATGGCATTTCTCAGAAAGTACTATATCATACTATCTCGAATGGCCGTGTAGGGAAGCGCATGCCAATTCGAGGGAAGAAGACAAAGGCACCTGCTTGTGCTTCCGATACGTTAAAGACAAGAAGCCGAGCCCTTTGGATCCCGACGACATGTACCAGCAGTTCATGATCCGCCGACGTGAGATCATGGGGTTCAGAGGCTTCCACGCGAAATCGGTCGCCCCTGATGGGTACCCTCCGAGTTTCCTGAGGAGGAAAGGCTGGACCCTCCATGGCAAAACGCCCAAGAACTTCTTCTTGGACGATGACGCCCGGGGAGTCGACAACGTGAAGAGGTCAAAGCTCCCGAGCCTCGACTTCTCGATCGACGGGAAGAGGTCGGACCCAGTGGTGGTGGGGAAGTGGTACTGCCCGTTCATGTTCGTCAAGGACGGGGAGGTCGGGGACCAGATCAAGACGTCAGCGTTCTACGAGATGACGCTGCAACAGAGGTGGGAACAGGTCCATGCGTGTGACAATCACGCCAACGAAGGCAATGCTGTGGAAGTGGATGTGCTTGTCCAGAAGGAGGCCATCAGTGTTTGGTGAGGAAGCCGAGGAGGGCAACGTGAGTGATGGAGTGAAGTGGTTTAGGAGTAAGATAGGGGCGATTGGACTGAGCACGGCCATTGTGGAGAGGATGAGGTGGGAGGAAGAGAGGGTGGGTTGGGTGAAGGAGGGAGAGAAGAGGGTGAGGGAGCTGATGAAGAGCGGGTTGGACGAGGGCTGGAAGAGGTTTGGTTGTTATGTGTTGGTGGAGAGTTTTGTGCTGAAGAGAATGGGCGGGACTTTGGTGTTGGCTTATGACTTCATGCACGCACACCAAGTGAGGAGCAAATGGGAGTGACGGATTTCTTCATCACTGTGCTGTTTGTTTTGGGTTTAATCTTTGCTATTTGTGCCTGGCTTAGTTCTTATGCTAGGTATGCTAGGTTTGTACTTGTTCCTTTTAGTGTTGTTCATTCGACTATGCTGTAAATCACGTTATTGTAATCACATCCTTAATTTGGATATAAAGCAATGAGGGAGAACTTTTTATGTAGTCCATGTCTATCCATGAAGATAATCAATGGAGAAATGCAAGTAAGAAGAAGTAAAGGATAAGAATCTTAGGTTAAGGTGAGACAAGAAAAGACTTTAGTTGAGTTCGTACTATGCTTTCCTAAAGAGGTCCGGCTTATGATGTGAAGAGGATGTACTTTTTTTTTCCCCCGGTTTAATAATTCGGGGGTGTGGCCATATGGATCCGGCTATCTAAAAGCCCATGCAAAATACTCTACAAGTACCGCGAATCGATTATGTCCATACCTTTGATATATGGTAGTGGCTCTGATCCAGATCAATTTGCACGCAACCCATGAAATTCGAAAAGATGACCTCTAATTTCTAAGCTGAAAATCCTCAAACACCCCCAAATGACTATGACAGCCTTTGAGTGTTTGTGCATGCTCTTAGGTCTATGACTTTTTTTTTTTTACAATGGTCTTCGGTTCATAACAACTCAGTCCTAAATTTTTTTGTGTTTATACTTATTCGGTCCAGCCATTAGTGACCGGCCGGAGGAGAGGGTCAGCGTTGCTAGAAAGCAGGTGGAGCTTGTGCTGGAGGATAGTGATGAAGCCGAGGCAGCCGAAGGCGGGTCTCTACCACATAGGCAAGGGAGTTGACGGCGTCCTCACACTGCGAGACGTTCAACTCCTTGAGGAGCTTGGTCACGTTGCTGGCGCCGAACACCTTGTGGACGAAGGCAAACTTCTATGGCTAGTTGACGGGAAAGTAGGGTGCGAAGATGCATTCCTCGGTGCACTTTCTGCGGAGGCACTTGCACACGGTGCACGGAGATTTCAACGACGACATGTCATTTGCCCAAGCTCACGTCGGGAGAGAACCTCATCAAAGACAAGACACCCAAGACCTATTTATCAAGAGCGAAACTGTAGGATTATACGAAAAAACTTCAAGGACGAATCAAATCAAGCACGCGAAAAGCAAAATTTAGCAAAATACTCAAACCGAGCTCATCGACGGTCCCTCTGTAAAAATTCCCATCAAGAAAATGCAAACGCAAATAATTAAAACTCCGTCCTAGAGAAATCTTGAAAAGAAAGAAAAAGAAGACCGATTGAAACTTTGCCAGATCTTCTACCAAATAATCATCCATAACGGGAGAGAAAGGCGTTAGCGTAGTCATGGCATTGTCATTGTTGATTCCTTCCTCTGACTCGAACCCTTCCAATCCCTCGCCTTGCTCCCAATCTAGCGCCCTCCCCCCTCTCGGTATCATCTAGGGTTCGAGTTAGAGTAATGATTCAGCAACGGCGACACCATGATTGGCGAGACTGAGCTCACCTAGTGGCATCTGCGCCAGTGGCCCGGTCACCGGTGGCTTGAGGAAGAAGGAGAATCAAAAATAATTTTTTTTTTAAAAAGGAAGAAAAGAGAAAAAATTATTTTTTAAAAATACATATTAAAATATTATTAAAAATATTATCACGTCAACGCCATCCAATCAAAGTTAGCCGGATGTACTGAATTTACATAAATGGACAAAATTTTAT
The DNA here is from genome assembly GCA_016432845.1 of Psidium guajava. Classification (NCBI taxonomy): domain Eukaryota; kingdom Viridiplantae; phylum Streptophyta; class Magnoliopsida; order Myrtales; family Myrtaceae; genus Psidium; species Psidium guajava. Next base: position 7,875,078 of record CM028228.1, on the reverse strand, counting down.
GACTGAATTGATAAAAGGAGAAAAAAAAAGTTTATGATTCAATTGGCACAAATACAAAATATTCAACATTTGAGTAAATGTGCCCGCCGGGATAGCTTCCTAACAATTTCCCCCTTTAATGCTCCAGACTTGACCAATGACCCCCCAAAATATGTTTTAATAGAAAAGTGCCCCTTGGACTGGATACACAAGGGCACGACCCTTCTACTCGTGGAATGGAACTGATATGGCTCAATTGCCATTGGACATTGCCCCGAGTATTGAGCGAGGATGCAAAAAGGACACCAATTGGTTAGGATGATTTTTCCTTTTGCATTATATTATCAGTGAACCCAAACAATTAGTCCAAGTTTTCAGTTCCTTGCTTATCATTTTTGGGCACTTCCACTTTCTCTCTCTTATTTTGCAAAAAATGTTGGGCAGTTTTTTAAATTCTTAAGGAAAACCAAAAATCTTGAACCATGTTCGCACGAGAGTATTGAGCGAGGTGTCTGGAATGACTTGTGCTTTTTGGTTTTTGCTTCCTTTGTATTTTGTGGTTCACATTGTGAACTCTTTTGTATTCGAAATATCTGAAACTTCTACAACATACAACTATTGACATGTACATATTTTAGATTTTGACAGGAAAGCAAAATTACTTTTTTTTTAATGATCAACAATTATTGTCTTAACAACATCTTGTTCACAAAAGAGGGAAATTAATGAGTAGTTATGTATGGAGAAAACGAGGTGTTAAACCTTGCATGCTGTTCCAGCGTAGTCTTTCTTCTCTGCTTCTAGTTATCCGATGCGTATTGTAATCTCTATTTGGGCTGTTAGGTTGTGAAAAATTAACGTACTTCTACCTACCTAGCTGCTGTCCTGTCGAAGCAGTTCATTAAGAACACTGGCAAGAGGTGAGGATTCTTTTGAGCATCCTGCGGTTTCAAGTGACGGAAAGGCCATCCAACCTTTCATGTCTAGAATTTTTTTTATAAGGTTTACCAACCTACTAGCATGAGTTGAAGAGGCATCGCTGTCTACAGAAGGTGCTTGTGTAGTGTTACTGGATTTCTTGATCTTTTGGCCCAAGGCCAGGTAAGTCTGCTCCGATCCTTTTGGCTTGTCTAGTGAATCTTCCACCTGACCCGATGAGCAAAGATTTAAGGAACAATAGAGCAGAAATTTTTTATTTGCAATGCCTGTGGTGGTAGCAAAGAGATTGGGACAGAAATGCCATCGTCATTCGCGCAAATATTGCAAAACTGACTTAATCCATTTCGCATAGATGTCGTAGGTTGGGTCATGAGTTAGGGTTCTTCAATTATCAAATGTTGCTTTGCAAAATGGTGAGATGAATGGGTGCAGATGGGGCTGTTTTTGGGAGATGATGTCTGTAGTTGGTCGTAGATTTGGAGTGGGCATGTGAAGAAATGCTGTCCTTACTCGTAGGTCAGGTTGACCAATCACATTGAATTTGATTGCTTCTGTCTCATTCATTCAGTTCTCTAGGCCACAAAAATTCTCATTTGATCAAACAATGGAGTCTTTTCCCCCTGAGTGGAGGTGGGGTGCCTCTATGTCTCTAATAACTGTGATATGCATGTTGGACATGGATGAAATACTCGTTTCATCACGCGTTTTAATCTGATTACTCACGTGAAAACTTTAATCCTCATTATCAGTGTTTTCTTCAAAAAAAAAGAAAAGACCAATCTTAAAGGGAAACAAAAGGAAACCTCAAGTGCTAAAATTTATGCACGGCGCTTATTTTGATGCTAAAATTTTTCATCGGCTCGCTTAAGTGCCAAATCGGAACAAAAAAATTATTACTTGAGTGCTAATGATGAGAGATTCCTAAAAAAAATATATGTGTATTTTAGTGCTGCATCATTTATAATTAAGGAATAAGTCCACGTGGCAATTTTTATATATAAAAATATATATATAGCCCACGTGGACTCCATGTGGTAAATTTATTAAAAAAAGTTTACATGACAATTTTATTGAAAAAATCTTAACCTTAAACATAATCTGAAAAACAAAAATAAGAAAAATAACATAAAGGGGTTGCTTGTTGCGGTGAGAGCTTGCACAGCCCTCACCGCTACCGCCCCCACCATCTCTGGCAATGGGTGGGGGTCGGTGGCTGGGGGTTGCCAATCCCCAGCCACATCAACCGCCAGCGAGGTCCAAGTCGCCCAAATCTAGGCGAAATTCATGAGGTTGAAAGCTTCGCTGACGAACGCGATGGCCTCATCCTCCGAGACAGGGCTAAAGACCCTATCGAGAGGGGACGCATCGAAGCCGACGTAGCTCACCTTCAGTCCCTTGTTGCCGAGCGGCCGGAGCTCGAGGTTCGCCAATAATGCCATCACCATCGGAAACCTGCGAGGATCTTGATTTGTGGGCCAACGACGATGCGGACGAAGAGGGAAGGGGGGGGGGTGAGGTTGGTTGAAGCTTGAGGCAATGAGGATGGAGGAGTGAGTGGAGCAAAGAGTAGAAAGTGAGAGGGAGTAAGGAAGGTGAGTCTCATCGAGGAAGTTTCGATGAAGACGATGAAGGGACAGACGCTATGGGGCTTGGTGGACCCTGCGCTCTAGCACTCATCCAAGATAGTAGGGGCGGCGGCGAGAGCCATGCAAGCCCCGTTGCTGCAAGCAACTTTTATTTTATTTTATTTTTTTGATTTTTAGCTTCTTTTTTTTTTATTACTGATTAGGATTCTGTGGCGAGCCATGTAGATACCAAATAAGATTTTTGGCAAAGTTGACCATAGTTGACACTCAAATAATCATTTTTTTAAAAAATTCGCACTTAAGTGATAAAAAAAAATAATATCAAAGCGAGGGCTGTACACAAACTTTGACACTTGAGATTTTCTTCGGCCCTTAAAAGCAGTTTATACAGAATTGGTAGGCCTATCTTTGTTTGTACCAAATGTTAATATTCGGACAAATCATATTGGAAGAAAGCGAAATTGACAAATGGTTGAATTTTCTTTCTTCATGCACAAATTTTAGGATATGATGTAAATAAATAAAAAAAATGTAAATTAGCGATTTCTATGATTATTCACTCAAATCAGTGAGGAATATTGAAAAAATTTTAAATAAAGGCATGAAATGCCATCAATTTTTTAAATAAGAGCCTGGAATAGATCTTATTTTAAATAAGGGCCTCAAGTGCTCTTATTATTTCAAAGAAAAAACTGATCAAAGGTATTTTCGTCATTTTATATTTTTCTAATATTTATCCTTTTTTTTTTCTCCTTTTCGCTCATCACTCTTATGTGCTCTACCTCTGCCTAATTGCTCCTTTGCAATGGCTCATCACAGCATCATTATTAAGCTTTAAACAAGATTCTGCATGCTTCACGGCGCAAACCACCCCCCCCCCCACAAAAAAAAACCCCACCCAAAAAAAAACCAAAATAAAAAATCAAAATCAATAGAATAAAACATGGGTTTTTTTCCAAAGTAGGATTGAAAAAAAAAATTATTTACAAAAAAGAGGTTGAAAAAAAATTATTTACAAAAAGGGGCCTGTGCGGCACTATAAATGCCGCACGACCTTTTTAATAATAAGGCCGTGGGCCCCTCAGCGGCCCATGGCCTTTTTAATAATGTCTGTTTTTTTTTCACTTATATAATATAATTTTATTAAGATATATCTATTTATTTTATTTAGTATGTAAATAAAAAAATAAAAATTAGTCATGAAATAAAAATTATATAATTCAAATTGTAATAATTATTTTATATGTAATTATTACAAAAACACGTACAAAAATGATATAAAAAAATGGTATTTACATTATTATATGAAACTATAAGATTATTAAAAAGATATAAAAATAAAATATTACAAAATTACTATCGCACTAGTCTCGTGAATATTTTTTAATTAATTATTTATATAGTAATAATTAATTACATGAATCTTAATAAAATTTTCAATTAATGATTGATAATTATGTTAAAAATTTAAGCTTCAAAAGAAATAACATTATATTTATGAACATATATAAGAATAAATTATAAAAACACGTACAAAAATGATATAAAAAATTGTTATCGCATCGCCCTCGTCAATAATTTTAAATAACTTATTTACATAAATAAAATAATTGCATAAATATTTTAAAAAATTTAATTAATTATTGATAATTATGATATACGAATAAGCTAAAAAGGAAAAATAATTTATATTTAAAAATTTATATAAATAAAAAATTATTAAATACATACTAAATAAAATAATTACATATAATTTTTAACAAAATTTGAATTATTATAATAACTACATATAAAATAATTATTACAATTTGAATTGTATAATTTTTATTTTATGACTAATTTTTATTGACATACTAAATAAAATAATTAGATATATCTTAATAAAATTATATTATATAAGTGAAAAAAAGAACAAATATTATTAAAAAAAGGTCGTGCGGCAGTCATACTGCCGCACGGGCCCCGTTTTTATAAATAATTTTTTTTCATCCCTTTTTTGTAAATAGTTTTTTTTTTCAACCCTACTTTGGAAAAAACCCCATAAAACATGTCCATGGGACACTCGCATGCTTCACGCCAATCTCGCTCCTCAGCTCGACTTCTCCACCCACCACTCGGGGGGATTTCCGCTCCGGGGCGGAGCTGAGGTGGAGAAGAAGAACTAGAATTGGGTCAAATCCGAAGGCGAAGGGTCTGTGTTTCCCGGCGGCAACGGCCGTTGCCTTCTTGAAAGGGAAACAAAAAAAAAAGGGAGGGAAAAAAAGAAAAAAAGTTAAAAATAAAAAAAAAATAAAAAGACGAAAATAACCTCGATTAGGCCTTTTTTTTTTAAATTAAAATCCCAATTCACCAAAAGTGATTAGTAGTTTTGTACGCATTTGGATCAGTCAAAATAGAAAAATTCTAAAGTGCTCTCCTCTGCAGTTTTGGTTTCTTCATGTGCCCGCTCCGTTTCAGATTTCTACTCTAGGCATGACAAAAGGCAAAGACAGCAAAATCCCAAGTCACCAAACCGTGACTATTGTAATACCTCTAATCACAATTAAGAGCACAAATTACCTTCCATAATCACCATCCAACAGGCTCATATCAGATAACGAGGACTCGGCAACTTCGCTCAAGGTTCTCCGACCTCAGTTGCTCCCAAACGAAAAAAAAAAAAGAAAATTCAACAGTGATATCAAAACCAAAGGATGGCCAAGTTAGTGGAAAGCGAGCAGAGCCAGCCGCGTGCGATCAGCGAAATTTGGGGTGGACCATGGGGGTGAAATGCACTGGAAAAAGGCAACGATTGAAGCAAACATTCCAGGAATTCTCAAGGACCACCTAGGCTCAACATTAAATATTTGCACATAATTCAGAGACTAAATTACACATGTACTAAAAGTTCATGAATCTTATTAAATAAATTAAAAGTTCATGGCCGGGTTGGTTAAAGTTTAGGTATCATTTTGATCAAATTAAAAGTTCAAGGACAAAGCTGTAAATTGAGTCGAAATTCTCAAACCATTTATAATTATCCCTACATTTTAGCGTAAGACAAATATTTGGAATTTTTTTAAAGCTTTCCCATATTGATATTTGTTTTCACATTAGAACTCCTCTCTTAATTGCGGAGAGGGTGTATTCATTCATTCCTCTACAGGGGTCTCCTCACCTCTTGGTTCATCTCTCATGCAATTAGAGGGTTTCCGATTGATCAAATGGGAGGCTCATTGGGGAAAATAGGCGCATGACATGAAGAGTAGAGGTTATATGTTCTATACTTTCGGTTGGATCTGATGTTCCTCGTGTTGGATAGAGATTCGACTCTAAGAATAGTGGGGGAGTTTTCAATAGTCAAATGCTCCTCCCCTCTAAAGAGGAGTAAACCGATGTCGGTCCATATCATTTTCATAATTTTTGCAAAAACTAAACAAAAAATCTGCGCCAAACGGACGACACCGTCCCGGCATTTCCCAAAACCACCGCCTCAAGAAAACTCCAAAACTGCTGTCAGCCTCCGCGGCGATTGCACCCGCTGAGAGCTACAAAACCGCAACCTTATCAACAAGAAGTCAATGGAAAGAACAATCAGAAAATTCATTCTCCTTGTTTAATGAATGGCGTCATCGACAGTCGATCAGGATCAGCAATGGTTGCTGAACTGCTTGGCCAAGACTTTGGACCGGTGAAATTCGTTAGAAAAACATAAAATTCTTAATGGGCTATCGTCGTGTTTGTTCCTCCACATGTACAGACACAAAGTCAACGGACAGAACCAATCGAAAATGATATCTATGCAAAACATGCCTTGAGGTTTTCTTTGGAGCAGCGAGGAACAAGGAGAGGAGCAAGGTGGAAGACGACGGGTCGCTCTCTCAAATTAATGATAGCCAACCAATGGCTATCCTCGCATCGGTGGTTATCATTGCGTCAGTAGTTATCTTCATGCTGATCGATCATTGTCGCTACCGATGACTTTACAAGAAACTTCAAAGCTCTTGTTGGTAACTTCATGTTGCATTGGCAGTAACTTCACTGACGAGTTACAGATTCTCTTCAAGTTGTCGAAACTCTATTCACTATTGACTAAACTCTGTTCTTATTGATCAAGTCTAAGTTGGTCACTTTTGAGTATCAACAACCTTATTTCATCATAATATACGTAATCGCACTAACCAGATTACTCGCATGAAAACTTTCAATCCTCATCGTTAGTGTTTTCTTCAAAAAATTGCCACTCTTAAAAGGAATTGGAGGCAAATCTCAAGTACCAAAATTTGTATACAGCGCTTATTTTCGTGCCATAATTTTTTGTCGGCTAACTTAAATGTCAAATAAAAAAAAACACTCACTTAAGTGTCAACGATGAGAGACTCTAGTAAAAAAAAATATACATATATTTTAGTGCCATGTCATTTATAATTAAGAAATAAGTCTACGTGGCAAATTTATTTTAAAAAAAATCCACATGACAATTTTATTGAAAAATTCAATCTTAACCTTAAACATAAGCTAAAAAAAAATTAAAACAAGAAAAATAACATGAAGGGGTTGCTTGCTATAACGAGCTACGCTTACTATTTGCAAGATATTGTTCGATTTGGACACACAATCTTTACAGTTTTATTCCTTTGAAGGTCTCCTATGCAGCTCCTAAAAAACACGCCTTGCAAGTTAATGGGACTCAGCACCATATAAACAGGTCGAGGACTTTCTCCCAAGTAATATGGGATGGAGAGTAATGCATACGCGCTCAATGGGATATCACACTTGCAACGGCGAGAAAAGCCTTCGCCACTACAGCCCCACCATCGCCAACAATGGATGGGGGCCGGTGGGCGAGGGCCGTCAATCTTCGGCCAATGATCGGGGACGCCCGTTGACTGTTGGCGAGGGCCTAATTGCCTAGATCTGGGTGAAATTCATGAGGCAGAAAAAGCTTCGCGAATGGACGCGATGGCCTCGTCATTCGAGATGGGGCTGAAGACCCTATTGAGAGGGGACACGTTGAACCGACGCAGCTCATCTTTCAGTCCCGTGCTATCGAGTGGGAGGAGAACGAGATTTGCCGGAGGCACCACCACCATTCGAAACCTGCAAGGATCTTGATTTGTGGGCCGACGACAACATGGACGAAGAAGACGAAGAAGGGGTGGAGTTAAAGCTTGCGCGAGGACGGAAGAGTGAGTGGAGCTAAGAGTAGAAAGTGAGAGAGAGCGAGGTAGGTGAGTCTCAGACTGGGTGGGGCCTGATTGAGGAAGCGAGGAAGTTTCGATCAAGACGACGAAGGGATGCACGTTATGGGGCTTGGCAAACCTCGCCCGCCGGCACCCACAGAGGACAATGGAGGCGGCAGCGGCGAGGGCTGTGCAAGCCCTGCCGTTGCAATCAACCTTTGTTTTCTTTTTAATTTTTATTAAATTTTTAGTTTTTTTTTATTGTTGACTGAATGAGTCACCTAGACGTCATATAAGATTTTTCGTAGACTTGGATGCTTAGGGATATTCTTATGCCCTTAAAAGGATATATTACACAGAATTGATAGGCCGTCTTTGTTTGTGCCAAATGTTAATATTTGGACGAATCATGTTGGAAATGATAGAATGGTTGAATTTTCTTTCTTCGTGTAGGAATTTTCTTTTCTTTTCCTTTTCCACGAATGACGTCATTAAGAGCCGATCAGGACCAGCAGGGGTTGCCGAGCCGCCAGTCCAAGACCTTTGGACCGGTGAAAATTCACAAGAGAACTTAGATTTTCCTATGGGCTGTCATATGGACAAAAGTAATTAAAAAAAATATCAGAAACCTTGAAGACCACACAAACATGTCAGGGAAGTTTCAAGGACCAGATACAGATAGGAATAAGATGGCGGCCAACTCGAAGAAGACGAGTCAGCACGTGGCGATATGATATTCAATCATAACGAAAAAATCTACCCTATCTCACGATCCGCTTGCTGGCCAAAACATCCAATCGATTTCGCCGGGTCAACCGAGCTGATCACGACCCACGACGAATCCGAGGAAGAAATTTCTGCCCACTTTCCCTCGCCATACAAGGCAATCGGTTTGATCATTGACATTGCAATCTCACCTTCTTGTAAACGGGGCGCAGTGCTTCGAGAGACTAATGTTCCTCACGCAGATGAGAAAATCTCCGACGTTTCAAGATTACGTACTAGAATACTAAAGTTCTTTTTTTCTTGCAAGATGTACGTGACGCGGCCTCTGTCCATGTACCGGAAGCACCCCGAGGCCCTCTCGGTGGCTCCGCCGGCGGGGCCGGGCTCTGGATACCTGGTGATCCAGGACGAGGAGGCCCAGAACTTCTGCTGCTTCGGGCTGTGCAAGGACAGCGGGCTCTACGACTTCCCCTTCCCTCAGAACAAGGACCTCACCGTCCGTTACACGGAGAGCCACGCTGATGGCCCGGGCGGCACGAGCACGACGACCTACAGCGATGAGGTGTTCATGATCCCAGTCGTCGGCCAGCCCTTGTCCTCCAATCAGTACTATGCGATTCGGCGTCGCGGGAAGCATAAAGGGTATGATCTTTCTGAGTACTTTGAATACTTTGACTTCCCGTCTGTCCTTGAATGAGGTGATGAATATGTTTATTCTCATAAATAGGACGGAGGAATAACATTGGACGGATGATGCGGGAGGAATAACATTGGACGGATGATGCGGGGGTGTGAAAGAATCTATGCAAGAATTCGCTTTTGTGGCAATAGTTGAAGCTACATCTTATCATGTCGCTTAGCAAATAGGTTTTAGTAAATGTTTAGCTGCTTATTGCGTATTTATATTCATGGCATTTCTCAGGAAGGACTCAATCATTCTATCTTGAATGGCTGGTGTAGGGAAGCGCATGCTAATTCGAGGGAAGAAGACAAAGGCACCTGCTTGTGCTTCCGATACGTTAAAGACAAGAAGCCGACCCCTTTGGATCCCGAGGACATATACCAGCAGTTCGTGATCTACCGGCGTGAGACTATGTGCGGGTCCGGTGGTTTCCACGCGAAATCCGTTGCCCCGGATGGGTACCCTCCGAAGTTCCTGAAGAGGAAAGGCTGGACCCTCCATGGCAAAACGCCCAAGAACTTCTTCTTGGATGACGACGCGCTGGGAGTCGACGATGTGAAGAGGTCGAAGCTCCCGAGCCTCGACTTCTCGATCGAAAGGAAGAGGTCGGACCCGGTGGTGGTGGGGAAGTGGTACTGCCCGTTCATGTTCGTCAAGGACGGGGAGGTCGGGGACCAGATCAAGACGTCGGCGTTCTACGAGATGACGCTGCAACAGAGGTGGGAGCAGGTCCATGCCTGTGACAACTATACCAACGAAGGCAATGCTGTGGAAGTGGATGTGCTCGTTCAGAAGGAGGCCATCACAGTGTTTGGCGAGGAAGCTGGGCAGGGGGACGCGAGCGACGGAGCGATGTGGTTTAGGAGTAAGAGAGGAGCGATCGGACTGAGCATGGTGATTGTGGAGAGGATGAGGTGGGAGGAAGAGAGGGTGGGTTGGGTGAAGGAGGGAGAGAAGAGGGTGAGGGAGTCAATGAAGAGCGGGTTGAACGAAGGTTGGAAGAGGTTTGGGTGTTATGTGTTGGTGGAGAGCTTCGTGCTGAAGAGAATGGACGGGACTTTGGTGTTGGCTTATGACTTCATGCACACACACCAAGTGAGAAGCAAATGGGAGTGACAGATTTCCTCATCAGTGTTCTGTTTTTTCTGGGTTTGATCTTTGCTATTTCTGTGACTGATGTCCCCCCATGAAAGCCTAGCTAAGTTCTTATGCTAGACATGCTGGGTTTGTACTTGTTCCCTCCAGTGTTGTTGTTTTTTCTGTTTTTTGGTAACCTTTCCCTCCAGTGTTGTTCAATTTTCTGTGCTGAAAACAAAATTATTGTGACTGTTCCTGCCGATATAAAGGAAGGAAGGAAGGAGAACTTTTGATGTTGTCCATGTCTATCCATGAAGAAAAGTCTATGGAGAAATGCAAGTAAAGAGGACGTAAGGATGAGAATTTCAGTTTAAGGTGAGACGAGAAAAGACTTTAGTTGAGTTTGTCGTTTGCTTTCTTGTAAAGAGCATACACTTTTTTTGTTTTTTGTTTTTTTGTTTGATATATGCTAATGGTGTTGACCCAAATCAATTCGCGCGCAACCGATGGAATTCGAAAAGATGACCTCTGATTCCTGAACTGAAAAACCTCTAACACCCCTGAACAACCACTACAGCCTTTGGGTGTTGTAAAAGCTCTCCATTCATACCTTGAACCGAAGATCATTATAAAAAACAAAAAGTTATAAATTTATCATATTTTTATCGATTTAATTTTAAATATTTTAATTTTATCAATTCAGTCTTAAATATTTTGTATTTGTACTAATTCGGTCTAATCGGCAAACTTTGGCCAGCTAATGTTTAACGTGATAATTTTCTAATAATATTTTCATATATTTTTTTAAATTTTTTCCTTTTTTAAAAAAAAATATTTTTGATTCTCCTTCTTCCTCCAGCCCATCGGCAACCGGCAAGCGTCCTTGCAACCCGACGTCCGCGCTCTCGACCCCAACCACGACGTCCGCGCTTTCGCCGAGGCTTCGCTTCAGCAAGCGTCCTTGCAACCTGGTATTCTCTGACGATCGCTACTCTCTGTGTCTCTCGTTATTTGTTGTCTGTTGTGCAGAATTTGTTCGCCTCGTTACTGGGTTTCGCCTGCCTGATACTTTTTGGGTTGATAAAAATTAAAGAATGCGCGCGTCGATGAGTTCGAGCATTGGTTGTCTGTGGTTGTTGATGTAGTCAAGTAGCTGCTGCGGGCACGTTTTAATGTGCTATCGGAAAAAGTGAACTAGCCGTGGCAAGAAGACTGTCGGCAATCAGTGTTTTTTTTAATGGGGCATGGGTCTATGGTTGAGATGTTACTGTGATGGGAATCATGCGTGGGGGCGGCTTTGAATTAGTAACTCCTAGTAGAAACAAGGGAAGAGATACCAAAATTATCGTGTGGCAAGAAGACGTCGAGAATCTGTGTAATTTTGAATGGAGCATGAGTCAAATTGTCGAGATGTGCTGGGCATCGTGCGAGGGGGCGCTTAGGAAAACTCCTAGGAGAAATATGGGAAGAGATATCAACACTGTTGGGTCCATTGTACGGCAGATTTTGTTTGATTTTTGGGTCCACTGGTTAGTCACGTGTTCGTTTGCACCGTTGGGCTGGAGAGCTAGGAATTTTCTTTGAAGTAGGTCATGGCTATGGAAGCGATAGTATTTTTGTGGAAATAGGTATACCTCATTTAAGGTCAAGAGACAAAGTTGTAAGCAAATTATGTCAAATGGGGGAGGTATAGCTTGAGAAGGAAAACGATTCTGGTAATCCTTCGCTGCTAGGGAAGTCATAAATTTTTGTGGGTAATAAGTATACCCAGATGAAAGTAAAGAGACATGAGTGCAAGTGGCTTATGTCAAAGGGGCAGCTATAACATAGGCAAATGAAGCATTCCGTTTATGGATCTCGCAACTGAAAGGATTAATTTAGTTAAACATCTTTAGAAAACGAATGCTTCCTAGTTTGCTAAATGAAGAAGATTCCTTTTTGGCGATGTCGTAGTTTCGTCATCCTTAAAATCGCATACGGTTGACCTGCCTAAGTTTTTACTATAAGCTATTAGTGGCAGCAAATAACTTCCATACTGTGTTCATTTCCTCACTCTAGCTCTTAAATAACTTATGTAGCTCTCATCATTTGAGGTTGTGTATTGATAGCATTTAGCTTTTGTACTTTACAGGTTTTGGAAGTGCATTATCAAAAGTCACGGCCAACGGGGAGCTCCAGTTTGGATTGCGCCAGATATCCTAATATTAGTACTCGCGTCACATGCTAGTTTATTTTATCATCATCACATATTAATAAATATGTGTTGTGTTAGTTAACTAGCTAATTAATTAATGTGTGTCTGGAATGACTTGTACTTTTTGCTTCTTTTGTTTTTTGTGGTTCACACATTGTGAATTCTTTTGAATCCGAAATATCTGAAACTTCTTCAACATACAGCTATTGACATGTACATTTTTTAGATTTCGACAGGAAAGCAAAATTGCTTTTCTTTGTTATTCATAGAAAGAGGAAATGCCCTTAATGATCAACAATTATTGTCTTAACAACATCTTATTCATAAAAGAGGGAAATCAACGAGTAGTTATGTATGGAGAAAGCGAGGTGTTAAACCTTGCATCCTGTTCCAGCACAGTCTTTCTTCTCTGCTTCTAGTTATCCAATGCGTATTGCAACCACTATTTGGGCTGTTGTGTTGTGAAAAATTAACGTACTTCTACCTAGCTGCTGTCCTGTTGAAGCAGTTCATTAAGAAACACTGGCAAGAAGGTGAGGATTCTTTTGAGCATCCTGCGCTTTCAAGTGACAAAAAGGTAATCTTTACTCGAATGATATTAAGTAGACTTATTTCTTGTTCTTTTCTACATTACCCTTCTTAATAAACTCATATTTGTCCTTTAGCTCCTCATTTTAGAAGGCTCCCTAGGTTGCACAACATTTTCTTTTCTGTGAGTAGGTCCACCCGACCATTCATGTCTAGAATTTTTTATAATGTTTACCAACCTACTAGCATGAGTTGAAGAGGCATTACTGTCTAAAGAAGGTGCTTGAGCAGTGTTACTAGATTTCTTGAGCTTTTGGCCCAAGGACAGGTGAGTCTACTCCGATCTTTTTGGCTTGTCTAGTGAATCTTCCACCTGACCCAATGAGCAAAGATTTAAGGAACGACAGAGCAGAATTTTTTTATTTGTAATACCTGTGGTGGTACCAAAGAGACTGGGACAGAAAGGCCATGGTCATTTGCGCAATATTGCAAAACTGACTTAATCCATTTCTCATAGATGTTGTAGGTTGGGTCAAGAGTTAGGGTTCTTCAATTATCAAATGTTTCTTTGCAAATGGTGAGGTGAATGGGTGCAGAGGGGGCTGTTTTTGGGAGATGATGTCTGTAGTTGGTCGTAGATTTGGAGCGGGTGTGTGAAGAATGCTGTCCTTACTCATAGGTCAGGTTGACCGATCACATTGATTGCTTCTGTCTCCTCTATTCATTTCTCTAGGTCACCAAGATTCTCACTTAATCAAACAATGGAGTCTTTTCCCCCTCCTGGTGGAGGTGGGGCGCCTCTGTGTCTCTAATAACTGCGATATGCTTGTTGGACATTGATGAAATGCTTGTTTCAGCATGTGTCTTTGGAAGATATAAGATGATGAACCAATTGTTATTGGAATGGTGATATTGAACCGATCGATGCCATGTTCTGAATGTCTAAGCTAATGACATTGTTGATCAATTGTCAGGCAGTTATACGCAAGCATCTTCTGATGACACTGGATGACTCTCACAGAAAAATTTGCACGGCAGTTAGTATGGCAGTCGCATCCATCGCAGTTTATGATTGGCCTGAGTTATTGCCTAACCTTCTGAAGTTGATTAATGACCAAACTAACATGAAACGAGGTAGGTGTTCCATTTTCGCACCATCATCATTTTTATGTGAATCCTTTTTGCTTACCTGTATGCTGTGGGCTTCTGAGTTGTTAATTATCCTTCAAATTAGGAGACATATTTCGTGAATATATTTGAATTTTAAAAGCTTCTACAGGATAATATTTTTTGAGGTTATACGTTAACCAATTGCAATTTTAGAGAAAGAATTATAGTTACTTCTTTTTGGAAGTTCTATAAGGTTTCTAGTTTCCTGTTCTTTCTATTTGTAAATTTTGTTCCTCCTGGTCTTATAAACTTTTGATCGACATCAAGGATTTTGCTGAATGTTGTAGTGGAAGGGGCTCTCAAATGCCTGTCACTTCTGTCCGAAGATCTTGACGATGCAGTGGTGCCGACATTAGTTCCTATCTTGTTCCCTACTTTGCATAAGATTGTATCTTCATCTAAGGTTTGTTTTATTGTATGTTCTACTTGAAGTTGTTCTCAGACTTTGGCCCTCTTTTGTTTTTTTAATCGATAGGGACTTTTGGAGTTTGAAATAAGGACCAGTGGGACACTGTCCATTGAGCTTAGCTTTCCGAACTCCTGTTGCAATTGTGAATGCATGCATTTCAAGCTATAATTTAACTGATTTTCATTGCTTGCAGATCTTCAATTTGTTCAGCAAATACCAGTGTGTCTAGAATTGGTTATGGATACAGTAGCTTTTGTTGTTGTGTTGCTTGCCTCTACTAGTAGCGTATGTCTGTATGATGTTGTTACTTGTTCAAATGTGATGGTGTCATTGGGCAACTTTGCTTGTCAACTTTTTGATGACTTCATTTGCACATGGTTAGTTGCAGGCAAGTACTAATTCTTCATGTGAAATATGTAACTTATAAACCTTTGAATCTCGTGTTTTACGAAAATTAAGAAGCCACATAGTGCTTATGAGCAAGCATGTGATCTTTTTTCTAAATATGATGCTGGGTCGTGTAATTTACAGAACTCAAAAAGATTTTTGAACTTCCCTCCTACGTTTGAGGTGATTAAAGTTCTGTGACTTCCATCACTTCATTTAGGGCTTTAATTAAATCCTTGGGAATTAGAAGGCACGTTTCTCTTAAAAGATGACGAAAATCTTCTGTCTATATAATGTCTCTTTTGCTTTTTTGTGAATTTGTTACGGAGTTATGACAAACATTTGCGTGCAAAGGCCCTTTCAATAGTTTATTCTTGTGTCTCTGTGCTGGGGGCAATGAGTGGTGTTTATAAGGTAATAATGGGCCTCATTTATTTTCTCATCATTTGGAATATGCTAGAACTAGTTTTGACTCTATTGTTGGTTATCTGATCTGGGGAGTGTTTATTCTTTTTTCTAGAGTGAGACCAATGAGATGATAAATTCTTTTCTCAAACCATGGATGGATGAGTTCAATATTATCTTAAGAGAGCCAGTGCCATCGGAAGATCCTGATGACTGGAGCATTAGAATGGAGGTCATAGAAAGATTACCTTTTAGATTTTGACAGGAAAGCAAAATTACCTCTTCTTTTTTTTTTTTATTCTGTTACTCATAGAAAGAGGAAATGCCCTTAATGATAAACAATTATTGTCTTAACAACATCTTATTCATAAAGGAGAGAAATTAATGAGTACTTATGTATGGAGAAAAAGAGGTGTTAAACCTTGCATGCTGTTCCAGCGTAGTCTTTCTTCTCTGCTTCTAGTTATCCAATGCGTATTGTAATCTCTATTTGGGCTGTTAGGTTGTGAAAAATTAACGTACTTCTACCTACCTAGCTGCTGTCCTGTCGAAGCAGTTCATTAAGAAACACTGGCAAGAGGTGAGGATTCTTTTGAGCATCCTGCGGTTTCGAGTGATGGAAAGGTAATCTTTACTTGAACGATAATAAGTAGACTTATTTCTTGTTCTTTTCTACATAACCCTTCTTAATAAACTCATATTTGTCCTTTTAGCTGCTCATTTTAGAAGGTTCCCTAGGTTGCACAACATTCTCTTTTCTGTGAGTAGGTCCATCCAACCATTCATGTCTAGAATTTTTTTATAAGGTTTACCTGTTGGAGTATATGGGTTTGAGAGTATTTGAGTGCTTGAAGTATTAAGACATCAAGTTTGGAATGTTCTTCAATGTTACCTCCAGCTTAGGAAACCCTAAAGTCAATATGCAAGCTATTGGGCTCCAGCCCATATGGACTCAAACAAGCATGCTTTCACCTATTGGGCTTGTATGTGAACATATTATTTTGGACTATATTAACAATATGTCCAACATTACCAACCTACTAGCATGAGTTGAAGAGGCATCCCTGTCTACAGAAGGTGCTTGAGTAGTGTCACTGGATTTCTTGATCTTTTGGCAGAAGGCCAGGTGAGTCTGCTCCGATCCTTCGGGCTTGCCTAGTGAATCTTCCACCTGACCCAATGAGCAAAGATTTAAGGAACAATAGAGCAGAAATTTTTTATTTGCAATACCTGTGGTGGTAGCAAAGAGATTGGGACAGAAATGCCGTCGTCATTTGCGCAAATACTGCAAAACTGACTTAATCCATTTCGCATAGATGTTGTAGGTTGGGTCATGAGTTGCAAAATGGCGAGACGAATGGGTGCAGATGGGGTTGTTTTTTGGGAGATGATGTCTGCAGTTGGTCGTAGATTTGGAGTGGGTGTGTGAAGAATGCTGTCCTTACTCATAGGTCAGGTTGACGAATCACATTGAATTTGATTGCTTCTGTCTCCTTCATTCAGTTCTCTAGGTCACAAAAATTCTCATTTGATCAAACAATGGAGTCTTTTCCCCCTCTTAGTGGAGGTGGGGTGCCTCTTGGTCTCTAATAACTGTGATATGTATGTTGGACATGGATGAATTACCCGTTTCAGCACGCGTCTTTTAATCTGATTGCTCATGTGAAAACTTTTAATCCTCATTATCAGTGTTTTCTTCAAAAAAAAAAAAATTTGACCACTCTTAAGGGGAAACAAAAGGAAATCTCAAGTGCTAAAATTTATGTACGGCGCTCACTTTGACGCTAAAATTTTTTGTCGATTCACTTAAGTACCAAATAAAAAAAAGTATTACTAAAGTGCCAACAGTGGTTTTCCAAAAAAAAAAAAAGTGCCAACGGTGAGAGATTCTAACCAAAAAATATACGTATATTTTAGTGCTACATCATTTATAATTAGGGATTAAATCCACATGGCAAGTTATATATATATATATATATATATATAAGCCTATGTGGACTCTATGTGGCAAATTTATTAAACAAAGTTTACATGACAATTTTATTGAAAAAATCTTAACCTTAAACATAATCTAAAAAAAAAAAAAAAAGGGTAGGGGTCGGTGGCTGGGGGTTGCCAATCCCCAGCCACGTCAACCGCTGGGGAGGGCCAAGTTGCCCAAATCTAGGCGAAATTCATGAGTTTGAAAGCTTCGCAGACGAACGCGATGGCCTTGTCCTCCGAGACGGGGCTAAAGACCCTATCGAGAGGGGACGCATCGAAGCCGACGTAGCTCACCTTCGGTCCCTTGTTGCCGAGCGGCCAGAGGCCGAGGTTCGCCATTAATGCCATCACCATCGGAGACCTGCGAGGATCTTGATTTGTGGGCCAACGACGATGCGGACGAAGAAGACGAAGAAAAGAGGGGGTTTGGGTGGGGGGTGGTGGGTGGGTTGTAGTTTGAAGCTTGAGGCAATGAGGATGGAGGAGCGAGTGGAGCAAAGAGCAGAAAGTGAGAGGGAGCAAGGAAGGTGAGTCTCGAACTCAGTCATGGGTGGGGCCTGATCGAGGGAGCGAGGAAGTTTCGATGAAGACGACGAAGGGACAGACGCTATGGGGGCTCGGTGAACCCTGCCCGCTAGCCCTCATCCAAGATAGTACGGGAGGCGAGGCGGCGAGAGCCATGCAAGCTCTGAGGTTGCAAGCAACTTTTATTTTATTTTTATTTTTATTTTTAGCTTTTTTTTTTTTTACTGTCTAGGATCCTTTGGCGAGAGCCACGAAGATGCCAAATAAGATTTTTTGCAAAGTTGATCGTGGTTGACACTCAATAATCATTTAAAAAAAATTCGCACTTAAGTAATTAAAAAAATTAATACCAAAGTGAGGGTTGTGCACAAACTTTGATGCTTTGAGATTTTCTTTGGCCCCTAAAAGGATATTACACGGAATTGGTAGGCCCATCTTTGTTTGCACCAAATGTTAATATTCGGACGAATCATATTGGAAGAAAGTGAAATCGACAAATGGTTGAATTTTCTTTCGTCATGAACGAATTTTAGGATACGATGGAAATAAATGAAAAAATGTAAGTTAGCGATTTCTATGATTATTCACTCAAATCAATGAGGGATATTTGAAAAAATTCTAAATAAAGGCCTGAAATGTCATTAATTTTTCAAATAAGAGCTTAGAATGGATCTTATTTTAAATAAGGGCATGAAGTGCTCTTATTATTTCAAAGAAGAGACTGACCAAAGGTATTTTCGTCGTTTTATATTTTTCTAATTTTTTTTTTCCTTTTTTTTCCCCTCCTTTTCAGTCGTCACTCTTACGTGCTCTGCCTCTGCATAATTGCTCCTTTGGGGTGGGGTCATCCCAGCATCATTAAGCTTTAAACAAGATTCCGCATGCTTCGTGCCCCCCATCAAAATCAATAGAATAAAACATACCCACGGGACACTCGCATGCTTCACGCCAATCCCGCTCCTCAGCTCGACTTCTCCGCCCACCACTCGGGGGGATTTCCGCTCCGCTGCCTCCGCGGTGGAGCTGAGGTGGAGAAGAAGAACTAGAATTGGGTTAAATCCGAAGGCGAAGGGTCCGTGTTTCCCAGCAGCGATGGCCATTGCCTTCTTGAAGGGCCGGAAAAACAACAAGAAAGAAAATGAAAAAAACGGGTAAAAGAAGAAAAATATAGAAATATAAAATGACGAAAATAATCTTGATCAAGCCTTTTTTTTTTTAAAATTAAAATCCCAATTCACCAAAAGTGCTTAGTAGTTTTGTACACATTTGTATCAGTCAAAATAGAAAAATTCCAAAGTGCTCCCCTCTGCAGTTTTGGTTTCTTCATGTGCCACCTCTGTTTCAGATTTCTATTCTAGGCATGACAAAAGGCAAAGACATAGCAAAATCCCAAGTCACCAAAAAGTGACTATTGTAAGAACTCTAATCACAGTTAAGAGCACATAAATTACCTTCCATAATCACCACCCAACAGGCTAATATCAGATAACAAAGGACTCGGCATCTGAACTTTGCTCAAGGTTCTCCAACCTCGGTTGCTCCCAAAGGAAGAAAAAAAAAATTAACAGTGATATCAAAACCAAAGGATGGCCAAGTTAGTGGAAAGCGAGCAGAGCCAGCCGCGTGCAATCAGCGAAATTTGGGGTGGACTGAAATTCACTGGAAAAAGGCAATGATTGAAGCAAACATTCCATGATTTCTCAAGGACCATCTAGGCCCAACATTAAATATTTGTACATGGTTCAGAGACTAAATTACACATGTGCTAAAAGTTCATAAATCATATTAAACAAATTAAACGTTTATGGCGGCTTGGTTAAAGTTTACCAATCATTTCGAAAAAATTAAAAGTTCAAGGACAAAATTGCAAATTGAGTCAAAATTCTTAAACCATTTATAATTATCCCTACATTTTACCGTAAGACAAATATTTGGAATTTTTGAAAGCTTTCACATATTGATATTTGTTTTCACATTAGAGCTCCCCTCTTAACTGCGGAGGGGGCGTATTCATTTCTCCCCCCATGGGTCTCCTCACCTCTTGATTCATCTATCATGCAACTAGAGGATTTTCGATTGATCAAAGGGAGGCTCATCGGGGGAAAATAGACGCGTGACATGAAGAGTAGAGGTTATATGTTATATACTTTCAGTTGGATCTGATATTCCTCATATTGGATAGATTTACGACTCTAGAAAGTAGGTATAGTGGAGGAGTTTTCACTAGTCAAATGCTCCTCCCCTCTAAAGAGGAGTAAACCGACGTCGGTACATATCATTTTCATAATTTTTGCAAAGACTAAACGAAAATCTGCGCCAAACGGACGACACCGTCCCGGCATTTCCCAAAACCACCGCCACAAGAAAACTCCAAAACTGCTGTCAGCCTCCGCGGCGATTCCACCCGCTGAGAGCTACAAAACCGCAACCTTATCAACAAGAAGTCAATGGAAAGAACAGTCAGAAAAATCATTTTCCTTTTTTAATGAATGGATCAGCAACGGTTGCTGAACTGCTTGGCCAAGACTTTGGACCGGTGAAATTCGATAGAAAAACATAAAATTCTTAATGGGCTATCGTCGCGTTTGTTCCTCCACATGTACAGACACAAAGTCAACGGACAGAACCAATCGAAAATGATATCTATGCAAAACATGCCTTGAGGTTTTCTTTGGAGCAGCGAGGAACAAGAAGAGGAGCAAGGTGGAAGACGACGGGTCGCTCTCTCTAATTAATGATATCTACTGGGGTTCTTGATTCCTTGCTTGCTCGCCACATCTTCCAATCATTTTCGCGCGGTCAGCCGAGCTGATCACGACCGTCCACGGGACTGGTAAAGAAATTTCTGCGCACATTCCCTCGTAACGAAAGTCAACCAGGTTTGATCCTGGACATTGCAACCCCGCCTTCTTATAAACAGGGGCGTTAATTCATTAAACTGAAGTTTCTCGCATAAATGAACGTATCTCCTACATTTCAAGACCGCGTATAGTAACACGAGAGTTGTCCCCCCCCCCCCCCCCCCCCCCTTTTTTTTTTCGGAAGATGTATGTGACGAGGCCTCTGTCCGGGTACTGGAAGCACCCCGAGGCCCTCTCGGAGGCTCCGCCGGAGGGGCCAGGCTCGGGATACCTGGTGATCCAGGACGAGGAAGCCCAGGGCTTCTGCTGCTTCGGGCTGTGCAAGGACCGCCAGCTCTACGACTTCCCCTTCCCTCAGAACAAGGACCTCACAGTCAGGTACACGGAGCACCACGGCGAGAGCACTACGGTCTACAATGATGGGGTATTCATGATACCGGTCATCGGCCAGCCCTTGTCCTCCAATCAGTACTACGCGATACGGCGGCACGGGAAGCATAAAGGGTTGTGATCTTTTTAATGTACTTTGAACAATTTCGCTTCCCCTGTGTGTTCTTAATTAGGTGATGAATATGTTGATAACTGCAAATAGGACAAGTGAATGTTATTGGATGGGATATTGGGAGGGTATGAAAAAAATCTATGAAAGAACTCGCTCTTGTACTGATAGTCGAAGTAACACCTTATCACGTAGCTTGGCAAATAAGTTTAGTAAAGTTTAGCTGCTTTTTGGGGGTTTTTTTTCCAAATTAGGTTAAAAAAAATTATTTATCAAATTAGGGTTAAAAAACTTATTTACAAGATTGAAATCCGTGCGGCATTCAAAATGCCGCATGGGCTCGGGTGGCACTATGCAAGTGCAGCCCGGGCCTATGCGGCACTGCAGCTCACGAGCCTGATTTTTTTTTAATTTCGTTTTTTTTTTACTTTTTTGTAATATTTATATAACTTTGTAAATACAATTATTTTTTCTTTTGTAGCTTATTTTTATAACATAATTATCAATAATTAATTGAAAACATCTGTCATAAAGTATGTCAATAAATTAATTAGAAATATTCATGAGGCTGGTGCGGTATCATTTTTTGTATGTGTTTTTTTATTTACTATTTATATAACTTTGTAAAAATAATTTTTTCCTATTCAAGCATATTTTTATAACATAATTATCAATAATTAATTGAAAAAGTTATTAAGACATATGTATGTGATTAATTTTTTTAGTATGTTAATAATTAATAAAAAAATATTTAAAAATTAGCATTTTTTAATTTCTTATTTTTTTACATTTTTTATTTATAAAATTTATATAACTTTGTAAATATAATTTTTTTCCTTTTGAAAATATTTTTATAACATAATTATCAATAATTAATTGAAAATTTTATTAAGATGTATGTAATTAATTATTCACTATGTAAATAATTAATAAAAAATATTCATGAGGTTGGTGCAACGGCATTTTTTTAATTTCTTATTTTTTATGCATTTTTATAATCTTATATTTATATAATTTTTTGAGCATATATTTTTTTCTTTTTGAAGCATATTTTTATAACATAATTATCAATAATTAATTGAAAATTTTATTAAGACATATGTATGTGATTAATTTTTTTAGTATGTTAATAATTAATAAAAAAATATTTACAAAATTAGCATTTCTTTAATTTCGAATTTTTAAGTGTTTTTATTTATAAAATTTATATAACTTTGTAAATATAATTTTTTTTCCTTTTGAAACTTTTTTATAACACAGTTATCAATAATCAATTAAAAATGTTATTAATATATATGTAATAATTATTTACTATGTAAAAATTGATAAAAAAAATATTCATGAGGTTGGTGCGGTAGTTTTCTTTATTAATTTCTTATTTTTTACATGTTTTTATAATTATATATATACAAATACAATTTTTTGAAGCTTATTTTTATAACATAATTATCAATAATTAATTGAGAATTATATTTATGTGAATATTTTTTTTATTAATTATTTACATAGTACATCAACATCAATTATTTACATGGTAAATAAAAAATGCATATAAAAAATGAAATAAAAAAATGCTACCGCACCGGCCTCGTGAATATTTGTAATTAATTAATTTACATGTTTTATAAAATAATTATATACATATTTAAAAAAATTTCAATTAATTATTGATAGTTATTTTATAAAAATAAGCTACAAAAGAAAAAAAAATTATATTTACAAATTTATATAAATATTACAAAAAAATAAAAAAAAATTGATATTAAAAAACAAAAATCGGCCCGTGCGTAGCATTGTAACTCATGGACCCGTGCATGGGCTACAGTGCCGCACAAGCCTGGGCGGCACTGTGGAAGTGCCCCGGGCCTGTGCGACATTTTAAATGTCGCACGGGCCCCAATTTGATAAATATTTTTTTAAATCCTAATTTGATAAATAATTTTTTTAAATCTAATTTGGAAAAAAGCCCCGCTTTTTGCATGTTTTATCTTCATGCATATCTTAAAAAGTCTCTAAATCGTTCTTATCTTGAATGGCCATGAAGGGAAGCGCACGCTAATTCGACAGAAGAAGACAAAGGCACCTGCTTGTGCTTCTCCTACGTTAAAGACAAGAAACCGAGGCCCTTGGATCCCAACGACATGTACCAGCAGTTCCTGATCTACAAGCGCGAGACCATATGCGGGTCTGGTGGCTTCCGCGCGAAATCCGTCGCCCTGATGGGTATCCTCCGAGTTTCCTGAGGAGGAAAGGCTGGACTCTCCATGGCAAAACGCCCAAGAACTTCTTCTTGGACGATGACGCCCCGGGAGTCGACAGCGTGAAGAGGTCAAAGCTCCCGAGCATTGACTTCTCGATCGACAGGAAGAGGTCGGACCCGGTGGTGGTGGGGAAGTGGTATTGCCCTTTCATGTTCGTCAAGGACGGGGAGGTCGCAGACCAGATCAAGACGTCAGCGTTCTATGAGATGACCCTGCAACAGAGGTGGGAACAGGTCCATGCCTTTGACAACTATGCCAACGAAGGCAATGCTGTGGAAGTGGATGTGCCCGTTCAGAAGGAGGGCATCACAGTGTTTGGCGAGGAAGCCGAGGAGGGCAATGGGAGTGATGGAGTGATGTGGTTTAGGAGTAAGAGAGGAGGGATAGGACTGAGCATGGCGATAGTGGAGAGGATGTGGTGGGAGGAAGAGAGAGTGGGTTGGGTGAAAGAGGGAGAGAAGAGGGTGAGGGAGTCGATGAATAGCGGGTTGAACGACGGTTGGAAGAGGTTTGGGTGTTATGTGTTGGTGGAGAGCTTCGTGCTGAAGAGGATGAATGGGACTTTGGTGTTGGCTTATGACTTCGAGCACACTCACCAAGTGAGGAGCAAATGGGATTGACAGATTTCCTCATCACCGTTCTGTCTTTTGTGACTGGTGTTCATGAAAGCCCGGCTAAGTTCTTATGCTGGGTTTGCACTTGTTCCTTGAAGTTTCGTTCATTCTGTTTATGTTATCGTAATTATCCCCACAGGTATAAAGCAAGGAGTGAACGTTTTTGTATTGGCTTTCAGCTTTTGCTGTAAACTTGTTATCCATGTCCATCTGTTAAGGCGATACGAGATCTACATTTAGTTGAACATCAAGAATGCTTTCTTAATCAACTAAAGGTTTGGCCCCTGCAGACCCCATAAAATCCACTTGAAATTGTTGGGCATTCTTCATATATACCCTGAGGCATAGGCGTGAATATGTGGCTATCTAGAAGCTCATGCAACACACTGCAAGCACCATGAACTTATTAAGTTCGGACAGTTAACACAGAGCAGCTTGGAAGTAGTTGGTGGGTTCGAAGGAACAACCTCCAATTTTTGAGTTAAGAGACTAGCATTCTAACCAATCGTACCGACTCTCGAATTGTTTGTACACACTACTCCTCCTTGCCTCGAAACAAAGGCCTATAGTTTCCAGGGTTTGAGTGAGTGCGTACCCTAGAAGCATCACTAATTTCTGTGAACTTAACTTTGCATGATCTGTGTGATTACCTTCGTTTCACTATCCCGATCGACGAAATGCCTTTCGTCAAAATTGGTTCTTTGATTTTATTAAGAAGGGACATGTTTCGTGGCGATTCCGGATAATAATCTCAATGGTCACAAAAAATATATATATGTTTCGTCGGAATTTAATCAACGACGTGGCACAAAACACTTTATCCGATTTAATCAATGACAAAGTGAGACAATAGATAAATATAACACTAGAATTTAATTGGTGAAGAAGTATCGAAAACTACAACTAACGTGCATGGACCGAAAGGTGCGGGAATGTAAAGTTGCAGAAAAGATAAATTGCGATAAGTAAAGATAAAAGTGAAGAACATTTAAGTTTTGTCATTCATTGAAGGGGCTTCACAAAAAGTACATTTTGGGTGTTTATAACACTTACATAAGGTGGTTACACATGGTGGTTACCAAATTAAAAAGAATAACTACCTTTTGATGGTTACAAGGAGTTACTGCACAAATAGATAAGATAAAATCAACCAACAGTTATCTTAACGTCTGTGGTTATTGAAAGTAACTTTGTGAATGGATGAGCAATAATTGACCAATGGTTATCTTCACATCGGTGGTTACCTTTGCATCAGTAGTTATCTTCGTGTTGGTCTTTCACTGTTACTATCGATGACTTTACGAGAAACTTCATAACTCTTGTGAGTAACTTCATGTTACGTTGGCGGTAATTTTATTGGCGAGTTACCAATTCTCTTCAAGTTGTTAATAACTCTATTCACTATTGACTAAATCATGTTCTTATGAGCTAGGTCTGATACTTGTTGATTATAGTCAAAAGTTGGTCATTTTTGAGTATTAACAACCTTATTTCATCATAATATACTCAATTGCACGAACTTGATTACTCACGTGAAAACTTTTAATCTTCATTCTCAGTGTTTTCTTCGAGAAAAGACCACTCTTACAAGGAAATAGAATGGAACTTCAAGTGTCAAAATTTATACAAGATGCTTACTTTGATGTCAAAATTTTTCGTTAGATCATTGTGGTGTCAACATTTTTCGTTTACTCACTTAAGTGCCGAAAAAAAAAATCATTTAAGTGATTTGGGCTAAAACATATATCTGTATTTTAGTGCCACCTCATTCATAATTAAGAAATAAGCCAACGTGGCAAATTTATTTAAAAAAAAAGTCCAAATGACAATTTTATTGAAAAATTCAGTCTTGTCCTTAAACATAAGCTAAAAAAAAAAAAAACATAAAGGGGTTGCTTGCGGCGGCGAGGGCTTCTTCGCCGTCGCCCCACCATAGCCGGCAATGGGTGGGGGCTGGTGGGCGGCGGTCGCCAATCTTCAGTCAGTGGCCAAGAACCCCCATCGACCGCTGGTGAGGGACTAGTCGCCTAGATCTGGGCGAAATTCATGAGGCGGAAAAGCTTCGCGGGCCTTGTCCTCCAAGACGGGGCTGAAGACCCTAGCGGGAGAGAATGCGTCGAAGCCGATGCAGCTCACCTTCAGTCCCGTGCTGCCGAGCGGGAGGAGCTCGAGATTCGCCAGTGGCGCCACCACCATTGGAGACCTACGATGATCTCTTTTTGTGGTCCAAAGACGTCGCAGACGAAGAAGATGAAGGGGTGCGGTTGAAGCTTGAGGCGGCGAGGACGGAACAGTGAGTGGAGCAAATATTAGAAAATGAGAGGGAACGAGGAAGGTGAGACTCAGACTCGTTGTGGGTGGGGCTTGATCGAGGAAGCGAGGAAGTTTCGATGAAGACGACAAAGGGACAGACGTTGTGGGGCTCGGTGAACCCCGCCCACCAGCCACCTCTAAGGACAGTGGAGGCGGCGGCGGCTAAGGCTGTACAGGCTGCTGCAATCAATTTTTATTTTATTTTCACCTTTTTTTGGCTTTTTCTTATTATTATTGTTGACTGAGAAGTCTGAGATTCGAACCGCGTAGATGCCATAAATTTTTTTTTGACAAATTTAATCTCAAATAGCACTCAAATAATCGTTCTTTTTAATTCGCAAAAAAAAAATTGACGCTAGAACGAGAGCAGTACAAAACTTTGACACGAGAGATTTTCACGTGCCCTTAAAAGGATATTATACAGAATGGATAGGCTCATCTTTGTTTGTACCAAATGTTAATATTTGGACTAATCATATATATATATATATATATATATATATATCTTTCTACGTGTGCGAGTTTTCTTTTCTTTTCCTTTCCCATGAATGACGTCATCAAGAGTCGATAAGGATCAGTAGTGGGCCAGTGGCTGCTGAATCGCCAGTCCAAGACCTTGGGCCGGTGAAAATTCACTAGAGGACTTAGAATTTCCTATGGGCTGTCGTATGGACAAAAGTTATAAAATAAAAAAAAATGTTCAGAAACCTAAAAGACCACGCAATCATGCCACGGGAGTTTCAAGGACCAGATATCGATAAAGATGGAGCCAACTGGAAGAAGAGGTGTCAGCACGTGACAATATGATATATTCATCATAACGAAAAATATCCACAGCGTCTCGCGATCCACTTGCTGGCCGAAACGGCCAATCGATTTCGCCGGGTCAGCCGAGCTGGTCACGACCCACCACGAATCTGAGAAAGAAATTTCTGCCCACTTTCCCTGGTTGTACGAGACATCCGGTTTGATCATTGAAATAGCAATACCACCTTCTTATAAATGGGGGGCAGTACTTCAAGAATCTATGTTTCTCACGCAGACGAACAAATCTCCGACGTTTCAAGACTACGTACTAGAATAATAAGGTTCATTTTTCCTTTTTTTGGCCTTGCAAGATGTACGTGACGCGGCCTCTGTCCATGTACCGGAAGCAACCCGAGGCCCTCTCGGTGGCTCCGCCGGCAGGGCTGGGCTCTGGATACCTGGTGATCCAGGACGAGGAGGCCCAGAACTTCTGCTGCTTCGGGCTGTGCAAGGACGGCGGGCTCTACGACTTACCCTTCCCTCAGAACAAGGACCTCACCGTGCAATACTCGGAGATCCACAGGGATTGGGAATGCGAGGGCGGCACGCACAGGACGACCGAAAGCGATGAGGTGTTCATGATCCCAGTCGTCGGCCAGCCCTTGTCCTCCAATCAGTACTATGCGATTCGGCGCCGCGGGAAGCATAAAGGGTATGATCTGTCTGAGTACTTTGAATACTTTTGACTTCCCGTCTGTCCTTGAATGAGGTGATGATTATGTGGATTCTTATAAATAGGACGGAGGAATATCATTGGACGGATGATGCAGGGGTGTGAAAGAATCTGTGCAAAAACTCGCTTTTGTGGCAATAGTTGAAGCTACATCTTATCATGTCACTTAGCAGATAGGTTTTAGTAAAAGTTTAGCTGCTTATTGCGTATTTATATTCATGGCATTTCTCAGGAAGTACTAAATCATTCTGTCTTGAATGGCCGGTGTAGGGAAGCGCATGCTAATTCGAGGGAAGAAGACAAAGGCACCTGCTTGTGCTTCCGATACGTTAAAGACAAGAAGCCGACCCCTTTGGATCCCGAGGACATGTACCAGCGGTTCGTGATCTACCGGCGTGAGACTATGTGCGGGTCCGGTGGCTTCCGCGCGAAATCCGTTGCCCCGGATGGGTACCCTCCGAAGTTCCTGAAGAGGAAAGGCTGGACCCTCTATGGCACAACGCCCAAGAACTTCTTCTTGGATGACGACGCGCTGGGAGTCGACGATGTGAAGAGGTCGAAGCTCCCGAGCCTCGACTTCTCGATCGAAAGGAAGAGGTCGGACCCGGTGGTGGTGGGGAAGTGGTACTGCCCGTTCATGTTCGTCAAGGACGGGGAGGTCGGGAACCAGATCAAGACGTCGGCGTTCTACGAGATGACGCTGCAACAGAGGTGGGAGCAGGTCCATGCCTGTGACAACTATACCAACGAAGGCAATGCTGTGGAAGTGGATGTGCTCGTTCAGAAGGAGGCCATCACAGTGTTTGGCGAGGAAGCTGGGCAGGGGGACGCGAGCGACGGAGCGATGTGGTTTAGGAGTAAGAGAGGAGCGATCGGACTGAGCATGGTGATTGTGGAGAGGATGAGGTGGGAGGAAGAGAGGGTGGGTTGGGTGAAGGAGGGAGAGAAGAGGGTGAGGGAGTCGATGAAGAGCGGGTTGAACGAAGGTTGGAAGAGGTTTGGGTGTTATGTGTTGGTGGAGAGCTTCGTGCTGAAGAGAATGGACGGGACTTTGGTGTTGGCTTATGACTTCATGCACACACACCAAGTGAGAAGCAAATGGGAGTGACAGATTTCCTCATCAGTGTTCTGTTTTTTCTGGGTTTGACCTTTGCTATTTCAGTGACTGATGTCCCCCCATGAAAGCCTAGCTAAGTTCTTACGCTAGACATGCTGGGTTTGTACTTGTTCCCTCCAGTGTTGTTTTTTTTTCTGTTTTTTTGGTAAACTTTCCCTCCAGTGTTGTTCAATTGTCTGTGCTGAAACAAAATTATTGTAATTGTTCCTGCCGATATAAAGGAAGGAAGGAAGGAGAACTTTTGATGTTGTCCATGTCTATCCACGAAGAAAAGTCTATGGAGAAATGCAAGTAAACAGGTCGTAAGGATGAGAATTTCAGTTTAAGGTGAGACGAGAAAAGACTTTAGTTGAGTTTGTCGTTTGCTTTCTTGTAAAGACCAGAGGACCGGCTACTGATGTGAAGAGCATATACTTTTTTTGGTTTTTTGGTTTTTTTCTTTGTTTGATAATCCGGGGTTATAGCCATATAGATCCGGCTATCTAATAGCCCATTAAATGCCCTACAAGGACCGGGCATCGATTAAGTCCATACCTTTGATATATGCTAATGGTGTTGACCCAAATCAATTCGCGCGCAACCGATGGAATTCGAAAAGATGACCTCTGATTCCTGAACTGAAAAACCTCTAACACCCCTGAACAACCGCGAAAGCCTTTGGGTGTTGTAAATGCTCTCCATTCATGCTTTGAACCGAAGATCATTATAAAAAAAAAATTATAAATCTATTGTACTTTTATCGATTCAATTTTAAATATTTTAATTTTATTAATTCAGTCATAAACATTTTATATTTATACTAATTCGGTTAATCGGCAAACTTTGGCCAGCTAATGTTTAACGTGATAATTTTCTGATAATATTTCCATATTTTTTTAAAAAAAATTAAAAAATTTTCCTCCTTTTTCTCTAAATATTTTTTATTCTCCTTCTTCCTCCCGCGGTCGGCAACCGGCAGGAGGAAAGGGCCGGCGGGCCACTAGCGCCGGCGCCGCTGGAAAGCAGGTCGAGCTTGTGGTGGAGGATAGTGATACCATTCCCAAAGTTCTGCGAAAAGGGACGCCGGACGTCAGGCGCCTCGGACAAAACAATTCATAAATTCTGTACTTATAAGGAGTAAAAATTGAATTTTTTTTTTATGCCTTTCTTTTGAATCTGAACCCTAAGTAAAAACCATCGCCCCACTTTGCTTTGTCATTTCCAAAACCCCCGCCAAAACAGTCCCCTAAGGCCGCTCTCAGCCTCCACCACAGCGATTCCTTCGCCTGAGAACAACAAAACCACAACCTCGTCGACGGAAGGAAGTGAAATTGAAAGACCAGTTGAATTTCGTTCTTCTCGTACGAATTTTCTCCCTCTTTCTTCTAGCTAATGGCGTCATCGACGGTCGATCGGGATCAGCAATGGTTGTTGAACTGCTTGTCCGCTACTCTCGACCCCAACCACGACGTCCGCGCTTTCGCCGAGGCTTCGCTTCAGCAAGCGTCCTTGCAACCTGGTACTCTCTGACGATCGCTACTCTCTGTTTCTCTCGTTATTTGTTGTCTGTTGTGCAGAATTTGTTCGCCTCGTTACTGGGTTTTGCCTGCCTGATACTTGTTGGGTTGATAAAAATTAAAGAATGCGCGCGTCGATGAGTTCGAGCATTGGTTGTCTGTGGTTGTTGATGTAGTGACCGTAGCTGCTGCGGGCACGTTTTAATGTGCTATCGGAAAAAGTGAACTAGCCGTGGCAAGAAGACTGTCGGCAATCAGTGTTTTTCTGAATGGGGCATGGGTCTATTGTTGAGATGTTACTGTGATGGGAATCATGCGTGGGGGCGGCTATGAATTAGTAACTCCTAGTAGAAACAAGGGAAGAGATACCAAAATTATCGTGTGGCAGGAAGACGTCGAGAATCTGTGTAATTTTGAATGGAGCATGAGTGAAATTGTCGAGATGTGCTGGGCATCGTGCGAGGGGGCGCTTAGGAAAACTCCTAGGAGAAATATGGGAAGAGATATCAACACTGTTGGGTCCATTGTACGGCAGATTTTGTTTGATTTTTGGGTCCACTGGTTAGTCACGTGTTCGTTTGCACCGTTGGGCTGGAGAGCTAGGAATTTTCTTTGAAGTAGGTCATGGCTATGGAAGCGATAGTATTTTTGTGGAAATAGGTATACCTCATTTAAGGTCAAGAGACAAAGTTGTAAGCAAATTATGTCAAATGGGGGAGGTATAGCTTGAGAAGGAAAACGATTCTGGTAATCCTTCGCTGCTAGGGAAGTCATAAATTTTTGTGGGTAATAAGTATACCCAGATGAAAGTAAAGAGACATGAGTGCAAGTGGCTTACGTCATAGGGGCAGCTATAACATAGGCAAATGAAGCATTCCGTTTATGGATCTCGCAACTGAAATGATTAATTTGGTTAAACATCTTTAGAAAAAGAATGCTTCCTAGTTTGCTAAATGAAGAAGATTCCTTTTTGGCGATGTCGTAGTTTCGTCATCCTTAAAATCGCATACGGTTGAACTGCCTAAGTTTTTACTATCAGCTATTAGTAGCAGCAAATAACTTCCATACTGTGTTCATTTCCTCACTCTAGCTATTAAATAACTTATGCAGCTCTCATCATTTGAGGTTATGTATTGATAGCATTTAGCTTTTGTACTTTACAGGTTTTGGAAGTGCATTATCAAAAGTCGCGGCCAACGGGGAGCTCCAGTTTGGATTGCGCCAGATATCCTAATATTAGTACTCGCGTCACATGCTAGTTTATTTTATCATCATCATCACATATTAATAAATATGTGTTACGTTAGTTAACTAGCTAATTAATTAATGTGTGTCTGGAATGACTTGTACTTTTTGCTTCTTTTGTTTTATGGGGTTCACACATTGTGAATTCTTTTGAATCCGAAATATCTGAAACTTCTACAACATACAGCTATTGACATGTACATTTTTTAGATTTTGACAGGAAAGCAAAATTACTTTTCTTTGTTATTCATAGAAAGAGGAAATGCCCTTAATGATCAACAATTATTGTCTTAACAACATCTTATTCATAAAAGAGGGAAATCAACGAGTAGTTATGTATGGAGAAAGCGAGGTGTTAAACCTTGCATCCTGCTACAGCATAGTGTTTCTTCTCTGCTTCTAGTTATCCAATGCGTATTGTAACCTCAATTTGGGCTGTTGTGTTGTGAAAAATTAATGTACTTCCACCTAGCTGCTGTCCTGTTGAAGCAGTTCATTAAGAAACACTGGCAAGAAGGTGAGGATTCTTTTGAGCATCCTGCGCTTTCAAGTGACGAAAAGGTAATCTTTGCTCGAATGATAATAAGTAGACTTATTTCTTGTTCTTTTGTACATAACCCTTCTTAATAAACTCATATTTGTCCTTTTAGCTCCTCATTTTAGAAGGCTCCCTAGGTTGCACAACATTTTCTTTTCTGTGAGTAGGTCCACCCGACCATTCATGTCTAGAATTTTTTATAATGTTTACCAACCTACTAGCATGAGTTGAAGAGGCATTACTGTCTAAAGAAGGTGCTTGAGCAGTGTTACTAGATTTCTTGAGCTTTTGGCCCAAGGACAGGTGAGTCTACTCCGATCTTTTTGGCTTGTCTAGTGAATCTTCCACCTGACCCAATGAGCAAAGATTTAAGGAACAACAGAGCAGAATTTTTTTATTTGTAATACCTGTGGTGGTACCAAAGAGACTGGGACAGAAAGGCCGTGGTCATTTGCGCAATATTGCAAAACTGACTTAATCCATTTCTCATAGATGTTGTAGGTTGGGTCAAGAGTTAGGGTTCTTCAATTATCAAATGTTTCTTTGCAAATGGTGAGATGAATGGGTGCAGAGGGGGCTGTTTTTGGGAGATGATGTCTGTAGTTGGTCGTAGATTTGGAGTGGGTGTGTGAAGAATGCTGTCCTTACTCATAGGTCAGGTTGACCGATCACATTGATTGCTTCTGTCTCCTCTATTCATTTCTCTAGGTCACCAAGATTCTCACTTAATCAAACAATGGAGTCTTTTCCCCCTCTTGGTGGAGGTGGGGCGCCTCTGTGTCTCTAATAACTGCGATATGCTTGTTGGAGATTGATGAAATACTTGTTTCAGCATGTGTCTTTGGAAGATATAAGATGATGAACCAATTGTTATTGCAATGATGATATTGAACCGATCGATGCCATGTTCTGAATGTCCAAGCTAATGACATTGTTGATCAATTGTCAGGCAGTTATACGCATGCATCTTCTGATGACACTGGATGACTCTCACAGAAAAATTTGCACGGCAGTTAGTATGGCAGTCGCATCCATCGCAGTTTATGATTGGCCAGAGGATTGGCCTGAGTTATTGCCTAACCTTCTGAAGCTGATTAATGACCAAACTAACATGAAACGAGGTAGGTGTTCCATTTTCGCACCATCATCATTTTTATGTGAATCCTTTTTGCTTACCTGTATGCTGTGGGCTTCTGAGTTGTTAATTATCCTTCAAATTAGGAGACATATTTCGTGAATATGTTTGAATTTTAAAAGCTTCTACAGGATAATATTTTTTGAGGTTATACGTTAACCAATTGCAATTTTAGAGAAAGAATTATAGTTCTTTTTGGAAGTTCTATAAGGTTTCTAGTTTCCCGTTCTTTCTATTTGTAAATTTTGTTCCTCCTGGTCTTATAAACTTTTGATCGACATCAAGGATTTTGCTGAATGTTGTAGTGGAAGGGGCTCTCAAATGCCTGTCACTTCTGTCCGAAGATCTTGACGATACAGTGGTGCCGACATTAGTTCCTATATTGTTCCCTACTTTGCATAAGATTGTATCTTCATCTCAGGTTTGTTTTATTGTATGCTCTACTTGAAGTTGTTCTCAGACTTTGGCCCTCTTTTGTTTTTTTAATCGATAGGGACTTTTGGAGTTTGAAATAAGGACCAGTGGGACACTGTCCATTGAGCTTAGCTTTCCGAAATCCTGTTGCAATTGTGAATGCATGCATTTCAAGCTATAATTTAACTGATTTTCATTGCTTGCAGATCTTCAATTTGATCAGCAAATACCAGTGTGTCTAGAATTGGTTATGGATACAGTAGCTTTTGTTGTTGTGTTGCTTGCCTCTACTGGTAGCGTATGTCTGTATGATGTTGTTACTTGTTCAAATGTGATGGCGTCATTGGGCAACTTTGCTTTTCAACTTTTTGATGACTTCATTTGCACATGGTTAGTTGCAGGCAAGTACTAATTCTTCATGTGAAATATGTAACTTATAAACCTTTGAATCTCGTGTTTTATGAAAATTAAGAAGCCACATAGTGCTTATGAGCAAGCATGTGATCTTTTTTCTAAATTTGATGCTGGGACGTGTAATTTACAGAACTCAAAAAGATTTTTGAACTTCCCTCCTACGTTTGAGGTGATTAAAGTTCTGTGACTTCCATCACTTCATTTAGGGCTTTCATTAAATCCTTGGGAATTAGAAGGCACGTTTCTCTTAAAAGATGACGAAAATCTTCTGTCTATATAATGTCTCTTTTGCTTTTTGTGAATTTGTTACAGAGTTATGACAAACATTTGCGTGCAAAGGCCCTTTCAATAGTTTATTCTTGCGTCTCTGTGCTGGGGGCAATGAGTGGTGTTTATAAGGTAATAATGGACCTCACTTATTTTCTCATCATTTGGAATATGCTAGAACTAGTTTTGACTCTATTGTTGGTTATCTGATCTGGGGAGTGTTTATTCTTTTTTCTAGAGTGAGACCAATGAGATGATAAATTCTTTTCTCAAACCATGGATGGATGAGTTCAATATTATCTTAAGAGAGCCAGTGCCATCGGAAGATCCTGATGACTGGAGCATTAGAATGGAGGTCAGTTTGGAAATGGCATGGAATATGTTGGATCAGATGTGTATCTTCTTGAGTTGAATGAGCAATTGAACTGTTGTGTATATTCTGCATCTCTCTGCCCAGGTTCTTAAGTGCTTAAATCAGCTAATTCAGAATTTTCCCAGCATTGGTGTCGGTGAATTTATGGGTATGTTACTTAAAGTTATCTTGTGAATGTATCTTTCAGCTTTCTCAGCTCTTCTGATTCTATATTGACTGACTCCAAATGTTCTTTTCTCATGCAGTTATCATGGGACCATTGTGGCAAACATTTGTGTCCACTCTTGAAGTGTATTTGCACTCATCAATTGGAGGTCAAGAAGATCCTTATCAGGGAACATATGACTCGGATGGTGCAGAGAAGAGCCTTGATTCCTTTATCATTCAGGTTAACTCTCTTTCTACGTGCAATTGTTTCTGGATTATAGTATTAGCACAGCATTTGTGTTCATTTAAGTATTCTCCTAGTACAAGCGATGCGTGGATCTTTTCTATGTTATTTTTAACTTTTACATGTCTAGATGTTTCAATGTCCTAACATCCTCATTCCCAAACTCGCTATCTCATGAGAGACATGAATAATGGAGAAAATGTTGGTGGAGTGTCTCACCTTTGACTTTGCATGGAGAAATATTAACGAATATCCTAATTGT
Source organism: Psidium guajava (assembly GCA_016432845.1). Taxonomy (NCBI): domain Eukaryota; kingdom Viridiplantae; phylum Streptophyta; class Magnoliopsida; order Myrtales; family Myrtaceae; genus Psidium; species Psidium guajava. The sequence continues at coordinate 7,839,646 of CM028228.1, read as the reverse complement.
TCAATTGCTCAATATGTAGTAGGTCAATCAAAGCCTACATAGTGCAAGTACCGTTTTTCTATTTTCATATAATTTTCTCTTGAGTCTTGTGTACATATTTATAATTTTACTTCAAATTCTCATTTTCATTATTTGATTTTACAGTTGTTTGAATTTCTATTGACCATTGTGGGCAGCAGGAATTTTGTGAAGGTTTGCCAACCCAAACACCCGTGGTTGTCAGATATTTCTTTTGCTGTTATTTTTTCCGTGTTGTATATTTGAGAATTTGTCCCTGTAGGTTATGATGAATAATATCAACGAGTTGGTATATTACACTCTGGCTTTCCTACAAATGACAGAGCAGCAGGTACATACAATTTGTGCATTTTCTGCTTAAACCTAGATGGTGTACACTTTTTCCATATAATTGTCTACCTGAGTGTGATTCTGAATAGAAAACTTCAATCGCTAGAGATCTTTCAGCTGCATGATACCTATGACCTCACTAGTCTATTTGATCTATCTATATATAGATTAAACTAAGTACTTGTCTTTGTGTTTGTGTTTCTGTAGGTTCATACTTGGTCAGAGGATGCTAATGAATTCGTGGCTAATGAGGATGATCTTACTTATAGCTGTCGTGTTTCTGGTAAGCTGTTCATATTTTCCCAGACATTCAATGTAAAATTGTGGAATCCTGGTAAATTGAATCTTATACAATATTATGGTACTTGAGCTTGACCAAATGTTCCTCTATATTATGGGGATCGTGTCATTTACAATGATTTAGAGTTATAGGTAGGTGGCTGTCCATGCTGGATCTTGGGTCTGGTGTAACTTTTGTCACCTAAGTGCCGTTGTGTTAAGATTTTTGTCAACTTTTCAAACTGTAAGCAATGTCATATTCCATGTTTTCACTCTACTGGTTCCTTTCGGTGGTTACAGAACTTGAAAAAGTTGATTGCACAAGTGTCTAACCAGTGGAGTAAAAAGTTCTTCCTACCTTATCTGTTGATTCTGCGTAAGCTCAGTTCGTCATAAGAAACTACATTGGGATGAAATATGACACATTGACGGGAAAACAGTAGACACTCATCTGTGTCTCTTGCATCAATGGGTCAAACCAAAATTCCCTAGAGCATGGATCACTTCATGAAATGTTACAATTATAAAAAGTGATAGAGGAGGGGTGGAGTCCTGTAAATTGTTTATTTTGGAACAAGTGTGACTTATATGTAGTTATATGCACGCGGCATACACATTTTAAAAGCCCTATTTGCAAATATAAAAAGTGAAAAAAAAAGGCTGTGTTCCATGCTAAACTTCTGTTTATAATAATGGAGGTGATGTATTATGAAGCCTATGTATGATATTTTCTCCGGGGCACCATTACATTTGCCATTGTTAGCATTGCATGGTTAAATGAGTGGGGAGAATGATGATGTTCTGCTTATGAATTGTATCAACTATGCAGTGTCAGTTACTTTCAGTGGTAAGAAAGACCTAGCCATTTCTTTCATGCCTTCACTAAATTTTTTATACCGCGGTATACCTGAATGTGATTTTCCATTTGTGATTGTTACCGTAATTAGATAAACTTGACAGTTGGATTCCCTGATCTGTTGTCTGCAGGTGCACTTTTACTAGAAGAGGTGGTTAGTTCCTGTGGCAAAGAAGGTGTTGATGCCATTATTGAGGCTGCAAAAAGACGATTTGCTGAGTCCGTGCAGTACAAGGGTGCTGGTTCTGCTGATTGGTGGAGAGTAAGATGAAAGCTCTTTTCTTTTTATTTTTTGTTACTTGTTGAATAAGTAATTTACTTTGTTAATGCGCTGGATCGTTAATATTTTTGCAAGTTATGAGGTTTTGTTGTCTCTTTTCTGAATTTATATTTCGATCCAAAAACCATTTTAAGTACCTGAAAACATTTTACGTCCTCCTTTTCTTTTTTTCTTTTTTTTCACATCTCAGCTTTGCACCCTCCTTCTTAGTAGGTAACAAATTGCATTTGACAGCAAACTACCATGTGAGCTTAATTACCAATTTAAAAATAACTTCCTTAACCTGCTTTATAGTAGTTGAAAACAAAATAGTCACAACCGAATTGTATAGGAGAATTATCACTCTGAACCTTGAGAGGGAAATCATGAAATTTGTGACATGAAGAGATGAGCAATGCTATACTATAGTGATGTTCTTTTCGTAATTGGTCATGTGGTCATCCTTTCTTTGCACACTATTTTCTTGGAAAGTACCTTTCTCATATTTTCAACTCTAATTACGGCCCATGTCTTTTCATGTTCGTACTATCCCTATTTTGCTTTCTTCATTCACCCTTTAATTCTTGTAGCGTTTCATTTTTTTTCAGATGAGAGAGGCCATTCTTTTTGCCTTGGCGACACTATCTGAACAATTGCTTGAAGCTGAGGTTTGTCCCCCCGCCCCCTCCTTCTTCTCTCTCTCTCTCTCTCTCTCTCTCTCTCTCTCATGCGCATGCATGGCACCATCTTTTACACTTAATTACATTCCAGTGAACACAGTGATTGCTTTATCGTGCATGTTAAAAGTAATTTATTTTTAGTGTGGTTTTGTCTTTTCTACTGATGTGTTGTGACAGGTTTCTGGATTGGCAAGTGGCAACATAGGAAGCTTGATTGAGCAGATGATCTCTGAGGACATTGGGGCTGGTGATCATCCTATCCTTTGCTCCTCTTCCTACCTTTCTGTTATTCAGGAACAGACAGAGCTTTTCTCTTTTTGGTTACAGGGGTACATGAATATCCGTTTCTATATGCACGTATTTTTGTGTCAGTTGCTAAGTTCTCCTCTGTGGTAATTATTCTAATTCCTTTGTAAATTACTAGGTCATGTAATGTATGAGTATTTTCTTACTTAGTTTTCGTACCATTCAGATCAGTCGTGGAGTTCTTGATAATTTTCTCTATGCAGCTATTACAACAGTTAGCATGGATGTGTAAGTGATTCTATTCGACAATTTGATTTGGGAGAGAAATTTGGAGTTGTCTAATGGTAATGCTACTCTCTTAACAGGCCCCCACCTGTCAAAGTAGGTGCGTGCCATGCCCTTTCTCTACTCCTTACCAAGGCAAATGAAGGAATTGTTTTCCCCCACATAATAGGATTGCTTTCATCACTTACAAATCTCCTTAGTCAAGTAAGACTAGCTAGTATGCTTTCCATAAAGTTTATTCTGATGTTTTAAGCTCAAAAATTGTTTGTTTTTTCCTCACAGGCATCTGATGAGACATTGCATTTGGTTCTCGAAACAATCAGAGCAGCAATTATGGCAGGTATTTCTTATTTAGTTTTTTGCTTTCAATGAACACTTTCATGTTGGATGCCATTAAATCAGCTTCCTCCCTTTAGGCCGCGAAGCTATAGCGGCTGTGGAGCCTAATGTTTCTCCCATCCTCTTGAACACTTGGGCATCTAACATTTCAGATCCATTTGTTAGTGGTGAGGCACTTGAGGTTTTGGAGGTAACTACATTTTGAAATGCTGTCCTTAGGTATTGGGTCTGGATAAGTTTTTTGTTCTTTATTTCATAATTATTTTCTTTATTATGTCACTCAATCATATTCAGTTATTCAGTATGATGTTTATTATGTAATTTGCTACATAAGGAGCAGAGCACAATTAAGTGAAGCCTTACATAAAAAATGGCTTGTTGGTTCTACTCCAATTTCCTTATGTATTGATTGTCTGCTGTAACTAGTTTGTTTTCTGCTGAATAATGTGAGTGTTTTTTTAATATATGACTTTTTCCATCTTAAATTTTGCAAATACCTGCTTTGAATCATTGAAATTTCCAACTTCTCCATACTCAAGAATCTATGATTTTATTTCAGACATCCGAAATGAATCGTGAGGATTGTGGTCTTGCGGGATTCTTTTTCCCTATATTCTTGATTACTGTCACAGTATGACAATAATGTCAGAAAATCATACAAAATGCTTTTAAATTCTAGTTCCTCTGCATTTAGGCACTGCACATAAGGCTTGGTTAATGGCTTCTGTGGGATTGGTGCTGGTAACTAATGAAGTACGTTAATTGGTAGTCCATATGATGGTTTGAATGTGAATAAAACCTTGTAAAATTGATGGATGTGGTCCCTGCCAAACTTAGCTGTTTCCAATCACTTAATATTAAATTATCAACACAGAGAATCACTGATCGGTGCTTGTGATGTTGAAACCAAGAATATCCAAGGTAGAGTCTATATCTTGTTGCCAAGATGCTTTTACTTCCTACATTGGAACGCTGAGAAATCTGAAAATGTCAGAGAAGGTTTTAATTCGACTTTTGTTAGTCCTGGTGCTTTTCTATAGCAAGTCATTATGCTGAAACAATAACCTTGATGACTCCATTGACAAAATAATACTTTTAGTATTGGTATCTCTGCTGATTGGAACTTCCCTTGTTCCTTCTCTTCTATAAAATGTTTGACCAGGCAATAAAAAATTCTCCCGGTTGCATCTGCCCACTGATTTCCCGGGTTCTGCCTTTTGTAGGTCCAGTCCTAAATAAGGTAGGACTTTAAAAGGTTTCATTTCATTATGATGCAATTTAGCATTTCTTGATCTCAGTGGTTGAATTATTTGTTGGTTGTGATATATCCTGATGCCAACATTTAGCCCCAACAACAGCCTAATGGTTTAGTTGCTGGATCCTTGGATCTGTTGACCATGCTACTAAAGGTATTTCTAAGGTTAATTTTTCATTCCTCTCTATCTCACTGATTTGTCAGCTTTAATTTTCTGCTGAAAATTCTTTCTAATTGTTATATTCTTGGCTACTGCTGGTGCTGCAACGTACAGAATTCTCCTATTGATGCAGTGAAATTGATATACGATGCATGTTTTGATGCTGTCATTCGTATAGTACTTCAAAGTGAAGACCATGGTGAAATGCAGGTGCTAAAGTGTTTCATGGGTTGTGTCCTTTGTCTGCTAGGACCCTGATTGCTTCTTTTTATAACTAAGTAATTTTCTGCTTTGCCATGCCATTTATTAGAACGCAACGGAATGCCTGGCTGGTTTTGTCTCAGGGGGGAGACAGGATGTGCTTGCTTGGGGTGGTGATTCTGGGTTCACAATGAGATCTTTGCTAGATGTAGCTTCGAGGTTGTCGAGATTTTCTTTCTCTCATATACCCTTCCAATTTTCTGGCTTTATATTGATCAGCATTGTGGAGATAATTGTTTAGAGTCATTGAATTTTTTTTTTTATGTTTCGTTTCTGTGTTTAGTTGTTTTAGTTGAAATTGCCACCCCAAAAAGAAAGAAAGAAATAGAAGAAACGAACAGCATATGGGTTAGATGCAGCTTTGAAGTATTTTGGTTTAGTTCTTTTATTCATTAAAATTTATGGTTAAATGTCAATTATCCTGGTTTTTGGAGATTTAATGATGTTACATGCTGACTGTAAGAATCAATTTTGTTCACTTTTTTAATGTAGAATGAAACAGCAGCATGTGGCTGTGACAATGCTACTGCAGTGACATGTCTTTACTCTGCAACGTGCACTTATTTTATGGCAGCTACATGAAAGTTAAACTTGCTTGGGCCGAATCTATGGGGTCAAAGCTTCAATGTTTTTTCTCCTGTTCTACTTCAGTACTTGTTCTGTAAATTACAATGTGGAAGGAAATGCTACTTGATCTTGAACTTACGTAATGGAATGGCTCTTACTTGAAATGTCATGTCCTGATTGGAATACCTCATTTCACAGTTTCAGTAATTATTGGATTTTGCATGTGCATTTGCACTTCTAGTGGGTCTCAAATCTAGTATCGGTAACATGATGCAGGCTTCTGGATCCTGCGTTGGAAAGCTCTGGGTCTCTTTTTGTGGGGAACTATATTCTGCAACTTATTTTGCACTTGCCACAGCAAATGGCACCACATATCTGGGACATGGCAGCTGCTCTGGTCAGACGCATGCAGTCTGCTGAAATAGCTGGGTTGAGAACTTCCTTGATACTGATAGTTGCTAGATTGGTAAGGTACTTCATCCTTCAAAACTCTATGACAGTGCTATATGGTTCCACCTCCACCTTTCTCTGAAATTGTTTGTTCTGGTATGATATAATTCATTTCAAGAAAGCATTGATTAATCTGTAAAAATGGCGGTTTGTTTACTAGTTAGTAACTTGTGTGCGCTAGCAGCACCTGTCCAGCCAAAGATTCTATTTAAAGTAATGCACATTCTAATATGCCATTCATGATGAACATTATTTTGACTCCAGGAGAGATTTTGCCTTCCTTTTTCCTGTGACTTGTAACTGCTTGCGAGAATTCCAATTTACATCTCAAACAAGCCACTGTGCTTCTATAAAATATCTTTAGCCTTTTCATCTCTGAATATCAGGCAGTGTCTTGGTTGTCATTCTTCAAAATGTTGCAGGTTCACACAAGTGTTCCCAATGTGCAACAATTTATTGACATGCTGACGACAGTCCCAGCCAAAGGTTATGATAATGCCTTCACGTATGTAATGTCTGAATGGACAAAGCTGCAAGGTAACCGCTTCTTGCTAGATTCTGAGGTCCAATCATAATTAACATGGCAGCACTGCACTACTGTAAAAGGAGTATGGATAGTTGTCTACTTTTTCTTTCAGTCTGACTCTTGGATTCCTATACAGTACACAAGGTACTATTAGGAATAAAATGCACTGGAGATTCAGGTAGGAGTTGAGCTGTAGGTCTGGTTCATCTCTGTAGACTTCTACTTGGGGGCACTTTCAAACCATGAACTGGATCTCTACAGGCCTCTTATGTGCTTTATCTTTTCCAGTGAAATACCAATGGCGGTTTTTATCTGGTTCGCCAGAACTTACCTTTTCTCGGCCCATCCATACTTATCATCTTTGTTGATAGAAGATACTTCTCAGTAGTGTCTAGGTGACTACGCCATTGTAAAATAACTTCAATTCAAGGAATGATTTCTACATGCATTTGTCTTTTCAAATTGCCTCGGGACTATGTGGATGCTTCTTGCTTTAAGGAAGTTAGATATATTACCCAAATCTGCAATTAAATCAAATGCAGGGGAGATTCAGGGATCATACCAAATCAAAGTGACGACCACTGCTTTGGCTCTTTTGCTTTCCACGATGCATGGTGAATTGGGGAAAATTAATGTCCAAGGCCACCTAATTCAGGTTTCCGTTTCTGCTGCCTACTTTGATCTAGAATCATCTTAGCTCCTTAGCTTATTGCAGTTCATGTGAAGTCTGCCACAGGGATAACCACTCGCTCAAAGGCCAAATCAGCTCCAGACCGGTGGACTTTGATGCCACTCCCTGCGAAGGTAATCTTTTTGACCATTTTCAGTTTATAAGATATATTCATTGTTGAGGAGAATGTGGAACATGGTCTTGAAAGCAATTTTGTTATATTTACCTTAATCCCTAATCATGGTTGCCAAATCCTTGGAATTGACATATCTTCTACCAGCATACATCGATTTATTACCTACTGCCTTTTCTTGGTCAAATAATGTCATTTAATTGTCACCTTTGACTAATGGCTATTGCTGTTCTGCAGTATATCCTTCATGATCCAGCTAGAAATTATACTGTTCAACAATCTCACAAATCTGCTTTACTGCCTCCATACTGTAGATACTGGCTTTGCTTTCTGATGCTTTGATTGAAATTCAAGAACAAGCTCCGGTTGGTGATGAAGAGGTTGGATACATCTCTCTGACTCAGTTGGATTTGCAGTATCATGAAGGGTTGAGGATTTTTCACCTTAAACTCATATTTGTAGGAGGATTCGGAGTGGGAAGAAGTGGAACCAGGGGATGGTGACAAAGATATATTACGTGCAGCTGCTGCTGTATCATCTGACAGACCAGGATATGCACAATTTGAGGCGATGGCCAAAGTATTTGATGAGGTGCAATTTTATTTCCCTTTTTAAGTTCCCTTTACTTCAAATATATTGGATTTGATACCGACCGTTCCCCTGAAAAGTAGCGGTACCCTAAATAAAGAGGAAAATCAGGAACTATCACCTAACTTGCTTGGTCATACTCTTGAATGTCTTATGAGCTTCAAAAGGAAGATGGCGATGATGACGACTTTTCAAGTATTGATGACCCTATAAACGAGGTATTTGATGGATCTTATGTCCTAGATTTGTTATCTGGTTTATGCATATTATGGCCGATATTCTAAAATGTCTTGTCGTGTAATACAGGTTAATCTGGCCAACTACCTGGTGGACTTTCTCATGAAGTTCTGCCAGAGGAACAGAAATCTGTTCGATCATCTCTGCCAGGTACGACTATCAAACTTTTTAGCTGTATATGTGTTGTAATATCCTCTCTCTGCTTGAATGCATAGATTTCCATGTGTAATTATTGTTTGAATTTGCAGAATCTAACACAGTCTCAACGCACTGCTATTCAAGCAGTACTTGGTCGCTGAGAAGTTTCTGTTTCAGAGAATTCTATATCGTTCTTTCCTAGTTAAGGTTTCTACCTGTCGGTATTGAGCATTCTTTGACTAACCTGAGAGTGGAAATTTTTGACGGCTGAGGTTGTAAAGTCGAAGGTTTTGTCTTGTGTAAAGACGGTGTCTCTTGTTAGGGAATGATACCATCTGCCCTGAAATATTTACATGTAATCCAAGAGGGAGGGGGAAAAGTTAAATTTCCAACTCCCCCCCCCCCCCCCCTTATGATGTAAATCCAGAATTCCAATTCTCATCAGTTAAAAGAGTGTCGAATAGCTATTGATTTTTAGTTTTTTTTTTTTTAAAAGCCAAAACAGCAGTTCATTTCACTGAATCACGCTACCATAACATGTCGCCGACTCCCATCACTAATACGAAAAGACCACCCGCACCAAGTAACTGCAGATTCACCCTTTAGATCCACAATTTTCCGGGAACAAACACAATCACTCGGCATATGCAGCACCGTTCTGTTCCAAATTACCATAAGATCCCAGAAGCATCAATTCGGATTGTAGTAAAGTACATACTGTGGCTTCCAAGGCGTCGCCACGCCAACAACATTTTAGCATTACGAATGGTGATAGCAAAATTGAGACAAAGAAAGCTAACTTGTGCAATCTTAAAGGCTTCCGCTTCTGTTAAATGGTTCCCCCCCAAGTTTGCAAAGACCAATCCTGGGCTTTCTCAAACGACAGAAAGAGCTGACGGACTCCCCGCACCTCATATCTCAAATTACCATGACAACGCTGCTTGCGATCTCGCATGACAGGTCCGCGTCCCATTTGAAAAAGCATATTCGGATAGGAAAATGTATGCCCCGTACACATGTCCTGTCGAAGCAAAAGCCCGTATAATTACCTAATCAATTGCCATCGAGCACATGGAGTAAGCGGGAAAAAATTACCAAAAAAAATAAAAATAAATTTATTGCAATTGTGTAACTCGATTTTAATTGTTTTTTGTTCTTTCAATGGAGCCCTAAACTTCTTATATTTGTGTCAATTTTATCCGAAAATTATGCTAGACGTGTCGTTTTTTTTATAATAATTTAATATTTTTGAATTTTATTTTTATTTTTTTTTCTTCCCTTCTTCCTACAACTGGTCACAAGAGACAAGCACCACAAGGCCGAGCCTCACCTAGCCACTAGCGACGTCAACCATGCTGGCTCTCTCCTCTAGCCAATCCCTGAGCTTTAGCAACCGGCCAAAAGAAGAAGGAAAGGAAATTTTTTTAAAAAAAAAAAACGAAAAATATTTAAAATATCATTAAAAATTGTCACGTTAGCGCCATGATAATAATTTTCGGTCAAAATTAGCCGAATGCTCTGAATTGGCATAAATTCAAAAGATTTACAAAGTTAACTAACCAAAAAAATAAATTTAGGACTTTTTGGGTAATTCTCCCCATGTAAACATGTATATGCAGAAGCTAGCGCTTCTACCTTGCTAAATCAATTAACTGGAGTTCAGCTGCCAACAAGTGCCATAGACAGGTTCAGAAGAAACTTCAGAATCACTAGACTAAGAAACACCTGACGGTTTCCACTGGAAAGACCTTTCAGTGGCTATAAACTCTTAATATGATTGGTCAAAGATAAACCACGACTCAGGAGACACTAAAGCTTCGTAGTCAGGCAATCCACCAGTTCCACTCCTCCTAAACTAGTAAGCCCTCAGACAAGATAAAAGGCAAGGACAGCAGTTACTAGAATCAATGACAGTGGCCAGAACACTTTCAGTCTGCAATGAACTCCTTCTAACATGGCAGCAAGATGAAAATTCCTCCTTCCAAGCCTCCCCATTTACCCACTCGAACAAACATATAGCAACGTAATTACCATTATCATACGCAGGATTATGGCAATCAGCCAAAGCAATATGCCCTTGATCTTGTTCATGCATTCTAAATCCTTATACTTGTCTTAAAAGTTTTTCTATTTCTTGAAAACTCACCACAGTAAGCAAGACTTTCTTCCTGCTTATACACAATGAGGCAATATCATTCTCCTATGACCAGGATAAGTAGATTGATGATAAAATCCACAACTTCAGGATAGGTAGGTGATAAAGTCATAATAAAGCAAAAGCTATATGATCTCCACGAAGACAATATTAGTTTGTAGAGCACAAATTTGATTAGATATCACACATCTTTAACCATAGCATAAAAGAATGGTAACAAAACTGAGATTAAAAATTGTTTGTGCATTTTAAAGGCATCAGCTAAGTCTTGACGGTTTTTTTCCAAGAAGTCGCAATCAGCAGGATATATCCTTGCTTGCCAACAACAAAATGAAAATACCTTATTAGCTAATATACCTGGTTGGTTCTTCAAATAACAACTACCCAATAAGAGAAGGGGCAACACCTCTTTCCTACAATCATGGCTGATAGATGTGTCTCATAAGGCCACAAATTCAGAAAGTAAAATGATAAACTCGTGTTTAAGCCGAAGCCAGAGGATTACTAATTTCACATCATGTATAAAATGTGTGATGCCAAAGTTAGTTATTCAGTCAACAACTAGCTAAAGCCTTCCACAGCTGAAGACCGCAAACCTGCCGATGCATAAGTTGATCTTTAGATTATGCCAGATGTAGTTGACTGTCATGAAGACCTTTCAGCGGCAGTAAATATCATGCCCCGGATCCCCAATCGAGCTCGCGACATGCTGTTCCTATACATAGTATCTCATCGCGCTCGCCTAGTTTACGATACTCGACGGCCCAGGAATTTACTTCGTCGAAACCAGACGGCGTGCCCAAAGTAAACTACCAAGTGAATCTGTCAACCTACGGAATCTTGCCTCCTATCCATACACACATGCGTACAGAAATGGGCTAGTGGCCAGCAGAGGGGGGAAACATCAACAAACACACATACATATATATACATACTCAAAACAGGAGCGTTAGATACAGACTGCCAAAAAGGAAAGCACGCTACAGTCCAAAAGTTCTACGCTCGTCTCCCAACTCAAGGCCTAGACCTAAACTCCAGGCAAAGTCACTCCTCTGGGTCCCCTGGCTCCTCGGGGTCGTAGTCTGCATAGGGGTCGAGCTCCTCGTCGGGATCGGTGTCTATGGGGTCGCCCTCCTCGTGTCCATCTATGATGGTCCGCCCTGGCGACGGTAACTCCTGCATCGGCTCCGGATCTACCACCTCTCCCTCATAGGTGACGGGTCGGAGAAGACCGGGATCGTCCTCCTCTGGTACCGAGACATCAAAAGCGCGAACGGGTCCCTCAAAACCAAAATCTCCCTCGGCCATCCAGGCCTCGAACCTATAGGGGACGAACTGGGGATTACCCTGATCTACCCAGATGGTGGTCGGGTGTCGGTGCCAGAGCCTGGCGTCATCGTCCACATGATGAGTAATCTCAACCACGATGTCTACTGGGAGTCCAAAAAATACTGGAGGCGGAGCGGCCATCACTGGGGTCTAAAATCTGAAAAAGATTGGCAACCAACGCCAATGAGTCGGGGACTCAGCAAGCTCACCACTAATCCTAGCATATGATAAGGTATACTAATGGGTTCGGTCTTGCTCAATAATTTAGGGTTCAGGTCACTTCACAAGGATCCCACTCTCGCGCACTACAGGTAGCAGATCAAAGGACTAGGGACCAAGTCGTAGCAGTTATAAGGTCGCCGTATAAAGAATTGAATGCAGGAAATAGACGTTCAACAACCCATAATCATAATAGGATGCCACATCAGAGGTACGAACTGCTGGTCTCATGGAGCCCAGATCAAATCTGCCCGCGTCTCATACGCATCAGGCTAGCGCCTCAACCCGCGTGTGGTACGCCTCAAGTTAGCACGCTCAAATTTTCCCCTCAATATAACAGGCTCAGTACACAGCTCAATCAGCATAGAAAGAAACATTGCCACTGTGCGCGAATCATAAAATCAGATAGCAACTAGCTGCCACAAGTGTACAGGACACTCAGTCAGCCAAGGATCAAGGTAACTTAATTATATCTCTCCAACACGGGGTCCACTAGGGTCCCGAGGATAAGCTCACTCTTAAAATTAATTCAGTCCGGTCCAAAGTCCGTTTAAGGTTAATTAGCTTAACCAAGCCCAAATATTATTTCGGTCCATTACTCATTTTGGGCCCATTATTATTTATTAGAGGTATATTTCAAGATGGCCCATTACTAATTGATAAAGATATATTTTAAAATAGCCCATTTAATTATTAAATTTTCGGCCAAGCCCAAAGGCCCATGTTTCACATCATTAAGCCCAATTTCACTCGGTTGGGCCTTAATTGACTCCTCAGGCCTACATAACATCTTAGGCCCTAGATCCTCATGTTCAGGCCCACAAATACACTCCAATAGGTCCAAATTTTCGCCTAAGGCCTTGGGCCCAATTACCAATTATGCCCATTGAGCCCATTCTTGAGTATTTTGGTCCAAAATAAACTCCCAAGCCCATCTACTGTCCACAGCCCATCTAATTCACGCCCAAGCCCACATATTCAGCCCCTGAATAACAATTTCCAGCCTACTCCAAGTTACCAAGCCCATAGTTTAGCACAACAAGCTAATTACCTAAACCCATCTAATTAGCTTAAGTCTTACTCACACATTATTTCTCATAATCCTCTCATATAACCTACTAATCAGCAACCACATACAAGCATTCCATTCTCCTAGGCAACAATTAGTGGATGGCTTACTCAAAAGATGGTCGGATTCAACGACGAGGCTTGAAGGGCTCCGGACGACCGAATGGGTTCACGGCGACGGGGAGGAGGCGACGGCTCGGCGGCTGGTTCGGCGGCTAGGGAGGACTTCAAGGACCTTAAAATGATGGCTTAACATGTTACAATGGCCGAGGAAACGGGCGGAGCAAGCTTGGGTAGCCCGGGCTCCACTGGGGCAAATGACGGCAAAAACCAACGGAGGAGGAGAGGGCTGATTGGGGTCTCAAAAGGGGCTTTCCAGCCACGAAAATCAAAGGGGATGAGGCCTAGAAGACTTACCAAGAGAAGAGGAGGAGTGTGGGTGGCCGACGGTGGCGGTGGCGCGTCGGGACGGCGACGTTGGGGCGGCTCCGGCGAACAAAGGAGGAGGAGGATGGCGTCGGTTTGGAGAGGGAAGAGGAAGAAGAAAACGTGAGGAAGATGGGAGAAAGGTGGCGGCCGAATGGGAGGGAAAGGGGAGGAGAGAGTGATTATAATACTAGAAATTCAAATAAAAGAGTTAGTGGAATTAGGTGAGTCTTATTTGACTTGGTGTGTACTTGAAAGGACTTGAATGATTGATGGACATTCCATGGAAATTGTGCAAGATTGACTTCTTGAATAATTGAGGTGACACATGATATGACTTGCCTCGATTTGCGTGCCAAATGCACTGATCGGTCCCGAGCGCGAACGAATTTCAGACTGGATTTGAAATTATTCTAACGCGTTTACTCTCAGAAAATTTCTAATTATTCTAATCTAAGAACTGAGCATCAACCGAGGGCATTTCGGTAATTTCCTCACTTACGTCTTGCTTCGCGACGCGCACCGGCTGTCGGTCCGATGGGCGACACTTCCGAAACTAATTTCAAATCCTCAATGGTGACTGTCTTAGACATTCGTCTATTCAGAGCCGGGATTCATTTTCGTGGCTAGTTTCGTTTAGTACTGACTCTGCCGAGGTCTCAGACCAACGGGCGACTGTTTGGAAAATTTCCCATGTAGCCTTTCCCCTTTTGGTCGGTCGTCCCAGGGTAGCTAATCCTGAGTGAGTATCAATCCAGAGGGTACTAACGAAGTCTATCCATTCATTTAGAAGTCCCGATAACTGGGTCGAATTTTCAGACTGTCACAATTCTTCCCTCCTTATAAGAATTTCGTCCTCGAAATTTACAATCTACAAGATCACCACACCAGACTAAAATTACAATAGGTTACTCAAACAAGTATGAGTATTTCCTCTTCATCCCGTCTTCACTCTCCCATGTCGCCCCTTCGGTTCCATGATGCTCCCAGATGACCTTGACCAAAGGTATAGTCTTGTTCCTTAGGACTTGCTCCTTGCGATCCTCGATTCTGACTGGCCTCTCCACAAACGAGATGCGGTCATCTATTCCAATGACTTCATGATCGAGTATATGACCTGGATTAGGCTCGTACTTCCTCAACATTGACACGTGGAAAACATTATGTATCTGGGATAGGTTTGGTGGTAACGCTAGACGATATGCCAGGGTTCCAACTTTCTCCAAAACTTCAAACGATCCCACGAATCTCGGGCCCAACTTTCCTTTCTTGCCAAATCGAGACAATCCTCTCATCGGCGAAACCTTCAGGAATACATGGTTTCCAACCTGAAACTCTAACGGTCTGCGTCTCTTGTCTGCATAACTCTTTTGCCTGCTCTGCGCTGCCCTCAGCCTATCCTTGATCACATTAACTGCCTCTACTGACTGCTGAACCAACTCAGGACCTGTTATGCTTTTCTCTCCAACTTCGTCCCAACAGATCGGGGTCCTGCAGGGTCTCCCATAAAATGCCTCAAATGGTGCCATTCTGATACTTTGCTGGTAACTGTTGTTGTAGGCAAATTCCACTAAGTGCAATTGCTCTTCCCAGCCTCCTTTAAAGTCTACTACACATGCTCTCAGCATGTCCTCTTGAGTCTGTATGGTCCTTTCTGACTGACCATTTGTCTGAGGGTGATAGGCCGTACTGAATCTCAACTCTGTTCCCAAAGCACTCTGCAGACTCTTCCAAAATGTGGCTGTGAAACGAGGGTCTCGATCCGATACAATACTTACTGGCACTCCATGCAGTCTCACAATCAGCCTCACATATAGATCATCAAACTTCTCTAACGCGGAGTCCTTTCGCACTGCGATGAAATATGCAGATTTAGTCAGCCTATCTACTATCACCGAGATCGAATCGTTGCCTTTCTGACTCCTCGGCAATCCTGTCACGAAATCCATAGTGACATGCTCCCATTTCCACTCTGGGATCTCTAGTGGTTGTAATAATCCACCAGGTTTGCAGTGCTGCGCCTTCACTTGCTGACATGTCAAGCACTTGGCTACATGTTTGGCCACATCCACCTTCATTCCCTTCCACCAGTAGTGCTGACGTAGATTCTGGTACATCTTTGTGCTCCCGGGGTGGATACTGTAATTGCTTATGTGTGCCTCGGACAAAATCCTCTCTTTCAACTCTTCGTCGTTTGGAACGCACAGACGTCCTTTAAACTTCAATACTCCCTCCTCAGTCACTTTGAATTCATCTTTCCTCTCCTCTGCATCCATCATCACAATCTTCTGGATGTCGGGGTCTGTAGACTGTAACTCTTTGATCCTCAGCTGAATCTCTGGTTCGATCTGCAAAGTAGCCATCAAGCTTGAGAGGGTCCCTACCTCGATCTTAAACTCAGAGTCCCTGATTTCTTCCAACTGCGTCCACTCCTTAACCATCATGTGCGTGACGCTTGACTTTCGGCTCAGAGCATCCACAACCTTATTCACTTTTCCTGGATGGTACAGAATATCGCAGTCGTAGTCCTTTAACAATTCCATCCATCGACGCTGCCTCATATTAAGTTCCTTCTGCGAAAATAAATACTTCAGGCTCCGGTGATCTGTGAAAATCTGGAACTTCTCTCCCACCAAATAATGCCTCCAAATCTTTAGTGCAAACACTATGGCAGCTAACTCTAGGTCATGCGTCGGGTAATTCATCTCATGCGGCCTCAGTTGTCGTGATGCATAAGCCACTACTCGTCCATGCTGCATCAAGACACATCCCAATCCTCTTAGTGATGCGTCACTATAAGTCTCAAATCCTCCAGGTCCCGATGGGATGGTTAACACTGGGGCGGAAGTTAATCGGTCCTTCAACTCCTGAAAGCTCTCCTCGCACTTTTCAGTCCACTCAAACTTCGATTCCTCCTTTAACAAGTGTGTCAGAGGAGACGTTATCACCGAGAATCTTTCCACAAAGCGCCTATAATACCCAGCCAATCCAAGGAAACTTCATACTTCGGTCACGGTTGTGGGCCTCGGCCACTTCTCCACAGCCTCGATCTTTGCTGGATCTACTGATATTCCTTCACCCGACACTATATGTCCAAGGAACTCCACTCTACTCAGCCAGAACTCACACTTGCTGAACTTTGCATACAATGAGTGTTCCCTTAATGTTTGCAGAATAATCCTTAGATGCTGCTCATAGTCCTCAGTGCTCTTCGAGTATATCAGAATGACGTCGATGAAGACTATCACGAATTGATCCAAGAACTCCTTGAATACCCTGTTCATCATATCCATGAATGCGGCTGGGGTGTTTGTCGATCCAAATGGCATGACAGTGAACTCGTAATGCCCATATCTTGTCCTAAAAGCCGTTTTCGGGACGTCCTCTTTCTTGATTCTCAACTGATGGTAACCCGTTCGTAGATCTATCTTAGAGAACACAGTCGCTCCTTGAAGTTGATCGAATAGGTCGTCTATCCTTGGCAGCGGGTACTTATTCTTAATGGTCACCTGATTAAGCTGCCGATAGTCTATGCACAACCTTAACGACCCATCCTTCTTCTTGACGAATAGCACCGGAGCTCCCCAGGGTGAAGCACTGGGGCGGATAAACCCTTTATCCAATAGCTCTTGCATTTGCACCTTTAATTCTTTCAGTTCCGACAGAGACATCCTATAAGGTGCTTTCGAAATCGGTTCCATTCCAGGTGCCAATTCAATCACAAATTCTACTTCTCGCTCTGGTAGCAAGCTAGGCAATTCTTGAGGGAATACGTCCGGGTAGTCTCTCACTATCGGCACATCCTCTAACTTCACTTCTTGGACAGATGAATCTGTTATTGACGCCAAAAATCCTGGACAACCTTCGTCCATCAGCTTGGTGGCTTCCAGCGACGAGATCCAAGGAATTGAGGTTCCTCCTCGGTTTCCCATAAATTCAAACCCGGGGCGGCCTACTGGGTTAAACCGAATCATACTTCTACTACAGTCAATAACTGTCCCAAACCTAACTAACCAATCCATACCGACAATCAAATCGAAGTCAAACATAGGTAGGATAGCCAAATTGATTTCTTCTTCTCTAACACCCAGAGCTATCTTACACCCCTTACATCCTAACGCGACAATTATTCTATCCTTTAACGGTGTGGTAACATGCAGAATAACATCCAACGGTCTAACATTTAACCCAAATAACTCGGCAAATCGCTCAGACACAAAGGAATGCGATGCACCAGGGTCGAACAAGGCATAAGCAGTATGACCACAGAGAGAAACGGTACCAGTGATCACCCCTGGCGCGTTCTCAGCTTCCTTTCGCGCCACTGCATAGACTCGTCCTTGAACAGGTGGACGGCTCATGCTTCCTTGAGGGGTTGTCACGGCTTGAGGCTGCGGTGGCTGAAATGGTAGCCTCGGGCCCCTCCTTGGGCAATTTCTCAGTTGATGCCCCATCTGCCCACAGTCAAAACATCCTCCAGTTTTCTTCGGGCAGCGGTTACTCCCATGTTTCCTGCCGCAGTCACGATAATTCGGTCCCATAAACGACGATGGTTTTCCTAGAGTCCTCCTAGCAGGCGGAACGAACCTTCGGTTATCCCTCACCGGCATCTTGCCAAAGCTCCTGTGGTCCCTTCATGGCATGAACCGCGATCCCGATGCGGTAGCCTTCTCCAACAAGTCTCGCTCAATCGCCAAAGCTCTCTCGTACATTTCATTGTAGTCTCTTAGTCCAGTGGCGATCAGCATACTTTTCAGCTCGGGCCTCAATCCTTCTCTAAACCTCCTGGCCTTGTCCCAAGGGTCTTCTATCAATCTCCTCGCGAACTTGGACAGTCTAGCAAACTCGCCCTCATACTGGTCCACAGTCATCTGTCCTTGGCGAAGCCGTATAAACTCTTCCATCTTCCTCTCTTGGGCGGCCTCGAAGAAGTACTTCCCATTGAAGGCGGCGCAGAAGGCATTCCAGTTTGGTCTTACTCCTTCGGGGAAAACTCATCCTTGAACAGCTTTCCACCAATCATCCGCTGTACTCTGGAGTTGGTAGGTTGCCAGCGAGACCTTTTCCTCATCCGTGCATCCCAGTACTGCAAATGCCTTCTCTAGCTGTTCAATCCAACTGGTGGCTGCCTCGGGTCCTCCTCGGCCATCAAACTGGGACGGCTGCAGTTTCAGGAACTGCTCCACAATGTGATGGGTCTGACGTCCTCCATTACCTTGCCCATTACCTCCGTTTGTAGCGGCCAAGGCGGCCTCAGCTGCTTGGGCCTCAGCGGCAGCTCTTTCGACAGCCTGCCTGCCCATCAGATTACTGACTTCAGCCAAGACCCTCATCATTTCCTCAATTCTAGGGTCGCCTCTACGTGCTCTAGGTACTAGAGCCCCCCAGCTTGATGCAGCTGCACTCGATCTTCTGCCCCTGTTGCTCATCCTTCTAGATCTCACTCACACCTAAACCAGGTATAAAATTCCTTTCAGGAACTCGAACTCTAAACTACCAATCAAGCTTTCGTCCACTGTCGCATCTACTAACACGAGTATGCATGTAAAATTCGCTGCAGGTTTTATGCAATTGGACTCAGTTGACACCTAGACTCAACTCTGCCCGTGCATAACCTAGGACACTCCGTTCGCCTCCTCAACTAGAAGCCTGTCGGGAGCCGCTCCTTGATTGGGTCCCTACCCCGGCGACCACTCCCCGCCCTCATCATTTCTTAGAGCGAACAGTTGTCCTAAATTATTCACTGTCAAAAAGAGTCACATTCCACATGTCCCATACCACGCTTCATTATGGTTTATAGGCACCCCGTCAGACATGTCCCATACCAGGCCGACGGTACTCAATCCAATAAATCATGATGGGTCAAGCATGTACTTTTCAAACCAAATCCTTATTTTTAAACCGATCTTGTTCAAAATTCATTTTGCAATTTAATGTAAAAACCCATGCAATGCATAATGGTCAAGCAGCACGCGACAGCCGACTAAGCGTCCAGACACAAACAACAACAGCTAGCAACCAACTAACCAGCAATCAGCATTCAAGCACCCTACTCACGGGGTTAGGCTCAAGAACCTTACCTCAGGTCCCAACGCATCTGCAGTTCAGTTCCAAAACGATGAAGTCTGACGCCATTCTCGACAATCAATCAAACTAAGCAGACACATGTGCCAATCAATTCATACATTCTACCCTTCCTAAATTTAAACCCAGGGTCCGCCTACCTAACTACCCCCAAATCATCAGCTTTATCACTCCAGATCCTCGAACGGTCTCGTATCGAGCTGACCTGGCTCCGATACCACTCGAACAGGTATATCACGCCCTGGATCCCCAATCGAGCTCACGACATCCCGTTCCTATACATAGTATCTCATCGCGCTCGCCTAGTTTACGATACTCGACGGCCCAGGAATTTACTTCGTTGAAACCAGACGGCGTGTCCAAAGTAAACTACCAAGTGAATCTGTCAGCCTACGGAATCGTGCCTCCTATCCATACATACATGCGTACAGAAATGGGTTAATGGCCAGCAGAGGGGGGAAACATCAACAAACACACATACATATATATACATACTCAAAACAAGAGCGTTAGATACAGACTGCCAAAAAGGAAAGCATGCTACAGTCCAAAAGTTCTACGCTCGTCTCCCAACTCAAGGCCTAGACCTAAACTCCTGGCAAAGTCACTCATCTGGGTCCCCTGGCTCCTCGGGGTCGTAGTCTGCATAGGGGTCGAGCTTTTCGTCGGGATCGGTGTCCATGGGGTCGCCCTCCTCGTGTCCATCTATGACGGGTCCGCCCTGGCGACGGTAACTCCTGCATCGGCTCCGGATCTACCACCTCTCCCTCATAGGTGACGGGTCGGAGAAGACCGGGATCGTCCTCCTCTAGTACCGGGACATCAAAAGCGCGAATGGGTCCCTCAAAACCAAAATCTCCCTCGGCCATCCAGGCCTCGAACCTATAGGGGACGAACTGGGATTACCTTGATCTACCCAGATTGTGGTCTTTGCAAGAGTTCGGTATTTGTACTGTAGTCCTTGAATTTTAAGTATTTACAATTCAGTCCCTAAAAAAATATATTTCTTTAAGTCCAAATCTCCTCACAATATTTGACACACCAAAATTTACCACATGTCAAATTTAAGCTCATTTCTTGCCGCTGAAAATAATGCAGAATTTAATTAAAGCCCTTTTGAGAAATTGAGTCATTCTGGGTATATTTGAGCCAAGATGAAAATTTAAAATATTATAAGACAATGTCACAACTCATAAAAAGTGAAAATTAAAAATAAGTTGACTCAAATTAAATTTTTTTAGGCCCGATTCGAGATTATACTCGTGAAGGAACACGTGACTCGAATTGGATTTTTCTGAATTTGCGATGGCCAATATGAAAATAGATTTAAAATAAAAATACTAACTATCTTTGTGTATTTTTTTGGCCTCAAATGTTATTTTTCCAAAATTTTCAAGTATTTTTGTATTTTTTTAAAAAAATTAAAAATATATATATAATCTGAAAATTTATTTTTTGTTCAAAAATGGTTGCCTAGGCTTGGCCAAGGCTTCCAAAGTTGATTTTGCAATTTTCTCTTTTTTTTATTTTTCATGAAATTTCGAAAATAAAAATACTAAAAAATACTGAAAATATGAAAAATCATTTTTTGGTCAAAATTAGTTCTCTAGGCTTGGCCAAGGTCCCCAAAGTTAATTTTTCAATTTTATGAATTTTTATGGATTTTTCAAAAAATAAAAATGCCGAAAAATACTGAAAATTTTTAAGAGAGAAAAGACGATTAAAAATCAGGTGTCAACAGCTACAGTCCAAAAGTTCTACTCTCGTCTCCCAACTCAAGGCCTAGACCTAAACCCCTGGCTCCTCGGGGTCGTAGTCTGCATAGGGGTCGAGCTCCTTGTCGGGATCGGTGTCCAAAAAGGAAAGCACGCTACAGTCTAAAAGTTCTACGCTCGTCTCCCAACTCAAGGCCTAGACCTAAACTCTAGGCAAAGTCACTCCTCTGGGTCCCCTGGCTCCTCGGGGTCGTAGTCTGCATAAGGGTCGAGCTCCTCGTCGGGATCGGTGTCTATAGAGTCGCCCTCCTCGTGTCCATCTATGACGGGTCCGCCCTGGCGACGGTAACTCCTGCATCGGCTCCGGATCTACCACCTCTCCCTCATAGGTGACGGGTCGGAGAAGACCGGGATCGTCCTCCTCTGGTACCGAGACATCAAAAGCGCGAACGGGTCCCTCAAAACCAAAATCTCCCTCGGCCATCCAGGCCTCGAACCTATAGGGGATGAACTGGGGATTACCCTGATCTACCCAGATGGTGGTCGGGTGTCGGTGCCAGAGCCTGGCCTCATCGTTCACATGATGAGTAATCTCGACCACGATGTCTACTGGGAGTCCAAAAAATACTGGAGGCAGAGCGGCCATCACTGGGGT
The DNA here is from genome assembly GCA_016432845.1 of Psidium guajava. NCBI lineage: Eukaryota > Viridiplantae > Streptophyta > Magnoliopsida > Myrtales > Myrtaceae > Psidium > Psidium guajava. Next base: position 7,817,718 of record CM028228.1, on the reverse strand, counting down.
CTAAAATCTGAAAAAGATTGGCAACCAACGCCAATGAGTTGAGGACTCAGCAAGCTCACCACTCATCCTAGCATAGGATAAGGTATACTAATGGGTTCGGTCCTGCTCAATAATTTAGGGTTCAGGTCACTTCACAAGGATCCCACTCTCGCGCACTACAGGTAGCAGATCAAAGGACTAGGGACCAAGTCGTAGCAGTTATAACGTCGCCGTATAAAGAATTGAATGCAGGAAATAGACGTTCAACAACCCATAATCATAATAGGATGCCACATCAGAGGTACGAACTGCTGGTCTCATGGAGCCCAGATCAAATCTGCCCGCGTCTCATACGCATCAGGCTAGCGCCTCAACCCGCGTGTGGTACGCCTCAGGTTAGCACGCTCAAATTTTCCCCTCAATATAACATGCTCAGTACACAGCTCAATCAGCATAGAAAGAAACATTGCCACTGTGCGCGAATCATAAAATCAGATAGCAACTAGCTGCCACAAGTGTACAGGGCACTCAGTCAGCCAAGGATCAAGGTAACTTAATTATATCTCTCCAACACGGGGTCCACTAGGGTCCCGAGGATAAGCTCACTCTTAAAATTAATTCAGTCCGGTCCAAAGTCCGTTTAAGGTTAATTAGCTTAACCAAGCCCAAATATTATTTCGGTCCATTACTCATTTTGGGCCCATTATTATTTATTAGAGGTATATTTCAAGATGGCCCATTACTAATTGATAAAGATATATTTTAAAATGGCCCATTTAATTATTAAATTTTCGGCCAGCCCAAAGGCCCATGTTTCACATCATTAAGCCTAATTTCACTCAGTTGGGCCTTAATTGACTCCTCAGGCCCACATAACATCTTAGGCCCTAGATCCTCATTTTCAAGCCCACAAATACACTCCAATAGGTCCAAATTTTCGCCTAAGGCCTTGGGCCCAATTACCAATTATGCCCATTGAGCCCATTCTTGAGTATTTTGGTCCAAAATAAACTCCCAAGCCCATCTACTGTCCACGGCCCATCTAATTCACGCCCAAGCCCACATATTCAGCCCCTAAATAACAATTTCCAGCCTACTCCAAGTTACCAAGCCCATAGTTTAGCACAACAAGCTAATTATCAAAACCCATCTAATTAGCTTAAGTCTTACTCACACATTATTTCTCATAATCCTCTCATATAACCTACTAATCAGCAACCACATACAAGCATTCCATTCTCCTAGGCAACAATTAGTGGATGGCTTACTCAAAAGATGGTCGGATTCAATGACGAGGCTTGAAGGGCTCCGGACGATCGAATGGGTTCACGGCGACGGGGAGGAGGCGGCGGTTCGGCGGCTGGTTTAGCGGCTAGGGAGGACTTCAAGGACCCTAAAATGATGGCTTAACGTGTTATAATGGCCGAGGAAACGGGCGGAGCAAGCTTGGGTAGCCCGGGCTCCACTGGGGCAAATGACGGCAAAAACCAACGGAGGAGGAGAGGGCTGATTGGGGTCTCAAAAGGGGCTGTCCAGCCACGAAAATCAAAGGGGATGAGGCCTAGAAGACTTACCAAAAGGAGAGGAGGAGTGTGGGTGGCCGACGGTGGCGGTGGCGCGTCGAGACGGCGACGTTGGGGCAGTTCCGGCGAACAAAGGGGGAGGAGGATGGCGTCAGTTTGGAGAGGGAAGAAGAAGAAGAAAACGTGAGGAAGATGGGGGAAAGGTGGCGGCCGAATGGGAGGGAAAGGGGAGGAGAGAGTGATTATAATACTAGAAATTCAAATAAAAGAGTTAGTGGAATTAGGTGAGTCTTATTTGACTTGGTGTGTACTTGAAAGGACTTGAATGATTGATGGACATTCCATGGAAATTGTGCAAGATTGACTTCTTGAATAATTGAGGTGACCCATGATATGACTTGCCTCGATTTGCGTGCCAAATGCACTGATCGGTCCCGAGCACGAACGAATTTCAGACTAGATTTGAAATTATTCTAACGCGTTTACTCTCAGAAAATTTCTAATTATTCTAATCTAAGGACTGAGCATCAACCGGGGGCATTTCGGTAATTTCCTCACTCACGTCTTGCTTCGCGACGCGCACCGGCTGTCGGCCCGACGGGCGACACTTCCGAAACTAATTTCAAATCCTCAATGGTGACTGTCTTAGACATTCGTCTATTCAGAGCCGGGATTCATTTTCGTGGCTAGTTCCGTTTAGTACCGACTCTGCCGAGGTCTCAGACCAACGAGCGACTGTTTGGAAAATTTCCCAGGTAGCCTTTCCCCTTTTGGTCGGTCGTCCAAGGGTAGCTAATCCTGAGTGAATATCGATCTAGAGAGTACTAACGAAGTCTATCCATTCATTTAGAAGTCCCGATAACTGGGTCGAATTTTCAGACTGTCACAGTAAACTCTCCACATGATGTGTAAACGTTGGCCAAAATGCATAAGACAGTAGTTTTCTATATGCAGGTGTTGACACCTGATTTTTAATCATTTTTTTTCTATTGCTAAAGTAATAAAAAATCCATAAAAATTCATAAAATTGAAAAATCAACTTTGGGGACCTTAGCCAAGCCTAGGGAACCAATTTTGACCAAAAAACGATTTTTCATATTTTCAGTATTTTTACGTATTTTTTATTTATTTATTTTCGAAAATTAATAGAAAATCCATAAAAATTCATAAAATTGAAAAATCAACTTTGGGAACCTTAGCCAAGCCTAGGGAACGAATTTTGACCAAAAAATAATTTTTCATATTATATATATTTTAATTTTTTTTTAAAAAAAATACAAAAATATTTGAAAATTTTGGAAAAATAACATTTGAGGCCAAAAAATACACAAAGATAGTTAATATTTTTATTTTAAATCTATTTTCATATTGGCCATCGCAAATTCAGAAAAATCCAATTCGAGTCACGTGTTCCTTCACGAGTATAATCTCGAATCGGGCCTAAACAAATTTAATTTGAGTCAACTTATTTTTAACTTTCACTTTTTATGAGTTGTGACATTGTCTTCTAATATTTTAAATTTTCATCTTGGCCCAATTATACCCAGAATACCTTAATTTTGCAAAAGGGCTTTAATTAAATTATGCATTATTTTCAGCGACAAGAAATGAGCTTAAATTTGACATGTGGTAAATTTTGGTGTGTCAAAAATTGTGAGGAGATTTGGACTTAAAGAAATATATTTTTTTCAGGGACTGAATTGTAAATACTTAAAATTCAAGGACTAGAGTGCAAATACCTAACTCTTGAAGGATTATTTTACAAATAATAAAAAGAAGAGTTAGTGGATAAATTAGAATAGAGAAGGGAAGATGAAGAAGAGAAGTTGGAGAAGAATGGATGGAGAAAATAAGATAAGAATAGAGAAGGGAAGATGGAGATGAAGAAGAGTTAGTAGAGAAATTAGAATGGAAGATAAGAATAGAGAAGGGAAGATGGAGATTAAGAAGAGTTAGTGGAGAAATTAGAATGGGAGATAAATATGGAGAAGGGAAGATGAAGATGAAGAAGAGTTAGTGGAGAGATTAGAATGTGAGATAGAGATGGAGAATGGAAGATGAAAATGAAGAAGAGTTAGTGGAGAAATTAGAATGGGAGATAGAGTTAGTGGAAAAATTAGAATGGGAGATAGATGAGTAGGTTATAAAAGGAGGAAGAAGTGAGCTTGAGAAAGGGATTCTTGAGAGAGAAAATTTGAAGTGTTTGGGAGGATTTTTTTGGAGAGAAAATTTTGGATGTTTGAGAGAGTTTTGGGAGATTGAAGAAAAATTTGAGAGAAAGAAAATACCAAAAGAGAGAGAATTTTGAAGATGATGGGAGTTCAAAGCTAGGGATTATCATCACAAATTCCTTCATCGATCAATATAAATCAAGAGTTCATCTTCGTCAACGAGCAAGCAAATTCGAGCTAAGTGTTTTTATTTATTCATTTGTTTATGGTTTTACTTGCAAATTAGCACGAATTGTATACACTTTCTCCATCTCCTTTTTTTTTTTTTTATTTTATGTCAGGAGAAGGATATCTCTACGTCAACAGCAAAAATCTCGTAGAGATGCAAAAATCGGCCCAGACAAGCTTCTAAGCTGTCCACCGATTTCTCAACTGATCTGTGACTAAAAGTCCCTCTTAATTCAAAAGAAACTCTCTATATTGGGAACATAGAGAGCGAAAATCAATTATAGAAATCCCTCCCAAAAAAATGGGAGATAAGTACTCTTTCCACTCTTCTGGTTTTAGGTGCAAATTAGCACATATTTTGTATACTGACATTTCACTCTATTTTATGTCAGGAAGCCGCAGCTTTATATCAATGGTCAACCCTATGGAAGCACAAAATCGGCTTGGAGGAGTCCTCAAGCGCGCACAAATTTCAAATTGTTGAATCAATTCGTTGTATTTTATTTTAAAGAATTCATACCCCAGAATGGAGAGGACAAAGTCCATCCGCAATTTAAATACCTGCACCATAAATCCCAAAGGGAAGAGCCAAGCTAATGCTTAGCCTCCTATTGGAGGTTTTTACTTACAGTAGTTAAATACCTGCAACTTAAATACCTGTACCTTAAATCCCAAAGGGAAGAGCCAAGCCAATGCTTAGCCTCCCATTGGAGGTTTTTACTTACAGTAGTTAAATACCTGCAACTTAAATATATATACCTTAAATCCCAAAGGGAAGAGCAAAGCCAATGCTTAGCCTCCCATTGGAGGTTTTTACTTACAGTAGTTAAATACTTGCAACTTAAATACATGTACCTTAAATCCCAAAGGGAAGAGCCAAGCCAATGCTTAGCCTCCCATTGGAGGTTTTTACTTACAGTAGTTAAATACCTGCAACTTAAATACATGTACCTTAAATCCCAAAGGGAAGAGCCAAGCCAATGCTTAGCCTCCCATTGGAGGTTTTTACTTACAGTAGTTTAAATACTTGCAACTTAAATACCTGTACCTTAAATCCCAAAGGGAAGAGCCAAGCCAATGCTAGGCCTCCCATTGGAGGTGTTTATTCACTGTCATGTACTTCCTATAATTTAATTTTTGAATCATCAGACCCAAAAGATAAGTAGATTGTAATACTGCACAGAAGTCGTTAACACACTCCTTCTTTCGGCTTCAGGGAATCTTTAACACTTAAAAAAAATATAACAAATAAAAATATATACCATCCATGCATCCTATTTAAAAAGTGAAAACACAAAAGAGAATACCCTACTATAGCCTTAGGAATAAACCAAGCCTGAGTTGCCGAATTAGGATATCCATGAAATTAAGGTACCGAAAGGGCATTAATTTTAATTAACTAGTGTAACCAAGTCCCCGAGCTCCTAATCTCTGGTTCGCAGGAATAAATTAGTTCTCCCGCTAATTTATTTAGGTTTCTAATCGACCTACCAAAAACGATTAGTGGCGACTCCAAATTTTAAAATCATTTAAATAAAAACCAAAGTTGCGATTCGGTAGGGTTTGGGAGGGTCCGCGTTAGGTTAGTCAAATCTAATTAACCTAATAATCCGTTAACCCCTTTTAAAATTTAAAATTTTTTTTAGAGGGTCGCGACAGACTGGCGACTCCACTGGGGACGGGATTTTTAAATTTTCGAAAAAAGATACCAATTGGAATACTTGAATTTTTTCGAAATTTTAAAAGTCTTAGTGGACTTAAGCCAATGAAAATTTCATGGATATCTCGCTTCTGGCGATCTTGTTTGGGACTCATTCTATAGGTGTTATATGTTTTTGCAGGATGGGAGTTATAAGGGGCGGAGTGTTTGGCTAACCCCTTTGTTTTGCAGGCTCGGTGTTTGGTTTATTTGTTTAATTTCGCATATTTTTAGAAGCGCTGTTTTGATATCAATTGTTGTGCATGTCTTGCATACTCTGAGGATCACGACACCTGCACACACAAGCGTCTAAACCCAAGTCGCGAAATTCTTCCTAGAAAACCATAGATAGGGATCGAATATGTAAAGCTCTTGCGTCGATTACGCTCGGGTTGACCATATTTTATCCCGCTCATTATCTGAATTGACAATTCTTCCCATTGTGATTTGATTGCGCGGAGGGTAAGGTTGTCAATTCAGATAGTGGGGGCCTTTTAGGTCCATACCCTGTCTCTCCTTCTTTTATTTTCTAGAGTTCACTCCTCACTTGAGTCATGCGCATGACTATGTGATTTGCATTTCTCCAAGGTAAAAGTAAGTTCTCTAATTTTATCTTGTATTTATTTTCGGTCGGTTCATGCTAGGTGTTAGTCAGTTTTTGAGCTTGATATTACGACCATTCTTTTAAAAGAAAATAAAAATTAAATTTGTCCCTCATTTCTTTTAAAAAAATTTTGAAAAAATGATGTGAAAAATCCCTTCATGGGAATTTTATTAACCAATAAAGGATTTTTGTCATGTTTTTATTGCTTCAATAAAAATGAAATTTTCCTGAAAACATTTTCCTCTGAAAATTTATTTTAATAAAAAGAAAAATTCCCTCAAAAAAAAAACTCTAGTAGACATCAAGTGATTTTATCACATTTTTCAAATTATAAAAACTTGCAAGAAAATTCTTCTCGAGAAATTTGCTCATGTTTTTCTAGGAAAATTTTCTCTAAATAAAATTAGACTAATGTCTCGGGGGAATTGTATTGACCAATAAGAGATTTTTGTCATGTTTTTCTTGCTTCAATAAAAATGAAATTTTCCTGACAAATTTTCCTCTAAAATTTTATTTCGATAAAAGAAAAATTCCTTCAAAAAAAAAAAACTTTGGTAAACATCAAGTGATTTTATCACATTCTTTCAAATTATAAAAACTTGCAACAAAAATTCTTTTCGAGAAATTTGCTCATGTTTTTCTAAGAAAATTTTCTCTAAATAAAATTAGACTAATGTCTCGGGGGAATTTTGTTAACCAATAAAGGATTTCTGTCATGTCTTTCCTGCTTCAATAAAAATAAAATTTTCTTGACAAATTTACCTCTGAAAATTTATTCTGATGAAAAGGAAATTCCTTCAAAAATTTTAGTAAACGTCAAGAGATTTTGTCACATTCCTTAAAAAAAAAAGAGTAATAAATCTGCAAAAAAATTCTGTATTAACCCATTTCTTCCTAAGGGAATTTTTTTTTCTGATTTTTCTATAAAATAGAGAAAATCAAATTGGACTAATATAGGAGTCATGGACCGACATTCCTTGTGTCGCATACTAATTATATCATTTTCTTTTGCAGGGAGATCCTAGATACCCTAGACGGGTGTAAAAATTAAGTTCAAAATATATCAAGAATCATCTCCAGAAATACCAAAAGACGAAAAACACCGAGGCTTCAACCGTTAATTCCGGGGGGCAAACGAACACTGTCCATCTTTGACAGACAGAGTTATGTCAATCCGTAAACTTGTATGGGCAGTGTATTCTGATATGACGGTGGATTTATACTGATTAAACACAGGGGCATATTTAATGTATTGCAGAGGATCCCGCGTCTTTTGAAAGACAATATGGATTATATAATCAGAACCCATGAAACAAATACCTTTACCTGATTAAATCAACCAGAGACCGATCTTAAAATTTCCTCTTATCCGAAACATGCGGAGGGCTTTAGAGGACCGAGGTTCTATTAATGAACGTGGCCCACAGGAATTTCTCCCGACGTTACAGGCGACCGACACGAACAAGTGGACGCCGAAAGAAATAAAATATGGATAAACGTGGGCACACAACAGGTGGCCGGATTTATTACCAGCGCACTGATCGAGTTGTCATAGTGTTATTGTTTGTGATCTCAAGATGGATAGTGGGGGCCACCGCCGAACCCTTCATCAATGTTCTCGATATCATCGTCTGGAGCAATTAAACAAGAACATCAAGAAAAACATTAAGCCTCGACATCTTCGGTACCTTAAATCGTTCTGTTATGCTATACGGAAGAAACAATAGCAGGAAAATTAAACAAAAAAAAAACACGTGAAGCTTTTCTTTCATTCCATTCATCAAAGAGCATTACAACAGCTCACTGGGGAGGAAAAGTAAAGCCAAACTGAGTCCTGATAACCATTACGAAGGAGCTCAACTGACTCTCCAAACAGTTGATGCTCCGGGTGCACCGGGCGTTCTCAGGATCAAGCTCCGCGAGCCTGAAGAAGAGGCGATCGCGCTTCTCCTTAGCCTGGGCCATACTGGCCTCGTAATGCTCGACAGCAAACTCCAAGTCCGAAATCGCCGCCCTCTCGAAAGCAATATCTGCCGTAATGTCATCAAGTCTCTCCTGCAGCCAACCGCATTTGCACCTCATCATAATATTGCTCGGCTCCTGTTCGGCGTAAGTTCGGACCAAGGCCAGACGGTCCACCAACTTTCCCCTCTCACGAACTAGCCACGAAAGCTGATCATTGGCAAACTTAAAGGCTTTCTTGTGATTATCAGCCATAAATGTGACTATTTCCAGACGCTCGTGCCGGTCTCGGTAACGAGCTTTCACGACGGCAGTCACAATGACCGTCTCATAAGCGCGGTTATAGGCAGCCAGAAAATTAATGAAGAGGGTCGGGAAGTTCCGATACTCCCTCCCCAGTTGGGTACCCTCAACAGAAGCAGCGTCTAGGGTCCTGAATAAACCGAGGATTTCAGCCTCAACGGTAGAGTTTTGGGCTATATGAGCGTAACCTCTACCAAGAAGATTGTAGAGTCTCTCCCACCCAGCCAGGATTTCGGCGGAGAAGGTATGGTTAGGAGAATTGGCCATTTTTGAAAGCAGATCACGAAAGAAAGGAGGAGAGAGGCGAGGCAGATGATCGGAATGCGAAGGTGATAATCTGCTTCAATTTAAATAATGATTTCACAGGGGCAGTCCTTATTGGTCGAGTTTTTTCTATCTACCATTCTCTGTCGGCAACACCCCCGCTGGCTCGAATTCCAGTCAAGTGGCAACCTCAAGCTGAGCAGACCCGACGTCTCTGCAGAAAAGTTGGACGGGCTGCCACCACTTTGAAAAAGAAAGAATAAAAAACGAGCTGAGTGGGAGACAAAGAAATTTTCGGCAGAAAAGGAGATACGACTCGTCTTTATTGGAGGACCCGCCAGTAAATCGACGGTGGAGATCTTGACAAGGGCCCTCTACCACGAAAAGAAAAAAGGAAGACGAACTGAGCGAGAAACAAGGATTTCCCCTTTGATCAAAAGCTGAATATCAGATTTTCTCCCTCGAAAAATCTAATAGCACTGCCCGTGAAGAGGGAAGTCGTTGCTATTGCCAGAGAGAGAACTTGTCCTCATTTGATAGTGAGAGTTCATTCGCAAGAACTCGCAGGAGAAAGATAGAGAGGAAGGAGTTCTCGTGGGAGAGGAATTCAAAACCTTCACCATCAAAGCATCGGCTTTCAAAGCCTGTTACGAGAAACCATCGACGATCCCGTGATCCCTCAAGTCCAAGAAGACATCCTGAGGCGGTCTCGAGTCGGCAGTCCTAGATCCAGAAATATGTCGAGCATTAGGGAAACGGGCGCATGTTCAACCCTGGTCGAAGCTAATGAAGTTCCTTACCCTGAGGGTCTACTGGTCATGGCCATTGACGGTAATCCAGTCTCTCTGTCAATCCTTGTTACCGTATTGAGAAAATGCCGGTATAAGGTTGTAGCTCAAGCAAAGGCGACAGAGGCCTTAGAGATACTAAGGAGGAGTGGTGACCAGTTTGATATCGTCCTCACCGCCATGGTAGGGATTGACATGGATGTTTTCACTCTCTTGGAAGTCATCAATTCTAAATTAAACATGCCAGTCCTCGTAATATCGGCAAGCGATGATCAGCAAGCCATAATGAAGACTGTCTTAAATGGGGCCCAAGACGTCGTAACGAAACCAGTTAGGGTTCAGATGCTTCAAAACATATGGCAGCACGTGGTAAGGAAGCAATTGCACGACCATGAGAACAAGCATCAAGCCTTCAATTTTGTTCCAAGCAACTGGAGAAAGAAGATGAGTTGGTCTCCCGAGCTGCATCGTATGTTTGTTAATGCAGTTCAACAGGTAGGAATCGATTCGGCACGGCCGCAACATATACTGGAAATTATGAACGTAGAGGGACTCACTAAAGCAAATGTTTCGAGTCATCTTCAGAAGTACAGAAAAAGGGTGAGAGAACACAATGCAGCTCAGAATCAAGAAAACCAAGGCGGGACTGATCCAAGCCTGAATGTCGAGTCTCCTCGCCACCATAAGTTCTGCGGGTTAGCATGGGGCGAGCCACTTCCCATCATCAACCAAGCCAGTAGCCGTGCCATCAATCCTCCAGGCGTTAATCAAAGTATCCCCCAGAATCACCCTAATGCTCTTCAAGAGTATAGACCGCAGGGGCAGTGTATTCAGACTCCTTGGTCTGAGCACCAACCCGTGGCTAGAATTCATCCCATGATCAGCGCGCCTGCGCAGCCAGAGAATCAAACAAGAAATTATCCTGAGCACTTCCACTTCTTTAATCCTAGAATGGAAGGAGTTTTTGGCAGCAGGACAGTTGGTGATCCCCACACTTTCTCGAGTAATGATGAAGGCTCCAGCACGAGAAGTCAAATTGCTCATGGCGAGGACAGTATGAGAAATCTACCGCCAGCATTTGCCAACAACAATGCCCAATTCGAGCATCAATTGCTGGAAGGTTCAAGAGATTACCCAGATGATGAGCTTACTGCCCTGGTCAACCAGTTTAGGGTTGACAGACGTCCCAAGCCGCGATCAGGAGCCAGTGAGTAGGGACTCTCAAACATCGATCATCCACACCCGAACCAACACGAGACTAGCTGATTATCGAAGAGCCACAGGAGAGGCAGAACTGACCTTGAATAAGTGCACATTTTATTTCATGCTTAATTCCCCTACGTATGATATTTTCCAGCTTTCTAGGTGTCTCGATTTAATTCAGGGACAAGGGGGCAATTTATTTATTTTTTTTTATCCCGTCGAATGCGTGAATCACTTTTTATGCTAGATTTAGGGCGGATCAATTTGTGGTAACGTCGCTGACTGCCATAATGAGAAATGTTGAATGGCCTCACGTAGGGAAATTTCAAGTGAAATGCCCAGGCGAGCTCGAAGACGGGTAATTGTGTGTCGTTCCAATTTACCCTCAATCGTTGCAAAATGCTAAATTGGATTTGTTCCATTCTCACCCAGGGAATCGCAAAGTGCCTCAAGAGTGTCGCAAAATGAAATGACTCAATGGAACGCGATAGGACTCATTTGCCTCGAAGGTAACTTTCAAATTAAAAGAGCCCTCCGGTCCACGGACCCGATGGCATAGAAAATGATGATGGTCCAAGGCAACCCGAAAGAAAATAAGGCCCAACTAAGCAAAGCACTTACGTGGCAAGCTCAAAGTGAAGGGCAACTCGGGACATACAATTCAATCCAGTCCAAATGAAGGAACTTCCTCAATTCAAATTCAATAGAAGTACACACAAGGGTAAAACAATATCGTTCCAATTTTTCTAGAATATGAAGAACATATACTGCCGCATTCTCTTTTATTTTTGCAGGGGAAGTCTCTACTGGCCAGATTTTCCTGTCTAACATTCCCTATCAGTATCACCTCCGCTACTCGTCTCCAATCTCCAGCCAAGCAAATCCGACGTCTCTACGGCAAAGCTAAACGGGACGCCACTACTTTGAAAAAGAAAAGATAAAAAATAAGCTGAGTGGGAGACAAAGACATTTTCGGCAGAAAAGAGATACGACTCGTCTTTATTGAAGAACTCGCCAGCAAATTGACGGTGGAGACAACAACAAGGGGCCCTATCACGAAAAGATGGAAGGAGACGAGCCGAGCAAGAGACACGATAAGAAAAGAGGATTGAGAAAGGCTGGACCCTTGGAAGAAGCAATACAGTTGCTAAACCCACGTTTAATTTTAAAAGAGACGCCATGCTCGGAAGAGGGTCTTAAGGCATAGGCAATCGCTCAGAAAAATTCAAAGAGAGTGAAAACACCGGAAGCGAGTAGCAAATCTTGAGAAATCATCAACCAAATCAAAGATGTCTCAACCCAATACTCCCGAGAGCTATCATTGTCTGCTGAATATGGGAGAGGAAGAGTTCGAAGCCATGTTTGGGATCGAGCCTATGGAGCCTGGCTCTTCCGCCGACGACGTCCAAAATCTCAGTAAAGATAAGGACAATAACGGTAATGGTCAAAAGAAGCGTTACCGTCGCCATACTAAGGAGCAGGTACAAAGGCTTGAGGATTTCTTCAGAACATGCCCTATGCCAGACGGCAAACAGAAAATGGAACTGAGTTAAGAGTTAGGACTTGAACCTTTGCAAATCAAGTTCTGGTTTCAAAATAGGCGAACCCGAATGAAGGCTCGTCATGAGCACAACGAAGCCGAGTTTCTAAGAGTTGAAAATGAAAACCTCCGAGCGGAAAACAAGATGTATAAAAAGACTTTTGACTCCGCCACCTGCCCCAACTGCAATAGCCTCCTCCTCACCCTCGATGAAATGCATAATCTGAGGATCGAAAATGCACGTTTAAGAGGTGAGTTAGACCAGTTTATAACAGGATCGAGTTCTGTTGGAGGAGGGTACAAAAGGACCAATGATACTGGATCAGCATCAATACCTCCCGAGGAAGAAGGGACAGATCACCACCAAGCGGACATTGACGATGATCTTTTCGCCATAATCAACCAGTTTGATATCGGTAAAGCATTGGGACTGTGATGCACTTGTTCAGCCAGTGACCACGAGACCTTCAATATGGCCGATGCATACCTAATTTGGGATGAAGCCAGCTGATCATGGGAGAGCCTGCAGAGGAAGTGGAACTAATCCTGAATGAGTGAATGTGTTTTATTTCCTTGCTTGATGTGTTTTTCTGCTTTTGTGAATGTGTAAAAGCAAGGAGTAATAATCCGACTTCCCCCTATTAAATGCTCGAATCCGCCACCTCACCAACCTCGCGACAAATTGATGGCGAGTGAAAATCTGCATAAACCTGAAGGGTAACTCCGTATCGTTTCAATTTACCCTCAGTTGCTCCAAGTTTTAAAATTAAGCCCCTTCTATTCTCAGGAAATTGCAAATCGACCCGAGAACGCAATCATATCCGAATACAGGTTGGATAAAATTTGGGGGCAAATCAACTCATGGGCATTACCACAGGATAGACAGCTTCGGACAAAGGAAAGTACAAGCGAAAGACGCGAACAATCTCAGAAATGGGTAATTCTGTATCGTTCTAATGTGCACATAATCATCTCAAGTCTTGAATTGTCTTATTCCATTCTTAACAGGGATTGCAAATTACCTCGAGAAATACCGTAACATGGCCCAAGGTGATACAACAGGGCTGCGTTATCCCCAAGGATTAACCCTTGAAAAGAAAGCCCCATGGACACCTACGGTCCAATGGACCGAATGGTATGGGGGATGACAGTAGGTCCGAAATATTCCGAGTTCGATCCCCAAGGGTGGGGAATGTTGTATGTATTATAAATAAATGAAACAACTTTTTGTGCATTTCTTTTTTTTACAAACAGGAATACTCGACGAGTAGTCTTCCCATAATGGTGAGGCGCCCAACAAAAGTCGAGAAAAATTCAATCCAACAAAACTGGTAAAAGACTCGTGCAAGACATTCAAGATGAAGGGTAAATCAGTATCGTTTTCAATTTATCCCTTTTAATACTGGCTGATATGTCTCTTTTTCTTTTTACAGGAAATATTTACACTAACATTTAACATGTTGAAGGAGACAAATCCAAAAGAAAATTATGATCATCTGACAAGATCTATTCTGGTGAAAAATGGGGCAAATTGATCACAAGCTCTGAAGCGAAAAAGTAAATATGTCTTCCTTATCTCGTTTGATTTCAAGAATAATTTCTCTGCTTTTTACAGGGGCATTCAACCGCTAAACCGTGGCGGTCGCTGTCATTAAACAAACCGAAATGCTCCCTCACCCATATGCTTCATCACGTAGAGACAAAGTTTGAGACGAACCACCCCTCGACATAAGGAGTAGGCTTCCCAATTTGTTCGGTCCGCCCACATACCAAGGGCAATTCAAATCCGCCCATATTTGCACATTATATAAACACACGTAATGCTAAAAAATTGTCACATCCGCATTGTGCTTACACAGTTCATGAATTATGTATGACTATTCCGTGTGTTTAACTTACCAACTCCAACTTAGAGCATAAACTGCACAGGAGACATCAAATGTGCAGAATGGGGCATGACAGGATGAGGAAAGGCAAACCATTTCCACGCAAGTCTAACATTTTAATTTACAGACAAACAGCCTTTCCCCAGAGTGAGAGAAGGCCCTTTCGGATTGAAGTCCCCCATTCAGATTACATTCGAGGCGTTCATACTATGAGAACCTCCTTAAACAGAATTGGTAATGCAAGCTTGACAGAATAGTTTTGCATGATCCATATTTGGATTGATTGCATCATGAGTTATCACACAGACTACTTCTAATCATTGCCGACTTGGTTGAATAGTTTTACATGAACCGATCAACTCATTGATGAAAATGCTTGCACATGTTACCTCTGATACTGCCTGACAGGCAACACATTCCCAATGTTCAAACTACCTTCCAAAGTCTTGAAATTCATTCAGCGATTATTGAATGAACAAGCCTGGTTGTCGAGAAGCCACCAAGCATTTCTTCCAAATTCTCAGGTAAGTATATCTTCAACCTGAACCTTTCAAGAGAATGAATTCTGACGGTTGTTGGGGTACTCGAATCCATTGCGGTACATACAGGTATCCACCTTCTTCAATAAAGCATGATTTGTCTCAAGGACAGAAATGTTCGAGACCTTTTGATCTCTGCCTCTTTGGTTTATTCCTAAAGTGACAGGATAATATAATTTGGGTTTGAGCTTCTGCAGGATTCCTGATCTTTCCAGATTCCAGAATGGCACCCTTTGAGGTACACCAAGTCCTTCTTACAGGCAAAATAAGTCCTTCTTACAGGCAAACCAAGTCCTTCTTACAGGCAAATCAAGTCCTTCTTACAGGCACAAAGTCCTTCTTACAGGCAAAACAAGTCCTTCTTACAGGCACAAAGTCCTTCTTACAGGCACAAAGTCCTTCTTACAGGCAAATCAAGTCCTTCTTACAGGCAAAACAAGTCCTTCTTACAAGCAAAACAAGTCCTTCTTACAGGCACAAAGTCCTCTTTACAGGCAAATCAAGTCTTTCTTACAGGCAAAACAAGTCCTTCTTACAGGCAAATCAAGTCCTTCTTACAGGCATAAAGTCCTTCTTATAGGCAAACCAAGTTCTTCTTACAGGCACCAAGTCCTTCTTACAGGCAAACCAAGTCCTTCTTACAGGCAAACCAAGTCCGTCTTACAGGCAAAGCAAGTCCTTCTTACAGGCACAAAGTCCTTCTTACAGGCAAATCAAGTCCTTCTTACAGGCAAAACAAGTCCTTCTTACAGGCAAAACAAGTCCTTCTTACAGGCAAATCAAGTCATTCTTACAGGCATAAAGTCCTTCTTATAGGCAAACCAAGTTCTTCTTACAGGCACCAAGTCCTTCTTACAGGCATAAAGTCCTTCTTACAGGCAAACCAAGTCCTTCTTACAGGCAAACCAAGTCCTTCTTATAGGCACCAAGTCCTTCTTATAGGCAAACTAAGTCCTTCTTACAGGCAAACCAAGTCCTTCTTACAGGCACAAAGTCCTTCTTACAGGCAAATCAAGTCCTTCTTACAGGCACAAAGTCCTTCTTACAGGCACAAAGTCCTTCTTACAGGCAAATCAAGTCCTTCTTACAGGCACAAAGTCCTTCTTACAGGCATAAAGTCCTTCTTACAGGCAAATCAAGTCCTTCTTACAGGCATAAAGTCCTTCTTACAGGCAAACAAAGTCCTTCTTACAGGCAAATCAAGTCCTTCTTACAGGCACAAAGTCCTTCTTACAGGCAAAGTAAGTCCTTCTTACAGACAAAACAAAGTCCTTCTTACAGGCAAACAAAGTCCTTCTTACAGGCAAAGCAAGTCCTTCTTACAGGCACAAAGTTCTTCTTACAGGCAAAGCACCAAGTCCTTTTTACTGGTACCAAGTCCTTTCTACAGGCACCAAGTCCTTCTTACAGGTATCTCCACGTGGTGACCTACCATACGGGTCAAATCTCAATCAAAATTTAATCAGTAGAATCCTTTTATTAGGAATCTACCATGGTACGACCCACCATACGGGTCAAATGGTATGACCCACCATACGGGTCAAATTTTAATTCAATTTTTAATCAGTAGAATCCTTTTATTAGGAATCTACCATGGGTTGATCCACCATACGGGTTCAAGTTCAACCACCCTAAAGTTTTTTTTATATAACGAATCCTTAGGTTCTCATTTCATTTTCAGTGGAACAATCATGTCACGACTCTTTTTATTTACTTGTATTGAGTCGATAAGAATCCAGGTGTCATCTCGTCTTTGAAATGAACCTCTACCGAGCTTCCTTTCAAAGAGGGGCAGCTGTTGACACCTGATTTTTAATCATTTTTTTTCTATTGCTAAAGTAATAAAAAATCCATAAAAATTCATAAAATTGAAAAATCAACTTTGGGGACCTTAGCCAAGCCTAGGGAACCAATTTTGACCAAAAAACGATTTTTCATATTTTCAGTATTTTTACGTATTTTTTATTTATTTATTTTCGAAAATTAATAGAAAATCCATAAAAATTCATAAAATTGAAAAATCAACTTTGGGAACCTTAGCCAAGCCTAGGGAACGAATTTTGACCAAAAAATAATTTTTCATATTATATATATTTTAATTTTTTTTTAAAAAAAATACAAAAATATTTGAAAATTTTGGAAAAATAACATTTGAGGCCAAAAAATACACAAAGATAGTTAATATTTTTATTTTAAATCTATTTTCATATTGGCCATCGCAAATTCAGAAAAATCCAATTCGAGTCACGTGTTCCTTCACGAGTATAATCTCGAATCGGGCCTAAACAAATTTAATTTGAGTCAACTTATTTTTAACTTTCACTTTTTATGAGTTGTGACATTGTCTTCTAATATTTTAAATTTTCATCTTGGCCCAATTATACCCAGAATGACTTAATTTTGCAAAAGGGCTTTAATTAAATTATGCATTATTTTCAGCGACAAGAAATGAGCTTAAATTTGACATGTGGTAAATTTTGGTGTGTCAAAAATTGTGAGGAGATTTGGACTTAAAGAAATATATTTTTTTCAGGGACTGAATTGTAAATACTTAAAATTCAAGGACTAGAGTGCAAATACCTAACTCTTGAAGGATTATTTTACAAATAATAAAAAGAAGAGTTAGTGGATAAATTAGAATAGAGAAGGGAAGATGAAGAAGAGGAGATGAAGAAGAGAAGTTGGAGAAGAATGGATGGAGAAAATAAGATAAGAATAGAGAAGGGAAGATGGAGATGAAGAAGAGTTAGTAGAGAAATTAGAATGGAAAATAAGAATAGAGAAGGGAAGATGGAGATTAAGAAGAGTTAGTGGAGAAATTAGAATGGGAGATAAATATGGAGAAGGGAAGATGAAGATGAAGAAGAGTTAGTGGAGAGATTAGAATGTGAGATAGAGATGGAGAATGGAAGATGAAAATGAAGAAGAGTTAGTGGAGAAATTAGAATGGGAGATAGAGTTAGTGGAAAAATTAGAATGGGAGATAGATGAGTAGGTTATAAAAGGAGGAAGAAGTGAGCTTGAGAAAGGGATTCTTGAGAGAGAAAATTTGAAGTGTTTGGGAGGATTTTTTTGGAGAGAAAATTTTGGATGTTTGAGAGAGTTTTGGGAGATTGAAGAAAAATTTGAGAGAAAGAAAATACCAAAAGAGAGAGAATTTTGAAGATGATGGGAGTTCAAAGCTAGGGATTATCATCACAAATTCCTTCATCGATCAATATAAATCAAGAGTTCATCTTCGTCAACGAGCAAGCAAATTCGAGCTAAGTGTTTTTATTTATTCATTTGTTTATGGTTTTACTTGCAAATTAGCACGAATTGTATACACTTTCTCCATCTCCTTTTTTTTTTTTTTATTTTATGTCAGGAGAAGGATATCTCTACGTCAACAGCAAAAATCTCGTAGAGATGCAAAAATCGGCCCAGACAAGCTTCTAAGCTGTCCACCGATTTCTCAACTGATCTGTGACTAAAAGTCCCTCTTAATTCAAAAGAAACTCTCTATATTGGGAACATAGAGAGCGAAAATCAATTATAGAAATCCCTCCCAAAAAAATGGGAGATAAGTACTCTTTCCACTCTTCTGGTTTTAGGTGCAAATTAGCACATATTTTGTATACTGACATTTCACTCTATTTTATGTCAGGAAGCCGCAGCTTTATATCAATGGTCAACCCTATGGAAGCACAAAATCGGCTTGGAGGAGTCCTCAAGCGCGCACAAATTTCAAATTGTTGAATCAATTCGTTGTATTTTATTTTAAAGAATTCATACCCCAGAATGGAGAGGACAAAGTCCATCCGCAATTTAAATACCTGCACCATAAATCCCAAAGGGAAGAGCCAAGCTAATGCTTAGCCTCCTATTGGAGGTTTTTACTTACAGTAGTTAAATACCTGCAACTTAAATACCTGTACCTTAAATCCCAAAGGGAAGAGCCAAGCCAATGCTTAGCCTCCCATTGGAGGTTTTTACTTACAGTAGTTAAATACCTGCAACTTAAATATATATACCTTAAATCCCAAAGGGAAGAGCAAAGCCAATGCTTAGCCTCCCATTGGAGGTTTTTACTTACAGTAGTTAAATACTTGCAACTTAAATACATGTACCTTAAATCCCAAAGGGAAGAGCCAAGCCAATGCTTAGCCTCCCATTGGAGGTTTTTACTTACAGTAGTTAAATACCTGCAACTTAAATACATGTACCTTAAATCCCAAAGGGAAGAGCCAAGCCAATGCTTAGCCTCCCATTGGAGGTTTTTACTTACAGTAGTTTAAATACTTGCAACTTAAATACCTGTACCTTAAATCCCAAAGGGAAGAGCCAAGCCAATGCTAGGCCTCCCATTGGAGGTGTTTATTCACTGTCATGTACTTCCTATAATTTAATTTTTGAATCATCAGACCCAAAAGATAAGTAGATTGTAATACTGCACAGAAGTCGTTAACACACTCCTTCTTTCGGCTTCAGGGAATCTTTAACACTTAAAAAAAATATAACAAATAAAAATATATACCATCCATGCATCCTATTTAAAAAGTGAAAACACAAAAGAGAATACCCTACTATAGCCTTAGGAATAAACCAAGCCTGAGTTGCCGAATTAGGATATCCATGAAATTAAGGTACCGAAAGGGCATTAATTTTAATTAACTAGTGTAACCAAGTCCCCGAGCTCCTAATCTCTGGTTCGCAGGAATAAATTAGTTCTCCCGCTAATTTATTTAGGTTTCTAATCGACCTACCAAAAACGATTAGTGGCGACTCCAAATTTTAAAATCATTTAAATAAAAACCAAAGTTGCGATTCGGTAGGGTTTGGGAGGGTCCGCGTTAGGTTAGTCAAATCTAATTAACCTAATAATCCGTTAACCCCTTTTAAAATTTAAAATTTTTTTTAGAGGGTCGCGACAGCAGGTATCCTGTTAATTTCAATCAAACGAAAACTGTTAGTCTTCAGATTGTAGTAGAACACTTGCTGCGGCTTGAACATTATTATCTGTGATGCCAACAACAATTCAATAGCACCAACAGTACTAGCCAGAAAAATATTTTCAGTCACAAGAATCTCTTTCCAACCTTGTGGAAATGCAATAACTTTCTTCGTCCAAATCTCCCTCTCAAGGTCCTCCACGATCAACAAAACAAAATCATCACTGCTGTCGTGGTTAAGGTTACGCATATCGGACAAAGCAATGCGACCCTCGAATTCGATAAGGCAGATTTTGCCATGACATGCATGGGGATAAGTATTACAAGGAGACTTAACCAATCGAAAGCTCTCTGTCCGGACATTGAATTCCACCAAGTAGTCTCGCAAAGGATTGGTAATTTTACCAGTCCAAGCCCTATAACATATCAACCCGTTAAAACAAATTTCACTGTCGTCCTTGATACGAGGAGGACCATCCTCGATCCTCCGCCACTTCTCGGATCCCAAATCGAGCACGCGGTGCTCCATGAGATCAGGCATCGACCTTCTGCAGATCGCCAATGTGCTCAAAACCTTGTGCTTCTTATCGACCGGATCGAACCCGAACGAGTAGTGCAAATAAGCGCACTCCCTAGTGATATTTGCCCTTATTGTTCTAAATGTTACAGGCTTTCCGGTGCTAGGGTTGCAAACTGCGACATCACCATCAACTTGGTAGCAAATCAGGCCGTTGAGAGACTGCGAAACGTAATGATGGGCCGTGCCAGGCACGAAGAAGTAAGGTAAAGCGATTTGGGGTTGGCGATTTCCCGGTTGGGATTGGGTTGCCGTGAAGAACCAGCGGCCTTGTGGGGCGGGATCGGGTTGGCTAGGAAGAGAGATTGAGGAGCTTGGGATGGTTGGCAGAATGGGTGAAATGGGTGTCGACGAAACGAGGGTCGGAGATCATGGAGCGCCAGAGAGTGGAGACGCCCCTGAACCTGCACAGTGACTTCACGAGCAGCCTCTTAAGGATCTCCATCAGCAGGTCTTCGGAGATGACCATTGGACCAGCGTCTCTCGTCGTCGAGAGTCGAGACCACCGTTCTCGGTTTCCTCTTCATGTTTTTGCTTGCTCTTTCGCCGGGGAGTGGTTGGTTCACAACAAAATTATTTGCCTACCCATCCCTACGGACCACTTTTTAACGGGAAAATTGTAAAAAGATACTAAACCTATTTATTGCACTTTTGCCGATTCTAAACCTTTCAACTTTATCAATTCAATCCTAAACGTTTTTGTATTTACGCCAATTCAATCTTAAACCTTTTTTTCTACCGATTCAGTCCTAAATATTTTCTAATTATGCCAATTCAGTCTATTAGAGAATTTTCACTGGCCAGCAACCCAATATTTAAATGAGTTTTTAAAATATATTCTTTTCTTTTCTTTTTTCCTCCTCCCATCTACTTCGGCGAAGGACCAGAGGATGGCTAGCAAGGCTCGTCGACCTCGCCATCGCTCGGCCTCAGCGTGTCTGGGCAAGGCCGAGCCTCGCGACGGCTAGGCGAGGTCGATCCTTGCTAGCCTAGATCTAGGCGAAATCATTGCGAGGCTCGCCGACCTCGCCATGGCTAGGTGAGGCCCTACCTCATCGTGATTGGGCGAGCCGAGCCTCATCCAGTCGTTGCGAGGCTCGACCTTGCCCAGCTACAGCGAGCCTCGCGACGGTCTCACCCAGATCTAAGTTGGCGAGGCGAGCTTCGCCCGATAGTCACGAGGCTCAACCTTGCTCAGCCACAATGAGATCGGGCCTTGCTTAGCCATGGTAAGGCTGGTGAGCCTCACCGGCCATACTCTGGTTCATGCCGGAGTAGAGGAAGTTGACAGAGGTAGTGAAGGAAGATGGGAGGAGAAAAAAAAGAAAAAAAAAATATTTTTTTTAAAAAATATTAAAATATTAGGTTGCCGATTAGTCAGCATCCACGTCAGCGCCGGCTAATGCCTACATCAGTGTTGGCTGACGAAAATTCGTTGGATTGACTGAATTAACATAATTAGAAAAGGTTTAGGATTGAATCAGAGGGGAAAAAAAGGTTTATGACTGAATTGGCGCAAATACAAAAGGTGTAGTACTGAATTGATAAAATTAAAATGTTTACAACTGAATTAGCAAAAGTGCAATAGATTTAAAACTTTTTTGATAATTTTTCCCTTTTTAACACCCAAATGAGATTGTATGCACTTTTCATGCTGGAAATGCACCACTGCTTTCTCATGAAAAATTTCAAAGAAGAGCTTCATGTGCCCTCATCTTCTCAAATTATGATTTAAAATAGATATTATTTTAAATAAAAGTATGAAATGACATGATAATTTCAAATAAGAGCATGAAGTGATTATGTAATCTCAAACAAGGGTCCGGCCTCGATGGCATTCTCGTAATTTACATTTTAAAATTTTTTTCTATTTTTTAAAAATTAAAAAAGATAAAAAGTAAGAAAGAGACTTGTTGGCCACGTCGTCTTCATCACCACACCATTTCCCCTATCCAACCGTTGCGACTTTTCCGCCTGCAGCAGTCACCACCATGGAAGATCGTCGCCGCTACCGCCCTCTCCGGATCTCCGTTTCGCATCGCACTGTAGCAACCACCTCGAGGCCCTACCTCTTTACTCCTCCTCAAGGCCCTACCTCTTTACTCCTTCCCTCCGTTGACATGGTAATCAAGGTGGTTCACTTCAAATTTTTATTTGAGAAAATGAAGACATTTTAGATCCTTATTTGAAATAATATTTACTTCAAACTCTTAATTGAAACTTTCCCGCTCTCGTATGATTATTATTTTAGACATGGCCGCCAACTCAGAAACCCCAAGAATAAAGGTGAAGATGCGTTCCGAATCAATGGAAGTTCATATCACTCCTCAGCTTTTCCGAAAAAAAATGAGTTGCGTTTAAGATAGTCGGGGCAATACAGAACACGGCCTTGCAAGAAATGCTCTCCTTCATGTTGCCTTTATCATGGCTCTTCACATTGGTATGGTGGCTTTCGGATATGCTGAGAAGATGGTGGCGTCGGGTCCTTCGATATTCTGTACGGGATGATTCTGCAGAACATACTTGGAAACTCCTAGGAACGATGTCATCGGAAAAATCTCCGTTCTAAAATTAATTCCCCCTAAGCAGTCCTGCTAAGGTAGCGAATGTCACGAGGAGTTTCGTTTGACATTTAAAAGCTGTGTGCTTTGATTTGCTTTCTTCAATTCTCTTTGGTGTCCAAAGGTTTCACACAGCGGCGAGCTGCGGAGGTGGAGCACTCCATTCTGGTTCACACAGCAGAAAGGTTCGATGCTGCTCCGGTTCACGCAGCAAAAACGATGGGGGTTGAGCACACGCCGCACT
Source organism: Psidium guajava (assembly GCA_016432845.1). Taxonomy (NCBI): domain Eukaryota; kingdom Viridiplantae; phylum Streptophyta; class Magnoliopsida; order Myrtales; family Myrtaceae; genus Psidium; species Psidium guajava. The sequence goes on along the minus strand of CM028228.1, from coordinate 7,794,716 downwards.
CCACTCCGGTTAGTGCAACAGAAATGTGCAAAGGTTTGAGTACACGCAGCAGCGAGATGAGCAGGTTGAGCGCAACAATCCACTTCGCTTCGCTCAACAGAGAGGTGCGAAGGTCGAGCACCACTCCACTCCTCTTCGCTCGTGCCAAGGTGGAGCACAGCACTCTCACTCCCGTGCTGCGTGAACGGGAGTGGAAGTGGCAACCGACCCTAGCACATATGCGCTGCACTTTGCTCAACTTTGCTCACCTTTTTGCTGCGTTATCGGAGCTTCACACCTTTCTGCTGCACGAATCACAGCAGAGTGCTCAACCTTCGCACCTCTCCCTATTGGGCAAAACCCTTCGGGGGGTCCTTGTGAAACCATGAGGTCGAAGTTTTCATGGGTTTCTCTTAACTTCATTTCTGCTTTCAGACCCGAAAGAGAATCCAAGAAAGTTAACGAGAGAGCTGGCGGCCATTTCAATTTTGGCGGGGTGTTGTAATGCACAGCCCTCGACCCGCCTCCACTTCTTCGTTCCCAAGCCAAGCACCATGATCAACCTGCGGTCGATCCCGCCCAAACTAATCACCCATGTGCTCAAAACCTTGTGCTTCCTCTCCATACGATCGAACCCAAAAGAGGGCCTTTGTTGATAATATGACCAAGGAGCAGAACGTAGGGTCATTCTAGGTAATCTAATGCTCGCGCACTTCCCAGTGCTCGGATTGCAGATCCTAACATAACTGCCTCGCTTCGAGGCCGATCAGGCCGTCGTGAGACTTTCAAGCATAAGCACCAGTCCTGCCGCAGAGCAAAAAGGGGTGTGTAGCGATCTGGTCGTGACCATCCCAAGACTCAGATTGGTCGGCCGAGAAGAGCAATGGGCCTCCTTGGCGGCAGGCATTTGGGTCAGGGAAACCAACGAGGAGCTTCAGGCCAGTCGCGAAGTGAGTCAGATGCAAGTCAATGAAGCGAGGGCCGGAAATGAGGGAGCGCCAGCGAGCAGACACACAACTGAACCAGCAGAGGTATTTGACGGGGAGTCTCTTCATCTTGATCAACAGATCTTCGGGGACGATCATCATAACGTCATCCCTTGTCCCAGAGGATTTCTTCCGATCGGAGTGTTTCTTCTTCTTCTGAGTTTAGCCGGTTTGTTTGGTGGATTATCGTAATGTCATCCCTCGATGGAGTTCTAGCCGTACCCTAGAATAACGAATGCAGATTAAAAAAACATAACACAAATTGACTTTTCGGGATTTTAATCCATTGGTAAGTCTTCTTGCAAAATCTTGTTATTGTGCCATTGCCACTGGTACCACGACGTAACACCAAAACCAGACTCCAATCATAGTCGACCTGGAGGTTCCATTTGAGCCAAGTACAGAGACTCATGCTGAAAACTCATCTTCACCCCACTATTGAATTATCAAAATCCACAGTTTTCCGGTAACAAACAGTCTCTTAGCATATGTAGCACCTTTCTATTCCAAATTACCATAAGCTTTCCAGAAGCATCAATGTCTCTCTCTCTCTCTCTCTCTCTCTCTCTCTCTCTCTCTCTCTCTCTCTCTCTCTCTCGGCATACTTACCATGACTTCCAAAGTGCCATGACACGAACAACATTTTAGCATTATGGAGAGAGATGACAAAACTGAGATAAGGAAGCTAATTTGTGCAATCTAAAGGCTTCTGCTTATGTTGAATGGTTCTCTCAAGTATGCAAGACCAGTCCCCGGCTTTCTTAAACAACAAAAAGAGCAAACTGACTCAATGCACCTGATATCTAAAATTACCATGTACTCCTACACAAAAAGAAAAAAGACCATGATAACACCACTCACAATCACACGTGATAGGTAAATGTCACATTGAAAAAGAAAATAGGGTTAGAAAACTCTATAACCTGTACATATGTCATGTTGAAGCAAAAACCCGTATGATTACATAATTGATTGGCATGGAGCATAGGGTGTAAATGTGTGTATGCAGGAGCTAGCACTTGTACTTCTAAATCAAAGAACTGGAGTTGAGCTGCCAACAAGTGCCATACAAAGGTTCAGAAGAAACTTCAGAATCACTGATGAATAAGAAAATCAGACTAAGAAACACCCGACAGTTTCTACAGGAAAGACCTTTCAGTGGCAATAGACTCTCAATATGATTGGTCAAAGATAAACCACATGACACAGGAGACACTGAAGCTTCGTAGTTAGGTAATCCACCAATTCCACTCCTCTTGGACTAGTAAGCCTTCAGATTATAGTGAAACTACACAAATAGTCTCCAACAAGATAAAAGGCATGAACAACAGTTTGCTAAAATCAATGACAGTGGCCAGAAACACTGATGAACTCCTTCTAACATGGCAGCAAGATGAGACTTTCTTCTTCCAAGCCTCCTCATTTAAGTCCTTGAACAAACATATACCAACATAATTACCATTATCGTACACAGGATAATGGCAATCAGTTAGAGCAATATGCCCTTGATCTCTTTCATGCATTCCCAATCCTTCGACTCGTCTTAAAACATTTTGCATCTTTAAAACTCACCACAGTAAGCAAGACTTTCTTCCTACTTATACACAACGAGGCATTATCATTCTCCTATGGCCAGGATAAGTAGATTGATGACAAAAAATCCCCAACTTCAGATAGCGAAGTGATAAAACCATACTAAAGCAACCCACCATCTGGTGGCCCAGTTGGTTTGCGCTCAGTTCCTTTCACGAGAGGTTCTGGATTCAAAACTTCTCGGCGCCAGGTGACTTAATTGAGGGCCCGTGGTTGTGGGGTCTGCGGGTCCTCCCGAGGACTAGTCGTGCTTCACCGCTGGTTTGAGCACAAGCTCGCCGGCCGCGCGGACACCTCGGTTATCAAAAAAAAAAAAAAAAACCATACTAAAGCAGAAGCTATATGATCTCCATGAAGACAACATCAGTTCATATGACACAAATTTGAATAGATAACACACATCTTTAACCATAGCATAAAAGAAAGGTAATAAAACTGCAATTAAAATTTTTTGGTGCATTTCAAAGGCATCGGCTTGTTTGAAGGTTTTATTCCAAGAAATGTCGCAATAAGCAGGATATATTCCTGCTTCCCAACAACGAAACGAAAATGCCTTATTAGCTAATATACCTGGTTGGTTCTTCAAATAACAACTACGCAATACGAGAAGGGGCAACAACTCTTTCCTACAATCATGGGTGATGGATATGTCACATAAAGCCACAAATTCAGAGAGTAAAATGATGAACTTATGTTTAAGCAGAAGCCAGAGAGGATTACTAATTTCACATCCTGGAACATAGTATAAAACATGTCGTTGCCAAAGTTAGTTATTCAGTCAACAACCAGCTAAAGCCTTCCACAGCTTAAGACCGCAAACCTAGATGAAGACAGTTCCAGCAGAATGCTCAAAATGCACCGATGCATAAGTTGATCTTCAGATCATGTCAGATGTAGTTGCCTGTCATGAACGCCGTTCAGCGGCAGTAAACTCTCCACATGATGTGTAAACATTTGCCAAACTGCAGGAGGCAGTAGTTTTTTATATTCAGGTAACCCATTAATTTCGATGCAACGAAAACTGTTAGTCTTCAGATTGTAGTAGAACACTCGCTGTGGCTTTGACATTATCTGTGATGCAAACAACAATTCACCAGTACCAACAGTACCGGCCACAAAAACCTCTTCAGCCGCAAGAATCTTTTTCCAACCTGGTGGAAATGCAATAACTTTCTTCCTCCAGATCTCCCTCTCAAAGTCCTCCGAGATCAATAAAACGAAATCATCACTGCCATCACGCTTAATGTGACGCAAATCGGCCACAGCAATGCGACCCTCGAATTCGATAAGGCATATTTTGCCATGACCTCCACGGGGACCATCATTACCAGGAAACTTAACCATTCGAAAACTCTCTGTCCCGACATTGAATTCCACCAAGTAGTCCTCCCTAGGATTGGCAATGTTGCCATTCCAAGCCCTGTAATATATCAACCCGTTAAAACAAATTTCACTCTCCTTCTTGAGATGGGGAGCACCATCCTCGATCCTCCGCCACTTGTTGGATCCCAAATCGAGCACGTGGTGCTCCATGATCACCCAAGGAAGATCAGGCATCGACCTTCTGCTGGTCGCCAACGTGCTTAAAACCTTGTGCTTCTTATCGACCGGATCGAACCCGAACGAGTAGTGCGGATAAGCGTAATCCCCAGTAATCTTTTCCCTGATTGTTGTCAATGTTACATACTTTCCAGTGGTGGGATTGCAAACTCCGACATCACCACAAACTTGGAAGCAAATCAGGCCGTTGAGAGACTGCGAAACGTAACTATGGGCCGTGCCAGGCGCGAAGAAGTAAGGTAAAGCGGTCTGGGATTGGAGATTTCCGGGTTCGGATTGGTTTGCCGTGAAGAACCAGCGGCCTTGTGGGGCGGGATCGGGTTGGCTGGGAAGAGAGATGAGGAGCTTGGGATGGTTGGCAGAATGGGCGAAATGGGAGTCGACGAACCGAGGGTCGGAGATGATGGAGCGCCAGAGAGTGGAGACGCACCTGAACCTGCACAGTGACTTCACGGGCAGCCTCTTGAGGATCTCCATCAGCAGGTCTTCGGGGATGACCATCGAACCGGCGTCGCCCGTCGTCGAGACCACCATTTCCGGTTTGAAGGGTTTCGGCTTCCTGTTTGGCTGGCGAGTCGTTGGGTCACAACAAGAGTGTCATGTAGGCCTGCCTCTTCAGACAAGAAAAATTGCCAGATTACCAAACCTTGTAAAAATAAAATTTATTTACTAACCTATGTTGTAAGTTTCATCTGAGCGTCAAAGCGAAAGAGATCCGTACATCGAATCCTTTACCATCGTCATCGTCACTTGATGAAAATATTTTAATAAGATTTAGACATAGCGTTAGGAGAATCGAAAAAATTTAAAGTTTTTTTTATAAGGTAAAAAATATATTCACTAATCAAAAACACGGGATACAAACAAAATCCAATCACTCAAAAGGATTGAAAGTTTGTTTATTTCTAGTTGCTCCATAAATGCCTGAAAAGATTGCCAGAAAAAAAGATACACTCAAATTGTACGATATCGTACGATGTTGCACAGTGAAATGGAGACGGGGGATCTTTAGACTTTCTCAAATTGTACGATATTGTCTCTAGTTTTGAACACCCAAATGAGATTATTTGCGCTCTCCATTCAGGAAATGGAGTGCTCCGGTCGCTAGTGAAAGTTTCAAATAAGAATTCGAAATGCACTCATTTTTTCAAATAAAAATATAAAGTTGATATTAATTCAAATAATATTAGTTATATTTTTTTTTTGATCGGATCGGATCCGATCCGATTCATTTGTCGGTCCGATCCGGTTCCTTTGGTCTGGTTCCCGTTTTCGATAAATTGAGAATCGGAATCACCGATCCGGTTTTTAGTTCTTGAGGGGAACCGGACAGGACCAGAAACCGATCACCCCTGCATACGCCCTTATCTGATCCCACCCAACTCATTCCTCCAACTTTCTCCATCTCCACTCTCTCACTCTGTCCTTTAATTTATCTTTCTTCAATTCATTTTGGTTTTCCAAGGTTTCGCACAGCAGCAGCGAGTTGCAAAGGTTGAGCACTCCACTCTAGTTCACAATGCAGCGAGGTTCGATGCTCCGGTGACGTGCTAAAGTCAAAGCGCAGCACTCCACTCCGGTTAGTGCGATAAAAATATGCGGAAGGTTTGAGTCCACGCGTACCGGTTGTTCGCTCAGCAGAGAGGTGCGAAGGTCGAGCGCCACTCCACTCTTGAGATGGACGAACAAAGTTCTTGCTCTAGTTAATACTGTAGGTACATAGCAGCAATAACATCAAGAACACCATTCTTGACAAATACATATGAACTTCATAAGAGATCAGGATAAATCTTATCAAAAGGCAAGTTCAGTTCAACCCTCGAAAAATATGGCGCAGAAAATACGAATTAACCTCCGATCACAAGCTTGATGAAAATCATATGACACCCTCTTTCTGAGATTTTCTCCTCTCTCTTTCTCTCATGCTACTGTTTCTTAAAAAAAAAACGTAAAATGTTCTTTCGCGGTTACGGCATATTAATAGCGAGAGATTCCATTTCTTCATGTGGATTATCGTATAAGCTTAAGCCTTTCGAGTAGCAATTTATTGAGCTTCCTTCACATGAGAGTGAACCGATCCCGAGCCAACATCCTGCTCCTGCGAAGGTTGAGCACAGCATTCTTCCCATCCGAAGATAGCACTCCGCTCCCATAATGCGTGAACGGGAGTGGAGAGGTGCTCGACCTTGGCACCTCTGTGCTTCACCAATCGGAGAGGAGCGGTGCTCAACCTTCGCACGTCATATGTGCTGTGTTATCGGAGGTTCACTCCTTTCTGCTGCACGAATCACAGCAGAATGCTCAACGAAACTATGCGGTAGAAGTTATCATGGGTTCCTCTAACTTCATTTCTCCTTCGGAAACGAAAGAGAATCGGAGAAAGTTGTCGAGTGAGCTGGCCGCCATTTTAATTTCGAAGGCACTTATTAAACTTGCTCGTTTCCTTTTGCAGGGTATCATGTCATTGAATATTTTCTCGGAGTGTTGTGATTGGCAGAGCGGGCAAAATGGAAGTCAATGAAGCAAGATTTCCGGATGCATAAACATGAAATCAATTGCTAACGCGACAGCTAATGCGACAACTAACGCTTCAACAAGCCTAATACTTACAGCAGCAGTTCATTTTCCAGCTTCGAAACAAATTGCCATTACGCAGTTCGAGCGCAGACTTCAGAACCCATCGATGAGTGGTTTGAAGTTCAGGCTGTCAGGAATAGTTGGCTGCCTTATTTTCCATTGGAAAGACCTCCCAGCGGCAGTAAACTCTCCACATGATCTGAACAGGTCAAAACACAATGCTCAGGATGCTCGGGCAACCCGCAAATTTCACTCCGCCTACAGCCGTTCGTCTTCAGATTGTAGTAAAACAAGCACACGGGCTTCGATAAGGTTCGAGATGCGAACAGCAGCTCGCCAGAACGAACCGCACCCGCCGGAAAAACTTGACGATCCCCGACCATCTCCTTCCAACACGGGGGCAAGACGAAAACTCTCTTCTTCCAGATCTCACGGTCCAAGTCCTCCAGGATCCACATGACAATCTCATCACAAGACCGAGCGTCGCCATAACCCACCATCGCGATGCGCCCCTCAAATTCAATGAGGAGGGGCGCTCTGTCTCCGACTTCACAGGCTCCGACAGGAATTGTAACCACGCGAAAGCTCTCCGCCCGAACATCGAATGCCACCAGGCAATCGTCCCGACGGAAGCCTTGTGAGAAATTCCACGCCGTGTAATAGACCACCCCATTGAAGCAGAACTCATTATCCTGCTTATGATGGGGAGGACAGCCCTCGACCCGCCTCCAATTCTTTGTCCCCAGAGTGAGCACCCACGCCTCCATGATCAACCCGCGATCGAGCCCGGCAATAATAATCAAACGTGCGCTCAAAACCTTGTGCATCCTCTCGACAGGATCGAACCCAAAAGAGTCCGTCTGTTGTAAGTACGACCAAGGAGCAGAACGCCTGGTTATTCTAGGCAATCTGAAAGCCACGTACTTCCCAGTGCTGGGATTGCAGATCTTGACATGACTGCCGAATTGGAGGCTGATCAGGCCGTCGTGAGACTGCGAAACGTAAGGAGCCCAGCCACGGAGTGAAAAGAGAGGTCTAGCAATCTGGGGTTTACCGTCCCGAGGCTCAGATTGTTCGGCCGAGAAGAGACATAGGCCTCCTTGGCTGCCGGCATTGGGGTCGGGGAAACTGACGATGAGCTTCGGGCCAGTGGCGGAGTGAGTCAGATGCGCGTCGATGAAGCGAGCGTCGGAGATGAGGGAGCGCCAGCGAGTGGAGACGCAACGGAACCGGCAGAGGCATTTGACAGGGAGTCTCTTTAGGATCTCGATCAATAAGTCTTCTGGGAGGATCATCGAATCGCCGTCCGTCGTCCCGGAGGACTTCCTCCGGTTGGGGCATTTCTTCATCTTCTGAGTTCTGCCGCTTTGGTTGATGGGTTTTAGGGTTTTATACAACTTTTTTTTCTCGTCAGAGGTTTTTATACATTTACTCCTAGGACTTCTCGATTCGGGTTTGGTCATCCGGATATTTTTACGGGGAGAAGATAAGGTCGGATAGGATAAAGATACGAATTTTCTATCTGATGTTTGATAACATCCGAATATAACATGAATTTAAATAAAATATTATCCAAATGAGTGCTTAATGTTCATTGCCAAAACTAGATTGGACATTAAAAAAAGATCTTCAAGCATGGATTCACGACTTCACTGCCCAGGTCGGCCACAACCACCTCCGCTGTCTCAAAAAGCCGCCGACGCCATCCCACCTCTACTCCGGCCCATATTGTGCCGTGGCCTTGCTTTGTCCCTCTTCCCTGCCTTGTACCTCTCTCTTTACATTGCCGACGTCGTCAAGAGGGTAAAGTGGCAACGAGACAATACGCCAGGCATGAACCTCAGATTTCAACTTGACCGTGCTCGAGGTCGACTGGAGATGAGGTCAGGGCAGTGCGTGATGGAGCTAGCAGCAGTGGTCTAAGCTAAGGCGAGTCCAGTAGAGAGGTCAATTGAGAAGAGCAGATCTGGTGCCTCCGCATGAAGAATGGACGGAGCGAGATCCGAGTCTCTCACATATTCTGAAACTTGAGAGGGATGTTCCGAAGGAAGAACAGGTGGAAGAAGAAGAAGAAGAAGAAGAAGAAGAAGAAGAAGAAGAAGAAGAAAGTGACGATGGGACGAGATGAGACCGTGGCCCAATATTCAAAATCTTCATTTTTTTTCCCCCGTATTTCACATGTACTATCTGGATATATTCCACGACCTAGGTGGGATTTGGATAAGAATTAGATTTTCCGTCTCCTGGTCCTTCGATGTTGTTATAAATCTCTAATTTTAAGCCATTTAATGCCTTACAAATTTTGATCGAAAATTTTTGAACTTTAAAATATTTGTTGGGGAAATTTAAGCATAATCCTCGTGAACTGAGCTATATCCGCTCTTGAACTTTCGATTGTACCACCAAATCCTCATTTTGTTTTAGCCGTCAAACTTGAGTTTCCTGTTTCGTTTGCACTTGCCAAACATGTGATTTCTCAAAGTTTAAAACTTTAGTTTTTTCTTGATTTTTTTTAGCCAAATCGCTCTTTTGCCTCCAAATATGATAAAGCAAATTAGAATCCACACGATAAATATATAATCGAAAGAAAAAAATATTAAGAAAAATTAGGACTTAATGAAAACAATAAAAGAATAATCGCTATACCAACAAAAATTTAAGTTATCGTTAAAATGCGTGAATTCTGTACTTCCGTCAACCTAGCCTTGTATGATCTGAACAACTGGAGTATGTTCTTTCATCGGGTTCATCTAATCTTCTCCAACGCTATCGACATTACTCAGGTTAACATTTATTCTTCGTAATAAGACGAGCCAGACTCTCTCTGTCTAGTATTGGCCTGCAAGCCATGACCCAGTCGCTTGCAAGGCTTCTAGTACACTTCCTTCTTGAGTTCTTGGCGGACTCCCTTCAAGACCAATCTCTTCTGCGTCCACACCCGATTGGCGTTAAGCTCGCAATCACCTCCCTCCTTGCACCGACCTGCACTCCCGCGAGACCATTTGAGATTGCATGCTGCCTGAACAGTCGGCAGCACCGGCGAATCTAGTTCCGACCTGCAATACTACACCTTCGTGATCTCCGACTCAAACAATCATTGGATCCTTCCTCATCATCCCCTACATAACCTGCAAGACCGTCCACAGCCCCTCAACCGCTTGCAACAGCAGCGACGCGAACATCCCCTGGAAACTCACCACTTTCAGCTTCTGGGCGTGCCGCCTTAACCCTGTGTAGTGCACAAACTCTTCATCACCCGACACGATTGAACCATCATTTGAAAAGGATAACAAATCGTCGCTTTCATTCGTCTGTCTATTTATAATTTGGATCATCACTCTCATTGTCACTATCCCAATTAATCATCTCCCCACCCATTCGTACTACGACTACTCTTGTCGTCACTGTCCTCATCATCGATGATGCCTTTTTTTACCTTAACATTTTGGCATGAATGATCCCTTCAACAAAAACACATCAATAAAAGCTTACTACTGCTGCTAGACCCTTCAACTCCAACATCCGATCCTCTCTGACCTTATCCAAACAACCCCTTACTTTCAGTTCAATCTAGGAATACCGTAAGACATTATATCTTCTGTATATCCATTCGAATCCACTAATTTAATAAGATACTATTCGGTGTAACCCACGCACTATTCTACCACAAGTCATACATGCATCGCTTGGCTTTCTCTTATACTATTTATCGAGAGCGCACGATACAAATTTGATACCTTTATTCAGAGAAATCAGCAAGAATGAGCTTAAGTTCGAGCCCATCTATATATTCAGTCGAGCCCATCTTCACTCAAAAGCTCAAACTAACGAGTTATAAGCCAATCGAGATATATTAACTACTCCACACCATTTCAATTCTTCGATACGAGACTTTTTAACACAATTGCCTCGTGCATCTGAATGCTTGGCATTCCTACCAAACCCTATTATTCTACCCGAGTTTAAATATACAGTGAAGTTGCCCTCCATCTGGAAGCAACAATACTAAAGAAGAAATTTGAAAAGATTAAAAAAAAAATGCGACATTTCGCAGATCATATGTCGAAGCAACGATTGCTGAATCCTCTAATCCTCTCTCTCTCTCTCTCTCTCTCTCTCTCGAGATTTGATTTTGTTTTAAAGCCCCAGATCTCTCACCTGGAAGACAGAGAGGCACCAGGTGCTGAATTGCCAGACGACAACGACTGGTTGAAGGGCGGGCAGGACACGATGTCGTTTTGCTTGGACTTGGTTGATCATTGTGGCTGACGTGGGTTGGCAACTCATCTTCCACTTGACAAATCAGACTTGGCGTATGCAGTCTAACGACAACTCTAACGATGGCCTAATTTGTCCTTTTGACGGAGATCGAGTTTCTTATGAGATGCATTTAGGGCCAAATTACTCCCCCCCGGATGAAAGTTGGGTCTATTTACTGGGGAAAAGCCGATTAGGAGGATTTACGAACATAAGATCTGATCTTTTAAGAAAACATCAATTTAGATTGCGCAAAGCTTTAGTTGGTAGATTACTTGAAAGATAAAAATATTTTAGAAAATGCCAATTACAATAGTATATGCGTGCATGAGTTGCTTTTCCCTTGAAACCAACAACTCATGCTGCCGAGAATGCTGAAAAGCTCAAGACATCTGCCTTGGGCTTTTCGCCTTGGGAATACTCACTTTTTTTTAGGGATGTTTAAAAAAAAAATTTCATGGAACACTTAAAATTTGGCCCGAAGGGCTTTGAACACCCAAAGCCCCTTAGGAAAGCAATTCCCAAACACAGCCTTAAATTGCCTTAAATTGCTTGCTTCTCAAATATGCAGGCGGAAAAACACACACCATGGTGGAGGCCAACACTTCTCAACTACAAGCAAGGCTGATTGGTGTGTTTCACAAGAAAGCTTCAAATTCAAAGAGCAAGATGTAAGCTCTTAGACAAGTTATTCAAGGCTGCCAATACAGAGAGCAAAATCCATGCTCTATGTTCATTGAAGCAAAAGCAATGAAATTCATCAGCCTGGTTCATGAATTGAAAACAATTCAGAGTTTCAGTCATCCTGGTGTCGCAATGTACATCTAGTTACAGGTTCATCCAAACAAAGAGCCAACATCCAACTACCGAGTTCAGCTTCCATTTCCAGAATCTAGTGAGATGCACGTAGGCATTATAAAGGGAGAAACTGCAGAACCCATGGATGAACATGTTGCGAATCAGAGCTCAGCCTGAAGGAAAATGGTTGGCTATGTTTTTACTGGAACGGCTCATCACAGGCAGCAAACTCTCCACGTGATCGGTAAACGTTAAACCATACATTTCCGGAGGCATCCCTGATTCGTATTCGGGGAATCCGCCAATTTCGCTAATCCTAAAGCTGTTGGTCTTCGGACTGTAGTAAAACAAGCACACCGGCTTCCACAAGAACCATGGCTCGAACAACAGCTCGCCAGTGCTGCGAACCATGCCTGCTGGGAACATCTCATGGTCTGCAACAATCTCCTTCCAACACGGTGGCAAGACCACAACTTTCTTCTGCCAGATCTCCCTGTCGAAGTCCTCCAAGATCCATATGTGGACCTCTTCATCAGACCTAAGATTAGAGCAATCGACCAATGCGACGTGCCCCTCAAATTCTATGAGGCGCCTCTTGCTCATATCTACATGGGTGCCACTAGGATTCGCGATCATTCGAAAGCTCTCCGTCCTGACATCGAGCGCCACCAAGTACTCCCCCCTAGGGAAGGCACCCAAGCTCTTCCAGGCTATGTAATATATGACCCCATTGAAGCAAATTTCCGGGTCATGCTTGACATGAGGAGGACCACCCTCGATCCTCCTCCACTCGTTGGACCCCAGGGTGAACACAAATTGGTCCATGACCAACCCGCGGTCGGGCTTGCCCGAACCACTCACCAATGTTTTGAAGACCTTGTGCTCCTTCCCGACAGGATCGAACCCGAACGAATGCCTCCGGTAAAAAGAGACCCCACCGCTCTTTTCCTTAATCTGTTCCAAAGTGACAAGTTTTCTGGTGCTGGGATTGCAGATACTGATCCAACCCCCGACTTCGAGGCAGATCAGGCCGTTGAGAGACTGTGAAACGTAGTGCTCGGGCGAGCCGGGGACGAGCAGGTGAGGTATGGCAGTCTGGGGGCGGTCCCTTCCAGATTCGGGGTGGTCGGCCGACAGGAGCCACCGCCCTTGTGGGCGGGGAATCTGCTGGACCGGCAAACTGACGAGGAGTCTCGGGCGATTCGCGGACTGAGCCAAATGAGCGTCGATGAATTGTGGGTCGGAGATGACGGAGCGCCAGAGAGTGGAGACGCACCTGAACCTGCACAGAGATTTGACGGGCAGTCTCTTCAGAATCTCGATCAGCAGGTCGTCGGGGACGACTATCGCGTCAGCTCCCGTCTTCTTCATTTGGGTTCGCGGCGGAGGGTTTCTTCTTTGCGTGAGCTCTGGGAATCGAATTGAACCTGAACAGGGCAAAGGCGTGAAACTTCATATAATCCCACCATCAGGGAATTTAAATTCATGAAAGGTGAGATTCTCTGGCTCATGACCAGCTAAATAGGGATCAGCTTTGGCCTAGCGTTGTAAGGCGATTTCTGTTTCTTTTTTGTTTTAAATTTACTCAATATATTCCATGATCTTTAATCGAATATGCAATTTTAATTTCTTTGATGTAATTCCTAAATTTTTTTATGCATAATCAATGTAGTCTATGAATTACATGAAAATATCCAATTTTATCTTTCATTAATTATTGAGCAAGGACAACTTTAAAAATTATCATATGATCCCAGGACTAAATTGAAAATGCATCAAAAATTCATGGGCCATTAAAAGTTTAAAGTCTTCATTGCATATCGAGATAAAGTTCATTGACCATATTGAACCGATTAAAAGTTTAATGAATATATTATCTATTAAGTCAAAGTTAGAAATTATTTGTATCATTTTTCTTAGGAATAACGGCATAAATAAATACTTCAACTTTTTCCAGCCTTGAGCTCTTTATCCATGCAACCGGAGTCTCGAATTATTTGTTTGTTCATTCAAATTAGTCCTTTTTGATATCTAATTGGACTGAAATGATGACATGGCCATACACGTTTCCGCCACGTCGACACGCTTTCCGGGCAAATTTTAGACGTGGAATATTTGCGAACCTTAGAGAGAGAAGGGGAGCGGAAATGAGCGGATGGAGTATTTGGAGAATCGACGTCTTAAGATTGCATGGTCGTAATTAAAAATTGCGATATCTCGAGGACATGAATTGAGCATCGTTGGAGAGCACATGACGGGCACAACTCGAATTTCTCAACCCTTTTAAAATCTTGGGATGATGACACATGAGGGTTAGAATCTGGGGCCCTTAATCTGCAGCGGAAACGTAAGGTCAACAGCTACAATAGATCGACAATCAATTTCATGTCATACGCAACGAAAAAAATAAAGCACGAAACTCCATGCTCAAAAACTATTTTGAATCACTGATCGGATAAATACATTATGATTGACGAACATAGCTTGATTGCTACAGATTAAGAGCCTTGTTTTTCGAGAGAGTTTTTTGAAAGCATTTCTTTTCTTTCTCTTTTCTGAATGACGTATATTTAGTTGAGGGAATATACAATAAGCAATCTTTGCTCTTTCGAAATAGGAAATAAATCCCTCGGTAGAAATCAATTAATACATTAAAGCTGATTATCGACTTGTTCTTTATCGGTGCTATCAATTCCAATAGACAAGAATGGTTCTTGAACTTTTAATATTAAATTTTAGCTTAATTTGTAATATGATTCATGCTCTTTTAACTTCATCAATATAATTTTTGAACTTTTTCATTGGACATGTTCTAAAATATTTCGAAGGACACGTTGAACTTAAGAAACACCGACATGTGCAAGGAGCCACCGTGTCCACTGACACGTGTCGCATGCGTCCGACACGCTCGGATATGTCTGGGCACACGGTCTGCGCGTGTCAGACTCCCGACGCGCTGTCAACGAGCCCGACACTTGAGCGACACGGGAGCCCAGTGAGGTCTAGTGTAGTTCGAAAGAGGAGAAGAACTGAAGGAGCATAAGGTGGCAGAGGACGCCGGCGAGGGAGTTGAACCTCACAGGATGTTGATGAGAAACACGAGCCTCTGCGTTGAGCTCGGTCTCCTTCTATGCTTTTATTTCTTTCTCCGTTGTTGGTATCGGTCTTTTGCGGCGGCAGAGAACAGCGATGGTGGCTGGCACGACGACAGGGCTGTAACTGAAGTTCTCCAATAGCGTGCGACAATGGGGGGAAATGGCGGAGCTGACGTGCTGCCTTGTGGTGGAGGAAGTGGCTGGTGGACTCTCGACTCTCTCTATTCTTTTAAGAAGAGAGAGATGAATGGAGAACGAGAATGACGATGGTGTTTATCGTGAGAAACAAAAAAAAAAAAAAATCTGGGAAGTTGAAACTTGCAAGGCAAAGCTTGATTTTGACAAGACCAGGACAATTGATGAGACAATACCTCCTTTTGAAGAAAGAGAGGGGGAGGGGGAGGGCATTGTGTATTATTTTTATTTAGAATTTTAAGAAAGTAAAATACTCTCTCAGGGAAGTTTTTTTTAGCGATATGCTAAGATCTAAAATTTGTCGCATGAAAATACATTTTCTCACATTTCCTACGCAAATACTTCAAAAATGATCTATATCCATTCTTTTGCAATCCAATGTCATCACTATCGACTGATCCAATAGTTAGTAAAATGTCAAAAATAATAATTTTTCATGCATATATATAAATATATATTTAATATGCAACGTGTCTCAACACGTCGAAATTCTCTATTTTTTAAAAATGAGGTGTCGACATGTCGCGTCGCATATCCATGTTGGTTACTTAGCATTGAGCAAATGCCGATTTAGAGACCATATTGTATATTAGATTAAAGTTCAGGAACCATAATGATCAAATAAAAAGTTTAGAAGCCACATTATATATTGAGTTAAAATTCATGAACCATTTGTATAATTTTTTTCTAAAATCTTTATAAGCCCATGAGGCAAAATAAGGTGTCCACATTAATAAGAAATTTTTTTTTCATTGCCATATCACGAAAAAAAAAGTACCTTGAAAATGACGTGATTTTCTTGTTTATATATATTTTTAGCGCCATGAAATATATTTGTTAACAAAAAGCTTTTGAAAAGGGGAAATAAAAGTGGCACTCCAGTCCCACAACAAAGAATTTGTGTGCATAAGAATATCTAAACCGCGGCATATGATTTTAACAAATAATATATGCATTATGTGTTTTTCTTCTCTGACATAAAAAAAAAAAACATTTGCTAGTATTGACATTCTTCTCCGGACTATATATCTTCTCCTTCAATTACTATAAAGAGGTCTCTGGATTTCACCTATGCACTCGAAATTTCAATTTTCTCTATCTTACTCAAGTGAATTAGTTTCTGCATGCCCGCCCTTCAGGAATTTAAGTGCATCTATGCTGTGGAAAATAAATGATTTGAAATATATTTTCCTAAAAATGATCGCTTGTATCGCTAATAAAAATAAATAAATGTTCAAAATATTTTCATTGCTTACGAAGATATTTAGAAGATATTTAGACATAAATTATTTTTGATAATAAAAGCATTACTCGTTAACTATTAATTTCGAGCGATACGAGGAATATTTTAGCGAAATATTTTTTTAAATAATATATTTTTCGTAAAATAAACATAGCATAAAAAATAGAGTCAATAAAGAAATTTTTGTTTGAAGAGTCTTCACATAGGCTTCGTTTATTTCACAAAAAATGTGATATTTTTGGAAAATATTTTTCAGGAAGACATTTTTTAAGAAAATAATAATATTTTTGGGTGTTTGACTAATACTTAAAAATGAATCGAAAAATAATTTTCGTCGTTTGTTAAGAAATTGATTTTTGGTGACCGGCAGCCCGAGCAGGTGAGCGGCAATGGCGGGTGGTGGCAACCCATAATGGCAAGCGGTGACCAGCAATCGGCGAGGGGGGATGGGCGGCAGGCAGGCGATAGCGGAGGAAGGAACATCAGCAAAGGAAGAAAAACGAGAAAAGAAAAAGAAATAAGTATGAAAGAAATAAGGAAGAAAATATGAAGAAAATATTTTTTTCTTTTTAAAGAAAGTTTTTATAAGAAGAAAATATTTTTTAGAATTAATTTATTTTTTATTTTTTATATATCAAAAAATTCGAAAAATATTTGTTAAGAAGTTATTTCTTGTTAAATAAACGGAGCCTCTTAGTTGCGCTTTTCTGGTCAGTTGCATAAAATAGCGAACAGAGGACAAAGACCAACAACCTCAAACCGTCCACGCCAAAACCACATCGTGGGAAACGAACATTGCTCCGACCAAATCCTGCTCTCCCGTCCCACTTCCCTCGTCGCCGCGGGAGGAGAAATGGCGGCTAATCCTTCGACATTCCATCCGCTTCGTCTCGATCGCTCTCTGGCTCCTCGCGCTCGTCCGCCGTTCCGCGATCGCGCCTCCCTCGGGCTGAACCGCCGTCTCGGAGCTGCTCCGAGGATCGTTCTCTTGCGCTCTCGCAAGCATTCTTCTCCTTCTTCGGAAGGTTTTGAACCTTCGCTTCGGACGGATTATTCCGGTGCTGCGATTGGATCGCCTGCTCATCGTTCTTCGGCTTCGACCATCGACTTCCTCACATTGTGTCACCGGCTCAAGGTATGCATGAGATTCTCGGTTTCGGCTCGATTTCGCTTGCTCTTGCTCTTGCTAAGAGTCCGAGGAAGGTGAAAGCTAAGTGTGAAGCAGTTAGGCTCCCTCTCCCATTTTGTCGCGATTGATCAGTGTCCGCAGCTCTCGGAGCATGTGGTGATTGAAAAAAATGCGCTCTATTCCGTGCTGACTACTTCTTGTATCTGATTATCGATAGCTTTGAATTTTTTTCCTTGTAATATCGGATTGCATTAAGGTTCTGTTTCAGCTGACTTTGGTTGCTCAAAGAACTTGACGAATGAAGCTCTGGTCGTGTTTTAGGAAGCACGTTTCTCTCTCATGATTTATGATTTGGTTATGACATGAAGTGAGTGTCGAGACCCTGGAACCCTGAGCTTGCAACACTTGTATCTGTTCTTCAGCAGTTTTGGTTTTTTTAAGCGTTAGATTGCCTTTCTCTATTCTGATTTTTTGCAGGACTTTGCTGAGTGCTTTGCTGTACTCCACTTTCTTTGGTACTTTACCTCGTTGAACCTTGTTCAATATGTTCCATTTTTCGAACTTTGGGTGAGAACTTTTTGCACTTAAAGTCTTTTGCGGTCCTGGTACTTGAGTTTGATCTAACATCTAGCTTTGAGGTAGTTGTCCTGAAACTTGCATTCATGTCCCTTAATCACGCCTATTTCTGCTCTGCACATTGATTGTGAGTTGACCTTGAGCAAAGTATTTACCACAACACTGTGTTTGTTCTAGGTTCTATCTGATCAATAATGGTGAGTTTACGCCAAGCTAGATTTCTGTGTTTGTGTATCTAGGTTTCATCATATCTCATCATTTCCATTTAATGAAGTAGCTGACGGCAAAAGCAAGGAGAAAATGCTTGAAGTAGGAATTTGTAATTTGGGACATGTTTGACAAAGTATGTTCTGTAGAAATTATGATTTGCTCTCTTCCACAGACAACCAAAAGGAAAGGGTGGATCAATCAAGGGATTGACGGTCCTGAGTCAATTGCCGATCATATGTACCGCATGGCATTGATGGCTTTAATCGCTGATGATCTTCCTGGACTGGATAGGGAAAGGTGGGGGATCCTTGTTATGCTCTTAGATCTCTGCTCTTGTCAAATTTAGACTGACATTTATTAACAGTTGTTCATCTTACATCATCTTTTGATTTTAATCCATTAAAACTCCGAATGTTATTGTACTTTCTCAAATGATGTCCGTTTGGTCAAACAGTACCATACCATCTATTAGAAATGGGAGAAGTTGATGTGGTATGTGGTGTGACCGGAATAAATTTCACGTTATTCCCCGTTAGCCCATGCCGTCTCTATGTTTCTGCACAGGTGAGTGACAGAGCAATTTCACTTTGAACCATTTTAGAAGTTACATGAGCAGAACTTTGGAATTACTCGAATTTGATTGAAAGTAGGTATAGAGTTTACTCTTAAAAGAAAAGTAGCTACAATATGAATGACTAGTTTTCAACCTTGTGTCCCAATGAAACTCTTTCTAAAAATGTGTTTTTACTGTTTAAGCCAATTTGCAGGAAAGAGCTGTGCATTTTTTTTTCCCATTGTAAAGTCGAGATTTGTTTTCCATAATGCTCTTGACCAAATGGCACATGCATCCATACCAACTTTTCAGTGGATGTTCTATGTCACTTTTATGCTTTTCTCGTGTTCTCATGTCACTTCTTTTCCCCTTCCACAGGTGCATCAAGATAGCAATTGTGCATGATATTGCTGAAGGTATAGTTATCCATCTAATTTTCATCCTTGTTTTCTTTAATATTGTGATTATGTTGGCCCATTCTGTGCTTCTCTTATTTGATATTGCTGTTAGTTGGTTCATGCATAGTATAGCTGTAAATGCAAATGACTCATATGGAATGATCTTGCATTTATTCTTATTTCTATTCTTACAGTTGGATCTCCATAGACCGTTCTAATTCGATGGGTATTTTACTCGGGGAGCTACTGTTGTTATTCTGTATAGGACTAGTACTATTACAGATTTTTCAATTTTGTTGTCTTGTCTTGTCTACCCCACTATTTGGAAATATCTTCATATTTGGAAGAGGAATATTGGAAAGGAAAGAATAGATTTAGATATTTACAGGAGTAAAGAACAGAGAGGACCTGAAGTGATTCGGTTATAGGATTTTTCATGTAGTTTTCATTCTCCAAAGACCATCACAGGCTTCATTTTGTGTCATCAATTTGAATGAAGTTGCATCTTGAATTCTGTAGCTATTGTTGGAGATATAACACCAGCAGATGGCGTGCCTAAAGAGGAAAAGAGTAGGAGAGAACAAGCAGCTTTAGATGAAATGTGTCAAGTTCTTGGTGGAGGGATGAGGGGTACTGATCTTCTCATCTTTTAGATCTTGGATTACCCTTTTGCTCCTTAGTTTGACTCCAATTTAAATTCTCTTTCTGTAGCTGAAGAGATCAAGGCACTTTGGGCTGAGTATGAGAACAATTCTTCTCTAGAGGCTAATTTGGTCAAAGATTTTGACAAAGTATGTGTTTGCCGGCATGTAATACTTTATGAGCTACCGTTTTCTGGCACGGCACACTTCAGTTCCTTGAAATTTCTGCTGTAGTCTTGTTTGCTCTTTGCTGGTTGATCATCATTTCATATCTATGCTTTCATGTTGATATTTGCCTTTCACATAATTTGAAGCAAGATAGTTTTCCTTCAGCGGCACAGGATTGCAGGATAAACATCTATGCTTTTATTATAGTACTCCCATTTCAGTGTAATCGTTTCTTATTTATTTATGGATGTGAAGCATTTGGTTGCCGATTTTTCAGGACTTCTCAATTTATTGGGCTTCTTGTTGAGATCAGATCCTGTTCTTGATGGCATGGTTTGCTTAATTCAAGTAAACTAACATATGCCATTTTCCAGGTCGAGTTGATTCTGCAAGCCCTGGAATATGAGATGGGTAATGCATCCACCTACTGTCTCTCGATGTGTGTGCAGACTCCTCAGACATTTGCTGTGTGTGTAGTTACCTATTCCCTGTTGTTGTTTCGTGTTGGCCAACCAATCTTGTTACCCGTGTTAAGCATGAAGAAGATTTTGTACGCTACCTTCTTTGGTAAACTTGGAAAGAAAATGAGCTGCTATCATCAACGGTACAGACAAGTTTGTGACCCTTTCAAAATTAAAGCTCAAATTTCTGACAAACATTTCTGGAGAACCTCCATGGGGTGATTTAAAAGTTCTGATTCCAAGTGAGCTGATTAGAGCTTTGGACCAATTAGTTTTAATTGCTTTGATCGTGAATGATCTTTCCAGTCAATATTTCCATCTCCCTACAGCTTGAAAATGACATTTCTATGTATTTTTGGCTCCTTATTTACCAATCTGGGTGGCTTTGCCTTCTGCCGCCATACTGCTTATTAGCAAACTGGCAAGCCTTAAGATGACAAGTTAATTTGCACATGATGGGAGAATCCTGGTTGTGAGCGAAATTTTTAACCGTCTGGCTGTGATATACTTTTGAACTTTTATCCTCTCTGCTGAATGCAGTGGTTAAAGTATGCTCGTGATTGTGCTGACCAGGATTCCATCACTTTAATGGCATAGAATAGAACTGTTAGTGGGTGGAGGTAGAGAAGCAAAAAGTATTACTTTGGGATTTCTTGGGCTAACATTATCATTAGATCTGCTTAAACTGCACTATAATGACTCTGCCTTTTTCTTTTGTTGATTCAATTTCGTTGATGCTACTGACAATCGATGACAGCAGGTATACAGATAATATGGTCAAGTCATGTGATATGTCTAATTTTTCTTGTTTCTTTTGTCAAGATCTGTCTCATCTCTGTCTGTCTTTGTCTCTGACTCTCTCTCCCCCTTTCTTTCTCGCCCTCCCTGTTTATCCCTTCCATATTTGAGTATGCTGATTGAGATTTTGTTTCTTGAATGATTCTATCATACTTAATGGCACCCAACTTTTTGAAGTTTGTACTCACGCCTAAACACTCATTTCCAGTCATACAATTAGATTTGGGAACTGCAAAAATGTCCTATCTATTCCTGGCCTTGATTTAGTTTCTACTTATACACTCTCCTAGAACCTATCTCATTTGAGGTTATGCTATGTCCATGCAGAACACGAGATGGTGCTGGATGAGTTTTTCCTTTCAACAGCAGGTTTCTTCTGATTCTTTTCTCACTTTATTTTGGGATTTGGATTTAACATTTGTCTTTCTTTCGTTATGTTCCGTCATGTAGGTAAGTTTCAGACAGAAATAGGAAAGAGCTGGGCAGCTGAGATTCTTTCAAGGAGGAATTCGAGGCTATCGAATGGGCTGAACTAACCACTTCATTAATAAATCCTGTTTTTTTACGTCAAGTTGGGTCCCAACTTTCTGGATTAAGGTTTCTTGTGGACAATCATCTTGAGTGGTTACGTCCTTCTTGTTACTCCCACAGAATTGGGGGTATAAACTGATAGCTTTTCTCCTGGAAGCAAAGTCCTGAATTTGGTCCACTAACACCAAGCAGCGGGAGTGTTAACTCAGAAATCCACCATTGCAGCTACACTTAATGGTTACATGAACAGTGGGGAAAAAAAAACCGTTCTCATGTTTCCTTTTTTTTTTGGTTCTCACAAATTAGTTTGTGTGAGAAATGGATATATCAAAGCAAAATAGAATAGAGAGATATGAAGGATCCTTTGATGTTGAGCTTTTCAACCTGATAAGCAGCCTTATGAATTTTTCTGACTCGGTGCTCACCCTGCCTTAGCAATGGAAAATATGACTTCTTCAATAGTATTCTTTTTCTTGGATCTTTTCTATGTCAGCCGATGCTCTTTGCCTTTTCCTTTTCGGGAGGATCCGGGGTACTGAATTCCCATTGCCCTTGCTTGTGGTACTTGTCTCTGAACCTGATATGCTCACACTGCTATACTTCGAGCAAGCCAGAGGTAAGAGTAAAATCAAAAAGGCACGTGAGATATTCTTATTGATTTGATGGTTGAATTTCGGTTTGATGATACCTTTTTGGGTCATATGCATTATGGAAATCTGCTTGCTCCGAGGGTAAGCTCTAGTGTCCCTGTAGTCAGCCATCCAGCAACTCTTGATTCCGGCTGCCATTTTTTTGGCATTCTTATACGCAGCAAGCTCCCCTTGCATTTTCATTTCCGCATACTGCCAGAGTTTTGCAGTCAAACTTCGACAACTAATTAATAGTACTCCAAAACTTGGAAAGCCAGAAAAGTTCCATCGTTGAATTATGAGAGTTCTTCCAATTTCATGGTCTTCTTCTCTGTTAGAGCTATGAAAAGGGACACAATCTTCCTGACTTAAAAGCAGAAAGATCCCTACACCTCCGGCCCCATTGGCCTGAAAATCTTAGTTCCCCAACCCGCCATCACTTTCCCAAAGCCTTCTCTTTCTCAAAGCTCTCGCATCAACTGCTGCAGTGCCAAAGAGTCATGTGCCGTAGAATTCGGATGATCGGCAAGAGAAGAAAAAGTCGATGTTAAACGGGTGACTTTCAACTGGTTTTGGTTAAACCATGAACATGCAAGTGCACGGTGATTCGGTTTGACCGTGCTTCGCTGGCTCGAAGGTGTGCGCACGCTCGAGAATTGGTTCACAAAATTCTCTCCGGCGGCCCAGCTTCGTCGTTCACGTTCTTGTTGATTTGAGCACCTGGATGGTGATTGGTGTTTGTTGCGAAGCGGATCATTCTAGTCTGGATTTGCACTCCAGATGCCTCTCTTGGGCCTCAACCTGTCAAACCGCACGACATTTCAGACGGGGAAAACGTCGGTCACACCAAAATGTTGTCGACGCACCACCTTCCACTTCTTTAAGCCCAGGTAGGAAAACGAAACATTGTTCCGCGCCACCATTGAAATCTGGGACATAGCCGCACTCCGAAATCTGGGACGAAGTTACTAGACCGTGTGTAGTTGTCATTTGGTCTATGGCTATGGGTACCAGCCCAAAAAGAAGCCTGACGATGACGATACATGTGTTAAAAGGATGTGTCCGCGCATGTTATGGTAGTAGTGCTGGCGAAGATCGTAGAGACGCGTGGGCGCCCAAAAACCTGCGGCCTCTCGTCTAATCGTACCCACCGACACTTCCGTCGTCAAAAGTCGCCGCTATGTCTGTATTCTATGTTATCCTTGTCACTTCACATTCTCCCATCTTAACGGTCCACAACGACGGTAAACATTGAAAAAAGGAAAAAAAAGACATTTCCTTTTTCTCTCCGAAGAGCAAGGGAAATTCGGGAAAGGGGAAAGAACAGGACAAAAAGCAAAAGACGGTCAACCGAAAAACATAGGAGGAGAAAGATAAAGGGAAGGTAAAAGTGTTGGGGAAAAGGCCCCACATTAGGGCTGATCCGGACTGGTGTGACGCAGTGGAAAAAGGTCCACGACCATAAATGTTCATGGTGGCCATGGCCAAGGCACGTGATTCGAATCGTTGAAGATCACAACCCACCACAGCAGGGTCTCCGAAACGTGGAGCAGAATGTAGACGGGAACTTCACGGGCCGCAAGGACACCGAAAAGGTCGATGGATGCATATTTAGTGGTCATTAATCGCCACGTCGTCAGCCCACATGGCTCGCATAGGCCTAGTCATCTCCATTCAAAAGGCGGCACATGTCCTACGACATGGACCGGCTAGAGAACCCAAAAAAAGAAAAAGAGAAAAAAAAAAAAAGACCGTAGGCTTTCTTTTTCTCCCTCCTCTCCTATGGCAGATTGAAAAAATGACACGCGTCGCCTCTTAAGTGGAGTTGATTAGGCTCACCCACGTCGGGTAAGCCGATGCCGTGGTGGTTACCAACCATTCAATATCTTTCCCCGTGAATCTAACGGGACGCATCTCGACCCACCACTCCCGATAATTTCCGTCGTTCCTCGGGTCCATCGTCCTGAACCGGGGGGGGGGGGGGGGGGGAGACCCGCGAATAGATTTCGTGCTCCCGCTCTCGCTGTACATGGTAAAAAAAAGAGAGGTTGGTTCTCCTCTAATTACATCGTTGAATATTAAGACCCGCTCATACTTTTCGCAAGCTTCATTTGGGACCCACTCTGCATATGACCTAGTCACGTGGATACATTGGACCATACCATAGAGAATCTCCCCCCCGTTTAATGTGCCGTTGTTCTTTTATTCTCTTCCACGCACCGAAGATATTACAATCCGAGCTTGTCCTGGGTGCCGGACGAGGACAAATTGCGTCTTTATTAAGAATAAACTTGGGGTTGCGTTTTAATTCTCCCTAATCAAAGAATAATCATATGATTAGCACAAGAAATCCCATGCGGACCAAGCTGTATTTGTCCCACTATATTATTCCGGTCAAACAGGGGGCCTCCCAAAGGAAAAAGTCAAAACACGTACAGATATATAAAATAAAATGAAAAAATATGATATTTATTTTGTTTTATAGCATCACACGCTGTGCAAAAGACAAAAATCAAACATTTGAATTACGGGTGACCGGTTTTTTTTTTTTGTACGGCGAAAATCTTTTAGAGTAATCCTTGAATGAAATTTCAAGCTAATTTTCCGAAAGCAGAAATGTGAAAGGGAAAAAAGAAAAAGACCGGAAAGCGCACCATGCTATTTTTGTCAGCAATGTGCTTTAGAGTTTTCTTTTACTTTGCATATTTTACCGCGAATCAACGACAACTCAAATCTTAAATGAATTGATCATGAGATGAATTGAGCTTAACATTGGCATGTCTTGAAATTCATGTAACTTAAAACAAGTCGGGCTCGAGACGCTGCGACAGTAGATCGATTTGAATCGAAACTCGACTCGTACAAGAAAAGTCATAATTTGAACTGGATCCGATTGAAAAATTGGATCATGGGGCTACTAAATACTGCTCAGAAACCAAAAACATATCCATATGCCTAAGCAAGAGGGCTTATAAACTACCATTAAAAGACGCAACCTTCAAAGAAATAGATTATGATTTGCAAAATCTCGGCTTGGCAATGAGGAGGGCGTGGCGTTACTCAGCAGAACACCTCGTCAGGAAATGATAAAGTAATAATCGAGGCGAGTTGATTTGACGTTGCAATGAAGCCAACCAATGCAGAAGGCCGTGATGATAATGAACCCTGAATTATCTGAATCATGACTTGATAATGATATCGTAGACCTTCACTGTTGTCGTCCTCTTGAAATCGGACAATCCCTTAAAAAGTAGTATTATTACTCTTGACGTCCGTCTCACATTTGTGTTTTGGATCGGTGGCCCCACATTCCGTGTGCCTACTTGCAGTTGCTCTGACGCGAGAGAGAGAGAGAGAGGCACACAGAAGCTTCCAGGACTCGTTCATCGTCTAATTTCAAGAATGATGAAATGTGATGACTTCAAATGGTTGAATGAGTGAGAGATTTGCTTGGAGGGCAAAAGGCTCGGCTCTGGTGATTCTGAAGCATATTTTTGGGTTTCGCCTACGCTCGCTTGTTTCGGGTCGGTGTTGCTACATTTCTGTACTGGAGATTCGGGCTGTAATTTTTCCTTTCAAGTCCTGAATCGAATGAGAAAAGCTTGGATTTTGCTAGGTTCAGTCTATGGCTCATGAATCGTTGTTTCTTTTGGAGTTTGTGATCTGTCATTTGCCTTTTTGGAGCTGATCTGTGTTCGCCTGCGACGTTGCCCCTCTTGGTTCATCCGGGTTAATAAGCTCCATCGCTCCCGGAACTGTGTTCTACTCTTCATTGGCCGATACCGATGGTCTTTCCGGTGACTCTGAGTCGGGGCAGAGAAGTGATTCTGCTTGTGGTTTTGGGTTTGGCTCAAGAACTGATTTAGTCGCTTGGATTGTCCTCAAAATTTAGTCTTCTTCGCTGGAAAAGGAAATGTGGAGGTGTCCGTGTCCAGTATGTTAACAGAATCCTCAAAAGATTTGACATGATTTGTGGAACTGGAGATTGATTGATCTGCTGTCTGGGCTGTGTCGATCTCAGAGATGGCAAGTACTTCGCCATCTCCGGATAAATCCCCCTCCGCTGTGCCACCACCAACTACGATATCTCCACCGCCACAGCCTTCCTCTCCTCCTCCTCCGCAGCCTTCCTCTCCCGCTACACCCAAGGCAAATCCACCTGACTCCACCACCCCTTCAACTCCATCACCACCACCTCAGACTCCTCCAGCGATGCCATCCCCGCCACCATGGGCACCGCCTCCTAGTAGTGCTTCGCCTCCACCTCCTTCTTCCAAAGCTCCAACGCCCTCAACTCCTTCCCCACGATCATCAGATCGGCCACCAAGTCCGGTCCCGCCTTCACCTCCTCCTCCAACTTCCCCACCGTCGCCTAGTCCATCAGTTCCTCCTTCGCCACCTGTTGCTGCTGCTCCTCCGGGCTCGCCTCCGCCACCACCTCCATCACGAGTACCTCCAGTGCGTTCAGCACCTCCACCATCAACTCCACCACCTGAGATTTCACCTCCACCACCACTAGCTCCAAAACCACCTAGTTCGCCTCCGCCGCCACCTCCATCACCAGTGCCGCCAGTGCGTTCACCACCTCCACCATCAACTCCACCACCAGAGATTTCACCTCCACCACCACTAGCTGCAGAACCACCTAGTTCGCCTCCACCACCAACTGCAAAACCTCCTAGATCACCTTCGCCGCCTTCTGCAGACCCCCCTGAAAGCCCACCTTTGCCACCATCAAGTCCACCTCTAAGTTCGCCTCCACCCCCAGCACCTGTGTCGCCCTCACCCAAAAGTTCACCTCCACCACTAACCTCAAATCCGCCAAAAAGTTCACCTCCCTCTCTGGCAGTTCCTCCAGCTAAATCACCTCCACCACCCAGGTTTAGTTACCCCCCGCACAGTTCTCCACCAACTCCTCCAAATTCTCCTCCAATCTCAGCATCTGCACCCTCTCCGTCAGGTCACTCTCTACCTTCCACTCCTATCCCTCCAACCCCTGCATCAACTGGTCCGACTACAAGCAACAATCCTATTTCAACTTCCAGTTCCAATGAGACAGGGAATTCCGGTTCTGGAATAGGAACAGCTGGCATAGTGGCGATTGTTGTGGCTGTGGGTTTCATCCTCATTAGCCTTATTGGATTTGCTACCTGGCGCATGAGAAAACGAAGGAAAAAGGTGACTGGACTTAGTGGAGTCTACATAGTTCCGTCACCCGGTGCTTCTTCCCCTGGAACAGGTACTCTAGAGATGCTACCCTCTCTCCGGAAAATCTTTTATACGCTTTTGTGTATCATTTGTGTGGGTGAGCTGTGGTCTCATTCATAAAATGTGCTCTCTGTTTTGGCGCCTCAATAATCTTGCAAAAACGCACACTCCAATTTGGCACGATGGTTAATACGCGTGCTTCTCTCTTGGGACTGTTAATGTTGGAAGTATAAAGCATTCATGCGCTGCAAGATATGTAAGCGACGCAATATGAATATATCAAATGATGTCGGATGTCTAGTTTGACCTAATGAGGAATTTAACACATAGGAATCTTCAAATTCATTAAACTTTCAACTGTGTTCTGAAGAAAAACCAAACATGGTTCAGAATTGGTGTAGAGAGGCATAAGAGATTCACCTCTTTTAATCCTTGTTCTCGAGTATATGTGGAATTAAGAGTGGATCTATATGTGGTGGTTTTTAACTTGAATAATGGGTTCACATTATGAATTGTGTCCAGATTCATCTGTTATCAAGACGCAGTCTTCTGCACCCCTCCTTGGAAGTACTTCAGGTAGTGATGTTTACTCGCCGAAGGAGCCAGGAGGAATTGGAAATTCCAGGCCATGGTTTACATATGAAGAGCTGGTCAAGGCTACCAATGGTTTTTCATCTCAAAATCTATTGGGTGAAGGTGGATTTGGTGCTGTCTATAAAGGATTCCTTCCAGATGGGAGAGAGATAGCTGTAAAGCAGCTAAAAGTTGGTAGTGGGCAAGGGGATCGAGAATTTAAAGCTGAAGTTGAAATCATCAGTCGCATACACCATCGCCATCTGGTGTCGCTGGTTGGGTACTGCATTGCTGACACCAGAAGGTTGCTTGTGTATGAATATGTGCCTAATAATACCCTCTACTTTCATCTTCATGGTACAGTAATTGCTCATCTCAAACTTCTCAATGCGTCGATGCTCAAATTCTTTGTGCAGATTGTCTTCCGCCCCTTCTGATTTGTAGTTTTTCCCTTCTGACACGTAGGAGAAGATAGGCCAGTGCTGGACTGGGCAACACGTGTTAAGATTGCTGCTGGTGCTGCTCGTGGACTAGCTTACCTTCATGAAGACTGTAAGCACCAGTTCTGCAATTACTATGCACATTAGCTTGATTTAATCTGAGAAATACAAAATAAAATCCCTTTCTTTTTGTTGCAATGTTATTTGGGAAAAGAATAAGAAGATCAAACGTTACTTGTGGATCATATTATTGATATCCATTAAAATGTAAAGCAAAGTATGAAAATAAGCTTAACAGATACACTTATTTTTCTTAGTCTATTTTTTTGTTCACTTGAGAGACAAAAGGATGTAATAATGATTCAATTCCAAGAGGTATTTGTTCTTGGAGTGAATTAGCTCGATTTACTTTTTCAACAGTACATTTCTTTTAGTAGATTTTGTCATGGAATCTTCTCTTCCCATGATTTACTAATGTGTAATTTTTTTCTTAATTTTGATTGTCTTTTTCAGGCCATCCTCGTGTTTTTCATAGAGACATCAAGTCGCCAAACATTCTTCTAGATAATAACTTTGATGCTCGGGTGTGACTACTATCCCTATTGGACAGGCTTTAATTGGTTCTTGTGAAAAAGAAGTTTGGCTGTACTGATGCCTAGTTCTTTGCTTATCAGGTATCAGACTTTGGACTTGCCAAATTAGCTCTTGATGCAGATACACATATCACTACACGTGTGATGGGAACTTTCGGGTATGTAGTGTTGTCAATTTTCAGTTGTGATGCTTAGAGAGGACATCTATCTGAGTTTTATGAGAACCTACTGTCGCATGTTCTCTTTAACATAAATTCTTCATGGCGACATTTCAGATACATGGCTCCTGAGTATGCATCAAGTGGCAAATTGACCGAGAAATCTGATGTTTTCTCTTTTGGCGTTGTGCTTCTGGAGCTAATAACTGGACGGAAGCCTGTGGATGCATCACAACCCTTGGGAGATGAGAGTTTAGTTGAATGGGTTAGTTACAAACCCTTGTTTTCTTTTTGCATTTGCTGATCATGATTTTCCATATTAAATTGACTTGGATAAAGCTGTAAGATCTAGCAGAGCAAATACAGATGCTGGTCATCTGTCTTTGTGGAGCACGTAAAGCGGTAAAGCGGTGTGTTGAATCTGGTTTTAGTTTTGTTCATACTCGTTTTCTGAGGTTGGCCCATTGAAAAACCTAAATTGCGAAGGAGTTCATTAATTAAGTACTTAAAGAGAATTTATGTATCGGGGTTCTATCCTTAATAGTGGCAGTCTTTAGAAGACGATGTCCTAGCCAAATCAATCTAATTGTGCATTTATTTGCATCCTTTAAACCTTTATCTATTAGTATTGGCTATGATGCTTTTCTGTCGCTATGATATAATAGTTGGATGGGTCTTCAGTCATATATTATACTGCTGTTCTAACATTGAGGTCCATATTGGAAGAAAACAACTAGCACGAATAGATTTTGGGAAACTTACGGAAAGCAAAATCTATTATGTGGGTCCATCATTAACATATCATCTTACTTATTAGCTCTTTCTGAGATTTAATTTGACCTGAGCATTGATTGAACTTTCGAAATATTACACAATGGAATTGGTAATGTAATGTCTATGGCCTGAGTCAGGACAGTTGCTTATATACATTAAAGGTTGAAAACAATGCAACCCTTTTTAATCATCTTGAGATTGAGAATGAAGATGACATCTGAGCATTTCTACCTTTTCTCAGGAAAACTGCGTTGTCTATTATTATTAGGTGTGCATGGCTAAATTGCTAAGTGCCAACTTCTGGTAAATTTAGGAACTACTAGCAGGTCTACTTTCCCTTAAGTTGTTGTTTCTATGGAAGATGATGTCTAGTGGATTACTTGTTTGGCAACAGGCCAATTGCATTTAGTGTCACCTCATTGTATTAAGGACACTATAATATTTTGACAGTATATTCAAGTCTAACGGAGTACGCGGTTGTCTTTGAACTTATGGTAGAGTGGACCCTCTCATGAACGATGGGATCACCATTACCTCTGCTCTAGAATGTTGAGTGTTTTTCAGGTCCAACTCAATGAACTGATTAATCCAAAATGCACAAGCATGGCAAATGGAGTAGTAGTAAATAATGAAACATTCGTTTCACTAACCAATATATCCTACCGTCTTCCAGGCTCGACCTTTGCTGAGCCATGCACTTGATAATGAAGAATTTGAGGGTTTGGCAGATCCAAAGCTTGAAAGAAATTATATTGAGGCCGAAATGTTCCGGATGATGGAAGCTGCAGCTGCTTGTGTGCGACATTCAGCTGCCAAGAGACCTCGTATGGGACAGGTAAGTTCTAAATATGCATTTTGGTTGGAACTTATCGGTCGTCTGTGAAGATATCCTGAGTCAGGTCATACCTTGCAGATTGTCAGAGCATTTGATAGTTTGGCTGCT
The DNA here is from genome assembly GCA_016432845.1 of Psidium guajava. Classification (NCBI taxonomy): domain Eukaryota; kingdom Viridiplantae; phylum Streptophyta; class Magnoliopsida; order Myrtales; family Myrtaceae; genus Psidium; species Psidium guajava. The sequence continues at coordinate 7,763,650 of CM028228.1, read as the reverse complement.
GCCGACTTAACCAATGGAATGAGATTAGGAGAGAGCGAGGCGTTTAATTCCGCTCAACAATCTGCAGAAATCAGATTGTTTCAGAGGATGGCTTTCGGCAGCCAAAATTACAGTACAGAATTCTTTAGCCGGTGTAGCTCAAATAGTTGAAGGATGGTTTTGGTAAATACTACGAGAGGATCCATTTTTCATCAAGAGCGTTTGTCTTGTCTGAGCTGGCTCTCAAGAGCTTATCCGCTGGTAAAGGGCAAAACTCACTCTCTTGTACCTGTAAGTAGGTTTCTTCATAAAGTCGAGCGGTGCACTGCCTTACCGCAAATTTTTTTAGGGTAGCCAGTATTATAGCATATCTTCTATTGCCACCGAGGTTTAGGGTGGTGTGAAAATCTCATTGATTCAATTTTGTTCGTTGTATTCAAAATCACGCTAATGAAATTAGTCTCCGCAATATCTTACAACTTTCCTGTCCTCAATTTGTCTTTAAATTTGGGGGAGAAGAATATGTTATGCATCGGTGAACAAACAGTCGGCATCTGCATCAACAGAATCGAGCTCGTGACTCCAAATGAAGGGAAATATTGTAAAACTCCCCATAATATTACTGTTTCTGCAAGAGGGTGACTTCTTTATTTTTGCACCAGTAATGTTTGGGAGACAAAAAAAATTTTCTAGCGATCTGTATGTGAAAGCTTATGAGGTCATTTCGCGAGGAATACTTTATGATTGCAGACACTTCTAAATATCGGTCTAGGTAGTTTTGCGTCTGTAACGTTACTGTTTATATGATGGTTGTAATCTGGAGTTCTGGAGGAGGCCGCACTCTTGTATCGACGTTCTTCGGAAGTGCACAAAACCAGTAAAGGGAACTGTATCGTTATGGTGACTCCCGCAAATTGCTACTTCTCTTCCTATAAACCTACGTGATTAAAATTTTGATGTGATTAGCGTTATTTAAAAGTTATAATCCCTGCGAAACGCTTATGTCTCGGTCAATAACTTGAACCGCAAGAGTCCTTTTAATGACCAGCTGTGAACAACCCTTAGATCTCGTATTATAGAAATCTCTATTAATTATTAAGTTGGAATTTCCTTAGTGATCTTGTTAAGTCCGACAGGATTAAATCCAGTTGATGCTTTGGCGCAGATGATTGCTTGATCTAGGAAGGAAGACATGAGAACAATAATCTTCATTATTAGAAAGTATTTTATCCGAAAACAAAGGGCGTGAGCATCACATCAAAGCAACGACGTGGCAACCCAGGAATCATCCTGTGGCCGCTGAAACTGAAGAGTAGACTCCAAGATTGCCAGATTTTGACGGGGAACAAGCAAGACTTTTTGCTTCCTTGAAATTTAGTATTCCTCTCATTCCTTGACAAGCCCAGCTGACAACAATGGTTGCATCCTAAGATTTGCCAAGCAATTTAAAGCCATATATGACTCATTGCCACCTTTATTAGCTTTAGCTGCATGATATCTGCTTGCTTGCTTTACCCTTCCTGATAACCTCGCTAGAGAGACAAAGATCCTTGTTTCTTAAACCTAAGATGATCTCTTCGGCTAATCATTCGCCTCCAAACCGCATCCACGAGTCATGGAAGACTGGAACGCGCTTGCCGCGGATTGCATAGTCGTGTCGTGCTGTTGCCAATGCCTAATCCTCCAGATTGTCGTCTTCGTCTTGTTGAAAACTCCACGCCGGCTGTTCCAGAAGACGAAGCAATTCGCCAAGAAAAGGCTTCGGCATTCCAGGAGAAAAAGGAAAGGCCTCAAAATGACAAGGCATTTGCGAGAAGGACGGGTTGTGGAAGGCCCGGGGTGCTCTATAGACGAGTCGGGGAGAGGCGGGCGATGCATGGAGGAGGTTGAGAAGGTATTGGAAGAGATGTCTCAGAAGGGTGTGTTTGGATTTGGGAGCTTCTGGGGCAGGGAAAATGGAGGGAGCTTCTCAGGATGTGTATGTGATCATCAGGGATTTGATTCCGGTGTTGTTCAGTTTCATCTAATCGAAATTGTTGATTCTTCAGCTACAAGTATCTGAGGAAGTAAATCCATTCTTTATGCGTAATTTCCCAAAGAGTCACAAGTCGACGAATTGCTTTCGACATTTTCAACCTTCTTTCAATTGAGAAGACATCCAAAGCTTTTGATGCCTTCTATTGCATTGACGGTCCTTGCAAGGTGGCACCATGCGCTTCGAGCGACGTCCGAGAGACTAAAGAAGTCGGTCACAGATTTGGAAAAATGAAACATCATGAGTACGCAACGGAAGCTGAGTTGGTATTTCACCAAGAAGATGATTCTGTTTTCTTCCTTAACGAAACACCTGTGCACGAAAACCCCATCAAACGGTACATCTTATGAGTTCGTGAATGATGCATTATTGAAAGCTCTGCAGGGAAACAAATGCACGAAAGAGGGCTGTATCTTCCTGGACCACTCTGATTTTGACTTTCTCTGCATTGACTCTGTACAGCGCAATTGACAGATGTTTTAGTGCTGGAAGCTTTATTAATTTACTGAGGTATTGCAACCAAGTATTATATGATCACCGAAAAGTCAACACAAGTAACAGTCATTCGGAGCATTCTCTCTGAAACCAAATCCAAGCTTTGATTCCTCAGAGAGTGTTCTTAAAGACATGTAACGGGTCAACCGGGTATGATGCTGTAAGAGATATTGAATTCTCAACATCTTTATTTGGCAAATTCAAATGCAACCTAACTTAATTTCCAGAGGATCCGTTCATTAGCCCTGCCATGAATAATGGAGATGGATGTTTGTCAACAGCAATGCTCCTTACTCTATAATCCCTGTTTCATGGCCACATATTTTTCCGGCTAAGTAACGGGAAACCTTTCTATTGTTCCATGAATCCAATTTTCATTTCATCCGGCAAAAGCCATCTTGCGATAATTTACATATTTCCTATATACATTATGATCAGTTCTGCATTCCAGTTGCTTATGCGGAATTTCTGCTTTCAACTTCGCTGAAACAGAGAATTAATTGATGAATGCGTGTAATGATGCGACGGTCCACCAGAGTGCTTTCAGGAAATTAATAGCTCCATATAGAAACTCAAGTGCAGCATCTAGGAGAAATGCAAGACTAACCTCTGGATAATCATGTAATATGTTCTGTACACTATCCACACCTAAAATGAATACTCTCTGCTATGTCCTACATACATTGTGCTGCGCACCAAAAAATTTACAATGCACAGCCTATGTCAGACTCAGGCATATGGTACAACTGAACTCTGTTTCTATACATCTTTATTGTGATTCCAAAGGCAAAGTTCGTCTTTGAAGGAGGCCAATTTAATCGACATATATTTTCTGTGAAACTCATCTACACCGGGGCAAGTTTTGTATTTGAACTTCCGGTCATCAGTCTGCCAAATCCTAATGTTTAGCTACCCAAGAAGATGTAACAGCGGCTAGTCATGTGCTATGATTTCCATCTTGCACACGCCTAGATTTTGCAGCTAAACGTGCAGTGTGACCAACTGTTGTCGGCCGCAATGATCTCTGCCGCACCATGTCGCAGTACTCAATATCGTCCGTTCGACCTTCATGCCTTATCCACTGTATCATTCCATGGTACATGGGAAAGAACCGCATCTGAAGTGCTGAGAACGAGAAGTAAGGGATCAGGGCTGAGATCATCACAAAGATTGTGACCAGCCAAAAGGAAGGTGCAGGGGCAAGCGCTTCAACGAAGACTTTGTAAGCAGTGGTGGATAGGGTAGGCGATAAGGCTCCATACGCCAAAAGGAAGAGATACCAGATGGCAACCGATCCCCAGATGAAGACGTGCTGTATTAGAGTGAAGTAGCTGATGGCGAGCGCCATCTGCAAATTCACAACCCAAACTACACACGTGTACATCGTCGCTCCTAAGATTTCAAATCCGACGATTTTACCGCCACTGTTGAATGCCTGGTGCTCCAAGGCATTTGTGCACAAGAAGAAAATGATGACTGCACTAATGAACCCGTTGAACATCCAGCCCAGGATTCGAAGCCAGCTGAAGAGCATATTCTGAACCCCTTCCTGGTACAATATTGGAAACTGCAACAACAAAACAAATGCAAGAAAAATTTATAATCGGGTTCGTGATCTTCAAAAGGACAAGCCAAATATGTCATTTAGAGCTGCAATCATGGAATTTAATCTCTATAGCAATATTCATCCAGAGACATTGGAAGTGATGCCCATGATCAGACTTGGTCCACTTCCTGGCACCATATGGTGAAGTATATTGTCAGGAACATAAAGGTGCATTCCACTATTGAAATTAAATGGGTGTTGTTAACGAGTACCTTCAGGGAACTTGTCAAGCATATTTTATTAGGTATGTTTTGATTTGTAAAGCAGTGATTACACATAACAAAAAAGTATTGTACTGGAAATAGCAAATTTTCATCATTTTCTGATTAGCTTCACTTGTTAACAAAGTCCAGATTAACTATCTTTGTTCCTTCACTTTCCTAAAAAGAGATTTTGACACTCTTGTTCAGTACACAGGCTAAGTTGATCTACTTGCAGTTCCCAGTAGAAAGCGCCATGCATTTTCCGCAATTATCCAACTCTGCGATGAATTATAATGCAAGGGGAGAGAACTTTCACCAAATAAGGTGCCCAAAGAAGGTGCTGCCACAAGAAATTGGTAAACCTCAACATTGCTTTGCTCTATGATTTGATCCTCTATATGGTTAAATGTCAATTGTGGTAAACTCTAGTTACATCTGGTTAAAACGTGAACATACCTTGAGGCAAAACCGGGCTGATACATCCTGATCAAAAACTCCTAGTGCAAGTACAGGGAGTGATGTGAAGAAGACGTTGAAAAGTGACAGAAACCAATCATTGTAGGCAGGTTGTGCAGAAAAAGAGGTATGTGCTTCATACAAGAAGAGAGAGAAGCCAAAGACGATGTTCTTGTAGAAAAAGTAGCATATCTGCAGCAGAAAGATAGCAGCATCATTAGACAAAGTAAAGTGCTTTATTAGATCACTTCTGATAATTTTATTGGTCATAATCAGACATAGTAATGCTTGTTTCTACATTTAGAAGAGCATTACCATTGTTGAGATCCTTCTGTAACACCAATGTCCATGAACAAGAAGCAAGCGCTCTAAGTAACGGAACTGAGCTATGGCAATATCACTGGACATGACTGCCTGTTATTCGAGAAGCAGAGAAAAGACAACAAATGTAAGAAATAATAAGAAAGGTAGTTGATGTAATTGTTACAAAGAAAATGGGGATTAATATAATTGCAATACACTGCTGATTACCTGCATTCCTTCAACCCCACTAATTCCGATACCAATATCTGCTTCTTGGAGCATTCCCACATCATTCGCACCATCACCAATCGCTAGTGTTGTTTTGCCATTGCCGGCTTTAACCAATCTTGTCACCTGCATTTACCAGTTTCAAACGTTTGATGTGACTTACTAGATTAAGTATTGTTTGCTTCAATGACATTGAAGCAAAGATGCAATGCTTTTGAATAAGAAATGCATACTAAACATAAGGACCCACCAGTGCCTTTTGCTTTGGTGATGAACGACAGCATATAACAGATGCACAACTGATCGCAAGTTGTAGAAACGTATCCTTAACATCATCCTCCAATGCATAGGCAAGTGATTTTCCATCAATAATCAAAGCAAATGCTTCAGAGCTTCCACTTGATTGTCTGAACAGAGCCATCCCTTCACTTATCTGATGTAGAACACTTTCTTTTGATGCCTGAAGGATCAATCGGCAATAGTTCATTAAGTCTACAGGAACTCATCAAGGGTAAGAAAAAGAATTTATTCCAATTCCTTTTCAGTGTTGGTAAAACTAACTTAGAGGAAGATGCCAAACAGATTAAAGTTCACATCCCCTTTACTAATCAGTTCCTCTATGCAGTAAATGAGGGGCCTAAATGTTTTCCAAGAGTTGCACATGTTAGGAAAAGAATATCTTTTATAGACTTGATTTATACACTTCTTTTGCGACCCCCCCCCCCCAAAAAAAAATGTTCTGGCATACCTTTCTTAGCGCAGTCTTCTCTCCAGCCTTTTCTAATGCTAGAATATCAGGGGTCTCCAGAGTGATTATGATTTGCTTCATTCCCCGTCTTAATAAGCTACAAGCAAACCTGCAGTATATTGTATCCAGAGATTAGAATGATGAATTATTATAGAAAAGTAAGACTTCACGAATGATATCGACATAAAGATAATGTGCGCAAACTATACCCAATATTGATGGCTGTCTCCATCTTATCTCCTGTCAAAACCCATATTTTGATCCCAGCTTGAGCAAGTTTGTCAATGCAGTCAGGAACCTACCAGCAAAGACACAGGAAAGTCATTTTAACTTCTTTGATGGCTGACTAACTCATTAATTTGATGTTTCTTGTCCTACCCCATTCTGCAGCTTGTCCTCGACAGCAGTGGCACCAAGAAGAATCAGATCCTTCTCAACTGTCTCCATCACTTCTTCAATTAATGAGTCGCGCTCTGCACTAACCGAATTCTTGGCCCCATTAAATTTCTCATTGAACTTCCTGTAGTCATCTTCTTCAAGTTCACGATAGGCAAGTATTAATGTCCTCAAGCCTGCGTCAGCATACTCATTCACATGATCCACGGTGTTCTCTTTAAACTCCTGACCACTCTTTGATAGCCTTTCAAACATGACACTGCATATAATTTTATAGTGCAAGTTCTGACATCAGTGAATTGCATGAATGAGGAATTGGACAAAGCCTTGAATTGGGCAGTTGAAAACAAACCTGTCAGCCCCTTTACACAATAATAGTAGCTTTCCTTCCTCACTTCTCACTATTACAGACATCCGCTTCCTTGAGCTGTTGAATTCTAGAACATTCAAAAGCTGGTACGCCCTGCAGATGAAAGTAATACTATTAAGAAAAGAACTAAATGGTAAAAATTTGTATATTAGCCAGCAAGGGTAGACTTCAAAATCTAGCATAAAAAATGATAAGGAAAAAAAGGTGCTCCTACCAGGGGAAAAAAGGAGAACCATCACTAATGCTCATCCATCTATCACTCTTCCTCTGAATGACAAGTTTAGATGGGGCACAAAATTTAACTATTTAGAGCATCCGAGTTCGTTTCCTATTTTATATTTTAGGGCTATAGGCTACAAAGATCACAAGAATCCCAGAGACAACCAGTAGACTGCAGCATAGTTGATATGGGCTAGACTAGTTTCATACTTCTTCTTCTTCTTCTTTATTATTATTATTATTTTTTTTTTGTGATAATGATGAAGGAAAAGACACTGACCTTTCAACTTTCTGCCCAGTTACCGGATCAAACTCATGTAATGATATACTCGTCTGTGTTCTCTTGTAAAACTCAAAACCAATTTCTCTGGCGGCAATGACAAAGGCAGCTTCATCAGGCGATTCAGCTTCGTAAGATACCTTTCCAGTCTCTTCATCCACTTCGGGTATAGCAGTTTGACAAAGTGCCAGCACACGAAAGAACTTCTGGATAACTTCTGCACGGGGCTCATTCACCCAATTTGCGTTCATAATTCGCTCATCACTAAAATTGAATCCCTTAATCAATGGCTTTGGATCAGCTGGGTGCTCCAATTGGCCATTGCCATTCCCTTCCCCATGAGCCAATGGAGACCCCTTCCTCCTATCAATAGCCCTCTCAACCTCAGTGACACCACGTCCATAGGCCGTCCCAGCTATCGAACACTTGATGAACTCCATCGAGTTGCAAGTCAGAGTTCCCGTCTTATCAGAAAGTATTGTATCAACTTGCCCAAGTTCCTCGTTCAGATTCGATGTACGGGCATGCGCTGGTTTATCAGCTTCTTCGTAGTACATGTGAATATCCTGGTTGATGAAGATGCTCTGAAGAACTTTGACAATTTCTATGGATACGTACAGTGAAATTGGAATGAAGTAGCCGTACAACATCACTGCAGTCAGGAAATGATAGATTGCAGCGGCTGGCGCTCTCTTAGGGTCAAAGTAAATTGTAGCATTGTCCGGCCTAAGATACCACCTCTCCACCTTCCCATTTTGCAGATCGTCTTTCGTATGTATGCCAAAAAAAATGGACCCGACAAAGGCCATTAAGAATAGAATGAAGAACAAGAAGTAGATGATTTTGTCCATCTTTCTCTCAATTTTGCTTCTCTTTGAAGGTGGTTCAGTAGAGTTTTGTATAACCTTGGTGTCGTGCCCCGTGAAGATAACTGCCCCGTATATATGATCTGTGTTTCTCAGTTTTGAATCTCTAAGAAGAAGCTGTTGAGGAGAAAGAGGGTACTGTTGCTCTTCAAATTCCATACTTCCAACGAACGAATATAGATTTGCATTTGGGTCTTCACATTTCACAATTGCTTTGAAGTCACAGAGGTCTGTGTCCCCATGCAAACCTGAGGTTACCTCCAATGCTTGTTTTAGTTTCAAGTTCGTCTCACCATCAAGGTTCATGGTCTCAACATAGCAGATAGCGTCATCATAACTAGATGATAGCAAGAGAAGATCAGCTGGAAAGAATTCATCCTTCTCTATCTTCACTATGTCTCCTACTCTCAGATTCTTCCACTCACTGTAGCCAAAAACCCCATTTTGTTGATGAACTTTGACTTTTCTATTGTTAACCTCAATATCCTGGATGACATGTGAAAGGTTAAACAAAATACCCACAGATACAATCAATATCAAAGGAACTGATACAGACTGTATTGGTGATGTGAGTAGATCGCAGGTGTATCTTCATATCACAACATAGGAAGTTCAATGAAATCACAGGCATGAAATTAAAATGCTGCAGAAGCGAAAGTCTACATCAGCAAGCAAAAAATATTGTTTTATTTTAACTCCTAATATATTCAAAATCACACAACCACACATAAAAAAATGTATGGCTTTTTCTATTTCCTGATTGATTTCATAAAAGGAGAAAATCAGCAGAAAGCTTTAAATTATGAACAGCATCATTAGTTAAGCAAGAGCGGAAACTATATGATGCAGTTCCTTACCCAAAAAAAAAAAAAACTATATGATGCAGCCAATTGCAAGCATAAGGTCCCGGAAGATCAATCTACTTCACATCTTAATGTACTTCTACACAAGTGTACTTAGTAAGGTTCCAAAAATTCATTATGTAGGGTCAGACCCCAGACTTTTCCAAGTCCGAGACCAAGTTCACCTTAATCAGTTTTTCAGGAATTCCAGAGTGACCCAGAACCAATTAAATTCACTTGATTACACTAACCAAGAGAGAGAATACAAAAGTTTGATGACAATAGCTTTGAGGGAATATATTAAGAGGAGCAAGAAAAATATTGTTACCTGCTGCTTCCGCCGCCAATCTTCTATACCTTCCTTAACCATGGTGGCGCCGACGACGAATATAAGAGGAGCGATGGCACTAACGGCTGAATAAGGCGCAAGGGGCGTGAAGGCAAGGACTCCAGTGACCAAGAAGTAAAAGTTGGCCACCCTCCTGAATTGCTCAAACAAGGATTTGGGCAAGAAAGTGGCAAGCGTATACTTGGTGCTGCTGACATAGTTGCCGGCGTAATTGCGAATCCCAGCCTCGAAACAACCTGGGTCATTGCAATGAACTACCCTTGAGAATCCTGGTCCCCCAATTTGCGAATGGTCTTCCTCGAAAGACGCCTTCCCACATCTAAATGAGTAGATCTTGCTAAAATGCAGCTTTCTTCTTCTTCCACCAGCCATTCTATCTCTGTTTTTCTTCCCACCTCCTCCCTTTAGCTAGAGAAGCTATCACAATCCCAAGTTAATACTACACTTGAGAAACACTAGAACCAGAAGAAAATTCTGATCCTGCCCAGCAAATAATGCAGCTCTGCAGGCTGCACAAAGCCCAGTCTGGCAGTCCTCCACCAAATTCCAGAGGAAATTCACTAGAAACAGCACTCAAGATGAGTTCTTGAAGACCCCAAAAGAAAAAATTTGCAATTAAGAGGATAAAGATTCTCCTTGAAAGCAGCTTCTTCCAACCAAAATCAAGTCACCAACTCTATAAAAACAATTTCCGAAGCAAACGCTCGAAAGCGAAGACAGATCTAGCTCCAGATAAACACAGCAGCAGAAAAGGACTCCAACCCAGAAGCTCAAAAGTATTCAGAAATTGAACGAACCAATGAATAAATACTGATCCTAAGCAAATTGGAGCGAGAATAAACAAGAACGGTAGCTACGAGGGAGAGAGAGAGAGAGAGAGAGAGAGAGAGGAGGAGGGAGAGTCAGCAGCATACAACAGTAACAACTACCAGAGAGAGAGAGGGGGGGGGGGGGGGGGGGGGGGGGGGTGGGAAGGAAGAGGAGGAGGCTTTTAAACTAGGCACATCAACCTTCCCGAGAGCTCGTTTAAATGCAGCCATGAACATGGGTTTGGGTAAATATTCGCTCGTTTGATTTGCTCTCCCTCTCCCTCTCCCTCTCCCTCTCTCAAACATATGCGTAAACGAAAGACGTTGAACGTGGACTTGGCTTGGCTCTACAAATTTGACTTTCCAACTCTAGGAATTTTTTTCTTTTCTTTTTTTCCCCTTTTTTCTCTTTTTCCCCTCTGGGCAACGTCGTTCAGCAACAGGAACAAACTCGGAAGCTCCGAATCCCGCTACCTCCCCATTTCCCAGAAGAAAGAAAAGAAAAAAGGAAAAAAGGGAAAAAAAACTCGGCGTCCCATAGAAATTCACCTGCTCAACATAAAAGAACAAAGCGAGAAAAAAAAAAACAGAGAAAAGAGCAAGATTGACCACAAGAACTCGAAAAAGAAGACGAAGAAGCACAGGAGGTTCTTGGAATATTACTATTCAACATAGCGGGAAAGGCCTCCCCCCCGCCCTCCGACCCTGTGACGTTGTGGGGCGCTGGGTCTCTTCCTTCCTTCTTCTCCGAGAAGAAGAAAGAGACAAAAAAAAAAAACAGATTTTCCCTTCCACTTTATGTATATATTCCCAATGTGGAGTTGCAAAGACAAGCTAGCTGTCTTCTGCTATGTTACTGAAGGAAAGATTTCCTAATATTACATTGCAAATTCCTTAAAAATTATTTCTTTTTACGAGCAGAGAGAGAGAGAGAAAGACACCAGAAAAGATTATATTACACTGAATATTCCTTTTTTTTTTTACGTCTTTTAATGTTTTTGTGGCTGAGATTAGTGTGGTTGGGAGACGAGAATGCAGGGTTCAAGGACAAATCAAGACGAGTAATTATAGAGGAGAATCGATCAAAGCATGCGTTGTCGTGGCGAGGTGGAAGTTGCAACGCGAGGGACTGATCAGACGAAGACCCTTTTGTTTTGTTTCTTGCTTTCCACACACACACACAAAAAAAAGAAAAAAAATAGATAATCGTCAACAAACACTTCAATTTTAATTAGTTTAAGTTTTTGTCTTTGCATGTTCAATTTTCATTGATTTCTCACCTTAAATCATCTCTCGCACCCACCTCATCTCAATACGCTAATTTCGTCCTTTTATATTCCTTATTCGGTGTCTCAATCCAATTTTTTTTTTAAAATCTGTCCTTATTCATATTCGGCAGCGCCCGAATATTCAAGCACGTGACGAGCCCTGTGATGAAATCGTTTATCGAGCGAAAGAAGCGGTGCTTTTCGAATGACTGAAAAATTCGAGACGAATTGACTTGAAGCTAATTAAATTCACGGTTATGATTTAAAAGGGTCTTCTTGCGGGGGGATGTGTCCGGCGTGGCGAAGGGTTCGATGGAATCAAAGCGCATGAATTGGGAGCGCGAAGGTCCGGATGCTTCGCAAGCTCTTCCTCCTGTTGTAAACGTGTTGCGATCAAATCAATCACTTGACCTTCTGGAAGAAAGACTTGGCCCAAACTTGAAAACTAGGAATCGACGCGCATGAAATAAAATATCTAGAAGGTGCTAGAACATGGGGACATGCCCCGGGGGGGTAATTATCTCTGGAATTTTTGGGGTTCAAGAATCTTCAATCTTTTATATTTTATAAAGTCGCCCTAAGAGCCTGTTTTGCCAAAATCATGGTGTGCATGCAAGTGAGGATCACGCTGTTTCCAAGAAATGACACCGCATCAAAACGCTAACACGCCCACCGTAAATTTTATTAGGGTTTATCAAGTTCCTAGCAACGTTTGCTATATTAATGCGGTTTCTGGAAGAAGAAAAAAATCGAGATTATGTACCTCAAATAAAACCATGCTCCTTATATAATCATGTTATTATCTTTGTCACGAGAAGAGGTTTAATTCGTTAGCAATAGAGTCTGAATGAGGGAACGATTACTATTTCAAAGATGATTCGTACGGGAGATTATCTTGACTCTTGAACGAATGAATTTCAAATTACCATCTTTTTTGGAGAATGGTCGACCCTTTTGAATGACAATTTCAATTTGAATTGATCCAAAGTCGATCGATTAATTAATTTAAAGCTATGTTCATGTCATCATACATATAGAAAGGCATTTTTCCGCTGCAACATTTAATTTCTTGGGGGGTCTATCCGCGTAGAGAAAGTTCTGATGGACTTTTCCTAATCGAAGTCAAAAGAGTGTCCTCTTTGCTCATAAGCCTTTCCGCTTTATTTTTTTTCAAACCTAAGAGTTAGTGGGATTTTCATCCTCAATAAAATAATAATAAAAAAACCGCTCGAAGAAATATTTTGTTTGTGCGTGCAACATCTAGAGAGCAACACACCTTTCTTTTATTGATTATACGCTGGTAGCTATCAAGGTTAGGAGAAACTTAAGAGAGACTAATGCGCGGCGATTTAAAGATAGCTTAGAATTGCTATGTTGTAATCGTGATTCTGCGAGCCTCAAGGAGGCCTAAGCCTTTTGAAGCCGGCGCATGTTGTGGGCTCTATAAGTCAGTATCACTTTTTTTCGATCCGTTACGAGTTAAAAGAAACCTCACAAAAGGAAAAATTAAGTCGGCGGAGGGGTTCGGTGGTTAGAGCACTTAGTCCAGGGTCCTAGGATCAATTCCTAGGGCGAGGGGGGAGAGAGACGAGAATGGCTAAATTTCTCTTGCGGTGACTTAAATTTTGGTGAAATTTGCCAATAGAATACTGAAGTTGGTCCTACAACTCTAGCTTAGCCTCCTAACCACCATATTCTCAAATTTGTTTAATTTTTACGGTTAATAGTGCGCTTTGCTCAGAATTCGACCAAATTTGAAAGGATCCAAGGAAAGGCAAGAGAAGGTGAACTGCTGCCATAGGGCAGTGACATGTCCGCCATGTCAGTAGTTCCTAGAAAAATTGATCCGAATCCGAGCAAAATGCATCACTTACAGAGCTAGAATCAAAGTTTCGTTATCTTGCTGCATATTTCTTTGAAACTCATTTATCGGGAATAAAACTTATTACTTGAAAAAAAAAATGTGACCGAAAGGTTGCTCTAGTAAAAAATATTAACCCCGGAATCACCAACCTTACGCATTTACTCGAAGCAATTATACAAGCATAGATTTTACTAACCTGCTAGTTGCCACGGTAAGTGCGATAAGAAACCTTCACGGCTGAAGAGATTAGTTGATTGTTCAAACCGTCCCAATCACCCCTTCTGCAAAAAAAAAAAAAGGTTTAAAAACAAAATTTGCAATAAAATTGATAATCTTTTTTATAAGTACAAGGGTTAATACCACGAAAAATCTCAAGCTGATACATTTGTGATATATTTATCCTAATCTATTTTTTACCACAAAAAATTTCAAACTAATGTATTTGTGATAAATTTACCATAAATCGGTACACTTGTAACAAAGTTATCCTCAATTAGTTTTCGTTAAATCTAATCATCAAATTATTGAGTTTGACGGGACATGACATTTGACGAATATATCGATTTGTGATTTTTACTTTCTATTTATCATAAGTGTATCAGTTTGGGATTTTTTGTGACATTAACTCAATTTAACAAAAGGAAAATTTGCCACATATGTACAAGTTTGATATTTTCATTATAAAAATTAATTTAGGATAAATTTATTACAAATATATAGATTTAGAATTTTTGGTGGTCAAAAAAATAGTTTACGGTAAATTTATCATTGATGTACCAGTTTGAAATTTTTCGTAATTAAAAAAAAATTTAAAATAAATTTATTATAAATATATTAATTTGAAATTTTTCGTCATATTAATCCTAAATCGATGAAGAGCCGTAAAACCCACGCTGGAAAAACGGGGAGAATATACCCACCAGTGCTCGCGACAACCCAGAGCGAGCTCCGACAAGAACGAGCATCCCACACGACACGACCGCAGCCTGTGGAGCCACGCGTCGAAGCACGAGAAGCTGACACTTGTCAGAGAGAAGGCGAAGGCAGGTCAACGCCCAGCAATCCCGACATCTGGGTTCTCAAATCATCTTCGCATAAATTGAATTGCGGCCAATTATATTAAAAGACCAGCCACCAACTGATTACTTGTAGTGTCAGATGATGTTACTTGATCACCTACACTAATTAGCTGATTATCATCATGATTAACATCCACAATTAGATTTAAAGACGAGCCACCAACTGTGCTGGTGACACGCGCACCACGTAATCGACTACCCGGGGGCATTGCTTCTATAACATCAGTGGTTACGACCAAATTTATCGGATCTATTCAAGAAGTGTGATAGCCATTTTTTTTTCTATGCAAGATTCTTATTTGTTGAATAAAATTGGGTTCGATCAAAGTTAGTTCGTGTTGGCATCGGGCTGTTCCACGTAAGACGGTCGGCATTGCACGTCGACGGCTTCCGACCGTAATTAGATGGGAGAACTATTTTGATAAATTGTCAAAAGACTTAAGACTAATTCGTGTCAATTTGAAAAAAAGTAAAATGGCTTGTATGTACTATGTTTGTCTTACGTGTTTTCCACGTATCACGAGCGGATCTCTTCTTCCCTTGATTGATGTCAATGTTGTTAGGTTTTTTCCCAGCAACCAACCTGCAAATTGCATGCGATTCAAAGTCTCCACCAAAAGGTTGTCCTAAAACGGTCGCATCTTTAAGCGAATCCAAGACTTTAATTTGCCGTAATTGGAAGATAATCCCCCCTTTCGAGATCCAAATCAGTGATTACGTGGTGGATAAGGGTACAGCGCAATCCTCTGGTGGGTCCAATCCATTAAAGGTGGGGATGAGTGCTTCGTGACATGCCCAGAAATCTTGTTTTGGCACTACTTAAGTTGTCTTTTATCAAGGGAGACGACTTATTTTCACGTTCTCTGGGAGATGTTCCAAAGATTTATCGTCCGACGTTCGGACAAGCAGAAACAGAATAAAAGGGAAAGAGGAGTGGTTGTTTGGATATTTGTGGAACACGGTATGATGTCCTTTTCATCCCCAAGGGAAAAAAACAACTTCCGGAACTGAAAGCAACGGATCATCACTTCTCTTGCATTATTGAGAAAGATGCGATATTGATTATTTGGGCCACATGTATTCATTGCTCTTGCTCTAGACTAGACTAGCGGTCTAGCAAACGGGGCTGCAGAAGATCGAACCATGCCACCGGGAGATAGACCCGCCAGACGTGTATGCCGGGTCGGGAGATCGGAAATGACCCGATTTAAATTGACCTATTAATATCCAATGCAAATTCAATTACTTATGCCCAACCCGACATGTGCCCGAACTGACCAAGAATTCATTTTCAGCAAATTTTCTGTTTAAATTATTGCTTTTTAAAGAATGGGTTACTCCACAAACCGACTCGACAAGTTAGTGAGGGAGCACAGGTTATGAACGGGGAGTGAAAGTGGTGATGAAAGTTTGGGTTTCCTCATAAGTGCAATTTGTCGCAGAAGCGTGGAAGTTACGAGTGAGAGGTTCAAGAAAACCTAACGTTGGTGAGATAAGAGTGAACGAGTGGAGAAGGTCGTGAGTCGTGAAATCGAGAGGGGGAGGGAGAGAGAGAAGTGATTGGCGAATAATGACCAAAGCGGGTTAAGTCTAACCTATTTATTAAACAAGTTGAATGTGGACCTCAGCTAAAACCCATCTATTTTGTGCTTTTAACTTTAAAACTCATTATTCGTCCAAAAAAAAAAAACCTTTAAAACTCATTATGATTTATATTTTAAGTTTGAGGTGACACGTTTGGATAAATGTGGGTTAGAATATGAATTTATAATCCATTTTGATATATATACCGTACATATTTTAGCCGTGCCTACGAATGATAAAGACATAGATATGCTTTTTGTAATTTTATTTTTATTTTATCCATGGTTTACAAAGTATAGTTTGTTGTTAAGTTCAATTCCGGCCAAAACCAACACGAGTGGAACCAGTACGGTCGATTTGAGCGGTAATTTTCCACAGTCGACTAATCAGTTTGAGTAAATGTAACGATGGTGGATGCATTTCTTGTGCAGCCGATTAAGCTTAGGTCACGCAAACCTTGATTTGTCTTGATAAAAAAGCTAAGTCCAGCTGGACGATTACATAAAGGGATTGTCTTGACCTAATCGATTATAAAAAAAAAAGTGCAATTGGTTACTGAATTTGTGCCAACCTACGGTGCACCCCGAAGGTGGAAGAATTATCAAGAAATTCTTATGCCCATTACAATTATATCAATTCAATCTTAAATATTATTTTTTGGGTCAATTAAATCCCAACCCTTTTGTTTCAGAGAAAAAAAAAAGATCCTAAACATGTTTGCATTTTCGTCAAATCAATCATTCTGATTAATTTTTGGCCGGAAATTGCTAACACGAACGACAACGGTCCTACGTGGCGCTACTAGTATTGATGTGGATAATTTTAATAATACTTTTAGTATTTTTTATCTTTTAATAAATTATTTTATTTATTTTATTTCTCTTTCTTTTTTTTCCCCCCATTTTCCTCTGGCCGATTGAGGTACCTCGGCGATCAACTAGAGGTGATGGCCAATCACCAGACCTCAACGAACGGGTAGAGGAAGAATGGAAGAAGAGAGAGAGAAAGGAAACAAAATAAATATAATAAATAATTAAACACATCCAAGAATTATTAAAATATTATTAGAAATTATCCAAGTTAACGTTAGCTGCATCATGTAGAACGACCAGTCTCTATACCTGTGATTTCCGATCAAAATTGATCGGATGAACCGAATTTGCACAATTGTAAAAACTTTATGATTCAATTGAATGAAAAAAAGTTTATGATTGAATTGACACGATTGTAATAGGTTTATAAATTTTTTTTTTTGGGTAATTTTCCCCATTGAAGGTTATATGTAATGCGAAACGTTACACGTCGCTATCAATTAGGTTTGACAGATGTGAAAGAACGTTCGCCAGATTAGCATTGGACGTACTAAAATGGGATTATAAATTCGATTCCTTTTAAGTGATGTAAGGGAGTAAATTGAGCATCGAAAGTGACTCGGTGCCTACTGTGCAAGTTGGCTTGACCACACCGTGTGCACTCATCCCCTCGTCCTCATCAAACATGGTCCAAAGATGCATGGCGTGTCCAGAGATGGAAAGGGACGCCTGCGACGACGTTAACGAGCGAAGACAGGGACGACAAGGAGCGAGCATAACATTCGAACGGTTGCATCGCGATGGTGGAATTGAACTAGATGTTTTAGAGATAGACGTGGGACGCACATTCGATGGTTCAACGGGTTGAACGCACCACAAGGGTCTAGATCCTATTGCAAGAATTAAGTATTGGGTTACGTCCGGTTTAAGTGAGCCCAATTCGCGTGCGCCGTTGGATCACACGGACCGAACGCATCTAAGGTTTTTTTTTTTTTTTTGCTCGCCTTGACCAACTTCTTGAAGTGTGTTATGGAGAAGACGGGACCGGACATGTAAGAACATATGACAAAATGAGCAGGGGCAATTAAAACGAAACCGGGGTCTAATTTGAGCCCATTTATTATAAGAACGTCGACACTAGATTAAAAGCGAACGGGTCAAACACGAAATGAGCGTCTATTCTGGGGCAGGGAACGCAACTACCGAGTCTTTGTCCTAAGCCGCCGTCACGTCACGCGGTCCGCATGGCGGCAACCCGGCCAAGTGGCGGGGCCCCCGTGAAGGAAGACTTTGGAGACGATTTCAATAACTCCGATCCGAATTTGTGGGCCCAGTCAAGTTTAGCATCGCGCGCGTGTTTTTTAAAGCGTGACATACATGCCGATGCGAATTGGACGTCGATCATAAATTACTGAAACAAAGAAGGAAGGAGAATAGACATTTAGATATAAATTTTTTTTTTCTGGTTTAGAGGATTCGAGTAATCCCGACCTAAACAATTCCTATCGATCTTAACTCTTTGGGTGGAAGAGAGAATTGGGTTTTTTTTTTTTTGATTCGGAAGAGAGCTCCATTCATAATATATTATCGTCTCTGTATTATGTATGACTCGAGTTTTGGCTGACGTCTCGAGCGAGAATCGAACTGCGGAGATGAGGATATGACCCGAGTACCTAGCTGACACAGTTTAATATTTGAGCTCGACTCAACTCAAATATACGAGCCTCGATGCTCTGCTCGAGCTCGATCGAGTTTGACTTCTCATGTCTGAAGATCGATGGTATAGAGAGCCCCATCTCGAAGACAACCTCCACGGTCCACAAAGGTGGCAACTAGGGTTTCCTAGGACTTCTGATCTGTTCTTGATTGTTTCTGGTGGAAGAGATTCAAGTCTATGCATATGTACGCGTTGTCGTGTAAAGGAAATTGAAAAAAAATAATTTACTGAATTCTTCTTTTGGATCGAGATACTCATTGTTTTTCTCCTCATTAACATTACTTTCCTATTAATCATCCATGAACTTCTCTCCTCGTGCAACATTCACATGGAGAATATCAAAGAAGTGTTCCTTGAGCATGTCCTAACTCAAACCACTAGGGGTTTGCCACAGTAGCCACCTTTCCCACTTAAGAAAGGAGAGTTCAATTTCCCACCTTTTGGAGGTTAAGGATGGGGAGGAGCGAAGGAGAAAAGCGGGGTTAACGTGCGCGCACGGTACACAGTGTGGCTTATATAATAGAATAGAATAGTATAGACTAAGACAAAAAAAAAAAAGAAAAGAACATGTCTGGACTTTTATTTGAATGCGCTCCAAAAAAAAGTCATAATTTACCATTTGAAATGATTAACTTTATTAATATGTACAGTTTTTGCATTTTCAAAGTGTCATAGAATGAAAGTGTTATTTTCAGTTTTAATCAATTTTAGTAGTATCTTAGGACACTTGTTAATGAGACACTCTTAAATTTGAGATTACAATTCCTTACTAGAAATTTACCGGCTAAGGACTATTCTCAAAATTTTTATTTTTTTTGTAATATAGGTCAATTTAAGATATATACACACATATTAACCATGTGTGGTTGGTTTTGCCCTAGTTTATTTCGCGAGTGCGTCCACCCGTTCATCAAATTTCTCTCTCAGTAGTTAGCAAGGGCTCACAGGTCCTCACCTAGTGGCCGACGAAGGTCTTCGGGCCTTGGAGGGTGGCCGACATCCTCCTATTGGCCCTAACAAAAGAAAGACATGAATAAAATATAAAAATAAATAAATATGGAAAAATATTAAAATATTATTTAAAAATGATCTTCATCAGCGCAAACTAGCCAAAATTGGCGGGATTGACGGAATTATCACGAATGCAAAAGATTTAAGATTAAATTAGCAAAAAAAAAAGTACACAACTGAATTAACACAATTAAAATATGTTTAGGATTTTTATTTATTTATAATTCTCACCAAGTTAGAGCTTCAAATTATAACTTATGAGTCAAGAGTCTTGTGTTAGAAAGTCTAGTTCAAAAGTTTAAACTATTAGATAAAGATTTACGGTATAATTTTTATATGTTTTATTCTAACACGCCTCCTCACGTGTACATCGAAATATGGTCTCATCCTAAGACATGGAAAAATGTAATTTGGAATTTGAAAAGAAAAGATTTGAATTATAACTTAATGCTCTAATATCGTGCGAGAAAGTTTCACCCAAAATTTGAAGCCTTTAGAACAAATGATAGTAATCTCACAAAATCACATAGAATATATTTCGCGTGTGCATTTACCCATTTGTCAAATTCTACATGTTATTCGCACTCCGACTTGCATGTGAAAGTGGGCGTTGAAATATCTCGCATCACTTGACTATCGAGTTTATGCATTCCTTATATACATGCGGTCTCCCTACGCCTTATAAACTTCAAGTTTTTGAAACAGTTGACATCAGTCTCACAAAACTCTACATGCTGTAATAATACTACGTTCCATGCTAAATTGCTATTGCATAAGTCGGGAAAAACAAATATTAGCATGGAACCGATGCACCGATTCGATATAAAACTATGTGAATTGGAATTAGTGCGCTGGGCATCGTAAATTAAACGTCTCATTCAATTTGCAGAACTTTAAATTCTAGCAGAAATTCCAAACTGAAAATAAACAGAAGTATGTAAGGTGCAAGTGCTGGATTAGGGTTGGGTGATCCCTGGCACAAGCGTTCGGACAATTCTCGGCCACAAAGCACGTTAATCGGACCAACTGCGGAAAACTTCAGAACCAATCTGAAAGCAAAACGAACTGCCGATCTGGTTTGGGTTCGTGGAAAACGTTGTCAAAGAAGCTCATCTAATGCGACCGCGCACGAGGGCGACAGACGTTCCATTATTACGGTTTGGCCCCCAGGAACGTCAGTCGATTCTCATGCTGTGCTATGAAGGATGCGACAAACGTAGATTCCTGGCCAGGACTGCTAAACTACGACGGCACGTAGCATCACCGTCGTTTTCACCAAGAAAAAAACAGACACCCAATCGACGTGAAAGAACTGGTCTTGTCTCATTAGATGCACATCATCGTCGTAATGCCGTGTTCGAGACCTATTGACTTTTGGAATGAAGGTTTAATTGCCACTTGACGAAAGGATAATTGGGAATTGAAAATTAGGGAAAAAAATTTCAAATAAAGATATAAAATATTTTTATTTAAAAAAAAATTAAAATACGAAATGGATATTGTATCAAATAAGGGCATGAAATGCTTAAATCATCTTTAAAAAAAAGAGCCCAGCAGAATGACATTTTCATTCTTGAGCTTTTCGAATTTTTATTGAATTTCTTTTCCCTTTCCTTTCCTTTTGTCTTTTGTGTTTTTTCCTTTCTCCCCTCTTCCCTTCTCCCTATTGCCGCCTGGGCTCCATCTTGATTCATTTTTTTCCTCGCAATTTCATAATCTTCCATCTTCTGTTGCTCTTCAGTTTCAAGTTTATGTTTGGAAACACATGTGAGTGAGCCGTATCAAGAAATCTCATATAAAAAATTGAAATATTATAAAGCAGTTAATATATTATATTGACCTATAAATCATCAATTTAAACTTTTTGAGTGAATATGAATTTTACTGAATATGTTAACAAACTCAAACTTGAACTCTCTTTTGGTAATCTCTTCAAATGAAAGTATCGGACTCCTGTTGCACACTCCCATTAGTTTCAACGCATCTCCATATCCTGGAAATTAACCACAGTTATATGATTTATAGACAAAGTATAGAATGCACCAACTGTCGTAGTAGTTATCCCTAGGAAGACAATTCAACATTTATTAATGGTTAAGGGTTCCTTGGTAATTAACTAACCACCAAACTGTTGATAAATTTGAAGATGTGGATCTTAAAAATGAGATCAAGCCGACCACAATTGGGGCTCTTGCGCTCGGCCCCAAGACCCCCGGCCACGCTTGGGAGAGGACCACCGTCACCCGAGCGCGGCCGAGGGGTCCAAGTGGCTGCCCTGCAACAACGTGTTGCTAGGTTCGGCAAGTAACAATGTGAATGAAGGAGAGATGGTGCATTGGTAGAGGGAGAACAGCAGCACAACAATGGCGATGGAGAGTGCATGAAGGTGAAGCTTAGGCGACAGTAAGGGGAAGGGAAGAGGGGAGGGAAAAAAAATTGAAATAGGAAAAGAAAAAAAAAAGGGAAGTACAAAAAGTCAAGGACGAAAATGCCCTTCGACTATGCCCTTCTTTGAGATAGTTTTTATTTAAAACAAAGTTCAATCCATGCTCTTATTTGAGAAAATAAAGACATTTCATATCCTTATTTGAATTTTATCCAAAATTGGAGGAGCAATTGTTTATTGTTTGGTAAGATTTTCTCCTTTTTTTTTTTAGTGTGCGCTTATTTTGGAAAAATTGGCCAGATGGGGCTTAGGGTTTGGTGAGGTTTTGTTGGATGTGGGCCCGCTTGGCATTGCGAGATACTTCATTACAAGAACGCATGATTTACCTAATTTTGGTTATGGATCAAGAAAGGTTTTTGGCTTTACAAGAAATCAAATCATATATAAATGATCGAATCCTCAAACGCCCTGAAAATGCCATGAGGTGTTCGGAAATGGTTGAAGTAGTTGAATAGGAGGATCACTATGACTATAGCCCTTGGTAAATTTACCAAAGACGAAAATGATTTATTTGATATTATGGATGACTGGTTACGTAGAGACCGTTTCGTTTTTGTAGGTTGGTCTGGTCTATTGCTCTTTCCTTGTGCCTATTTCGCCTTAGGTGGTTGGTTCATAGTATTGACGGGTTTGAGAAATAACAATAGAAAAGGTTTTTATTATTTTTATTTTTTATGGTGTGTTTTGGTGAAGAGGCTATTCTTTTCCAAAATTTAATCTTGAACGCGTGTCGTTTGATATGGTGGGTTGTAGGTTGTTCGCGCTCGAAAGCCCGAGTATGGTTCTCGTTTCGGGTATCAGAGCTAGATGGGCCAAATGTGAACAGAAGTTCGAAGGTTTTCCGATGCGGACCGCGATCATTCATCAGCGCAAAAGGTCATCAAAAAGCCCACAAACGTTCGGTCGAACAAATTAAATTTCATCGTCGGTTCTGGTGATCATAACCGAAACCTGCCCAGAAAAGCCATGCGAGCGTCGCGTTTGTTCTTGGGTTCTGGTGTTCCTGAGAGGTCTGAAACTCAGCTCCGCTGTCTTTCCAACCTCCCTTGTCTGATCACGAATGAAACTGCTTCAACCAACGTAGGCCAAAGGTCGAAGTCAATTCCCTTTCCTCGCACTACAGAAGGCGCAGAGAAGAGAAGCGAGACCCTGTTTCTTGATTCCCCTTCTCATCGTGTCTCCGTGTTCGATCATTCCTGATGGATGTACACGATGAAACTGAGCGCATGGAGGACATTGCCAACCTCGCCGTCATGGGAATTACTCTGGTGATTATCGCAGGCGTTGTCATTGGCGTCGTCGCCGGGATAGCCGAGCCCACTGGCAACATGGGCTAGGGATGATGCAAGTTTAAAGGAGGGAACGGGCTTTTAGCGAACGGGGCTTGTTGTTGGCATTCTCGGAACTTGTAGTTTGTGTCCTTTTTCACTTGCAAGTTTGAATGGTATAGCAGGCTGATCAAGAATGTGTGTACTATTATTATTTTGCTAATTCCTGCAACGGGGACTTCAAGTAAATGTCAAACAGGTTGCTGATAAGTCGCTAAATAGTTCGATATCGGAAGGGACGTTTCAGATCCTAGAGGCAAACAGACGGCGAAACCGAATTCAATGTCAAGTCATGAGGCAACTTATGAAGGAACATAACAACTAAGCATCAATTTGTTTATCTAAAAATTTCTGTGTACGAGTTATGGACATTGTTTACGGATGCCGCTGAACAATGAGAAGATTCTGATAAGAGTGTTACATCAGTGGGTCGAAAAGCACATTAAGGACTTGAGAAATTCGTGGGAGAGGTTTGTTCCGCCACGCATTTTTGCAAAGAATCAAATTCTCTAAGCAACTGTACCTAAAGTTGGCATCAATCTTCCTCATCCACCTCATGAAAGGGAAGTGGTACTATCTTCACTGCTCTGAATTTTCCTGCGTTGTTCAAATGCTCATTCTCCAACCTGCATACAAGTGGGACGATTTTATCTGTCATTTGGGCATCTGTGATGGGACTATTCTTATCTGCTCGCATATTCGGCAACTCATAAGCATGCATAAGATTGAAGTTACCTGTAGAAATTCCAGAGTCCTCTCCGAGTAACTTCAAGGGCTGCTAAAAATAGCCCCGTCACGCGGTAATCGACATGCTCAAAGCTGTAGTGAAGAACCGTTTGCAACCAAGCAAGCCTGAGAATGAGGTTCAGACCCTGCATGACATACCATAAGATCTGTCACAAAGTGATGCTGAAATCAAAGATCATCCAGTTGCCTTCAATCAAAGGACCAGATATCCGCCGAAATCGTTGTTAGTGTTTTGAAAAAACCTCCCTTATCATGTTAAAGAAGGATTTGCTTTTCATCTGATTTCGGAAAAAGAGCCTTTTTCTCGCATGATCAATAGAAAAATTAGTTGACATCCGGTAATTTCTGCTATTCTCTTGGGGGAAGAATGTGTATATATACCATGGAGAAGTAGTACAAGATTTTTCGGCGTAGCATTAACTCGTTCCTCAACCACGGGTTCTTGGAATTCATTTGGAGCAAACCCCAATCCTTTACAAAGTCCCAGTATAGTTGGTACACAGTCGCCGAACTCGAAATGATCACAAAAAGACACAACCACCCAATGCTTCGTTCTTTCTCGTATGCAACTTTAGCCCCGGCTGCAAACATAGCCGACACATATTTCCCTAGATTCACAAGATGGCTCGTCTCTCCTTCATCAAACCATCGGCGAGCACACTGCAAAACAAATTGTTTTTGGTATCTGATCAGATAAATCTCTCTTGACCCTCCCGGATATGAGAATCACGACACTAATATGTTAGCCATATTGATCACGGAGGTACAGTGATCAGACAGACCTGCATTGCTCTCCAATAGTAGGGCAGGAAGGACACCGCGTATGCCAGGTCCTGGTAGTGCTTAGTCCTCATGCAATAGGTGTAGTCTTGAGTCTTGAAGCTGCCGGTTACGTAGTAACATGCTACATATTCGAGGTTTCTAAGCATCGGAACCTGTCATGAATTCACAAAATTACGCGTCAGGACAAGCTTGTGTTCGGGGAATCAGATTCTTGATGACATGTTGAGTCCTAAAGCCTTACCTGACTACACATTTGGTCGGCCATGAAAAAATCCAGCATGACAACCTGCATTAGGCCATAAGAAGGAACAACTAAGATTGACATGCTTTTCCCCTGCAAATTTGGGTTCAAAATCTTAGATTGCATCGTAAGAAGTAGGAGAATTTAGTACCTTGTAAAGAGGGGACAGAATTATGTTCCTCATCACACCAAGGAAACGGTAACGGCTCGACTTATAGAGAATGTTAAATGGGCACACGAGGACAAGCAGGAATGTCTGCGTTGTCAAGTAAGAGCAATATGCTGATCAGTTTGAAGAATTTGAATCCAGAAGATTTACTTTCTATCGTAAAAGCAAGAGATTTACCAGTAAAAGCAGTCCTGGGATCGCCTGAACTTGAGCAGAGGAATACCCTTTCTGTTGTAGTGACAGATGAGCGAACATAACGCCTAGAACGATGGCCATTGACGACGCACAGATCAAGAAAACGTCTCTGTACTTAAGCTCCTTGGTAGGGGCCAGCTCGAAGATGAAGCTATAATTTATCCTCACTTTTTTCCATGCGAAAATGTTACAACCGTATAGGAAGAAGTGCAGAAACAAAAGGCTGAACATGCTGCAAAGTGCAAACCAATAATAAGTTCAGTATCCTCAGTTGAATCGGGGATACCACAAACTCCGAGAACTCTCATAAATTAGATTATGCGCTTGCCTGAAAACTGGATAGACAGTTTCCATGTAGACCGTGTCACCTTTCCGTCTGTCGTACATCCCGGTCATGTGAGCCATGATTATGTATCCAGCCAAAAGTGTGATGAAACAGCCGGTAAAAATCCCTGATTAGGACAGAGTAACGCTTGATTGAGTCAGTTTCCACTGCCAGTTAATTGCAATTCCGTTGAAGCTTAAAATTCATGCATATGCTGAACTAGTTGTTTTCAGTCAGACAGAACCTACACAATTGGTTAATTTTTTTTACCTCCAAGTTTCATCACCTGCCATTATCTAGAGAAGTGATTCTAAATGATTTCTTCGTTTAATGGATCGATACTATTACTGCGTTGTTGCATGGGGCCTCTCCACTTTCACTATCACTTTCCATCACACCAGGACAAAGAAAAGACTGAACCACTCATCGCAACTGCTAGTAGCCCGATGGGGCCCTGTTTCCTGCTTTTCCTTCGAAGAGATTGCTAAAGAAGTATCCATTAACTACCGGAAAAAGATGTCATTTTAATGCATTGTCAAGTTTGGAGCTAGCAGAGAAAGATCAGGAAAGTTACCTATGAAAAAGGTGGTGCCATGGGAGTCTTTTCGCTGACGAGGCTTCAGGTACTTCATGGCCTTCGTACGGTCCTCCTTGGCAAAGTGCTGGGTAAACAGCTCCTCAACTTCGTCACCCAAATTCATGACCTGTCATTTGTCACATTCTTCAGCAAACTGCTTTTCTTCTTTTTCAATGTTTAGACAAGAATATCTGAGCAGAAACACCAGGATCCAGAGGA
Source organism: Psidium guajava (assembly GCA_016432845.1). Taxonomy (NCBI): domain Eukaryota; kingdom Viridiplantae; phylum Streptophyta; class Magnoliopsida; order Myrtales; family Myrtaceae; genus Psidium; species Psidium guajava. The sequence continues at coordinate 7,737,101 of CM028228.1, read as the reverse complement.
GGCCATTTGCTACGCACACACGACACACATGAAATCTAGGAACGATGGGCCACTTTGTCCTGTCGGCAATGTCCAGATGTAATGTTGTGGCCATCATCTGAAGCGGTCTCCAACGTATGATTTTCATGTGTGCTCTGTTTCAGAAATTGCAGATGATAAATTATTCGCTAAAAGATTTGAAACTTTTACCTTGTTGGAGCTGTTAAAGTAGGAGCTCTCCACCACTCTCAGGTAAATCGGAAGAACTTGCTTTCCGGTCATCTGAATCAATCAAGAAACCAATAACCATTTTACTTTTCTTGTTTCTTTTCGACATAAAGATATCCGGAGATATGCTTAGACAGTAGAGAAAGACTCCAAAGTTCGGTCCACTATCACTTACTTTATCGAACTTCTTTAAGATCTTCACGAAAGCCAGCATGTTCAAGTTCCTGATGATGAACGGTCATCTTGGTTAACACGAAAGATACTCATCTGAATCAGATGACTCGATAAACTTTTTTGATCTTTTTTGTATGAATCAAAATTTCAGATACCTGTAAGTTTCAAGGTAGCCTAAACCCTTGTAAAGTTCAACAAAAGCTCCTTTAATCATCTTTTCTGCTCTGCGTAACTTTGTTTTGTTGATATTCAGTTTGCCACCATCTGAATTGCACTTTCTAGAGGACTGATTGATCAGGTCTTCCCAAACTAGGTAGGTGATCGCAGAAAACGTACGGGTTGGCGTGGTTAGAGGGATGTTGATCTTCAAGTTTTTTCCTTGACAGTTGAAAGAGCGAGTGGAGAGCGACCGTAGTTTGCTGTCCTCTCTTTTGATTCTCTTCGAATTCCCAATTTCCTCTGCTTTCGGAAACTCTGAGAGTGGCATTTCATTTGTCTCTGGGTCATCTGTGTTAGCTTCCTGCTCCTGCTGCTCTTGTTCTGCTCTGTCCTTAACTGACTCCTCCTCTGCAGCAAGATAAAAGTGACAAATTGAGTGATCATTTCCTTGTAGTTTGCTTTGTAATTGTCTTTTCCTAAAAGATGTCAAAATTAAGGGCCACGATCCTGACATTCTCTATGTTTTTCTATTTCCAAATTTACTAAATCCTGTTCTTTTCTCCCCTTCACATTTTTTTAATCAAACTCATAGGGAAAGTATCCAATACAATCTACCTGATCATCTACAATTAATCCCTACAAAATACGTAGTGATCATATCTACGGAAGCGCCTTAGTACAAACATGTCATAAAAGTTTATTAGGAAAATGGCATTGATCTATCCTAGATGTTAATGAAGTTGGTTTCCTTAATGAGGAAACGCGGAGCATGTGACTAGTCGCGATGGCCTAGAGCAATGGTTTCCAAGAAGAACTAGTCCTGTCTCAAGGTTATATTATGACTTCAAAAAAAGCCGAAGGCCAAAGGTTAGATACCACAGGAAATGTGGGATGAAATGGAAACATCCTCCTTGAAGTCCTGGCTTGAAGCCCCCTCGCCTTGCTGTTGCTTGAGTGCCGCCTTGAGCTCGACCAGCACATCCATTTGCTTCTTCAGTGTCTCCCCCCTGTTCAAGAACAACTCCTCCTTTGTCCTGTAGAACTGGTTGACTTTGTTGAGCTGGCAGTCCAGGCATGCGAAGAACTCCTTCGCGGCGTCCGAATCGGCCAACTGCTCGTGCAGCTCGGTCTCGTAGACGTCGCCCATGCTAGCTGAAGACGCGAGCTTTCTGTGCACCTAGAATCACCGCCAAAAAAACAACAGGCAAATGAGTTCTTGCTCATGCACAGGCATACAATTAGACTGTACAGTTGGCAATGTTTTTACTTCAATGGCTCCATTTTCTCTGTGCCTGTGGCCCAGCACAGAGAACTTCCTGAGAGAGGACAAGAAGCTCTTCTGAGAAGAGCTGCTGTGGTGATGATGCTTGTCAGTTTTAGAGGTCTCTGAGTTAAGGAGATGGATTTTCTTGAGGTCCTTTTTGAGTTGCCAATAATCCACAAAGGCATCTTTCCACTCAGGCACTAGCTGAGCCTCAAACTGCTTAGAGAACTTCACCATCTCTCTCTCTCTCTCTCTCTCTCTCTCTCTAAGACAGTGATCTGCTTGAGTGGTTCAGTTGAAGCTCATGATCATGTATTTATATGAGGAAAAAGAGAGTGAGCTTGAGATGTGTGATGATGAGGCAGCAAGTACTGATTCCTGGCGGGCACATTCGTTCATATAATATCCCTTGGCAAGAACTAATTCGATCCTATGATTCGCTCCCACTTGAAAGGGGGGATTTTTTGCGCAATTCGCCGGAAACTGACCGGAGCCGCCACCTCCTCGACAAGCTTCTTCGCCAACTTATGCATTCAATGGAGATCGTTCGAAAACTATGGGAATTTAGGGGGAGAAAAAAAGGCCCTCTGGAGGGAGATTATGTAACATGTAATGTAGAGGTTGCAAAGTTTGTAATATTTACATCCTTAAATTACGTATTGACCTTATGAGCACCAAAAAATGATGGGCGACTTTGTTTTTTTTTTTGGGGGGGGAAGGAAGTTCATTTGGGTTAATCAATGTATAGGCACACTCACCCTGCACAAAGGTTGCCTCCAATTAGACCAGCCAGATTTTCCACTAGTTGAGGATTACCAGAAAGTCCCGTTCGTTTTGCATACCAAAAAGCAATGGAATAGGAAGATATGTACTTGAATTGGATTGGATTGCTCCATCTTTTAACGGGAGATATTCGTGTTTCTGGGTTAACCTTGTTTATCATCGAACTTCGAGCGGGATGCGAAAAAACCCTAAGCCTTTTGAGGGGTGCAATCGGGGTCCTGGACCTTTCCGTCAAAAGCACTTGATTTCACTTATAGGAAAGGATACCATTTGACTAACTAGAATGTCGAAAACTTTGATTGCATTTCAGACATAGAATTTCTATCTATACAAAGGTTAGTAAGATGGATCGACTGTAACTTCTAGAGAGAAGGATTAAGGTCAAGTTGAGCTCACTGGGGGGAGTTTGCTTTGGGCCAAACAAGTACCATCATTAGCATGTATTATCTCATAATTATAATAACAGATTCCTCCTAAGTGGGCATCGGTGATATTTCCCTCTAAATATCTAACCCGATGCACTAAGTATGTGTTAGAGTAATTAAATATTGAATCACACCTTCATCCAATAGCTTAAGCTTTTGGAACAGTTGGCAGTGATTTTACAAAATCTCACATGGTATCAGAGCAAGAGGTCCTGAGTTCAAATCTTTCCAATCCCTTATTTGCCTCCCCAATGATAATTTCCACGCTTAGTATTAGGAACAACACCAGGCTAAGCATGAGGAGGAGTGTTAGAGTAATTAAATATTAAATCACACCTTCATCCAATAGTTTAAGCTTTTAGAACAGTTGGCAGTACATTTAGCACTAACAACGAGCACTAAACATCTCGCTTAATCTTTGATTGTCTCCCACGCTTTCCTCATGCCATCCCCGTCTTTGCGATTAATTATGTTTTGCCACCATAAACAACGGCTAAGGACGTGATCATTCTCCTCCGCCAGAGAAAGATTGGATGATGGATTGGAATTGCGCACATGATGCAATTCACCTTCTTTTACGGAACGTGATTTGCCCATTGGATTATTCCTAAAGAGGAGAGGAGAATAGCAAATGTGGGGATTATCTTTGGGAGAAGGAAAATTATCAAAAAAGTTCTAAACTTATTATGATTGTGCTAATTTAGTCATAAACATTTTAATTGTGCCAATTTAGTCCTAAACTTTTTGGCGACTTACTAATTCAATTCTAAACATGTCAATTATGCCAATTTAATCCTAAACCATTTGAATTTCTGCCAATTTAATACTAAATCTTTTAAATTTTTTCCTTTTTAGTGATAAACCTATTATTTAAGTAATTTGCCACAAGGACTAAATTGGTAATTTATGAAAAGATTTAGGACTAGTGTGGCAAATAATTAGGGCTGCGTATGGTAATCATTTTGATTTTGTGATTCTGTTCCCTGAAACAAAAAAAGATCATAATCTTGTTTGGTAACGTAAATAATTTTGATTCTGATTATGTTCCTGGAAACAATTTTGGAGCAAAAAAAGAACAAAAAAAAAGGTTGTTTCTGAAAAAAGAATCACTTTTAATAATTACAAAATATAATGAAGTACCTCATCTCTTACTTTTCTCTTCCAATCCTAAACCGTTCTCTTGTTACTTTTCTCTTGACCTAAAATAGAATAAGGTCTCATTTCTTTTTAAAAAAATAAGATAATAAAAAAAATAAAAAATAAAAAATTGAAAAAATCCTTAAAAATTAGAAAAATTTCAAAAAATCCCTAAAAATAAAAGAAGCTTAGATTAAATTAATTTAACCTTTCTTTTATATATAGATTCAGATCTAGATTCCCTAAATTTCATAGAAACCCGACCACATTCTTTAAGCCCTTAGGGCTTTGTTCGGATTTTATGATGTGCTTTATCAATGCCATGATCTTTAATTGTGTACTTAATTTTATTGGTTATGATTTGCCTAGGTTTATATACTTTAGACTTTAGTCTAGTTTTAGAAAATTTTGGAAATAGAAAAAAATAACCAGCATAAATACAACATTAATATTTTTTGTTAGATCATGAATGAAGACACTGCTTATTCTTAAGTTTTTGATGAAATAAGAATGAGTTTCATTTTCTAGAACCAAAAAGTAACTACGTAATTATTTGATTTAAATGACAAAAATTGAGAACAGAATCAGTAATTTATATAGTTACCAAACACATTTCTGTTCTAGAAACACAAATTTTGTACAACTATTAAATGTGTTCTGATTCTAAAAAACTCATCTAGAAACAAAACCGAAAAAAATCATTTTAATAATAATCATTTTCTGAGATTAGAATCGTTATCATACGCAGCCTAAAGGATTTATGACCAACTCACATAATTGAAATGTTTAGTACTGAATTGGTAAGTTGTCAAAAGGTTTAGGGCTGAATTGGCACAATAAAAAAAATTTAAGATTGAATTGATACAAGTGCAATAGATTTAGGACTTTTTGGACAATATTTTCCCTTTAGGAAATGACAAGGTGCACTTTTAGGATAAGCTTGGAGCTTTTTAAATTTTTTTTTTTTTTGGATATCTACAGGGAGATTGAAGTATGTCGAGGCTGCTTGGAAGAAAAGAAGCATTATTAAGAATGGTGGACGAAAGGGATGATGGAGAAGAAAGTTCCAAGTTCTAAAATTCCCTCACGTGTGAAAATCGAACAACCCCCCATCTCCCCCCCCCTCCCCTTTTCTTTCACTCCACTTGTCAACATGCTTCCATTTTATCGATGTAAGCTTCACATACCGTCTGAAAAAAAACTGAAACGATTATTAAGCGACGGTCTTTATTATATTATATAGTGAGAATAACGGTCAAATTCGAGACCACAAAAAAGCAAACAATAAATGATTACAAATCGTCGTGAGGTCCGCTTTTTTAAAAAATTTATGACTTACAACATACTTCTATGCTAGCAAGATGCAAAAAAAAATTGTCAAATCCGTAGCCATTGCGCTCTCTCTCTCTGTGTGGGGTATCTGTGAACGTGGACTATAACATCTGCACTATGTTGTGGAAATTGACAGGGTCGCTTGAGTTGGCTGACTCAAAGATACTCCAAATTGTCCCCCCTGCCCCATCTCTCTCTCTCTGAGTGGGGTTTAATTTGGATTCCTGACCCTAATGGGATTAAATGTGTTCATTGCTTAAAGTGACGACTGACCCTAATAGGGTTTAGATGAGCTTATTGTTTAAAGTGACGAGACACTTCACTTTTCCAATTTAGTCTGACCACAACATCTCGAAGGCCCCGCACGAGACGGACGAGGCCTTGCGTCGGCGTGCGAAAGTAAGACCCACCCCCGAATGGTCCCTGGCGATGCACAAATTGGAAATTTGACCTGTGTGGAGCTAGGCCGAGTCATTATAGATAATATTAAGCCAAACCCTCTCGGGGTGCATGGATCCCATGCCCAAATGCATCGATTTCCTTATGAATGTCAGCATGTGTCGCCCTGGCGATACTCAATCTGTTCGAGGTGCAGCTCGGTCCCTCTTGCCTCCCCTACCATCTTAAAAGGACGTCGGCGATTACTTTGGCCCTTGTCAAATCAGGTATAAGGCATACTCATAAAATTTCAATCTATGTACGGAATCAATCTGCTTGTCAGGGCTCGAACACTTTATCTCGTGATGCAAGCGAAGCATCTAAACGTTCACGACGAGTCTCGTCGGGAGGAGAATCTTCACTGCAAAGTAAAAACGCTCTTTCATCTTTGGAACCTCGTATGATACGTAACTTTTGTTGCGAGATTTCAAAATGGCTTTAGCATAAACATTGTAAATGATATATAAGCTGATAAAAGAAATGAAATTGCCATAACAGAATCGAAACGAATGGAATCGATACAAACGAATACCGAGGCCTGTGTTTAATACAGTTTCCTTAAAATAGATTCGTTCTCTCTAATATGTGCTTGAGGTTCTGTGAACGTTTGTCTCTCAGGATACAACGGTTGGAAGCAAAGAAGTGAGCACAATATCTTAGAGCTCGCAGCAAACTTGAATAAACTTGAGCCAAACACAATTAGGAGACCAATGTAAATGTAGAGAATCGAAGAGAGAGAGAGAGAGAGAGAGTTTTGTTTTGCTTCTTGCTGTGTAAAATTGAAGAACCGGAAACCATCTATTTATAAGGAGAATGGGGCATATTGAGAACAATTTGAGTTGAAAAATATACCAGAAGGCAAAAAAAAGGCTTGTCGTGAGGCCCATTTTTCGATCTTGCATTCGTTCGTTCGCATCAAAGTTTTAGCTCGTCAGGCTTGTGATTTGCATCTCTACATCTGCGCACAAGGCATAGTGTTTGTGTTATGATAGTTATCACTCCAAAGGAGTGTAACTTTATATAAAGAACTCCAAAGCCTTTTTTCCTTTTTAATATGGGATTTGTGCTTTTCACTTTCCACTTCCATCTCAAGAGTGTTCTTTGAGTATCGATTTTCAATTCATCCATCAATTTATCTCATATTTCTAACAACTTTTACTTTTAATAACATTCGGTGCAAACCCAATTTTCATTTGTGAAGCGAGGACGAGATCAGAAATCTAATTTAACAATGGGAGAACTCTTTGAGTGAAAGGAGGAGAAGCCAAATTCAGGCTAATGGAAGGGCCAATCAGAAGCTGTGTATTATGAGAATGGTGGTCGATTCAGATCGCATTGCGCCGGTCACGCCCCTGCAGGGACGCAACCAATCCGATGATGATGATCTCTGTCATATCTCCTTCCTCGTTAGGCCAGACACTTGGATTTGAGATCAGACCTCTCACGTGCCTACTGTTCTGCCTACAAATTGACTTTTCGTGCGCAAGTAGGAGATACGATTCCGTCACACGTGCGGCGGTCCGCAGTGCTCATCTAACGTGAACGGAGACAGCAATTCGAACGGCAACAAGATGGTATTCCTTTGATTTAGTCTTGTCTCTTTGCTGAGTATCGGCAGCAGCCTGTCGACGTCTGGCGACGAGTTCTGTTCTCGATAGATTTCTGAAAGAATTGATGAGCGTCGAAGATTTTTGGGTCAAACCAATAATGACTGTCCAGGGATTTACCGATAACTTGTTGGTTGTTTTCCGACCGTTTTGTGAAATTGTCGAGTCTTTTTGACATTTTGCATATCGTCAGCTTTTCCGAATATTTACCTTCTCTACGGTCACCTTAAATTTCTCAATTTTAACATGACTTCACTGATAATTGTTCGAGCAAACTCGCCAGCTTTTTTTCGATTAAATTGTCAGCTAGTTTTGGGTTTCTTAACTCACATATGAACCACGGGAAAAGGACAATTCTAATATCAAAAGTTCTGTATGAAAATCAATTTGTGTCAAAAATTTCCGTCTGATCACTTTAGAGAATGATTACTTTAGTACCAAGTGTGGCAAAAAATGCTGCGTGTCATTGATAAATAACTTTTTAATGTCAAATGACATTTTAAAAAATAATAAGTCCATGTGAGCTGTCACGTGAATTTCTACACTTTAAAATAAATCAAATTCAAAAGTTAAAAATTAGCTAAAAATAAATTCATTTTAAAATAAAATTTTTATTTTAATTAAAATTTAAAATTTAACAAAAATTAAAATATTACATGTATATATATAAAGTGAAAAACCTTACCACGTGATGAGAGCTCGTGTGAAAGCCTACGCCATCGCCACCCCTACCATCACCGACAGTGTCCGACGGTGGTGGCGCATGGCCAATGGGGGTCGCTAAGCTTTGATCGTAAGTGAGGGCCTACAGGCCCTCACCCAGATCTAGGCAAGGGTCACTGGCCCTCGCTCAAGTCTTACAGGGAGATACCACAAGCGGTTGACCCTCGCTAGTGGCGGCCCTCAGTTAGACTTGGGCGAGGGTCACTAAGCCAATGCCCCACCCTTGCTAGCTGTTATTGGTAATGGTGAGGCGGTGGTGACAAGGGTTACAGCAACCCTCGCCACTTGATGCGTTCCTCCCCTCTTCCCCCTCAGCCTTTTTTTTTTTTAATTTTTTTCCAATTTAGTTTTTAAATTATTTTAAATAAAAAAATTTAAATTTAAAAAAATACCATGGTGGACTTTCGATGAGTCATGTCAACTTTATATATTAATAAAATAAGGCCACATCGGATTTTCTACGGATCAAACCAGATTTGGTATCAAAATAATCATTTTTTTTCTAAAACTTGATACTAAAGTAATCCGATTGAACCCACACATCGGTGGCTCAGTTGGTAGGTGGGGTTGGGACTGTGCGTTCACGGGCATTAGGTTTTGGGTTTAAACCCCTTGCTGGACATCGGTGATTTAAATGAAGGGTCGTGGCGGTGGATTGTTGCACTAGCTCCCGAGAATTAGTCATGCTTCACCATTGGTTTGAGCGCAAGTTCACCGATCGCATGGACACCTCGGTTTTAAAAAAAATGTAATCCGATTGAAACTTTTGGCACCAAAATAATCCATAAACGACTTTTGACGCTACAAGTGTACTTGTCCCTATGAACTACTCATCTACATTTATTTGGGGTTTTTCAACTCTCATAAGAATTATCGTATACGTATTCCTCGTGCTAGTGATTTTTCCCATCCCAATATAAAGTCTTCTCGGATAAATGAACAAATAAAGGAAGAGAGAACAATATACGAATATCTCAAGTTCGTATTTTGTAATGCACACCCAACAGATGTTCCCATTCCCTAAACCGTATACTAACAATTTGGATAAAGATTCTCCATTCACTTGGCATTTCTATTGGCACCTCAAGGAATCTCAACCAATAATTTTGTTGATTACTAACCTTATTTGTTTCGATTAACAGCTTCGATGAATGAGACACTTAAAGGAGACATTATATATCTATTGTTCCTAGTTTATAGCCATGATCTTCAGAAGAATAAAAGTATCAATTATATTTGAATAAAGCGACTACCAAAGAGAAAAGGTCGAACCCAACCAATGCGTCTTTAACATCTAAAACTGCTGACACAGAACTCTAATCACACAGTACTCTAATCTTGTCATGAACATTGCATCTTAGAATATCACAGTGTCCCATTTCTCCAGATCAAGATGCCAATCCCCATCCACTTTGTTCCAATATTCCAACACTTCGAAGAAAACTCAGATAATTCAATTGGGGATCGGGTTTATACTCCAAAAAATGCCATAAAAACATCGATTGTCGGAGAGAATGTGATTCCAGATTATGAGGTTCTGTACTGTCAAACTTGAATAGCTAAGGTTCTAAACAAAAATAAAAAAAGACAAAACGAGAATATCCAATGCCCAGTTAAAGGAAAAAAAATAGTAATAATATGCATCCTGTTTACTGAAAAACGGATCGATTCATCATCTTCTTCAAAGAAAGCTCAGGATGATCCGATAAATCCGGCATATGCTCGTGCTAAATACCCTTTTGGGGCTCTAAACGTACGCTTCTTGAAGGTTGTACTTGGTGCAGACTTGTTCTTTCTTTCTTGTTTAGTTCCTGGAAAAAATCCTAGCCATCCAACAGTTACTTCTCTTCAAGTATATGCTCCGACTGTGCATCTTCCATCGTCTGAACAGAAGCATATGGTAGCGAATGGTAAGAGATCCGGATCCCCCTGTGAGCAGGTGAAGAACCCCAATCTTTCTGGAGAGTGAAGGGCATAAGTGCTAGGGCAAAAAGCTCTCCAATTGTCTTCATATGATAAGTGCATGTTCATTGAACCAATAAAACAAAAATGCGCTTATAATAAGAAAAATTGCCAAAAACATCCTAAACCTATTGCAATTATGCAAATTCAGCCCTAAACCTTTTTTTTTTCCAATTCAGTCATAAACTTTTTGCATTTGGGTCAAGTCAGTTCATTCGATCAACTTTTTTGGTCGGCACTAACGTGCTAATTTTTAATAATATTTTAACATTTTTTGAGAATTTTTATTTTTATTTTTCTCCTTCTTCCTCCAGCCGGTCACTATGGCTAAAGGAAGAAGGAGAAAAAAAAACAAAATTAAAAATTAAAAAAAATTCAAAATTTTAAGATATTACCAAAAATTGCCACGTTGACACCAACCAGCTAAATTGGGCCCGATTGATTCTATTGGCATAATTGCATTAGATTTAAGACTTTTCTTGTAATTTTCCTGATTATAATAACATATTGAATCAAAGAACTTTACTAAGCCCGGGGATGGTTATATAAATCAGACAATTTATCTTGGGCTCTCTGCATTTTATTAACTGATACCGTTGGAAAATGTAAGATACAATCTAGAAAAGTAAACCAAATATTCAGATTTGAGGGATGATGAGTGTTGACACCTGATTTTTTTATCACATTTTCTCTTTAAAATTAATAGAAAATCCATAAAAATTCATAAAATTAAAAAATCAACTTTGGGGACCTTGGCCAAGCCTAGGGAACCAATTTTGACCAAAAAAGTATTTTCCATATTTTTAGTATTTTTCAATATTTTTATTTTCGAAAATTAATAGAAAATCCATAAAAATTCATAAAATTAAAAAATCAACTTTGGAAGCTTTGGCCAAGCTTAGGCAACAATTTTTGAGCAAAAAATAATTTTTCATATTTTTTAAATATTTTTTTTAGAAATTAGGAAAATATTTCATAAATAATAGCATTTGAGGCCACAAAAATACATAAAAATAGTCAATATTTTTATTTTAAATCCCTTTTCATGTTGGCCATCGTAAATTTAAAAAATCCAATTCAGGGTCGTGTAATCCTTCACGAGCATAATCTCGAATCGGGCCTAAAAAATTCAATTTAAGTCAATTTATTTTCATTTTTCACTTTTAGGAGTTGTGACATTGTTCTCTAATATTCTAAATTTTTATCTTGGCACAATTATACCCAGAATGACCCAATTTTACAAAAAAGGCTTTAATTAAATTTTACATTATTTTCAGTAACAAGAAATGAGCTTAAATTTGACATGCGGTGAATTGTGTCAAAAATTGTGAGGAGATTTGGACTTAAAGAAATATTTTTTCAGGGACTAAATTGTAAATAGTTAAAATTAATGGACTAGAGTGCAAATACCTAACTCTTGAAGGATTATTTTGTAAATAACAAAAAGAAGAGTTAGTGGAGAAATTAGAATAAAGAAGGGAAGATGGAGAAGAGGAGATAGAGAAGAGAAGATGGAGAAGAATGGATGGAGAAAATAAGATAAGAATAGAGAATGGAAGATGGAGAAGAGAAGATGAAGAAGAATGGATGGAGAAAATAAGATAAGAATAGAGAATGGAAGATGGAGATGAAGAAGAGTTAGTGGAGAAATTAGAATGTGAGATAGAGATGGAGAAGGGAAGATGAAAATGAAGAAGAGTTAGTGGAGAAATTAGAATGGGAGATAGAATTAGTGGAAAAATTAGAATGGGAGATAGATGAGTGGATTATAAAAGGAGGAAGAAGTGAGCTTGAGAGGAGAATTTTTTGGAGAGAAAATTTTGAATGTTTGAGAGGGTTTTGGGAGATTGAAGAAAAATTTAAGAGAAAGAAAATATCAAAAAGAGAGAGAGAATTTTGAAGATGATGGGAGTTTAACATCAATTTCTTCATCGATCAACATAAATCAAGAATTCATCACAAATTTGAAGCTAAGTGTCCCTCTACTCTCTTTATTTTTTAGTATAAACTAGCTCAAATTTTCTACTCTTCTCCCATTTCCCATATTCAATTTCAGGCAGGAACCAATTATATCCATCAAGCACTTCTCATAATGCCATTGAAGCTAAGTACCTCTTTTATTGTTCTAATTTTTAATGTGAATTAAATTATATTTGCTTCATTACTCCATTTCTCCATATTTTTATGTCAGGCAAAGGACAACTTCAAGTCAACGGTAAATCTCATGGATGTGTAAAATTGGCGTCGACGAGTTCTTGAGTGCCCATTAAATTTTCAATTGATCCGTCGATGGATTTCGGCCCGAATTGTCAAATCAATTCGTTTTATTTTAAAGAATTTAAACCCCAGAATGTGAAGGGCAGAGCCCGCTCACTGGAGGTCATTTTAAATTTCTGCAATTTAAATTCCAGCACCTTAAACCCCAAAGGAGAGGGTCAAACCAAGGCTGAGTTATCCATTGGTGGTCTTTATTTATTGTTATTTACTTCCTGTAATTTAATTTTTGAATCACTAAACCCCAAAATGAGTAGCTCGCAGCACTGCACAGAAGTCGTTAATTCACTCCCTCTTTCGGCTTCAGGGAAATATTTAATATTTTGAAAATGCCAAAAAAATGTCACTCACGTATATTCCATTTAAAAAAGTGAAAATACAAAAAGAGAACACTCCACTAGAGCCTTAGGAATAAACCAAGCCTAAGTTGCCAAATTAGGATATCCATGAAATTAAAGTACCGAAAGGGCATTAGTTTTAATTAACTAGTGTAACCAAGTCCCCGAACTCATAATCTCTGGTTCATAGAAGTAATTTAGTTCTCCCGCTAATTTACTTAGGTTTCTAATCAACCTACCAAAAATGATTAGTGGCGACTCCAAATTTTAAAATCATTTGAACAAAAAACCAAAGTTGCGATTTGGTAGAGCTTGGGAGAGCTCAAACTAGGTTAGTTAATTTAATCAATTAATCTGGTAATCCATTAACCTAAAAAAACGAATTTTAGGTCGCGACAATGAGGTAAGAAGAATATGACGCCACAAGAAAAATGTGCATATACCTATAAATTATGCCGTGAAACTCCCCCCGTGATGGAAATAAGTAACTTAATGTGATAGTATAATCTTCCTTGGTAAGTTCCGTTTCTAGAGAAAATAAAGCCTACGAAAAGTCCGGTGGATAAATAATCAACGACTTGATCGTGAGTCGTCTCATTATCAAAAACCGCAGCAACTTTGGATAAGAGAATATATCATCACGTAAAGGATTTTCAACATATGTGTTATATGAGCAAATGATTGTATGTTTACATAGTCATTTTCCTAAACGAAAAATTATCCAAAAAGTCGTGAGCATATTGTATTTTTGCCAAGTCTTAAATCTTTTAATTTTTTCAGTTAAGTCCTAAATATTTTCGCCTTCGAAAAGCACTGATGTGGATGTTGGTCATGCCAAGTAGGGCAGCCAATGCTCACATGGACAAATTTTAATGATACTATAATAATTTTTTGGAACCTTGTCGGTTGCTAAGGAAAAAAAATGAAAAAAAGGTAAATTTTTTCAAAGAAATACTAAAATATTATTGAAATTTGTATGTCGCGACCCTCTAAAAAAATTTAAAATTTTAAAAGGGGTTAACGGATTATTAGGTTAATTAGATTTGACTAACCTAATGCGGACCCTCCCAAGCCCTACCGAATCGCAACTTTGGTTTTTGTTTAAATGATTTTGAAATTTGGAGTCGCCACTAATCGTTCTTGGTAGGTCGATTAGAAACCTAAATAAATTAGCGGGAGAACTAATTTATTCCCGCGAACCAGAGATTATGAGCTCGGGGACTTGGTTACACTAGTTAATTAAAACTAATGCCCTTTCGGTACCTTAATTTCATGGATATCCTAATCCGGCAACTCAGGCTTGGTTTATTCCTAAAGCTCTAGTAAGGTATTCTCTTTTGTGTTTTCACTTTTTAAATAGGATGCATGGATGGTATATATTTTTATTTGTTATATTTTTTTAAGTGTTAAAGATTCCCTGAAGCCGAAAGAGGGAGTGTGTTAACGACTTCTGTGCAGTATTACGACCTACTCATCTTTTGGGTCTGATGATTCAAAAATTAAATTATAGGAAGTACATGACAGTGAATAAACACCTCCAATGGGAGGCCTAGCATTGGCTTGGCTCTTCCCTTTGGGATTTAAGGTACAGGTATTTAAGTTGCAAGTATTTAAATTACTGTAAGTAAAAACCTCCAATGGGAGGCTAAGCATTGGCTTGGCTCTTCCCTTTGGGATTTAAGGTACAGGTATTTAAGTTGCAGGTATTTAACTACTGTAAGTAAAAACCTCCAATGTGAGGCTAAGCATTGGCTTGGCTCTTCCCTTTGGGATTTAAGGTACAGGTATTTAAGTTGCAGGTATTTAACTACTGTAAGTAAAAACCTCCAATGGGAGGCTAAGCATTGGCTTGGCTCTTCCCTTTGGGATTTAAGGTGCAGGTATTTAACTACTGTAAGTAAAAACCTCCAATGGGAGGCTAAGCATTGGCTTGGCTCTTCCCTTTGGGATTTAAGGTGCAGGTATTTAAGTTGCACGTATTTAACTACTATAAGTAAAAACCTCCAATGGGAGGCTAAGCATTGGCTTGGCTCTTCCCTTTGGGATTTATGGTGCAGGTATTTAAATTGCGGATGGACTTTGTCCTCTCCATTTTGGGGTATGAATTTTTTAAAATGAAATACAACGAATTGATTCAACAATTTGAAATTTGTGCGCGCTTGAGGACTCCTCCAAGCCGATTTTGTGCTTCCATAGGATTGACCATTGATATAGAGCTGCGGCTTCCTGACATAAAATAGAGTGAAGTGTCAGTATACAAAATATGTGCTAATCTACACCTAAAACCAGAAGAGTGGAAAGAGTACTTATCTCCCATTTTTTTGGGAGGGATTTCTATAATTGATTTTCGCTCTCTATGTTCCCAATATAGAGAGTTTCTTTTGAATTAAGAGGGACTTTTAGTCACAGATCAGTTGAGAAATCGGTGGACAGCTTAGGAGCTTGTCTGGGCCGATTTTTGCATCTCGACGAGATTTTTGCTGTTGACGTAAAGATATCCTTCTCCTGACATAAAATATGGAAGAAAAAGGAGATGGAGAAAGTGTATACAATTTGTGCTAATTTGCGAGTAAAACCATAAATAAATGAATAAATAAAAACACTTAGCTTGAATTTGTTTGCTCGTTGACGAGGATGAACTCTTGATTTATATTGATCGATGAAGGAATTTGTGATGATAACCCCTAGCTTTAAACTCCCATCATCTTCAAAATTCTCTCTCTTTTGGTATTTTCTTTCTCTCAAAATTTTCTTCAATCTCCCAAAACTCTCTCAAACATCCAAAATTTTCTCTCCAAAAAATTCTCCCAAACACTTCAAATTTTCTCTCTCAAGAATCTCTCTCAAACACTTCAAATTTTCTCTCCAAAAAAATCTCCCAAACACTTCAAATTTTCTCTCTCAAGAATCTCTCTCAAACACTTCAAATTTTCTCTCCAAAAAAATCTCCCCCTCAAGCTCACTTCTTCCTCCTTTTATAATCTACTCATCTATCTCCCATTCTAATTTTTCCACTAACTCTATCTCCCATTCTAATTTTTCCACTAACTCTTCTTCATTTTCATCTTCCATTCTCCATCTCTATCTCACATTCTAATCTCTCCACTAACTCTTCTTCATCTTCATCTTCCCTTCTCCATATTTATCTCCCATTCTAATTTCTCCACTAACTCTTCTTCATCTCCATCTTCCCTTCTCTATTCTTATCTTCCATTCTAATTTCTCTACTAACTCTTCTCCATCTTCCATTCTCTATTCTTATCTTATTTTCTCCATCCATTCTTCTCCAACTTCTCTTCTTCATCTCCTCTTCTCCATCTTCCCTTCTCTATTCTAATTTATCCACTAACTCTTCTTTTTGTTATTTGTAAAATAATCCTTCAAGAGTTAAGTATTTGCACTCTAGTCCTTGAATTTTAAGTATTTACAATTTAGTCCCTGAAAAAATATATTTCTTTAAGTCCAAATCTCCTCACAATTTTTGACACACCAAAATTTACCACATGTCAAATTTAAGCTCATTTCTTGCCGTTGAAAATAATGCAGAATTTAATTAAAGCCCTTTTGCAAAATTAAGTCATTCTGGGTATAATTGGGCAAAGATGAAAATTTAAAATATTAGAAGACAATGTCACAACTCATAAAAAGTGAAAATTAAAAATAAGTTGACTCAAATTAAATTTTTTTAGGCCCGATTCAAGATTATACTCGTGAAGGAACACGTGACTCGAATTGGATTTTTCTGAATTTGTGATGGCCAATATGAAAATAGATTTAAAATAAAAATATTAACTATCTTTGTGTATTTTTTTGGCCTCAAATGTTATTTTTCCAAAATTTTCAAGTATTTTTGTATTTTTTTTTAAAAAAAATTAAAAAATATATATAATATGAAATTTTATTTTTTGTTCAAAAATGGTTGCCTAGGCTTGGCCGAGGCTTCCAAAGTTGATTTTTCAATTTTCTCATTTTTTCTTCATTTTTTGTTTTATGAATTTTCGAAAATAAAAATACCGAAAAATACGGAAAATATGAAAAATCATTTTTTGGTCAAAATTGGTTCCCTAGGCTTGGCTAAGGTCCCCAAAGTTGATTTTTCAATTTTATGAATTTTTATGGATTTTTTATTACTTTAGCAATAGAAAAAATGATTAAAAATCAGGTGTCAACAGCTGCCCCTCTTTGAAAGGAAGCTCGTAGAGGTTCATTTCAATGACGAGATGACACCTGAATTCTAATCGACTCAATACAAGGAAATAAAAAGAGTCGTGACATGAATGTTCCACTGAAAATGAAATGAGAACCTAAGGATTCGTTATATAAAAAAACTTTAGGGTGGTTGAACTTGAACCCGTATGGTGGATCAACCCATGGTAGATTCCTAATAAAAGGATTCTACTGATTAAAAATTGAATTAAAATTTGACCTGTATGGTGGGTCATACCATTTGACCCGTATGGTGGGTCGTACCATGGTAGATTCCTAATAAAAGGATTCTACTGATTAAATTTTGATTGAGATTTGACCCGTATGGTAGGTCACCCCATGGAGATACCTGTAAGAAGGACTTGGTGCCTGTAGAAAGGACTTGGTGTCTGTAAAAAAGACTTGTGCCTGTAAGAAGGACTTGATTTTCCTGTAAAAAGGACTTAATTTGCCTGTAAGAAGGACTTGATTTGCCTGTAAGAAGGACTTACTTTGCCTGTAAGAAGGACTTTGTGCCTGTAAGAAGGACTTGCGTTGCCTGTAAGAAGGACTTGCGTTGCCTGTAAGAAGGACTTTGTTTGCCTGTAAGAAGGACTTTGTTTGCCTGTAAGAAGGACTTTATGCCTGTAAGAAGGACTTGATTTGCCTGTAAGAAGGACTTTATGCCTGTAAGAAGGACTTGATTTGCCTGTAAGAAGGACTTGGTGCCTGTAAGAAGGATTTGGTTTCCCTGTAAGAAGGACTTAGTTTGCCTGTAAGAAGGACTTGATTTGCCTATAAGAAGGACTTTGTGCCTGTAAGAAAGACTTGGTTTGCCTGTAAGAAGGACTTAGTTTGCCTGTAAGAAGGACTTGCGTTGCCTGTAAGAAGGACTTTGTTTGCCTGTAAGAAGGACTTTGTTTGCCTGTAAGAAGGACTTTATGCCTGTAAGAAGGACTTGATTTGCCTGTAAGAAGGACTTTGTGCCTGTAAGAAGGACTTGATTTGCCTGTAAGAAGGACTTGGTGCCTGTAAGAAGGACTTGGTTTGCCTGTAAGAAGGACTTAGTTTGCCTGTAAGAAGGACTTGATTTGCCTATAAGAAGGACTTTGTGCCTGTAAGAAGGACTTGGTTTGCCTGTAAGAAGGACTTAGTTTGCCTGTAAGAAGGACTTGATTTGCATGTAAGAAGGACTTTGTGCCTGTAAGAAGGACTTTGTACCTATAAGAAGGACTTTGTACCTATAAGAAGGACTTGATTTGCCTGTAAGAAGGACTTGTTTTGCCTGTAAGAAGGACTTTGTTTGCCTGTAAGAAGGACTTTATGCCTGTAAGAAGGACTTGGTTTGCTTGTAAGAAGGACTTTATGCCTATAAGAAGGACTTGTTTTGCCTGTAAGAAGGACTTTATTTTGCCTGTAAGAAGGACTTGGTTTGCCTGTAAGAAGGACTTGATTTGCCTGTAAGAAAGACTTTGTGCCTGTAAGAAGGACTTGATTTGCCTATAAGAAGGACTTGTTTTGCCTGTAGGAAGGACTTTGTTTGCCTGTAAGCAGGACTTGATTTGCCTGTAAGAAGGACTTTATGCCTGTAAGAAGGACTTGGTTTGCCTGTAAGAAGGACTTTGTGCCTGTAAGAAGGACTTGATTTGCCTGTAAGAAGGACTTGATTTGCCTGTACGAAGGACTTGCTTTGCCTGTAGGAAGGACTTGCTTTGCCTGTAGGAAGGACTTAATTTGCCTGTAAGAAGGACTTGGTTTGCCTGTAAGAAGGACTTTGTTTGCATGTAAGAAGGACTTAGTTTGCCTGTAAGAAGGATTTAGTTTGCCTGTAAGAAGGGCTTGGTGTACCTTAAAGGGTGCCATTCTGAAATCTGGGGAGACCAGGAATCCTACGGAAGCTCAAACCCAAATTATATTCTCCTGTCGCTTTAGGAATAAACCAAAGAGGCAGAGATCAAAAGGTCTCGAACATTTCTGTCCTTGAGACAAATCATGCTTTATTGAAGAAGGTGGATACCTATATATACCGCAATGGATTCGAGTACCCCAACAACCGTCAGAATTCATTCTCTTGAAAGGTTCAGGTTGAAGATATACTTACCTGAGAATTTGGAAGAAATTCTTGGTGGCTTCTCGACAACCAGGCTTGTTCATTCAATAATCGCCGAATGAATTTCAAGACTTTGGAAGGTAACTCAAACACCGGGAATGTGTTGCCTGTCAGGCAATGTCAGAGCTAATATGTGCAAGCATTTTCATCAATGCGCTCATTGGTTCATACAAAATTATTCAACTAAGTTGGCAATGAATAGAAGTAATCTGTGTGATAACTCATGATGCAATCAATCAAAATGTGGATCATGCAAAACTATTCTGTCAAGTTTGCATTACCAATTCTATTTAAGGAGGTTCTCATAATATGAACGCCTCGAATGTAATCTGAATGGGGGACTTTAGTCCGAAGGGGCTTTCTCTCACTCTAGAGAAAGGCTGTTTATCTGTAGATTAAAATGTTAGACTCGTGTGTAGAAATGGTTTAACTTTCCTCATCCTGTTATGCCCCATTTTGCACATTTGATGTCTCCTATGCAGTTTATGCTCTAAGTTGGAGTTGGTAAATTAAACATGCGGAATAATCATACATAATTCGTGAAATGTGTAAACACAATGCCGATGTGACAATTTTTAGCATCATGTGTATTTATATAATGTGCAAATATGGGCGGATTTGAATTGCCCCTGGTATGTGGGTGGATTGAACAAATTGGGAAGCCCACTCCTTATGTCGAGGAGCGGTTTGTCTCAAGTTTTGCCCCTGCACGATGAGGCATATGGGTGAGGGAGCATTTTGGTTTGTTTAGTGACAGCGACCGCCATGGTTTAGCAGTTAAATGCCCCGCATTTTTCACCAGAATAGATCTTGTCAAATGATCATCATTTTCTTTTGGATTTGTCTCCTCCAACATGTTACATGTTAGTATAAATATTTCCTGTAACAAGAAAAGGAGACATGTCAACCGGTATTAAAAGGGATAAATTGGAAACGATACTGATTTACCCTTCATCTTGAATGCCTTGGACAAGTCTTTTACCAATTTTGCTGGGTTGAGTTTTCTTCGACTTTTGTTGGATGCTTCACCATTAAGCCGAGAATGTGGCAAAATATTGACTTCGGTATTACTCGTCGAGTATTCCTACTGTCATCCCCCATACCATTCGGTCCATTGGACCATAGGTGTCCATGGGGTTTTCTTTTCAAAGGTTAATCCTTGGGGATAACGCGGCCCTGTTGTATCAATTTGGGCCATGTTACAATATTTCTCGAGGTAATTTGCAATCCCTGTTAAGAATGGAATAAAACAATTCAGGACTTGCGATGATTATGAGCAAATTAGAACGATACAGAATTACCCATGTCTGAGATTGTTCGGGTCCCTCGTTCGCATTTTGCTTTATCTGAAGCTGTCCACTCTGTGGTAATATCCATGAGTTGATTTGCCCCAAATTTTGTTCAACTTGTATTTGGGTATGATTGCATTCTTGGGTCGATTTGCAAACTCCTGAAAATAGAAAGGATTAAATTTAAAACCTGGGTAGTTCGAGGGTAATTTGGAACGATACGGATTTACCCTTCAGATTTACGCGGATTTCTTCTCGATATTAATTTTTTCGAGTTTGGTGTGGTTAACGGCTTCGAGCATTTAATAGGGGGAAAGGAAAATGATTACTTCTAGCTTGTGCATTAATTTTGGACATCGATAAAAGGCGAGAACGTGCGATGAAACTAAGTAGACGTATTCGTCTAGGTTTGATCTTCTTCCCTTTGTAGGCTCTTGAGCGATCAGCTAGCGTTGTTCTGGATCAGGTACGTGTCGGCCGTGTTGCAGGTCCCGTGATCACTAGTTTTAAAATACAGGATCCGTATGCACATTAAAACCCTAGTGCTTCATTAGCATCAATTTGCCTGATCATGGCGGCGAGTTCGTCGTCAATGCCACTTGCCTGGTAGTGATACCTCTCTTCCTCCTCAGAAGGCATCCATGCTGGCCCCATAGTCTCAATTTTTTCGTACCTTGCTCCAACAGAACTTGATCCTGCTATGAACTGATCTAACTCACCTCTTAAACGTGCATTCTCGATCCTCAGATAATGCATTTCATCGAGGGTGAGGAGAGTATTGCAGTTGGGGCAGGTGGCGGAGTCAAAAGCCTCTTTATATATCTTGTTCTCCGCTCGGAGGTTTTCATTTTCAACTCTTAGAAACTCGGCTTCGTTGTGCTCATGACGAGTCTTCATTCGGGTTCGCCTATTTTGAAACCAGAACTTGATTTGTGAAGGTTCAAGTCCTAGCTCCTGACTCAGTTCCATTTTCTGTTTTCCGTCTGGCATAGGACACGTTCTGAAGAAATCTTCAAGCTTTCGTACTTGCTCCTCAGTATGGCGACGGTAACGCTTCTTTTGACCCTTACCGTTGTTGTCCTTGTCCTCACCAGGCTCTTGGACGTCATCGGTGGAAGGGCCGGGCTCCATAGGCTCGATCCCAAATATGGCTTCGAACTCTTCCTCTCCCATATTCAGCAAGTAACGATAACTTTCAAGTGTGTTGGGTTGAGACATCTTCGATTTGGTTAATGATTTCTCAAAGTTTGATATCTCTTCTTGTATTTTCACTCTCTGGATTTTTCTGGGAGACTGCGTATGCTTTAAGAGTCTCTCTTTCGAGCACGAATGAGAATTATCAAGAAGATGTCTCCTTTAAAATTAGACGTGGGTTTAGCAACTGTATTGCCTCTCTCGAGTGTTCTGGCTTTCTCGATTTTCTTTTCATCGTATCTCTCGCCCAGCTCGTCTCCTTCCATCTTTCCGTGGAAGGGGGCCCCTTGTTGCTGTCTCCACCGTCAATTTGCTGGCGAGTTCTTCAATAAAGACGAGTCGTATCTCTTTTCTGCCGTAAATGTCTTTATCTCCCACTCAGCTTATTTTTTATCCTTTCTTTTTCAAAGTAGTGGCGTCCCGTCCAACTTTTCCGTAGAGACGTCGGATTTGCTTGGCTCGAGATTGGAGACGAGTAGCGGAGGTGATACTAATAGGGAATGGTAGACAGGAAAATCTGGCCAGTAGAGACTTCCCCTGTAAAAATGAAAGAAAATGCGGCAGTATATGTTCTTCATATTCTAGAAAAATTGGAACGATAGTGTTTTACCCTTGTGTATACTTCCATTGAATTTGAATTGAGGAAGTTCCTTCATTTGGATTGGATTGAATTGTATGTCCCGAGTTGCCCTTCACTTTGAGCTTGCCACATATGTGCTTTGCTTAGTTGGGCCTTATTTTCTTTCGGGTTGCCTTGGACCATCATCATTTTCTATGCCATCGGGTCCGTGGACCGGAGGGCTCCTTTAATTTGAAGGTTACCTTCGAGGCAAATGAGTCCTATCGCGTTCCATTGGGTCATTTCATTTTGCGACACTCTTGAGGCACTTTGCGATTCTCTGGGTGAGAATGGAACAAATCCAATTTAGCATTTTGCAACGATTAAGAGTAAATTGGAACGACACACAATTACCCGTCTTCGAGCTCGCCTGGGCATTTCACTTGAAATTTCCCTACGTGAGGCCATTCAACATTTCTCATTATGGCAGTCAGCGACGTTGCCACAAATTAATCCGCCCTAAATCTAGCATAAAAAGGGATTCACGCATTCGACCGGATAAATAAATTGCCCCCTTGTCCTTGAATTAAATCGAGACACCTAGAAAGCTGGAAAATATCATACGCAGGGGAATTAAGCATGAAATGAAAGGTGCACTTATTCAAGGTCAGTTCTGCCTCTCCTGTGGCTCTTCGATAATCAGCTAGTCTCGTGTTGGATCGGGTGTGGATAACCGATGTTTGAGAGTCCCTACTCACTGGCTCCTAATTGCGGCTTGGGACGTCTGTCAACCCTAAACTGGTTGACCAGGGCAGTAAGCTCATCATCTGGGTAATCTCTTGAACCTTCCAGCAACTGATGCTCGAATTGGGCATTGTTGTTGGCAAATGCTGGCGGTAGATTTCTCATTCTGTCCTCGCCATGAGCAATTTGACTTCTCGTGCTGGAGCCTTCATCATTACTCGAGAAAGTGTGGGGATCACCAACTGTCCTGCTGCCAAAAACTCCTTCCATTCGAGGATTAGAGAAGTGGAAGTGCTTAGGATAACTTCTTGTCTGATTCTCTGGCTGCGCAGGCGCGCTAATCATGGGATGAGTTCTAGCCACAGGTTGGTGCTCAAACCAAGGAATCTGAATACACTGCTCCTGCGGTCTATACTCTTGAAGAGTATTAGGGTGATTCTGGGGGATACTTTGATTAACGCCTGGGGGATTGATGGCATGGTTACTAGCTTGGTTGATGATGGGAAGTGGCTCGCCCCATGCTAACCTGGGGAACTTATGGTGGCGAGGAGACTCGACGTTCAGGCTTGGATCAGTCCCGCCTTGGTTTTCTTGATTCTGAGCTGCATTGTGTTCTCTTACCCTTTTTCTGTACTTCTGAAGATGACTCGAAACATTTGCTTTAGTGAGTCCCTCTACGTTCATAATTTCCAGTATATGTTGCGGCCGTGCCGAATCGATTCCTACCTGTTGAACTGCATTAACAAACATACGATGCAGCTCGGGAGACCAACTCATCTTCTTTCTCCAGTTGCTTGGAACAAAATTGAAGGCTTGATGCTTGTTCTCATGGTCGTGCAATTGCTTCCTTACCACGTGCTGCCATATGTTTTGAAGCATCTGAACCCTAACTGGTTTCGTTACGACGTCTTGGGCCCCATTTAAGACAGCCTTCATTATGGCTTGCTGATCATCGCTTGCCGATATTACGAGGACTGGCATGTTTAATTTAGAATTGATGACTTCCAAGAGAGTGAAAACATCCATGTCAATCCCTACCATGGCGGTGAGGACGATATCAAACTGGTCACCACTCCTCCTTAATATCTCTAAGGCCTCTATCGCCTTTGCTTGAGCTACAACCTTATACCGGCATTTTCTCAATACGGTAACAAGGATTGACAGAGAGACTGGATTACCGTCAATGGCCATGACCAGTAGACCCTCAGGGTAAGGAACTTCATTAGCTTCAACCAGGGTTGAACATGCGCCCGTTTCCCTAATGCTCGACATATTTCTGGATCTAGGACTGCCGACTCGAGACCGCCTCAGGATGTCTTCTTGGACTTGAGGGATCACGGGATCGTCGATGGTTTCTCGTAACAGGCTTTGAAAGCCGATGCTTTGATGGTGAAGGTTTTGAATTCCTCTCCCACGAGAACTCCTTCCTCTCTATCTTTCTCCTGCGAGTTCTTGCGAATGAACTCTCACTATCAAATGAGGACAAGTTCTCTCTCTGGCAATAGCAACGACTTCCCTCTTCACGGGCAGTGCTATTAGATTTTTCGAGGGAGAAAATCTGATATTCAGCTTTTGATCAAAGGGGAAATCCTTGTTTCTCGCTCAGTTCGTCTTCCTTTTTTCTTTTCGTGATAGAGGGCCCTTGTCAAGATCTCCACCGTCGATTTACTGGCGGGTCCTCCAATAAAGACGAGTCGTATCTCCTTTTCTGCCGAAAATTTCTTTGTCTCCCACTCAGCTCGTTTTTTATTCTTTCTTTTTCAAAGTGGTGGCGGCCCGTCCAACTTTTCTGCAGAGACGTCGGGTCTGCTCAGCTTGAGGTTGCTGCTTGACTAGAATTTGAGCCAGTGGGGGTGTTGCCGACAGAGAATGGTAGATAGAAAAAAACTCGACCAATAAGGACCGCCCCTTTGAAATTAGTATTTAAACTGAAGTAGATTATCGCCTTCGCATTCCGATCATCTGCCTCGCCTCTCTCCTCCTTTCTTTCGTGATCTGCTTTCAAAAATGGCTAATTCTCCTAACCATACTTTCTCCGCCGAAGTCCTGGCTGGGTGGGAGAGACTCTACAATCTTCTTGGTAGAGGTTACGCTCATATAGCCCAAAACTCTACCGTTGAAGCTGAAATCCTCGGTTTATTCAGGACCCTAGACGCTGCTTCTGTTGAGGGTACCCAACTGGGAAAGGAGTATCGGAACTTCTCGACCCTCTTCATCAATTTTCTAGCTGCCTATAACCGCGCTTATGAGACGGTCCTTGTGACCGCCGTCGTGAAAGCCCATTACCGAGACCGGCACGAGCGTCTGGCAACAGTTACGTTTGTGGCTGATAATCACAAAAAGGCCCTCAAGTTTGCCAACGATCAGCTTTCGTGGCTGGTTCGTGAGAGGGGAAAGTTGGTGGACCGTCTGGCCTTGATCCGAACTTACGCCGAACAGGAGCCAGGCAATATTGTGATGAGGTGCAAATGCGGTTGGCTGCAGGAGAGACTTGATGACATTACCGCAGACATTGCTTTCGAGAGGGCAGCGATTCCGGACCTGGAGTTTGCCGTTGAGCATTACGAGGCCACTATGGCCCAGGTTAAAGAGAAGTGCGATCGCCTCTTCTTTAGGCTCGCGGAACTTGATCCCGAGAGCGCCCGGTGCATCCAGAGCATCAACTGTTTGGAGAGTCAGTTGAGCTCTTTCGTAATGGTTATCAGGGCCCAGTTTGGCTTTACCTTTCCTCCCCAGTGAGTTGTTGTAATACTCTTTGATGAATGGAATGAAAGAAAAGCTTCACGTGTTTTGTTTGTTTTTTTGTTTTAAATTTTCCTGCTATCGTTTCTTCCGCATAGCATAACAGAACGATTTGAGGTACAAAAGATGTCGAGGCTTAATGTTCTTCTTGATGTTCTTGTTTAATTGCTCCAGACGATGATATCGAGAACATTGATGAAGGGTTCGGCGGTGGCCCCCACTATCCATCTTGAGATCACGAACAATAACGCTATGACAACTCGATCAGTGCGTTGGTAATAAATCCAGCCACCTGTTGTATGCCCACTTTTATCCATATTTTATTTCTTTCGGCGTCCACTTGCTCGTGTCGGTCGCCTGTAGCGTCGGGAGAAATTCATGTGGGCCACGTTCATTAATAGAACCTCGGTCCTCTAAAAACCCTCCGCGTGTTTCGGATCCGAGGAAATTTTAAGACCGGTCTCTAGTTGATTTAATTTGGTTAAGGTACTTGTTTCATGGGTCCTGATTATATAATCCTTATTGTCTTTCAAAAGACGTGGGATCCTCTGCAATACATTAAATATGCCCCAGTGTTTAATCGGTGTAAATCCACTGTCATATCAGAATATACGGCCCGTACGTGTTCATTAACTGACACATGTCTGAGTTCGAAAGGATCGACCTCCTCACTTGCCCCCAGGATTAAGAAATCAGCAATTTCCTGTCTTTTCGTACTTCTAAAAATAATTCGTGGTGTGCATTATTGAACCAAACTTTACCCCCGCCTGGGATACCTGGGATTTCCTACAAAAGTAAAGGATATAATTAGTACATGACGCAAGAAAGGTCGGCCCATGATTCCTACATTAGTCTAATTTTATTCTTCCATTTTGTTGAGAAATCAAATGAAATTTTCTTAGGAGGTCACATGTGGATTTTTCAAAAACTAATTTTCTTGAGATTTTCATAACTTGGAAAGTGTGATAAAATCTCTTGATCAAATTTTCTGAAGGAATTTTCTATCGAAATAAATTTTCAGAGGTATATTTATTAGGAAAATTTTATTTTTATTAGAGCAGGAAAGACATGACAGAAATCCTTTATTGGTTAACAAAATTCCCCCGAGACATTAGTCTAATTTTATTTAGAGAAACTTTTCTTAGAAAAACATGAGCGAATTTCTCGAAAAGAATTTTTGTTGCAAGTTTTTATAATTTGAAAGAATGTGATAAAATCACTTGATGTTTTTTATAAAGGAATTTTTCTTTTTATCGAAATAAATTTTCAGAGGAAAATTTGTCGGGAAAATTTCATTTTTATTGGAGAGAAAAAAAACATGACAAAAATCTCTTATTGGTCAATTAGTCTAATTTTATTTAGAGAAAATTTTCTTAGAAAAACATGAGCGAATTTCTCGAGAAGAATTTTCTTGCAAGTTTTTATAATTTGAAAAATGTGATAAAATCACTTGATGTCTACTAGAGTTTTTTTTTAAGGA
This sequence comes from Psidium guajava, assembly GCA_016432845.1. Taxonomy (NCBI): domain Eukaryota; kingdom Viridiplantae; phylum Streptophyta; class Magnoliopsida; order Myrtales; family Myrtaceae; genus Psidium; species Psidium guajava. The sequence continues at coordinate 7,709,975 of CM028228.1, read as the reverse complement.
ATTTTTATTTTTATTGAAATTTTCAGAGGAAAATTTTTTCAGGAAAATTTCATTTTTATTGAAGCAATAAAAATATGACAAAAATCCCTTATTAGTTAATAAAATTCCCATGAAGGGATTTTTTTACATCATTTTTTCAAAAAAAAAATTTAAAAGAAATGAGGGACAAATTTAATTTTTATTTTCTCTTAAAAAGAATGGTCGTAATATCAAGCTCAATAACTGACTAACACCTAGCATGGACCGACCGAAAATAAATACAAGATAAAATTAGAGAACTTACTTTTACCTTGGAGAAATGCAAATCACATAGTCATGCGCATGACTCAAGTGAGGAGTGGACTCTAGAAAATAAAAGAAGGAGAGACAAGGTATGGACCTAAAAAGGCTCCCACTATCTGAATTGACAAACTTACCCTCCGCGCAATCAAATCACAATGGGAAGAATTGTCAATTCAGATAATGAGCGGAATAAAATATGGTCAACCCGAGCGCAATCGACGCAAGAGCTTTGCATATTCGATCCCTATCTATGGTTTTCTAGGAAGAATTTCGCGACTTGGGTTTAGACGCTTGTGTGTGCAGGTGTCGTGATCCTCAGAGTATGCAAGACATGCACAACAATTGATATCAAAACAGCGCTTCTAAAAATGTGCGAAATTAAACAAATAAACCCAACACCGAGCCTGCAAAACAAAGGGGTTAGCCAAACACTCCGCCCCTTATAACTCCCATCCTGCAAAAACATATAACACCTATAGAATGAGTCCCAAACAATATCGCCAGAAGCGAGATATCCATGAAATTTTCATTGGCCTAAGTCCACTAAGACTTTTAAAATTTCGAAAAAATTTAAGTATTCCAATTGGTATCTTTTTTCGAAAATTTAAAAATCTCTGTCCCCAGCGGAGTCGCCAGTCTGTCGCGACCCTCTAAAAAAATTTAAAATTTTAAAAGGGGTTAACGGATTATTAGGTTAATTAGATTTGACTAACCTAATGCGGACCCTCCCAAGCCCTACCGAATCGCAACTTTGGTTTTTGTTTAAATGATTTTGAAATTTGGAGTCGCCACTAATCGTTCTTGGTAGGTCGATTAGAAACCTAAATAAATTAGCGGGAGAACTAATTTATTCCCGCGAACCAGAGATTATGAGCTCGGGGACTTGGTTACACTAGCTAATTAAAACTAATGCCCTTTCGGTACCTTAATTTCATGGATATCCTAATCCGGCAACTCAGGCTTGGTTTATTCTTAAAGCTCTAGTAAGGTATTCTCTTTTGTGTTTTCACTTTTTAAATAGGATGCATGGATGGTATATATTTTTATTTGTTATATTTTTTTAAGTGTTAAAGATTCCCTGAAGCCGAAAGAGGGAGTGTGTTAACGACTTCTGTGCAGTATTACGACCTACTCATCTTTTGGGTCTGATGATTCAAAAATTAAATTATAGGAAGTACATGACAGTGAATAAACACCTCCAATGGGAGGCCTAGCATTGGCTTGGCTCTTCCCTTTGGGATTTAAGGTACAGGTATTTAAGTTGCAAGTATTTAAACTACTGTAAGTAAAAACCTCCAATGGGAGGCTAAGCATTGGCTTGGCTCTTCCCTTTGGGATTTAAGGTACAGGTATTTAAGTTGCAGGTATTTAACTACTGTAAGTAAAAACCTCCAATGTGAGGCTAAGCATTGGCTTGGCTCTTCCCTTTGGGATTTAAGGTACAGGTATTTAAGTTGCAGGTATTTAACTACTGTAAGTAAAAACCTCCAATGGGAGGCTAAGCATTGGCTTGGCTCTTCCCTTTGGGATTTAAGGTGCAGGTATTTAACTACTGTAAGTAAAAACCTCCAATGGGAGGCTAAGCATTGGCTTGGCTCTTCCCTTTGGGATTTAAGGTGCAGGTATTTAAGTTGCACGTATTTAACTACTATAAGTAAAAACCTCCAATGGGAGGCTAAGCATTGGCTTGGCTCTTCCCTTTGGGATTTATGGTGCAGGTATTTAAATTGCGGATGGACTTTGTCCTCTCCATTTTGGGGTATGAATTTTTTAAAATGAAATACAACGAATTGATTCAACAATTTGAAATTTGTGCGCGCTTGAGGACTCCTCCAAGCCGATTTTGTGCTTCCATAGGATTGACCATTGATATAGAGCTGCGGCTTCCTGACATAAAATAGAGTGAAGTGTCAGTATACAAAATATGTGCTAATCTACACCTAAAACCAGAAGAGTGGAAAGAGTACTTATCTCCCATTTTTTTGGGAGGGATTTCTATAATTGATTTTCGCTCTCTATGTTCCCAATATAGAGAGTTTCTTTTGAATTAAGAGGGACTTTTAGTCACAGATCAGTTGAGAAATCGGTGGACAGCTTAGGAGCTTGTCTGGGCCGATTTTTGCATCTCGACGAGATTTTTGCTGTTGACGTAAAGATATCCTTCTCCTGACATAAAATATGGAAGAAAAAGGAGATGGAGAAAGTGTATACAATTTGTGCTAATTTGCGAGTAAAACCATAAATAAATGAATAAATAAAAACACTTAGCTTGAATTTGTTTGCTCGTTGACGAGGATGAACTCTTGATTTATATTGATCGATGAAGGAATTTGTGATGATAACCCCTAGCTTTAAACTCCCATCATCTTCAAAATTCTCTCTCTTTTGGTATTTTCTTTCTCTCAAAATTTTCTTCAATCTCCCAAAACTCTCTCAAACATCCAAAATTTTCTCTCCAAAAAATTCTCCCAAACACTTCAAATTTTCTCTCTCAAGAATCTCTCTCAAACACTTCAAATTTTCTCTCCAAAAAAATCTCCCAAACACTTCAAATTTTCTCTCTCAAGAATCTCTCTCAAACACTTCAAATTTTCTCTCCAAAAAAATCTCCCCCTCAAGCTCACTTCTTCCTCCTTTTATAATCTACTCATCTATCTCCCATTCTAATTTTTCCACTAACTCTATCTCCCATTCTAATTTTTCCACTAACTCTTCTTCATTTTCATCTTCCATTCTCCATCTCTATCTCACATTCTAATCTCTCCACTAACTCTTCTTCATCTTCATCTTCCCTTCTCCATATTTATCTCCCATTCTAATTTCTCCACTAACTCTTCTTCATCTCCATCTTCCCTTCTCTATTCTTATCTTCCATTCTAATTTCTCTACTAACTCTTCTCCATCTTCCATTCTCTATTCTTATCTTATTTTCTCCATCCATTCTTCTCCAACTTCTCTTCTTCATCTCCTCTTCTCCATCTTCCCTTCTCTATTCTAATTTATCCACTAACTCTTCTTTTTGTTATTTGTAAAATAATCCTTCAAGAGTTAAGTATTTGCACTCTAGTCCTTGAATTTTAAGTATTTACAATTTAGTCCCTGAAAAAATATATTTCTTTAAGTCCAAATCTCCTCACAATTTTTGACACACCAAAATTTACCACATGTCAAATTTAAGCTCATTTCTTGCCGTTGAAAATAATGCAGAATTTAATTAAAGCCCTTTTGCAAAATTAAGTCATTCTGGGTATAATTGGGCAAAGATGAAAATTTAAAATATTAGAAGACAATGTCACAACTCATAAAAAGTGAAAATTAAAAATAAGTTGACTCAAATTAAATTTTTTTAGGCCCGATTCAAGATTATACTCGTGAAGGAACACGTGACTCGAATTGGATTTTTCTGAATTTGTGATGGCCAATATGAAAATAGATTTAAAATAAAAATATTAACTATCTTTGTGTATTTTTTTGGCCTCAAATGTTATTTTTCCAAAATTTTCAAGTATTTTTGTATTTTTTTAAAAAAAAAATTAAAAAATATATATAATATGAAATTTTATTTTTTGTTCAAAAATGGTTGCCTAGGCTTGGCCGAGGCTTCCAAAGTTGATTTTTCAATTTTCTCATTTTTTCTTCATTTTTTGTTTTATGAATTTTCGAAAATAAAAATACCGAAAAATACGGAAAATATGAAAAATCATTTTTTGGTCAAAATTGGTTCCCTAGGCTTGGCTAAGGTCCCCAAAGTTGATTTTTCAATTTTATGAATTTTTATGGATTTTTTATTACTTTAGCAATAGAAAAAATGATTAAAAATCAGGTGTCAACATTGTACCCGTCAGTGTTGACCACACCACGAAGGATGGTTGGCATCTATGTTAGTGATTTTCTACCTAGATTAACTAGATGGACTCAATTAGCAAAATACAAAAAGGTTTATGACTCAATTAGCAAAATTAAAATGTTTATAAATGAATCGGCAACAATGCAATAAGATTAGGACTTTTGAGACAATTTTCCTTCTCCCTAAATTTAAGTTTTTTCAAGTAAGCTAAACGTTTGTAGAGAACATATTTTCTCCTAATTGTTCAAGGATGAAAGCACGGAATCCTGGTTATTTGGAAACTCTTGGAACATCCTACAAACCCACGAACAAAAGTTTGTTGAAGTTTGTTTATAAAACAAATAAAAATGTTGCCTTTGTTAATCTCACATAGGATAAAAAGAAGAGCGCAAATTTCTTTATTAGTTAGAAAGCTGTTCTGATCTTTCAAAATAAAGAAATGTGCAAGTGCGCTAGCCCTTACTATACCCCCGTGCGGATGCGTGATTAGCACGCTTGCTCGATCACGAGTAATAATCAACAATTATATTCTTATTTTTTTTTATTTTCAAAATTAAATTTAATAAAATTTAATTGTAACGTTCTAACGAAACAGTGTGACTATTCATTTAGAAGTTGCAATTATTTTTTTATATTGGTTTTGAATTTTAATTGATTAATTATGTCCAATAATTATAACTTTTCAGACTTGACAGTTTGGATGTGAAGAATTGCATCCTTTCGAAATAGTAATTTTAAACCTTCGAAAAGTTTCAATCTTTCATATAAAAATTGTCTTTGAAAATTGAAAAGGTGTGATTGAATAAAGTGCTTTGGACACGAAGAGTTGCATGAGAATTAACTACTTTTCGGATACAAAAAGGTGTGTTCATTTTTCGTGATATATTCAAGTGTTCTGTTCATTTGGAACATATAATTCTTCTTCAATTTTCATTTTTCAAAAACAAGAGAATTATAGTCTTTGTTTCTAATTGTTTCCTAAAGAGTTTTTACAGAAATATTAGAATTGCTATCTAATATTCTCGCTTAAGACTATGTTGTATCATGGATGATTTTTGCCTGTAATCATTAGTAACTTTATGGGGGCAAATAATTTCTTAAAGAGAATGCTTCCACGCCTCAGAGTTTGATTCCTTTTTTTTTTATCCCATTTTACCATATTTCGCCAACAGAGTTGATGTATTTTTTTGTGCTAATGATTTTTCTGATCATAATATAAAGTCTTCTTCAATAAATAAACAAATAAGGGAGAGAGGACAATATACAAATGTAAGCTGCTAGCTTGACAGTCTAATAATACTATCAATTATTTCTGACCACATAATCTTCCAATCAATGAGTGTTTTATGCAAAAATACTCGATAATAATGTATAGATTTATGGTTTAGATTGTACAATCCTTATACAAATATATCAAGTTTGTCTTTTATAACACACTCACACACACACACAACACGTGCCCCCAGTTTCCTAATTCTATAGTGATAACTGGGATAAAGATTCTCAATCCACTTAGCGCTTCTATGGCACCTCAAGAAATCTCAATCATTGATTATTTTGATAAACACCCTTATTTGCATCGATCAAAGCGAGCCACATCCAATATTTAGTTACAGCTGACCACTTTACTTAATTAATCAATTTTGGTCTCCCATTTCATCAAGCTTACCATCTTTCTTACGGACAAGGGCATCGAGACGTTCCCCAACTTGTAATCATAATTAGGGGAAATTATTAAAATGATCCTAAACATATTACAATTATGTCAATCAAGTCATAAACTTTTTTTTTTGCCAATTCAATTCATCCAACTAATTTTGGCTAATCAACGTTGATCGTCTAGCAACATAATATTTTAATATTTTTTAGATTTTTTATTTTATTTTCAATTTTGTTCTTCCCTCTTCTTCTTCTTCTTCTTCTGGCCAAAGATGCAAAGCTCACCCCAGCTGGCCACTAGCGAGGGCAAGCCTCACCATGGCTGGGCGAGGCCAAGCCTCACTTAGCCATGGTGAGGTGAGGCTTGACGTGGTCAACCCTTGGAGAGGCTGACCTCACCAGGCGATGGCAACACTTGCCCTCGCCTGTGGCCAGTCAATGGCAAGAAGAAGAAAGGAAAAAATAATGAAAGAGACAATTTTTTTTTTCTCTTGCTAAACGCAAGGAGAACAAATTGCTCTTAGAAATGCATCATCTCTCTCTCGGTTTCTTTCTTGATAGTTTCTCGCTTCACGCGTTTTGTTGTGTTGCTTCTCTTTAATTGCTAAACATAAACTTTCCTCCGAAATGATGGTCGATTGCATGAATTTCAAATTGGCATAGCTCATAAAATCGACGGGCATTTGGCTTGAAACTGACTTTCAAATTTTTTTTTTTAAATATCCTTGGCTTAGCTTTTTTGTTCAAAATCATATTATTGCTTTATTGGTTCTCCGAGAAGATGTCTAATACCTTCATCCTCGAACCAAATCATGTATCCGACACACTAGAGAATTTGCAAATTTAGCTAGGAGTGTAGGACAAGGTCACGGTATTTTGTTAATAGTGCATAGTTTCTTTTTCTATCTTTTTTCGACGACGGTGCTATTGCATAGTTGAACGGATTATAAAATAAACTAAGTATCTTATTGAACCGAAAAAGAAAATCCTCGAGCAACAAAGGAAAAATGAGAGAAAGTGGAGTCGGACGGTCCAAGCTAGCAGACAAAAAAAAAACACACTGGTCAATGATCTTCATAATTTTCTCAATCCCCATTCGATCTTTAACACTCTTTTTCCCCTCAAAAAAGTGATGGGAAATTAAAAAAAGATGGACAAAAAAATCGCTCGGTGTGGAGAAAAGACACTGATGAATTGAACTTTGCGGCAACAATAACGAGATTGCGATTTGGGCTTGTGTCGTTGAGTTTTTGGAAAATGTCAAGGGCAATCCATACGAAACGTGACTCTTAATTTGTGCTTTAAAGTTTGTGAAGCTCTTTTACAATCAAAATTGCATATAATTTTAAGCAAATTAGATTATTTGAATGCTCTAAACCGGGAAAAATGTCCATAGAGTTGGCCAGTGTCCTTATTAGCGATTTTAGCCAAAAATTGATTAGATAGACTCGATTGGCAAAAATTGAAAAGGCTTATGACTCAATTGACAAATCTAAGAGGTTTAATACTGAATTGGTATAGAAAAAAATCGGTTAGGGATTTTCAGGACGATTTCTCTCTCGAAACCTAATAAGATCAATCATTTGACCCAATCTGAACTCTAACTCTTTTAGAATTTGAAGTTCTTGTTTTAAAATGAACTCTAACCCTTAACTTGTAATTCAAACTTAGTCAAGTTCTTTTAGGATCAAAACGTACGCAATTACGAATAACTTAGATGATTTGAACGCGCATACCTCACGAGATCAAGCAATCGACGCGACAGGTGCCAAACTTTCTTAAAATCCGCGATTCTTCCTTTATGGTCTTAAGCTAGTAGACAAAACCAATCTGGTCCACGATCTTTATGATCTCTCCATGAAGTCAATGCCCATTTGATCACCCCCCACTCCTTTTTGCTCCCAAAAGAAGTTTGGTGAATAAAATTAATAAAGATAAACAGTCAAGATCATTCGTGCGGGGAAAAAACAAGCGATGAATCGAACTTTGTGGCAATCATTGCAGCTCTTTACTTTTCTTCTCGATATCTTTCTCTTAGGGGGGGAGAGAGAGAGATAGATAGAGAGAGAGTGACAACGTGATTTCGGCATGCGTTGTTGAGCTTTTGGGAAAGGTCGAGTGCGATGCCGATGCGGATTACCATTTGTTTACTCGACGGTGCCTTTGCATGTTCAACGCAGTCGCATGCGCACGTTGTCACGTATACTTCTGCAGCGAGGATAGAGCAGAGTTCTGCACGACAACGTGGAGTGGTGAGTGAGGAGATACGAGTTCTGTACGTTGAATGAAATCAGCCATTTGTCTGACGATTTGGAACTGACTTTCTCTTCTGGCTAAGGCAAAATCATCTTGGGCCTCCTCATGAATAAGGCGCAATTTCTCTAGGGACGAGCAGTTTCAAGTTCCTTCTAAGTTATTGGTGAAACATAGAACCGACCCGTTGCAATCAGTTCCCCATTTTTTTGAAACTTGAAACCTATCATGTCACGTGTTTCAAGGTTTTCCTACGTTTTATTTGTAACGATTGCAGTGAATTATCACCTCTAATGATCATTGTTTGCTGCTACAATTCACTAATTGTAACTCAAATTTAGACACACGAAAAATATGAAATATTAACAAAGTAAAAGTCTCAGTCACGAATATCGCTGGAAATGAAGGCTCAAATTAATGATTTCATATTATACACTTATCATCGTACACTTTGGAATACTGCTGGAAGCGCGAAGACATAGAACAAGCAAAACATAAACACTTATTCATATCGTGAAATCCAAAACCTATCATATTTTCACCTATTCAATTTTTCGATTCTCGATTTTATGATGGAATCATGCCCGCCCCTAAATTCCTTAAAAAGTGACGACATGACAAGAGGCAACAAAATTAGTATTGATGCATGATGGAGAAGCGTAGCACGGTTTACAAAGTAAAAGTCGCCCTTTGCCCTTTTTGACCCTTTATTTGGCCTTTTGATCTTTGCGGAAAGGAACCCTTTCACAAACTCCAATTATTACGGTCAACAATTAGGCTCTTCGACGATACTAATGGCGATCTAGTGTTAGTCCGGGATGGGTAATGTCATGGTGCTTGATTGCGATATAGGCCTGAAAAAAAAAAAGAAAAAAAGAAAAGGCGGGGTGGGGTGGGGTTGATCAGTGGCCCAATGGGCTATAGTAACGACATCACAACGCCACGAAGAAATCGGGCCATGGTGCGTGGTGCCGATGGGCTGGTCGGCCGTCGTAAATGGTCGCGTCCACTCATGATTCATGAATGCTTTCCATTTAGGGCTTAATAGGCCGGGCTTTGTGGCTAAGAGACTTAAGTGGGCTTGGCCCGACCATTCGGCCTTTTTTCTACGCCTTTTGGGCCAAAAGACGTGACCGGGGCCGCAACACTGAATCCCATTCTCTGGTAGGATCATCTTGAGCTTCCATCCAGAAGGTGTTGCAACAATGGAAGCATCGAAACTATATTTTTTTTTTTAAAAAAAAATCGTGAACTTACAAAACCGAGGCGATGCCTATCAAAAACTGACGTCACGTAACTTCAGATATTGAATCAATGGGGTTGGTGATGACGCACGAAATCTCCGTCCGATCTTCGATGACACCAAGCTCCTCCAACCGGCGTGGATCTACTGCACACCAGAGAGAGAGGAAGTCGTTGTTAGTTTCTCTTAGGAGAACTTTCCGATACTTTTAGTCGGTTTTTATGACAAGGATAAAATTGTTAGCCAAGAGTCAAGTTAGCGCGCGCGCGCGGGGCAAGGTGTCCGACCATCCACCATAGCCGGATAAGCTCGGCGTCATTGGAGATCGGCCGGAGCTTTCATTCATCTATCCAGTGATTCTAGGTTCTGACATTATTCCGACGGTTTCTTATAGCCTGCCTAAGTCGTAACGCCAAATTTAAATCATCAAAGCGTCGTCACAAGAAAAAAAAAAAAGGAACTCCCTCGCTTTGCTTCGACATGGATAAGAGAGTACTTAAATCCGAACAAGTCGATTAACGATCATATGAGTTTACTTTCGGGGCTTTCGAACAATAATTCAATAAATTCCGATTGTTGATCGGTGTATGTAGAGACGGAATGCATCTGAATATGGCTATTGCAAGCACGCGTATAAAAGGTGCGCTGATAAATCATTCAAAGCGAGACTCAAAATTTCGATACCGATTTCTGTATGTTCATCAAGCGTCCCCCGTTAAGCGATCTCTGTATGTTCATCTCGTATTATATACGTATGGAGTATCTTTAGGATACCAAAATTTACAAGAAAGTGGGAAAGGAAATGCCAGCAGCCTCCATCCAAGTCAGACTTCGGCTGCGTTTGGATTCCGCCATTGGCTCCTCTCTCTCTCTCTCTCTCTCTCTCTCTCCTCTGCTTCTGCTGGAACAGCGAAGATCCTTCATCTTTCCATCGATCCTCGTCATCGGCCATCGCCCCCGGCATTTTTGTGGGGCTCCACCGAAGCCAACCCAAAAACGGATTCCGAGCTCTGACAGCGAATCCACAGCTCAGCTCCAATCGCAATGCCATCTTCCCTCCTGCCCATCACCAATCCGTCCTCCCGCCATGCCTCCTCCTTCGACCCCATCTCCTCCCTCGATGCTTCTCCGGCGCCGGCCTTTTTCCTCTCCAAGGACGGCGCCGCCCACGGCGACCCAATGGCGAATCTCCTCATCTCCTCCCCTTTTGACGACGAGAAGGCCGCCTCCGTCAGGCCCCTCCTCTCCGGGGCCCCCAGCTACGCCTCCACCGTACCCTCGGCGTCGGCCCCCTCCGGGGGGTTCTACCAGCAGCGGCGGCGGCGGTCCGCCAGCGAGAACTCCCTCTCGTCGATGTACGACGAAGGCCGGCACCAGTCGCAGGGGCGCGAGGTCGGGGATGCAGCTTCCGAGACTTTCGTGCTCACTCGCCTCAGCATGAAGCTCTTGGGATATCTCGGGTAATGTGGCGGTTTATTTATTTGGTATTCGCAACTTTTTTTTTGTTTTTTAATCTTTTCAATCGATGGTCATACGCTGCACAATGAATGTTGAACTCGTGATGTTATTGGCTTGTTAAGCCCCATGGCATGGTTACTTGACTGCGGTCTTTCATGGGTAGTTATTTCCTCGTAGAGTTCATCTTTTGTCCCGGATATGTATTCCTTATTAGCACACAATAAGTTTCTAATTTTCTCATGATCGTGACGAAACAAAGACGCGATTCATGCTTTGATCCGTATACCTGATTGAGTGTTGGTCAAAAGTCTGGCTGAGTCGCATCCGAGAGTTCATGAGGAAAAGTGTGAATTTGGAAAATGCATGTCATCCAGATAGGCATTGGAAATTATTGATGATTTTCCTTTTCCAATGAGAAAATCATGGAGTCCTTGGTTTGGGATGGAGTGAAGTGCCCTAAAGCAATTGTACTTCGATGTGGGATACTGGTCATAGGCGTTATGCAAGAAGAACCAATCCATGATATAACTTAACCTACGGGGCAGTAGTTAAACTAGAAACTCATATTAAAGATTAGCTGGTTTTTCATGTGTTATAAACCGTAAGCAGCCTTTCAAGAAAGGTGACCTGATCATAGTTGCTAAGCAGGATTAAGTTGGATTTTGAGTGAGCACTTTGCTTTTGAATGCAGATTTGATGTAAAAGTCGTGGCCTCTCACGCCATTCACTGTCCTGCATTGTTTCTGACTACTGTTATGTGAATGGAAGTTGATTCTTCAGCATTAGGAAATATCAGGGTGTTCAGAACTTCAGCATTTAGTGGCGCCTTCATAGCGTAGGCACTTGGACGTGAGACGATGACAAAAATTGCCATGTGAATGATTGACATGATTGTCGTGTAATTAACTTGCTCGGACTGTGGAAGAGGAAATGTAGATTGGATGTATCTGTTGCACCTGGAAAGGCTTTGGGAAAAAAAAAATGAAATGAGTAGTGGGAAGTGAAGTTCATTATTTGTTGCGTAGAAGAGGTGCAATGCATTCTATTTCTTTATTCTTCAGCTAAAATCTGAAATCATCTTGGAATTTTATTTTCTTTCAAACATGAAGTACAAGGTTCTTATTCATTTCCATCTCAACTTCTTGACGTTGCCCGATCATTTAATTCTTATGCAGGGTAGGCTACAGATGGATTACAAGATTTCTTGCTCTTGGCTGTTATTCCTTGTTACTAATGCCTGGTTTTGTCCAAAGTCTGTACCTGACTATATTTATCATACTGAGCCATTCCAACATTAATTTCCTACTTCCAGCTTATGCTACTATTGTTGACATGCCGTAAGCACATGGCAAAATTTCTACTCTTTTGCAGTTGGGTATTACTATTTCTTCTCTAATCAGGTACGCAGAGGAATAGTTTATGGTGATCTACCCCGAAATAGGTAACATCAAACTTGACTGTTATGTCAGACACACCAAATATGTGTGCCCTTTGTGCATCCGCGAATTATCTATCCATCACTGGGAGATATTTGTTAGTGCAGGCTCGATTTATATCTACCGAAAAACATGGATGAGCCAAAGCCAGTTGTTGCATTTATAACTGGTGGAGCCTGGATAATTGGGTGAGTGTTTCTTAAATGTATCAGTGGAGTAAAATGCGAGAATGAATTCTTTGGTTGACAATGGATATCCTTGACGAAGTTGTGATGGCAGAACTGCAATGTTTGTTAATATTTTTGCATGAAAGATCTTTTAGGATAATATTGTTGGTCCCTTGACAGAATCCATCGATGAAGAAGGGAAAGGAATTTTCTGTCTCATTTGCTGTGATTTAGATATAACATTCTACTGCAATTTTGTCTTCTTGCAGCTACAAAGCATGGGGATCTCTTTTAGGTCAACAATTGTCAGAAAGAGACATCATGGTAGCCTGCATTGATTACAGGTTTACTTTGAATTCAGTTTGTGCAGAAACTTCTTGAGCTTACATGATTTTAGTGAGTCAAAACTTAGGACAAGGAGCATGTGCAATTAGTTTATGAGCACTTGGCAAAGAGAAGTTTTCATCCCATGCTTACCTTTTCAAAAGCACTGGATGTACATCTCAATTGGCAAAGGTTTGCTAGAACTGCTAGAGGGGCACGGTATTGTTGGAAATGGTATTAAGTACTCCGATTTTGCAACAATTATTTTTGCAAAAAATACATTGATCAGCAAAATGTTAAACATGCAAAATCCTCAAGTTGTTCAATGGCACCTTCTTGCAGAAACTTTCCCCAAGTAACCATTGGCGATATGGTTAAGGATGCTTCCCAGGGTATCTCTTTCGTGTGCAACCATATAGCTGAGTATGGAGGTGATCCAAACAGGTAAAAGATCTCTTGAAGTCCTAATAGAGTTAAATCACTCAGTTCACGTCCTTTTGCCAGTATCAGAGGGGAAATGGCATTGAACTTCTATAGTTATGATGACAGCGTATGCTTTCTTTTGGCAGAGTTTATGTGATGGGACAGTCAGCTGGCGCACATATTGCTGCTTGCGCACTCTTGGAACAAGCAACTAAAGAGTGTGGTGAAGGAGAGAGCACTTCTTGGAGTGTGTCTCAGATTAAAGCGTATTTTGGTTTATCTGGAGGGTAAATATCTCTTGACATCTTCCAGTGAACTCTTTTTTCATAACTGCCATTTGAGAATTATATGGTCATCTTCGAGTAGTGAGATGTGTCTGATTGATCTTGTACCATCTCATGGGAGAGTTTATCTGGAGGGTAAATAGCTCTTGACATCTTCCAGTGAACTCTATTTTCATAGCTGCCATTTGAGAATTATATGGTCATTGTCGAGTAGTGAAGTGTATATGAATGATCTTGGACCATCTCACGGGAGAGTTTTTACGGGTGTTCTGTGGAATCCTAACTGCATAAGCAGATCAAGTTGATTACAGTATGACCGACAAACCCATTTTTTGGTATTTACTTTAATTCGAAATTTTCTTGTACTTTTTCTTTTCTTGCAGATGTTAAGTCTCAACGTAGTACAGACTACAACTAGTTTTCTGTGATTTTGGAGTGCCTTGCCTGTGTTTCATGAGTTATAGAAACCAGACAACAATTTGTTAACTGGGAGTCAATTTAAAGGAGGTTTTCCCTTTTAGATTCTCTTTGCATTAAATGTCCTGTTGCACTTGATAGATAACTTTGGCCATGATGCGGAATGTTATGTCCTCAAAGAATGATCTTTGAAGAGCTAGCCTTGAACTTCCCCCATCAAACACAGCTTGGTAGTTCATGCATATATCAGTGGCAAGAATCGAACTTTAGATTAAGTTTTCCTTAAGCATTCAGTTTCATTATTGAAACTAACAGTTTCGTCAGTAGAGAGACAACAGCTTTCTTGGTTTGTGCTCCCCATTCTTGTGTGCAGGTGGTTCAGATCTTATGGTTTCGAATTCTATGTCAATCCAATTGCACTTTTATCTCATTGTTCAAATTGTATCATCTAACAGCAAAGCTAATATCCGGGATCAACTTCACATGGAAATTCAGCGATCCGAATTGCATTGAAATTCCAACCTCCATAACTTAGGGTTCATGAGTAATCTGACTATTACAGCTTCGTTTTGAGAGTCCTGCTGGCTGCATTCTGATTGTTGGACAATTTTTAGGTGCAATTATAATCACTGGTAGTCAACTTACGTAAATTTCTGTGAACAGGTACAATTTGTCAGAACTTGTTGATCACTTTCACAGTCGAGGCCTGTACCGCTCAATCTTCCTGGGGTACCCTCCATTTCCCAGTGCATTGTCTTTGTTTCTCTAAGAACTTGATGCTGCAGTTGATTTCATCAAATTGAAAGATCTGAGGTGTTTCATTTTCCTTGTTTTCAAAGCATTATGGAGGGTGAACCATCATTGCGACGATATTCTCCCGATTTAGTGGCCCAGGACCTTAACATAAGAATTGCTGTCTCCCGTTTGCCTCCTACTATTTTGTTTCATGGCACTGCAGATTATTCTATTCCATCAGATGCCAGGTTTGTATTTCTTCCAGGATGTATTGTCTAACAAAGGATAAATTCTTAGATTAAATCATAAATGCTACTTGCATAAACTGAATTGGTGGCCTAGTAGGTGCGGTACAGATCCTCCCATGTTGTGACAAACGCTTCTTGTCAAATCATGAAGTGCTAATAATTATGACATTTTAACTGTAACCAAGATAAGTTTGTCGATTTAGACGATCATCTGTTCACCACAATTCTGGTTGGTAAACCATGCAAGTTTTTCCAGACTTGTTGCGAATTCTGTATGTCTCTTGACTAATGATGATGTTTCGTCAGCAATAAGATCCCATGTAGATATACTATGTAATTGTTGCTTGATTGGGTCAAAGATGATTAAGTATTTATTCTCGAGGCTGCCATTCCGAGCAGGATGATATTTGTATGTCAGTATTGTTTTTCACATAGCTTCCACTGACAATTTTTTCACAGTAAAAATTTTGCGGAGACTCTTCAAAGAGCTGGAGTAAAAGCGGAATCAATATTATATGAAGGGAAAACTCACACTGATTTATTTCTCCAGGTTAGGACATGCTAACAACATCTTGAGGTCTTCTTTACTTCTTTTCCACTTGGGTCGAGTCTATGGTAGGAGGACAGGATTTGTAAATTCCTTTTCTTACTCTTTTCTTCTAATGGATCTTCCAAGTTTCCTGCATTAAGCATGCTCTGAGCTTATTTATATATATCCAAGTTATTTTTGCGTACTCAATCCTTTTTGTTACTGATTCAAGTAAATGGAGTTTTTCCACTTATTTCAAATGCTTCATTCTCCTGAAATCGGTTCCCAACTTGTGCCCTAAGTTGGACTGCCTGATTTGTTAAAACTTCAAAAAATTCTGATAATTTCATTAGTATAGTTTGGCATCCACGATGAGTCTCCATTTGCTTAATTGGGGTTTAAGCTTATCCTAAATGACTTTCCAGGACCCAATGAGGGGTGGCAAAGATGATATGTTGGAAGATTTGGTGGCCTACATACATGCTGGTGATACAGAAGCTCTCGCCAAGGATGCTGTAGCTCCTCCTAGACGTCGGATGGTACCTGAGTGTCTGTTGAAGTTAGCACGTGCCGTCAGCCCATTTTGAACTGTAATGTAGCCATTAGGTAGCTCAAAGACAACCAACTTTTCAGGGTAGTTAGAGCTTAGGTTACTTTGGATGATTCCCTATTCTAAGTCTCGTTTTAGTGCTTTTGCTACAGTATTTCTCTTCGTCTCCTACCTTTTACTGTCATTATTTAGCTATTTAAATTTTGGTCTCTTTCTTCAGATCTCCAAGGAAGATCCCTTGAACTCCCTGCAACTGCTCTTGATGTAAAATGCACATGTATACCACAGATACAAGTATTTGTAATGAATTTACATGTAGCAAAATGGTGGCTTTATGACGTTCTTTATTATCCTTTGTCGATGAAGCTTGCATTTTTTTTTTTCGGCTGCTTTTCATATTAAAGAGAACTAAATTAGGTTTGTGGTTTTTTGCAATCACCAGATTTTGCAGCTTACAGCTCATTGGAGGAACAAGGTTGAAGCGGGCAACGTAACAGATAAATGAAGCAATATACTGATAGAAATCGTGTTTGAAGTTTAATCTACCAAACTGTTGAGTACAGGAATATTTTTGCATCCAGTCATAATAAAGATACAGCGCAGAGCTATTTATTTCATTAAATCTAGAATTTGAATCTCTTATAGGATGCGATTTTGACAAAATGAGACTATCACAGAACATAGACATATGCAGATAAAGGCATTCTACCTTTGGCAGTCCGGTAACGTCTGGACCAGCTTTCGGGTATTGCCATTCGTGCACCTTAGCTGAGAAATCTTGAAGACGCACTTCCCTTACATCGGCCTGGCGCATTTTTCAGGGTTTTAATCTTTGTAGTGCACCAAACAAGACTGATAGTATGCTCCACTGCCATCATCTAAGCCGATACTTCATTGGTAAGACATTCTAGTTTAGATCCACGAAGGCAAATGTTGTTTTCCCCCTAATTAGTTCTAAAAGCACTAATAGGCCTTATATTATTTACTAGGACGAAGCCTATTTGGCTTTAGAATAGATTAATGTACATCCATTTCGTTGTTATTATGATAAAAAGTCCATTTTGGCTGCCCAAATCAGAGCTAGAAAAGCAAGATTAACATGATAAGTTATTAAGTCCACTACAAACATAGTGTAGTTACCTTCTCAGATAGTCAAATGTAGGATCGGTAGATTTTCAAACATGTTATTCTCGTTATCAATTTTGTGATAAAATGTATTTGTTAGGGGTGTTGTTTTGATCATTGTAGATCATCAAGAACCTAACTCCTTATCTCGAATTAATAATCTGCCGTAGAATTTGCATGATGCATTATGTATTACGTGTTTAAATCGCAATTGTTACCTCGGCATCAATAATGGTTAACAAGTTCGTGTAATTGTTCAATTTGGGATTGTAACATATAAATCGTGCGGTAAATATTTAAGATCAGTGGTGAGATTTTCTGTCGACAAGTATGTGCATGAAATTTGCTCTTCTAGCTTTCAACCAAGTGGGCATATCGTGCCAAATAGGAACCCTGCATTGTTTTGTGAGGGCAGCTCTATACGGGCCGTGCCGGTAGGATATTTTTCGCTCCGATTGCGGACCGCCATGTACCATCCCGACTTAAAAATGCACTGTGCTAGTTTGAGATGCGTGAGACTTATCTACAACTATGACAGGACAGACATATAGGAGAGGTGAAGACTAATAGTCAATATGCCTCGACGGCCATCCATAAGAGTCTATCCTTCCACAAAACGTTCCTGGAGCTTGTAAGCATGTTCAGGTCTCATCTGTTAAATAATGGAGGTCCCACCCAAAATCCGTACGATTGAACAATTAAGATCAAGTGGGCTCACATGCCCGAGCTACACATCTACGTCGACACTACCACAGACAGATCGAGCATCGTAGCTCCATCATCATTCTGAAAATCCTGTGAATCCTCTCTCCACCTCAACTTGTGGCTAATTAAACCTCATCTTTTACCGGCCAAAAGAAAAAGTCGTGAAAACATTAGGCTTCCAAAGTAGAAACGCTAAAGCCGTGTGAGCATGTCAATAATTTCAATGTCATTTCAGTTAATTTAATGCAACGCTCATCTTGGATATGAAGTCGGAGCTTTGTGGAGAATAACAGCAACGATTAATAGTAGGGTATGATAGTTTTGGTTGCCAACTGTTGGCAAAAATTAATGGTGCCCTCCTGCAAAGGGCAATGCGTGGTGAGTTTAATATTTGACACATACGCCCCTGTCCACGTTCAAAGTTTAATAACTGAGCACTCTCGACTTCATTCAAAGCTCGTAGCAACCAAACAAATAGAATATGACAAGGCCTGTTTCTTTCAATACTTTCTTTTATTCATCAAGGCGAGCCGAAAAGGAGAGAGGACATGGTCGAACTTCAAAAGCTAAAGTACAACACCGTATTCATTAAAGACGCTTATCACTTATTAGAGAGACCCTCGAGGAGTGTATGCTTCACAGCCGAGTCTCCGGCACATCAAAATCCGCCTACGCCATCTTCTACTTCTTGCCGCCGGACGCCTGACAACACTTGTTTAAGGAAGTTATGATAAACGACGTTTCATCTTCATTTTGCAAACTTCAACAAAATATCCATAATTTGAATCTATATAGGCGTTTAACTCTGAATGAGAAGAAAGGGTGTTACGCTATACCTTCTTCCTAGGCTGAGCCGGCTTCGCCTCAGCCTTCTTGGGGGCAGGCTTGGTTGCTGGGGCTTTCGGAGCGCTGCTGCTTTGCTTGGGAGGGTCTTGCTTGGCCTGGCCAGCCAATTGAGAGCCAGCAGGTTTCTCAGTCTTGAGGGATGCCATGTCTTTTCCTAGGGCCTCTTTCTTTGGTGAGCAAAAGAGATAGTATTTTGCTGGCCTCAAGGGTAGCTCTTCCAGTAACCCTTTATTTATAGTTGATCGATTGCATCGACAATGTCATTGGAATATGAGAATCATGTGCAACTGAATTGGGGAATAAGAATGGAGATTGGAGAGATCTTTTGAAAAAAGAAGCCTGTATCAGATGCTTTGCTTAAGCATATTTTTCCGACACCATAATTGAGGAAATATGCCCATTGTGATGCACCATTTTCTTAGGCACAACTCTCTTGTTTGGCCGATCAATTTTCAGGCATCTATGCCTCAAATGGTGAGAAAAGAAGAGATATTTCACTTGGGAAACAATTTACTTGATTAACTGAGGGTGTAAAAAATAGTCGCATGATCGCCTTTGGGACGTTACCATTCGATAGCATTTTAAAATGAGATTTTATCAGTTGGATGTGTCGAGAATTCTTTTTGGCCCAAGAGGAACAATTCAATAGTAAATTTGTGACGCCTCTCGCAAGTTCTAAATAGCAGTGGTGAAACTTGTGCAATTTGCATCATCCCAACCAGATATGTTGATGCAATATATTAATAAGGACGACGGACTTATGACCATCCAATGTTTTCGGTAACTTACCAAATGGATTACACTTTTACTGCTCGAAAGCAAATTATAGGGCAAAGTGGTGATCAATTATTCCGTGTATGGAAAATGGAGCTTTAGAAAAGCGGCCGATTCTTTTAGTAGGCAGAAATGTAGGAACTGCGTTGCGTTGCTATAATGAAGATTATAGTTAAAGATTGCATTTGCCAAGTTGAAACTTCAGTTAGAACCCTTGCTGGTGATTTCACCATTCAGGATTCTTCGCACTTGAACTCCAAATTTTCATCCCCATTACCAATTCCCTCATCTAAGTACCTTCCTTTCGTTTGCCTTTTTCTATCTTCTTCCGTGGTGAGAGCTCGATTTCGGATTTCGTTGCATGCTCAGTGCTTCTGTATTTCCTTCCTCACATGATTGCATCTCCTGCATGAATGGGGACCAATCTTACATTTGAGACAAATATATGTTCAGAAGCGCCTGATATCGTTCATGAATGAAAGCTCACCTGGACCCCATGTTGTGGTACATTAGGGTGGAAAGTTGGTGACGCATCGTAACACCATCTAGATGCAGATAAGAGAAACTTATGAGCTTTTTAAGGTCCAGTGACGACTGCATCGCTATTGATCTTGGAGTCTCCGATGCAGCGATTTCGTTTTAAGACAGTGATGCTGTGAAGAGACCAATTGATGCACTTTTCCATGTGCATAACCCTTGAGTTTTAGAATGTAGTTATATCGTGAATTCTTCCACTAAGCAAGAACTGTGGACCGGTGGCCATACGTTTAATCCTGTCACGTATAAAGGTCAAAAGTTCGAGCGATCCCATGAGCCAATCTCTAGCCGGTTTGTGCTAAACTCGTATGGAAAAAAGTTACCGACCGCCAAGTGACTGCTGACTCGCCAGTGTGATTGCGTCGACACTATACGCGAACGGGGAAGATTAGTATTCTTGTGGCGCTCTGCTGAGTAATTATAATGCAAACCGAGTCAGCGGATTCAAAACTCCGAGTGTAATCAACGAGGGCCAATCCAGTCCGGACTGTTTTATTCACTGGAAGAAGAGATTGTGGGACGAGGGATCTAGCAGACAACGATGGACGACCACCGGAGCTCAACCATCCTCACAATCTTTTGAAAGGGGGGCAATTATTGACACATGCTACTGCCCTCAGCTCACCATGCAAAATGAGAATCAGATCCCTCTTCAGCCGAACAACTTAACCAACCCATCCACATCCCTATCTGGACAGGTTCCCTCAGCCTGCTAGATGCGGAGATGATGTATCTCGACCCTATTGGTCTATATCTTCCCATTTCCACGTATGTGGGAATCTTATATCAACTAAACGTAATCGACATTTCATTTGGTGGGCCCATGAATGATTATGCTTTTTTCGTTCCGAAAAAACAAATGTCTTTTTCTATGATTATAGAGTCCGAGAAGAGATAGTAAGGGCCTATTTGGCAACGATTCGAATCTACAAAATGATTCTGACTAGAATCATTTTTTTTAATTCTATTCCCTTAATTGTTTTTAGAGAATCGTATTGCGTTCAGTAACTGTACTAAATTTCTCTTCCCTAATATAAACGTGTTTAGCAACTGCACGAAATTTTTATTCCCAAAAACAATCAAGTGGTAAGAAATCTTTTTTTTAAATTTTTTTTATTTTTTTAAATTTCTAAAAAAAATTAAAATATAATTTTTTAATTTCCCCCCATTTTAAAATTTTAAAATTTTTTGCATTTTTTTCATTTTTATACTTTTAATTTCCACCTTTTAAAAATTTTTAAATTTTTTTGTTAAATTTTAAAGCTTATTTTTAAATTTAATTTTAAAAAATGTGTTAAAAAAATTAGTAGTTGGTAAATTTTCAAATCTAATTTTTATTTTTTTTAAGTTCAAAAGTTCACGTGGAATTAATCTTTTTAAAAGAATTGATACTTTATTCTTTTTTGTGATTCTCAAAAGTATTCTTTTTTTGGAGAACTAACTTTTTTGTTTCTCATTTTTGGTCCAAAACTATTCTTGAAAATAGAATGACAATCAAAATCATGTATTATCAAAGATGTTTCTTTTCGGAGAACAGAATCAGAGAAACAGAAATGTTACCAAATAGGCCATAAGTCTCAAAGACTACTAATGAGTAAAGTTACTTGTCATTTGATTTTCTAGTAAAATGTTGGCCACTTAACCGATGGTTTTATGAAAGGAAATATGACACAGGTGGTCCTTGACTTTTGACCCAATCCATAATGTAGTTCATATACTTTACTCCAATGTGCAATGCGATTCTTGAACTTTTAATTTGTTCAATGTGGCCCATGGATATTTGGTACATGTTCGGTTTAGTCCTTACATTTTATGAAAATAGTCAATGTTATCCTTGAACTTGAATTAATAGAAAAACTATATTGAACATTTTCATGAAGTTCAAAAAAAAAACTCAATTGAATATGTAACAAATATCTAGAGATCACATTAAACAAATTAAAAGTGTCATGACCACATTGCATATTGGAATAAAGTTCAGGGATAACATTGAACAAATTAAAAATTCAATGACCATTACTTATCGAGTTAAACTTCAAGGATCATTTGTGTCAGTATCTCTTCACGAAACTACTAACTCTTTTTAACAGTTCATGAATTATCGTATTTTCTTATTTTTGTGTAGAAATATATTAGAATTTGAAGAAAATAAAACTATCATACTTTGTTGAAAAGACTTTAATATGTACTTTGAGGAAGTTTTACAAATATATCTCTAGTTAGGACTTTGTTCCTAAGTTATATTAATTGACCAACAATCCTAAAGATATTCTCATGACTTTCCATACAAAGAATCTTGATTGTGTGTTATGTGTATACACAGGTTACGAAACCCTACTTCTTTTTCATGTGTCTCCATCCCAACTCTCCTCGAATGTGAGGATTCAAGCCTCCCACCTCTCCCTTCTCAAGTGAGAAGAGTGGCTATTGGAGTAAACCCTAATAGTTGATAATTTCCTTCGTTAAAAGCTTGATTTATGGCCACAAGGATTTGATTATATGGGCAAGCAAATCCTCTCAAATCTCTAATTCCTCTTACTTCAATGGCTACGTGATCTTTATTCGACAATCAACCAATGACTAGTTTTAGAGATTGATCCTCAGAGCGATCATGTCTAGGGGAAAGCTTGGAGACAAGGAGTTTATGAGGAGCACGAAGTTCAAAGCGAAGCAAGAGAGATCAAGAGATCAACATCCATATTTCAAGAGTTTTTCATTTGTTCCAATTATCTAATTGAGCTTACAAGTGAGATATTGTGAGAGGCATAATGCAAAGTTAAAGTGTGTAAAGTGAGGTAGCTTCGATAGGAGCAGCACTCACTACTGTGGAAATACTTGTGACAATCGCATCTTTCTGTAATTTCTCATTTTGATTATTTAGTGAAATCCAGCCATTAGGTTGATGGTGTGGAAAATTTGATGTTGGCTTTTACTAAAAACCAAACTACTATAATGTTGTGCATTGTCCTCTACTATCTACTTGCATATGTTTACTGTCTAATAAAAGCACTGCACAATTTTGTATCAATAGATCCGTTTTTATCAAACGTGAAGTTTTTATTTTTGCATTATTTAACCGAATTTGATTATATTCATATATTCATCCCCTCTAGATGATATTATTAGAAAACAACAATTTTGTACTTGTTTTTATTTGTCAAAGCCTTAAAATTTTCCACCTCTTATGTGAATCTGCCGATTTTTGTTCTCGAGACTTACAAATCTTTTCCAGCATGGAAGTGGGAAAAAGGACAATATTTTAGAATCTCGAGAGAGGAAGCGGAGAGAAATGAAATAACGCGTCTGCTAAAGTTCGGTTCCCCCCCCCCCCCCCCCCCCACAAATGCCCCCACTTTTTGGGAAGATTTCGAGATGAGGATCAAAGAAACCGCAGAAGCAAATCCGACTCCTTTCTGCTTAATACGCCCTATCTCGTCTTTGGATGGCTAGGTATCCACCGTATGCCTTTTCTTCTCTTGGTTTGAATCGTCAGAAAAAAAAGTCAGTGGGTCTGTGTAGAATAGGGTTTCGGATGCAGGAAATGCATTTGCGTCTCCAAGCTCAGCCAGAAGTAAGATCCAGTGGTTATATGCCTGCCTCATCAGTGAAATCTGGTGAGCTGTACAAATTGCCTGACAATGAGCTAGAAAGCATTCTCGGCTTACTTTATGAAACAATTCAAGCATAACATCCTCTACATACTTAGAAACATGATTCAACAGTGTATATTGTCCTCATCGTGTACCTCGGATTACACCACTTATAAACATTAAAGAGATGTTGTTCCAAGAAGTCAGGCTTAGGGATTTAAAAAGTTTTCGTTGGTCGGCAGGCTCATACGGTAGAACCACCAACAGGACACTTTCTAGCCAGTGTTCCTCATGCCAGCAGCGATTCCATTGATGGTGATTTGTAAGGCATCTCTGAGCTTATTGTTGTCATGGTCACGCCTTAATCTCTTCAGTATCTCAACCTGCAACATGTTCATGGGGTTTAAATAAGGTAGCCTGCTCTCGATCAGCCTCCTCAAGCTCCGGTTGTTCTCGGATAGTTTCTCGTGCCCACTGATTACCAAGACATGCTTCTCTGTCATTAAGAGCTCCATCCTTAGTGCAGCACCAAGCTCCTGCCGGCTCCCTGATACAAGCACTTCATCATAATGCTTGGCAATGGGTATGTCCGCCTTCCCTAACACCATCTCAATAAGGTCTACGGTGGACTGAAAGAAAGGCCACTCTTTATACATTTCTTGTAACTCTGCAGTATGTCCCTTCTCGCAAACACCCCTTAGACCTGCTCCAACACCTAGCCAGGCAGGAAGAACAAATCTAGTTTGAGTCCATGCAAACACCCACGGAATGGCACGTAGATGTCCAATTCCTGTTGAGCTCCTCCTCCGAGTGGGACGGCTTCCGATGTTGAGGAAGCCGAGTTCAGCCTGTGGTGTAGCTTCATGAAAGTAGGCAAGGAATTCAGGATTTTCATATACGGTATTGCGATAACTTTGGCAACTGATCTTCGAGATTTCCTCCATGAGGTTACGCCATTTTTCTTCTCTAGGAGAGAGTGGGGGCCGTAGAGTAGCAAGCAAAACAGCTGTAGTGTAAATCTCCAGCTGCCTTACTGCTGTCTGTGGCAACCCAAACTTGGCCTGCACCATCTCTCCTTGCTCAGTTGAGCGAAGTGTACCCTGCCAAGCACCATAGTTGTACCTAAGAAATGGTTCTATATGCGTCTTGACTACTCGATACAGAACTAGCTACTTCAAAACTATCATAGTATTTACACTATAACTGCACAAGATGTATAAAAAAGCACAATAAGCCACTATGCAGTAAGACTTGCCATTTCCTTCGGTCTGGAGGAGTACAATAACAGTTCTGGACTGAGAAGACAAGCAGTGCTTATGAATTGTAATACAAGATGTTCCAGAAAGTTAATAGATCCATTCACATGGTTTTAGCTTGTGTTATCTTGAGTTCAAATCACCATTCAATCAACCTGGCTGAAAATTGTCTTTCGTGCATTGGCTTAATCAAACATTCTCAGCCAGATTAAGGTCCAATTATGACTCAAGACAGAAAGGTTCTCCCTGATAACACTCACGCTGTGTCCTTGTATCAAACAGGCAACCATATATGGGATCCAATACAGAATTTAGGGACAACGACACTAGTCCCTAAACTTTGGCCCAATGTGCAATGTGGTTCATGGATTTTAAATTATTCAATGTGGTCCCTAAACTTTAGCCCATTGTGCAATGTCATCCCTAAATTTTTAATTTGTTCAATATGGTCCTTGAACTTTTAGTACATGTTCCATTTAGTCCCTGAAATGTATGAAAATGTTGAATATTGTCCTTCCATTAGTTCAAGTTTAGAAACAATGTGGAACATTTTCATATAGTTTAGGGACTAGATTGAGCATGCACCAAAACCAGAGAGACCACATTAAAAAATTTAAAAGTTCAGAAATGACACTGCACATTGAGCTAAGGTTCAAGGACCATACTTAACAAATTCAAAGTTCAAAGACCACATTGCATAATGGGTCTAGTACAAGGAACATTGGTGTCGTTTACCCCATAATTTAAGCACCAATTCACAGAACGCTTGATTTCAGGTCAACTACGCCCAATAGGTGTAGCAAATAGATCTCCCTCAAATAGAAAAGGGAGTTTTTATTTGTCAATAAAAGACAGTATACAGGCACATAATAAGACATACTTTTATCCTTATGCTATATCTATTCTTGAATAATGTCTTGCAAATGATTTTATAATAATTTGGGTTGAGTTGGAGGGCAGCAATTTTGATGGGTTTGAGGTCTATTCTTAGTTCATTCGGTTATTTTGCTTCCTTGTAGGCACCATTCTGTTTCCAAGTACAAATGGGCTCATTTAGTGTTTCAGTCAGACAGCCTCCGACTCTCTCAATAGCCAAGATAAAAAGTTTAATGGTGGAGTGTCTTTGTGCTACAGATCACTCCCCATTGTTAAATATAAGTTGAAGGATCCATCTTGCAAGATGTGAGTAGGATGACTAACCATGACAGAACCTGGCGGCTGGGATTGAATAGCTAGATACGTGGGGCCACCACCCCGACCAATGCTCCCTCCACGTCCATGGAATAAAGTAACCTTAATGCCATATTCATTGCATGCAGCTACAACGTCCTCTTGTGCTTTGTAGAGTTCCCATGCAGCTGTGAAGCGCCCAGCATCTTTACCAGAGTCAGAATATCCAACCATTACCTGTGTAAACGATTAAAATTTTGTTAATATTGCTGAAATTTATCTAACTAGTTCTTGAATATGTATTCTAAAATGTGTACCTCCTGGTGGCCACCATGATTTCTTAAAATGTGTTCCCTGTACCAGTCAATTGATAACAGTTTCTTGATCACTGACCCAGCTGCTCTAAGGTCCTTCACAGTTTCAAACAAAGGAACGACCCGCAACCTATTTAGAGTACAAGGTAATATGAGAAGAGCCAAACAAGGGAGAATGAAGGAGAAGAAGCAAGCATTCCATCAAACCAGGTTGAACAGAAGCTGAATTGATTTCAAAATTTTATTTCATCCTATTCTTGCAAAAAGTGAAAATTTGAAAAAACCATACCTCCCTTTGGTGAAAAAAGTGCTTCCATCATTAGAACTTGTTCGATAATTACAAATTTCACACTCCTAGAAGTCACAACTATGAGTTGGTTCTTGCTAATTTTCCTTTAAATAGCAACCAAGGAGAACATGAGCAAATGTGAATCAGCTAACATGACCGAGAAATTAGATTAAGTTCTCCAAAAGAAGGTATGATGAGTGCAATTTCACTCACTTTCTTGGTTGTGATGTCACAGCTGAAGCACAATGGGACTACAAAGAGGTACTTATGCGAGTATAAAGTGTCGTATAGGATCATATTGTATGCTCTTATATCACAGGGATATTTGTTCCTAAAATGGATCTTCAATCATCAGCAAAGATTTTTGTTGGCTTCTGTAATGGTCTTTGGTTCATCAATCAATAATCCACGTTTTGGACTAGTCAAAATCACCTGGATTAGTTCTTTCTACTAATATTGCTCAAAACAAAGTACCAATAGGGCAAAAGAAGAATTAAGTCAGACTTTACAATATGATATTATATTTATATCAGCTGGAGGTAAATGCATCAATCCACTGGTGAAAATTTGACACAAGTGTCATAAAACATATAGCCTCCTTTCCAAGAATACATAAGAAAGTACCATAAAGTCAAGTGCTTGATTTCATGTCAAAATGATGGCACCACTTGACGTTCAAACACCCATGTAATGCACAAAGCATGAACTCCCACGACAAAAGGCCTATAATATCATAATCTGTACAATATCACTTATGCATACATTCGAGATGCAGACAATAGCTGTATCTAAACTAACAATTCATGGCGCAAGTGATCAGACTAATGGCAAATCAGACACTCCATTTTATTCTGAGAATGAAGTAGATTCACGATAGGAAAAGGAGCTCTGCAATAATGCATCAACAGTAGAGAGCATATGAGCTTACGTTCCACCAGGGCATGGTCTCCCTAACTCTCCACTAACTGCAAGGCGAGCATCTTTCTGCATGAGCTCCACAGCTAGAACATCACTTGCCTACCATGTTCCAATTCCGGACTACAGTTAGCATCAGAAAATCATAGGCTAACAACACCTTGAAGGTAAAAATAAGTAGACTACAGTTAATATCTAAAATTCCTAGGCTAAGAGCACGTTGAAGGTAAAAAATAAGTAGACTGGAGTAAAGTAAAAATAGCATTTGACCGTTAAGAATTGTACATTTGAAGCCATGGAAATCACATAAGCTCCTAGTGAGTCACTTCCCAGTTCAGCAGCTACTCGGAATGTGTCCAGTACTTCTTTGACATCTGGTGCAACCTGATGAGGCTCAACTCACAAGTCACTATATATATATATGATAACTGTGCTTTAAGTATGCCACAAGGGGAAAAAGTAGAACATGATGAGGCAACGTACAATGATGCTTGTAGGTATAGAAGAGAAAGATATGGTAAAAATATGTAGACTGATTTTCAGACAGAGTATTTCAGGAAGGTACACGAGCTTTTACAGATCCACTACACATATATTTGGTTGCTTTCGTATCTTATTGCTTACTCCTCAATTTATGTGTCATACCTGAATATGCCACAGTCGGTAATATAATAACCAGTTCTAAGGACAAATTACAGAGAATTATGAGAGAATGCCCTTTTCGCTAATTTCCAGAGTTAAAATACCCTTAATCCAAGCTCTCATAGCATATATATTTCATGCACTTCTCACAGACGAGTGATTATGAGAACAGATGCATGTATGCAGTTACATCTATTCATAGGTGCACATAAGCAACAGCATGTTTCTAGCCACGTTCTTGTTTATTTAGTAAAAATTATTAGACTTCATAAGAGCCCAGTCAAAAAATTCTTCATGAACAAGGTCATAATATAAAATAAAAATAAAAAAAAAATCCCACATCCATCTTTCTGGTACACACTAGAAAAACATTCTTGTCATTGAACACATTAATTTTCAAGTAAACATGGAACAACTAGCACCAAATTAGGGCTAGAACTTATACTTTTGAGGTAAAAGGATTAGCAATAGTTACATTTCATTCATGCATAATTAAAGCGCAGTTATCACATACAGTAGTACCATCGTAGACCTTACCTCAATGGAAAGTGGAACTAACGGCCTTTTCCCTTTTAACTCTCTTGTCAGGAATTCCAGTCTCTTCTCTTCATCCCACTCACTATATGTACCCATGTCAAGATATTTTGTTATGGCATCTAGTGTTTCTGAGTGCCTTCCTGATTCCTGCCACATTAAAGAAGAAAATTTGAAATTAGTCGCAGAGGTAGCAATCAACAAGGATCATGTTAGCACCGAATATTTACAAACCTGACGCAAGTCAAGTTTCATTAGCACCATCCCAAAAGTGGCCACACTACGAATGAGGTCAGCAAGCCGGCCATCAGCCAGCACGCCAGACCCACATGATTGCTGCAAATAATAAGAATTGTCAGCGAGAATAGAGCCTCGTCACTGTCAAAGTGTGGGAACAGGGACTGGAGCTCATTAGGAGGAGATGCTATATACCAGAGATTCGTAGCAAAGAATAAGAGGTTCCAAAAGCTGGTCTGATGACTCATAATAATCACAAGGATCATGTTCACAAGGAATATCCTCAAGGAGAAGCTCCAGTCTCCTACGTGTCTTCATAAGCTGAACTCAGGAAATTTGGGCACTTTATGTTACACTCGATTAAATGAAAAGAAGCAAAACACAAGCCATTTATGTGATTTGGTCGATGTGACCTGCTTCCACATGGAAAGGTAGTCAAAAGTTTCACTGTCAAAGAACTTGATGAACAGTTACAAAAGCAACTGCCATGAAATAACCTTATATATCAACCAAAACCAACCTAAAACAGGAAACCACATTAATACAATCGGTTCACTTGATATGCCTGATAACCATCCTGCAAAGAATATTGAACCGGATGCGAACTTCCTAACCATTCAATAGAGGGGACGTAGCTCATTGGTCCATGTTATTAAACCCAAGCCACATGTAACACTTCAAAACTAAAAATTACAGATTGGAATGGTTGAAAATAACAATATGCCAGGAACAGTTCTCGTACCAGTAATAATATGAGCAGGTGTTTCACACGTGTATTTGATTGGTCCAAGAGAAAAAGGGAGCAGAGACACAGATGACACTTCATAAACCACATCAAATCCATCTATTAAAACATTTGAAACGCAGCCTATCTTTTCTAGGGCTTTAGTTGTGAGACGCCGTCTTGAATCATCTGACCTGACTACCAGCTCTGCTCCCAGTGCACATACCTAATCATTTGCTTTCAATTGAGCATCATGATTACCTAAAAGCCATAGCTGCATATCTTTAGAAGATTGCTGAATATTATATATGATATGCTGCAAAAGAGAGCATTTTAATTTCTTTCCAGCAGTCGCTTATTTATCCTAGGCCCAAATTTTGGCATTTTTTCTTTTGCTTGTGCGTGTTTTTTTATTTTTTTTGCGGGGGGTGGGTTGGGGGGGTGTTTGGGGGAAGAAAAGCTAAGCCAATGTAAAAACGAAGGAAGTGGCTGGTCCTCTTCCTCTCCTTACCAGCCTTTGAACTCCAGACCTGGGTTCCAAGAAAGAACTCTTAAAGTCAACACAGCTGAAGAAAAGTTGGCTGCTCCCACTCCTATGATTAGTAACTTCAGGCGAGAATCTTTCTATTTTTGTTTGGTTCAATCTGACTTCAGCATCTCCATACCGTAAAACCAGGTCACTCAGTCAAGAGAGAAAATACCTTATCCTTTACATCGCCAAGAACAATCCTGTAAGGAGCAATTCCTGGAAGCTGAGGCAGACTTGGCTCTAGAAGCTTGTGGAAGCTGGATCTTCCTATCTGTGACTCTGCAAAGAGTTTCCTTTGGGCAAGAAGTTGACCAGATGCAAAAGAGGAACCACGTGGTGTCCCAGCAGGCTGCAAACTGTTGGAGCTAGCTAGATTTCCATTTTCAGATGGTTTACAAGAACTGCGCGCTGAATCTTGGAACTGAGGATCTGAACATGAAGAACCTTGACCATCCTACAGAAGAATATTACAGAGTCAGGTGTATCAAAAGGTTGACTGCACAAGGGTGCAGCTGCACACGACAATTGCATTAGAAGTTGGTTTACCTGACGATTTAATGGCATGTAATCATTACCAGGAACTTCCAGTCTTGGATACTGAGAGTTACCATCATTGCATTCTACATGAGACACGAATTAAACAAAAAATAACAATACCGATCATGACGTTATTGTCTAGCCAAAAAATTTTGCTTCCAATAATGAAGATATAGAATCAGAACCAAATTAGAGTAAAAAACAATTAGTTGCAAAACCAAGTTTGTCTGTGAATTAGATGCCCTTCTTCCAATGCCCCCGTCTCTAATACATAGTCTATTCAATGCACGTCGCTATCCCCTCGAACCGTTGTGATTCTGTCCACTTATAATACTTAGAAATATTTTGTTTATCCAAATGCTCATGGCCCAAACAATTTCTTTAAGGCATTTATACTTCTCACTGCTGTTACAGCAACTTGCAAGTAGGAGTCGCGTGCTTCTCCCTTCGAAGAAAGCAACAACAAATGAAAAATGAAAATCCTAGATGTGCATGGAGCCATAAAACTTTAGGCAGAAACATAGTGAATGTTAACCTGTGCAAGATGGCATATGAGCTCCAGCTGGGAGTTGAGTTGGAAGAGATGGAAGTTGTTGATTGTGAAGCTTTATTTGACTTCTGGTCAAAGATTGACTTCGACTCTCAAGCCTATCCTCTGAAGATGTTTCTGAAGAGAATTTTTTCAGATCCATTCAACTTCATAACCAATAATAACAATAGTGAATGGTGAAAAATAGTCAGACCCGCACAAGTTTTGTTCATATGCTGATCTATCCAACAAACCAGGAAAAGCAAAAAAGAATCAGCTTTTCTGAACTTTATCATCATTTATTTCCAGGTTTTCACATAGTTGTCTCACCAGCCATGTCCATCAATGGTGTTGACGGCACTCTCTCTCTCTCTCTCTCTCTCTCTCTCTATATATATATATATATATAGATACACCAACCGCTTCGTGATTTTCTATTTCTTGATTAGTATTTGATAATTCTATAATTGCCGAAAAAAGCTAGCCCTCTTTTCTTGCCTATCTGAAGTATTGTTAAAAACCAGTCCAGTCTGACCAGACTCACACTAAGCACAGCCCGGACAGAATATATCCTTATACTGTCATTCTCAAAACAGCATGAATATAACAAGTAAGGAGTCTTTGTCGACCAGTCCAATCTCATCCTAGGCAATCTTATACCGGAAGACTAAATGCCTCCTGTCTCTTGTTCTTGCTTAATAGGGGAAGCAATGAAGGTAACAAAAGGAGGAAGAGGGATTAATCAGTTTATATGCCAACGGAGAAATTCATTGTTAACCTATTGACGAACTCAATTGAAAACAAAACTTGCATGACACTCCAATCTGAAAAGAGATATTGAAACCACTGCAATCAGGTGATCATCTGCACTGTCACTATCACTGTCAAAAATACGATGCACAAACTACTAAGTTCCAGTGCCTTCCTAATGGTGGTAAAGCATAATAATTATGACATCCAAACTATGGGCAGGATATCTGGTCCTATCATGAGAATGTTAGTTCTCTAACCTTTTTCAAGAATTTCATGTGCTAGCCATAATAGCCTGTCATTGCACCTATTCATGGATAGTTCAAATCTCAGGCTGTCAACTTCTCGGATGTAGAGATCAATTGCCATCCATCTTGATAACAGAGAAACATCTTTCGTCACCTGAAGTAAGAAAATTAAGATCACACAATTATATAAGGCGATATAAGGCACAACCACCCATAAGGATGAAGCTGAAGACCATAGGGTAGTCCAGTCCCCAGGACGTTGGAATATGCGATTTTTGTTATTCAGGGAACCCAGAAAATAACATAAAATTTCTTCAAGGAAAACGGCAGGAGAGTAACTTGTAGGTTCTTTTTTTCTCATCTGAATCTTTTAAGCGGTTGAAGGACAAGGCAAGTAAAGGCTAACAAATTAACATGAAACGCTAGAGCAATTTCACTTTTCACAGTTCACAAATCCAAACGAAGAAATATTCGGTTGTGTACGTACTTTTGTTGCTCAAGACACTTCCAAGCATTTGAGAATATACTAGTATAGGAGCACACACGTACGTGTGAGTCAAAACTAATAGAGAGAATGAGAGGAATGAAGAAAGTGGGAAGCTTCAAAAAAGGAAGAGTAGCTGAGAGAATAGAAGAGAGTGAAGTGGAGGTCCAATCACTATAATAACCTTCAACTGTGTTGGAGTCAAGTTTTTCACTACATGAGAAAGTGGAAAACGAAATTTCATGGACAAATTTGACAAACAAACAGAACCATTGAAGTTTTCATAAAATTGAAAGACGTATGCATATACATATGTACATTCACAATTCTACATATGCATTTGCATCTTAAGTACAACAAAATTCTGCAAGCCATAAGTAAAGGGTGTCAACACATAATCAGCCATCTGTCACTTTCCCAGAAAGCTAGGAGTTCCGAGTGTTTAATTAAGATAACATTATAGATGGGCTATCATAATGCAGGGCTTGCTTCTAAAACTTCCATACCAATTAAGCAATGCATTATTCCAACAGGAAAGAATACCTTTGCTGTTACATTAGGGTTCCCATCTCTATCACCACCCATCCAAGATCCAAATTTAATAGGCGTGCAAGTCAAAGGAAGGGGCCGCCCTGTATGCTGTGGGAAGAGTATATGAAATTATTAGAGATGGAGTGATGAAATACAACCCAAGGATTCGAATTGTCAGGGCTACTGGAGATGAACCTTCTTCAAAGCACTGCTGACGCGGCGCAAGTAATGAGGTATAGCTTTCCAAAGAGACTGCTCGACAATGTTCAACCCTGAGATTTTTTTTGAAATATTTCACAATGAACTAGATCTTTGCCAACACTTATCTAAAATGTGCATGTATCTTGGGTTACCAGCCCTGGCTTCATCTACGGGGGTCGGTTTATGTCGCCTCAGCTCATCTGTCTGCCATATGGAAGTAATTTCTCTAACCTAGAAAAGGACAATAATAATCAGAAATGACTAGGAAATAAAAATCCCAGTTAGCCAACATTTCTCCAAGAAATTTTCCCAAAGAAATTTAGAGAGAGCAGTGGCTCCTATCAGCGCAGAAGGACGTGTATCAGACTCGGGAAAACAACATCGACATGCATGCACACGCATACCAGCAACGCTGCCTGTGTAAGTATATAGCATGCAAATGCACACAAAGTACTCATTTTCCAGGTTCCAGGATACAGATAATACCAGATCTTCAATCAGCATTTCTCGATCCTCATGAGTAAGATCAGGTCTGTCGTTGTAGTCCAGAAGATGCTGAAGAAAAGGATGCAAACAGTAAATAGAGGTAGAGGTAGGGAATGAGTTCTGCAGGGACAAACATCAGTTCTCTATCTCTGTTGAAGCCACCAAAAGACTTACAGCAATTCTTATGTGTTTGTATTGCAAGGTGCGGCGATTAATTTGAGTGGGATGTGCAGTGAGAACAATCTCAACCTCCTGAAGGAACCAAAGAAAAATGAATCAGCCACATGACAGAATATTAATGCCAGATTACTGACTACATACTGTGTGCAAATGTTAGATGCATCATTGTGTTAAATGAGGAAGCATAGTTACTGAAAAAATATCACTACATCATGCAGTCCTATCCAAAGCTCGTTAAATTATGATCCAAAATGATAATATCGTAGTTCATCACTTAGCATGGTGGAGATGAATTTTCAGATAGCAAGTGACCTGGAAACACTAGCTATTTGCACTGATATCCTTTCTAATCAAAATACAAGAACAGGTAGGACCACTAGAAAGCACATAAGCAAGAACACTGAACCTGCTTGCAGACTGTATCATAAAGCTCGTCCGGAGAGACTCCCCCCTGAATCAGCTGGCTGAAAATGTCATCACATGATCTTGATAAATGTGTCAAATTCCGTGACTTCCTCACCCTGCGCAAGATGATGTGAGATCCCAAGCGTGCGCAAATACCAAATCAAACCATCTCCACCAAGCAAACAAATAGACAACATGTAGTCTTAGAAAATGCATAAAACTTCCTGCTTGTCGATGGTTGTAGCCCTTTCAATTCGTTCTCTCACATGTCATTGTTGGCCACCCTCTGAATTCAGTAATACTTTCAGTTTCAGTCCCCTTATTCACTAATTCTTCCATTTTGAGTATAATCCAACAATTCCCTGGGGGCCACGGATCAGAATCCGATAGGCAATGCTTATTTAGATAGAAGTGGTTTGATCAGAGAACAAGCATAGCAACTGAACCACCGGAACACCTGAACAAACACGGTCAACAAATCAACTACCTGTGATGGGTTTCAGCGATTCCCATTAGATTGAGATAATGGCTAAACGCGCGAGCAAGCGTCAGGGCTTCCTCTAGCGTCATATTCGATATATCGGACGCAAGTTGCTTCTCTAGTAGCTCCGCTGCATCTTCGATTCCCGCCGTCCTCATGTTACAAGCACTCTAGAAACAAAACCGATACCGTTAAAGAGAGAAAACATCCCGTCGCGCAGGCATTTACCTCTTTTTCTTCCATTTTAGCCTGGCAATCTCTGTTTCGCCTCACTTAAGTACATGCGCACGAGTAAAAAAAACAACGGAATCGAGAAATCAGCATCCATGGCCACTTTTTTTTGTCGTTTTCATGGCACCTCTCTTCCATCGACAAAGGAGCAAAATCCAGAAAACAGCCGCAGGAAAGGGGGAAAAAATCAATAGGCGAAACAACTCAGGCAGGCTACATACGCTCTAACGAGCAAAGAGCATGGATACAGAAGCTCGAAACGAAAAAAAAAAAAAGGACAAAGAGCAAAAACGTAGAAAAAGGAAC
The DNA here is from genome assembly GCA_016432845.1 of Psidium guajava. Taxonomy (NCBI): domain Eukaryota; kingdom Viridiplantae; phylum Streptophyta; class Magnoliopsida; order Myrtales; family Myrtaceae; genus Psidium; species Psidium guajava. Next base: position 7,674,564 of record CM028228.1, on the reverse strand, counting down.
GAGAACAACCTGAGCCAGAATGCGATTCCTCTCGATCTTTTCCATGAACTTGCCTCCGACTTCTCTCTGCAGCACGTCGTTGAGGAGGTTGCCGAGCAACTTGCAGTCGTCGTCGAAGTTCTGGAAGGAGATCTCCTCAGCTATGTCGTCGGTGGTGTCCGTCATCTTCACCGGCGAGGGCGGCGGCGAGGCGCACCAAGAACAAAACGGAGGACGCACCGCAGCGCGACGCGATCACACGGAGAGCGAGAGAGAGAGGAGCAGAGGGAGCGAGGTGTGAGAGCGCTTGAGGGAGGGAGAGAAGAGTGTGTGATTTTCAGTTGCAGAGCGCAATGCAGTGAATGCGGGCCCCCCCCCCCCCCCCCCCCGCAGTGGTTGAGTTCTGTTTCGGGGTCGAGGACGAAAATACCCCCAGCGCAGGTGGTGGACAGAGAGGGAATGTCGGGGGGTAGATTTGGTCTTCTCGGTTGCATGCAATGAAGCGCGCGCTCTCTCTCTCTCTCTCTGTGCACTCAGTGGCCAGGTCATTCCGGAGATCGTGCTCCTGCTGCTGAATCAATCCCTGGGATTGGTTTTTAATATGTTCCCCCCGGCAAATCAAATATTTCTTTTTAATTCCAGAAAGATACCAAAATAATAATAATAATAAAATATTTTCCCCAATTTATTTTTATAAAAAAAATTAATATAACTAATTTTCATGTAATTTTAACATATGCGATTTAAATAAACACTAGAAAGAATATTATAGAACTAGGAAACATAATACGATACGAACCGACACGTGATTTCTTCAAAAATAGATAATTCAGACATGTTGGAACACGTTACTTATTAAATGTATATTTTTTTATATATGCATGATAAATCATCATGTATATATAAACATATCAACTTACATTTTGATCTTTAATTTATTAAAAATGCTTAAAATTAATCCCATACTAGCATGTCGAAATGCTAAATTTGCATGTTGCTGGCATGTCTGAAATGTTGACCACTTATTAATTGCATATCGGAGAGTGTCGCTACTGCGTAGGGCAAAAGCTCACGTTGGTAGCATGACATTGGCCGAGCATGCAGAGAGTCTAGCGTGCCAATTCCAAGAACGAAATGCTTTAGCATAGAATACTTGGAAATGACGATTTGGTTGCTCATGAATTAATACATATGACTGGAGATTCTTTACCTTGTGAATAAGATTCGGATCCCAAGGATATTCCTTTGGCTATTTTTGGGCTTCATATAAAAAAAAACCTCAAACTTTAGCCTTTGTCCCAATTATACAAAAAAAAAAATTTGTCTCATAAAAAACCCCCCAACTTTGGCCTCAATCCCAATTATATTAAAAAAATTATCTTAAAAAAATTCAACAATTTTTACTTTTATCTCAATTGTACCGATCTTATACTGAGAAAACCCTCAACTTTAGCATTTGTCCCAATTATGGTCAAAAAAATTATTGCGTAAAAAAACCTCAAATTTTACTTTTAGCCCAATTCTACCACCATTAGCGTTCTGTTTATAATTACTTTAATTAATCTTACGCGGCTTGAATTTTTTCGTCGAACTTACTAATAAATCTTTGAAATTCAAAAACAATAGGTTTCAAGGATAGCGATATTTGAGATTGCTTATCTAGATAATCAAATTTCCACGACTAGTTAGTCTTTGGGCTGTTTAGTGCCGGATAGAATCTGAAGCACGCCATTTTGAGTGGCTCCGTGTCTCCCAACAATGTGTAGGAGAAGCAAACAACAGAAAAGAAATTAATAGATTTTTTCATGTTAACCTTGCTGAGGTCTAATTCTTTAACATCGTGGAAATGATGCATAGGATTAACTAACGGTTATTATGAATGAAGAGTAACTGTGGTATAATTGGGTGAAGTTAAAAATTTTGGGTTTTTTATTAGACAAAAAGAAGTTTTTGGATATAATTGGGATAAATGCTAAAGTTATGGATTTTTTTTAATTGTATTAGGTCGGTAGAATTGGGACAAAGCTAAAGTTATGGTTTTTTTTTTTTGTGTTGGGCCGGTAAAATTGGGACAAAAATAAAAGTTTAGAATTTTTTACGAGACAAAAAAATTTAGATATAATTGGGATAAATAGTAAATTTTGAGATTTTTTTGGGTATTGGGCCGAGATTTTTGGCGGCTAAAAAATGAATGCGCCGTTTGATTTAAAAAACTTTCGCTTATTTATAAAAAAAAACGAGTGAATTGAAAAACGTTTTTTTTTTTCCTAAAAATGATAAATAGAAGAACAAACAAAGATCCCTTAAGATGTGCAACGGAACCTTCACCGTGCCCGAGGGAGCCGATATTCTTCGGAACAACTCATTTTTTCCGTAAAACAAACGTAGTCTTAATTCGAGTTCCAACTCTAGCCAACTACATTCACTATGCCTTAATGTGTGCTTGTAAAGGCGTGGAGAACTCGCCAAAAAAAAAAGCAAGTGTCATTTTATTGTTGCGACGAAGTCCATTTAAATTGAACGAGCCATGTGTTATTTTCCCTCGAACGGGAGTCGAGACACGAAATGCCGGTGATTTTCATCGATTTTACCGCAAAGCGGGTTCGATGTCGACGAGGCAACACGACAGAACTTCTATACTTCTCCGAACAGCCGTATAAGTTCAATCTTGAGATTACTTAACGATTTTGGGGTCGTACGTTGAGATTTCGAAATGGGTGGTCCCTAGCTCTCTTAAGAGTTGCCATCACGAGGTCACGGTTTAGGACCAAGCCACGTTACTTAGTTTTCACATGTTTGGACACTTGTCCTCGAATTTATTTGATGTCGCGATCGCTCCACGTCCTTCCGAAGCTGATGTGGAACAGGAAATCCATGTGTACTTGCGGGTTAATGATAAGAAATTAAAGTAATTGGGTAGTGGTCAAATGTGTTGTGGAAATAATACGTGCTGCCGTTTAATGTATGTGTGGCAAATCGATTTTGCGACCTAACTTGTTACGCCGGCTTTGGTACGCCGCGGGATTGTCCAACGTGAAATTCGGTACGAATCGAGGATGGCGACCGGGGTCATCGAGATATTTTCTTCCGGGGAATATTCACGACTTATGCAATTTGATCCTCACTTGTTCTAAATGTATGAAGGGATCTCTGTATTTATATGGTCACGAGCCCTATCGAAAGTGCTTTTGCTTTGTGAGAGAAACAATCCGTGAAAACTCGAGACGGGTTCGCTTGCCAATAGTATGGATCCACACTTTGTATTGAAATTCAACGGGAGGCACATGGAAGTCTGCTTTTTAACTTTGCTCAACCTAAAAGGAGATCACGTGGACGATGGATCTATCTCAACCAACACAGAGTTCTTTTTTTTAAAATAGAAATAGTAAAATCACGCATTTATCTAAATCTTAACATTCAAATTTGTAGTGCTTTTTTTTTTGTATTTCAAATCAATGTCTATATTGTCAGGAAGAATTTCTAGATATTAAATCACGAATTTATCTAAATCTTAAGCTTTTCAAATAATTAGCAATGTTTCTGATAAATTTCGCATGATATAAGAGCGAAAAATCTCCGAATTCAAACCTTCATGGCTTCTTAAATATCAAATCCGTTTTCATTTAATGGTTCAAATTCATCGCAACTTGGTACTTTGAACCACTTAACAATTTCCGAGATATCACCGATCCAGATTTTATCCACCGACGAGTTTGGAACTTATACCTCGTACAATACATGCGTAAAATGATTTTCCGAACGGAGTGTGTCGTGCAAAGTAGAACGGGAGAAGAGATGACGTGCAAAATATGACGTGGCATTCATGGCGTGCCATTCGGGCAAATGACAAGGGTCCAATGACCTTTTGCAGGAGTGCCTGTCTATCGATGCCTTTCTTGTCTTCACTTGAATGCCCAACTTCAAATGTCGCTTTTCCACCTTCACTCCACTGTCCAAGCCCAGTTGAACCATGCGTTGATCATCGCCGATGTGATCCCGGTCCATGGGCTGATATCGCACAGCATTTGGTCTATACACCGCGAAATTCGAAAGCTCGGTTCGGCTCGCGTGCTTGACGCACTGAACTTGATTGACCCAAGTTGAATTCTAACTTTCTTTCGGAAAGGGGAAAAAAATAACAATAAAAGCTAGATTAGGGTCGCGAGTTTGCTGGGGCGAGCATAAACGAGGTCGACTCGAAATTATGATGGCAAATCTCGAGTAATCATCTAGGCAAGTTCGGGGTCTGCTCGCAAGTGATTTAAGTAGCTTTTGTCCCTACATGGGGCCCCTTTCGATGTTCCGCAAAACTAGTTAACAGCGTGACTCGACATGTCGGCAATTTCTGCAAATAAAAATGACCGAAGAATGGAATTGAACTGATTTTTTTGGGTTTGATTTTACCGTATCTTGTTATATTATACAAGGTACACCATGTGCGCCATATTTTGCATCATGTGTGGATGCGAAATCTTATTTCCTTACCCCCAACCCCTCATGAGAAGGTGAGAATCGAACTCTCCACCTCCCACTTGCCTAGTGAGAAGGGTGACTACCGAGGTAACTCCCAGTGTCTGGAATTGAACCGATACTAAGAAGTATAAATTGAAGGTGTGTGGTCGGATCGGATTTAATCAGAACCCAGATCAGATCACCCAAAAAATATAGGTCCAGGAACTATTTCTAAATTTTAGGAACTAGTTGAAACCGAGTCAATTCTTGATTTCAAGTACCTAGGAAGTAGATTGATTTTGGAACTGGCCTTTAACAACTGTTACAAAAAAAGTTGTAGTCTTGCTTGCCTCCCCTCATTTATTTTTGGTAAATTGTAATTTTTATTGCTCATATTAGCGATTATTGCCTTTGGAGGATAATGAGTTTTATTATTCATCTTTTATTTTTGAGTCATTTCATCACTACTCACATTATTTTGCTAGAAAAAATGAAATAAAAAAAAGTTCTCGAGTAGATCCCAAAATCAAACTAAAAAAAAGGGATAGGTTTCAAATTACATTCTAGGACAAACATGGTAAGCTCAAAAGTTTCAAAAATTTAAAATCAATTGTAACATGATCGATTTAAAAGTCTGGGTCCGGAACCTATTCACTGGACATCCATGCTCACCCCAGGTGCAAGTGCCGAATGGAACAAAAGAAAAGACAAAACGTTTCAAGACTAGTTTGATTAATGATAAGTGGTGCTGGGACGTGTACCGTCATCAATTCCCTAGCGGGTAGGCCCGACCAACACAACGCCCCTTTTCCGATTGTTATCATAAGAATCCCAAATCGCCAGTGGGCGTTTTTTGGTTTTTAGCCACATTGACTCGACCCGTCGTTGCGATCCCATCAATCACCACACGCGACGACAGAAGTAATAGTGCATTCCCAATATGATGTTAAACTTTCGACCTCCCTACTAGATGGGCGTACTCGCACTAGCGCGATCATGCTTGATGGTCGGGCCAAGTTGCCCATATGCTTTAGTATTCCAAACAATATTATTCAAGTCATATGAACGTAGGCCCTCGTACGCACATTTTCTCTTGAATTTCTCACCCCAAATGTTGATCTTATTTGTACTTTTTTGTGGCTCGTCCCCCAAGATGAAACGTGTAATCTTTTCGTGCCGCTCGAGTCGTAAAAACAGAGTGTAATCCACTTGGCAGGTCGCTAGCGGATAAGAAAACAGAGGGACAGTCAACGGTCAAAGCAAAAGGGCAGGAATCAAACGTCAAGTCAGCATGGGCGGGAACTGGGGAAGCAAAGAGCGGGGGAAATAGCCCACGAAACTCCCTCTCCTTCCACTTTTCGACCGCCCTATATAAAAATACGGAGGTTGCCGCTGAATTGTCACCTCGCTTCGTCTATTGGGAAGAAGAAGATGGGAGACGGGTCGGCGCCGTTGCCCGTGCCGCGGGTGGCGGTGGTCGTGTTCTTGCTCAAGGGTAGAGCCGTGCTCCTGGGCCGCCGTCGGTCCTCCGTCGGCGACTCCACCTTCGCGCTCCCGGGCGGCCACCTCGAATTCGGTTTCTCTCCCTCTCTCTCTCTGTGTCCAAGAAAAAATCGATTTTTTTTTTTTGTCTTTCAAGGCCTGCGTCTCGCGATAAAATTCTAGCATAAGCTAATGATGTTGGGCGTGGGGTGGTTTCCAGGGGAGAGCTTCGAGGAGTGTGCTGCCAGAGAAGTGGAGGAAGAGACGGGCCTGAAGATCGACGAGGCACAGCTCCTGACCGTCACCAACAACGTGTTCTTGGAAGAGCCGAAGCCGTCGCACTACGTCACCGTGTTCCTGCGGGCGCGTTTGGCCCGACCGGAGCAGGAGCCCGAGAACCGCGAGCCCGAGAAATGCGACGGGTGGGGCTGGCACGACTGGGGCAACCTCCCGGCCCCGCTGTTCTGGCCGCTCGAGAAGATGGTCCGAAGCGGGTTCGATCCCTTCCCACCCCAAGCCTCGCCAGAAGCCGAAAAGTGATCAATTTCGAATTGCAATTCGATGCCATTTCGTCTCGTGGTGATGATGTTTCTGTCTTTCGCGGTATTGGGTTAGATCCTTCGATTCATAGCTAAGTACTTAAGCATGGCTTTGCTTCGTTTGAACGTTTCTTCGTGTATCTTGGATTGATTCAGTTCCCTCTACTTTCGCTCAATGGTTACAAACACAATATAAAGACATCTCGAGGAGATTAGGAAAGTGTTACAGAGGTAGCAAAACGAGTGAGCCTATGTCGGGGCTTGGGTTGATAACTAGTTTCTTTCTGCATCGACAATTTATAGTTTTATGTGTACCTGCCACGACTAATGATGCTTCGCAATGACAATAATTTCAAGAATAATCACTATATCGCATAAATTAATAAGCCAATTAGTCTTTCCGTCGCATCAATGATTTTCGATAAAGGTTTGACGTTCATTGGAGTCTCTCGCAAAGTTTAATGGATTAAAAAAAATTCACGACTAAATTGACATCCCGCTTGATAGACTTAGGGTTAGTTGGACGATTTCTTCGAGCTTCAATAAGCAACAAATAGACAACGTCTCGGCAAATTCTAATTGCAAAAAAGTCATAAAAAAAAATCTCGAACTATGCCCCCATGATACACTCACTTCAAATATTTTTTTTATGACATCAAAAATTTCAAACTTGTACTCATGCGATACACTTATTCTAAGTTTTTTTTTTGACACTAAAAGCACTTTTATCCATGTGACACATCCACTCCGTAAATATTTTTTAGGACTTTTGACAAATTTTTCGTGTTCTAATTCCTAGAAGTTTAATCCAGTGTTGGGCGGGCTCCACATACTATGCTACGCGATGCCATGCCATGCCACCGAGTGGGTTATTGGACCGAAACTTTCTTTCGTCGCACCACCCCGTACGGGGAAGCTTGTCGCGAGTTCTAGCCTATTGATAAACAGTAACGTGCGAAGCTGTTCGAATTAGTCATTATTAGGAGTTGGTGCGATTTGAGGATCGTGGTTAGTTGATCCGTGAGCCCGGTTAGGTCCCCACGAAGATCCCAAAACCCCCTCTTTCCTTGTTCTTCGATAATTAATTTCAACGCCCGCTTGGCTCTTCGAAGAAAGAATACGTGGAACCACTTTGTCTCGGGATCCATCGTCAATTTGACCCTATTTCGATCGAATTTCTTGACCCTGGTTCGATTCGTACATGAATAATTGGAGGAGGTTCGCTCGCCGGAAGTACGCATCTAGCACGTTCCCGCCTTGGGGAATTAGCTTAGCCCACCTAATCCATAGGCACGACATGGGTAGGCATGCATGGTCTTGGGCAATGATCTTCCTAGGATTCTTTGTTTCCGAATGCTTCCATTTGGAGAGTAGGTGGACATAGGAAGAACGAGACGGTCCTTGTTTGCGCCTCAATTTGTTGATCCGGTGCAAACGTGATCATCGGCTGGGTCATTATAAGAATTAGTTATGAGCTTAATAGATGGGTATATAATGGCAATGCCGAAGATAAAATATGGGTGTCAATGGATTTATAATTTGCCCAAACTCAACCTTTCTTCGTGACTCTCTATTCACCATTTGTGAGAAAACAATTGTCTCCTTGAACTGCTCCAAGTTTAGAGAAGTCTTGGTTGGCGTGGACTTCACCCTTATCAGAAATATCAAGATGCCTTCTCTTTTTTTTTTCCTCATTATTATTTTCTGATTAATCTTGTGCATTTCGTCCATTAGTTATTAGATTATGTCGTTCCTTGATTGCATTTGGCATTGTTATTTTTATTTGATATTCAAACCTTAATAATTGTCATTGCAATCCATGGTTGGAAAAAAAAATCATCTTATCTAATATCTTACATTCCACTTAATTAAAATTTCATCTTCGTCATTTAATGCTATAATTTCACTACAAAGTACTAACTTTCTCTTACTCTTCGTTTTGAAAATACAAAAAATTGAAAATTATACGCAATGTTGTAAGCTTATTTCTCAGGATTTTATAGACAAATTAATGATTTCATGTGAATAACTTAACACACCTGAATGGCTTTGGTTTGATTAGGTGGATTTAGATTTTCATAGGTTCGATTACATGTGAAAGTATTTTAGTAAATGAGTTAGGTCGGCTATGAATCACTAAATTTGTGTTGCATATAAATTAGCTGATCTTGATCATGCTATTTTCGACCCCATCAAACCCGACTCGATCCATCAATTTGATGGGCCCTACTTGATAGCGGTGGCCACCCTATGAACGGGCCAATGGGGATGCATGGGTAGGAGTCCGGGCAGCGGTTGTGGGTCGGTTCTGGTGGGTAGTCCGTGGCCCAGGTTGGTGCATCTTTACCTCCCCAAACTTAAACCGTTTCAAAGGCAAGGCAGAGCTGTTGTCTTATCCACCAATCGAAGTTAACTGTCCTAATCAGGGTTAATATGGCAATTGGCATTGGTCTGGGAAAATCAGGCGTTTGATTTTGCTGACCCCCGTGGAATCTTTTACCCACTAATCCAACTAATTGCACTTCCCTAATCCTTGCGATGTTGACCATTTTACTCCGACTTCAGGACCGAAGATATTCTCAGACAAATTACGAGAGGCCGACTCTCTGTGTCTGTGTGCGTTTCATCGGACTTTCGCGGATTAGATCTCCTGTCTTGTCTCGTTCCTGGGATTTTTGTCTGTGCACTTTGGTCTTCCATTGTTAATGGTTAGGTGGGACTGATCACCTTCCCTCCGTCCGTTTTCTCTCATCGGCTCCTTCTTTCTTCTCCTCCTCCTCCTTCTTCTTCTTCTTCAGCTAGTCCCACCAGCGCTGACAAAAAGCATCACCAGAGAACAAACAATGACCCCACCCCAACTCTCATTTATATATTTCTTGCCAACTCCTCAGCAATTCAGCATTCCTCCCACAAGCAAAAACCTTAGTTTGATCGAGAGAACCACAATAACTTCTCTCTAGATTCTTCTCTCTCTCTCTCTCTTATCTTTTCTCCGACGATGAAGACAATCCTCTCAGGCTCGCCCCACGAGTCCTCCTCCTTCTCTTTCTCCCGACGCTACTTCAACTGGAGAAAGAAGCTCACCAACGACGACGAAGACCAAACCCTCAACTTCAAGTTCAGCTCCTCCTCCGATCACTTCTTCGACGACGACGACGACGAAGATCCCATCCATGACGAGCCCGACTACCCGGTCCCCAATTCTCTTGCCCCCTTCCAGGCCCCGCCGAAGAAGCTCCCGAAGCTCCGCGCCGCCCTCCACCTCTTCGGCAAGAAGCGTTCCAAGTTCCACGCCATGCGCAGGACGCACGTGGTCGGGACGCTCTTCGGCAACCGGCGGGGCCATGTCCACTTTGCGTTCCAGGACGACCCGAGTACGGCCCCGGCGTTCCTAATCCAGCTGGCGGTGCCGACGAGCGTCCTGGTGCGTGAGATGGCGTCAGGGGTCGTACGGATCGCCCTCGAGTGCGATAAGAAGGCGACAACGGCGGCGGAGGCCACCAAGAAGGAGAAGAAGAAGAAGAATGGCGGGAAGCTAGTAGAGGAGGCAGCGTGGAGGACATACTGCAACGGAAGGAAGTGTGGCTACGCGCTGCAGAGGGAATGCGGGGAGGAGGAGGAGGAGAAGGTGCTGAGGGCGCTGGAAGTGGTCTCGATGGGGGCGGGGGTTTTGCCAGGCGATAAGGGCGATGCGGCGGGGGAGGAAGGGGAGATGATGTACATGAGGGCAAGGTTCGAGAGGGTGGTGGGTTCCGGGGATTCGGAGGCGTTCTACATGATGAGCCCGGACGGGAGCGGAGGCCCCGAGCTCAGCCTTTACCTGCTCAGAGTTTGAGGTGCATGATGAAAGATGAAATGGTGGTTGCCTGGTTGGCCTTGGCCTCCTTCACGAGGTTAATTAAGGTTGAGAAAGTTGCTTGTTTTTTTTTTAGTTTTGGCTGTGTCCTTGCTTGTTGTCCTTCGGAGTTGGAGCTGATATGTCACTAGTGCTACTCCAGCAGCCATAAATGGTGAGTAGGCTTGAGTCTTTTCATAGTGTGAATAGATTCTTGATGAGTAAAAAGGGTGGTGAACGAAGATCATCGACGTCCGTCTCGTTTTGTTTTGACTGGAATAACCTGCGATTATTGGTGACTCTGTGAACTTTGTCAATCTCGCCAGACTACGAATGATATACGGTGTGATGGTCAAATCCCCTCCCCCCCCCCCCCCCCCCTTTTTTTTTTTTTTCTTCTTTTCGATTATTTCGAATGACAATACGTGCGTCTCTTCCATTTCTAGGATATTTACCGAGGTATCTAAGACATCTTCACTCGTTTATTATTATTATTATTATTTTTGATAAGGTATTCACTCGTTTATTTTGATACAACGGGAATCGGATAGTTTTATGTATAGGCTAAATTTCATTCCCGGATCCAGGTACTTACGACCCACGTGCTTTGGTCATCTTCCGAAGACAAGTTCCAACGAGAGATTAGCGTGGCTTCCCTTGAACGCAGAAATTTGTCCCTTAGACAGACTTGTAATTCTCGATGTGATTTGAAATTCACGTCAAAAGCCATTGGTCGAGGATCAGGATACTAGAACCAGAAGTCTTCTTCATATTTTCAGGAAAAACGGTAGAAAAAGTCTTAGACTTATTGCTCTTTTGCCAATACAATCTTAAACCTTTTAATTTTATCAATTGAGCCTTGAACATTTTCACGTTTTGCCAATTAAGTTTATCCGATCAATTTTAACAGTAAATTGTTGACATAGGTAATTTTCAATAACATTTTTAATATACTTTTTAAATCTTTTTTATTTTTTTTTCTTTTTCCTTCTTTATTTTTCCTTTTTCCCTTGTCTGGTCTTCACCAATGGCAAGCGACTTTGGGGGAGTCCGCCCTTGGTCGATGGTCACCCTCACCTGGCTAGGCAAGGGTGGCCCTCGCCCGATATGGTGAAGGGTTGCCCTCGCTCGGCCAAGGGAAAAACGAAAAAGAATAAAGTAAAGAAAGAAATCAAAAGAAAAGAAAAACTATAAGAAAAAATTAAAAATAATTCAGAAAATATTAAATATTACTAAAACTTATCCACGTCACCATAAGTCGTGTCACGCAAGAGGACCGTCATCTACGTCAACGATTTCCGATCAAAATTAACCCGATAGACTCAACAGACAAAACGTGATAATGTTTAAGATTCAATCGGTAAAATTAAAAGGTATAAAAGTAAATTGGCAAAAAATACAATATGTTTCATATTTTTGAATGGAAGCTGCTAGCATAACAGTGTAATAGAATTGTCAGTAATTTTTTATCACGTGATCTTGTAATCAATGAGTGTTTTATGTAAAACACGCGATAATGATACGTGAATTTACAAATGAGATTGTATTGTCTCCGATAATATTATCAAGAAAATATTTTCCTTTTTCGAATTGGCCTACACAACAATGGTTGTCAATTTGAAAAAGACAATAGTGCGGACGCCATCTGCCTCATTCTCGATCATTGTTTTCTTTTTATTTTAGTCCCTCTTGTCCGAGAGATTTCCCGCTGATTGGTGGTGGTGCGTTCTCCATTTGCAAAGCCAGGGATGTGATAGTCGCTGGATTTAATTAGAAATCAACCTCTGAAGCTAAGCTCTATCGAACGTTAACTAACCATGCGACTTGAAGTGAGGGGCAGTTGGTCAACCATATGACCAGGAAACAATATTTTTGTCGAACGGTCATTTTCATTTTATTGGGGGGGGGGGGGGGGGGGGGGGGACACGAGGGGTCACTTTTCCTTCCCATCTGGTAATATTGTTCCGTAACATTTGATATTTCGTGATTAGTTAAGTGAACGGTCATGGTCGTTACCAAGGAAAAAAAAAATTTCTAGGGCCGAGTAATAAAGCTCTTCCAGCTCTAGGAGAGTCATATATGGGCCATTAAGATAGGGGCTTTTTTCCAATTTAGGTTTTAAAATTTTTTTTTCTACGCGGCACTTTGAGTGTCGCGCGGGCCGGTTTACTTTTTTTTTTCGTTTTTATTTATTTTAAACCTTCTTTTTTTTCTTTAACATAATTATCAATAGTTAATTAAAAAATTTATTAATATGTATGTAATTAATTTATTGACTATGTAAATTTTCCTTTTCAAATTAATATGTATATAATTAATTTATTAATCTTTCTTTTCAAATATTATTTTTTTTACTTTGAGGTTTATTTTTATAACCTAATTCTCAATAATTAATTAAAAACTTATTAAGAAATATGTAATTAGTTTATTTAGTATGTAAATAACAAAATCATAAAATAAATTTAATAAGATATTTAAAGACCAGATATTCAGATTACAAAAACATGGATAACACGCTTAATAAATTAGTACCATTGCATTTTTTTCCCGTGCAATTGCATTTTTCTTTTATAAATTCATAATTTAATGTATGTTTTTATGATAATTTTATATAACTTTGTAAATAAAAGTATTTTTCTTTTGAACCTTATTTTTATAACATAATTATTAAAAATTAAATAAAAAATTTATTTATGCAAATAACTAATAATAAAATAATTAGGAGGCCAGTGCAGCAGTTTTGTTTTAAATTATGTTTTTATTTACGTAATTTTAATAATTTCTAATTTTTATAACTTTGTAAATATAAACTTTTTCTTTTGGAAGCTTATTTTTATAACATTATTATCAATAATTAATTGAAAATTTTATTAAATATTGAGGAGGCTGGTGCGGTAGTTTTTTTGTAATTTCGTATTTTTTTCACTTGTTTTTATAAATTTATATTTATATAATTTCATATTTATTAAATTTATATATTTATATAAGTTTTTAAATTTATAATTTATGTATTTATAAATATGAATATATAAATTATATATTTTTAAATATATAAATTATTTATATATTTATAAATATATAAATTATTTATATAACTTATATATTTATATATGTTTTTAAATTTATAAAACTTATATATTAAAAATTTATATATTTATATAAACTTATTAATTTTATTTTATGATTTTTTTATTTACATACTAAATAAACTAATTACATATTTCTTAATAATTTTTAATTAATTATTGAGAATTAAGTTATAAAAATAAGCCTCAAAGTAAAAAAAATAATCATTGAGAAGAAAGATTAATAAATTAATTATGTACATATTAATTTGAAAAGGAAAAGTTACATAGTCAATAAATTAATTACATACATATTAATAAATTTTTTAATTAACCATTTATAATTAAGTTAAAAAAATAAAATGACGGTTTAAAATAAATAAAAAATAAAAAAAGGAAGGTTTAAAATAAATAAAAACGAAAAAAAAGAAAACGGGCCCGCGAGGCACTCAAAGTGCCGTGGGGAACCCAAATGCGTAAATTTTTTTTTTCAACCCTAAATGGTAAAAAAAACAAAGCCTAAATTGAAAAAAAGCCCTTAAGATAGCCAAGTCCATTGGTCGCTTTTTGACAATAATATCATTAGTATTGTTTTTTTTTTATAACTGTTGACACCTGATTTTTAATCATCTTTTCTCTTTTAAAATTAATACAAAATCCATAAAAATTCATAAAATTAAAAAATCAACTTTGGGGACCTAGCCCAAGCCTAGAGAACCAATTTTGACCAAAAAATAATTTTTCATATTTTCCATATTTTTCGATATTTTATTTTCGAAAATTCATAAAAAATCAAGAAAAAATGAGAAAATTACAAAATCAACTTTGGAAATCTTGGCCAAGCTTAGACAACTATTTTTGAGTAAAAAATAATTTTTCATATTTTTTGTACTTTTTTAAATATATTTTTTAGAAATTAGGAAAATATTTAATAAATAATAGCATTTGAGGCCACAAAAATATATAAAAATAGTCAATATTTTTCTTTTAAATCCCTTTTCAGTTGGCCATCGTAAATTTAAAAAATCCAATTCGGGGTCGTGTATTCCTTCACGAGCATAATCTCGAATCGGGCCTAAAAAAATTCAATTTGAGTCAATTTATTTTCATTTTTCATTTTTAGGAGTTGTGACATTGTTCTCTAATATTCTAAATTTTCATCATGGCACAATTATACCCAGAATGACCCAATTTTACAAAAAAGGATTTAATTAAATTTTACATTATTTTCAGTAATAAGAAATGAGCTTAAATTTGACATGCGGTGAATTGTGTCAAAAATTGTGAGGAGTTTGGACTTAAAAAAATATTTATTCAGGGACTAAATTATAAATAATTAAAATTCAGGGACTAGAGTGCAAATACCTAATTCTTGAAGGAGTGTTTTGCAAATAACAAAAAGAAGAGTTAGTTGAGAAATTAGAATAAAGAAGGGAAGATGGAGAAGAGGAGATGGAGAAGAATGGATGGAGAAAATAAGATAAGAATAGAGAATGGAAGATAGAGAAGAGAAGATGAAGAAGAATGGATGGAGAAAATAAGATAAGAATAGAGAATGGAAGATGGAGATGAATAAGAGTTAGTGGAGAAATTAGAATGGGAGATAAATATGAGAATGGAAGATGAAGATGAAGAAGAGTTAGTGGAGAGATTAGAATGTGAGATAGAGATGAAGAAGGGAAGCTGAAAATGAAGAAGAGTTAGTGGAGAAATTATAATGTGAGATATAGTTAGTGGAAAAATTAGAATGGGAGATAGATGAGTGGGTTATAAAAGGAGGAAGAAGTGAGCTTGAAAGGGGAAATTTTTGGAGAGAAAATTTTGAATGTTTGAGAGGGTTTTGGGAGATTGAAGAAAAATTTGAGAGAAAAAAAATACCAAAAAGAGAGAGAAATTTTTGAAGATGATGAGAGTTTAAAGCTAGCGGGTTATCATCATCAATTTCTTCATCGATCAACATAAATCAAGAATTCATCCCAGATTTGAAGCTAAGTGTCCCTCTACTCTCTTTGATTTTTTAGTATAAACTAGCTCAAATTTTTTACTCTTCTCCCATTTCCCCATATTTGATTTCAGGCAGAAACCAATTATATCCATCAAGCACTTCTCATAATGCCATTGAAGCTAAGTGCTCCTTTCATTGTTCTAATTTTTAATGTGAATTAAATCATATTTGCTCCATTACTCTATTTCTTCATATTTTTATGTCAGGCAAAGGACAACTCCAAGTCAACGGTAAATCCCATGGAGGTGTAAGATTGGCGCTGACAAGCTCTTGAGTGCCCATTAAATTTTTAATTGATCCGTCGATGGATTTCGGCCCGAATTGTCAAATCAATTCGTTTTATTTTAAAGAATTTAAATCCCAGAATGTGAAGGGCAGAGCCCGCTCACTGGAGGTCATTTTAAATTTCTGCAATTTAAATTCCTGCACCTTAAACCCCAAAGGAGAGGGTTAAGCCAAGGCTGAGCTATTCATTGGTGGTTTTTATTTATTGTTATTTACTTCCTATAATTTAATTTTTGAATCACTAAATCCAAAAATGAGTAGCTCGCAGCACTGCACAGAAGTTGTTAATTCACTCCCTCTTTCGGCTTCAGGGAAATACTTAATATTTTGAAAATGCCAAAAAAATTGTCACTCACATATATTCCATTTAAAAAAGTGAAAATACAAAAACAGAACACTCTACTATAGCCTTAGGAATAAACCAAGCCTGAGTTGCCAAATTAGGATATCCATGAAATTAAGGTACCGAAAGGGCATTAGTTTTAATTAACTAGTGTAACCAAGTCCCCAAACTCATAATCTCTGGTTCGTAGAAGTAATTTAGTTCTCCCGCTAATTTACTTAGGTTTCTAATCAAACTACCAAAAATGATTAGTGGCGACTCCAAATTTTAAAACCATTTGCACAAAAAACCAAAGTTGCGATTCTGTAGGACTTGGGAGGGTCCGTATTAGGTTAATTCATCTAATAAACCTAATAATCCGTTAGCCTGTGAATATTTCCACCAATAAAAAATGAATTTTAGGTCGCGACAATAACCGGAGTGTCCAGCCGTGCCAGCGAGATTAGTGAGGTTTGTCGCGACCCTCTAAAAAAAATTTAAATTTATTTCTAAAAGGGGTTAACGGATTATTAGGTTAATTAGATTTGACTAACCTAACGCGGACCCTCCCAAGCCCTACCGAATCGCAACTTTGGTTTTTGTTTATATGATTTAGAAATTTGGAGTCGCCACTAATCGTTCTTGGTAGGTCGATTAGAAACCTAAATAAATTAGCGGGAGAACTAATTTATTTCTACGAACCAGAGATTATGAGTTCGGGGACTTGGTTACACTAGTTAATTAAAACTAATGCCCTTTCGGTACCTTAATTTCATGGATATCCTAATTCGGCAATTCAGGCTTGGTTTATTCCTAAGGCTCTAGTAGAGTATTCTCTTTTGTGTTTTCACTTTTTAAATAGGATGCATGGATGGTATATATTGTTTATTTGTTATATTTTTTTAAGTGTTAAAGATTCCCTGAAGCCGAAAGAGAGAGTGTGTTAACGACTTCTGTGCAGTATTACGACCTACTCATCTTTTGGGTCTGATGATTCAAAAATTAAATTATAGGAAGTACGTGACAGTGAATAAACACCTCCAATGGGAGGCCTAGCATTGGCTTGGTTCTTCCCTTTGGGATTTAAGGTACAGGTATTTAAGTTGCAAGTATTTAAACTACTGTAAGTAAAAACCTCCAATAGGAGGCTAAGCGTTGGCTTGGCTCTTCCCTTTGGGATTTAAGGTACATGTATTTAAGTTGCAGGTATTTAATTACTGTAAGTAAAAACCTCCAATGGGAGGCTAAGCATTGGCTTGGCTCTTCCCTTTGGGATTTAAGGTACAGGTATTTAACTTGCAGGTATTTAACTACTGTAAGTAAAAACCTCCAATGGGAGGCTAAGCATTGGCTTGGCTCTTCCCTTTGGGATTTCAGGTACAGGTATTTAAGTTGCAGGTATTTAACTACTGTAAGTAAAAACCTCCAATGGGAGGCTAAGCATTGGCTTGGCTCTTCCCTTTGGGATTTAAGGTGGATGTATTTAAGTTGCAGGTATTTAACTACTGTAAGTAAAAACCTCCAATGGGAGGCTAAGCATTGGCTTGGCTCTTCCCTTTGGGATTTAAGGTACAGGTATTTAAGTTGCAGGTATTTAACTACTGTAAGTAAAAACCTCCAATGGGAGGCTAAGCATTGGCTTGGCTCTTCCCTTTGGGATTTCAGGTACAGGTATTTAAGTTGTAGGTATTTAACTACTGTAAGTAAAAACCTCCAATGGGAGGCTAAGCATTGGCTTGGTTCTTCCCTTTGGGATTTATGGTGCAGGTATTTAGATTGCGGATGGACTTTGTCCTCTCCATTCTGGGGTATGAATTCTTTAAGATGAAATACAACGAATTGATTCAACAATTTGAAATTTGTGCGCGCTTGAGGACTCCTCCAAGCCGATTTTGTGCTTCCATAGGGTTGACCATTGATATAGAGCTGCGGCTTCCTGACATAAAATAGAGTGAAGTGTCAGTATACAAAATATGTGCTAAACTGCACCTAAAACCAGAAGAGTGGAAAGAGTACTTATCTCCCGTTTTTTTGGGAGGGATTTTTATAATTGATTTTCGCTCTCTATATTCCCAATATAGAGAGTTTCTTTTGAATTAAGAGGGACTTTTAGTCACAGATCAGTTGAGAAATCGGTGGACAACTTAGGAGCTTGTCTGGGCCGATTTTTGCATCTCTACGAGATTTTTGCTGTTGACATAGAGATATCCTTCTCCTGACATAAAATATGGGAAAAAAAAGAGATGGAGAAAGTGTATACAATTTGTGCTAATTTGCGAGTAAAATCATAAATAAATGAATAAATAAAAACACTTAGCTCGAATTTGCTTGCTCGTTGACGAGGATGAACTCTTGATTTATATTGATCGATGAAGGAATTTGTGATGATAACCCCTAGCTTTAAACTCCCATCATCTTCAAAATTCTCTCTCTTTTGGTATTTTCTTTCTCTCAAATTTTTCTTCAATCTCCCAAAACTCTCTCAAACATCCAAAATTTTCTCTCCAAAAAAATCCTCCCAAACACTTCCAATTTTCTCTCTCAAGAATCCCTTCTCAAGCTCACTTCTTTCTCCTTTTATAACCTACTCATCTATCTCCCATTCTAATTTTTCCACTAACTCTATCTCCCATTCTAATTTCTCCACTAACTCTTCTTCATTTTCATCTTCCATTCTCTATCTCTATCTCACATTCTAATCTCTCCACTAACTCTTCTTCATCTTCATCTTCCCTTCTCCATATTTATCTCCCATTCTAATTTCTCCACTAACTCTTCTTAATCTCCATCTTCCCTTCTCTATTCTTATCTTCCATTCTAATTTCTCTACTAACTCTTCTTCATCTCCATCTTCCCTTCTCTATTCTTATCTTATTTTCTCCATCCATTCTTCTCCAACTTCTCTTCTTCATCTCCTCTTCTTCATCTTCCCTTCTCTATTCTAATTTATCCACTAACTCTTCTTTTTATTATTTGTAAAATAATCCTTCAAGAGTTAGGTATTTACACTCTAGTCCTTGAATTTTAAGTATTTACAATTCAGTCCCTGAAAAAATATATTTCTTTAAGTCCAAATCTCCTCACAATTTTTGACACACCAAAATTTACCACATGTCAAATTTAAGCTCATTTCTTGTCGCTGAAAATAATGCATAATTTAATTAAAGCCCTTTTGCAAAATTAAGTCATTCTGGGTTGTTGACACCTGATCTTTAATCATTTTTTCTATTGCTAAAGTAATAAAAAATCCATAAAAATTCATAAAATTGAAAAATCAACTTTGGGGACCTTAGCCAAGCATAGGAAACCAATTTTGACCAAAAAACGATTTTTCATATTTTCAGTATTTTTACGTATTATTTATTTATTTATTTTCAAAAATTAATAGAAAATCCATAAAAATTCATAAAATTGAAAAATCAACTTTAGGAACCTTAGCCAAGCCTAGGGAACGAATTTTGACCAAAAAATAATTTTTCATATTATATATATTTTTTAATTTTTTAAAAAAAAATTAAAAAATATTTGAAAATTTTGAAAAAATAACATTTGAGGCCAAAAAATACACAAAGATAGTTAATATTTTTATTTTAAATCTATTTTCATATTGGCCATCGCAAATTCAGAAAAATCCAATTCGAGTCACGTGTTCCTTCACGAGTATAATCTCGAATCGGGCCTAAAAAAATTTAATTTGAGTCAACTTATTTTTAACTTTCACTTTTTATGAGTTGTGACATTGTCTTCTAATATTTTAAATTTTCATCTTGGCCCAATTATACCCAGAATGACTTAATTTTGCAAAAGGGCTTTAATTAAATTATGCATTATTTTCAGCGACAAGAAATGAGCTTAAATTTGACATGTGGTAAATTTTGGTGTGTCAAAAATTGTGAGGAGATTTGAACTTAAAGAAATATATTTTTTCAGGGACTGAATTGTAAATACTTAAAATTCAAGGACTAAAGTGCAAATACCTAACTCTTGAAAGATTATTTTACAAATAATAAAAAGAAAAGTTAGTGGATAAATTAGAATAGAGAAGGGAAGATGAAGAAGAGGAGATGAAGAAGAGAAGTTGGAGAAGAATGGATGGAGAAAATAAGATAAGAATAGAGAAGGGAAGATGGAGATGAAGAAGAGTTAGTAGAGAAATTAGAATGGAAGATAAGAATAGAGAAGGGAAGATGGAGATTAAGAAGAGTTAGTGGAGAAATTAGAATGGGAGATAAATATGGAGAAGGGAAGATGAAGATGAAGAAGAGTTAGTGGAGAGATTAGAATGTGAGATAGAGATGGAGAATGGAAGATGAAAATGAAGAAAAGTTAGTGGAGAAATTAGAATGGGAGATAGAGTTAGTGGAAAAATTAGAATGGGAGATAGATGAGTAGGTTATAAAAGGAGAAAGAAGTGAGCTTGAAAATTTTTTAGAGAGAAAATTGGAAGTGTTTGGGAGGATTTTTTTGGAGAGAAAATTTTGGATGTTTGAGAGAGTTTTGGGAGATTGAAGAAAAATTTGAGAGAAAGAAAATACCAAAAGAGAGAGAATTTTGAAGATGATGGGAGTTCAAAGCTAGGGATTATCATCACAAATTCTTTCATCGATCAATATAAATCAAGAGTTCATCCTCGTCAACGAGCAAGCAAATTCGAGCTAAGTGTTTTTATTTATTCATTTGTTTATGGTTTTACTTGCAAATTAGCACAAATTGTATACACTTTCTCCATCTCCTCTTTTTTTTTTTTCCATATTTTATGTCAGGAGAAGGATATCTCTACGTCAACAGCAAAAATCTCGTAGATATGCAAAAATCGGCCCAGACAAGCTCCTAAGCTGTCCACCGATTTCTCAATTGATCTGTGACTAAAAGTCCCTCTTAATTCAAAAGAAACTCTCTATATTGGGAACATAGAGAGCGAAAATCAATTATAGAAATCCCTCCCAAAAAAATGGGAGATAAGTACTCTTTCCACTCTTTTGGTTTTAGGTGCAGATTAGCACATATTTTGTATACTGACATTTCACTCTATTTTATGTCAGGAAGCCGCAGCTTTATATCAATGGTCAACCCTATGGAAGCACAAAATCGGCTTGGAGGAGTCCTCAAGCGCGCACAAATTTCAAATTGTTGAATCAATTCGTTGTATTTTATTTTAAAGAATTCATACCCCAGAATGGAGAGGACAAAGTCCATCCGCAATTTAAATACCTGCACCATAAATCCCAAAGGGAAGAGCCAAGCCAATACTTAGCCTCCCATTGGAGGTTTTTACTTACAGTAGTTAAATACCTGCAACTTAAATACCTGTACCTTAAATCCCAAAGGGAAGAGCCAAGCCAATGCTTAGCCTCCCATTGGAGGTTTTTACTTACAGTAGTTAAATACCTGCAACTTAAATACCTATACCTTAAATCCCAAAGGGAAGAGCCAAGCCAATGCTTAGCCTCCCATTGGAGGTTTTTACTTACAGTAGTTAAATACTTGTAACTTAAATACATGTACCTTAAATCCCAAAGGGAAGAGCCAAGCCAATGCTTAGCCTCTCATTGGAGGTTTTTACTTACAGTAGTTAAATACCTGCAACTTAAATACATGTACCTTAAATCCCAAAGGGAAGAGCCAAGCCAATGCTTAGCCTCCCATTGGAGGTTTTTACTTACAGTAGTTTAAATACTTGCAACTTAAATACCTGTACCTTAAATCCCAAAGGGAAGAGCCAAGCCAATGTTAGGCCTCCCATTGGAGGTGTTTATTCACTGTCATGTACTTCCTATAATTTAATTTTTGAATCATCAGACCCAAAAGATAAGTAGGTTGTAATACTGCACAGAAGTCGTTAACACACTCCTTCTTTCGGCTTCAGGGAATCTTTAACACTTAAAAAAATATAACAAATAAAAATATATACCATCCATGCATCCTATTTAAAAAGTGAAAACACAAAAGAGAATACCCTACTATAGCCTTAGGAATAAACCAAGCCTGAGTTGCCGAATTAGGATATCCATGAAATTAAGGTACCGAAAGGGCATTAGTTTTAATTAACTAGTGTAACCAAGTCCCCGAGCTCCTAATCTCTGGTTCGCAGGAATAAATTAGTTCTCCCGCTAATTTATTTAGGTTTCTAATCGACCTACCAAGAACGATTAGTGGCGACTCCAAATTTTAAAATCATTTAAACAAAAACCAAAGTTGCGATTCGGTAGGGCTTGGGAGGGTCCGCGTTAGGTTAGTCAAATCTAATTAACCTAATAATCCGTTAACCCCTTTTAAAATTTAAAATTTTTTTTAGAGGGTCGCGACATGGGTATAATTGGGCCAAGATGAAAATTTAAAATATTAGAAGAAAATGTCACAACTCATAAAAAGTGAAAGTTAAAAATAAGTTGACTCAAATTAAATTTTTTTAGGCCCGATTCGAGATTATACTCGTGAAGGAACACGTGACGCGAATTGGATTTTTCTGAATTTGCGATGGTCAATATGAAAAATAGATTTAAAATAAAAATATTAACTATCTTTGTGTATTTTTTGGCCTCAAATGTTATTTTTCCAAAATTTTCAAAAATTTTTGTATTTTTTTAAAATTAATATATATAAAATATGAAAAATTATTTTTTGGTCAAAATTCGTTCCCTAGGCTTGGCTAAGGTTCCCAAAGTTGATTTTTCAATTTTATGAATTTTTATGGATTTTCTATTAATTTTTGAAAATAAATAAATAAAAAATACGTAAAATACTGAAAATATGAAAAATCGTTTTTTGGTCAAAATTGGTTCCCTAGGCTTGGCTAAGGTCCCCAAAGTTGATTTTTCAATTTTATGAATTTTTATGGAGTTTTTATTACTTTAGCAATAGAAAAAATGATTAAAAATCAGGTGTCAACAAGGTTAACTCAAACCGATCTCAAACCGCCGGTGACCGACTGTTGACACCTGATTTTTAATCATTTTTTCTATTGCTAAAGTAATAAAAAATTCATAAAAATTCATAAAATTGAAAAATCAACTTTGGGGACCTTAGCCAAGTCTAGGGAACCAATTTTGACCAAAAAAAGATTTTTCATATTTTCAGTGTTTTTACGTATTTTTTATTTATTTATTTTCGAAAATTAATAGAAAATCCATAAAAATTCATAAAATTGAAAAATCAACTTTGGGAACCTTAGCCAAGCCTAGGGAACGAATTTTGACCAAAAAATAATTTTTCATATTATATATATTTTAATTTTTTTAAAAAAAATACAAAAATATTTGAAAATTTTGGAAAAATAACATTTGAGGCCAAAAAATACACAAAGATAGTTAATATTTTTATTTTAAATCTATTTTCATATTGGCCATCGCAAATTCAGAAAAATCCAATTCGAGTCACGTGTTCCTTCACGAGTATAATCTCGAATCGGGCCTAAAAAAATTTAATTTGAGTCAACTTATTTTAACTTTCACTTTTTATGAGTTGTGACATTGTCTTCTAATATTTTAAATTTTCATCTTGGCCCAATTATACCCAGAATGACTTAATTTTGCAAAAGGGCTTTAATTAAATTATACATTATTTTCAGCGACAAGAAATGAGCTTAAATTTGACATGTGGTAAATTTTGGTGTGTCAAAAATTGTGAGGAGATTTGGACTTAAAGAAATATATTTTTTTCAGGGACTGAATTGTAAATACTTAAAATTCAAGGACTAGAGTGCAAATACCTAACTCTTGAAGGATTATTTTACAAATAATAAAAAGAAGAGTTAGTGGATAAATTAGAATAGAGAAGGGAAGATGAAGAAGAGGAGATGAAGAAGAGAAGTTGGAGAAGAATGGATGGAGAAAATAAGATAAGAATAGAGAAGGGAAGATGGAGATGAAGAAGAGTTAGTAGAGAAATTAGAATGGAAAATAAGAATAGAGAAGGGAAGATGGAGATTAAGAAGAGTTAGTGGAGAAATTAGAATGGGAGATAAATATGGAGAAGGGAAGATGAAGATGAAGAAGAGTTAGTGGAGAGATTAGAATGTGAGATAGAGATGGAGAATGGAAGATGAAAATGAAGAAGAGTTAGTGGAGAAATTAGAATGGGAGATAGAGTTAGTGGAAAAATTAGAATGGGAGATAGATGAGTAGGTTATAAAAGGAGGAAGAAGTGAGCTTGAGATGGGATTTTTGGAGAGAAAATTTGAAGTGTTTGAGAGAGAATTTTTTAGAGAGAAAATTGGAAGTGTTTAGGATGAAATTTTTTGGAGAGAAAATTTTGGATGTTTGAGAGAGTTTTGGGAGATAGAAGAAAAATTTGAGAGAAAGAAAATACCAAAAGAGAGAGAATTTTGAAGATGATGGGAGTTTAAAGCTAGGGGTTATCATCACAAATTCCTTCATCGATCAATATAAATCAAGAGTTCATCCTCGTCAACGAGCAAGCAAATTCGAGCTAAGTGTTTTTATTTATTCATTTATTTATGGTTTTACTCGTAAATTAGCACAAATTGCATACACTTTCTCCATCTCCCTTTTTTTTTATTTCCATATTTATGTCAGGAGAATGATATCTCTATGTCAACAGCAAAAATCTCGTAGAGATGCAAAAATCGGCCCAAACAAGCTCCTAAGCTGTCCATCGATTTCTCAACTGATCTGTGACTAAAAGTGCCTCTTAATTCAAAAGAAACTCTCTATATTGGGAACATAGAGAGCAAATATCAATTATAGAAATCCCTCCCAAAAAAACGGGAGATAAGTACTCTTTCCACTCTTCTGGTTTTAGGTGCAGGTTAGCACATATTTTGTATACTGACACTTCACTCTATTTTATGTCAGGAAGCCACAGCTCTATATCAATGGTCAACCCTATGGAAGCACAAAATCGGCTTGGAGGAGTCCTCAAGCGCGCACAAATTTCAAATTGTTGAATCAATTCGTTGTATTTCATTTTAAAGAATTCATACCCCAAAATGGAGAGGACAAAGTCCATCCGCAATTTAAATACCTGCACCATAAATCCCAAAGGGAAGAGCCAAACCAATGCTTAGCCTCCCATTGGAGGTTTTTACTTACAGTAGTTAAATACCTGCAACTTAAATACATGTACCTTAAATCCCAAAGGGAAGAGCCAAGCCAATGCTTAGCCTCCCATTGGAGGTTTTTACTTACAGTAGTTAAATACCTGCAACTTAAATACCTGTACCTTAAATCCCAAAGGGAAGAGCCAAGCCAATGCTTAGCCTCCCATTGGAGGTTTTTACTTACAGTAGTTAAATACATGCA
The DNA here is from genome assembly GCA_016432845.1 of Psidium guajava. Lineage (NCBI taxonomy): Eukaryota > Viridiplantae > Streptophyta > Magnoliopsida > Myrtales > Myrtaceae > Psidium > Psidium guajava. The sequence continues at coordinate 7,649,340 of CM028228.1, read as the reverse complement.
ACTTAAATACCTGTACCTTAAATCCCAAAGGGAAGAGCCAAGCCAATGCTTAGCCTCCCATTGGAGGTTTTTACTTACAGTAGTTAAATACATGCAACTTAAATACTTGTACCTTAAATCCCAAAGGGAAGAGCCAAGCCAATGCTTAGCCTCCCATTGGAGGTTTTTACTTACAGTAGTTAAATACCTGCAACTTAAATACCTGTACCTTAAATCCCAAAGGGAAGAGCCAAGCCAATGCTTAGCCTCCTATTGGAGGTTTTTACTTACAGTAGTTTAAATACTTGCAACTTAAATACCTGTACCTTAAATCCCAAAGGGAAGAGCCAAGCCAATGCTAGGCCTCCCATTGGAGGTGTTTATTCACTGTCATGTACTTCCTATAATTTAATTTTTGAATCATCAGACCCAAAAGATGAGTAGGTCGTAATACTGCACAGAAGTCGTTAACACACTCCCTCTTTCGGCTTCAGGGAATCTTTAACACTTAAAAAATATAACAAATAAAAATATATACCATCCACGCATCCTATTTAAAAAGTGAAAACACAAAAGAGAATACCCTACTAGAGTCTTAAGAATAAATCAAGCCCGAGTTGCCCAATTAGGATATCCATGAAATTAAGGTACCGAAAGGGCATTAGTTTTAATTAACTAGTGTAACCAAGTCCCCGAGCCCCTAATCTCTGGTTCGCAGGAATAAATTAGTTCTCCCGCTAATTTATTTAGGTTTCTAATCGACCTACCAAGAACGATTAGTGGCGACTCCAAATTTTAAAATCATTTAAACAAAAACCAAAGTTGCGATTCGGTAGGGCTTGGGAGGGTCCGCGTTAGGTTAGTCAAATCTAATTAACCTAATAATCCGTTAACCCCCTTTAAAATTTAAAATTTTTTTAGAGGGTCGCGACAGACTGGCGACTCCGCTGGGGACGGGATTTTTAAATTTTCGAAAAAAGATACCAATTGGAATACTTGAATTTTTTCGAAATTTTAAAAGTCTTAGTGGACTTAAGCCAATGAAAATTTCATGGATATCTCGCTTCTGGCGATCTTGTTTGGGACTCATTCTATAGGTGTTATATGTTTTTGCAGGATGGGAGTTATAAGGGGCGGAGTGTTTAATTAACCCCTTTGTTTTGCAGGCTCGGTGTTTGGTTTATTTGTTTAATTTCGCATATTTTTAGAAGCGCTGTTTTGATATCAATTGTTGTGCATGTCTTGCATACTCTGAGGATCACGACACCTGCACACACAAGCGTCTAAACCCAAGTCGCGAAATTCTTCCTAGAAAACCATAGATAGGGATCGAATATGTAAAGCTCTTGCGTCGATTACGCTCGGGTTGACCATATTTTATCCCGCTCATTATCTGAATTGACAATTCTTCCCATTGTGATTTGATTGCGCGGAGGGTAAGGTTGTCAATTCAGATAGTGGGGGCCTTTTAGGTCCATACCCTGTCTCTCCTTCTTTTATTTTCTAGAGTTCACTCCTCACTTGAGTCATGCGCATGACTATGTGATTTGCATTTCTCCAAGGTAAAAGTAAGTTCTCTAATTTTATCTTGTATTTATTTTCGGTCGGTTCATGCTAGGTGTTAGTCAGTTTTTGAGCTTGATATTAGGACCATTCTTTTAAAAGAAAATAAAAATTAAATTTGTCCCTCATTTCTTTTAAAAAGATTTTGAAAAAATGATGTGAAAAATCCCTTCATGGGAATTTTATTAACCAATAAGGGATTTTTGTCATGTTTTTATTGCTTCAATAAAAATGAAATTTTCCTGAAAAAATTTTCCTCTGAAAATTTATTTCAATAAAAATAAAAATTCCCTAAAAAAAAAAACTCTAGTAGACATCAAGTGATTTTATCACATTTTTCAAATTATAAAAACTTGCAAGAAAATTCTTCTCGAGAAATTCGCTCATGTTTTTCTAAGAAAATTTTCTCTAAATAAAATTAGACTAATGTCTCAGGGGAATTGTATTGACCAATAAGAGATTTTTGTCATGTTTTTCTTGCTTCAATAAAAATGAAATTTTCCTGACAAATTTTCCTCTAAAATTTTATTTCGGTAAAAGAAAATTTCCTTCAAAAAAAAAACTTTGGTAAACATCAAGTGATTTTATCACATTCTTTCAAATTATAAAAACTTGCAACAAAAATTCTTTTCGAGAAATTTTCTCATGTTTTTCTAAGAAAATTTTCTCTAAATAAAATTAGACTAATGTCTCGGGGGAATTTTGTTAACCAATAAAGGATTTCTGTCATGTCTTTCCTGCTTCAATAAAAATAAAATTTTCCTGACAAATTTACCTCTGAAAATTTATTCTGATAAAAAGGAAATTCCTTCAAAAATTTTAGTAAACGTTAAGAGATTTTGTCACATTCCTTAAAAAATAATAATAAAAAAAAAAGAGAGTAATAAATCTGCAAAAAAATTCTGTATTAACCCATTTCTTCCTAAGGGAATTTTTTTTTTCTGATTTCTCTATAAAATAGAAAAAATCAAATTGGACTAATATAGGAGTCATGGACCGACATTCCTTATGTCGCATACTAATTATATCATTTTCTTTTGCAGGCAGATTCTAGATACCCTAGACGGGTGTAAAAATTAAGTTCAAAATATATCAAGAATCATCTTCAGAAATACCAAAAGACGAAAAACACCAAGGCTTCAACCGTTAATTCCGGGGGGCAAACGAACACTGTCCATCTTTGACAGACAGAAGGATCCCGCGTCTTTTGAAAGACAATATGGATTATATAATCAGAACCCATGAAACAAATACCTTTACCTGATTAAATCAACCAGAGACCGATCTTAAAATTTCCTCTTATCCGAAACATGCGGAGGGCTTTAGAGGACCGAGGTTCTATTAATGAACGTGGCCCACAGGAATTTCTCCCGACGCTACAGGCGACCGACACGAGCAAGTGGACGCCGAAAGAAATAAAATATGGATAAAAGTGGGCACACAACAGGTGGCCGGATTTATTACCAGCGCACTGATCGAGTTGTCATAGCGTTATTGTTCGTGATCTCAAGATGGATAGTGGGGGCCACCGCCGAACCCTTCATCAATGTTCTCGATATCATCGTCTGGAGCAATTAAACAAGAACATCAAGAAGAACATTAAGCCTCGACATCTTCTGTACCTCAAATCGTTCTGTTATGCTATGCGGAAGAAACGATAGCAGGAAAATTTAAAACAAAAAAACAAACAAAACACGTGAAGCTTTTCTTTCATTCCATTCATCAAAGAGTATTACAACAACTCACTGGGGAGGAAAGGTAAAGCCAAACTGGGCCCTGATAACCATTACGAAAGAGCTCAACTGACTCTCCAATCAGTTGATGCTCTGGATGCACCGGGCGCTCTCGGGATCAAGTTCCGCGAGCCTAAAGAAGAGGCGATCGCACTTCTCTTTAACCTGGGCCATAGTGGCCTCGTAATGCTCAACGGCAAACTCCAGGTTCGGAATCGCTGCCCTCTCGAAAGCAATGTCTGCGGTAATGTCATCAAGTCTCTCCTGCAGCCAACCGCATTTGCACCTCATCACAATATTGCCTGGCTCCTGTTCGGCGTAAGTTCGGACCAAGGCCAGACGGTCCACCAACTTTCCCCTCTCACGAACCAGCCACGAAAGCTGATCGTTGGCAAACTTGAGGGCCTTTTTGTGATTATCAGCCACAAACGTAACTGTTGCCAGACGCTCGTGCCGGTCTCGGTAACGGGCTTTCACGACGGCGGTCACAAGGACCGTCTCATAAGCGCGGTTATAGGCAGCTAGAAAATTGATGAAGAGGGTCGAGAAGTTCCGATACTCCTTTCCCAGTTGGGTACCCTCAACAGAAGCAGCGTCTAGGGTCCTGAATAAACCGAGGATTTCAGCTTCAACGGTAGAGTTTTGGGCTATATGAGCGTAACCTCTACCAAGAAGATTGTAGAGTCTCTCCCACCCAGCCAGGACTTCGGCGGAGAAAGTATGGTTAGGAGAATTGGCCATTTTTGAAAGCAGATCACGAAAGAAAGGAGGAGAGAGGCGAGGCAGATGATCGGAATGCGAAGGCGATAATCTACTTCAGTTTAAATACTAATTTCAAAGGGGCGGTCCTTATTGGTCGAGTTTTTTTTCTATCTACCATTCTCTGTCGGCAACACCCCCACTGGCTCAAATTCTAGTCAAGCAGCAACCTCAAGCTGAGCAGACCCGACGTCTCTGCAGAAAAGTTGGACGGGCCGCCACCACTTTGAAAAAGAAAGAATAAAAAACGAGCTGAGTGGGAGACAAAGAAATCTTCGGCAGAAAAGGAGATACGACTCGTCTTTATTGGAGGACCCGCCAGTAAATCGACGGTGGAGATCTTGACAAGGGCCCTCTACCACGAAAAGAAAAAAGGAAGACGAACTGAGCGAGAAACAAGGATTTCCCCTTTGATCAAAAGCTGAATATCAGATTTTCTCCCTCGAAAAATCTAATAGCACTGCCCGTGAAGAGGGAAGTCGTTGCTATTGCCAGAGAGAGAACTTGTCCTCATTTGATAGTGAGAGTTCATTCGCAAGAACTCGCAGGAGAAAGATAGAGAGGAAGGAGTTCTCGTGGGAGAGGAATTCAAAACCTTCACCATCAAAGCATCGGCTTTCAAAGCCTGTTACGAGAAACCATCGACGATCCCGTGATCCCTCAAGTCCAAGAAGACATCCTGAGGCGGTCTCGAGTCGGCAGTCCTAGATCCAGAAATATGTCGAGCATTAGGGAAACGGGCGCATGTTCAACCCTGGTCGAAGCTAATGAAGTTCCTTACCCTGAGGGTCTACTGGTCATGGCCATTGACGGTAATCCAGTCTCTCTGTCAATCCTTGTTACCGTATTGAGAAAATGCCGGTATAAGGTTGTAGCTCAAGCAAAGGCGACAGAGGCCTTAGAGATATTAAGGAGGAGTGGTGACCAGTTTGATATCGTCCTCACCGCCATGGTAGGGATTGACATGGATGTTTTCACTCTCTTGGAAGTCATCAATTCTAAATTAAACATGCCAGTCCTCGTAATATCGGCAAGCGATGATCAGCAAGCCATAATGAAGGCTGTCTTAAATGGGGCCCAAGACGTCGTAACGAAACCAGTTAGGGTTCAGATGCTTCAAAACATATGGCAGCACGTGGTAAGGAAGCAATTGCACGACCATGAGAACAAGCATCAAGCCTTCAATTTTGTTCCAAGCAACTGGAGAAAGAAGATGAGTTGGTCTCCCGAGCTGCATCGTATGTTTGTTAATGCAGTTCAACAGGTAGAAATCGATTCGGCACGGCCGCAACATATACTAGAAATTATGAACGTAGAGGGACTCACTAAAGCAAATGTTTCGAGTCATCTTCAGAAGTACAGAAAAAGGGTGAGAGAACACAATGCAGCTCAGAATCAAGAAAATCAAGGCGGGACTGATCCAAGCCTGAACGTCGAGTCTCCTCGCCACCATAAGTTCCCCAGGTTAGCATGGGGCGAGCCACTTCCCATCATCAACCAAGCTAGTAACCATGCCATCAATCCCCCAGGCGTTAATCAAAGTATCCCCCAGAATCACCCTAATACTCTTCAAGAGTATAGACCGCAGGAGCAGTGTATTCAGATTCCTTGGTTTGAGCACCAACCTGTGGCTAGAACTCATCCCATGATCAGCGCGCCTGCGCAGCCAGAGAATCAGACAAGAAGTTATCCTGAGCACTTCCACTTCTCTAATCCTCGAATGGAAGGAGTTTTTGGCAGCAGGACAGTTGGTGATCCCCACACTTTCTCGAGTAATGATGAAGGCTCCAGCACGAGAAGTCAAATTGCTCATGGCGAGGACAGAATGAGAAATCTACCGCCAGCATTTGCCAACAACAATGCCCAATTCGAGCATCAGTTGCTGGAAGGTTCAAGAGATTACCCAGATGATGAGCTTACTGCCCTGGTCAACCAGTTTAGGGTTGACAGACGTCCCAAGCCGCGATCAGGAGCCAGCGAGTAGGGACTCTCAAACATCGGTTATCCACACCCGAACCAACACGAGACTAGCTGATTATCGAAGAGCCACAGGAGAGGCAGAACTGACCTTGAATAAGTGCACCTTTCATTTCATGCTTAATTCCCCTGCGTATGATATTTTCCAGCTTTCTAGGTGTCTCGATTTAATTCAAGGACAAGGGGGCAATTTATTTATCCGGTCGAATGCGTGAATCCCTTTTTATGCTAGATTTAGGGCGGATCAATTTGTGGTAACGTCGCTGACTGCCATAATGAGAAATGTTGAATGGCCTCATGTAGGAAAATTTCAAGTGAAATGCCCAGGCGAGCTCGAAGACGGGTAATTGTGTGTCGTTCCAATTTACCCTCAATCGTTGCAAAATGCTAAATTGGATTTGTTCCATTCTCACCCAGGGAATCGCAAAGTGCCTCAAGAGTGTCGCAAAATGAAATGACCCAATGGAACGCGATAGGACTCATTTGCCTCGAAGGTAACCTTGAAATTAAAGGAGCCCTCCGGTCCACGGACCCGATGGCATAGAAAATGATGATGGTCCAAGGCAACCCGAAAGAAAATAAGGCCCAACTAAGCAAAGCACTTACGTGGCAAGCTCAAAGTGAAGGGCAACTCGGGACATACAATTCAATCCAGTCCAAATGAAGGAACTTCCTCAATTCAAATTCAATAGAAGTACACACAAGGGTAAAACAGTATCGTTCCAATTTTTCTAGAATATGAAGAACATATACTGCCGCATTCTCTTTCATTTTTGTAGGGGAAGTCTCTACTGGCCAGATTTTCCTGTCTAACATTCCCTATCAGTATCACCTCCGCTACTCGTCTCCAATCTCCAGCCAAGCAAATCCGACGTCTCTACGGCAAAGCTAAACGGGACGCCACTACTTTGAAAAAGAAAAGATAAAAATAAGCTGAGTGGGAGACAAAGACATTTTCGGCAGAAAAGAGATACGACTCGTCTTTATTGAAGAACTCGCCAGCAAATTGACGGTGGAGACAACAACAAGGGGCCCTATCACGAAAAGATGGAAGGAGACGAGCCGAGCAAGAGACACGATAAGAAAAGAGGATTGAGAAAGGCCGGACCCTTGGAAGAAGCAATACAGTTGCTAAACCCACGTTTAATTTTAAAAGAGACGCCATGCTCGGAAGAGGGTCTTAAGGCATAGGCAATCGCTCAGAAAAATTCAAAGAGAGTGAAAACACCGGAAACGAGTAGCAAATCTTGAGAAATCATCAACCAAATCAAAGATGTCTCAACCCAATACTCCCGAGAGCTATCATTGCCTGCTAAATATGGGAGAGGAAGAGTTCGAAGCCATGTTTGGGATCGAGCCTATGGAGCCTGGCTCTTCCGCCGACGACGTCCAAAATCTCAGTAAAGATAAGGACAATAACGGTAAGGGTCAAAAGAAGCGTTACCGTCGCCATACTAAGGAGCAGGTACAAAGGCTTGAGGATTTCTTCAGAACATGCCCTATGCCAGACGGCAAACAGAAAATGGAACTGAGTCAAGAGTTAGGACTTGAACCTTTGCAAATCAAGTTCTGGTTTCAAAATAGGCGAACCCGAATGAAGGCTCGTCATGAGCACAACGAAGCCGAGTTTCTAAGAGTTGAAAATGAAAACCTCCGAGCGGAAAACAAGATGTATAAAGAGACTTTTGACTCCGCCACCTGCCCCAACTGCAATAGCCTCCTCCTCACCCTCGATGAAATGCATGATCTGAGGATCGAAAATGCACGTTTAAGAGGTGAGTTAGACCAGTTTATAACAGGATCGAGTTCTGTTGGAGGAGGGTACAAAAGGACCAATGATACTGGATCAGCATCAATACCTCCCGAGGAAGAAGGGACAGATCACCACCAAGCGGACATTGACGATGATCTTTTCGCCATAATCAACCAGTTTGATATCGGTAAAGCATCGGGACTGTGATGCACTTGTTCAGCTAGTGACCACGAGACCTTCAATATGGCCGATGCATACCTAATTTGGGATGAAGCCAGCTGATCATGGGAGAGCCTGCAGAGGAAGCGGAACTAATCCTGAATGAGTGAATGTGTTTTATTTCCTTGCGTGATGTGTTTTTCTGCTTTTGTGAATGTGTAAAAGCAAGGAGTAATAATCCGACTTCCCCCTATTAAATGCTCGAATCCGCCACCTCACCAAGCTCGCGACGAATTGATGGCGAGTGAAAATCTGCATAAACCTGAAGGGTAACTCCGTATCGTTTCAATTTACCATCAGTTGCTCCAAGTTTTAAAATTAAGCCCCTTCTATTCTCAGGAAATTGCAAATTGACCCGAGAACGCAATCATATCTGAATACAGGTTGGATAAAATTTGGGGGCAAATCAACTCATGGGCATTACCACGGGATAGACAGCTTCGGACAAAGGAAAGTACAAGCGAAAGACGCGAACAATCTCAGAAATGGGTAATTCTGTATCGTTCTAATGTGCACATAATCATCTCAAGTCTTGAATTGTCTTATTCCATTCTTAACAGGGATTGCAAATTACCTCGAGAAATACCGTAACATGGCCCAAGGTGATACAACAGGGCTGCGTTATCCCCAAGGATTAACCCTTGAAAAGAAAGCCCCATGGACACCTACGGTCCAATGGACCGAATGGTATGGGGGATGACAGTAGGTCCGAAATATTCCGAGTTCGATCCCCAAGGGTGGGGAATGTTGTATGTATTATAAATAAATGAAACAACTTTTTGTGCATTTCTTTTTTTTACAAACAGGAATACTCGACGAGTAATATCAAAGTCAGTATTTTACCATAGTCTTCCCATAATGGTGAGGCGCCCAACAAAAGTCGAGGAAAATTCAATCCAACAAAACTGGTAAAAGACTCGTGCAAGACATTCAAGATGAAGGGTAAATCAGTATCGTTTTCAATTTATCCCTTTTAATACTGGCTGATATGTCTCTTTTTCTTTTTACAGGAAATATTTACACTAACATTTAACATGTTGAAGGAGACAAATCCAAAAGAAAATTATGATCATCTGACAAGATCTATTCTGGTGAAAAATGGGGCAAATTGATCACAAGCTCTGAAGCGAAAAAGCAAATATGTCTTCCTTATCTCATTTGATTTCAAGAATAATTTCTCTGCTTTTTACAGGGGCATTCAACCGCTAAACCGTGGCGGTCGCTGTCATTAAACAAACCGAAATGCTCCCTCACCAGGGGCAATTCAAATCCGCCCATATTTGCACATTATATAAACACACGTAATGCTAAAAAATTGTCACATCTGCATTGTGCTTACACAGTTCATGAATTATGTATGACTATTCCGTGTGTTTAACTTACCAACTCCAACTTAAAGCATAAACTGCACAGGAGACATCAAATGTGCAGAATGGGGCATGACAGGATGAGGAAAGGCAAACCATTTCCACGCAAGTCTAACATTTTAATTTACAGATAAACAGCCTTTCCCCAGAGTGAGAGAAGGCCCTTTCGGATTGAAGTCCCCCATTCAGATTACATTCGAGGCGTTCATACTATGAGAACCTCCTTAAACAGAATTGGTAATGCAAGCTTGACAGAATAGTTTTGCATGATCCATATTTGGATTGATTGCATCATGAGTTATCACACAGACTACTTCTAATCATTGCCGACTTGGTTGAATAGTTTTACATGAACCGATCAACTCATTGATGAAAATGCTTGCACATGTTACCTCTGATACTGCCTGACAGGCAACACATTCCCAATGTTCAAACTACCTTCCAAAGTCTTGAAATTCATTCAGCGATTATTGAATGAACAAGCCTGGTTGTCGAGAAGCCACCAAGCATTTCTTCCAAATTCTCAGGTAAGTATATCTTCAACCTGAACCTTTCAAGAGAATGAATTCTGACGGTTGTTGGGGTACTCGAATCCATTGCGGTACATACAGGTATCCACCTTCTTCAATAAAGCATGATTTGTCTCAAGGACAGAAATGTTCGAGACCTTTTGATCTCTGCCTCTTTGGTTTATTCCTAAAGCGACAGGATAATATAATTTGGGTTTGAGCTTCTGCAGGATTCCTGATCTTTCCAGATTCCAGAATGGCACCCTTTGAGGTACACCAAGTCCTTCTTACATGCAAAATAAGTCCTTCTTACAGGCAAACCAAGTCCTTCTTACAGGCAAATCAAGTCCTTCTTATAGGCACAAAGTCCTTCTTACAGGCAAATCAAGTCCTTCTTACAGGCAAATCAAGTCCTTCTTACAGGCAAAACAAGTCCTTCTTACAGGCACAAAGTCCTTCTTACAGGCACAAAGTCCTTCTTACAGGCAAATCAAGTCCTTCTTACAGGCACAAAGTCCTTCTTACAGGCAAATCAAGTCCTTCTTACAGGCAAAACAAGTCCTTCTTACAGGCAAATCAAGTCCTTCTTACAGGCATAAAGTCCTTCTTATAGGCAAACCAAGTTCTTCTTACAGGCACCAAGTCCTTCTTACAGGCATAAAGTCCTTCTTACAGGCAAACCAAGTCCTTCTTACAGGCAAACCAAGTCCTTCTTATAGGCACCAAGTCCTTCTTATAGGCAAACTAAGTCCTTCTTACAGGCAAACCAAGTCCTTCTTACAGACACAAAGTCCTTCTTACAGGCAAATCAAGTCCTTCTTACAGGCACAAAGTCCTTCTTACAGGCAAATCAAGTCCTTCTTACAGGCACAAAGTCCTTCTTACAAGCATAAATTCCTTCTTACAGGCAAATCAAGTCCTTCTTACAGGCATAAAGTCCTTCTTACAGGCAAACAAAGTCCTTCTTACAGGCAAATCAAGTCCTTCTTACAGGCACAAAGTCCTTCTTACAGGCAAAGTAAGTCCTTCTTACAGGCAAACAAAGTCCTTCTTACAAGCAAATCAAGTCCTTCTTACAGGCAAAGCAAGTCCTTCTTACAGGCACAAAGTTCTTCTTACAGGCAAAGCACCAAGTCCTTTTTACTAGCACCAAGTCCTTTCTACAGGCACCAAGTCCTTCTTACAGGTATCTCCATGTGGTGACCTACCATACGGGTCAAATCTCAATCAAAATTTAATCAGTAGAATCCTTTTATTAGGAATCTACCATGGTACGACCCACCATACGGGTCAAATGGTATGACCCACCATACGGGTCAAATTTTAATTCAATTTTTAATCAGTAGAATCCTTTTATTAGGAATCTACCATGGGTTGATCCACCATACGGGTTCAAGTTCAACCACCCTAAATTTTTTTTATATAACGAATCCTTAGGTTCTCATTTCATTTTCAGTGGAACAATCATGTCACGACTCTTTTTATTTACTTGTATTGAGTCGATAAGAATCCAGGTGTCATCTCGTCTTTGAAATGAACCTCTACCGAGCTTCCTTTCAAAGAGGGGCAGCTGTTGACACCTGATTTTTAATCATTTTTTCTATTGCTAAAGTAATAAAAAATTCATAAAAATTCATAAAATTGAAAAATCAACTTTGGGGACCTTAGCCAAGTCTAGGGAACCAATTTTGACCAAAAAAAGATTTTTCATATTTTCAGTGTTTTTACGTATTTTTTATTTATTTATTTTCGAAAATTAATAGAAAATCCATAAAAATTCATAAAATTGAAAAATCAACTTTGGGAACCTTAGCCAAGCCTAGGGAACGAATTTTGACCAAAAAATAATTTTTCATATTATATATATTTTAATTTTTTTAAAAAAAATACAAAAATATTTGAAAATTTTGAAAAAATAACATTTGAGGCCAAAAAATACACAAAGATAGTTAATATTTTTATTTTAAATCTATTTTCATATTGGCCATCGCAAATTCAGAAAAATCCAATTCGAGTCACGTGTTCCTTCACGAGTATAATCTCGAATCGGGCCTAAAAAAATTTAATTTGAGTCAACTTATTTTAACTTTCACTTTTTATGAGTTGTGACATTGTCTTCTAATATTTTAAATTTTCATCTTGGCCCAATTATACCCAGAATGACTTAATTTTGCAAAAGGGCTTTAATTAAATTATACATTATTTTCAGCGACAAGAAATGAGCTTAAATTTGACATGTGGTAAATTTTGGTGTGTCAAAAATTGTGAGGAGATTTGGACTTAAAGAAATATATTTTTTTCAGGGACTGAATTGTAAATACTTAAAATTCAAGGACTAGAGTGCAAATACCTAACTCTTGAAGGATTATTTTACAAATAATAAAAAGAAGAGTTAGTGGATAAATTAGAATAGAGAAGGGAAGATGAAGAAGAGGAGATGAAGAAGAGAAGTTGGAGAAGAATGGATGGAGAAAATAAGATAAGAATAGAGAAGGGAAGATGGAGATGAAGAAGAGTTAGTAGAGAAATTAGAATGGAAAATAAGAATAGAGAAGGGAAGATGGAGATTAAGAAGAGTTAGTGGAGAAATTAGAATGGGAGATAAATATGGAGAAGGGAAGATGAAGATGAAGAAGAGTTAGTGGAGAGATTAGAATGTGAGATAGAGATGGAGAATGGAAGATGAAAATGAAGAAGAGTTAGTGGAGAAATTAGAATGGGAGATAGAGTTAGTGGAAAAATTAGAATGGGAGATAGATGAGTAGGTTATAAAAGGAGGAAGAAGTGAGCTTGAGATGGGATTTTTGGAGAGAAAATTTGAAGTGTTTGAGAGAGAATTTTTTAGAGAGAAAATTGGAAGTGTTTAGGATGAAATTTTTTGGAGAGAAAATTTTGGATGTTTGAGAGAGTTTTGGGAGATAGAAGAAAAATTTGAGAGAAAGAAAATACCAAAAGAGAGAGAATTTTGAAGATGATGGGAGTTTAAAGCTAGGGGTTATCATCACAAATTCCTTCATCGATCAATATAAATCAAGAGTTCATCCTCGTCAACGAGCAAGCAAATTCGAGCTAAGTGTTTTTATTTATTCATTTATTTATGGTTTTACTCGTAAATTAGCACAAATTGCATACACTTTCTCCATCTCCCTTTTTTTTTATTTCCATATTTATGTCAGGAGAATGATATCTCTATGTCAACAGCAAAAATCTCGTAGAGATGCAAAAATCGGCCCAAACAAGCTCCTAAGCTGTCCATCGATTTCTCAACTGATCTGTGACTAAAAGTGCCTCTTAATTCAAAAGAAACTCTCTATATTGGGAACATAGAGAGCAAATATCAATTATAGAAATCCCTCCCAAAAAAACGGGAGATAAGTACTCTTTCCACTCTTCTGGTTTTAGGTGCAGGTTAGCACATATTTTGTATACTGACACTTCACTCTATTTTATGTCAGGAAGCCACAGCTCTATATCAATGGTCAACCCTATGGAAGCACAAAATCGGCTTGGAGGAGTCCTCAAGCGCGCACAAATTTCAAATTGTTGAATCAATTCGTTGTATTTCATTTTAAAGAATTCATACCCCAAAATGGAGAGGACAAAGTCCATCCGCAATTTAAATACCTGCACCATAAATCCCAAAGGGAAGAGCCAAGCCAATGCTTAGCCTCCCATTGGAGGTTTTTACTTACAGTAGTTAAATACCTGCAACTTAAATACATGTACCTTAAATCCCAAAGGGAAGAGCCAAGCCAATGCTTAGCCTCCCATTGGAGGTTTTTACTTACAGTAGTTAAATACCTGCAACTTAAATACCTGTACCTTAAATCCCAAAGGGAAGAGCCAAGCCAATGCTTAGCCTCCCATTGGAGGTTTTTACTTACAGTAGTTAAATACATGCAACTTAAATACCTGTACCTTAAATCCCAAAGGGAAGAGCCAAGCCAATGCTTAGCCTCCCATTGGAGGTTTTTACTTACAGTAGTTAAATACATGCAACTTAAATACTTGTACCTTAAATCCCAAAGGGAAGAGCCAAGCCAATGCTTAGCCTCCCATTGGAGGTTTTTACTTACAGTAGTTAAATACCTGCAACTTAAATACCTGTACCTTAAATCCCAAAGGGAAGAGCCAAGCCAATGCTTAGCCTCCTATTGGAGGTTTTTACTTACAGTAGTTTAAATACTTGCAACTTAAATACCTGTACCTTAAATCCCAAAGGGAAGAGTCAAGCCAATGCTAGGCCTCCCATTGGAGGTGTTTATTCACTGTCATGTACTTCCTATAATTTAATTTTTGAATCATCAGACCCAAAAGATGAGTAGGTCGTAATACTCCACAGAAGTCGTTAACACACTCCCTCTTTCGGCTTCAGGGAATCTTTAACACTTAAAAAATATAACAAATAAAAATATATACCATCCACGCATCCTATTTAAAAAGTGAAAACACAAAAGAGAATACCCTACTAGAGTCTTAAGAATAAATCAAGCCCGAGTTGCCAAATTAGGATATCCATGAAATTAAGGTACCGAAAGGGCATTAGTTTTAATTAACTAGTGTAACCAAGTCCCCGAGCCCCTAATCTCTGGTTCGCAGGAATAAATTAGTTCTCCCGCTAATTTATTTAGGTTTCTAATCGACCTACCAAGAACGATTAGTGGCGACTCCAAATTTTAAAATCATTTAAACAAAAACCAAAGTTGCGATTCGGTAGGGCTTGGGAGGGTCCGCGTTAGGTTAGTCAAATCTAATTAACCTAATAATCCGTTAACCCCCTTTAAAATTTAAAATTTTTTTAGAGGGTCGCGACACCGACTAATCCCTAGGGAGGCACCGCAGAGCCCACAACCACGGTACTCCGGGTAAGACATCAGGGGAGAGTAAGTTTCGATCCCAGGACCGCGAGTACTGCTCAGCGAGTCCCAGGAGTCTAATCCTTACCACTCAACCACTTGGTGGGTGGGTATATCGTTAGTATTGTTTCATCCTATTCTTTTCATAATTTATGCACGTATAATTGGCGTCGAGAAGAGTCATTGCTCCGATCAAGTGATATCATCTTATAAATTGTAGACATTTTTGTTTTGTTTTGTTTTTATTCTCATTCAAATGAGTTGCTGAACTCATCAGCATCCCTTACTATCTTTTTTCTTCGATTGACAGGCGACAGACTGGCGACTCCGCTGGGGACAGAGATTTTTAAATTTTCGAAAAAAGATACCAATTGGAATACTTAAATTTTTTCGAAATTTTAAGAGTCTTAGTGGACTTAGGCCAATGAAAATTTCATGCATATCTCACTTCTGGCGATATTGTTTGGGACTCATTTTATAGGTGTTATATGTTTTTGCAGGATGGGAGTTATAAGGGGCGGAGTGTTTGGCTAACCCCTTTGTTTTGCAGGCTCGGTGTTGGGTTTATTTGTTTAATTTCGCACATTTTTAGAAGCGCTGTTTTGATATCAATTGTTGTGCATGTCTTGCATACTCTGAGGATCACGACACCTGCACACACAAGCGTCTAAACCCAAGTCGCAAAATTCTTCCTAGAAAACCATAGATAGGGATCGAATATGCAAAGCTCTTGCGTCGATTGCGCTCGGGTTGACCATATTTTATTCCGCTCATTATCTGAATTGACAATTCTTCCCATTGTGATTTGATTGCGCGGAGGGTAAGTTTGTCAATTCAGATAGTGGGAGCCTTTTTAGGTCCATACCTTGTCTCTCCTTCTTTTATTTTCTAGAATCCACTCCTCACTTGAGTCATGCGCATGACTATGTGATTTGCATTTCTCCAAGGTAAAAGTAAGTTCTCTAATTTTATCTTGTATTTATTTTCGGTCGGTCCATGCTAGGTGTTAGTCAGTTTTTGAGCTTGATATTACGACCATTCTTTTTAAAAGAAAATAAAAATTAAATTTGTCCCTCATTTCTTTTAAAAATTTTTTTTTTGAAAAAATGATGTAAAAAAATCCCTTCATGGGAATTTTATTAACCAATAAGGGATTTTTGTCATATTTTTATTGCTTCAATAAAAATGAAATTTTCCTGAAAAAATTTTCCTCTGAAAATTTCAATAAAAAGAAAAATTCCTTAAAAAAAAAACTCTAGTAGACATCAAGTGATTTTATCACATTTTTCAAATTATAAAAACTTGCAAGACAATTCTTCTCGAGAAATTCGCTCATGTTTTTCTAAGAAAATTTTCTCTAAATAAAATTAGACTAATTGACCAATAAGAGATTTTTGTCATGTTTTTTTCTCTCCAATAAAAATGAAATTTTCCCGACAAATTTTCCTCTGAAAATTTATTTCGATAAAAAGAAAAATTCCTTTAAAAAAAACATCAAGTGATTTTATCACATTCTTTCAAATTATAAAAACTTGCAACAAAAATTCTTTTCGAAAAATTCGCTCATGTTTTTCTAAGAAAAGTTTCTCTAAATAAAATTAGACTAATGTCTCGGGGGAATTTCGTTAACCAATAAAGGATTTCTGTCATGTCTTTCCTGCTTCAATAAAAATAAAATTTTCCTGACAAATTTACCTCTGAAAATTTATTTTGATAAAAAGGAAATTCCTTCAAAAATTTTAGTAAACGTCAAGAGACTTTGTCACATTCCTTTAAAAAAATAAAAAAAAGAATAATAAATCTGAAAAAAATTCTGTATCAGAAATTAACCCATTTCTTCCTAAGGAAATTTTTTTTTTCTTTCTTCTGATTTCTCTATAAAATAGAAAAAATCAAATTGGACTAATATAGGAGTCATGGACCGACATTTCTTGTGTCGCATACTAATTATATCTTTTTCTTTTGCAGGGAGATCCTAGATACCCCAGACGGGTGTAAAAATTAAGTTCAATAATATATCAAGAATCATCTTCAGAAATACCAAAAGACGAAAAACACCGAGGCTTCAACCGTTAATTCTGGGGGGGCAAACGAACATTGTCCATCTTTGACAGACAAAGTTGTGTCAATCCGTAAACTTGTATGGGCAGTGTATTCTGATATGACGGTGGATTTATACTGATTAAACATGGGGGCATATTTAATGTATTGCAGAGGATCCCGCGTCTTTTGAAAAACAATATGGATTATATAATCAGAACCCATGAAACAAATACCTTTACCTGATCAAATCAACCAGAGACCGGTCTTAAAATTTCCTCTTATCCGAAACATGCGGAGGGCTTTAGAGGACCGAGGTTCTATTAATGAACGTGGCCCACAGGAATTTCTCCCGACGCTACAGGCGACCGACACGAGCAAGTGGACGCCGAAAGAAACAAAATATGGATAAAAGTGGGCACACAACAGGTGGCCGGATTTACTACTAGCGCACTGATCGAGTTGTTATAGCGTTATTGTTCGTGATCTCAAGATGGATAGTGGGGGCCACCGCCGAACCCATCATCAATGTTCTCGATATCATCGTCTGGAGCAATTAAACAAGAACATCAAGAAGAACATTAAGCCTCGACATCTTCGGTACCTCAAATCGTTCTGTTATGCTATGCGGAAGAAACGATAGGAGGAAAATTAAAAAAAACAAAACAAAACAAAACACGTGAAGCTTTTCTTTCATTCCATTCATCAAAGAGTATTACAACAACTCACTGGGGAGGAAAGGTAAAGCCAAACTGGGCCTTGATGACCATTACGAAAGAGCTCAACTGACTCTCCAAACAGTTGATGCTCTGGATGCACCGGGCGCTCTCGGGATCAAGCTCCGCGAGCCTAAAGAAGAGGCGATCGCACTTCTCTTTAACCTGGGCCATAGTGGCCTCGTAATGCTCAACGGCAAACTCCAGGTCCGGAACCGCTGCCCTCTCGAAAGCAATGTCTGCCGTAATGTCATCAAGTCTCTCCTGCAGCCAACCACATTTACACCTCATCACAATATTGCCTGGCTCCTGTTCGGCGTAAGTTCGGACCAAGGCCAGACGGTCCACCAACTTTCCCCTCTCACGAACCAGCCACGAAAGCTGATCGTTGGCAAACTTGAGGGCCTTTTTGTGATTATCAGCCACAAACGTAACTGTTGCCAGACGCTCGTGCCGGTCTCGGTAACGGGCTTTCACGACGGCGGTCACAAGGACCGTCTCATAAGCACGGTTATAGGCAGCCAGAAAATTGATGAAGAGGGTCGAGAAGTTCCGGTACTCCTTCCCTAGTTGGGTACCCTCAACAGAAGCAGCGTCCACGGTCCTAAATAAACCGAGGATTTCAACCTCAACGGTAGAGTTTTTGGCTATATGAGCATAACCTCTACCAAGAAGATTGTAGAGTCTCTCCCACCCAGCTAGGACTTCGGCGGATAAGGTATGGTTAGGAGAATTGGCCATTTTTGAAAGCAGAATACGAAAGAAAGGGGGAGAGAGGTGAGGCAGATGAGCGGAATGCGAAGATGGTAATCTGCTTTGAAGTAAATATTGATTTCATAGTGACGGTATCAACCAGTCAAGATTTCTCTTATCTACCATTCTCTATTGGCACCACCCTCGTTGGCTCGAATTCCCATCAGATGGCGACTGCGAGCTAAGCGAGTCCGAAATCTCCGCAGAAAGTTTGACGAGACACCGCCACTTTGAAAAAGAAGACGGAAAGATGAGCTGAGTGGAAGACACGGCAAACGTTAGCGAAAAGGGGATACGACTTGTCTTCATTGGAGGACCCGCCAGTAAATCGACGGTGGAGATCTTGACAGGGGCCCTCTATCACGAAAAGAAAAAAAAAGACAAACTGAGCGAGAAACAAGGATTTCCCCTTTGATCAAAAGCTGAATATCAGATTGTCTCCCTCGGAAAATCTAATAGCGCTGCCCGTGAAGAGGGAAGTCGTTGCTATTGCCAGAGAGAGAACTTGTCCCCATTTGATAGTCAGAGTTCATTCGCAAGAACTCGCAGGAGAAAGATAGAGAGGAAGGAGTTCTCGTGGGAGAGGAATTCAAAACCTTCACCATCAAAGCATCGGCTTTCAAAGCCTGTTACGAGAAGGCATCAACGATCTCGTGATCCCTCAAGTCCGAGAAGACATCCCGAGGCGGTCTCGAATCGGCAGTCCTAGATCCAGAAATATGTCGAGTGTTAGGGGAACGGGCGCATGTTCAACCCTGGTCAAAGCTGATGAAGTTCCTTACCCTGAGGGTCTACTGGTCATGGCCATTGACGGTAATCCAGTCTCTCTGTCAATCCTTGTTACCGTATTAAGAAAATGCCGGTATAAGGTTGTAGCTCAAGCAAAGGCGACAGAGGCCTTAGAGATATTAAGGAGGAGTAGTGACCCGTTTGATATCGTCCTCACCGCCATGGTAGGGATTGACATGGATGTTTTCACTCTCTTGGAAGTCATCAATTCTAAATTAAACATGCCAGTCCTCGTAATATCGGCAAGCGATGATCAGCAAGCCATAATGAAGGCTGTCTTAAATGGGGCCCAAGACGTCGTAACGAAACCAGTTAGGGTTCAGATGCTTCAAAACATATGGCAGCACGTGGTAAGGAAGCAATTGCACGACCATGAGAACAAGCATCAAGCCTTCAATTTTGTTCCAAGCAACTGGAGAAAGAAGATGAGTTGGTCTCCCGAGCTGCATCGTATGTTTGTTAATGCAGTTCAGCAGCTAGGAATAGATTCGGCACGGCCGCAACATATACTGGAAATTATGAAGGTAGAGGGACTCACTAAAGCAAATGTTTCGAGTCATCTTCAGAAGTACAGAAAAAGGGTGAGAGAACACAATGCAGCTCAGAATCAAGAAAACCAAGGCGGGACTGATCCAAGCCTGAACGTCGAGTCTCCTCGCCACCATAAGTTCCCCAGGTTAGCATGGGGCGAGCCACTTCCCATCATCAACCAAGCTAGTAGCCATGCCATCAATCCCCCAGGCGTTAATCAAAGTATCCCCCAGAATCACCCTAATGCTCTTCAAGAGTATAGACTGCAGGAGCAGTGTATTCAGATTCCTTGGTTTGAGCACCAACCTGTGGCTAGAACTCATCCCATGATCAGCGCGCCTGCGCAGCCAGAGAATCAGACAAGAAGTTATCCTGAGCACTTCTACTTCTCTAATCCTCGAATGGAAGGAGTTTTTGGCAGCAGGACAGTTGGTGATCCTCACACTTTCTCGAGTAATGATGAAGGCTCCAGCATGAGAAGTCAAATTGCTCATGGCGAGGACAGAATGAGAAATCTATCGCCAGCATTTGCCAACAACAATGCCCAATTCGAGCATCAGTTACTGGAAGGTTCAAGAGATTACCCAGATGATGAGCTTACTGCCCTGGTCAACCAGTTTAGGGTTGACAGACGTCCCAAGCCGCGATCAGGAGCCAGTGAGTAGGGACTCTCAAACATCGGTTATCCACACCCGAACCAACACGAGACTAGCTGATTATCGAAGAGCCACAGGAGAGGTAGAACTGACCTTGAATAAGTGCACCTTTCATTTCATGCTTAATTCCCCTGCGTATGATATTTTCCAGGTTTCTAGGTGTCTCGATTTAATTCAAGGACAAGGGGGCGATTTATTTATCCCGTCGAATGCGTGAATCCCTTTTTATGCTAGATTTAGGGCGGATCAATTTGTGGCAACGTCGCTGACTGCCATAATGAGAAATGTTGAATGGCCTCACGTAGGGAAATTTCAAGTGAAAAGCCCAGGCGAGCTCGAAGACGGGTAACTGTGTGTCGTTCCAATTTACCCTCAATCGTTGCAAAATGCTAAATTGGATTTGTTCCATTCTCACCCAGGGGATTGCAAAGTGCCTCAAGAGTGTCGCAAAATGAAATGACCCAATGGAATGCGATAGGACTCATTCGCCTTCAAGGTAACCTTCAAATTAAAGGAGCCCTCCGGTCCACGGACCCGATGGCATGGAAAATGATGATGGTCCAAGGCAACCCGAAAGAAAACAAGGCCCAACTAAGCAAAGCACATATGTGGCAAGCTCAAAGTGAAGGGCAACTCGGGACATACAATTCAATCTAATCCAAATGAAGGAACTTCCTCAATTCAAATTCAATGGAAGTATACACAAGGGTAAAATAGTATCGTTCCAATTTTTCTAGAATATGAAGAACATATACTGCCGCATTCTCTTTCATTTTTGCAGGGGAAGTCTCTACTGGCCAAATTTTCCTGTTTACCATTCCCTATCAGTATCACCTCCGCTACTCGTCTCCAATCTCGAGCCAAGCAAATCCGACGTCTCTACGGAAAAGTTGGACGAGACGCCACTACTTTGAAAAAGAAAGGATAAAAAATAAGCTGAGTGGGAGACAAAGACATTTTCGGCAGAAAAGAGATACGACTCATCTTTATTGAAGAACTCGCCAGCAAATTGACGGTGGAGACAGCAACAAGGGGCCCCCTTCCACGGAAAGATGGAAGGAGACGATCTGGGCGAGAGATACGATGAAAAGAAAATCGAGAAAGCCAAAACACTCGAGAGAGGCAATACAGTTGCTAAACCCACGTCTAATTTTAAAGGAGGCATCTTCTTGATAATTCTCATTCGTGCTCGAAAGAGAGACTCTTAAAGCATACGCAGTCTCTCAGAAAAATCCAGAGAGTGAAAATACAAGAAGAGATATCAAACTTTGAGAAATCGTTAACCAAATCGAAGATGTCTCAACCCAACACACTTGAAAGTTATCGTTACTTGCTGAATATGGGAGAGGAAGAGTTCGAAGCCATATTTGGGATCGAGCCTATGGAGCCCGGCCCTTCCACCGACGACGTCCAAGAGCCCGGTAAGGACAATGACAACAACGGTAAAGGTCAAAAGAAGCGTTACCGTCGCCATACTGAGGAGCAAGTACGAAAGCTTGAAGCTTTCTTCAGAACGTGCCCTATGCCAGACGGCAAACAAAAAATGGAACTGAGTCAAGAGCTAGGCCTTGAACCTTCGCAAATCAAGTTCTGGTTTCAAAATAGACGAACCCGAATGAAGACTCGTCATGAGCACAACGAAGCCGAGTTTCTAAGAGTTGAAAATGAAAAGCTTCGAGCGGAAAACAAGATGTATAAAGAGACTTTTGACTCCGCCACCTGCCCCAACTGCAATAGCCTCCTCCTCACCCTCGATGAAATGTATGATCTGAGGATCGAAAATGCACGTTTAAGAGGTGAGTTAGACCAATTTATAACAGGATCGAGTTCTGTTGGAGCAGGGTACAAAAGGACCAATGATACTGGATCAGTATCAATACCTCCCGAGGAAGAAGGGACAGATTACCACCAAGCGGACATTGACGATGATCTTTTCGCCATAATCAACCAGTTTGATATCGGTAAAGCATCGGGACTGTGATGCACTTGTTCAGCCAGTGACCACCAGACCTTCGATATGGCCGATGCATACCTAATTTGGGATGAAGCCAGCTGATCATGGGAGAGCCTGTAGAGGAAGCAGAACTGATCTTGAATGAGTGAATGTGTTTTATTTCCTTGCGTGATATGTTTTTCTGCTTTTGTGAATGTGTAAAAGCAAGGAGTAATAATCCGACTTCCCCCTATTAAATGCTCGAATCCGCCACCTCACCAACCTCGCGACGAATTGATGGCGAGTAAAAATCTGGATAAACCTGAAGGGTAACTCCGTATCGTTTCAATTTACCCTCAGTTGCTCCAAGTTTTAAAATTAAGCCCCTTCTATTCTCAGGAAATTGCAAATCGACCCGAGAACGCAATCATATCCGAATACAAGTTGAACAAAATTTGGGGGCAAATCGATTCATGGGCATTACCACGGGATGGACAGCTTCGGACAGAGGAAAGTACAAGCGAAAGACGCGAACAATCTTAGAAATGGGTAATTCTGTATCGTTCTAATGTGCACATAATCATCTCAAGTCTTGAATTGTCTTATTCCATTCTTAACAGGGATTGCAAATTACCTCGAGAAATACCGTAACATGGCATAAGGTGATACAACAAGGCTGCTTTATCCCCAAAGATTAACCTTTGAAACGATAGCCCCATGGACACCTATGGTCCAATGGACCGAATGGTATGGGGGATGACAGTAGGTCCGAAATATCCCGAGTTCGATCCCCGAGGGTGGGGAATGTTGTATGTATTATAAATAAATGAAACAACTTTTTGTGCGTTTCTTTTTGCAAGCAGGAATACTCGACGAGTAATACCGAAGTCAATATTTTGCTACATTCTCGGCTTAATGGTGAAGCATCCAACAAAAGTCGAAGAAAACTCAATCCAGCAAAATTGGTAAAAGACTTGTCCAAGGCATTCAAGATGAAGGGTAAATCAATATCACTTCCAATTTATCCCTTTTAATACTGGTTGACATGTCTCCTTTTCTTTTCACAGGAAATATTTATACTAACATTTAACATGTTGAAGGAGACAAATCCAAAAGAAAAGTATGATCACCTTACAAGATCTATTCTGGTGAAAAATGGGGCAAATTGATTGCAAGCTCTGAAACGAAAAAGTAAATATGTCTTCCTTATCTCGTTTGGTTTCAAGAATAATTTCTCTGCTTCTTGCAGGGGCATTAAACAAACCAAAATGCTCCCTCGTCCATATGCTTCATCGCGCAGGGGTAAAGTTTGAGACAAACCACCCCTCGACATAAGGAGTAGGCTTCCCAATTTGTTCGGTCCGCCCACATACCAGGGACAATTTAAATTCGCCCATATTTGCACATTATATAAACACACGTGATGCTAAAAAATTGTCACATCTGCATTGTGCTTACACAGTTCATGAATTATGTATGACTATTCCGTGTGTTTAACTTACCAACTCCAACTTAGAGCATAAACTGCACAGGAGATATCAAATGTGCAGAATGGAGCATGACAGGATGAGGAAAGGCAAACCATTTCCACACAGGTCTAACATTTTGATCTACAGATAAACAGCCTTTCTCCAGAGTGAGAAAAAGCCATTTCGGAATGAAGTCCCCCATTCAGATTACATTCGAGGTGTTCATACTGTAAGAACCTCCTTAAACAGAAGTGGTAATGCAATACATGATCTATATGTTGATCGATTGCATCATGAGTTATTACATAGACTGCCTTTAATCATGGCAAACTTAGCTGAACAATTTTGTATGAACCAATGAACGCATTGATGAAAATGCTTGCACATGTTAGCTCTGACATTGCCCGACAGGCAACACATTCCCGGTATTTGAGTTACCTTCCAAAGTCTTGAAATTCATTCGGCGATTATTGAATGAACAAGCCTGGTTGTCCAGAAGCCACCAAGCATTTCTTCCAAATTCTCAGGTAAGTATATCTTCAACCAGAACCTTTCAAGAGAATGAATTCTGACGGTTGTTGGGATACTCGAATCCATTGCGGTATATACAGGTATCCACATTCTTCAATAAAGCATGATTTGTCTCAAGGACAATAATGTTCGAGACCTTTTGATCTCTGTCTCTTTGGTTTATTCCTAAAACGACAGGAGAATATAATTTGGGTTTGAGCTTCTGCAGGATTCCTGGTCTCCCCAGATTTCAGAATGGCACCCTTTGAGGTACACAAAGTCCTTCTTACAGGCAAATCAAGTCCTTCTTACAGGCAAACAAAGTCCTTCTTACAAGCAAATCAAGTCCTTCTTACAGGCAAATCAAGTTCTTCTTATAGGCAAACTAAGTCCTTCTTACAGGCAAACTAAGTCCTTCTTACAGGCAAACCAAGTCCTTCTTACAGGCACAAAGTCATTCTTACAGGCAAATCAAGTCCTTCTTACAGGCACAAAGTCCTTCTTACAGGCAAATCAAGTCCTTCTTACAGGTATAAAGTCCTTCTTACAGGCACAAAGTCCTTCTTACAGGCAAATCAAGTCCTTCTTACAGGCATAAAGTCCTTCTTACAGGCAAATCAAGTCCTTCTTACAGGCATAAAGTCCTTCTTACAGGCAAACAAAGTCCTTCTTACAGGCAAATCAAGTCATTCTTACAGGCACAAAGTCCTTCTTACAGGCAAAGTAAGTCCTTTTTACAGGCAAACAAAGTTCTTCTTATAGGCAAATCAAGTCCTTCTTACAGGCAAAGCAAGTCCTTCTTACAGGCACAAAGTTCTTCTTACAGGCAAAGCACCAAGTCCTTTTTACTAGCACCAAGTCCATTCTACAGGCACCAAGTCCTTCTTACAGGTATCTCCATGTGGTGACCTACCATACGGGTCAAATCTCAATCAAAATTTAATCAGTAGAATCCTTTTATTAGGAATCTACCATGGTACGACCCACCATACGGGTCAAATGGTATGACCCACCACACGGGTCAAATTTTAATTCAATTTTTAATCAGTAGAATCCTTTTATTAGGAATCTACCATGGGTTGATCCACCATACGGGTTCAAGTTCAACCACCCTAAAGTTTTTTTATATAACGAATCCTTAGGTTCTCATTTCATTTTCAGTGGAACAATCATGTCACGACTCTTTTTATTTCCTTGTATTGAGTCGATAAGAATCCAGGTGTCATCTCGTCTTTGAAATGAACATCTACCGAGCTTCCTTTCAAAGAGGGGCAGCTGTTGACACCTGATCTTTAATCATTTTTTCTATTGCTAAAGTAATAAAAAATCCATAAAAATTCATAAAATTGAAAAATCAACTTTGGGGACCTTAGCCAAGCCTAGGAAACCAATTTTGACCAAAAAACGATTTTTCATATTTTCAGTATTTTTACGTATTTTTTATTTATTTATTTTCAAAAATTAATAGAAAATCCATAAAAATTCATAAAATTGAAAAATCAACTTTAGGAACCTTAGCCAAGCCTAGGGAACGAATTTTGACCAAAAAATAATTTTTCATATTATATATATTTTTTAATTTTTTTTTAAAAAAATACAAAAATATTTGAAAATTTTGAAAAAATAAC
This sequence comes from Psidium guajava, assembly GCA_016432845.1. Lineage (NCBI taxonomy): Eukaryota > Viridiplantae > Streptophyta > Magnoliopsida > Myrtales > Myrtaceae > Psidium > Psidium guajava. The sequence continues at coordinate 7,623,600 of CM028228.1, read as the reverse complement.
ATTTGAGGCCAAAAAATACACAAAGATAGTTAATATTTTTATTTTAAATCTATTTTCATATTGGCCATCGCAAATTCAGAAAAATCCAATTCGAGTCACGTGTTCCTTCACGAGTATAATCTCGAATCGGGCCTAAAAAAATTTAATTTGAGTCAACTTATTTTTAACTTTCACTTTTTATGAGTTGTGACATTGTCTTCTAATATTTTAAATTTTCATCTTGGCCCAATTATACCCAGAATGACTTAATTTTGCAAAAGGGCTTTAATTAAATTATGCATTATTTTCAGCGACAAGAAATGAGCTTAAATTTGACATGTGGTAAATTTTGGTGTGTCAAAAATTGTGAGGAGATTTGGACTTAAAGAAATATATTTTTTCAGGGACTGAATTGTAAATACTTAAAATTCAAGGACTAAAGTGCAAATACCTAACTCTTGAAGGATTATTTTACAAATAATAAAAAGAAAAGTTAGTGGATAAATTAGAATAGAGAAGGGAAGATGAAGAAGAGGAGATGAAGAAGAGAAGTTGGAGAAGAATGGATGGAGAAAATAAGATAAGAATAGAGAAGGGAAGATGGAGATGAAGAAGAGTTAGTAGAGAAATTAGAATGGAAGATAAGAATAGAGAAGGGAAGATGGAGATTAAGAAGAGTTAGTGGAGAAATTAGAATGGGAGATAAATATGGAGAAGGGAAGATGAAGATGAAGAAGAGTTAGTGGAGAGATTAGAATGTGAGATAGAGATGGAGAATGGAAGATGAAAATGAAGAAGAGTTAGTGGAGAAATTAGAATGGGAGATAGAGTTAGTGGAAAAATTAGAATGGGAGATAGATGAGTAGGTTATAAAAGGAGAAAGAAGTGAGCTTGAGAAGGGATTCTTGAGAGAGAAAATTGGAAGTGTTTGGGAGGATTTTTTTGGAGAGAAAATTTTGGATATTTGAGAGAGTTTTGGGAGATTGAAGAAAAATTTGAGAGAAAGAAAATACCAAAAGAGAGAGAATTTTGAAGATGATGGGAGTTCAAAGCTAGGGATTATCATCACAAATTCTTTCATCGATCAATATAAATCAAGAGTTCATCCTCGTCAACGAGCAAGCAAATTCGAGCTAAGTGTTTTTATTTATTCATTTGTTTATGGTTTTACTTGCAAATTAGCACAAATTGTATACACTTTCTCCATCTCCTCTTTTTTTTTTCCATATTTTATGTCAGGAGAAGGATATCTCTACGTCAACAGCAAAAATCTCGTAGATATGCAAAAATCGGCCCAGACAAGCTCCTAAGCTGTCCACCGATTTCTCAATTGATCTGTGACTAAAAGTCCCTCTTAATTCAAAAGAAACTCTCTATATTGGGAACATAGAGAGCGAAAATCAATTATAGAAATCCCTCCCAAAAAAATGGGAGATAAGTACTCTTTCCACTCTTTTGGTTTTAGGTGCAGATTAGCACATATTTTGTATACTGACATTTCACTCTATTTTATGTCAGGAAGCCGCAGCTTTATATCAATGGTCAACCCTATGGAAGCACAAAATCGGCTTGGAGGAGTCCTCAAGCGCGCACAAATTTCAAATTGTTGAATCAATTCGTTGTATTTTATTTTAAAGAATTCATACCCCAGAATGGAGAGGACAAAGTCCATCCGCAATTTAAATACCTGCACCATAAATCCCAAAGGGAAGAGCCAAGCCAATACTTAGCCTCCCATTGGAGGTTTTTACTTACAGTAGTTAAATACCTGCAACTTAAATACCTGTACCTTAAATCCCAAAGGGAAGAGCCAAGCCAATGCTTAGCCTCCCATTGGAGGTTTTTACTTACAGTAGTTAAATACCTGCAACTTAAATACCTATACCTTAAATCCCAAAGGGAAGAGCCAAGCCAATGCTTAGCCTCCCATTGGAGGTTTTTACTTACAGTAGTTAAATACTTGTAACTTAAATACATGTACCTTAAATCCCAAAGGGAAGAGCCAAGCCAATGCTTAGCCTCCCATTGGAGGTTTTTACTTACAGTAGTTAAATACCTGCAACTTAAATACATGTACCTTAAATCCCAAAGGGAAGAGCCAAGCCAATGCTTAGCCTCCCATTGGAGGTTTTTACTTACAGTAGTTTAAATACTTGCAACTTAAATACCTGTACCTTAAATCCCAAAGGGAAGAGCCAAGCCAATGTTAGGCCTCCCATTGGAGGTGTTTATTCACTGTCATGTACTTCCTATAATTTAATTTTTGAATCATCAGACCCAAAAGATAAGTAGGTTGTAATACTGCATAGAAGTCGTTAACACACTCCTTCTTTCGGCTTCAGGGAATCTTTAACACTTAAAAAAATATAACAAATAAAAATATATACCATCCATGCATCCTATTTAAAAAGTGAAAACACAAAAGAGAATACCCTACTATAGCCTTAGGAATAAACCAAGCCTGAGTTGCCGAATTAGGATATCCATGAAATTAAGGTACCGAAAGGGCATTAGTTTTAATTAACTAGTGTAACCAAGTCCCCGAGCTCCTAATCTCTGGTTCGCAGGAATAAATTAGTTCTCCCGCTAATTTATTTAGGTTTCTAATCGACCTACCAAGAACGATTAGTGGCGACTCCAAATTTTAAAATCATTTAAACAAAAACCAAAGTTGCGATTCGGTAGGGCTTGGGAGGGTCCGCGTTAGGTTAGTCAAATCTAATTAACCTAATAATCCGTTAACCCCTTTTAAAATTTAAAATTTTTTTTAGAGGGTCGCGACATGGGTATAATTGGGCCAAGATGAAAATTTAAAATATTAGAAGAAAATGTCACAACTCATAAAAAGTGAAAGTTAAAAATAAGTTGACTCAAATTAAATTTTTTTAGGCCCGATTCGAGATTATACTCGTGAAGGAACACGTGACGCGAATTGGATTTTTCTGAATTTGCGATGGTCAATATGAAAAATAGATTTAAAATAAAAATATTAACTATCTTTGTGTATTTTTTGGCCTCAAATGTTATTTTTCCAAAATTTTCAAAAATTTTTGTATTTTTTTAAAATTAATATATATAAAATATGAAAAATTATTTTTTGGTCAAAATTCGTTCCCTAGGCTTGGCTAAGGTTCCCAAAGTTGATTTTTCAATTTTATGAATTTTTATGGATTTTCTATTAATTTTCGAAAATAAATAAATAAAAAATACGTAAAAATACTGAAAATATGAAAAATCGTTTTTTGGTCAAAATTGGTTCCCTAGGCTTGGCTAAGGTCCCCAAAGTTGATTTTTCAATTTTATGAATTTTTATGGAGTTTTTATTACTTTAGCAATAGAAAAAATGATTAAAAATCAGGTGTCAACAAGGTTAACTCAAACCGATCTCAAACCGACGGTGACCGACTAATCCCTAGGGAGGCACCGCAGAGCCCACAACCACGGTACTCCGGGTAAGACATCAGGGGAGAGTAAGTTTCGATCCCAGGACCGCGAGTACTGCTCAGCGAGTCCCAGGAGTCTAATCCTTACCACTCAACCACTTGGTGGGTGGGTATATCGTTAGTATTGTTTCATCCTATTCTTTTCATAATTTATGCACGTATAATTGGCGTCGAGAAGAGTCATTGCTCCGATCAAGTGATATCATCTTATAAATTGTAGACATTTTTGTTTTGTTTTGTTTTTATTCTCATTCAAATGAGTTGCTGAACTCATCAGCATCCCTTACTATCTTTTTTCTTCGATTGACAGGTGATGTATCTTTCGTATATGACTTTGAAGTACTTTTGTATGCATGTATTATATACTATGCCTTCAAAATAATATCCGTTGACCCTTAATTTTGTTTACCAAAGGTTTAAACAAAATTGAAAAAAAAAGTATTACTCCACATAAATTTTGATCAAAGGTTACAATTGGATTATGGGTGCTTTTGGATTGGCTTTTGGGGAAATGCAAAAACTTTTAGATTAAAGGGATTCAGTGAAATGTAAAAACCATTCGACAAACTATAATTAAAAAATGCCTTGGAATGCGGCTTTCGAAAAATGCTATTTGATAAACATAAATTTCAAAAATCTTTTGATTGGCCGGAGATTGAATATTTTAATATTTTTGAAATTTATATGATTTTTAAATAAATTTTTAAAATTTTTGTCTTCTTCTTTTTTTTTTTGTTCCCCACCTGCTCCCCTACCTCTAGCTAGTCCGGCAACTGGCCAGAGGCACCGTTGTGAGGCAGAGCCTTGCCATGGCTAGATGAGGTAGTAGGGGAGAGGGGGGGTGCATAGAGGATGTGGAGGTGGCACTTGCGGCGCCAATGCTTAACTAGGTTATTGCAGTGTTGCTGCTGTTGGCTTCAATGATGCCCATATTTGAAGATGAGGATTTGTACACCAGGAGGCTCCAAAGCTCAAAACTCCAAGTTCAAGGTAGCCTTCAACCTATCTTGATTTTTAGCCTTTTCAAGACTCACTTTTAACCAAGTATGTTTGGGAATTTTTTTTACCAAACACTTAAAATTTGGCCCAATGAACTTTGGACACCCAAAGCTCCTTGGGAAAGCAGTTCTCAAATGCAACCTATATCCATTAAGAATTTTCCAATGACCCTCAATTAGTTGAAATCGGATGGCCGGATCTTAAGATAACACATCTTTTCACTACAAAAAAACAAGGTTTTAGCGACGGAATTTGCGACGACTTTTGCGACGAAACAAATTCCGTCGCCAATACGACGTCGCAAAATTTAGCGACGAAAAAAAATTACGGTCGTCGCAAATTTTGTCACGAATGTTTTTCGTCGCAAAATTCGTCGCCAATGGTGACGAAGTTTTTTCGTGGCAATGGTCGTCGCAAAATTGTGACGAAATTTTTTGTGGCAAAGTTCGTCGCCAAATTTGCGACTAACGTTACCCGTGGGAAAGTTCGTCGCAAAATTGCGACGAATTATTTTGTGGCAAAGTTCGTCCCAAATTTGCGACGAATGTTTCGGTGGCAAAGTCCGTCGCACATTTACGACAAAACTATTTCGTGGCAAAGTTCGTTGTTAATGTGCCACGACATTTTTTTCCTCACAGAATTCGTCGCAAATTAGTGATGGCATTTGCCACAAAATGTGCGACGAAAATTGCGACGAAAAGTTTTTCGTCGCCAAATGTGTCGCAAAATTTAGTGATCAAAATATTAACTTTCATCGCAAAAGTTCGACAAAAATTAATTCGTTTGGAATTGGCCACGAACTTAGTCGTGACAAAGGTAGTGGCTAATTTGCGACCAACGTTTGGCCATTCGTTTTGCAACAAAATTTGTGACGAAAATAACAACGAAATTATTTTCGTGACGAAATCAATGACAAAACTTTGCGATGAAATTTTTTAAAAGTTCGTTGCTATTTTTTGCGACGAAAATATGTTCGTCACTAAATCATTCGACACGGATATTCTAAATTTGCCGCTAATTTCGATGGAGTACCACTCGTGGCAAAATCATGACAAATTAAAAAAATTAGCAAAAATTACAAAAAAAAAATTATGCCGATGGTAGGATTCCCACACTTGATTTGGACCCTTTGCTGGGCACAATAGATGCAAAGGAATTCGATCAATGAAAAGTTACAGAGCTAACACCACAAAATTCAAACAAGCCTTCTCATTACTATAATATCATAGTTGAAACTTGACATTCTTGATCGCAATGTTACACGACATATAATTGAACTCTTAAAAAACAATCTAGATCTCCGCACGCAGCTAGAAAAATCTAAATAAAATGAGATTAGTGCCTCTCTTCCTTCGATTCGCCGCAATAGCAAAGCTAGGGAAGCAGGACATGCTGACTCACACTCCAAAGGAGACGGCTCCCACTTCAATTCAATTGATGCTCCAACACCTGATATTTATATCATATACAGACACTTAATAATTTGAAAAGATAGATGGTGAATACCCTTTTGACCCAAGAATTGAGGCAATACAACAACAATAAAATGCAAAAAAACCAAAACAATAGACAAATAATATAAAAATAATAAAAGTGAGCCTTCTGAGTACAAGGGGGGATGAAGCAAATGGGGATGGTCCCAAATGGTTCTTGTGCTTGCAAAAACACTAAAGAAAAGGAGGGGGAAAAAGAAGAGCCACACAAACCTTTTTGAAACTTGTCTTTTTAGGCATGAGCGGAGAGACCTGAAGTGGCAAAATGTACCAGTGCTAGCAACTACCTAAAAATAAAAGTCCAAAATGACAAGTGCGCTTGCATACACTCCTCCCACCAATCAACCATTGAATCCCATAAGATCAGCCATCCTTGATTTGTATTCCTTCTCGTTTTGAAGCTCCATATGCAATGCATGATGAGTTTGCTCATATGAGCCAAGAAAATAAGCTATGATGCCTTTAATCTATGAAATGACTGACATAATCATCATCATCAGCAGCAACAATACCATCATCATTCTGTCGCTCATCATCAGCAATAATATCATCATCAACAGCAATATCACCTACTTGACTAGTGGAAGGTGCAAGAGGAACCTGATTGTGATTGAGGCTGAGGTGTCGCAAGATCAATTGCGTTTGAGACTGTAAAGATGAATATCGCTCATTGACCTCTTTATATCGCTCATTGACCTCTTTATAACGCTCATTGACCTCTTTGATTTCTTTATCTTTCTGTGCTATATCTTGTTTGACTGCCTTCATTTCTTCGTCCTTCTGCACAAGTTCATGTTTTAGTTGAGACAATTCTTGGGTCATCTGCTCCTCAAGTCGTATCCTCCTTGAAGCAACCGCTAGAGAGGATGAAGTTGAAGGAAACTTTTTTCTATATACTCCTGATAGAGATCCCATCCCAAATATTTTTCCTTTTTTCATCCCACCCGATGCCTCCACCCATAATGCCATATTGTCAGCAGGTGACTCAGACGCATCAACACCATCAACACCATCAGCACTAACACCATCAGCATTATTCAGCAAAAGTTCATCATATTTTTCCTACGTTAACAATAAAGATGAAAATTTAAAAAAAAATCTCATATATAACCGCCATAAATATTAATAACATTCGTGGTTTTCATTATAGGTCCCATAAAAGGCAAAGTATAACCTACATACCTTAATAGCTTTTGCTCGATTGCCAATCCATGTCTTATCTTTTTTTTGAAATGTGCGTTCAAATGTAGCTGCATATGTCGGTTCTGTCCCCAATTCATCTGCCTACAAAATGTAAATATAAATGAATAATTGAATTAAATTAACTTGCAACATATTTAACAGACTTACCATTCTTTTTCTATGCTCCCCTATATTGACTGAGCCTCCAGCATATGTGGCAGATCCTTCACTAGAAGTAGAGGCTCGATTCTTCTTGTTCTGTTCACTCCTCTGCTTATTCTTTTCAGTTTCCCAAGTCCTCTTCATTTCTGTCCAATTGTCATTGGTAATAAAATCTGGTTTCATTTTACTTGTTTTGGCTTTATTCACCATATTTCGTATGTGATCACCGGCTTTCTTCCTAAAAATTCTTTTAACTTCATCATCTTCCATTTCATCCCACTTGAACTCCCGCTACAATCAATAGAAAAACAATTGATTTTATTGACATTGATATTAATTTGTAAGAAAATAGAAGGACAAAACTTACCTTGAACTCATTCCACCACAAATCTTTTAATTCTTTCGGAGCGCTGCTATAACTAATCCACTCCCCCCTCCAATAATTATTGATTATTTTATTAAGTTTCCTCACAACAAACGTAGCATCTGTGAATCCGCAAGGAAATAGGTACGATATGAACAATTCAGTAGACATCCATATCTAAAACCCAAATAAAGAAATGACCGTAAATATTACATATACTTAAAAAAATGAAGTACTTACGAATCTCCATATGGGTATATCATGAATCGGCTATCTTCTTCACTTGTGTTTGTCTCATCATTCGAGTATTGCATTGAACGAGATGGAGCCGAAGGACATGGAACTGAAGGAGACTCAGTTCGCATGCCTCCAAGTTGGTCCCTAATATGTTCTTGGGAGTCAGAGGAAGGGCCAATGTGTCCATGTCGTCCATCAGCATGTCGTGGTTGAGGGTTAGATGAAAGGGACGGGGATGAGGATGATGAAGGGGGAGTGGCTGGTGTTCTTCGTGAAACTGCATCACGCATATGACCTCCACGTTGATACTGACAAGTAGGAAGGTTAGACAAATATCTTAAAAAATATGAACTTGTATTAGGGAGACATGATGTACATCATGAAACTTACCATTGTGTTTCAGAGGGCAAGTGATAAACTTGAGAAAATGAAACAAACTTGCTATCGCCTCTGATGAACAAGTTTATTGTTTCTCTTCGGGCTGTAAAGTGCACCTCGATGACTAACTTATAACACAAAAAGTGGGCTGTTAAAGGAATGAAAAAATACGAAAACTTTGCAGGAAAACAAGGAAAATGTCTAAGCTTAGAAAAGAATTAATCCAAGAGGGAAAAGAAAAATATAAATACCTATAGCTAAAAAATTGCATGCAATGAAGCTACTTTTTAAAACTTGAAAAACAAAGATTAGAAGAATGATTAACGTAATGCAGTAACTTTCATTGAGTGAACGTATAAACCTAGTGGGAGAACAAAAAATGGCATTTTATATTCATGATTGTAAAACTATAATGCCAAAGAAGTAGAGCATAATTAAAGTACAAGTAATATAATGATTAGGTTACATGATGACCCTCCTTTCCACATGGAAACACAGTTATAGCATTGCACAATACAGCATGAGCGCATCTTTCATGATTATCAAGCTACAACTTTCATGATTGTAAAATCTGCTATGCATTTATAAATTACTTTTAGATACAACAGAAGTTACTAAATTTTCCTTACCTCTAATCTGAAGAACTTCTTCACTCGGTTTGTGTCAGGTTTACCAACAGCACCAACTAATTCTATCTCAAGGAGACTTTTCTTTTGTGTGGTTAAACGCCGAGCTGCACCCTCGGAGGAGTAATGGATGTCACAAGAGTTGAATCAAAAGGACACAGCCTAATTGACCACACAACAAAAGCATATGCAGTGATCCTCAATTAAAGGCACTCATAGCATCAGATGCATCTCAGCTGAGCTGTGCAAGTTGGATTCTAAGGCTTTGTTGATTGGACATGAAATGCCCAGAAGATGAATGCCTATTAGCTGAAACGGCTTGCCAGTTCAGAGTGGATCTCCATAAACTTTGCTTCGTAACTTTGAAACCCTGTCAATCAAGTATAAATAGCATATAAACAGGCTACCAATGCAACCAGTAATTGAAAAAGAGTCACATTGTTGTTTTCCATGTTCAAACGGGCGTTGAAGGCCAAAGAAAGGTGCTAAAACACAATTACTTTTTTCTATCTCGTATTAGGAAATGCAGAGCCTAAAGAGTTATGCAGCTACACGGGGCATTCTTTTTGTTTCATTAAAAGGGAAAGCCAAAGACAAAAGCACAAGCTCAAAAGCATCAATATCCGAATGAGATCATTCTAGGGAATAAGTGTTGAAGATTAAATATTAAATTGAGCTCCCAGAAAATGGAAGCCACAAGATTAATAGACTATCAACAGCGACAAGGTGTCCCCATCCAGGAGTACTCAGAATTGCAGATCAAGTGAGATAGATGTCTAAAAGAAAATTGCAGAATATAATGTAGTAACAAAATCATTTACCCTCATCATAAATAAAATTGAGTATAAGCTATTTCACATGCAATAAAATCATTGCAAAATTTACTGTCAACAATCACTACAATTCTTAAGCGGTCCGCTAATTGTGCCATGAGCAGGCCATGACCAAACATGCCATACAACTAAAACAAGCACTGCGCTAACACAATTGATATGAACCCTAATACAATATCAAACCCATAATGATTTTAGTATGCACTCAATATCTGCCTTCAACGAGATTCCCAACAATTTCAGTCAGGGATGAAACAGTCCATATTTGTGAAAGTGTTGTCCAATAAGGGTAGCCGTGTGTCAAAGAAATACTAGACAAATCTTTCTACACACGCGCACATGAGTAAAATTATATCGCAAAGAAGCCTACAAAATACCACTTCACTTCTGCCAGGAAACCAAGGGCAATCCAACATCTTACCAGGAGCAGGATCAGAACACGGCCATTGATCATGTAACCAACAACATTTAAAATAGCCAATCGAAAGAGAAGCATCGGGCTTAATTAAGAAGAAGAAGAAGAAGAAGAGAAACAGAGTACGATTAAAGTTGCTCTGTCCTGCTTAGAAAAAAAAACCACTAACCTCGTCCAATCTTGGCGTGTGGCTCCTCTGTCTAGCTTCAGAAACCACTGACCCGCTTGTGAAGCTGATTGACGATGTCCATAGGCATGCGGTGAGAGCCAAGAAGGACAGAAAGCAGCAGGGAAAGAGAAGTAAGAGCCGAGAGCCAAAAGCAGCCTCGACAAGACGATTCTAGGGTTTTTGAAGAGGGGAACGGAGTAAACGCGCCGGCAAAAGGCTTCTCGGGGTTGCTTTGTTCGGGAGGGAGCGAATGCAGACAGTACAGTGAAGCGAGAACCAAGAGGCAAGAGCAAATTTTAGGGTTTTCCGAAGAGGGGAAGCGAGTGCAAGCGCCGGCTCTTTTTTATTCCAATGAAGTGTTCGCTCCATGAGATTTCAGAAACTTTTCGACCATTTGGGCGAACTTTGGCCACCATTTTACCAACGAAAACATAATCGTCGCAAATTTAGCGACGACTAAAACAATTCGTCGCTAATTTAGTGACGAACATGTGTAGTTCGTCCCTAAATTAGCGACGAATTGTTTTAATCGTCGCTAAATTTGCGACAACTAAAAAATTGCTCGCTAATTCAGCCACATCCGCATAATTTGATCGCTAATTTAGCGACGAACGACGTGTTCGTTGCTACATTAGCGACGCACAACTCAGTTCGTCGCGACGAACTACGCATATTCGTCACTAAATCAGCGACACCCCATAATTTAATCGCTAAATTAGCGACCAACCAGGGTTACGTCGCTAAATTAGCGACGAAAAAATACGTTCGTTGCTAATTTAGCGACGACAACATAGGTTCGTCGCTAATTTAGCGACGCAAAACTCGTTCGTCGCTAAATTAGCTACAACAACAGGCAAAATGTCATCGTTAAATTTAGCAACGAAAACCTATGTTCGTCGCTAAATTAGCGACGGAATATTACTTCGTCGCAAATCAGCGACCAAAAAAGCTCATCGTTGGTAATTAGCGATGGCAACGATTTTTGTTGTACTTTGCGACGAATAAAATATTCGTCGCTAATTGCGACGCAAATCTAAACCGTGGCTACTTAGGGACGACTTGGGAATGTCATCGTTAATTAGCCATGAAATTTGCGACGAATATTCATATTTCATTTAAATTTATAGGCACCTAAAGAAATTCAAAAAATTTCAATTGAAAAGTGAATGAGGTTTGGGCGGGGTGATTTAGCTACGAATTTAGCGACGAAATGTTAGGCCGTGGCTAATTGCGACGACCTGTGTTTCGTCGCAATTACCGACGATTTTAGCGACGAATATTTACATTTCCGAGAAATTTATACTTGCTATGTTTGCTTCAAATTTTCAACAACCTGTTACAATAATAATAACAAGAATAATTTATAATATTAATGGCAACAAAAAAAATAATAATGACAACAACAATAACATATGTCGCAATAATAATAATAATAATTACTCATTACTACTAAAATTCTCAAAAATCATAATCTTCCTCTTGGTCTTCATCTTCGTCTTCACCTTCGCCTTCATCTCCATCTCCGTCTTCATCTTCTTCATCATCATCATCTTCTGTTTCAAATTCAGATTCTTCGACACCTTCTGAATCTGATTCCCGAATTTCATTTGGATCCACATCTATCATTGTTCCACATGGATCTAGTAAATTTGGAATGTTGTATTCCTCGGTTTCAACCATGTTATGACCTTCCTCTTGTTGATATGCTGTATCCTTCCAGTGTTCTTCGATTTTTCTTCGTGCTTTGGTTTTACATACAGCCCACCAATCTGCTTTATCGCGTTTCAAACTAGGATACGATGCATAATATACTTGAATTGCTTGTTGGGCCAAGACAAATGGTTCATATTTCATATATCTTTTCTTGTGATTTATTTCCACCAAATTAAACTTCGCATGCACCTTCATTCCTTTGATAGGGTCAAACCACATGCATTTAAATAACACAACCCGCATCAATGGTCCAGGGTACTCTATCTCTATGATTTCATCCAACAAGCCATAAAAATCATCTTTTGCACTATCACCATTGGATGATCGAACGCACACACCACTATTCATTGTGGCTTTCCCCATTCCATATACTTGAGTGTGAAAATTATACCCGTTTATGAAATATGCTGGCCAACTTCTAACTCTTGAATTTGGACCCCATGATAGATAGTATATCAATCCTTGCTCTTCGACTTGATTATGATTATTGTGAACCTGAGTTGACACACGTAAAATCAATAACATATATTTTAATAAATAATGTATAAAATATTAATAACTTTGTTTTGGTCGAGAGGGAACTTACATATGTTTTGAACCATGCGGCAAATTCTTCATCGCACAAATGGTTAAACTCATTTGGTGATAGTCCATACATTGAAGTTTGAAAAATCCTATAACCATATATCATTGATATATTAGCAAAAGCTTGATACGCGATATATATATATTTGCAAATGTACACTTACTCTAGGTATGGCTTCACTTCTGGACAGTTTAGTAAAATATATGTATAGGCTGCCCGCCATTCTTCATCTGTTAAGTAACGAAACTTACATGGCCCGTTTGGTCGACCAAGATAATTGAAAATAGAGAATGATTTACAACTATGATCAATGGGTCCCTCGTCATTTCTTCCTGCTCTTCGCCTCTTGCATTGCACATGCGGCTCAAAATAGTATGATGCAAATGTTGTCACTTCTTCCACAATATATGCATTACAAATTGAAGCTTCAACACATGCCTTATTCTTCACTTTCTTCTTCAAATGATGTAAGAACCTAATTGCAACAAAAAGAAGTTTATCACAACATAATACATAAAAAAGTAATGTAAAATTTATTAAACAAATATTTTACCTCTCAAATGGATACATCCATCGAAATTGAACAGGACCTGCAACTTTGGCTTCATAAGGTAAGTGAACCAAGAGATGCTCCATTGAATCAAAAAACGATGGAGGAAATATCCTTTCTAAGTTGCAAAGAATAATTGGAATATCTCTTTCTAGTTTGTCCATGTGTGATGCTTTCAACACTGTTGAGCAAATATCATGAAGGAAAATACTTAACTCTGTAATGGCGCCCCATACAAAGTTTGGTAAAAGTTCCTTGAAAGCTATTGGAATTAGTCTTTCCATAAATATGTGACAATCATGACTCTTCAACCCTGTCAATTTGCACTCATTTAAATCAACACATCTCCCAAGATTCGAAGCATATTCATCAGGAAACCGCACAGATTTCAACCACTGACAAACAACCCGCCTCTGCTCCTTGTCCAATGCATAAACTGCTTTTGGTTTTGGTCCCCTACTGTTTGCATCAACATCTAGTGTTGGCCGATAACAAATATCTCTCATATCCTTTCTTGCATTCAAGTTGTCTTTTGTTTTTCCAGTGACATCCATCACAGTATTTATGACGTTATCGAAAACATTCTTTTTTATGTGCATGATATCAAGATTATGATGAATAAGATGTGTCTTCCAATATGGTAGATCCCAAAATATACTGCGTTTAGTCCACTTATGTGTACTGACATACGCAATAGTCATGCCATGAGGGTTTTCAACAACAGTTGGATAGTCATACACTCGCTCCCAAATTTGATCACCAGTCAGCCTCAATGGTGGAGATGTTTTTTCGATTCTATTCTTGATAAACTCTTTTTTATTCCTTCTGAATGTATGATTCATCGGCAAAAATTTTCTGTGACAATCAAAATAGCTGGCCTTCTTACCATGTTTTAATCTGAATGACTTTGATCTCTCCATACATATCGGACATCCTAAGATCCCAGCTGTGCTCCATCCAGATAACATCCCATAAGCTGGAAAGTCGTTTATCGTCCAAAGAAGAGCAGCCTTCATTACAAATGTTTGATTAGTAGAAACATCATACGTAAGGGCACCTTCATCCCATAACTGTTGTAACTCTGCAATCAATGGTTGCATATAAACATCTATCAACTTTTTCGGATTTTGCGGGCCAGGCACGATTAATGTCAAAAACATATAAGGTGTCTTCATGCACATACCAGGTGGAAGATTATATGGAGTTAAGATCACTGGCCAACATGAATAACTTTTTCCTGATTTCCCAAATGGGGCAAATCCATCAGCACAAAGACCTAACCTGATGTTTCGAGGCTCCTTCGCAAACTCAGGGTATGTTCTATCAAAATGTTTCCATGCCTCTGCATCTGAAGGATGACACATTAGATCCTCTTCTGTTTCATGATTTACATGCCAAGTCATGTGTTCGGCCGTAGCTTGAGATGCATAAAGTCTTTGCAATCTAGGGATTAAGGGTAGATAAAACATTTGCTTACATGATCTACGCTTCAGATTATGACTCTGCCTCCTGTTAATTTTGTACCTAGATTGGTTACAAAATTTGCAAGATTCTGCATTTTCATCATCTCTCCAATATAATATACAACCCCTACTACAAACATCAATCCTTACAACTGGAAGACCTAAATTATGCACCAGCTTCTTCATATCGTAAAAATCACTTGGCATGATGTTATCACGAGGCATTGTTTCCCGCATTACTTCAACAAAAGAGTTAAAGCAATTCTCAGACACATTATGCTCTGCCTTGATATTTAACAGTCTTGCTGACACTGATAACTTAGTGTGGTTATTACAACCTGCCCATAAAGGTTCATCTGCAGCTTTCAACACTTCCCAAAACTGATTTGATGGAAAAGTTTCATTATACACATTTTGATCAAAACTTGTTACTCCTGCTTCTTCCAATTGTGGTGCGTAACTAGTACCCACCTGTTCAAGTGTAGGAGTATAACTACTACTTGCATTGTTTGATTCTGAAACAAAATTTGCACCAGCTGCATCAATCACCATTCTTTGATATGGGTTCAATTGGTTATAATAACTAGTTTCCTCCGTAACTGAAAATTGGTCACTTCTTCGATATTCTTCATCAGATATAAATGGTTCACCATGGCAAGTCCAATTATAGTAGTTCGGAGTGAACCCAAATCTACAAAGATGCTCTCTAACTTTATCACATACGTGAAATTTACCATTACTACACTTTTTACACGGACACCTTAACTTATTTCCATCCATGAACTCAAATTTATTAATGGCAAAGTCCAAAAACTGTTCCAACCCAGTACGAAACTCATCAGTCAATCCTCTACGTCCAGGCAAGTTCTTATTATACATCCAAGTCCTCTCTCTTTGCATTGTGTCTGTATATATATTAAAAAATGTCATAAAATATTAAAAATATCATACCTATTGTTTAATATTCATAATTAAAACCATAAACTGTTCACCACGGCAAATTACCGGCGACTTTAGCAAAGAACATTTTCCTTCAAATAATACAATTTAAAAAACTCAACAAATCACCAAGTCAAGAAAACATACCCAAGTTTTTGGTTGAATTCTTTGTGGTAGAAAGAACTGAATTTGATGAGAATTGCAGTGCCTCACATAAATACGTACCTAAAAACATTTACTTAAGATTGATAAACCTTATGGCAATTGATGATAGAAAATGGAAAAATAAACAAGAATTTATTTCACGAATACTCACGTATTCGTCGCAAAATGTCGTCGCTAATTAGCGGCGGCAATTCCTGTTCGTCGCTAATTAGCGACGACATGATAGCGACGACACATCATGTCGTCGCTAATTAGTGTCGATCCAAATAATTTCGTCGCAAATTTGTGACAAAACCATTGGTCGTCGCTAAATTAGGGACGACTTTAGCGACGAATACGTACTATTCCTTGCATCATATACAGGCCAAAAAAATTCAATTGAAAAAAACTTAAAAAATGCAGAGAAGAGAAGACTTACCGACGTATTTTGTTAATTTCTTTGCGCTAATAAATGTTCAATTTGACAAGAACTGCAGTGTCTTGAATAAATACATACCTGAAAAAATAAGAAAAACTATTGAAAATTCATAAAGCTTTAAGGTAAATGATGGAACGAGATAGCAAAATGAATTATCCATTTCATGATTACCACATGATATAAATAAAAAAAGAGAAACCAGAAGAAACAAGAGAAGAGAGAACATCCAAAGGGAAAAGATTGCGAATAACAACATGGTGAAGGGATTTCACAAGGCTAATTAGCGACGAACTGTGTATTTTCGTGGCTAATTAGCGACGCACCAAGATGTTCGTCGCTAATTTGCGACGGACACTACCAGTCGTCGCAAATTAGCGACGGACAAGGTAAGTCGTCCCTAATTTGCGACGGACACTACCAGTCGTCGCAAATTCGCGACGGACAAGGTAAGTCGTCGCTAATTTGCGACGGACACTACCAGTCGTCGCAAATTAGCGACGGACAAGGTAAGTCGTCGCTAATTAGCGACGGATACGTAAGTCATGGCTAATTAGTGACGACAACACATGGTTCGTCGCTCATTTGTGAGGGCAGGAGACTTGTCGCTAATTTGCGACGAACATCAATGGTCGTCGCTAATTAGCGACGATATGTAATCTCTCGTCACAAATTAGTGACGAATAATATATTTCGTCGCTAATTAGCGACGAACATCAACAGGGGGTCGCTAAATTGCGACGAAAAACATGTCGTTTTCGTCGCTAATTTGCGATGAACAACCACGATCGTCGCTAATCAGGGACGACTCTAGCATCGATCACGCACTTTTCCTTCAAACATATAAAGAGTCACAAGCCAAGAAGACTTACCTACATATTTTGATAATTTCTTTGCGCTAAGAAATGCTCAATTTGATGAGAACTGCAGTGTCTTGCGTAGACAAACCTGAAAGAAGTACGAAAAATTTGATGACAACTGCAAATGATGGAATGAGATGGTGAAATGAATAACAATTCATTTCAAGATTACCATGTGACACAAATAAGAAGAGAGAAACCAGAAGAAAGAAGAGAAGAGAGAATGGGCAAAGGGAAAAGACTGCGAATAGAAAAATGGGAATGGGATTTCACCAGGGAGAATCTTACTCGGTTATCAAAGTAGGGTAAAATTTAGCGACGAACATTAGCGACGAATATAATTCGTAGCAAAAATAGCGATGACTTTTGCGACGACTTAATTTTGTAGCAAACTATAGTGACGACATTAGCAACGACCACACGTACATATACAAGAATTATCGTCGTTAATTTTGCGACGAAACTATTTTGTCGCTAATTAGTGATGAAAAGCGTATCGGTGCAACTTAGCGACGAATTTAGCGACGTATCGGCGATGAAACTTTTTCTGTTGCTATTTTCGTCACTAATATTTCGTCGGTAATGCACATAATATATTTTGCAACGATTTTTGCGACGAAATTTGTCACGAATAAATGTTCCGTCGCAATATTCGTCGCTAATTAGCGACGAATAACTTTTCGTCGAAATAGTAGTTACTAATTAGCGACGAACAGAATTGCGTCGCAAAGTTTTCGTAGCTAAATGGCCTTGGCAATTTTGCGACGAATTTTGCGACGAACTTGCGACGAAAGTTTTTTCTGTCGCCATTATCGTTGCAAATTAGCGACGAATTGGGATTCGTCACTAATGGTTCGTGGCCAATTTGCCCTTTTTTTGTAGTGTTTAATCACAACCGTTCGATCTTGAGATATCGAGAATTTAATCATTTGGCCCAATCTACTAATTTCACCTTAAAGTCGAGTCATACGCTTACCGCAGAAATTATGATGATCGGAATTTTTTGAAGGAGAAACAAATGTTACTTTTCACTATGACCGTCTATTTGGCCTGATCTTCCGAAATCCACACTAAACTAACCTTTCAAAGCAAGGCCTCCATTT
The DNA here is from genome assembly GCA_016432845.1 of Psidium guajava. Taxonomy (NCBI): domain Eukaryota; kingdom Viridiplantae; phylum Streptophyta; class Magnoliopsida; order Myrtales; family Myrtaceae; genus Psidium; species Psidium guajava. The sequence continues at coordinate 7,605,526 of CM028228.1, read as the reverse complement.
TGCATTTTTAACACGAAAGTTCATCCAAAACTCTCTTTCGATTATATTCTTTTCAAATTCTTGGTGCTAATCAAGCTAGAAGATTGATCACAAAAGGGTATTGATTTCGGTAAAGGGGGGGAGAGAGAGAGCGCATGAAGCCAAGCGAATAGCTGTGAGCTAGGTGACGACAACGTGACGACGTGAATGTGAGGGCGACGCCGCGACGGCGGGGGCTTGGCGGCGCACCTGCATTAGTGGCAGAGATGGAGGGGGTGAAAGTTGAGTGTGTTTTGATATTTGGTATAAATTCCCCTAGCACACAAGGCTATTTTGATCCGAGAGATAACCTTATCCTTTTTTGGCGATTCATTCCTCATCCGATTCTCTTTCCTCGAGGCTTCAAAATCTCGACTTCAGAAACTTCACTTTAATTACATCCACATCTCGTGATAATTATAATTCTTACCAACGTAGATACAAATAAAAATGACTAAAGAATTCAAGGCTCCATTTATTTGGCGAAAAAATGATAATGTTATTTTAACTTGAGTTTTCCCAATGAAAAGAAACCGTTGACTAACTAATTTTCTATGAATGAACATCGGAAAAAAGAGGAAAATGTCTTTCTTAAAACATTTTCAAACAAACAAAGGCAGCCTAAGCATTTTAACTTCTCCGGTGTATACTTAACTTCATAGGACTACAACGTGTATGTATTGTTGGGATTCGGCACACAAATGCAAATGAAGTAAAGCGTAAAAACGAGAAAAGGAAATCGAGATGCAAAGTTTATCTCCAGTTCACCTTTAAATTAGGGTTATATCTAGTATATGATTTCGTTATAATTATCATTCAGTACATCTTTGTTATATTTCTCAATTACAAGAAAGGGATAATATATAGCAGTAACTATCCGTGGGCTCAAGCTCTAACTATAGATGAAAAAATAGGGATTCAAACTATAAAAGCTTTATGGCATTTTGGGAGTGCTGCCCCCGTGACCCTTGCCTGGCTCCTGTACTTTTCTAGCGATGAAGAGTATGAACCACACCCCAACATGTATCGTGTTTTTGACATTCAATACTTATCTAATTATTCTGGCCAAAAAAAAAAAGGCATTTCACTCTGGAGTCAATTTGCGTTCACTAAGTTAAGCCCACTTTTCTTGCCCAATCGAAGTAGGCATCCATGAGCCAAATGGAAAAACTAGATCGCATTTGCTTTCTAGCGATCCAATCCTATTTGCATGTCTGGCGAGAGAAATCCATTCAATTCCACTGTCCAAACAAAGATGGATATGCCCATTCGATTTGCATCCAGATTATCTATCTCGCATTCGATTTAGTGGAGTATTTTTCTGACATTTCAAATCCATTTTATTGCATCAAATAAAATTCATGACAGAAAAAGGGGATAGCGACGTTTCGTACCGATTCCTCAACTCCTCCTATTCGAACCTAAGCCCAGTGCATCTCCGCCTCGAGATAATTGAGGAGGCCCTTGTATCTGCCCCATTCAAGGCAAGTTTACATGCTTATTTCAAATTTAATTCCTCGCGGATTGTACAAAACAAATAGCACTGTTGACACTTGATTTTTAACCAATTTTATTTTCTAATTTTTTTTAGAAAATTCATAAAAATTCATAAAATTGAAAAAATCAACTTTGGGAATCTCAGCCTAGCCTAAGAAACTAAGTTTGAGCAAAAAATAATTTTCCTCATTTTTTGTATTTTTCTGCATTTTATTTTCAAAAATTCATAAAACAAATCAATAAAAAAAATGCGAAAATTGCAAAATCAACTTTGGGGACCTCAGCCTAGACTAGGGAACCAATTTTGAGCAAAAAATATTTTTTCTTATTTTTTTTATTTTTAATATTGTCAGAAATTAGGAAAATACTAAAACAATTAATAAAAATGGCATTTGAAGTCGGAAAATTACCAAAAAATAGTCAATATTTTCAATTTAATTCTCCCCTCATTCTTGATGAATAAATTTTGAAAATTAAAGTCTGGAATCTAGAGTTTTTTTATTAATTTCATTTTTTATAATATTTAAATAATTTTAGAAATTCCATTTTAGCTTTTTAATCTTCCATTTTTACTTTTTTAGGGTCGTGTGATCCTCCTATATTTTACAAAATTAAAATCCAGTCCAAAAGCCCTCAGAATCGCCCAATTTCACTAAAAAGGACCAAAATGCAATTTCTGAGTTTTCAAATTAGTCCCTACAATCACTAAAAATGAAATTAAAACTTTTATAGGGACTAAATTGAAAATAGGGTGAAGTCACCCCCTAGTTTTTGACCCTCTGAATCCAATGGTGGCAACAATGTTTTCAAAAAATGACCCTAAGGCTTTGAATTGTGCAAAATGGTTTCTCGGGTCAAACCCAAAAAATGGGAATTTTGCGCATATATTGAATAATTTCTGGGGAAAATGCCATTTTCAAGTAGATTCGATGCCCCTGAGCCCATTTCTGGTGTCAACTTTGTACAAAAATGAAAAAGTTGGGGTCAAAGTGATTTGGATCAGTCGGTCGGACTAGATCCGACCCAACCCGACCTAAATAGTCATCTTCTTCCCAAACCTCTGGCGCGCGCGTTCGTTTTCAAAGTGAGTTTGTTGAAAAAAAAAAAGGATGATCTGCAGGGATCCTAGGGGGCGAATCAAAGGGGAAAATCTCAATTCTGTTAATGGATCTTCGGGAGAGAGATTGTAGGGGGGTGACAGTGCGTGAAATAGCTAAAAAAAAGAGATTTTTGGGTACTCTGTTTCGGAGGAGAAAAAAGGCCATTGAAGGGAGGAGCCTAGAAGCTCTAGTCTCGGATTCGCGACATTCCGAGAAGATTTAAGCCTCAATTCTTGACTAGTAAGCATTGTGGAGTAGCGACGGACCTTCAGAATCTCGTTCACCGTTCAATCGTTGAAAAAGGTAATTGCCATTAAAGCTTTTCAAGCTAGACCTTTAATGGTGATTTGCTAAACCGTGCATATTTCCTCAAGTTGTTTTGCTCGGTGTGGGCCTTAGACCTTCCTTACGCCATTTCTCTTTCTATTTTGCATTAACTTGATCTAAAACCGAGTCACTTCCCTTGCGAACTTGATTCCCTATCGCGAACGTGCAACCCTGTTCTGGGCAAAATCAATGCAACCCATCTTCCAGGTAAGTTTCCTCGGTCTTCGTTGATGCTTTTTGGAGCATTATTTTGAGGTTTAAAGGTGAAAACTTGCTGTTCAAATTTTGGTCGGAGATCGCGTCCGGCCAAGGTGTGTTAGGGTAGTTCTGGGTCATATTCTCGCTCCTAATTCACGATAGGTTGCGCGGAAGCTACATTAAGGTAGTTAGGAGCGAAAATCCGAGGTTTCTGCGTAGTTTGTAGGGCCTTTTTTTAGCTCCGGCGAACTTGCCGGAGACATGACGTTGCCGGTCGTCTTCTCCGGCGAGTCATTAGTTCGGTCAACCGTAGTTGACCGGTTGATGATGATGTGGTTGCTGCGCGGCTAGCCACGTCAGCCGATAGAGCCCGCTAAAGTCCATCTGTGAAATAAATAAAAATAAAAACCTAGATCTAACGGCGACTATTGTGTCAAGTGGCAAATTCTCAAACGTAGATTAGGAATAGGCAAGAAATAAATAAAAGATGTTATAAAAAAAAACAAAAATTCGAAAATCTTAATAAAACTACGTCGTTTTGCCATTAGATAGTGCATTTGGGCCTTGGGCCGGGTTTAGGTTAGTGGGCCGGGACTGTCCGCCCGACCCGTACAGTAAATAAACAATAACGTAAAGGTAAAATATAAAAACCAAGAAAATTAAAATAAAAAATGAAAATGAAAATGAAAATAATCAGAAAATTATAAAAATAAAAAATAGAAAATAAAATTACAAACGGCGTCGTTCTAGGTTTAAGGTTTCAGAATTGGGCTCGGATTATTGGCTCGGGTTAACCCTACCTGGCCCGGAGAATTAGAAGAAAATTAAAATAAATAAAATGATAGAAAATTCGACAAAAATCAATAAAAAAATAATCAAAAATAAAAACAAAACAATAAAAATATAAAAGTTAGAAACTACGCCGTTTTTGTCTGATAAGAAAAAAAATATAAAAATCAGAAATAATAAAACAAAACTTTAAATGTAAAATGAAATAAAATAACGCAAAAAACGTAGGAAAAATCATAAAAAAATCTTAGAAAAGTAAAAAAATTAGGGAATAATCGGATAATAATAAAGAAATAGGGAAATAAATAAAAAGGGCCTATAAAAATAAAAAAAATACAAAAGTATTGAAAATAAAAAATTCTCGGAAATCTTTAGAAAATTAGGAAATTCCGAAAATGATAATAATAAATAGTTTGTAAAAAATGAATAAAAATAAAAAAAAAATTAAAAGTTCATAGAAATTTTATAAAATTTGTCAGAAAATGTAGAAAATTTTTAAAAAATCGAAAAAAATTTTAAAAATCAAAATAAAATCACAAAATATAGAAAATATCCAAAAATAAAAAAATCCCCTAAAAATCACAAAAATTTTGAGAAATTCTAAAAAAATCAAAGAATATAGAAAATGTAAAAAAAATATAAAATATAGAAAAAATCCTAGAAAATATAGAAAATGCTCAAAACAATATAGGAAAATTCTTAGAAAGTCTTAGAAAGGTCTAAAAAATCTTAAAAATTCAGAAAAAATTCAAGAAAATTCAAACAAATTGGAAAAATTCTTGAAAATTCTGAAAACTAAGGAAAAATCATATCCAATTAATTTAACCCATTTTTGACCTCTCAGGCCTTAGGAAATTACCATGTCATCCCCTGATCAATCTGACCCAAATTTTTCCAAACCATTTATAGGGTTCAACTGGTATTCCCTCTAGGTCTCCAAAGCTTCTCTAGGTTCGTTTTGATTTGTCTTGACTTGATTTTACTTTATATAATCTTTCTATTCATTGATTGCACGATTATTTCTTATGACTGTGATTGATAGGTTAGCTTTCCATTCGCATGAACCCCTTAGATTTTTTAGGACTCCTCCCGTCTAGAAAACACCTGCATGAATTCTTTAAGATAGAAAATCACTCAACTTAGGTACCGAAAGGGCGTCGATAGCAATATCGACGTAATCAAATCCCCGAATCTAGATCCCTGGTTTTCGTAGGATCGGACGATCTCTCCCCATCGTCCGATGGGGTTTCCAGTCATATCCTCCAATAAATGACTGGTGGCGACTCCGATGGTATGCACATTATTCACATGTCACCCGACCACACTAAGGTCGATCTCAATTCAAATTTTCCTGACGCGATTTTGTATGGGCCTGAGAGGGCCCGAGCTAAGCCCAGATATCCAATGGGCCTAGCAAACCATTAACTTTCTCGGGATCAGGAAATCTTGGGAGGGTCACAACAAGCACACACAATTGCGTAGAGTATTTAAAAGGAGTAAGATATGGGACGAGGTTGGTTATGTGGTAAGGATGATTATAGATTAGACCTATCAAAATAGGTCGTAAAATCTATTTCTTAATTCACTTGTAAATGAGCTCTCGACCAAAAAAACAAAAACTCATGTATAATGAGTTGAGATGTCGTATGAGTTGATCATATTCAACATATGAGTCTAAACAAAATGAGTTATAAATGAATTTATAGTTTATTTATGCCAAACACACATGATTGTTGCTTCATTTTCTCTCATCCTTACTTGATCTCGAACTCATTTACTTGGCACTATCACCTCAGGTTGAGTGTGATTTTTTCTAAATTAAGTCATATATGGAAGTGTTTTAAGAATATTGGTTGGGTAGGTTCGAGTATGGGTCACTAAATTTGCATTTCATTGAGATGGGTTAAACATGTTAATGTGCCCATTTGAATCAGACCATTTTCAATCTGACCCATACTAATGTAGCTCGCATTGAAGACAAGCTCACTTGATTGAGGAGATTAGCCCACATTTGAGCTCTACAAGTTGAAGAACACAAATTAGTAACCAATAATCTTATTTGCGAGTCCACCCCATAATAAAGACTTTGTCATTCCCTTTGCATTGGAAGTTTGTGAGTCCACCATGTAATAAAGACTTTGTCATTCCCTTTGCATTGGAAGATTGAAGATACCTTGGGACAACTATGAGGACAATAGGAAACATCATTCTCTTAATAGCCATCTAGTTTCTAAGAACTTTAATGTTTTATGGTTTCTACAAAGTCTACCTTTGACGTTAGTCTTTTCGTTTATTTCTTTTTGGCTATAAAATGCCATCTAATTTCTGTAGATGACAGATGATCTTGTGAATGAAAATTTACTTTATACAATTATCCTGAACCTTGAAGAGTTTATTCGTTTGAAAACCTAGAAGAGTTTTCACTTCGTCCTTGAAGAGTCGGGAGTTTTCAAAATTCTGCATTTTTGAAGTGTTGCAGTCATCGATTTAGAAGAATCGATATCCTATTAACTTCCTTAGAGGTTTGGAAGAGCAACCATTGAAGTTCCTATCTATTTCTTATTCTATTTCTTCTGGAACCGTCCCCTTTATCCTCTATTAATCGTTACTTACAGTGCTTATCTCCAAAAACTCAAACACAAAAGTTGTAGATCGAAGAGTTCTCGAAAGAATGGCATTGAAATCCGGTCATTTCAATCTACATTGAGGAAGTTATGTACATTCTTCCAAAGTCGCGCATAACTGAAATTTCCTCTCGTTTTATCATGGAGTTTCTGTGCTCCTAAGTTGCTCTCTTGATTCTTTTGTCTAAGTAGCCTATCTCAAGGCTGCATCACAAACTGGACCAGACACATCCGTTTAATATGTCTACTACAGATCCATTCTTACCCCCACGCAATGTGCAGACCAATTTATTTGGCCCGATTCTCGCTCCAATTCCAAGTGTGGTGTGATTCATATGCCCCATTAAGAAATGGGCAATGAAGTTCTACTTTCGTTATGGATCAAACTATCATTGTTGAGTAAAATCTAACAAAAACCATAACCCATATGGATTTTTCTTAGCTGCTATTTACAAAATCAAGGAAAGATTGTTCAAAAAATCATAAAACTATTACACTTTTGCCAATTCAGTCATAAACCTTTTAATTTTGCTAATCGATTCATGTCTTGCCAATTGAGTCAGTTCAATAACGTAGACATGCCAACCGTCCTACGTGGCTGGCCAATATTGATATGAAATTTCTTGATAATATTTTAATATTTTTTTTTTTTTTCATTTCTTTGTTTCCTTCGCCGGCCGCCGCCGGGCCTCATCCATCGTCCCATGAGAATCATGATATAAATAATTATGTTCCATCGATGATATGACGGTTCCAAGCCCAACCATTCTTTGGCCCACGAAAAAAAAATATAGTTATACGCCACTTTTCATATATAAAATTAGAAACTCATACCTAACAGCTACAGACGAATTAGCAGACATTGGAAGTGCTTGCTAAAATGCCGGAATACAGCCCTAGAGTCTAGAGATCAGCCGGCACTCCATTCGTTCACATCGTTTATCCTTCTATCTACGTCATTTTGACTTCTTTACACGATTATTAAATCGCTTCATCTGTGTACGTGAAATTCCCGTCCGCCTATTTTGCTTGAACGATGAGTTTCCACGAGGGTTACTTCTCACTCTAAAGGATCCATTTTTTTTTTCTAACTAATGCAATCGCATACACTTTTCTCGGAAGTACAATATTCGCAATAATACGATAACATTTCGAAATGTCTCGACTTTTTGGGCCGATCCCAAAATTTCCATTATGTTTTAGGCACGACGAAGCCGATGATAGGACTTTTGTTTTCCCTCTCTACATCGGCATGCATCGTTTTATTCCAAGATAAGTGCATGTGCATGTATCTTCATTGTTTATATGAAGGGAAAAGAAAGTTAAATGATTCCATGCACAAGCCGACAGAATTGTTAGTTAAATCGAATCATGGGCCCTATCGTTATTCATTTTCTAGTTCTCCAATCAGTGCTCGCTTTATTAGTCCCCTTGCGTCACAAAGATTACTTGTGTATATATTTGTATTTATCTAGGTAACCACACTTTGGTGAAAGTAACAAAGAAAGTAGCTAAACAAAGAAATGCACATATATCATACATAGACCAATTAAAATGGGTCATAGAGCCATTTCTCTACCTATATTTGATGGGCCGAGTTATTATATGGTTATTTAAATTCATTAAGTGGGTCATAACCGTGATTAGAATAGTAAAATAGCTTCATAACTTGCTCATGCTCAATCCACCTCTATGGCTTCCTATTCACTTTCCCTCGCCCTCACTTGATATCATGCGCGCTTGCTCTGTGTTTTCACCTCATTTTCGGTGTAGGGTTTTCTATATTAAATCACATATATAAGCGTTTTAGTAATATGAATCGGGTGTGCACGTATTAGGTTTTGAGTCGGACAATTTTTGGCACAGCCCGAACTCGACATGTCCGGTCCCGATTGGCTGGTCTAATCATACATATGCATTTGTACATATATATTCATACGTGCACTTCACCGTCACCAATTTAGGTTCCACTAAGAAAAAGTGATTGCGGTGGAAGGTGGATTATGACTTTGGTTACGTTATTCAGCAAAGTGCTAATAATCAGGCCCCCACATAAAGAAACACCAAAAAAGCACAAGGATTATGAACTATATATAAGATAGATACCCAAACCAAATACTTAATTAAGCTTTTAGACGAATTAAATTAACCCGTAAGGGCCCTAACAGACGCCTAAGAGAGTGGGCCTGCTTATACCGCCCTGGTCTACTCCCAACGAACCCTATTGCGATTCTGAACTTTGACTTTCTCCGGTCGCCATTTGGAACCCTTTTTCCAGCCGCATTTGGGGAAAAATACGATCCGAATGCTCGCTTTTTCTCCGGCATAAAAGTCAACTCTCTCAGCACCCGCGTTTTCGCAGCGAGAGAGAGAGAGAGAGATTTGAGCAACATCCTGATCTTGATGAAAAATAAACCTTTCCTCTATAGTTTGTCATGGATTGATCATATGTTTTTAGAGAAAAACAAATGAACATCTTCTTCTCTGTACAGTATAACTCAGAAACATTCGACGATAAAAACCAGAAGAAAAAAAAGGGAAGAGAAAAAAGATATTAATCAATCATCAAACAGCCCCTTAGAGATCTCTTCTTGCTGGGCTCTTGATCCATCCCGTAATCATGTCCTCTCTTCAATAATCCTATACCCCGAAAAAAATTTGAAAAACTTTGGAACAGAAGAGAAGAGAAGCGACTCGAAAAACTGCAACGCCCTCCAAGTTGGCCCCTCAACCCTCGGGCTCAGAGTCGACGACGTCGTTGTGCCTCTTCGATGGTCCGGAAGGAGGCACCGGCGATCCCTTGGGGAAGTAGTTGAAGACCCGGCCTCGGTGCCGGAAGCTCGTCACGCCCTCTGGATGGCGAGGTAGGTCCGAATTCACTGCGATTTGTGACGCCCGGGTGGTCGCCATCCCGAGGCGGGCGGCCGAGCAAGGAGTCGCGAGGAGCAGGATCAGAACGGAAACACGCAGGAGCTTTGATAGGAGAGTTCTGGATTTCGACGGAGAAGATGGAGATGGAGACGATGAAGAAGCCATCGGGGGCGCGTGTCGGTTTGGTTTGGTAGAGCCTCGTAGGGCTTTGGAGTTTATATAGGATTGAAAGCGGGACGCAAGTTACGCAGTTGGCATGAAATGAGAAGGAAGGATGGGGAGAAAGATAGGAGGGAGGACGTGGAATTTACGCTAAAAAATTGTCAAACCAAGACACGTAAAAGAAATATTTTGCATGAATTTTTCTTTTTCTTATTGATTTCTCGGTCAAATATTTCGATTTTTCTTCGAAGTTCCGGTTCCCACGGTGGCAAAAGTACGAGGACGCTGACGACCGCGTAAAGCATAGTTATGTCATTTTTCTTTGGTCGGTATTAATGTCAAATTAGGTTGGTTCAAACCGATCAAATTTCTGAAGTTACTTTTCCATTCATACGTGCCGCCACGTGATGAGACGAGACCTTTATTTATTTATTTATTCTTGAAAAGAGAAGGAATATGCCCATAGCTGATCTAATATTCAAGTCATAAGTATGAAATAATCGAGGACGATGTTTCATCAAACATCACGAGTGGTGTTCTTGGTAATAACATTCCACACCCCCTTGATTAAAGGAATTTCCTACATGCTCATGGCTCGCGACCATGAGTTTGAGTCGGGAAGTTACACAGAACGCGAGTCGAAACATCAATCGGAATCGCCCCGTGTATCTTCCATTAAGGGTCATCGTGTCGTCTCTCTCCGCTCGGCATCATCGTCGCCGCCCAATCAGAGGACGTCGAATTCGGCGAGATCAAGTTCCTCATAACGTAATTAAGTCCGTCGTGAATAATTGAAAGATTAAATATTCGTGCCGCGATTTCTGGGACAAGAAACCTAATGAGAGTGAGAGAGAGAGAGTTTTCGGTGGGGACGTAATAGTAGGATCGAGCTAGTCCAAAAATCATCCGGCCAAGCTAATTGCTTCAAAGAACGTCACAACTCCAGAAGTCACAAGTCACAAGTCACGTACCTAAGTCCGCCGTCGAAAATTGCTGCGATTTAGCTCGAGCTAGACCTAATTTTCCCCCCCTCGCGTCACCTACTCAATAGGGGAAAATGTGGAATTCCATGCCGATGCGGAAGGGCCAAAGGAGAATCTTTTGCGTGCGAAGCTTTCATAAGAAATGGAGCCTCCAATTCACCAAGTAGGGCCCGCCGATCCTTGGTAACCACACTTGATGGCGTTGATGGGCATCACGATGACTCCTAGCTAATCTCACCACTTCCCTCTCATCCCGTAATCGTCAACTTATCAATAGAAGGGACGACGTCATAAATCGCCCTGGATTTTAGCCCAAATATAATGTGACGTTTGAAATTTTAATTTATTCAATACAACCTCTAAACTTTAACTTAACAAACAATGTCGTCCTCAAACATTGAATTTGTTCAATATAGTCCATGAGTTTTTTTTTTATTGAGCATTGTCGTATAGTTCATCGACTATGCTGGACATAAACTAAAAGTTCAGAGATTATATTGAAAAAAAAAATTTAAAATTTTAGGGGCCACATCGTGTGTCAAGTACATGAATCAAATTGAACAAAATTAAAGAAAAAAAAATCACGGATCGCATTGCAAATCGGATCAAAGTTCAGGGATCATTCATGCCTTCATCCCCTAAATAAGACGATGGTAGATCCAACGAGCTGGCTGGTCTCTCCAAGCAAAATATACGTATAAAACGATCCGAAAATATTTAATTATTTTCCCAAGTCAAAGCGAAGAAAAAATCGCCATGACGTAGGCGATTGAATTTGCCCTTTCCAAACGGTATAGCACGAGAAAAAGAGAGAGGAAGGCGGCAAGAAAAAAGGGTCTGCCTCGGAGGACTTTGAACGGCGAACGGGTTTTTACGTGTTGAACCGGTAGAGGATAACGGGGTCGTCCTTGTCAAGAAGTCAACGCACGCAAGTGGATCCGGACCGTCCGTTTTGGGGGGGAGACGAGGGAATTAGGCGGGAGACGGGGAAATAGATGGCCGCCCGGTGAGACCGACATTCGGAGCAGGTAAACGGTGGGGGCGCAGGCGGTCAAAAAACTGAAATTACTTCGTGCGAATCTCGGACAGAGATTTTTATTTAAGGATTTGCGTGTAATAAAAATACTTTAAATCTTACTTACTCGTCCAAAAAAAAAAAGGAAAAGAAAAGAAAAAGTCGCGGGGATCTAATTTTTTCCGCAAATTAGGGCGCGCACGACAACACTTATGGAGCAGAAATCCGTTCGATAACGCAACTTCTAAAGCGAAAATCCACTTGATTAAATGACTTTATTTTTCTACTCTTCTTGCTCCAGAATTTGCTTCTCTCCATAAATTAATTTATAGAGCACAAGTGTCGCCAAGTGCCCCCTTATGATTTCGCCATTAATTTAATTGATTAATGAAAGGGTCAAGGAGGTAAACAGATTTCCGGGCTACCTAGACAAGCAATTTAAAAAAACAAAAAACAAAAATTACGCAGATCGGATGCAAATTTTTTTTTTCTTGTTCTATTTTTTGGAACACTGTTTTAAGGAAAATGCGGGGGTGTTGATGTTTAAGAATGGGATGGTCATTGAAGGCGTCTCGCAGATGGTCGAAGTGGAAGACTTCTGCTCGCCCTGTTCAAATTTCGGATCATTTTTTCCGGGAAATGCTCCGCGTCAAATTGCAAGATTAAATCAAGCTTTGCCCCTCATCGAAAACGCAGATAGCTTTCGAGGAATTTGACCGCGAAAGCAGCCCGTGCGAGCTCGTTCGTTTCCCGCGACAGCTACTGCGTCCGCGTTGATCTCGTAAATGGGGTCAACCGCGACGCAGAAGGAAGAACGTATCGAATCTAAATCTTTCCCGTGGAGATTCTCGATGGCTTCCGCGGCTTCTCAATTGACGAGTTGCTCTCGTCAAGCGGAGCATCGCTCGGGTCAAGCTATTTTTCCTATGGTAAACGACTGATGTTCGCGTCGACACGCAAATTTCTCCGCGATTTACTTGCTTTCGATGTCAAGAAAGGCTTCGGATTAACGAAAACCCTTCTCCCTAAGGCTCATTCGCTTGCCGCTAACTCAGAAACTAATCCAAAACCGACCACCAGCTCGCTGCCCCAGTCGAAATGACTAAGGAGGAGTCAAAAGATTTAAGTGCTGCGTGAGGAGGGGATCGCTCTAAAGCTTGACCGAGTCATTAAGGACCAAGCCCTACATCTTTGAATGCGGATGGCAGAAGACCTCTCTCCGATTTACTCGCTTTCAAATGTCAAGAAAACCTTCGAATTAACGAAAACCCTTCCGCCCCAAGACTCATTCGCTTGTCACTAGCTCGAAAACCAATCCAAAACCAACCACCAGGTCGCCGCGCGACTTCAGATGACGATTAAGGAGTCAAAAGACGTTCCCCGAGATTTAGGGCCGAAGTAGAAGTGGATCGCTCTACAGATTGACCGAGTCATAAAGAGGAAGCCCTACATCTTTGAATGCGGATAGCAGAAGACTTCAAATGAGATTCCAAGATTCAAAAGCTCCAGTACAATTCGTATCCACGGTCAATGCCACTTCCCGTTCAGGGTGTTTTGTGCTGGATCATGGAGATTAAACGACTTAAGGGGGAGAATTGACCTATAATTAGTAAGAGTCAAAGGTTGGCCGGTGAGAGGGGAAAAGTGTCCAAAAATTCATAAATCTTTCGCGATGGTGTTAATCCAATCCTAAACCTTTTAATGGTGTTAGCTTAGTCCTAAAATTTTTTTTATCACATTTATATATGCCAATTAGGTTTATCTAGCCAATTTTGGCTCGAAATCGTTGATATGGACACTAGTCGTTCTACATGGAATGGTTGGTGCCGAATGTGAATGTTTTTTTTTTAATTTTAAATAATATTTTTGTTTTTTTTAACTTTTTTTTGTTTTTTGGATTCAGGAAGACCAACATAAGTAAAATAAAAAAATTTGAAAAAAAAAATTAAAAGCCTAACTTTGTCCGGTCCTTGGTAAAAAAAAAAAGAAAGTAAAGAAAAAAATCGAAAAAAATTTAAAAAAAAATTGTCCATGTCAATGCTCGCCATGCTATGTAGAAAAATCGACGTCTACATCACTGATTTTTGGACAAAACTGATTTATGGAGTAAATTGGCATAAATACAAAAAGTTTAGGATTAAATTGGCGCAATTAAAAGGTTTAGGACTGAATTAGCACGATTGCAATAGGTTTAGAACTTTCTTGAATACTTTTACCCGGTGAGAGGCATGCATTACGTGTGCTATGAATGAATAGTGCGATGCCCTTAAAATTGTGGCCTTGCAAAATTTGTAAACTCGTTAATTAGGCTCACGTGCCTATCGTATGGACCCGGTGGGGTTGTGGTTGTGGTTGTGGTGTTGGCGAAGAGACACTAAACTGACTCGGATTCCTTTACTTCGCTACCAATTTTGGTAAAGGGAATACAATCAAGGAATTTTCTCGATTCAGATCCAATTTCTTTTTGTGGCGTACCAGTAAGGTGGTTGGCTTAGTGTTCAAATGATCATTTGTCTTTCAAGAGGTCACGACTTACGTCGTGAGTGAACCGCTGAATTGCTCGCACTGCATCACCTAGCTCCAGCATCTACCTCATGTAGAGAGAAATGGGACATCTTATTGGGCGTGTGGCGATGGCTCGCCAATCTCGGACCTTTTGAGTCTCGAGTCGGGCGGACTAGCTATGGTATATGCCGAACACCCCGTGGCGGTGGTGGTCGTACGACCCTCATAGTAACTTGCCCCTCCCGGCACTTTTGCCAGCGTAGAAATATGCGTAATGTGGGTGTGTACGGCGACTTTGGTCTTTGATTATCTTGAAGGGATTCAACTCCCCTGTCCAACTTTCCTTCCCGTCTCTTTCGAATGTAGTCACGTCAAAGCATGTTGCCGTAATCTCCTTGCAAAATTATCTGTCAAAATCAAGAGCGATGCCAGTTCCAACCAACTGCAACTTTCTTAGGCCGTGATTATTGCAACAGTGGTGTATTTTACTGTTGCAACTCGTATTTAGAAGGTATATATAGAAGAATTAGTGTCCATGAGACAATATGTGCGTTCCGACTCTGTCAATCCTGCGGTGCTAAACTAGGAAATGACGGGATTAATTTAGGTTAAGTGGACTGGTTAAGGAATGAGATTAATTTAAGGATCGAATAATCTTGCTGACGAATAGCTTGCGCATAGAGTATTTTAAAAATTTAAAGAAGCGTCCTTCATAAGAAACCTAGGACAAGGGCATAAAAGATGGGTGGCGATGATGATGGAAAACTAAAGTTTCGTCCAATCTCATCAGTTGGACTTGGGACCCAAAAACTATCCAAATCAGTGGAAGAAATTTCAAATTGAATGAAGAATTGGAGACCGAAAGGTAAGTCTCGTTTCACAATTCAAAGGAGCAAGAAAATAGCGTAAACTGGTTCTAATTAATCGCCTAATCTAATAGATGCAAATATCGCTGCGATTAACCATATCATATATATTATGTTAAAAGTGACTTTTACGCATTACATATGTTGAATTTTAATGAAGGGAGATTTTTTTTTTCTTTTTCTAAATGAAAACTCAAGAGTTTTCCAAGAAAAAATGAATGTTGAGAGGTGACAATCTCTTAACAACGAGTACTGAACTTAAGGGTATTACCTCCAGCTAGAATTAATGATATATTCAGATTAGAAATGTTGTTGGAGCAATGTGGACACTGGAGGAGGACGTCTAAAGCGGCGGGGAACAATCGCGATCAACATTTAATCGCACATTTAATTTATCGATCCATGTATGACCCGTGTAATTACTTACTAAATGTAATGAAAAGCAGAATGCACAGATCATGCAAGGTTGGCATCGGAAGGTTTAGAACCGGATTCATGTCACTTTTAGATATTGACCGGCATTCAATTGTTTTCGGCACTTGGAGAGCTTTGATCAGGAGGAGATATATGTTTTAATGGGTCAGAGATTTGTGGATGTGGGTGGTTGAAATTAATGGCAGACAAGTGAGTTTTGGACCTTATTCGTTAGTTGTATGGCGACGAAATCTAAGTTTATATCTGGTTCCGAAATTAATCGCTCATTAACGTTTGACAAGGCACTAACCTCCAAGTCAGGCGTCATTCTAGGACTCTACCAATGGTATACCCACAAGTTCTAGAGAAAAATTGCCAAAAAAACCATAAACTTAGTACGCTTGCGCTAATTTAGTCCCAAACTTTTTAATTGTATCAAATGAGTCTTAAATTTTTTCACGTTTTCTCAATTAAATTCATCCAGTTGATTTTGACCGAAAATCACTGGCATGGACTCCAGTCGTCTTACGTGGCACGATGGGCACTAAAGTTGACATTTTTAACGATGTTGCAATGTATTTTTAAATTTTCATAGATATTCTTCAAATGTATTTTTTTTTATTATTTGTTTCTTTTCCTCTTTTTTTTCCTTTACTTTTTTTGTGAACTAAGGGACAGCAAGGGTGTCACGGCCCTCTTTCAGGCCCTCGCTAGCTAAAGCAAGGTCCCATGAGCCGAAGTCCCGATGCCCTCGCCTAGTTTTGGCAAGGGAGTTGCAACCCTTGCCCTAGAGTTGGCAAGGGCATCTTGGCCATCACCAGCCCTAGGTTAAAAAAAGTAAAGAAAATAAAAAAAAATAAAAAAAAATTTAAAAATTTTGAAAAGCATTAAAGTATTATTTAAAATGGTCATGTCAGCATTGGCGGTGCCATGTGGAATGGCCGGCATCCATTTCAATGATTTTTGGTCAAAGTTGATCGGATTGACTCAATTAATAAAATGTGAAAATATTTAGTACTCAATCGGTTCAATTAAAAAATTTAAAACTGATTTGGCATAAGTACAATATGTTTAGGACTTTTTGGTAATCCTCCCCTATCAATCTCAAACCTACTGTAAGGATGTCAATTTAGTTCTAAAGTTATAGAATTTTCCCAAGTTAGTTTTAAAGCTTTGCACGAAGTAAAAATGTAATTCGTCCGAGAAATTTTTCCCTGGAAATCGTTGCTATGGCAGTGTTACATATAGGATGGCCGGCCAAGATTGGATCATCACGTCAATGATTTCTAGCGAAAATTGATATGAGGAATTATTTTGTAATTTATCGTAAAGGTTTAGGACTAACTTGGAAAATAAAAAAATTTGCGATTGAATTTACATCTGTACAATAGGTTTACTAATAATTGGGTAATTTTCTCAATTTTACTTCGACGCTCTCTTTGGAGACATCCAATAAAACTCGTAGTTCACATAAGCATTATTATTTTTATTTAAAAAATCAGATTAGTTGTGGTAATAACTCGAAGGAGAGTTGGTAAATAAAAAATAGTCGGTAATCTATCAGGCGAAACAATGGTACATCACACAAGCAATGTCGGCAAATTCGTATAAGAGTCGAAAAACTTAGGGCGTTTTGTTATAAAAACAATTAAAAGTTGGTAAATTGACAATCAGAGGTGATAAAAAAAAATAAACGTGGATGATTAACTCGATCTGGAGTTGGTACCACAAAACTTCTTCATGATTTAATTGGAAAAATTGCTAAGTCCCTGAAGTAAGATTCGTAAATTCACTAATGAGTTGATAAATTTCAAGTTTTTATAAGAAAGAAAAATAAAACTTGGCAAAAGATTAAAAAAAAGGGCCCATAATATCCAAACTGTCAAAAAACTTCATAAAGTTTTGGCACCGATAAGCCATCAGTTAATCCTATGGCCAGTAATCTTTTTTTTTTATCAACAGTGTTTTAGACTTATCAGCTCTTTCGGACATATACCCAAATGGAAAATCATAATTTTAAGCGGAATAATAACAAACAGGAGTTAAGCTCTCATGTCAAAATTTCGACTTGTTGCGAAATTTTCCATTAAAGCATAAAACTAGCACAACCTTTATAAGCTTTTGCACAAGGATGGAAAATCAATATCACAAGATAGTTGAAAACAAACATGAATCTACCTCATTAAGCCAGTCATGCATGAGGTTCAAGAGGCGTGCAAGCATCTCCCTTTAATAATCTAAAAGTCCAAGTTTTTTTTTAGCTTTGTTGACATTTGAAAGATGACCAATGCATTTGGCATTTTATAGGGATGTTTTAGTCGCTAGACTAACCCAATCAAGTCATCGGTGAAAAAAATACACAAGTTAGATCGAGACAAGAAATGCTCTTCGACCTCGTTTGGTTCCACGCACAAGAAACCCGAACGGATTCTCATTCCAAAAAATGGGATCGCTTGCGATAGGGTTCCATTTTTCATTGTTTGGATGATAGAATACTGTGACCTATTTTCACCAGATTATTCAACCATTTATGCATATCTTATGCATGCATACAAAGCCAGCCAAGTCTACTCTTAATATAATAGAATAGAGTTCCTCAATGCCGTTTCTCACGACTTTGGAGAAAGATAAAAGACACGTTCCTTGCAAGATACTTGCTTACAATAAAATATTATATGTGCGACAGAAAGAGAAGATTTTTGTATGACTATAGGGAAGAAAATGGAGAAAGGGGAAGTGAAGGTCCTCTCTATTCAAAATCACTGGGACATGATTCTTTGGTTTTCATTTTCATGTATTAGTGAATTGCCTACCTTCCTTGGAAAGGTACATCTCTTTCATTATTTTTCAATTTGGGGCAGCTAGGAGGACCCCAAGATCCATACAATATCTTACGGATCCGTAGTTCAATTAAGTTCTTGTATTTGATATGTGCAGTAGTTCCTAAGCCATAGTAATCTCTACGTAGTTAACGAAATTTGAATACATGACATATAGTTTTTTCTGAATTGAAAATTTTAATATCATAACCAATTATGTTAATCCTGAAGTTTCAATTGTGGGTTTTGAAGGCGCATTCCTGAGATGTCCTGGTTGTCACTTTTAGAGGTTTGGATCGAGACGCTAACCTATCCCGTTTATCTTGCCATTATTACCTTTTTAGGGTCAAATTTCGTACGATTCATTATCTCGTTGCAGCCATTCTTCAATCGTTGCTCCTTCCCTTTTTGGTCCTAACAATCATGACCGCAAAAGCTCTTTTTGGGCTGATTATATTATTTGGAAATGCAAAAAGTCGACTAAGTTTCATTCGTTAAAGTAATCTGATAGATAAGATTGAATTTCTTTTAATATGATTATAAGTGGGCACCTCAACAATAAACGAGAAGAGCCCACTTATAACCTTTGTGTGCTTTTCTTTTAGCTCGTATGCGGTGCAACGTGATTCGTTACAAATTGTAACGTACGTCCACTGTTAACAGTGTTTTTAAAGCTGCGTTACATTCAAAAATGCAAATTCTCTTGTTCAATCATGATTTTTCTTTATTAAATTCTCGTGTGGTGAAAAGATATTCATTACAACGTGAAGGTTTTTGATTAATCAAGTGAGTCATAGTTAGAATTTTGGAGTGTGCGTATTGTCAGCCCATCACCCTTAATTTTATAATATATATATATATATATATATAAGAATACTGTATAAAGCGTAACATTAGATGATTTCAAGAATCAAAAGTTCTCTTCTGTGATTTAGGAAAATATCGAGACTCTTACTCGAATAATTATTCCAATTGGAGAATTTTAAGCGTGTAATTTCCTATATGTTGTGTGTGATTTCACAAAATTGCCTAAGAAACAGCATGATACTAAGAACTTCTGGTATATGCAAAGATTGAGGGCATAGGATGTCGGGCGGAAAGAAATTATGCTTGGTCAAAAGTTGGCTCGAATTTGTGCAAAAGTCACACGAAATAGTTTTTCAAAATTTTTCTCTATTTGATGAATTGAAAACATTGGGTCACAGGCTTTCCGTGAACGAAAAAATCGAGTAAATGATAAGTCAGAAATACGTATCTATTTTCAAGCAGACGGTAGGTTATCTTCGAGTCTAACATGCGCGCACAGCACCTCCGTCCAAGGTTGCTGCTCATATATCCGCCATCTCCCCTTTGCCAGTTGCACTTGGTCACGGAGGAGCTCCAGCATGTCAACGTGCAGAGATCGCCAAGCGCTGGGACTAAGTCTCAGCCTCCGCCTCGCCTTTGCGTTATCCTCCTCCATCCGAACTGCATCTAGGGAAGATGGGCGGGGAGGCAGTCCCAACCTGACAATCTTTCTCGAGCATTTTCATGAACAATAACATCTCAACACCCTTTACAATCATGAGCCCGAGAACCATAGTCACTTTGGTGGCTCAGCCGAACTCGGCTACAGGGTTATGTTATCGGAACTTCTAATGAATTGCGGCAAGGAAATTTTCAGTTATGCTCGGACGTGTCATTCGATACGATCACAGTTATTAAGGATCGCAGAAGTTTTCAGTTATGAGGACGTGCCATTCGATACGATCGCAATTATTAAGGCGGAGTTGAGATGGTGTTGATGGGACCGACGGATAATTATACATATTGGAGCACAGACAAGTTATGTGAAGTGATTCGAAAGAAGAAAGTGCTTTGAAGTATAATCTAGATACAGAATACTTATAATATGCATTTGACATTAGAAAAATAAACCTTATTTTTATTGAGAAGATAATTTATAGTGTATATGATAAATTGGAAAACAACATTTCGAGATGTTTAGCTTTAAAAAAAAATTGAAAAAAGCAATAAAAATAAACTAACTGAACTAAATTCTCTATTTTTAGAAATACAAGAATATTCATATTATAAAGCCTTTGGCTACCAATCTCCCTTCCAAAAGCATATAGGTAGGACCTTTGATAGAGAACGGGGAAGGGGAGAAAATTATACTGGCGCCGCTTTGTTTTTAGGCTCAAATACTTTCCGCGTCGACCAAGAAGTACCCCCCTTGAACTAGAGTGGAATTCTGAAACTTCTTTGGCTTAGGTAGATTTGATACAAAAGCCATCTCTGTAACTGTGACAACCTGAATTTTCGCTAAATAGGATTACAAGAGGAATAGGTTAATTTGGGACTTTACTTGTTGGCCCAAAGAATTATTGACAGAAGCACAAGGGCGCCCAGTGGTTAGTTCCGGTCCCATAGAGTTTAATTATGCGAAAAATTAGTGCATTTTCTTCATTGTGGGCCGAATACACATGGAAGCACGCATGGTGGACAAGGGGCACCCTTGCCCCTGTAAAAGCGATTGGTTTCTTGTCTTTCTTTCCTCTTGGAGGATCCCGTTGATCTCGATCCCACCCACCCACTCTCAATCTTCCCCTGCCCTCGCCGTGTGGAGGATGAAAGAGACGAACTTGAGCATGGCATTTTGGCGGTCTTGAGGTGGTTTTCAAGTGTGGAATTAAGGCGAGTAAACTTCTAACTCATTAACTGTCAAATTGTTGATTCTTGATGCATGTCTTGGAATTTAGTTTGATAGACTCCTTTGAGCATTGTGAAAGCTAGTTTTGTGAACGGATCGTCGTATTGAATGGTGATTGGTGGTCGACCTCACAGGGGTCTTGGCTTTGGTGGCGCTTGGTGCGTACGATGGATCTTAAAGTAGTTGCATGTTATAGCTAATGAGCAGGTTTTCTTCATCGAGGGCTGAAAGGGCTACATTAGTGGTTTGATCGTGTCGAAAGACGACTGTGAAGTTGGTGTGGGTGATTGAAGTGCGGGCATGGGGGCGGATGGCCCTGAACTTGTTAGCATGTTGCTTCTGCTAGTGTGATTAGCATCCTTGAGTGTCAGGTTAGAGTAATTGACGCATGGATCATCGAATTGGGAGGCGAAATGAGGTTGGCTGCGTAGATGGGAGTTTGGCTATGAGCTCTACAGGAAGGATAGAGCAATTCTATGCATTGCTTGTTTATTTTTAGGGCTTGAATGGATTTTAGTTTGCTCGGATATATGGCCGAATGTGATGTATGACATGTTTGCTTAGTGATTGACATTTCCAATAGCTGGCGCGTTAGATATTTTACTCGTGAGGTTTGAGTTCAACCTTGTTCGTTACATTCTTTTCGGATTATCTAGATTAGGGGTGAGCAACTTGGTCCACCCGAACGGGACTAGTGATCCGGTTCCCGGTTCTATAGAGGTCCGGTCCGATTCTCGGTTTCTAAAATTGGGACCGGTAATCGGGCGGTTTGGTTCTCGATTTTGGGTTTCTAGGACCGGACTGGACCGCCCGGATCGGACTGGTCTTTTAAATTTTTTTTTCCTAATTCGGTCCGTGAATCTCTTTTGGCTCCTTGGGCCTCTTATTTTTTTTCTATTGGGAAGTCATTTTATATAAATATTGAAGTTCTATAACTTTATTAATTTCAACAATTAGAGAATAATTTTGGTTATATTTTTTTTTTGTCGGGTCCGGTCCGGTTCGATCCATTTATCAGTCCGGTCTAGTTCGGTTCCCGGGATGGTCCGGTCTGGTCCGATTTCCGGTTCTGACAAATTGAGAACCGGGACCACCGGTCCGGTTCCCGGTTCTTGAGGGGAACCGGACCAGACCGAAAACTGATCACCCTTAATCTAGATAGTGAGGATGACGGTGAAAGGTAGCGAACATAGATGATGGTGATTATGGATCAAGAGGAGAAGCCTTTAGTTACTTCCCAGTTGCTATCCTTTGTTGAGAAATAATGTAACCAACAGGTTTATTGTTTATGTGTGAATGTGATACTGGTAGGAAACACTATAAGGCCATACCTTAAGTGTGTGCCTATCATTGGATTGCTTCGTATGATGGTCTGCTTTCATATAGTCTTCCGTATGCGTCATATTCTATGTATTATAAGATTAAAGCAAACTGCGTACTTAGTATGTTAGCGGGTCTGGGATGCTACAGTAACGTGTTCACGTCCTTTCTTCAGTGGATACTGGCATTTATAGAGAGCTTTAGGCGCATGCCTCTCTCTTATTGTCCATTCCAATCTTTCGGCTACCTTGATTAGATGAGCAAATGTATGGTAACCTAAAGTATTCAACTTATCAAAGTAGTCATAAGGTAGTGCCTTCAAGAAAATATCTATTAATTCATCCTCAAGAATTGATGGATTGACCTAAGTGGCCAAAGCTCTCCATCTTTGGACATATAGATGAATAGCTTCATTTTTCCCTTTGAAAGTTTTAATCAAATCCTCTCTTGTTGGAGCAGTGGTCATATTGAACTTATACTAACTCAAGAATTTATCGGCCAGATCTTCTCAATCATCAAAATCTTCAATATCTAGCTCGATGTACCAAGATAAAGGCGCACCAGCTAAGCTTTGTTGGAATTCTGGTTCGTGTCAGACGTGTTAGAAGGAGTAGGATTGACATCGGGTGCTACCATGTATTTCCCTTGCATCATGATCATCATGGCCTTAATCTCTTCCACTAATGTTGCCACAAGATTCATCTAGTTTTTGACATTACCAACTTGCAATCCTAGCTCTTCTTGTTCCATTCTATCCCAAAGACGAGTTCGAATTTGCATCCTTGTGCTTTGAAATCACTTGTTGATGATAAGAGTAAGTTAGAATCAGTGAAACGATAATGGAAGCCTGAAAACTTAAAATTTTCTCAATATCATGATTTCTAGTGATCCACAGAGGAAAAGGGTTCAATGTGAGCCTTAGCCTCACATTTAGAGCTCTTGTCAACATTCGTCATATGAAGACATTTTATTAAGAAAAATGTAATCCATGATAATCGTTTTTGAATGGTTTCAATGAAAAACTCCAATATGCATAAATGAACTCAAAATGAGTCTATTATTAAAAAAAAATCTTTTTTTGTCGATTTAAACGAAAAAAACTCTTAAAGAGCATTCAAAAGACTCAAAATGCAACATTCGCATGTTCTAAACTCAAATGGGCATCGGCTATCCATGTCTGAGACGTTTGGTGACTAAGGTATCGTCAGCATCTCCAGAATCATCCCATTCCCAAAGTTGAGATTCTTCGTCTTCTTAGAGAGTAGGTGGCCCCTATCTTCTAGTATGTATGGTTTTATCTCAGGCACGTATGAACCAACAATCGCAATAAAGGCCAGAAACATTCATGAGTGAACATCCCGAAAATTTTATTGTTATGTGATGAGGAGGAAGACGTAATTGTTGTATACATAGCGTACACAATACTGGTAAATGGCAATAGAATATTTCTTGGTTTCATTTAAGTTTTCGTCTAGGCTCATTTCATCAAACGAAAGCCTTAACATTGTCATTGTCATTAAAAGTCTGACCGAGTCATAAAACTTTCGTATTATAGAGTTACATCTTAAAACTTGAAAACATTGCACAATCAAGTACCTCATTCAGGCTTGCCTATATCATGCTAAGTAGCACCGACATTGACATGTAACACAACACAATACGATATGTCGACACGTCATTCTGAAAAAATAGAGAATTTCGATATGTTGGAACATGTTGTATATCACATATATATTTTTTATATATACATAATTATATAAAAATATTATGAGTTTTTTTTTCTTCATGTGTTAAGGATTCACGATTTTTTTTTTGCTGACTAAGTATATTAATTTTTGGGTAGTTGGATATATGGTTTAAGTATGTATATATGTATAGTCATAAATCTATATTTTGACATTTTATTTATTGAAAACACTTGAAATTGACACTGTGGTTGTCGAAATGGCGTGTCGAAATACTGGACTCGCATGTTGCCGGCATGTTTAGAGCAATGACTACGTGTGGATCACATGTTAGAGAGTGTCGAGAGAGTGTTGGAGTGTCGGAGAGCGTCGGACATGGCAAAGAGGCCTTTGGAGCGACACGGAGGCCTCTGGAGAGTGTCGATGCTTCCTAGATGTCATGCGGAGGAAAAATCCAAGGCGGCCATTTTCATTATTTGCTCTCCTGCGTGGCTGCAAGACACAAACCCCTTAAGCAATGTGGAAGCCAAACGTTTTAAGAGCATTCTGCCATGAAAAATGGTGGTTCCTTGCTATTTTAGATTGCCACTTCTAGACAAAGGATTCAAGAGATCGAATGATCTCAAACATTAAGCATCGCATTGCCCTAGGAAATAGTCCCAAAGATAAGTTGTGACTTGTCTAGGGTTTGAGATGTTTCGACACAGTCGAACATTACATATCCTGTGGAGCTCTTTCATTGCACACAAGGAATTTGTGTGTGTGTGTGTGTGTGTGTGTGTATTAGAGTACATCATAAACATTAAAGGAGGATGTCACGCCCCGACCTTCATGAGCGCGCGACATCTGCACGATGACGGTCGATACATGCGACATTCCAAGACTGTCGCCGACCCAGAAACCTTAATATCCAAGTAAAACGCTAGCGAAAGCGATATCTTATTCCTGACAACGAATGAGTAAGGATTAGCGCAACCATAATACCTCATATATACATAATCCCACTCACTATTATACTTGAATGTCACATTTACAAAGATTAACAACAACAAACAATCCAAGGCGACCATATTCATTAGCAACCATCAATTCAACATCAATTGTTGTTGTCAGCTGGGTATTTCACCACTTGGATATCAAATCTTGTGGTATTCCTGCCATGCTTATATCCTAGGGATTGAAAGGTAGAGGAAATCACCATGAGAACACATCTCAGTAAGCTCACCCCTAATCTTATTCAGGATATTACATACCCTCAGATTCAACTCTAACATGCTTTCCTAATCGCTCGGGTCACAAACAAGAAATAAAGGCAAACGAGAAATGGCTTATCATCGAAATAGTCAATTACGCCAATAATTCATATCTACATAGGGATCAACAATGTAAATGCATGCACATACCATGCTCAAATTCCAGTCTCGGCTCTTTAGCCAACTCAACCCACGTTAAACGTATCAGGTCCGTGCCATTTTTTACACTAAAATATGTATTTTAGGCTCACAATATCTCAATAATTGACTCGAAATACAAATGGACAGCATGTGAACAGTATTCTAGGCTCCTGAACAGTATTCAGGGTGTCTGAACAGTAATTTCAAAACACTATTTGGCCCTTTTTTGCTCTAAATATCTCAAAAATTCATTTTTCGGTACTCGAACCTCGCGGGACCCACATCAACCACCTCAAACAACATGAATCCAATATGGACATCAACCTTTCACAAATCCACAGCATATTCACAGCCTATAGAATTTAATTTCCTCGAAATACGCCAATTCCAACAATTTTTCTATACTGATCTACTTCGGATCGTACTTTAGAATCTATTCAAGAATCATCTAACATCCTACTCGAGGCTTAGGGGGTTGGCTTACCTCAACGAGGCTGATTCAAAGCCGAATGGGCGACGAAATGATGAATGGCCCGGCGGTGATCGACGGGGTGGAATCCGACAAAACCCAAGGAAACCAAAGCTGTTCAAGGGCTGAACGGGGTGGTTCACAAGCTGAAAATCCATATTTTCACATGAAAATGAGCTCTAGGGGTCGATGGAGTCAACATATATCAACGTGGGCTATATGTCAAATTCGGGTAATAGAAAATTGGTTCGTCGACTTAAACGGAAAAATAGATTTGGAAGGTCAAACGACTTCGAATCGAAGTGATTCAAAGTTCTGTAAACTCATCTCGGATAGGAATACAATATATCCAAAAATCATAAAAATCCAATTGTTGGATTTCCATCGGTGGATGATTGAAATTGGCAGCAAAAAACTGAAACCAGCAGGGAGAGAGAGAGAGAAAGAAAATCCGAAAATTTTAGAGAGAGAAGAGAGAGATTCTAGTGATAATTATGGAGAGAGAGAGAGAGAGAGAGAGAGAGAGAGTGTTTTATGGATTTGGCCTCAATTATTCGAGTCACTATTCATCGAAAATGACATAAAGTTGAACAAATTGACTGATTTTTGAGCTATCAATGAATTTTTGTGCTGATAAAGCTTGAACATCAATAATTTTCAGTCAAAGTTGGTCAAAATGGTCAAAAAGATGACCGACGAGATATTTCTCGAAATTCGTGAAATTTCAAGATCAGTAGGGGCTCAATCAGTGTTGATTTAGCTCAATTGCGATCGAAAAAGAACTCGGAATACCACCGAATAAATTTTCTAGTTTTAATAAAATTATTAACACTCTCTAGCCATTGATTTTAGCACAAGCCGGGAGCGAAATGGCAATTTTTAATTTTGCTTTTTTCTCTAGGCATTTCAATGCCAAGCTATCAATTCACGTCTTTCGAAGTGATGTCCAAATTTTAATTGCGAGATATTCATGAAAACTCGATTATCGAAACTCAGAATCTGATTTTTGGCCACATTCATATGATAGCGACTCTAGTAAATACTCAGACTAACGGGGGATTTTTAGAAGCTACATGTATCAACCTGCAATTAGGCCCACGTACTTAAATTCCTAGCTAGTCATTCTTCTTTGGTTGGTCATCTCGAAATGATCAATTCCGAGCGAGATTTAACTATAGTATATCAATGAAATATATATCCATTTTATTATAAATTTCGAAAATGGGTCGAATTTCAAGATGTCACGGAGGAAGTGAATAGCAATGAGTATTTCATAAATTGAAAATTCACTTATAGCTCGGAAGACCTCATATCAATGATCCTCCACCTCAGATTTGACGTTGCCCCGGGTCACAACCGCCCCTGCCAAGTTGCGAGGGGGAGGGACGACGTGGGACCTCGGATGGCGGGAGCGGCTGCGGCTCGCTGCCATTATTACAGACGCTATTAACTTTAACAACCAAATCACTTTTATTTATACTTTGCCCTAGTTCATTCCACTTTCCCCAGGCTCCGTGTAGCCGATTTCAAAGCTTTCCAAAGCACGACTCCACCCAAGACACACTCGGCATCTGATCACTTGCACGTAGCCACCAACACTTTCCTTGGTGGGAGCGATGGCCTACGTCCATGAAGCAAGGCCATGTTGTCGAAGAAGAGGACGTCCCCCTTCTCCCACTTGAATTGGATGCTCTCCTCGTCGAGGATCTCGCCGCACCGCTTCACCACGTGGTCTGGGATCTCGGTCCCGTCGGCCATCGTGGCCGAGCTGATCTCCTTCCCGTGCATCCCCACCACCGTGTTGTACCACATCCTCCTTTCTTTCCTTCCCTCGAACACCCTCGTCAGGGATCGTGGGCAGATGATCGTCTTCAGTCCACCGTCGGGCAGCCACTCCACGTCCATTCCCATGGCCTTAACCCTTCAAAAGATCATGCACAATGGAATGAAATTGCAATTTCCCTCGCTAAACCTTTTTTTTTTTTGGGTAAAGTTCCCTCGCTAAACTTTTGAAAATCAAAATCAGATAAATGCTGACGTTTTCGCTGTGCTACATTAGTCAATTTATCTGTAGATATTGTAAAAATCCAAATTATGTTATCAAGGGTCCTAATCGAAATATGAATGGCATCATTTTCAATTATCCACTCTTCTCCCCCTACAAAATAAGATTTTCCACTCGAGCCTCAAATATTACACACTGCAAGCCAAACTCAGGTATGCGACCACGGCTCGTATAAAGGACACAATTTGTGTGAAATTTGATTTATACGGGCTTTCCTGTATACATAAGAAAAATTGTTATGAAGTTCATGTTAGAAAGGAGAGTAAAAATTTTGGAATCAAACGGTCACATAAAAACTTAAATTTTATGCAGATTATGTATAGACTATCAAACTCCTCTACGAAAAGTGTCAATTTCTTCCTGCTTCAATTTCGTACCCAGTACTGAGCTATAGTTTGCGAAAATTAATGCCCGTCGTGATGACGAATAGTATATGGAAATAATCACGAATGTGTACGAGCATACCTTCTCTCGGCTTCGGCTGGGTCGGGGGTGCCAAAAGCATCCTGCCAGCCACGGCCCCTCATGGAGGAAGTGTCATTGCTGCTCGGGGCGGTGAAGGTGTACTTCAGCCCCTTCTTCTCCATTTCCTCCACCTCCTCCGGGAACTCCTCCAGCATCCGCTCCGTCACCCGGAAGCTCGGCACAAATGGCGTCTGCCCACCCTCCGGTGGCGGCACCTCACAGAACAATATCACTTTCTTGGGGTTTTCCTTGAACTGTTGCATCAACAGTAGTTGATGTTCGTTTTATAATCAGATCCAATTTAGTTTGGTCACCACTCAACAGGAGAGTGACTCGATTGAAAACAACTTCTGCCCAACTTGGAAAGCCGAAGTCTACTCTCTACAAGGAACTAGTCAATCTCAATTAAGAAATTATGAAATTGAATTATAACGCGCGATTGCTGCACGTAGTTTTTAACTAGTTTTTGATTGAACTGAATATATCTAATTTGTTCTCAAACGAACATGTGAGAAGCGGACAAGAGAAAGCAGACGAGAAAAAGGACATACTTCTATCAATCATACAATTCCTTATTGAAGAGTAAATTTCTCATTTAAATTCATTGAGGTGATGAAATGAATAAACATGTGAGAAAAGTTAAAGTCGGACACTCCCATTTGAATCCTGATGCATTCCATTCACTCCGTTAGATTACTCAACAGCGAGACGAACTTGTTTCGATTGGCCCTCAGATTTCCTCTAAGATATAACCCAGATCAACTAGAATCAGCAATGCAGCGAATCCAACTTTCGTGACGCGACGAATCAATCTAACTCGATATTGGATATGCATCTTGAAACTTCAAGATTAACAAAGTTCGCCGGTGCGTATAAGAGTGAAATCTATGTCAAAAGCCAAAAGATGTATGAACTGATAAACTCACGAGTGACAATCACGTTAAGGGAGCAGGCGATGAAAGATGTATTTTTATTTTTTATTAACACAGTCACTCACCAGAACCATCTCGTGGTGGTAGTATATGAACTCCGACAGTGGGCCCTCGTTCGCCGTCCAAATCCGCTTGTAGATGTGAGTCCTCGGTGCGGGCCCGATGTAGCGGATGTCCTCCCACCCGCAAGCCTCAACGATCTCGTTGAAGTCCTCGGCGTTCTTGACGTCGAAACCGCGGAGCAGAACGGCGCTGTTCTTGATGATCATCTGGTCGAACCATTCCCTGTTCTTCTTCAGGGCAGCAACAAGCGACCCGGCGTCGCCTCTGGCGGGCTCCGGCGGGAGCAGGACGAGGGGCATCACCTCGCCGTCGACCACCTTCTGGCCTTGGCACTCTCCGATCTTGAAGTCCTTGCCGGCGAAGGCTTCCATCGCGATAACAAATTTGGCAAGTTATTGCACTCAAAATCTCTCTCTCGCTCTGTCGATCTCGAGTGTTGAATTCCTTTTCTGGCTTGTGTTTTTTTCACGGAGTTTGATCCTGGGGTGGTGACTTATTTATGTAGGCGAGCTTGTGGTGATTGGTTTTCGGAGGAATTAAAGTACATGTTTAAAGTAATCATAGGGAGGTGTCGTTCCTGATCATCGTGATCATCAGGAATCAAGAGAACTAATGGCACGACATGTCGAAGATTCTTCGACATGTCGTCTTGCGAGAGAGCTGGAGTTGTTTGGGGTCTAGTTGTCCGATCGGCTTTTGTCCCAAACCGAGCATTTAGCTAATAAGCCAAGTGTTCGCGTCTTTGAGACTCGTCTCCACGCAGTTCCTTATTAATAACGCCTAATTTCGAGATCATTACGAGCGCCACGAGGGAATTACTCAAGCTAACTAATAGTAAAAATAATAGTTTTCGAGACACTTCTGAAAATGAGAAAATTTTCTCATCTTGACCAAGTTACCTATTTTGAATAGCAGATTTTTAAATTTCCAGAGCACGTCTGATAAGATTTTAACAAATTCTCCAGAGGTATTCTTTGACATTTACCTTTTGTTTTATGAAGTTTGCGCTTGTTTAGAGACAATCATCACTAATGTCCTGAATTAAATGGGAAAAGTTACCAAAATAATTTTAAACCTATTGCAATAGTGCCAATTCAGTCTTTTTTTTTTTTTTTTTGCTAGTTGAGTCCTAAATCTTTTTCATTTGGCAAGGGCGAGGCTAGTTTTAGGACCGCAAAGCCCTCGCTTGGCACAAACACAACAAAGAAGGAAGAATAAAAAGAAGACAAGATAAATGAAAAAATCAATTAAAAAATTTCAAAAAAATTAAAAAAAATGAAATGCTATTAAAAATTGGCCACGTCAGCGCAAGCTAGCCAAATGGACTGAATCGGCACAAATGTAAAAGACTTAGGATTGAATTGGCCAAAAAAAAAAGAAGATTTAAAACTGAGTTGACACAATTACAATAGGTTTATAAATGTTTTGGTAATTTTACTGAATTAAGCGCCTCAAGAACATTTATCAAACGCATTTAGGGTGTTGAAAAATTACGAAACTGGACGAAATAGATATAGGAAAAAAAGTCAAGAGAGACGTTGTTGGAGAAGGGCAGCCGAAGCTCAACAACTTCATAACAAGTACGTCGAAGAGGGAGCTCATGCGGGTGTCGACTAAATGAAATATGTCAACGGCAATTAGGGTCCAATTAAGCGTCGGCGTGTAGCGGACGCTGCTTGCGAAGAGTCCCGCTTTAATTCGATGGTCATGAAAAGAAATGGTATATACTCCTTCATCCCCCGCCAATGGCGACAATTATGAGATAAGCTTCGACAGACAGCGCTTAGAGCACACGCTTGTGCTTATCTACGTGAGCCTGCGAGATTAACAAATGTACTGTTCAAGGAAGGAGTATTTTCACACAGGACACAGCTCTTGTGAGCCGACGAAGTTGTTTCTTTGAGATCCCAAAAGACTTTTTTAGCATCAGCCAAAAGGCCACTGAGTATGACCCTCGTGTAGGACCTAGGATTCTCCGAACGAGGAGTGAATCAATCAAACCCGCATAGGAATCATAGCGATCGGACAAGTCACGTCGATCCAAACGTTAGTCCAGTTAAGTAGACATTGGATAGAACCAAAACGAGACAGCGTGTTAGTGTTATCAACAGCTCACCTAAAGACAAACTTTGGGGCTTTTTCCAACCAATTTCTTGAGTGGTGATTCGTCCGCTTCACCGGGAGAACTCAGAAGGGACGGCCCCGCGCTCCGAGGGAATGCGCACCATTCCAAATGGAACGAGCCAGGAGCCCCCTCTTCCTAGTTTGAATAGGTTCCAAAAACTTCGTTCAGATGTAGGTTTATAGCCGTCCTCAGGAGCAATGTGGATTGTTCTTTGATGATGTAGAAAAGCATTTGATACCGCCTGTCGTGACCTAAAAATCGAATGATTTTCTAATTCTTAGGTTAATGGATTACTAAGTTAATTAAGTGAATTAACTAACCTAGCTCAAGCTCTCCCAAGCTCTACCAACTCGCAACTTAGGTTCAATCTTTAAATGCAAAAGATTTTTGATAGGAGTCGCCACTAATCATTTGTGGTAGGTCGATTAGAAACCTAAATAAAATAGTGGGAGAACTATTCTATTTCTACAAACCAAAGATTTTGAGTTCGGGACTTGGTTACGCTAATATTTTTATTAATGCCCTTTCGGTACCGATTTCATGAAAACGTTTAGTTTGGCAATTTCGATGAATTCTCACTTGAAGTTCAAAGGTGTAATTTTTTTTAGGATTTTCTTTTTATGATTTTTTTAATTTTAAAATGATTCTCGAAATTAAAAATTACATGAAAAAGAGAGTGAACTGGCCCAAGATAAACTTATAATTTTCGGATTTAATTTGCATTAATTTCCAAAAATTTTAAGACAATCTTTTTACCCTACGTCTACATCTTTTAAAAGTTTGAATGGATTTAAAAGATTTTATTGAGTACAATCCATGAAATAGGATTTCTACGAAATCTTATCTTTCTTTTTTTTTTTAGTTTTTTTAGATGAAATTTAAAGTTCAAGTTGCAAAAATTAAAAGATAATTACCGCTATTTCTTTCGAATTAAGTTTCGATCTAAAGCCTGATTGATCGACCTAAAATTCGAAATGCCCGTTATGAAAATAATTCTATCTAAAGCCTGATAGATAAACTTATTTCCATGTATGCAGTTGCGGATTAGGAAATTTCCTAATCAATCACATTTTTGAAATATTTTGGATATTTTGAGTATCTTCAAGAAATTTCCAGATTATCACGAGATTACACAAAATTCCCCAAAATTCATAAATATTTCAAAGAATTATGTATGATATCTTC
The DNA here is from genome assembly GCA_016432845.1 of Psidium guajava. NCBI lineage: Eukaryota > Viridiplantae > Streptophyta > Magnoliopsida > Myrtales > Myrtaceae > Psidium > Psidium guajava. The sequence goes on along the minus strand of CM028228.1, from coordinate 7,572,943 downwards.
TCAAGATATGATTCGAATATTTCAGCTAAAATCAATCCTCAATATCTTAGAGATATGCTTGAGATTCGGTTGTTCAACAATTAAATCACAAGATATACTCAAGTTCGGATAGAGAACAATATCCAAGACAAGATATGCAGAAATTTTCCAAAAAGATAACTCTAGATTCAAAGATATTCATAATATCCGCACAAAAATTCAGATTTCAAGTCTGGTAATTATCACATGAGATATCTTATTCGAAAAAAATGGCTTGTCCTCATCTATCAAAAGATTCAAAACATTCAAATTAATGAAACGATTTTCAAAATATTTTTTAGGACAAGAAAATTACCTAATTCCGAGCTTGAATCGAAAACTTGATGAACAAGTGAGCTAGTGAGCCAATCGACGATAACTTGTGCACGCCTTTGGATTGACTTGGTGGGGGCACGTGCACATGAGACTCCTCGACAGAACAGAGGTACCATCGAGCCTTGGACCGAGCGACGTTGGAGGAACCCGGTTCGCAAATGCCTAAACTCAGGGACAAGTTGATTTATCTCGGCTGAACAAGGATGACTGGTTGTATTGTTCTCAATCACAGCAGTACTTTAGGCCACCGAACAGCAAAGAGATAATGGCATAAAAGGACAAAGAAAACCGATCCACTGAAGTAGAACCTCTCTTGATTTCTGCCCTTTCGCACGAACAGAATTTTCTTTTTTCCCCTCACGAACGGCCGTGCATGACAATTGTGTGGCCTCTATTCCTCCTCTCTCTCTTACGATTTCTCTCAAGAAAGCCAATTGGTCCCCCCTTTGTGAATGTCCATAACATATGTATATATAGGCGTGAGATTAGGTTTTCTTGCTCATCTATCTTTCCTATTTTAATTCAAAAGATATATTCCGATATCTCCAATAATCTCCGATATTATCAAATCAATTTGCTCATTTGTCCTTTAAGATTTGAAATATGATAATATCCAGATTAATTGCCCCCCAAACCAATATTTCGGAAAGAAATTAATCTTTTCTGTCGCCGGTGGTCGGATAAAATGCAATGCAGAAAATTAGATATGCTATGCATGAAGAATTATTTTTTTGGGAGAACTAATTCTCATTTTTATGCAAAATAATAAAAAAAACAAAATCAAAATTTAGGTGTCAACACCGCCTTAAATGGCAAACGCTTGGTTTCGAGATTTGGGAGATGTTGGATATATGCCGTTAAGCAATCATGTAATAGTTACATGTTAGGGATTTTAGTTGTATTCAATCCTATTACAACAAAGATTTATTTATACATTTGCCCAATTATTTACTTATGAATGATTCCATAAGATCATTTATGACTGGACCTCTTCTTGAGATATTAAGAATATATTTGATGGATTCCTAATTAGACCGAATCTTCAAACTGTTCCCGATCGATAGATTATTAACTGAATATTAATTATTCTGTTAAGATCGATGTTTTCTTAGATTCACCATTACGTATTGGATACTTAAAGGAATGAAGAGCTACAAGCCATTGGGTTTTGTGATGTCTGAGTTAGTACATAGGTGCTCGTACCAGACAGGTTTACTAAATGTGACATGATTAACAACATGGACGCTTTTTAGCGTGGTCAATGTCGAATAGTTTATGCTTTAGTCTTGTGTAAATAATCTATGAGTTGAGGCACAGTACTGACTTGTGTGTTGGATGGCTATATTTCACATGTGTGCATATTGGCGGTTCATTGACCCATCTCCATATTTGTTGGTCATAGTTCATTCACATATGAAGTTACATGCTCAAGATAAAATTTATCTCCTTGTTGCATGCAAAGTGCAATAATGATTTTTTATGCGATTTACTCATTGAACTATATTGAAGTCCTCGATCAGGGTTATAATTGAAAATGAAATGTTTATGTCTCGTGTAAAAATGCAGGTCGTTAGATTTGTGCACATGATCAAATTGGTGAATTGACAAATATTTCACAATCTTTGTTCTATCGGAACATAGTAAGACAGAGGGATTGAATTACATTGTAACCATAACTGATAAGTTCATTATGTTTTTAATGCATTCATACTATTTGAGTAGCCATGACATGGTGCTATATGTTAATCATGGCTCGTAGTATTAATGTGTTAGTGCAAGTCTTACACACCTTAACTAATACAAGATGATGTTGAATGGGAAAGACAATATTGAAAATTTATTTGCAATCACAGTTATCGAATTAAGTCGGATTGCAATAAGATTAAATGGGATTTTATTATTTATTTATTTATTGTCATCATATGCACATGCACGCCCAAAGTGGACATTTATTATTATGTCCAAAATGCACACATGACGGTGACGTATTTCTTGTTTTTCTAATAATAATTGTTACTATAATTTATAATACTAACAAAGTAAAAAGAAAAAAAGTGCCCGCATATGGTCAGCAATAGTTGCTGACCGTGGGCATGATCGTGCAGGTTGTGTGATCGGACAATTAGATATTAATCGGCAATAGTTGCGGATTAGTGCATAGTTTGCGTAAGAAAAAGGCTTTCTCTCGAAACTGTGTGCAATGTGTGTGTGAGAAAATAGAAAATTTCACGCTTTTGTGGGTGTCGTTGTTGACACCTGATTTTTAATCATCCTTTCTGTTTTAAAATTAATAAAAAAATTTCTTTTATAAAAACTCATAAAATTGAAAAATCAACTTTGGGGACCTTGGCTAAGCCTAAAGAACCAATTTTGATCAAAAAATGATTTTCCATATTTTTCGTATTTTTCGGTAATTTTTATTTATTTATTTTCGAAAATTAATAGAAAATTCATAAAAATTCATAAAATTGAAAAATCAACTTTGGAAGCCTTGGCCAAGCCTAGGCAACCATTTTTGAACAAAAAATAAATTTTCATATTATATATTTAATTTTTTTTTTAAAAAAATAATACAAAAATACTTGAAAATTTTTGAAAATTAACATTTGAGGCCAAAAAAATACACAAAGATAGTTAATATTTTTATTTTAAATCTATTTTCATATTGGCCATCGCAAATTCAGAAAAATCCAATTCGAGTCACGTGTTCCTTCACGAGTATAATCTCGAATCGGGCCTAAAAAAATTTAATTTGACCCAACTTATTTTTAATTTTCACTTTTTATGAGTTGTGACATTGTCTTCTAATATTTTAAATTTTCATCTTGGCTCAATTATACCCAGAATGACTCAATTTTGCAAAAGGGCTTTAATTAAATTCTGTATTATTTTCAGCGACAAGAAATGAGCTTAAATTTGACATGTGGTAAATTTTGGTGTGTCAAAAATTGTGAGGAGATTTGGACTTAAAGAAATATATTTTTTCATGGACTAAATTGTAAATACTTAAAATTCAAGGACTAGAGTGCAAATACCTAACTCTTGAATGATTATTTTACAAATAACAAAAAGAAGAGTTAGTGGATAAATTAGAATAGAGAAGAGGAGATGAAGAAGAGGAGATGAAGAAGAGAAGTTGGAGAAGGATGGATGGAGAAAATAAGATAAGAATAGAGAAGGGAAGATCGAGATGAAGAAGAGTTAGTGGAGAAATTAGAATGGAAGATAAGAATAGAGAAGGGAAGATGGAGATGAAGAAGAGTTAGTGGAAAAATTAGAATGGGAGATGAATATGGAGAAGGGAAGATGAAGATAAAGAAGAGTTAGTGGAGAGATTAGAATGTGAGATAGAGATGGAGAATGGAAGATGAAAATGAAGAAGAGTTAGTGGAGAAATTAGAATGGGAGATAGAGTTAGTGGAAAAATTAGAATGGGAGATAGATGAGTAGGTTATAAAAGGTGGAAGAAGTGTTTGAGAAAAATTCTGGGGAGAGAAAATTTGAAGTGTTTGAGAAGATTTTTTTTTTGAAGAGAAAATTTTGGATGTTTGAGAGAGTTTTGGGAGATTGAAGAAAAATTTGAGAGAAAGAAAATACCAAAAGAGAGAGAATTTTGAAGATGATGGAAGTCTAAAGCTAGGGGTTATCATCACAAATTCCTTCATCGATCAATATAAATCAAGAGTTCTTCCTCGTCAACGAGCAAGCAAATTCGAGCTAAGTGTTTTTATTTATTCATTTGTTTATGGTTTTACTTGCAAATTAGCACAAATTGTATACACTTTCTCCATCTCCTTTTTTTTTCCATATTTTATGTCAGGAGAAGGATATCTCTACGTCAACAGCAAAAATCTCGTAGAGATGCAAAAATCGGCCCAGACAAGCTCCTAAGCTGTCCACCGATTTCTCAACTGATCTGTGACTAAAAGTCCCTCTTAATTCAAAAGAAACTCTCTATATTGGGAACATAGAGAGCGAAAATCAATTATAGAAATCCCTCCCAAAAAAATGGGAGATAAGTACTCTTTCCACTCTTCTGGTTTTAGGTGCAGATTAGCACATATTTTGTATACTGACATTTCACTCTATTTTATGTCAGGAAGCCGCAGCTTTATATCAATGGTCAACCCTATGGAAGCACAAAATCGGCTTGGAGGAGTCCTCAAGCGCGCACAAATTTCAAATTGTTGAATCAATTTGTTGTATTTTATTTAAAGAATTCATACCCTAGAATGGAGAGGACAAAGTCCATCCGCAATTTAAATACCTGCACCATAAATCCCAAAGGGAAGAGCCAAGCCAATGCTTAGCCTCCCATTGGAGTTTTTTACTTACAGTAGTTAAATACCTGCAACTTAAATACCTATACCTTAAATTCCAAAGGGAAGAGCCAAACCAATGCTTAGCCTCCCATTGGAGGTTTTTACTTACAGTAGTTAAATACTTGCAACTTAAATACATGTACCTTAAATCCCAAAGGGAAGAGCCAAGCCAATGCTTAGCCTCCCATTGGAGGTTTTTACTTACAGTAGTTAAATACCTGCAACTTAAATACCTGTACCTTAAATCCCAAAGGGAAGAGCCAAGCCAATGTTTAGCCTCCCATTGGAGGTTTTTACTTACAGTAGTTTAAATACTTGCAACTTAAATACCTGTACCTTAAATCCCAAAGGGAAGAGCCAAGCCAATGCTAGGCCTCCCATTGGAGGTGTTTATTCACTGTCATGTACTTTCTATAATTTAATTTTTGAATCATCAGACCCAAAAGATAAGTAGGTCGTAATACTGCACAGAAGTCGTTAACACACTCCCTCTTTCGGCTTCAGGGAATCTTTAACACTTAAAAAAATATAACAAATAAAAATATATACCATCCATGCATCCTATTTAAAAAGTGAAAACACAAAAGAGAATACCCTACTAGAGCCTTAGGAATAAACCAAGTCTGAGTTGCCGAATTAGGATATCCATGAAATTAAGGTACCGAAAGGGCATTAGTTTTAATTAACTAGTGTAACCAAGTCCCCGAGCTCCTAATCTCTGGTTCGCAGGAATAAATTAGTCCTCCCGCTAATTTATTTAGGTTTCTAATCGACCTACCAAGAACGATTAGTGGCGACTCCAAATTTCAAAATCATTTAAACAAAAACCAAAGTTGCGATTCGGTAGGGCTTGGGAGGGTCCGCGTTAGGTTAGTCAAATCTAATTAACCTAATAATCCGTTAACCCCCTTTTAAAATTTAAAATTTTTTTAGAGGGTCGCGACAGACTGGCGACTCCGCTGGGGATAGAGATTTTTAAATTTTCGAAAAAAGATACCAATTAGAATACTTAAATTTTTTCGAAATTTTAAAAGTCTTAGTGGACTTAGGCCAATGAAAATTTCATGGATATCTCGCTTCTGGCGATCTTGCTTGGGACTCATTCTATAGGTGTTATATGTTTTTGCAGGATGGGAGTTATAAGGGGCGGAGTGTTTGGCTAACCCATTTGTTTTGCAGGCTCGGTGTTGGGTTTATTTGTTTAATTTCGCACATTTTTAGAAGCGCTGTTTTGATATCAATTATTGTGCATGTCTTGCATACTCTGAGGATCACGACACCTGCACACAGAAGCGTCTAAACCCAAGTCGCGAAATTCTTCCTAGAAAACCATAGATAGGGATCGAATATGCAAAGCTCTTGTGTTGATTGCGCTCGGGTTGACCATATTTTATTCCGCTCATTATCTGAATTGACAATTCTTCCCATTGTGATTTGATTGCGCAGAGGGTAAGTTTGTCAATTCAGATAGTGGGAGCCTTTTTAGGTCCATACCTTGTCTCTCATTCTTTTATTTTCTAGAGTCCACTCCTCACTTGAGTCATGCGCATGACTATGTGATTTGCATTTCTCCAAGGTAAAAGTAAGTTCTCTAATTTTATCTTGTATTTATTTTCGGTCGGTCCATGCTAGGTGTTAGTCAGTTTTTGAGCTTGATATTACGACCATTCTTTTTAAAAGAAAATAAAAATTAAATTTGTCCCTCATTTCTTTTAAAAAAAAATTTTTTGAAAAAATGATGTAAAAAAATCCCTTCATGGGAATTTTATTAACCAATAAGGGATTTTTATCATATTTTTATTGCTTCAATAAAAATGAAATTTTCCTGAAAAAATTTTCCTCTGAAAATTTATTTCAATAAAAAGAAAAATTCCTTCAAAAAAAAACTCTAGTAGACATCAAGTGATTTTATCACATTTTTCAAATTATTAAAACTTGCAAGAAAATTTTTGTCGAGAAATTCGCTCATGTCTTTCTAAGAAAATTTTCTCTAAATAAAATTAGACTAATTGACCAATAAGAGATTTTTGTCATGTTTTTCTTGCTTCAATAAAAATGAAATTTTCCTGACAAATTTTCCTCTGAAAATTTATTTCGATAAAAAGAAACATTCCTTCAAAAAAAAACATCAAGTGATTTTATCACATTCTTTCAAATTATAAAAACTTGCAACAAAAATTCTTTTCGAGAAATTCGCTCATGTTTTTCTAAGAAAATTTTCTCTAAATAAAATTAGACTAATGTCTCGGGGGAATTTTGTTAACCAATAAAGGATTTCTGTCAGGTCTTTCCTGCTTCAATAAAAATAAAATTTTCCTGACAAATTTACCTCTGAAAATTTATTTTGATAAAAAGGAAATTCCTTCAAAAATTTTAGTAAACGTCAAGAGATTTTGTCACATTCCTTAAAAAAAATAATAATAAAAAAGAGTAATAAATCTGCAAAAAATTCCGTATCAGAAATTAACCCATTTCTTCCTAAGAAAATTTTTTTTTCTTTTTTTTCTGATTTCTCTATAAAATAGAAAAAATCAAATTGGACTAATATAGGAGTCATGGACCGACATTTCTTGTGTCGTATACTAATTATATCCTTTTCTTTTGCAGGAAGATCCTAGATACCCAAGACGGGTGTATAAATTAAGTTCAATAATATATCAAGAATCATCTTTAGAAATACCAAAAGACGAAAAACACCGAGGTTTCAACCGTTAATTCTGGGGGGCAAACGAACACTGTCCATCTTTGACAGGCAAAGTTGTGTCAATCCGTAAACTTGTATGGGTAGTGTATTCTGATATGACGGTGGATTTATACTGATTAAACACGGGGGTATATTTAATGTATTGCAGAGGATCTCGCGTCTTTTGAAAGACAATATGGATTATATAATCAGAACCCATGAAACAAATACCTTTACCTGATTAAATCAACCAGAGATCGGTCTCAAAATTTCCTCTTATCCGAAACACGCGGAGGGCTTCAGAGGACCGAGGTTCTATTAATGAACGTAGCCCACAGGAATTTCTCCCGACGCTACAGGCGACCGACACGAGCAAGTAGACGCCGAAAGAAACAAAATATGGATAAAAGTGGGCACACAACATGTAGCCGGATTTACTACCAGCGCACTGATCGAGTTGTCATAGCGTTATTGTTCGTGATCTCAAGATGGATAGTGGGGGCCACCGCCGAACCCATCATCAATGTTCTCGATATCATCGTCTGGAGCAATTAAACAAGAACATCAAGAAGAACATTAAGCCTCGACATCTTCGGTACCTCAAATCGTTCTGTTATGCTATGCGGAAGAAACGATAGCAGGAAAATTAAAAAAAAAACAAAACACGTGAAGCTTTTCTTTCATTCCATTCATCAAAGAGTATTACAACAACTCACTGGGGAGGAAAGGTAAAGCCAAACTGGGCCCTGATAACCATTACGAAAGAGCTCAACTGACTCTCCAAACAGTTGATGCTCTGGATGCACCGGGCGCTCTCGGGATCAAGCTCCGCGAGCCTAAAGAAGAGGCGATCGCACTTCTCTTTAACCTGGGCCATAGTGGCCTCGTAATGCTCAACGGCAAACTCCAGGTCCGGAATCGCTGCCCTCTCAAAAGCAATGTCTGCCGTAATGTCATCAAGTCTCTCCTGCAGCCAACCGCATTTGCACCTCATCAAAATATTGCCTGGCTCCTGTTCGGCGTAAGTTCGGACCAAGGCCAGACGGTCCACCAACTTTCCCCTCTCACGAACCAGCCACGAAAGCTGATCGTTGGCAAACTTGAGGGCCTTTTTGTGATTATCAGCCACAAACGTAACAGTTGCCAGACGCTCGTGCCGGTCTCGGTAACGGATTTTCACGACGGCGGTCACAAGAACCGTCTCATAAGCGCGGTTATAGGCAGCTAGAAAATTGATGAAGATGGTCGAGAAGTTCCGATACTCCTTTCCCAGTTGGGTACCCTCAACAGAAGCAGCGTCCACGGTCCTGAATAAACCGAGGATTTCAGCCTCAACGGTAGAGTTTTTGGCTACATGAGCGTAACCTCTACCAAGAAGATTGTAGAGTCTCTCCCACCCAGCCAGGACTTCGGTGGATAATGTGTGGTTAGGATAATTGGCCATTTTTTAAAGCAGAATACGAAAGAAAGGGGGAGAGAGGTGAGGCAGATGAGCAGAATGCGAAGATGGTAAGCTGCTTCAATTTAAATACTGATTTCATAGGGGCAGTCCTTATAGGTTTTCCTATCTACCATTCTCTGTCGGCAACACCCCCAGTGGCTCAAATTTCAGCCAAGTGGCAACCTCGAGCCGAACAAACCCGAAGTCTCTGTGGAAAAGCTGGACGGGACTCCACCGCTTTAAAAAAAGAAAGAACGAAAAGACAAGCTGAGTGGGGGACAAAGAAATTTTCAGCAGAAAGAGAGATATTACTCGTCTTCATTGGAAGACCCGCCAGTAAATCGACTGTGGAAATCTTGACAGGGGCCCTCTATCGCGAAAAGAAAGAAGAAGACAAACTGAGCGATAAACGAGGATTTCCCCTTTGATCAAAAGCTGAATGTCAGATTTTCCCCTCGGTAAATCTAATAGCACTGCCCGTGAAGGGGGAAGTCGTTGCTATTGCCATAGAGAGAATTTGTCCTCATTTGATAGTGAGGGTTCATCTGCACGAACTCGCAGGAGAAAGATAGAGAGGAAGGAGTTCTCGTAGGAGAGGAATTCAAAACCTTCACCATCAAAACATTGGCTTTCAAAGCCTGTTACGAGAAGCCATCAACGATCCCGTGATCCCTCAAGTCCGAGAAGACATCCTGAGGCGGTCTCGAATCGGCAGTCCTAGATCTAGAAATATGTCAAGCATTAGGGGAACGGGCGCATGTTCAACCCTGGTCGAAGCTGATAAAGTTCCTTACCCTGAGGGTTACTGGTCATGGCCATTGACGGTAATCCAGTCTCTCTGTCAATCCTTGTTACCGTATTAAGAAAATGCCGGTATAAGATTGTAGCTCAAGCAAAGGCGACAGAGGCCTTAGAGATATTAAGGAGGAGTAGTGACCCGTTTGATATCGTCCTCACCGCCATGGTAGGGATTGACATGGATGTTTTCACTCTCTTGGAAGTCATCAATTCTAAATTAAACATGCCAGTCCTCGTAATATCGGCAAGCGATGATCAGCAAGCCATAATGAAGGCTGTCTTAAATGGGGCTCAAGACGTCGTAACGAAACCAGTTAGGGTTCAGATGCTTCAAAACATATGGCAGCACGTGGTAAGGAAGCAATTGCACGACCATGAGAACAAGCATCAAGCCTTCAATTTTGTTCCAAGCAACTGGAGAAAGAAGATGAGTTGGTCTCCCGAGCTGCATCGTATGTTTGTTAATGCAGTTCAGCAGCTAGGAATCGATTCGGCACGGCCGCAACATATACTGGAAATTATGAAGGTAGAGGGACTCACTAAAGCAAATGTTTCGAGTCATCTTCAGAAGTACAGAAAAAGGGTGAGAGAACACAATGCAGCTCAGAATCAAGAAAACCAAGGCGAGACTGATCCAAGCCTGAACGTCGAGTCTCCTCGCCACCATAAGTTCCGCAGGTTGGCATGGGGGGAGCCACTTCCCATCATCAACCAAGCCAGTAGCCGTGCCATTAATTCTCCAGGCGTTAATCAAAGTATCCCCCAGAATCACCCTAATGCTCTTCAAGAGTATAGACCGCAGGGGCAGTATATTCAGACTCCTTGGTTTGAGCACCAACCCGTGGCTATAATTCATCCCATGATCAGCGCGCCTGCGCAGCCAGAGAATCAGACAAGAAGTTATCCTAAGCACTTCCACTTCTCTAATCCTCAAATGGAAGGAGTTTTTAGCAGCAGGACAGTTGGTGATCCTCACACTTTCTCGAGTGATGATGAAGGCTCCAGCACGAGAAGTCAAATTGCTCATGGCGATGACAGAATGAGAAATCTACTGCCAGCATTTGCCAATAACAATGCCCAATTCGAGTATCAGTTGCTGGAAGGTTTAAGAGATTACCCAGATGATGAGCTTACTGCCCTGGTCAACCAGTTTAGGATTGACAGACGTCCCAAGCCGCGATCAGGAGCTAGTGAGTAAGGACTCTCAAACATCGGTCATCCACACCCGAACCAACACGAGACTAGCTGATTATCGAAGAGCCACAGGAGAGGCAGAACTGACCTTGAATAAGTGCACCTTTCATTTCATGCTTAATTCCCCTACGTATGATATTTCCAGCTTTCTAGGTGACTAGATTTAATTCAGGGGCAAGGGGGTAATTTGTTTTTTTTATCTCGTCGAATGCGTGAATCCCTTTTTTATGCTAGATTTAGGGCGGATCAATTTGTGGCAACGTCGCTTACTGCCATAATGAGAAATGTTGAATGGCCTCACGTAGGAAAATTTCAAGTGAAAAGCCCAGGCGAGCTCGAAGACGGGTAACTGTGTGTCGTTCCAATTTACCCTCAATCGTTGCAAAATGCTAAATTGGATTTGTTCCATTCTCACCCAAGGGATTGCAAAGTGCCTCAAGAGTGTCGCAAAATGAAATGACCCAATGGGATGCGATAGGACTCATTCGCCTTCAAGGTAACCTTCAAATTAAAGGAGCCCTCCAGTCCACAGACCCGATGGCATGGAAAATGATGATGGTCCAAGGCAACCCGAAAGAAAACAAGGCCCAACTAAGCAAAGCACATATGTGGCAAGCTCAAAGTGAAGGGCAACTCGGGACATACAATTCAATCCAATCCAAATGAAGGAACTTCCTTAATTCAAATTCAATGGAAGTATACACAAGGGTAAAACAGTATCGTTCCAATTTTTCTAGAATATGAAGAACATATACTGCCGCATTCTCTTTCATTTTTGTAGGGGAAGTCTCTACTGGCCAGATTTTCCTGTCTACCATTCCCTATCAGTATCACCTCCGCTACTCGTCTCCAATCTCGAGCCAAGCAAATCCGACGTCTCTACGGAAAAGTTGGACGGGACGCCACTACTTTGAAAAAGAAAGGATAAAAAATAAGCTGAGTGGGAGACAAAGACATTTTCAGCAGAAAAGAGATACGACTCGTCTTTATTGAAGAACTCGCCAGCAAATTGACGGTGGAGACAGCAATAAGGGGCCCCCTTCCACGGAAAGATGGAAGGAGACGAGCTGGGCAAGAGATACGATGAAAAGAAAATCGAGAAAGTCAGAACACTCGAGGGAGGCAATACAGTTGCTAAACCCACGTCTAATTTTAAAGGAGGCATCTTCTTGATAATTCTCATTCGTGCTCGAAAGAGAGACTCTTAAAGCATACGCAGTCTCCCAGAAAAATCCAGAGAGTGAAAATACAAAAAGAGATATCAAACTTTGAGAAATCGTTAACCAAATCGAAGATGTCTCAACCCAACACACTTGAAAGTTATCGTTACTTGCTGAATATGGGAGAGGAAGAGTTCGAAGCCATATTTGGGATCGAGCCTATGGAGTCCGGCCTTTCCACCGACGATGTCCAAGAGCCCGGTAAGGACAATGACAACAACGGTAAAGGTCAAAAGAAGCGTTACCGTCGCCATACTGAGGAGCAAGTACGAAAGCTTGAAGCTTTCTTCAGAACGTGCCCTATGCCAGACGGCAAACAAAAAATGGAACTGAGTCAAGAGCTAGGACTTGAACCTTCGCAAATCAAGTTCTGGTTTCAAAATAGACAAACCCGAATGAAGACTCGTCATGAGCACAACGAAGCCGAGTTTCTAAGAGTTGAAAATGAAAACCTCCGAGCGGAAAACAAGATGTATAAAGAAACTTTTGACTCCGCCACCTGCCCCAACTGCAATAGCCTCCTCCTCACCCTCGATGAAATGTATGATCTGAGGATCGAAAATGCACGTTTAAGAGGTGAGTTAGACCAATTTATAACAGGATCGAGTTCTGTTGGAGCAGGGTACAAAAGGACCAATGATACTGGATCAGTATCAATACCTCCCGAGGAAGAAGGGACAGATCACCACCAAGCGGACATTGACGATGATCTTTTCGCCATAATCAACCAGTTTGATATCGGTAAAGCATCGGGACTGTGATGCACTTGTTCAGCCAGTGACCACCAGACCTTCGATATGGTCGATGCATACCTAATTTGGGATGAAGCCAGCTGATCATGGGAGAGCCTGTAGAGGAAGCAGAACTGATTCTGAATGAGTGAATGTGTTTTATTTCCTTGCGTGATATGTTTTTCTGCTTTTGTGAATGTGTAAAAGCAAGGAGTAATAATCCGACTTCCCCCTATTAAATGCTCGAATCCGCCACCTCACCAACCTCGCGACGAATTGATGGCGAGTAAAAATCTGCATAAACCTGAAGGGTAACTCCGTATCGTTTCAATTTACCCTCAGTTGCTCCAAGTTTTAAAATTAAGCCCCTTCTATTCTCAGGAAATTACAAATCGACTCGAGAACGCAATCATATCCGAATACAAGTTGAACAAAATTTGGGGGCAAATCGACTCATGGGCATTACCACGGGATGGACAGCTTCGGACAAAGGAAAGTACAAGCGAAAGACGCGAACAATCTCAGAAATGGGTAATTCTGTATCGTTCTAATGTGCACATAATCATCTCAAGTCTTGAATTGTCTTATTCCATTCTTAACAGGGATTGCAAATTACCTCGAGCAATACCGTAACATGGCCCAAGGTGATACAACAAGGCTGCTTTATCCCCAAAGATTAACCTTTGAAAGGATAGCCCCATGGACACCTATGGTCCAATGGACCGAATGGTATGGGGGATGACAGTAGGTCCGAAATATCCCGAGTTCAATCCCCGAGGGTGGGGAATGTTGTATGTATTATAAATAAATGAAACAACTTTTTGTGCATTTCTTTTTGCAAGCAGGAATACTCGACGAGTAATACCGAAGTCAATATTTTTCCACATTCTCGGCTTAATGGTGAAGCATCCAACAAAAGTCGAAGAAAACTCAATCCAGCAAAATTGGTAAAAGACTTGTCCAAGGCATTCAAGATGAGGGGTAAATCAGTATCGTTTCCAATTTATCCCTTTTAATACTGGTTGACATGTCTCCTTTTCTTTTCACAGGAAATATTTATACTAACATTTAACATGTTGAAGGAGACAAATCCAAAAGAAAATTATGATCACCTGACAAGATCTATTGTGGTGAAAAATGGGGCAAATTGATCGCAAGCTCTGAAACGAAAAAGCAAATATGTCTTCCTTATCTCGTTTGATTTCAAGAATAATTTCTCTGCTTCTTGCAGGGGCATTAAACAAACCAAAATGCTCCCTCGCCCATATGTTTCATCGCGCAGGGGTAAAGTTTGAGACAAACCACCCCTCGACATAAGGAGTAGGCTTCCCAATTTGTTCGGTCCGCCCACATACCAGGGGCAATTTAAATCCACCCATATTTGCACATTATATAAACACACGTGATGCTAAAAATTGTCACATCTGCACTGTGCTTACACAGTTCATGAATTATGTATGACTATTCCGTGTGTTTAACTTACCAACTCCAACTTAGAGCATAAACTGCACAGGAGATATCAAATGTGCAGAATGGGGCATGACAGGATGAGGAAAGGCAAACCATTTCCACACAGGTCTAACATTTTGATCTACAGATAAACAGCCTTTCTCCAGAGTGAGAAAAAGCCCTTTCGGAATGAAGTCCCCCATTCAGATTACATTCGAGGTGTTCATACTATAAGAACCTCCTTAAACAGAAGTGGTAATGCAATATATGATCTATATGTTGATCGATTGCATCATGAGTTATTACATAGACTGCCTTTAATCATGGCAAACTTAGCTGAACAATTTTGTATGAACCAATGAACGCATTGATGAAAATGCTTGCACATGTTAGCTCTGACATTGCCCGACAGGCAACACATTCCCGGTGTTTGAGTTACCTTCCAAAGTCTTGAAATTCATTCGGCGATTATTGAATGAACAAGCCTGGTTGTCGAGAAGCCACCAAGCATTTCTTCCAAATTCTCAAGTAAGTATATCTTCAACCAGAACCTTTCAAGAGAATGAATTCTAACGGTTGTTGGGATACTCGAATCCATTGCAGTATATACAGGTATCCACATTCTTCAATAAAGCATGATTTGTCTCAAGGACAGAAATGTTCGAGACCTTTTGATCTCTACCTCTTTGGTTTATTCCTAAAACGACAGGAGAATATAATTTGGGTTTGAGCTTCTGCAGGATTCCTGGTCTCCCCAGATTTCAGAATGGCACCCTTTGAGGTACATAAAGTCCTTTTTACAGGCAAATCAAGTCCTTCTTACAGGCATAAATTCCTTCTTACAGGTAAACCAAGTCCTTCTTATAGGCAAATCAAGTCCTTCTTACAGGCAAACCAAGTCCTTCTTACAGGCACCAAGTCCTTCTTACAGGCAAACCAAGTCAATCTTACAGGCAAACCAAGTCCTTCTTACAGGCAAATCAAGTCCTTCTTACAGGCAAACCAAGTCCTTCTTATAGGCACAAAAGTCCTTCTTACAGGCAAAGTAAGTCCTTTTTACAGGCAAATCAAGTCCTTCTTACAGGCATAAAGTCCTTCTTACAGGCAAATCAAGTCCTTCTTACAGGCAAACTAAGTCCTTCTTACAGGCAAACAAAGTCCTTCTTACAGGCAAACCAAGTCCTTCTTACAGGCAAATCAAGTCCTTCTTACAGGCAAATAAAGTCCTTCTTACAGGCAAATAAAGTCCTTCTTACAGGCAAAGCAAGTCCTTCTTACAGGCAAATCAAGTCCTTCTTACAGGCACAAAGTCCTTCTTACATGCAAACAAAGTCCTTCTTACAGGCAAAGCAAGTCCTTCTTACAGGCACAAAGTCCTTCTTACATGCAAAGTAAGTCCTTCTTACAGGCAAATCAAGTCCTTCTTACAGGCAAACTAAGTCCTTCTTACAGGCAAACAAAGTCCTTCTTACAGGAAAACCAAGTCCTTCTTATAGGCAAATCAAGTCCTGCTTACAGGCAAATAAAGTCCTTCTTACAGGCAAAGCAAGTCCTTCTTACAGGCAAATCAAGTCCTTCTTACAGGCACAAAGTCCTTCTTACAGGCAAATCAAGTCCTTCTTACAGGCACAAAGTCCTTCTTACAGGCAAACAAAGTCCTTCTTACAGGCAAAGCAAGTCCTTCTTACAGGCACAAAGTCCTTCTTACAGGCAAAGTAAGTCCTTCTTACAGGCAAATTAAGTCTTTTTTACAAGCAAATCAAGTCCTTCTTACAGGCAAATTAAGTCATTTTACATGGCATAAAGTCCTTTTTACAGGCACCAAGTCCTTTTTACAGGCACCAAAGTCCTTTTTAGAGGCACCAAGTCCTTTCTACAAGCGCAAAGTCCTTCTTACAGGCAGTTTCATGGGATAACCTACCATACAGGTTAAATTTCAATCAAATTTTAATCAGTAGAATCCTTTCATTAGGAATCTACCATGGGGTGACCTACCATACGGGTCAAAATTTAAATCAGTAGAATCCTTTTATTATGAATCTACCATGGTACGACCCACCATACGGGTCAAATTTTAATTCAATTTTTAATCAGTAGAATCCTTTTATTAGGAATATACCATGGGTTAACCTACCATACGGGTTCAAGTTCAACTACTCTAAGGTTTTCTTATAACGAATCTTTAGGTTCTCATTTCATTTTTAGTGGAACATTCATGTCACGACTCTTTTTATTTTATTATGTTGAGTTTATTAGAACTTAGGTGTCATCTCGTCTTTGAAACGAACCTCTACCGAGCTTCCTTTCAAAGAGGGGCAGCTGTTGACACCTGATTTTTAATCATCCTTTCTGTTTTAAAATTAATAAAAAAATTTCTTTTATAAAAACTCATAAAATTGAAAAATCAACTTTGGGGACCTTGGCTAAGCCTAAAGAACCAATTTTGATCAAAAAATGATTTTCCATATTTTTCGTATTTTTCGGTAATTTTTATTTATTTATTTTCGAAAATTAATAGAAAATTCATAAAAATTCATAAAATTGAAAAATCAACTTTGAAAGCCTTGGCCAAGCCTAGGCAACCATTTTTGAACAAAAGATAAATTTTCATATTATATATTTAAATTTTTTTAAAAAAAAATAATACAAAAATACTTGAAAATTTTTGAAAATTAACATTTGAGGCCAAAAAAATACACAAAGATAGTTAATATTTTTATTTTAAATCTATTTTCATATTGGCCATCGCAAATTCAGAAAAATCCAATTCGAGTCACGTGTTCCTTCACGAGTATAATATCGAATCGGGCCTAAAAAAATTTAATTTGACCCAACTTATTTTTAATTTTCACTTTTTATGAGTTGTGACATTGTCTTCTAATATTTTAAATTTTCATCTTGGCTCAATTATACCCAGAATGACTCAATTTTGCAAAAGGGCTTTAATTAAATTCTGTATTATTTTCAGCGACAAGAAATGAGCTTAAATTTGACATGTGGTAAATTTTGGTGTGTCAAAAATTGTGAGGAGATTTGGACTTAAAGAAATATATTTTTTCATGGACTAAATTGTAAATACTTAAAATTCAAGGACTAGAGTGCAAATACCTAACTCTTGAATGATTATTTTACAAATAACAAAAAGAAGAGTTAGTGGATAAATTAGAATAGAGAAGAGGAGATGAAGAAGAGGAGTTGAAGAAGAGAAGTTGGAGAAGGATGGATGGAGAAAATAAGATAAGAATAGAGAAGGGAAGATGGAGATGAAGAAGAGTTAGTGGAGAAATTAGAATGGAAGATAAGAATAGAGAAGGGAAGATGGAGATGAAGAAGAGTTAGTGGAAAAAATAGAATGGGAGATGAATATGGAGAAGGGAAGATGAAGATAAAGAAGAGTTAGTGGAGAGATTAGAATGTGAGATAGAGATGGAGAATGGAAGATAAAAATGAAGAAGAGTTAGTGGAGAAATTAGAATGGGAGATAGAGTTAGTGGAAAAATTAGAATGGGAGATAGATGAGTAGGTTATAAAAGGTGGAAGAAGTGTTTGAGAAAAATTCTGGGGAGAGAAAATTTGAAGTGTTTGAGAAGATTTTTTTTTTTGAAGAGAAAATTTTGGATGTTTGAGAGAGTTTTGGGAGATTGAAGAAAAATTTGAGAGAAAGAAAATACCAAAAGAGAGAGAATTTTGAAGATGATGGAAGTCTAAAGCTAGGGGTTATCATCACAAATTCCTTCATCGATCAATATAAATCAAGAGTTCTTCCTCGTCAACGAGCAAGCAAATTCGAGCTAAGTGTTTTTATTTATTCATTTGTTTATGGTTTTACTTGCAAATTAGCACAAATTGTATACACTTTCTCCATCTCTTTTTTTTTTCCATATTTTATGTCAGGAGAAGGATATCTCTACGTCAACAGCAAAAATCTCGTAGAGATGCAAAAATCGGCCCAGACAAGCTCCTAAGCTGTCCACCGATTTCTCAACTGATCTGTGACTAAAAGTCCCTCTTAATTCAAAAGAAACTCTCTATATTGGGAACATAGAGAGCGAAAATCAATTATAGAAATCCCTCCCAAAAAAATGGGAGATAAGTACTCTTTCCACTCTTCTGGTTTTAGGTGCAGATTAGCACATATTTTGTATACTGACATTTCACTCTATTTTATGTCAGGAAGCCGCAGCTTTATATCAATGGTCAACCCTATGGAAGCACAAAATCGGCTTGGAGGAGTCCTCAAGCGCGCACAAATTTCAAATTGTTGAATCAATTTGTTGTATTTTATTTCAAAGAATTCATACCCCAGAATGGAGAGGACAAAGTCCATCCGCAATTTAAATACCTGCACCATAAATCCCAAAGGGAAGAGCCAAGCCAATGCTTAGCCTCCCATTGGAGTTTTTTTACTTACAGTAGTTAAATACCTGCAACTTAAATACCTATACCTTAAATCCCAAAGGGAAGAGCCAAGCCAATGCTTAGCCTCCCATTGGAGGTTTTTACTTACAGTAGTTAAATACTTGCAACTTAAATACATGTACCTTAAATCCCAAAGGGAAGAGCCAAGCCAATGCTTAGCCTCCCATTGGAGGTTTTTACTTACAGTAGTTAAATACCTGCAACTTAAATACCTGTACCTTAAATCCCAAAGGGAAGAGCCAAGCCAATGCTTAGCCTCCCATTGGAGGTTTTTACTTACAGTAGTTTAAATACTTGCAACTTAAATACCTGTACCTTAAATCCCAAAGGGAAGAGCCAAGCCAATGCTAGGCCTCCCATTGGAGGTGTTTATTCACTGTCATGTACTTTCTATAATTTAATTTTTGAATCATCAGACCCAAAAGATAAGTAGGTCGTAATACTGCACAGAAGTCGTTAACACACTCCCTCTTTCGGCTTCAGGGAATCTTTAACACTTAAAAAAATATAACAAATAAAAATATATACCATCCATGCATCCTATTTAAAAAGTGAAAACACAAAAGAGAATACCCTACTAGAGCCTTAGGAATAAACCAAGTCTGAGTTGCCGAATTAGGATATCCATGAAATTAAGGTACCGAAAGGGCATTAGTTTTAATTAACTAGTGTAACCAAGTCCCCGAGCTCCTAATCTCTGGTTCGCAGGAATAAATTAGTCCTCCCGCTAATTTATTTAGGTTTCTAATCGACCTACCAAGAACGATTAGTGGCGACTCCAAATTTCAAAATCATTTAAACAAAAACCAAAGTTGCGATTCGGTAGGGCTTGGGAGGGTCCGCGTTAGGTTAGTCAAATCTAAATTAATTTTTTCCTTTTAAAATTTAAAATTTTTAAAATTAATTTTTTCAGAAAAATGAAAGAAAAATAAAATGAAAATAATTTTAAAAAAACTATTTTAATAATAAAATATTTTATTTTAAAAAAATCAAAAAAATCAGAAAAAATTAATTTTCTTTAAAATGGAAAAAATTTCACTAGATTTTTTTATTACAAGAAAGTATTTTAGTAATATCAAAATTTTATTTTATTTAATAATTTTTTATTATTTAATTTTATTTTTTATTTGATATAAACATTTTATTTGATAACATATACACGTGAAATGCTTAAAATAATTTAGATGAGTAGTTATATAGTTTTTCTTAGAATATTAGAGTGATTTGATAAAATAGGTCAAAATGGGTCAGGTCGGGTATGGGTTCGTTATGAGTTGGGTCGAGTATGGGTTATTGAATATGGGTCAAAATAGGTTAGACGAGTCAATATGGGTTGGACCATATTTGACCCGACCCAAACCCAACTCGACCCACCCATTTGACACCTCTAATATAGAGCAGTGCTCGAAATCAAAGCAAGCAAGCAAATTCGAGGAGAGCAAATCCTTTCAAGGTACTTGTGTTTCGATATTCGAAGCTCACTTCGTGAAGGATGTCGAACGCGTCGTTCACGGAATCACCAAAGTAATGTGAAAGATAGAGAAGTGGAAAAAACGAGAGGGAGCGGGGAGATTGTTGTGGGGGGTCGCTTCAGAGAACAGAGAAAAGTTGGGCAGTTCCCGCCATTTAGCTACTGCTACTGTAAATTGATCTTGTCTGAACTGATAACTAGTTCCACAACTCTCGTATTAACGCATCACTAATTAAATCATTCATTCATAAGGCCAGGAAAATTAACAAAAGGGCACTACCTTAAATATGACTAAGACCGTACGGCCCGTAGGGTAGAATAGTAGGATGGTATCTTTCCCATACAGTCCTCTCGCACAGTGGACGCGACTTCCATTATTGTTAATTTTCACGAAACGAACGCTATTGTTGTCCCAAGCACTTAACGCTAAGCAATCTCACCTAACCTTCCACGGCAAATGTCCAAATGGTATCTTACCTTTCTTCGTTCCGGTTGATACAAAATAGCACCTTCTTTGCCGCATTCGGTATCGAAATTTGTCGATTGACCCGGTTCATGAAGCCGCAATGAGCGGCCGTTTGACTACCGGCACGGCAACTTACACCACGACACGAATGGTATAATTAACATGGTGTTTGTTAGTTTGACTTTTTCCTCATGCGGATTAATGATTCAAAAATTTGCTTATTAGGTTGGTGTCCCAGTGTGCCGCTAGTGGGATCTTAATATAAGTTGCTGATATACGTCTCTGAAAATAATATTAACAAGATTAATCAACTAGTTGTGCCCCTATCAGTTGGTCACCTAAATCGAATTGAGACACCCGTTCCCTGAAGCATGCTAGGCCAAAGAACATCTAATCTGAATTAAACCACACAAATCAACTCGCATTGGGACATTCTTGCGGCCAAGAAGCATCATGTTCGACGTCATTCGATGGGAACCTAAGTTAAATTTGTTAGAGGAATTTGGAAAATTGGATGACATAACGGGATTGAAATAATCTCAATTAATCCCGCAGTCAAGCGGAGGGTATAGGAGGGGAAGAATAAGAGCAATCCTTTGGACATGAACCTTTTTTTTTTATTAAATTATATAAGCTCGCTTTTTATTGATTTTACACATGCTAATTTCCAAAAGAAAATTACTGACCTAATAGTCTGACAGTATTATCAGTTATTTCTGACCACATAATCTTCTAATTAATGAGCGCTTTATGCAAAACACGCAATGATAATATGCTAATCTATTATTGATATTTTTTTATCGTCATTGACAGTACCGTCAGAAAAATATTTTCCTTTCCAAAATGTTGCCACTTCTATCAGATAAATCGGTAAAAGCGCATATAACACGTAAGTCGTGATACCACCAGGAAATCCAGAATATGTTCGTTGACTTTTCCTCGTATTATTAGGGTTGGTCTTTGTTTAGTTTATTGCATGACGGTTGGAAAGACCATGCACTATATATATGTGGAATAATGGCGAGCCATGGACCTGCCAGCCAAAGTCAACGTTATCAACGGAGATGGCGCCTTCGGGATCTCGACGACCTTAAATGTTCCCTCAGATCAGGGAGTTTGCATTGCAGGGGCCAAGCAGAGGAAATCAGCCCAGAGACTTGGGACGAGCTGGAACAGATCGAGAGTTGCGATTCTTTAGTTAGGAAGGACTTGCCGGACCCAAGTTCGTTTGGAAAGGCAGAGACCCTAGCCATTCGTGTTCGGCGGCGACGACGCGACGCGACGCCACCAAGTCGATTTTGTTTACACCAAAAAAATGATCAGCTTTTAGTCATTATTGATAAATGATAAAATTAGCCGATGAGATGGGAGGTTGGTCATCTATGAACATAAGTACGGACGACTTGAAAGAAATCGACAACTCGCCAGCAAAATCATCAACAACACAATGTGAAGTTATCAACGAGAGCCCTGAAGTTTCTCGACAAAGTCATGTATATCAACGGTGAGTAATCGATAAGAAGATAACTGATATGTGGTTGTGTTCATATCCGTTAATTTAGGATCCATGTAACTTCTTTGGATAAGTGCTCATGGAGTAACTTTCAGTAACCGTCACTAGGAAGCTAGTTGTTTATTCGAATCCCGATTTGTAATTTCCTGTAGAGCATTGTAAATACCTTAAGGCACCATTTGTTTCGCGTAAAATGTGATGTTTTAGGAAAATATTTTTCGGAAAGTCATTTTCTAGGAAAATGACCATATTTTTCAATATTTGGTTGAGACTTAAAAATAAATTGAAAAATTATTATTGTTGTTCGGCAAAGAATTGATTTACCTAGAAAAATTACTAAATAATTCAAATTTTTAATTTTTTTTTTATCTTTTTATCTTCTTTCTTCTTTAATTTCTACGTTGGCCAGTCTCTAACCATGGGGATGCTTGGTGACTAGTCATAGGCAAGGCTTGGCCTCGCCGAAGGCGAGCAAGCTCATGCTGAGCCGAATCCGGTGAGGCTTAGTGTCACTCGAGGCTAGCAACCTTAAAGCTTTGCTCAAGTTTGCAAGGCAAGCCTCGGCATTGCCAACCTCGAGTGATGTCACCTCGCCAGATCCACCTAGGCTCAGCTTGAGCTCCCTATCCTTCACAGAGACCGAGCCTCACCTATGGCGGACGATCAACTGACGAAGAGTTAAAGAAGAAAGAAGGAAAAAGAATTTAAGGTAATTAAAAAATAATTAAATATCAAAAATAATTTTTATTGGAAAAAATATTTTTGAATTTTGAAAATGAAAATGATAAAAAGAAAGTAAAAAATAATTAAAAAGAAAGAAAATGAGAAAAGGAGGAGGAAGGAAAAATGCAGATAATGTTTTCCCCACTTTTGAAGGAGATTTTTCATGGGGAAAATATTTTTCGGGACTAGCTTATTTTTTACAAACCAAACACCGAAAAATCAGTAAAAACCTTTTTGGGAAGTTGTTTTCTGCAAATAAATCGGGATTAGTCATACTCTTTGTAAATCCCATTCAATCAATCAATTACAAAACTCAACATTCTTTATTTTTATTTTTACTTGCCACAACGTATATTCCCGTGCCTCATTAGCAATTTTAGATATCTTCATCATCAATTAAGTTTCAATAAAGTGCCTTCAACTTTGGCTGTGTTTGTTTGGGGGAAAAAGTTTTCCTGGAAAATATTTTCCGGATTTTCCGGCGTTTGGGGGGCGGAAAATAGGTTAACCCCGAAAAACATTTTCCTCCTATGGAAAAATCCCTTTGAAAATTGTGAAAAACGATTTCCTCTTTTTAAAAAAGGAAATCATTTTCCGTCGGCCGCGGCCGTCGGTCCCCGGCCATCGATCGCCGCCCACGGCCATCCGCCGCCGGTCTCCGTTCGCGGTCGGCCGCCGGTCGCCGGCTGCCGCCGCCGCCGGAAAATCAATTCCTTGCCAAACGACGAAAATTATTTTCCAGTTCATTTTAAGTATTAACCAAACACCGGAAAATATAGTTATTTTCTTGGAAAATGACTTCCTGGAAAATGTTTTCCCCATGAGGCCATTTTCCGTGAAACAAACGGAGCCATTTGTTGCCGATTTAATTTCAGTGAAGTATAGTTGTTTACTGTGATTTATTGAGACTCACGTTTGAAATCGCCACAGAACTCATGTCTTCTTAATAAAAATCGAATAACCAATTTCAGTAAAAAGGGGCACGTCATGGCGTCGATACGCACGATTCTTCCTCACGGTAGTATCGTTTCTTTTACCAGGCCGATGATGACGCTTATCGCGACTCAGAACGGAGGCGACGCAAGGAGTAGAAGTGAATGGATTAGGATTCGGGATTGAGATGCTATGCGATGTCGGGCTGCATAGCATTATCTCGGAAGCTAAGTACAAAGAATGCGTTTGTCCTGCAGCCCCCATGAAATGTAGGCCACTGAAGAGGGGAAGGGATAGGACGATTCGGCAGCTAGCATTGGGGCTGGGCCCCAGTGGGCCCGACCCGCATCCATGGCCCGAAATGGACTTTCGTCTCCACCTTTTGTCTTCGACGTTGTTCGAAGCGGATGGGGAAAGAATCCCAGTTCGATTGGGTCGCGCCGCCCAAATTCCTCGCCCAAATCACTGACACTTCACTGTCCGAAACCCGAATCCGCGATGCCCGTATGTCTGTCGGATCCAGATCCCCTCACGTAACAAATCTGTGCCGTCCAATTAAAAAATGGACGGCCCATATTGATTTATTCAAAATTTTAAAATTCCCGTCGAAAATTTTCCCCCCTTTTAAAAAGCTTACGTAGATCAATCCGGGACCGTTCATTTTGAATTGGACGGCCCGAATTGAATAATGTCCCCTCTAACATTATGTTAGAAAATCCAAACACATGTCTGCTCCGATGGGAATGACTAATGTCAAGATTAATTGCGATGAGGACGTCACGGACAGAATCAGTCATCATATAGATGTGCGGCCGAGTTACTTGAGGCTCCTACTTTCTCAAAGTCTCTTAATATGAGACGAAAGCCGCATTCCATAATCACGTAGGGTCCTAATTTTGGTAAATCTTATGCTCGGTGCCTCTGCTTGGTTTGGTTTGTTGCGCAACAAGAAGGATGATTTTGGGTAAAGTTCTCAACGAACCAACCTTGCTTTCATGGTGAATCACATCTTTTCTCCTCATATCTTTTAAATCTATCTCATCAAGCAAGTAAAACCTAGTAAGAAAAAGATAAAGGCCACCAAAAAAACCTTAAAACAATGTCCATCGTGATATATTTACTCTAAACTTTTTTTTTATAACACCAAACACCCCAAATTTATATCCGTGTGATATGTTTACCTCAAACTTTTACTAACGCGACACATTTACTCTAAATTTATATTCGTGTGATGCCAAAGACCCCAAGCCTATAAGTTTAGGATTTTTCTTGTCACAAAAAAAAAAGCATGAAGTGAATATATCAAATGGGGTACAAGTTTAGGGTGAACATGTTACCATAGACAATTTTTTTCACACAAAAAGAAATGCAAATAAAGAGTAAAAACATCGGCATAGAAAATTTAAGATTGACTGTAGTTGTCCAGAGTAAACATCCGACGTGAAAAAAGTCGGACTCATTATCCGAGCAAACTTTCATTTCTTGGGTACGCACCGGAAAAGGGAGAAAAAAATAAAAAATAAAAAACAGCAGCTTTGCTCGATGATCATTCCTATTGTTGACGTCCACAAGATTCCAAAAGAGAATTGCCCCTGCCCACCCTTTCATCGCAGATAAACCCAAAAAGCCAACCGAGGCAAATGCTTCACGGAGAAGCCAAAAAGGCTTGGTTTGCATTGCTTGTGCTTGGCTGCCTTTTGCTTTATTAGCCCCCCATTTAGCCTTTTCATCTTCCTCCTCCCCCTCCAACACTCCTCCATTCATCTTCTAAAACTGCTCCAACTCGAGTTGGTTTTGTCTTGATTAACGCTACAGCCAACTTTCAAAGCAGACCCGCCCTTTCGAACCCCTTCCCATCTGTTTTTTTTTTTCTAATCATGTCTGTCCCATCTTTTTTTTTTTCCCTGTGGGTCACCCTCAGCTGCATTCCATGGCTTGAGTTGATCCATTTGTTCATCACGCGATCGATTTTGCAGAGAAAACTGATTCTTCGTTAACTTCGAGGAAGAAAAAAGCTGTTTTAACAAGGAGACCAGAATCTGTCATAAAGACACCAGCCATAACTCCCTCCACCTTAATAGCCAGATAGAAACGGTCCTTCGGACAAGGAAGATGTTGGGCAGGACGTGTCGGGCTTTTTTCACTTTTCTTTTGGTGGCAAAGGCAAGGGAAAATGAAAATTAACGGCTTCTGCAGTCGTTTTCATTCCCTCTTTTTTTTTGGCTTATTTTAAAGTCTGAAGATGTGAAGCAATTAATCCCATGCAGTCGACTCCCACATTTTCCTTTTCTTTTCACAATTCGTTGGAGAAAATCAAGAAAGACATGGAATAAAACTGGCCACTAGTTATCGGTGGTTGCTGTACCCCTTAGCGGGAAAGCTGTGTTGGAATTCTACTTACCAGAAAATTCGTCTCCTTTCAATTTCAAGCAACGAGCGGCTGTCTCATGAAATCCCGATAAGACGATATCGTTCCTTGCGTTAATACTTGGACACACGTCCGTTGTTCCTTCTCGCTGCTTCAACTCTGCAAATTCTTTACACTGCTCTGTGTCTTTAGTTTCTGGATTTCTCAGTTGCTCCATTGGTTTCTTTTCCTTTCGGGATTTGATGGGTTGAAGTCTCCGTTATGGGGTTGAGCAGAGATGGGTGCTGGGGCTATGTCTACAGGGAAGTGGAAAGTTGAGTTTTTTATTATCAAGACTTCACGTACATGATTGTGAGGTTAGGCTTTCTGGTTGCTGCTTCAATTGCAGCTTATGCAGTTAAGCAGCTAAATCTTAGAGGCTCAAAACCACCATCTTCTTCTCTCAAGGTCAAGCCTCTAGGTAATGTAATCATTTTTAATATGTGTTGCTTTTCCAGTTATCCACAGTTTTTTGTACTTTTATTGAATTGGTGTCTTTTTGTGAAGTGGGAAGATATGGTATGTTTCGTCATGTTGGTGCCTATATGGTTATGACTCTGTGTATTTCTCTTTTTGGGGAATCGTGTTCTGCTCTAATGCTGATGATGCTCTTGTCCAGAGAATGGTGACACAAGCTTTAAAAGGCAGGGAAGTGAGGGAAGAGATGAAGAGCACTCTACATATTCTACTGATGGCCTCAAAGAGGAGGAAGTAAGTATAGATTGCGATTATCTCAGCTTTTGATATGAATGTTTAGAGCTTGAACTTGTGAGTCTTCTTTTGTTGGTTAGCTCGAGAAAACTGGGACTAAAAGCGTGGCTTTTCTTGAAATTATGCTTATTTCCAATTTGTTGCAGGAAAAAGAGGAGGAAGAGGAGGTTGAAGTGAAACTGATCAGCAGTGTAATTAACGCAGCTTCGAGCACTGTACCTGATATGGAAACTGAGGACATTTTGCCTGAATTTGAAGATCTTCTGTCGGGGGAGATAGAATTTCCATTACCTGATGATAAGTTCGATGATGCAAGCAGAGACAGAGTTTACGAAATCGAAATGGCAAACAATGCAAGTGAACTGGAGAGGTTGCGTAGGCTCGTGAAGGAATTAGAGGAGAGGGAAATGAAGCTGGAAGGCGAATTGCTTGAGTATTATGGGTTGAAGGAGCAAGAATCAGACATCATCGAGTTGCAAAGGCAGTTGAAAATTAAGACTGTTGAGATCGACATGCTGAAAATCACTATCAATTCACTACAGGCAGAAAGGAAGAAGCTGCAAGACGAGATCGCTCATGGAGCTTCAGTGAAGAAGGATCTAGAGGTGGCGAGGAACAAGATTAAGGAACTGCAGAATCAGATTCAACTTCAGGCAAACCAGACAAGAGGCCATTTGCTGTTGCTCAAACAACAAGTGTCTGGACTTCAGGCCAAAGAGGGAGAAGCTGTTAAAAAAGAAGCCGAGGTAGAAAAGAAGCTCAAAGCAATGAAGGAGTTGGACGTAGAAGTCATGGAGCTGAAAAGGAAAAACAGAGAACTCCAGCATGAGAAAAGAGAATTGACTATAAAACTCGATGCTGCAGAAGCTAGAGTTGCAGCTCTTTCTAATATGACTGAGGTAAGAGTTCTGCTTTACTCTTTGTCCAATTTATTGCTTCTTATTTCGATGTTCTGCTGCATTTGTCTATCTACATAAGAGCAGATATTGTCCCATCCCCAAGCAACGCAAGGACCTTTATCGCACAACTGTACAGCTTGCGATATCAAGTGATCCTTGTGAATAACCACAAATGATCTCTTAGTTTCCGAATGGCCTTGTACAATTATTCCAGTCTTGGTGAATCCTCATTTTGTCTCCATAGGCTGCTGATAGATGACCAAATTCTTAGAAATGCTGATGCATGATTCAAATAAGGCGGTTCTGGAAGTTGTGTTCTACATACATTAAAGCACCAGTTGTTGCTGATATTAGAAAAGGCTGCCTTAGCTTCTTAATTTCCTGGAGAGCGTGCCTTTACACTAGCTGATACTATGATTGGGGGGCTATCATCATTGAGAACCTCATGTTAAGTGGATTAGCAAGTGCCGGACTAGGGTAGACATGTTCAATAATGCTTCCTTTGTTGCAGACCGAAAGGGTTGCATCTGAGAGAGAGGAGGTCAACAAGTTGAGACACATAAATGAAGACCTGTCAAAGCAGGTGGAAGGACTTCAGATGAACAGATTCAGTGAAGTTGAGGAGTTAGTCTACCTCCGTTGGGTCAATGCATGTTTGAGGTATGAGCTCCGAAACTACCAGACACCAGCAGGAAAAGTCTCAGCTCGTGATCTTAGCAAGAGCCTAAGCCCCAAGTCGCAAGAGAAGGCCAAACAGTTGATGGTAGAGTATGCTGGATCAGAACGTGGACAGGGAGATACAGATGTCGAAAGCAATTTCTCACACCCTTCTTCTCCTGGAAGTGAGGACTTTGACAATGCTTCTATAGATAGTTCCACCAGCAGATATAGCAGTCTCAGTAGGAAGCCTGGCTTACTACAGAAATTGAAAAAGTGGGGTAGAAGCAAAGACGATTCGAGTGCATTTACATCGCCAGCGAGGTCCTTCTCAGGTGGGTCACCTGGCAGGATAAGCATGAGTCTACGACCGAGGGGCCCTCTGGAGGCCTTGATGATGAGGAATGCAAGTGACAGTAACGCCATTACAACTTTTGGTGGGATGGAGCATGAATCTGTTGATTCTCCAGACACTCCAATTACCCCTCAGCTCAAGGGTCAAACACTGTCTGGCGATTCGTTGAATGCAGTGGCAAGTTCATTCCAGTTGATGTCTAAGTCTGTAGAAGGTGTTCTGGATGAAAAGTACCCTGCTTATAAGGACCGTCATAAGTTGGCATTGGAGAGGGAGAAGCAAATCAAGGAAAGAGCTGAGAAAGCAAGAGCTGTGAAGTTTGGCGAGAGGAGTTTCAACATTAACTATGACTCGAGCAGGTCGGACAGGGAGAAAAATATCTCACTTCCACCAAAACTTTCTCTTATAAAGGAGAAAGTAGTTGTTTCACAAGATTCAGGAGGCCAGTCAGGTGACGCTAAGGTAGATGATCCTCAAACAGTGAGTAGAATGAAGCTAGCGCACATTGAGAAGAGGCCTCCGAGGACACCTCGTCCGCCACCTAAACCATCAGGAGCTGCCTCTGGTGTTGCAAATAATTCAAGTGCGGTTACATCTGCAGGCCCACCTATGCCTCCACCCTTGCCAGGCATGCCGCCGCCGCCTCCGCCACCACCAGGTGGGCCGCCTCGTCCACCCCCTCCACCAGGCAGTCTTCCTAGAGGAACAGGAAGCGGTGAGAAGGTTCATCGGGCTCCTGAGCTAGTGGAGTTTTATCAGACACTGATGAAACGTGAGGCAAAGAAGGATACGTCATCTCTGATTTCTTCCACAACAAATGTGGCAGATGCTAGGAACAACATGATTGGGGAAATAGAGAATAGATCAACGTTCCTTTTAGCTGTGAGTTATTTTTCATCATTTGCTCATGAAACTTTCCTTCTCTTGTTGTTTAAGTTTATAGAGATATTTCATCTTCCTATTACAGGTAAAAGCAGATGTAGAATCCCAGGGTGAATTTGTCCAGTCCTTAGCTACAGAAGTCCGATCAGCGTCCTTTACCAAGATTGAAGATCTTGTGGCATTTGTTAACTGGCTGGATGAGGAACTTTCCTTCCTGGTAAACAGATTTTATTTTGTTTTGCAAAGTTGGCTTCTCACTCTCTCTGTAGAAAAGACCCTTAGACATCTATTGTATTTGGATTAGGCATCTGGATTTGTTTCAAGCCTATTAGTGAATCTTAGATCTGAAATTCTAGTGTTGAACTTGATGCTTCTGGGCAAGCTGAATTAAACTCTGCACAAAAAGAAGGAGAGAGCATGAAATCGAGATTATAAAGAGTTATTGTAATTCCTTCTGCTCTTTTACAAGCATTACATATCCAACATGAAGGAATTTTAAAAAAAATTAGTCCTTCTTATTTGAAAATCCCTCCAGCTTCAAGCATGTAATTATGCGTGCAAAATCTCCGAATGATTTGCTGACTTATGCAATTTCCTTGATTAATTATACGCCTTGGCTGGTGGAAATATCTAATCCTTTTTATGTATCTGCCATTAACAAGGTCGATGAAAGGGCAGTTCTAAAGCACTTTGACTGGCCTGAAGGGAAAGCAGATGCATTAAGAGAGGCAGCATTTGAATACCAGGATCTGATTAAACTGGAGAAGCGCATTTCTTCTTTCACCGACGACCCAAAACTTCCTTGTGAGGCTGCACTAAAGAAGATGTACTCATTGCTTGAAAAGTAAGCAACTGCTTTAGCACGCTCGTATAATAAGAGAACACACAAATTTATTTGCAATTGGGGATAAGATTTTGGAATTGGAAGCAAAACAGTAAACCTGTTATTCGTTTGCTTCAAAGCAATTGGCTCTACGAAAATAAAAATTGCCCTAAGTTTTGCGCCAGAGTGAATTCCAGAGTGATTAAGTTTTTTTCTCTTTTTCACGATGTCACATGCTTCATTTTTCTCTCTGGCAGAGTGGAACAGAGCGTGTATGCCCTCTTACGCACAAGGGACATGGCAATGTCACGATACCGGGAGTTTGGAATCCCAGTCGATTGGTTGTTGGATTCAGGAGTAGTTGGCAAGGTATCTTCAAGCCTGAGTTCATTCTTCAATATTCTTAAAGGGAATGAGACGTCTGATCTCATATTTTGTTCCATTTAATTAGTTCTGTTTGCTGACAGAAAAAATAGAACTATATCCTGGATCTACGTTCAATGTGTAGTGAATCATCTGACCTAAAGTTGTGACAGTAAGCTACTGGTATAGCTGAAACCAGCTTTA
The DNA here is from genome assembly GCA_016432845.1 of Psidium guajava. Classification (NCBI taxonomy): domain Eukaryota; kingdom Viridiplantae; phylum Streptophyta; class Magnoliopsida; order Myrtales; family Myrtaceae; genus Psidium; species Psidium guajava. The sequence continues at coordinate 7,541,925 of CM028228.1, read as the reverse complement.
TTATAGACTGGGAAAACTTGGAAGCCTTTTGGGCCTGGAAGAATACATCGTCTGATAAATTCGCTTTGGACGAAATTCTAAATACCATCTCATGCTATGTATTTGTTAAGCTTCTCATCTGATGACTTTACGTGTTTGCAGATCAAACTCTCTTCTGTGCAATTGGCAAGGAAGTACATGAAACGTGTGGCATCTGAACTTGACACATTAGGCGGTTCCGATAAGGAACCAAACAGAGAGTTTTTGCTTCTGCAAGGAGTGCGATTTGCTTTCCGTGTGCATCAGGTACATCTTCTTTGCTATGCAGTTGTGAAGGACAGTGGATGGTTCCTTGATTGTCATCTCAATTGGTCAATTTTTAATTTTTGTCAAAATTTAGAAGTCATTGTGAGAAGTCAATTCCTCCTAGAATTTAAGATTTGAACATTTTGTAATGCTTCTGCTCTCTCCCCTTTTTATGTGAATATTCTAAAACTTTAACTGGAGCACTTCCATCTCTTGATACTAGAAATCAGAAAACATCTTTTAAATGGAAATTTTGAATGATGACCAAGTTATGGCCACTTGCAGTTTGCTGGAGGTTTTGATGCTGACAGCATGAAGGCTTTCGAAGAATTAAGAAACCGGGTACATTCACAGACCGAAGAAGAAACTAAGCCAGAAGCATGAGTATATCATTTCCTCTTTTTTGTATCTTATTTCTTGATTTCCAGTTCAATTATGTATATTATACCACTTAGCCACATGAATGATTGCTGTATTACGTCCAAGGTTCATATTCGGAATAAAATCTGGAGAGAGAATGTATTTATGCTATTTTTGTCGCATGGATACATTAAAGGTCGATATTTAGTGTTTTTTCCTCTTGAATAAATTCAACTGCCATGCGAGTTAGAAAGGCAGTAAGACCTGAATAGTAATCTCAGGGAAGAAGAAAAATGCAGATTAAAATGTTCTCTTCTTGACTTTCTAGACACTGAGCCTTGCTGCAAGGCTCGCTTGCATTGAGGGGGTGGTTTGCATAGAAATTTGAGAATCTTTCTCTTGAACTTTTGGGATCCGGCAATCGCATGTCCGATTCTTTCTCTTGTACTTTTGGGATCTGGGGAGTCGCTGTGTCCGGTTCTTAAGCTCTGGAATCACTATTCAGTCAGTACTTTTTGTGATCAATGAGGATAAAGAGTGTATGAAGAATATATGGAAGCATCATATGCTCTGCTTGCAAGAGCAAAGAGGTTGCAAAGGAAAACATAACCGTAAAACCTTTTGCCGCTTATTTTCAACTTCGTATGATCTACACGACAATATATGTATGTACCAGAAGACTCAGATTTATTCTTTCGCCACAGAAACCAAAAAACTCGGCAAAGGACTAGCTGCCGTTTGCGACTTGGGCGGCTCCGGCAGCTGATTACCGTAGCTATCATAATATATCGCGCCCGAAAACTCTTGTGGCCGGCATTTGTCTCCCATCAGAATTGCCTTTTGCCACAAACCCCCCTCCCCGAATCCCTCAGTGCCCTTATCGTGATCTACACCAATCTCGAATTCAGCATTGCCTTTAGCCTCTACGGGATGCCGTGGCGATGCCAAAGGTGGCTTCCTCGCAACTCCAGGTGTGTCCGGTTCTTTCTCTTGGACTTTCGGGATCCGGCGATCACGTTTTGCGCACAGCACTACTAGAGCCACGACCGAGATGAACAACCCAACAGACAGCGCGATGGATTCCGGGTGTTCAATGGCGCATGCTGAGACGGGACGCACCATTTTGTAGCGTTTCTTCCTCAAAACTGATAAATGACAAAGTAGCTTTCTGATGGAAAATTTCTGAGATTGAGGATGACTAGTAAGTCTAAGCATATATATACAGAATGTCATGAACGATGTGGATTTTTTGTACTTCAACTAGTAATGACCGGTGGCAGGCATTTCTCAGGCCATTTTCTTAGTCTTATTCATGGCAACAACTCCGGTAGAGAATTCATTCGGTGGTTAAAGATAGCAAGCCGGTTTGTAATTAGGGTTGACTTTTCATCAAAGTTGCATCATAGCCTGTCATAATCAGACATCGTCTAACTAAGCAACGGAAGCTAAAATTGGTTTAAAGTTACATTAAGGAAGAGATGGAATTTACCAAACAAAAGATGGACACGTAGTCATCCGTATGTACGTAAGTCAATACGATAGCATGATAAAAAGATCTCAACAACAAATGCATAAGCGAGATGAAATTGAACACTATTTGCCTTCGTACATTATCACTATCAAATTTCCGATCTCTAAACATTAGTTAATAGAAAATCAATTCGCACAGCTCGAGTCAATTTATGTGATCATCCATGTTCGCTTTATGTCAGCATAAAAATTCAGACGGTTCATACGGGATTAATGTCTAATTGATTAGTCATGGGAGATTTACGCGAATCATTTATGTGAAGGAGGGTAAAAAAAACTTTGACAAGTGTACTTTTTCTACACACGACCAATACATTTAGGCGAAGTGCTGTATTAAAAATGGGTGGTTGGCAAGTCGATCCCCAATGATGCGACAGACACGCTAAAGCCTAATAGTAATGTAGGCCACGTCTTCAATTACTGTTTAATTTTCTTCCAAATATTGACTTACCAATCGCCCGTTCATACAGCAATGTGACTCGTTCAAACGCTCCTGCGCAACCCGTCGCTGTATCCAACGATCCTCGCGTTGACGACGACATAATTAGGGTTTGAACTATAGTTAAAGATGCCCAGTTCGCCGCTGGGGGTTTAAGGAAATGGGCGCGTCCGCCGTTACCGAGATTCAGGGCTGAACTTGTCGGAAAACGTAACTGAGCAGAGAGGGTTATGTGTCGGGTACGTAACATGTGCAAGCAAAGGTTGATCGCCGGAGACGATGGTGACGATGGGGGTGATCGTCGCCGGATGTTTTTGGCTCGAGGGTTCTTTTCCAGACAAACGTGCACAGCGTCCTGGACCCAATATTAGGTCAATTCCCATGTCTGGAAAAGTACAATTTTCTCCCTGGGAAAGCAGCAAGTGCTTGGACAATTGCTTGGTTAATATGTATGGGAAATGCCTACGTAAGTTCAAAAAACATGCAGACATTAACATTTCATTATGATCATTAGAGAGCAAAGCTGCACAGCTGTGCCGCCGGTGCCGGCTAACCTTGAGGCAGCTTGGTTTGGTGGGTTCAGGTAAGGGTTGGTTCTACGTATGGATTGCAAGAAGAATTACAAAATTAGCATGTATTTTGACAAAATCTTTGGGCTCCGTTTGTTCCATCTTAAATTAATCATTTGGAAAATATGTTATCTAAAATTATTTACTTGTATTTCTTATAAAAATGAATGAACGAAATTATTTTTCATCGTCCATGAAAATGTTTGGACATAAATCTTTGTTGATAATTGAAATACTTTTTAGTAGCTAGGTATTCAAGTGATATAAGCGATCATTTAAAAAAATATATTTTTCGAAAATCATTTATTTTCACGAAATAAATTATCCTTATTGTGCGTAGAATTTCACTTATGATAACTTCTAGTATGGCTCAACGATAATAACGGTTGATGCATTGAGAAAGATTCGTGGATGCGATATGCATAGTTTCTAGAAAGTTGGAATTAAAATAAGGGGAAAACATCTCCAACTCCTTGATTTGGAAGGCTTAAAATCTGTGGCTACCTTACCTAGGCGCTTGGAAAAAATTTCCTGTGCAATTCTCTTTGCCTTTCTTTTAAGACTAGGTTTAGTTGTAATCAATGAGTAAATGAGCTCTTGGAAGCATTTTGACCTATTACTTGACACTAAATGTTTCTAGGGATGAAATGGAAAATCGAGGATACCTAAAAATGCTTGAACATGAACCTCATTTCCAAATCCCCACACATTTTGAGCCAGGCTTTTGGGGTCTCGATGATCTTGACTTGGTTTTGAGTCGGGTTTTATTAGCATTTGTTGGGTTCGGATTCAAGACATGATCACATCTTAAGCTAACTTTCGTGATGGTTCGAGTTCATTGAAATAATGAAATCCTTTTTAAGGCTCTTATGTGTCAGCAGAAGAAACGGGGCTCTCGCCTAAACGAGAGAGGCACGAGACATTCCAAATCAAGTGGCAATCTCAGTGAATAATGTCCAAGGGCGTATGAATCCAGTAGGATCAAATGGTGGTTTTAACTTAGAGAAAAGGAAAGAAGAAGAGGAAGGAGAAGAAGGCAGAGACACCAAGGCTGCGAGCCGATCTACTAAAGGTACTGGACTACCTGTTCGAGCTGGGCCAGATCAGGTCCACAAGAACTTGGAGTTGAAGAACCCTTCTTGAAATTTCAAACCAATGTCCACAAATTTCTCAGAGTAGCAGGGCCAATAAAGGGTACCGACCTTCTTGTTTGGATTTCCAACATCTGCTCTACTCAGATTTTGTTGCCTTCTCTTGCAAGTCAACGCCATGGTAATCGAAAAATGCCAAAACAGAAGTCTGGAGGGTCGCTTCGAGGAAGCTTCGGGGCTCTATCCGTCCTCCTAATTTGCAACGACGGAAAATTAAGTTACTTTGGCATTTGAGAAAGCGACAATCGTATGATGGACGCCGAGCTGATGCATTAAAATGCATCTTAAGATAGGAAAATCCCCGTTAATTATTGTTACGTCAACTTCATTGTCCACTGATATATCATGAACTCGGAATGAATTAAAAGTAAATGTGACTCGACTAAAATGTAAAGAAAAGTAAGAGTCAATTCAGACATGCGTTTATAAGAGCCTTAAAAATTATTTATGCGAGTCAATGAATATTGGGATATTAGGGGTTAGGGCAAGTATTCTTGAAGAGCTATTAGCCTATATAAACCTTTTGTAATTGTGTCAATTCAGTCAGTTTAATAAACTGGCGCTGATGTGTCAAATTTTTAAAAATATTTTTTATATCATTTGAATTTTTTATTTTTTTTAAATAATAGATTTAGGACCTTTTTTATATGTGGATGCGATATGCATAGTTTTTGTCCTTTTTTTTGGATTAGGGAGTACAGGAGGCCACTGGCAAAGGTTGTCGGCCCTTGGATGAGGGCTCGTGACCCACATCAAGCCGTAGTGAGAGTTTGCGACCGATGGCCGATCTCCTACCGTCCCTAAAAAAAAAGAAAAAAGAGATAGAATTTTTTTTAAAAAATGAAATAATTAAAAAATTTAAAATATATATTAAAATATTACTAATGATTTGCCAAGTCAACGTCGACTAATCAAATGGATTGAATTAACACATTTACATAATGTTTAGGAATCAATTGAAAAAAAAATTAAGACTTAATTGGTACAATTACGATAAGTTTATGATTTTTTTGATAATTTTTTCCCAAGTTCATCTTTCAAGGAGTTCTTGAAGGATTATGCTTGATACAACTTTTAATCCCCAAGAAAAATCCAATTGAAGTAATAGTATTTATTGCCATTCTTGCGACTTAATTTCCTTTAAAAGCACTAACTTTGGGTCGGATCTCAATTATAGTCCAAACTTTTTATTATTTTATTAAAAAAATGTCATGCCCCTAATTCTAGCTTGATTTTTTTACTCTCATAAAAAAATTAACTTTAAATCCAATCCCAATTCCAATTCCAATCCAAACTTTTAGTTATCTCATACAAAAGCACATACTTTTAGCATGTGTCAAATCCAACCCCCGTCAAGTTTGATTTGCCGTGTCATTTCGCGTGTACTCGACGGAAATTTATGGAAAACTCAACGAGGGTCATATTTGGATACCAACTAAAAGTTAATGTTTTCTCATGAAAAGGGAAAAAAAAGGTTCAGGCTAAAATTGAAAGAGAAGTTAAAGTCAACCTTTTTTTCCCAAGGTGTTGGACCCTATTTTTACTGTGTTTCGTGATGGCGAATTACTTTCTCGCATTCTTTAATAGCGAATTGTATGATTACGTGAATATATAATTATCCAAAATGTTCGCATGACAACCTCTTTCAACTTTTTTATTCTTTTCATGCGCCACGGCTCTCTTTGGGACGTTCAAGTGCGGTCGTTTCTTTTCTTTAAGTATCTATTCGCTATTTGACCTTTTTTTTTTCATATTATCGTGAGGTCTGCTTTAATTATTCCAATAAGTTAAGGAGGCTACGTTTACAATTGAAAAGTGTGAAAGAATAAAAAGTCCAAAAAAAAATCGAACTCAATATCTCCTCTTATGATATCATATGAAATTTTAAGAAATTATTATTGAGATTGAATTATTTGAAAAAGATATGATATGATATTTAAATATTATAATATGTTTTAATTTGGCCTTTAAATATAAAATAAGATCACATACAATGATTGAGTATGGCAAAAAAAAAAAGATTACTCGATTTGATATTTGTTGTGCATACACTAACACTTTTGAGTTTTGGAAAAGAAGAAAAATATAACGCCTACTACGAGAAAATATTAGGTGCTCCTGGAGCACCAACGTCATCTCTGGACAAACCATACAAAATTTGACACGTGTCACATGGGACCCGCTTTTCAGATTATTCGGACTCCCTCTTTTCACGCGCTTTTTGTTTTCCCTAAACACCCCTCACCTTCAATCTTCACGTCTTCAAGGAAACCACCGTAGGAGCCAACTCGCGCCCGTCTACAGCCGAGGACGAGGGAGCGGGCTGACCCGCCAAGATCATGGGCGGCGAGGACACAGCGGCGGAGACAACGAGGCAGAGCAAGGGTAAAGGTCTGGTTGAGGGGGAGGCGGATGTGGGTGGTGGTGATGGTTGCGTGGTGGCCGTGCCAGGGAAGTAAGCTCCGGGCCCGGCGGCCGCTCCGGGCTGAGGTCGAGGGGCGAGGACTCATCGAGGGAGCTGCTCGGGCTGGGGCTGCGGGAGGAGATCACCTCGGCAGAGGTGGGGAAGTTGGTCTTGGCCTTGGCGCCGAGGAAATCGCGGGCGGCAACGTCGTGGGCGCGCGCGGCCTCCTCGGCGATGTTAAAGGTGCGAGCCACACCCGGGTCTTCTTCCCGGGGTCTCGGATATCGGCGGCGTAGCAGTCCCAAAGCCTCTTTCGGACGCCGCGGTAGCGGATTTCCTTGAGGTCGTTAGGGTTTGGGATGGCGGCGCTGGCCTTTTCTTTCGGAGTCCCATGGTTTTTGCTTCTTCTTTGTTCGTTTTTTTTTTCTCCGGTGGTTTCTTCTGCAGAGGAGGTAGGAGAGAGAGAAGCGCGATGGCTTGAGGGAGGAGGCAGGTGAGGGGTGTTTAGGGAAAACAAAAGGGGCGTGAAAAGAGGGAGTCCGGAAAATCTGAAAAGCGGGCCCCATGTGACGCGTGTCAAATTTTGTATGGTTTGTCCAGAGATGACGTTGGTGCTCCAGGAGCACCTAATATTTTCTCCGCCTACTACCGGTAGGGATAGGTCAGTTGGGGTCCATGCACGTGCCGTGCCACGGTGCAAAACAGCAGAGCGGATAAGAAAAGAACGAAACCCGGATTTTCCCCTGGGGTGGGGCCCGGCGGTGGGTCCCCAAAGTGGGGTCGTCGTAAGTGCAATATGCAATGATGTTGCACACTAACGAAAGAGTCCCGACCTTTTTTTTTTTTTTTTAAAGGAGGGGGCAAAGACGAAGGTGTCTTCCCTCTTGAAACCTCCGACTGAAATCCTCTCTCTCTTCCCCTCTTGTTCAGTTGTCATCTCTCTCGGGGCTCTGTGTGCCGGCGACTGTAGCTCAGGTATGTACACCGACATGAGAGTGATGAGCTGGAGGCGAGTTGCCAAGTCTGTGCAGGCTCTGGTGGCGCACGCCCTGCTCTTCTCCTTCGTTCTCCTCTTCCTTCTCAAGCTCGACCACTCCGTCCGGTATCGTTGGTGGTCAGTCTCTCAGTCTCTCTCTCTCTCTCTCTCTCTCTCTCTCTCTGAATCATTTTCATTCTCTCTTTTTTGTTTGCTTTTCTGTTTGGGTCGCTAACGAGGAAAATTTAGAATTTTAGTTGGTAACCACCTCGAGGGTCCACCATTTCCCTGTCCTTCGTTGCTTGCATTTTACGGGAAAGAAAGCCCGAGAATTATTTTGCTCATCTCTCTCTCTATGTCTGAATTTTTTTTTTTGGGGGCTTGGCTCTTGTAAGTTTCGTCGAATTGGCGGCGTTGCCTTTTTCTGGGCCTGCGGATGAAATCCTGATTCATTTCCTGTTTACGTTGCTCGCATTAGTTCTGCTGGTTATCGATTTTAGAATTTTTAAGGTGATGTAGATGCGGTTGTTGGTGTCCTTTGGAGGCTTCCTTAGTTGGGTTTATTCAGGTGCTGTGCTTATAATTGTCATTCATTGTCTTAGATTTTGTTCTGTCATATGCTTGCAACAGAGATTGATGTCGGTAGGCATTGGTTGTATTCTACCCGCCTCAGCACTAATCAAGTGCCACATTTGGAATGAATGATTCTGCATGGTAATATATGATTCGCATTGGGACAATCGTGAAACAGCCAACAACACCGAGGACGAACTTGAGTGTAATTTGTTTCCATAGGACCTTTCATGGACAATGGAATTTTTACGAGAGGCGTTGCATTTGCCAACTCAAAACAATTTGAAGTATTTGTCCAACCAAACAAATTGAATGGGCTCATAATTTGTCAAATGCTGGTATGATGGCTATGTAGCCACCGGATTCCCTACAAGTGGAAAGCGTGGAGTAAGCTATTGAGAATGGATGAATCAAGTCTCAAGGAAAGAAAAGTCTGAATCACGTAGATAATACTTATATGATGCGGTATTGGGAAACATTATAGAGGCAAATAAAATCTAATGGATCAATTAGCCTGAATTCGAGGTTTTTTGCTGAAATGTGCCTGTGCATTAGGAGAAAGGGCCAGTCAATCCCATTTTAGGAGTGGTCCACATGCTTCTATGGAGGTTACGAGTGAGCAAAAGCACAGCTTTGGCTATTGCCTCCTGCTCTGCAGCGTGTTAGGAGAGTAGTCGGTCATCTTGGACAGGCCTTTCGCGCCAATTGAGAATATACAAAGCCTTAGAGATCCATCTTGGTTTTAAGTTAAGAAGTAAAATTTTCTTGTTCCGGATGCCATATCTCAACTTTGTCCCCTATTGCTCGTGATTAAAGCTTCTGTTGGCTTTATTGACACATTCTTATGTAATAGCTCGAATACTCGGATTCCTGATTATTCCTTCGCAACGGATTTAATCACTGGTTCTAGTTATGGATTCATACTTTACCATTTGCTCCTTCTTCTACTCCAAAGACAAGATCATTAAATAGTTCTTCTTGTTGGTCATTGTCCTGCAGGATCATTTTTGCCCCTCTATGGCTATTTCATGCTGTTGTAGCACGTGGCAGATTCTCCTTACCGGCACCAGCCCTGCCTCATGATCGTCATGTATGACACATCTTGGGCGTTAAATCTTAAGTGGACATTTTCTTTTGAATAGTCTCAAATTTCTTGAGTCCTACAAGCATGAATGTATTCTGACTTCGCATCTTATTTATTTGAACAGTGGGCACCGTATCATGCTATCATGGCAACCCCCTTGTTTGTATCTTTTGAATTACTTCTGTGTCTATATCTCGACAGGACCTATGGTATGCATGAAACTTCATTAGCTGAATATTTTATTTTGTTTGAAGGAATCATTGCAAGTTGTTCTAGATGGAAACTATTTGAAGGAATCATTGCGCCCATCTCATTTTTTTCCCGTTACCAGACATCTGTCGGTCTAACTTTATCAATTTATATATCTTGGAGGAGCGACTGACATGTTCTGCAAACTTGAAATATGCTACAGTTGTGGACTTGAAGATTCTCTTTCTTCCCATACTGGCCTTTGAGATTGCAGTCTTGGTTGATAACATTGGGTACTTTTCTTTTAATTGATAATTCTTTTTGTTGACAAAATGTCAAAGATTATTAATTGTGGTCGTACTTCAAATTAAAAATTTGCATATCCGGTGGCTGACTGAATTGCTCGTTTAGCCCCTTGATTAAGTTAAAGTTCTTACAAATCACACAGGCTCGTTCTTATAAGAGTTACATGTTGAAATACCGTCAGGTCATGCATGTTGAAATACCGTCAGGTCATGCAAAACTATTTTCTAGTTCTATCAGGTGCTTTCAAATAAATATCATTTTTTTTTATCATGCTTTTGAAAGTATATGGAGAAGTGCATACCTGAGTGTCTAGAGAGAATCTTTGATCATGGATCCTGGAATTGGTTGATGTGGCATTTGTGTTCAAGGTTTAACCATCAGCAGTTTGATGCAGGATGTGCAGGGCCTTAATGCCAGGAGATGATGAAAGCCTGACTGATGATGCAATATGGGCCACCCTTCCTGTAAGTCTGTAACTCTTTCATTTTCGAAATCGCAATGCTTGGGGAAAGGTTCTCCATTGATTGCTATTTTTGTTATGCTTATAGAGTAGCTTCTAGGTGTTGTTCTTATTCTTAGAGCTCCTGATACACCATAAATGTGCTGTCTCTTTAAGGTGTTCTTTGGGTATAGATCTGCTCATCTACATGCAATTAGCTCATTTATGTTGGCTGTCAAGCAAAATTGGAAGAGACTTTAATTTTGTCTTAATGGACTTGGAATGTTGATGCTATTTTTTTTTATTGTTTCACTGGATGGGTGCCTCATTATTTTTCGTGGTTGAGGGAACCAACCTTTTTGATACACTCATAAAAATAGAGGAAAGATTGGACAGTGTGAGAACTGGGGGTAGCAAAGGTGGATGGGAGATCATGGTTTAAGCATATATATAAAAATAGTCATCGTACTTTGTTCTGTACAAGTAGACGGTTAGTTCCAACTAACTTAATGATTGGATAAGTTCACATTTCCTCCAATATATGTAAACCTTCTCTATTTATCCTATCCTTGTAATGTTGACCCAAATTTATTAAGTATGATATGATAGAAAATATCCCTCTTGGATGTGTTCTACTATAAAATCCATCTGGACATTTCCTACTAGCTGAGGACCGGACACCACAGAGCTTTTTCCAGAAAGCTGGCATTAGTTGGATATATGGAGGCTTCGCATGTTCCCTATGCTTGTGAGATTGATCTAACATTTATGTTATTCCTACTCCTTTCAGCTAATTAAGGTGTCCAATAGGTCGAATACCAAATCTGCTCTGTTTTTTTTGCTTTCTTTCCTGAACAAGGTGATGTTGATGTTGATGTTTCATGAACAAGGTGTTTTGAAAATCAGACTGCAGTAGCTGGTTCAACTGAAACCACCAATAGGTCTGCTCCCTTTGAAACTTTCACTTAAATGCAGTGGGGATAAACGGAGGTCTTACATGGCTTCACCTGTCAAAGAATGGTGGGAGAGGGTCTGCTAGGGGGTTGAGGAGAATGAGGGTTCTCTCATGGTCTTGTGCTTAATCAGGGTTTTATGTTGATGAGAAAAGTCATTATAAAGGGAAGTCTCCTCAAGTTTAGAACTGGGGAGTAGATTCTTAAAAATTGATCCTCTTCTGCTGAGCTATAATTTAGTCTTGGTTGAAGTTTTGCTGAGTGATTATTGAACCGGTTCAGCCAGTTGAACTACGGACCTGCAATTTGATAGTTCCTTGACAGATATTTGTGTGCAAAATGATGGTTGGGAAACACGTGCTAGATTGACTTTTGAAGATAGATGTGTGCAACATGATGTTGATTTATTTTCTTTAGCATTCAGCCTGTTTGAAGTGAGTCACTTGAGGATGTACTATTTGGATATTCTTAAGATTACCTTTGATTGACTGCTAGTTTTGTTTGCGTGATTGAAAGACGGAGGATGCAATCTTAGTTTTGTTCTAACTCTATTAATCTGGTCTGTTAGTTTCCCCTCCCATTTGTCCTAGTCCTGCCGAAGTTCTACTTTTTCCTTGACTTGCTTTCTTGATCTTTTTTATTTGATTTATAAACAACTACTATTAATGAAGATGGGACTTGTGTTTCTTGATAGTTTATGCTTCATTAAGCATTTATTTACCACTTTAGTTATGTATCATCTTTCAACCAGTAGTATATGCTAATTGCTTTTCTGATATTTTTTGCTTCTAGCACTTCTGGGTTGCAATATCTATGGTCTTCTGCATTGCTGCAACAACATTTACTCTTCTAAAGCTATGTGGTAATTGGCTTATTTCTCTGCATTAGAACAACTTATGTCCTTTTACAATTGGTCTGAGGTGATTAGAGTGCATAAAATTTCAAGCCAATGGATATATTACTTTTTAGTGCCGGTCTTTCTCCAGCCTATTTCATTGACATGGGACAATCGTTCTTTGACTATTATCGCGTGTCTTGATTATGTTACAAGAGGGGTTCCCCTGTAGCGGCAATGATTTTGATTTCCAATCAAGGCCATAATTGCTTGCCCCAATATAGCCCCTATTTTTTTTTTTTAAACCCCTTATTGGATTTTATTGGCAGTTAACTGTTTTGCTATGTTTGGCATTTTGTTTGCTAAATTACGGGAACAGTTTTCATTTTAACTGAAGTCAGTTGCTTTTGGGACTATTCATGATGCCTAATCCCACTGAGAAGAGTTTAGCTCGTAAAAGACTACATTCCGATAACTCTTCTGCTCAAAATGTATGACCTGCATATGGTAATCATAGTCAGCTTTTGGGGATCCAGAATCTATATTGCATGGCACTACATCCTTGGATGATTTTATGCTACAAATTGACATTTTTTAGAATTGAGTATCTAAGGGTGCTTTCCAATGTTTAATTGTATGTATTGCCAACTTCATGCAGGTGATGTTATTGGTCTAACTTGGTGGGATCTGTTTATAAATTACGGGTAGAGCTCAGTTAGTTTAGCACTGTAATTGACAATGTCTCCTTTTCAAGTCCCTTTGCCTGTTAAAGTTGATGCTGGGACTCCTTCCACAGAATTGCAGAATGCTTTGCCTTCCTTGTTTGCACGAAGTGGGATAATCCCGCTATTCATGGGCGTTCTTACATAAGAGAATCGGCTCCATCCTCGATGGCTATCAGATATATTGACTGGGACAGACAGTTAATAGTTTCTTCAGAAGACGATCAAAATTTCAGAATGTGTAGCAGCTTGCAAGACATAGGAGGTCACATTATGAAAATTCCCTTAGTTGTCTTCCAGATCCTTCTGATCATGCGTTTGGAGGTACGCCATTACATTTTGAGAAGCTCTCAGATATTTGATACGATAAAATATTCTTCTTATTTGTCATTGGCTATGTGCTGTGCACGTATGAACTCACTTTCTCTTATTTTGTAGGGAACACCTCGTAGTGCTAAACAAATCCCTCTTCCAGTTGTTTTTACTCCTCTTCTTCTGGTGCAAGGAGCTGGAGTCTTGTTTGCTGCATATAGATTGATAGAAAATATTGTCTTTATGTTGCACAGTGGAGCTTGTTCCAGCAATTACTTGCTGATCTCATCAAAAATTTGTGATTGCTTTGGATTTTTGCATCATGGGTCTAGGTAATTTTTTGTGTTGGAAAGTACTAGAACCTAATTTATTCGAATCAAAGATGCATATTCTTGAACTTAATTGACATGGGTTCAATGATGTTACCAGGTTGTTAGGTTGGTGGTCGATTGATGAAGCCAGCCAGCAGGAACGAGCTAGACTTTTCTGCAGTGGCTCTTCTGGGTGTGTGCTCCTATTCCATGCAGTCTGTTATCTCTAATGTTCTTGCTCTTGTGTTGTTTGTGTGGACCGAGCGTGTGTTGGTTTGTGACGCTTTTGTGGCACTGACAATCACTGTTATCATCATTGTGTGTGGTAGTAAATGCTCACGGCATGGCAGTTCCACAAGAACCTTTAATATGGTTAGATGAACTGATTCCTGACATATAGAACTCTTTTAGCTGTGACTTAGATTATTCACCTTCGGCTTGAATTCTGCAAATTATTGCAAAGATGCTCTTGCTCTTGTAAGTTCTGCTTCGCATGGCTCACACAGGTGCTATATTGTTGTGTCTTCACGCAAGTTCTGGGTTGGCATTCCAAGAAACCCTTCTATGTCCTCATTTTCAGCCTCTGAGAGTGAGAGGGTCTTCGTAGTTGATGGCTAATGAATCTGTATTTGTCTTTGCTAGCAAAGCATATAAAAGATGAAGAAATGCCTTGAATTGTATTGACACCTTTTGCTTTCCTTTTTCTGTTGTTTCCCTAATTCATTGCGTGAACTTTTTCTCGCGTATAGATAGGTAAGAACAAACATTCACGCATGCAGGTCACCATGGCCACTTGCATTTGAACCTCAAAAAACATACATGAATGTGCACCACAACAAAAGCAAGCTCCTCCCCCCCCCCCCCCCCCCCCCCCACAAAAAAAAAACCCAAAAAAAAAAAACAAATCAAAACAAAAGCAAGCTTGTTTGCACATTCATGCTGACTTTGCCCCATCCCTCTCCTCCACCCTTGTCCTCCTGGAATAATCTTCTAAGTGTTGTTCTTTCCATGTCTGGTTCAGCTACAATACCTTTTCGCCTGATGTTGTGAAGAAGTTGCCTAAGTCAGTTCTCGTTGAGGAGGTAAGAAGTCTGTTTTCCATGTGATGTAGTCTTGCCCGTATCTCTTCTTTGTTTTTCAGTTGTAGAAGATTCTATGATCCTAAATGCTACTTCAATAGAATAATGTTAATGTGTATGTAGCTCTTTTATTTTTCCGTGTTTAAAATTCTGTTGACTTCAGATATGGAGATTACAAGCTGCACTGAGTGAGCAGACAGAAGTAACGAAAAGCAGCCAGCAAGAGTATGAGAGACTTCAAAATGTATGTTTTTAGCACCAAGAATGCTTGCATTTTGTTTTTCTCAGCTTTCACTGAGGGATCAGATGATTGTGTTTTCCATCCAATACCTTATGGTTCAAATTGATGTTGCTGTCTTCATCGGCAGTGCATTTCTTGAATATGTTCTATGCAAGTGTTAGGTAGCAATGATGCTGCAGACTGTAGCATAAACGAAGTAGATCAATCAATAGAAGTGGAAAAAACTGAGTTTACTTGTCTAGCTAGTCTACCTTGAATGAGCAGCCACGGTCTCTCTAGAACTAAGTGATGCTCTTCTGTGTTGGACTCTGCTGCCGATCACTAGGCTGTATGTTCATATTGAGAAGTTCTTTATCAAATGATTGGCGTTGATGTTCCAGACATAAGATGCTATATTTTTTTCTTTCCAAATGCCTGAGATATATCTTGTTTGAGATATTCCGAATATACTCACACTTCCACTAATGGAGATGGTGAGTTTTGTAGGAAAAGATCCTTTGTAGAATCTGCTTTGAAGAGCAAATCAACATGGTCATGCTTCCCTGCCGGCATCACGCCCTCTGCAGGTATTTGCTCTCATCAGTCTGCTGTTGGTTGTTATATACCAGAGCTTCTAACTGGCAGGCTAGGGAATGAAATGTAAATCAGGGTCTGAGAGAGATGAGTTGAAAGTTTTGGTTTAGAATGTGAGATATGAGCATCGAAGTTTAGAAGAATCTGGAGACGGATACATATGGTTTGATATCTCCTTGGCTCTACTACTCAAATCAACTTCTCCAGCTCTTTAAAATCTCCTGTTCTGCTCTGGATCTTTATTTCTTCTTCTCTCAATATAAATATGTGATCTATCCACCTTCAGATTCTTCTCATTTCAGGTAAACTCCTCTGACATTGAGATTGCATGCGAGGTTCGTGTGGTTTATAACCCCGACCCTACAGTTCTAGAAACCAGCTAGGCTTTAATAACTGGTGTGTTGTAATTTGCGAACCCACTTTCCAATGATTGCGCATCCTTCAGTGTGTTTTCAAGTGGCAAAGGAGAAAAAAAAAACCTCAAGAGTAAATCTTGTGTCTACGCCTGAGCAATCAGGGATGAGTGCGCCTTTCCTGCATTGTGACCCTTCCTTGCTGTCATGCTTCGCAGGTCTTGCTGCCACAAGTGTAAGAAGTGTCCCATCTGCCGCGTCATCATCGAAGGGAGGTTGCCTGTAGCTGCACATGAAGTATAGATCTCTACAGCCATCAACAGAATAGACAATACCAACATTCATACCCCCTTGCGCTTGTGATTTTAACGGAACAAGTGCGGTTACAAAGCGATGTAGTCTAACTCCAAAATCAAAAAACAATGTAAATATATGCAGGATGAATCGCGAAATCATTCTGGACAGGGCAGTACATTCTGGGTTTTCCTTTTTTGAGGTAGATTTTACATTTCCTGTTGGTAGTTCCTAGTCATTTCCAGTTAGTCAATGAAGAAAATGGCCTGCTGAAGATGGGGCAGTTCTGGCCCTAAAGGCAGAGATTGGTGGGCTAAATGGTGTGATTATATCTAGTTGGATGGCATATATAGGGTTAAATTTAGGTATAGTTTTCCGGCACTACATGAAGGAGGGGCGCGAGCACCGTGATTAATTTCTTGATTCGGCAGGTAAAGACACTTGAATTGAGGGAAATGAGAGCTTAGACAAGGGTTTGATTTGATGGTATATTTAGTTCTCGGTTTTAATTTATAGCTTATCTAGCCCTAAGAATTCGCCCAATTCCCAAAAGAAATCATAATTTTAGTTTTGTTCTCAATTCCATCTCGAACTTTTCTAGGAATTAAAACAGAAATCCTAAATTTTAGGTTCATTCTCAAATTTCTGTCAGTTTTTTTTCAATCTAAAATGCACGCCAACTTTACTTCTAATTTCAAGTCTGTCCCGTTAGCTCTTGATTAAAAAAGTACAATTAGTTGTGCCTAATTTTTCTAAATTTGATATTAAAGAACGGTATCATTTTGTAGATAATTTTTCACTTTACTGTTGTGGATTTCTTGCTGATGTGGAAATGCTAACCGCCATTTTTGGATGTAGGATTAATAGGGGAAAAGTTGGTAAATTTTTTAGACAATAAAATCTTTTGGGAAAATTTGAGATTCAACTTAAAGTTTGAGGTTTTTTTGGTTTTGAACAAAAAAAAATTCATGTCAAAATTGGGGTTTGACCTAAAATTGGGAGTGTTTTTTGAGATAAAAAAGAGTCCGAAATAAAATTGGGACTTGACACAAATTTGAGATTTTCTTAGGGAATTAGGCCTTTTGAGAATTTGTTTACGTGTTAGTGCTGCTTGTCGAAGTTCTCAAATCCCCTTTGCGATTAGTGGATACTTTAATAGGAGATGGAGAAGTAAAGATCAAATTGACATGATTTTAAAATTGACTCCATTGTCAAGAGGTTGTGCTTCTTGCTCAGAAAATAGCATTCCAATAAATACATATTACATGCACCAACCAAAGTTGTAGACGATATCTATTAAACACTTGCTCAAAACATAGCATTCCAATAAATACAGATTCGATCAAAAAATAAATAAATATAGATCACATGCACCATCCGAAGCTTGCTATTAAACAATCCCTTCACAGGACACATCGCACTTGTCGAGTGTGCACTTTGACGTCGTTATCCAAACACTGAGTTAGAAGCTTAAGTCTGAGCCGGTCAACATATCCAGTTGAACTTACTTTTACTCAAAAATTTAAGTCAATGAATTATGAACCCTTTAGAATATATTAACTACTTCACACCATATCAATTCTCCAATACGAGACTTCTTTAACACAACTAACGCATGCATTTTAATAGCAAGATCCTTTTTTTTTAATCAACATTTTACTTAAGGAATCGAAATCCCTTGATTACAAGTTCAGCGCATTTTTAACTCGAAGTAAGTTTATGCCTATGGCGACAAAAAAGAGGTCATATTGAGTGATGATGACACGAGCAAGGGTGCAACCGAGCTTCAGTCTCCCACAAGGCCGCGAGCTCATTCATGTTGCAGTTGTTGCAGCTGTGAAACCTGGACGCTGGAGTTGAGTTCCGCAAAATCCGGCATCCTTTAAGCCAGACGGTCGGAAGTACTCGAGTCCTAAAGATAACACGCTCTCCGTTCTTCCCACTTTCCACTCCATTGATCCAGGTCCTCCTTTATAAACAGATAAATGGTTCTGTAGATCTCTTTTGCTTGGAGGCTACCACGCCCCTAGCTACAAGTCAAAAACAATCTCTCAGCTTTAAAACATGGGGTTCGGGATGTCTATCGAACTCGTACGTCCCACTATCCTTTGACATGGGGCCTGAATCATACACGTGGGGACGTCAGATCGATTTACACAACTATCATTTGCTAAATTCTGTGTCCGGGATGCTATCTTAGGAAAAAGAATCTTCGTTATGAAAAGCGAATGCGTTGATGAAGAGGGCTTTTTTCCAAATTAGGCCTAAAAAAAGTCTATTTACCAATTTAGGTAAAAATTTTTTTTTACCAAAACGGGGCCTGCACGGCAGTCTTAGTACCGCACTGGCTCCATTCGACGCTCATAGTGCCAAACGGGTTGGGTTCAGCACTAAGACTGCCGCACGAGTCCTGTCCGGCGCTCATAGTGCCAAACGGGCTGGGTTCAGCACTGGGTTAGCGCGCACGCCCCATGTGGCAATAGCCCATATAATGGCTTTTTTTATAATTTTATTTTTTTGTATTTATAATATTTGTGTTGTTAGAAATATAAAATAATTTAAAAATGTTATAAATATAAATAACTAAAAGCGCAAATGTTTTAAATATAAAAAAAATTTAGAAAAAAATTATTTTTACAAATTTATATAAATATAAAGAATTAAAAACAGAAATGTTATAAATATAATAAATAAATTTTAAAAAAATCATATTTACAAATTTATAAATGCTAGAATATAAAATAATTTAAAAATGTTACGAATACAAATAATTAAAAGTGAAAATGTTATAAATATAAAAAATATTTAGAAAAACAAATATTTATAAATTCATATAAATATAAAATAATTAAAAACGCAAATTTTATAAATATGAAAAAATTAGAAAAAAATTATATTTACAAGTTTATATAAACAAAATGTTATAAAAATAAAATAATTAAAAACACAAATGCTATAAATATTTTAAAAAATAAATTTATAAAAAAATTTATATTTAAATGTTGGAAATATAAACATAAATTTTATAGATATAGATAACTAAAAGCGCAAATGGTATAAATATAAACAAGAAATTTAGAAAAAAGAATTGTATTTACAAATTTATGTAAATATAAAGTTTATAAATATAAAATAATTAAAAACACAAATTTTACAGATATAAAATATTTAAAAACAGAAAATTTATAAATTTAAAAAAAATTAAAAAAATTATATTTACAAATTGTTGACATTTGATTTTTGGCTAATTTTATTTTTATAAAAATTTTAAAAAATCCTAAAAAATTCATAAAATTGAAAAATCAACTTTAGAAACCTTGGCCTGGCCTAGGGAACCAATTTTGAATAAAAAATAAATTTTCATATTTTCTATATTTTTCTATTTTTTATTTTCAAAAGCTCATAAAAAATAAAAAAAAATTAAAAATTAAAAAATCAACTTTGGAAACTTAGCCTAGCCTAAGGAACCAATTTTGAATAAAAAATAATTTTTTTATTTTTCAGTATTTTCTACATTTTATTTTTAAAATTTCATAAAAAAATTAATAAAAAAATGAAAAAATTGCAAAAGCAACTTTGAAAGCCTTGGTAATCATTTTTGAATAAAAAATAATTTTTCTTATTTTTTGTATTTTAATAGTTTTCAAAAAATAGAAAAATACTTAAAAATTAATTAAAAAAAGCATTCAAGGCCACAAAAATATAAACATAAATTTTATAAATATAGATAACTAAAAGCGCAAATGTTATAAATATAAACAAGAAATTTAGAAAACAAAAATTGTATTTACAAATTTATGTAAATATAAAGTTTATAAATATAAAATAATTAAAAACACAAATTTTATAGATATAAAATAATTAAAAACAGAAAATTTATAAATATAAAAAATAAATTTAAAAAAATTATATTTACAAATTGTTGACGTTTGATTTTTGGCTAATTTTATTTTTATAAAAATTTTAAAAAATCCATAAAAATTCATAAAATTAAAAAATCAACTTTAGAAACCTTGGCTTGACCTAGGGAACCAATTTTGAATGAAAAATAATTTTTCATATTTTCAATATTTTTCTATTTTTTATTTTCAAAAGCTCATAAAAAATTAAAAATTAAAAAATCAACTTTGGAAACCTTAGCCTAACCTAGGGAACCAATTTTGAATAAAAGATACTTTTTTATTTTTCAGTATTTTCTGTATTTTATTTTTAAAAATTCATAAACAAAATTAATAAAAAAAAATGAAAAAATTGCAAAAGCAATTTTGAAAGCCTTGTCCAAGCCTAGGTAATCATTTTTGAATAAAAAACAATTTTTCTTATTTTTTTATTTTAATATTATTCAAAAAATAGAAAAATACTGAAAAATTAATTAAAAAAAAGCATTCGATGCCACAAAAATATGAAAAAAAAATTGTCAATATTTTTATTTTAATCTTCTTTTCATTTTGGCTAAAGAAACTTTAAGAAAATCAATATGTAATTGGGATTTTTCTTGTTAATCTCATTTTCAAATTACTGAAAAGAAATTCTAGAAATTTCATTTCAAATCTGTAATTTTTCATTTTTATACTTTTGGAGTCGTGTCATTCTCCTATATTTTCAAAAATTAAAATACAATCAAAAAATTCACTGAATTGTCCAATTTTTCCAAAAAGGACCAGAATGCAATTTTCGATTTTTCAATTTAAACCTTAAAACACATAAAACGTAATTAAAAAATTTTTAGGGACCGAGTTGAAAATCAGGGCATGTCACCTCCTAGTTTTTGGCCTTTTGAATCCATCGATGGTGTCAATTTTTTCAAAAAAGGTCATCTAAAATCTAAATTTTGCAAAATGGACCCTCGGATCTAAATTGAAAATTGGGGTTTTATGCAAATTCTCTAAAAATGTCGGGAGAAAAATCACTTCTTCTATGGAAATCTTGGTCCTGAGCTTGATTCTAGCATCAATTTAAAGAAATTGCATCAAAATTATGTTTAATTTATACTTTTTTGGCTCGATCAGGTCAACCGCGTCGGATTGATTCGACTTGGTCAACCCGTTGACTTGAGAAAACCAGAGCCAATTATGGTTTCTCAGCTTCATGCACACGACAATCTTTAGAGAGGAGGAATTCTGTTGAGAGCCAACAAATTCGCAAAGATTTTTAGGAGAATCAAAGGAGAGATCTGGATTCTGTTGAGGGGGTTCTGTTAGTTGAGGATTTTTGGATATAAAAACAAAAGGAGAGAACTGGGGAGGCGCTGGTCACCATTTAGAGTTTTTTTTTTTGCCGAGGATCTTCAAGAGCTCCATCAAGGTCCCTCGCGCAAAACCAAGCAGTAAGATCAGTTGTTCGAGCTTAGTGAAGTCTCCACAAGCATTCCGAGCTCTGCCGTTCACAGTTTCATCACCGGGAGAGGTAATTGCGATTAACATCTTCAAGCTCGAACTTCCATGGCGGATTCTGCTTTAACCACCCATTTTGCATAATTCTTGCTTTGGACTACTCTTCGTGCACCACTGTGCTCCTGCTTGCCCTTCTTTTGCGATTGCATTGCATGATAACTCGAGTCTCCCTTTCGAAACCTTGATCAAACTGTGAGCTCCATGGCTCAAACCAAGCATCCTCAGTTCGAACAACAACCAGGTAAGTCTCCTAATGCTTTCTTAATGCTTGCTAGCTAGTTGGTTGGGCTTTTAGACATAGAAAATGAGAGGTTCTAGTTCACCTGAGATTTGAGTTCGACCGGTACTATTCAGACCGATTTCAGGATGATTTAGGGCAAAAAGTCGAGGTTTATGGTTTTTAGGATGTTTAGGAATTAGTGTAGATCATAAAGGCAAAAGGATATGGTCATTTCCAAGCTTGTTCAGTACTCTGGTGAAGTTCCAATTGACTCATCGGAGTCGCGACCTCTTTCGATCGTCTTTATCGATGAGTTGTTGACTCGGTCAACAAAGATTGATCGAGTAAGCGGTGACGTGGACTAGCTACATGGCATCCACGTCATCTCGAGAGAGTTAATGGAGAGATTTCTGATTAAAATGACGAAATGGATCGGACAATGGAAATCTTGCCAAGTGTTGAAATCCTACAATTTTAGAAATCGTTTTTTTTTTCATATATAAGAGGCCTCTATTCTGGAAATAAAAAAATCAATTTAAAATAAAAAAAATAGATTTCGATCGGATGGTTGTAGATTAGAAGCACCGTCTGATCTGGTCCGTCGGCCTAAACTTCATTAGACTTCTGTGGGCTAGCCACATGGCATCTTTAGACCCATAGGATTCGAAAATAAACGAGAAAACGAAAATAATATAGAATAAAAAATCTGAAAATAAAAAAAAAATTCCTTGGAACTACGTCATTTTGGGCTCTAGGTAGGATGTTCAGGTCATGGGCCAAGTCAAGCTTAGTGGGCCAGTCGATTCGACCTAGTTCAGGAAATAAATAAATAAATAAGGGAAACTCATAAAAAATTTCAAAAAACTCTAAAAAACATTAAAAAAAATAATATTAAAATTAAAAAAAATGATAATAAAAAAATCTAAAATCGAAAAAATGGAAAAATTCATAAAAATCATAAAAATTCTAAAAATTCAAAAAAAGTAAAAAAAAGGTTTAGAAATTTTAGAAAATGTCAAAAGTAGGTGAAAATTCTAAAAAAATAAAATAAATAATAAATAAATAAAATATTTCTCGAAAAATGTCCCAAAAATAGGAAAATTCATAGAAAGTCTTGCAAAATTCTAAAAAAAATTCTAAAAAATTTTCAAAAAATCCAAAACAATTCCCAAAAATCGTGAAAATTAGGAAAAAATCACGTTCGACTGGTTTGACTCAGTTTTTGAATTCTTAAGCCTAAAAAATGACTGTTTCACCTTTTTGGTCAATCTAACTTAAACCCTTCCAAATAAATCACTCATTGTTGACACCTGATTTTTAATCATTTTTTCTATTGCTAAAGTAGTAAAAATTCCATAAAAATTCATAAAATTGAAAAATCAACTTTGAGGACCTTAGCCAAGTCTAGGGAACCAATTTTGACCAAAAAACGATTTTTCATATTTTCAGTATTTTTAAGTATTTTTTTATTTATTTATTTTTGAAAATTAATAGAAAATCCATAAAAATTCATAAAATTGAAAAATCAACTGTGGGGACCTTAGCCAAGCCTAGGGAACCAATTTTGACCAAAAAATAATTTTTCATATTTTTATATATATTTTTTATTTTTTTTAAAAAATAAATAATACAAAAATACTTGTAAATTTTGGAAAAATAAAATTTGAGGCCAAAAAAAAATACACAAAGATAGTTAATATTTTTATTTTAAATCTATTTTCATATTGGCCATCGCAAATTCAGAAAAATCCAATTCGAGTCACGTGTTCCTTCATGAGTATAATCTCGAATCGGGCCTAAAAAAATTTAATTTGAGTCAACTTATTTTTAATTTTTACTTTTTATGAGTTGTGACATTGTCTTCTAATATTTTAAATTTTCATCTTGGCCCAATTATACCCAGAATGACTCAATTTTGTAAAAAGGCTTTAATTAAATTCTGCATTATTTTCAGCGGCAAGAAATGAGCTTAAATTTGACATGTGGTAAATTTTAGTGTGTCAAAAATTGTGAGGAGATTTAGACTCAAAGAAATATATTTTTTCAGGGACTGAATTGTAAATACTTAAAATTCAAGGACTAGAGTGCAAATACCTAACTCTTGAAGGATTATTTTACAAATAACAAAAAAGAAGAGTTAGTGGATAAATTAGAATAGAGAAGGGAAGATGGAGAAGAGGAGATGAAGAAGAGAAGTTGGAGAAGAATGGATGGAGAAAATAAGATAAGAATAGAGAAGGGAAGATGGAGATGAAGAAGAGTTAGTGGAGAAATTAGAATGGAAGATAAGAATAGAGAAGGGAAGATGGAGATGAAGAAGAGTTAGTGGAGAAATTAGAATGGGAGATAAATATGGAGAAGGGAAGATGAAGATGAAGAAGAGTTAGTGGAAAGATTAGAATGTGAGATAGAGATGGAGAATGGAAGATGAAAATGAAGAAGAGTTAGTGGAGAAATTAGAATGGGAGATAGAGTTAGTGGAAAAATTAGAATGGGAGATAGATGAGTAGATTATAAAAGGAGGAAGAAGTGAGCTTAAGGGAGGATTGGATTTTTTGGAGAGAAAATTTTGGGTGTTTGAGAGAGTTTTGGGAGATTGAAGAAAAATTTGAGAGAAAGAAAATACCAAAAGAGAGAGAATTTTGAAGATGATGGGAGTTTAAAGCTATGGGTTATCATCACAAATTCCTTCATCGATCAATATAAATCAAGAGTTCATCCTCGTCAACGAGCAAGCAAATTCGAGCTAAGTGTTTTTATTTAGTCATTTATTTATGGTTTTACTCGCAAATTAGCACAAATTGTATACACTTTCTCCATCTCCCATTTTTTCCCATATTTTATGTCAGGAGAAGGATATCTCTATGTCAACAGCAAAAATCTCGTAGAGATGCAAAAATCGGCCCAGACAAGCTCCTAAGCTGTCCACCGATTTCTCAACTGATCTGTGACTAAAAGTCCCTCTTAATTCAAAAGAAACTCTCTATATTGGGAACATAGAGAGCGAAAATCAATTATAGAAATCCCTCCCAAAAAACGGGAGATAAGTACTCTTTCCACTCTTTTGGTTTTAGGTGCAGATTAGCACATATTTTGTATACTAACACTTCACTCTATTTTATGTCAGGAAGCCGCAGCTCTATATCAATGGTCAACCCTATGGAAGCACAAAATCGGCTTGGAGGAGTCCTCAAGCGCGCACAAATTTCAAATTGTTGAATCAATTCGTTGTATTTCATTTTAAAGAATTCATACCCCAGAATGGAGAGGACTGTTGACACCTGATTTTTAATCATTTTTTCTATTGCTAAAATAATAAAAAATCCATAAAAATTCATAAAATTAAAAAATCAACTTTGGGGACCTTAGCCAAGCCTAGGGAACCAATTTTGACCAAAAAACGATTTTTCATATTTTCAGTATTTTTACGTATTTTGTATTTATTTATTTTAGAAAATTAATAGAAAATCCATAAAAATTCATAAAATTGAAAAATCAACTTTGGGAACCTTAGCCAAGCCTAGGGAACGAATTTTGACCAAAAAATAATTTTTCATATTATATATATTTTAATGTTTTTTAAAAAAAAATACAAAAATATTTGAAAATTTTGGAAAAATAACATTTGAGGCCAAAAAATACACAAAGATAGTTAATATTTTTATTTTAAATCTATTTTCATATTGGCCATCGCAAATTCAGAAAAATCCAATTCGAGTCACGTGTTCCTTCACGAGTATAATCTCGAATCGGGCCTAAAAAAATTTAATTTGAGTCAACTTATTTTAACTTTCACTTTTTATGAGTTGTGACATTGTCTTCTAATATTTTAAATTTTCATCTTGGCCCAATTATACCCAGAATGACTTAATTTTGCAAAAGGGCTTTAATTAAATTATACATTATTTTCAGCGACAAGAAATGAGCTTAAATTTGACATGTGGTAAATTTTGGTGTGTCAAAAATTGTGAGGAGATTTGGACTTAAAGAAATATATTTTTTTCAGGGACTGAATTGTAAATACTTAAAATTCAAGGACTAGAGTGCAAATACCTAACTCTTGAAGGATTATTTTACAAATAATAAAAAGAAGAGTTAGTGGATAAATTAGAATAGAGAAGGGAAGATGAAGAAAAGGAGATGAAGAAGAGAAGTTGGAGAAGAATGGATGGAGAAAATAAGATAAGAATAGAGAAGGGAAGATGGAGATGAAGAAGAGTTAGTAGAGAAATTAGAATGGAAGATAAGAATAGAGAAGGGAAGATGGAGATTAAGAAGAGTTAGTGGAGAAATTAGAATGGGAGATAAATATGGAGAAGGGAAGATGAAGATGAAGAAGAGTTAGTGGAGAGATTAGAATGGGAGATAGAGTTAGTGGAAAAATTAGAATGGGAGATAGATGAGTAGGTTATAAAAGGAGGAAGAAGTGAGCTTGAGAGAGGATTCTTGAGAGAGAAAATTTGAAGGGTTTGGGAGAATTTTTTGGAGAGAAAATTTTGGATGTTTGAGAGAGTTTTGGGAGATTGAAGAAAATTTTGAGAGAAAGAAAATACCAAAAGAGAGAGAATTTTGAAGATGATGGGAGTTTAAAGCTAGGGGTTATCATCACAAATTCCTTCATCGATCAATATAAATCAAGAGTTCATCCTCGTCAACGAGCAAACAAATTCAAGCTAAGTGTTTTTATTTATTTATTTATTTATGGTTTTACTCGCAAATTAGCACAAATTGTATACACTTTCTCCATCTCCTTTTTCTTCCATATTTTATGTCAGGAGAAGGATATCTCTACGTCAACAGCAAAAATCTCGTCGAGATACAAAAATCGGCCCAGACAAGCTCCTAAGCTGTCCACCGATTTCTCAACTGATCTGTGACTAAAAGTCCCTCTTAATTCAAAAGAAACTCTCTATATTGGGAACATAGAGAGCGAAAATCAATTATAGAAATCCCTCCCAAAAAAATGGGAGATAAGTACTCTTCCTACTCTTCTGGTTTTAGATGCAGATTAGCACATATTTTGTATACTAACACTTCACTCTATTTTATGTCAGGAAGCCGCAGATCTATATCAATGGTTAATCCTATGGAAGCACAAAATCGGCTTGGAGGAGTCCTCAAGCGCGCACAAATTTCAAATTGTTGAATCAATTCGTTGTATTTCATTTTAAAAAATTCATACCCCAAAATGGAGAGGACAAAGTCCATCCGCAATTTAAATACCTGCACCATAAATCCCAAAGGGAAGAGCCAAGCCAATGCTTAGCCTCCCATTGGAGGTTTTTACTTATAGTAGTTAAATACCTACAACTTAAATACCTGCACCTTAAATCCCAAAGGGAAGAGCCAAGCCAATGCTTAGCCTCCCATTGGAGGTTTTTACTTACAGTAGTTAAATACCTGCACCTTAAATCCCAAAGGGAAGAGCCAAGCCAATGCTTAGCCTCCCATTGGAGGTTTTTACTTACAGTAGTTAAATACCTGCAACTTAAATACCTGTACCTTAAATCCCAAAGGGAAGAGCCAAGCCAATGCTTAGCCTCCCATTGGAGGTTTTTACTTACAGTAGTTAAATACCTGCAACTTAAATACCTGTACCTTAAATCCCAAAGGGAAGAGCCAAGCCAATGCTTAGCCTCCCATTGGAGGTTTTTACTTACAGTAGTTTAAATACTTGCAACTTAAATACCTGTACCTTAAATCCCAAAGGGAAGAGCCAAGCCAATGCTAGGCCTCCCATTGGAGGTGTTTATTCACTGTCATGTACTTCCTATAATTTAATTTTTGAATCATCAGACCCAAAAGATGAGTAGGTCGTAATACTGCACAGAAGTCGTTAACACACTCCCTCTTTCGGCTTTAGGGAATCTTTAACACTTAAAAAAATATAACAAATAAAATATATACCATCCATGCATCCTATTTAAAAAGTGAAAACACAAAAGAGAATACCCTACTAGAGCTTTAGGAATAAACCAAGCCTGAGTTGCCGGATTAGGATATCCATGAAATTAAGGTACCGAAAGGGCATTAGTTTTAATTAACTAGTGTAACCAAGTCCCCGAGCTCATAATCTCTGGTTCGCAGGAATAAATTAGTTCTCCCGCTAATTTATTTAGGTTTCTAATCGACCTACCAAGAACGATTAGTGGCGACTCCAAATTTCAAAATCATTTAAACAAAAACCAAAGTTGCGATTCGGTAGGGCCTGGGAGGGTCCGCATTAGGTTAATCAAATCTAATTAACCTAATAATCCGTTAACCCCTTTAAAATAAATTTTTTTTTAGTGGGTCGCGACAGACTGGCGACTCCGCTGGGGACGAGATTTTTAAATTTTCGAAAAAAGATACCAATTGAAATACTTGAATTTTTTTCGAAATTTTAAAAGTCTTAGTGGACTTAGGCCAATGAAAATTTCATGGATATCTCGCTTCTAGCGATCTTGTTTGGGACTCATTCTATAGGTGTTATATGTTTTTGCAGGATGGGAGTTATAAGGGGCGGAGTGTTTGGCTAACCCCTTTGTTTTGCATGCTGGTGTTGGGTTTATTTGTTTAATTTCGCACATTTTTAGAAGCGCTGTTTTGATATCAATTGTTGTGCATGTCTTGCATACTCTGAGGATCACGACACCTGCACACACAAGCGTCTAAACCCAAGTCGCGAAATTCTTCCTAGAAAACCATAGATAGGGATCGAATATGCAAAGCTCTTGCGTCGATTGCGCTCGGGTTGACCATATTTTATCCCGCTCATTATCTGAATTGACAATTCTTCCCATTGTGATTTGATTGCGCGAAGGGTAAGTTTGTCAATTCAGATAGTGGGGGCCTTTTTAGGTCCATACCTTGTCTCTCCTTCTTTTATTTTCTAGAGTCCACTCCTCACTTGAGTCATGCGCATGACTATGTGATTTGCATTTCTCCAAGGTAAAAGTAAGTTCTCTAATTTTATCTTGTATTTATTTTCGGTCGGTCCATGCTAGGTGTTAGTCAATTTTTGAGCTTGATATTACGACCATTCTTTTAAAAGAAAATAAAAATTAAATTTGTCCCTCATTTCTTTCAAAAAAAAAATTTTGAAAAAATGATGTGAAAAAATCCCTTCATGGGAATTTTATTAACCAATAAGGGATTTTTGTCATGTTTTTATTGCTTCAATAAAAATGAAATTTTCCTGAGAAATTTTCCTCTGAAAATTTATTTCAATAAAAAGAAAAATTCCTTAAAAAAAACACTAGTAGACATCAAGTGATTTTATCACATTTTTCAAATTATAAGAACTTGCAAGAAAATTCTTCTCGAGAAATTCGCTCATGTTTTTCTAAGAAAATTTTCTCTAAATAAAATTAGACTAATGTCTCGGGGGAATTGTATTGACCAATAAGAGATTTTTGTCATGTTTTTCTTGCTTCAATAAAAATGAAATTTTCTTGACAAATTTTCCTCTGAAAATTTATTTTGATAAAAAGAAAAATTCCTTCAAGAAAAAAACTTTGATAAACATCAAGTGATTTTATCACATTCTTTCAAATTATAAAAACTTGCAACAAAAATCTTTTCGAGAAATTCGCTCATGTTTTTCTAAGAAAATTTTCTCTAAATAAAATTAAACTAATGTCTCGGGGGAATTTTGTTAACCAATGAAGGATTTCTGTCATGTCTTTCCTGCTTCAATAAAAATAAAATTTTCCTGACAAATTTACCTCTGAAAATTTATTTTGATAAAAAGGAAATTCCTTCAAAAATTTTAGTAAACGTCAAGAGATTTTGTCACATTCCTTTAAAAAAAATAAAAATAAAAAGAGTAATAAATCTGCAAAAAAATTCTGCATCAGAAATTAACCCATTTCTTCCTAAGAAATTTTTTTTTCTCTGATTTCTCTATAAAGTAGAAAAAATCAAATTGGACTAATATAGGAGTCATAGACCGACATTCCTTGTGTCGCATACTAATTATATCCTTTTCTTTTGCAGGGAGATCCTAGATACCCCAGACGGGTGTAAAAATTAAGTTCAATAATATATCAAGAATCATCTTCAGAAATACCAAAAGACGAAAAACACCAAGGCTTCAACCGTTAATTCAGGGAGGCAAACGAACACTGTCCATCTTTGACAGACAGAGTTGTGTCAATCCGTAAACTTGTATGGGCAGTGTATTCTGATATGACGGTGGATTTATACTGATTAAACACGGGGGTATATTTAATGTATTGCAGGGGATCCCGCGTCTTTTAAAAGACAATATGGATTATATAATCAGAAACCATGAAATAAGTACCTTAACCTGATTAAATCAACCAGAGACCGGTCTTAAAATTTTCTCGGATCCGAAACACGCGGAGGGTTTTAGAGGACCGAGGTTTTATTAATGAATGTGGCCCATGGACACTCCCCCGATGCTACAGGTGCCCTATACATACGAGTGGACGCCGAAAGCAACAAAACACGGTTGAAGTGGAGCACGCAACAAATGGCCGAATTTATTGGCACATTGATCGAGTGGTGGCAGCTTTATTAATTTACATGATTGAATGCGGGTCTCTAGGCGGCTGGTGGAAAGCCACACTGAATGCCTCTCTAATGTTCTTGATATCATCGTCTACCGCAACCCACGAGAGCATCATGAAGAAGATTAAACCTAGACGAATACGTCTACTTAATTTCATCGCACGTTCTCGCTTTTTGTCGATGTCCAAAATTAATGCACAAGCTAGAAGTAATCATTTCCCTTTCCCCCATATTAAATGCTCGGAGCCGTTAACCGCACCAAACTCGAAAAAATTAATATCGAGACGAAATCCGCGTAAATATGAAGGGTAAATTCGTATCGTTCCAATTTACCCTTAAATTGCTCTGGTTTTAAATTTGATCCCTTCTATTTTCAGGAATTTGCAAAAGCGACTCGAGAATACTGTCGTATTCAAAAGCCAAATTTCCTGGTCGGGCTAAATTGGGGGCAAATCAACTCATGGACATTACCACGGGATGGACAACTTCGGTTAAAGAAAAATACAAGCGAAAGATCCGAACAATCTCAGACATGGGTAATTCTGTATCGTTCTAATTTACACATAATCATCTCAAGTCTCGAATTGTTTTATTCCATTCTTAACAGGGATTGCAAATTACCTCGAGAAAATACTGTAACATGGCCCAAGGTGATACAATAAGGCTGCGTTATCCACAAGGATTAACCTTTGAAAGGAAAGCCCCATGGACACCTACGGTCCAATGGATCGAATGGTATGAGGGGATGACAGTAGGTCCGAAATGTCCCGAGTTCGATCCCCAAGGGTGGGGAATGTTGTAAGTATTATAAATAAATGAAACAACTTTTTGTGCATTTCTTTTTGCAAACAGGAATACTCGACAAGTAATATCAAAGTCAGTATTTTACCATAGTCTTGCCATAATGGTGAGGCGCCCAACAAAAGTCGAGGAAAATTCAATCTAGCAAAACTGGTAAAAGACTCGTGCAAGGCATTCAAGACGAAGGATAAATCAGTATCGTTTCCAATTTATCCCTTTTAATACTGGCTGACATGTCTCCTTTTCTTTTTACAGGAAATATTTATACTAACATTTAACATGTTGAAGGAGACAAATCCCAAAAGAAAATTATGATCATCTGACAAGATCTATTTTGGTGAAAAATGGGGCAAATTAATCACAAGTTCTGAAGCAAAAAAAGCAAATACGTCTTCCTTATCTCATTTGATTTCAAGAATAATTTCTCTGCTTTTTGCAGGGGCATTCAACCGCTAAACCACGGCAGTCGCTGTTATTAAGCAAACCGAAATGCTCCATCACCCATATGCTTCATCGCACAGGAGCAAAGTTGAGATGAACCGCCCCTCGACATAAGGAGTAAGCTTCCCAATTTGTTCGGTCCGCCCACATACCAGGGGCAATTCAAATCCGCCTATATTTGCACATTATATAAACACACATTATGCTAAAAAATTGTCACATCCGCATTGTGTTTACACAGTTCATGAATTATGCATGACCATTCCGCGTGTTTAATTTACCAACTCCAACTTAGAGCATAAACTGCACAGGAGACATCAAATGTGCAGAATGGGGCATGACAGGATGAGGAAATGCAAACTATTTCCACACAAGTCTAACATTTTAATCTACGGATAAACATCATTTCCCCAGAGTGAGAGAAAGCCCCTTCGAACTAAAGTCCCCCATTCAGATTACATTCGAGGCGTTCATATTATGAGAACCTCCTTAAATAGAATTGGTAATGCAAACTTGACAGAATAGTTTTGCATGATCCACATTTTGATTGATTGCATCATGAGTTATCACACAGACTA